>JAWNMY010000007.1:6558333-7907500 GCA_035043505.1 Drosophila setosimentum
GGCAAAGTGCTCATAATTTCGACTCAACAATGCGAACGGGACACACGGTAAACAATGGGAATGGGAATGGGAATTGCAAACTGGGCAATAAAAAAAAATTGCGGTTACAAGTTACAAAAAGCGATTTGCGATGTAAGAGCGAAAGCAAATAAGCAAACAAAGCTGTTCAGCAACAAAAAATGGAAACAATGAGCGAGTAACCTAAACAAGCAAAGGTAAACAACACCACCCCAAAGGACCAAAGGAAGAGGCTGCGGGTATGGGGTTGGTCGTGGGTAATTATGGCAAGTGCGCACCATTAGCTTCCGCAAACAGTTTTGTCAGCACTCCACAGGACGACGACGGCGGCGACGATAATGACGCAGCTCAAGTGGAATGAATGAACAGATGTGTTAATATCAAACGCATTTCGTGAACCCTTTGCAACAAAAACACCAACAACAGTTGCTGCCGCCCAGCAGCAACAATAATTGGGCTACCGCAACAGCAACACCCCTCGGTATCGCCCATATTGCCGGCGGCGAACATATGCAGTCGAGAAGGACACAGCTCTGTTGATACAAGACAGAGCAAGCGAGGCAGAGAGAGAGAGAGAGAGAGAGAGAAAGAGTCCTTGCCATCAACTTAGATCAGCATTAAAGGATTATTGAAGCAAATGCAATTATTTGACAGTACACCACAGCCAACCCCTTTGGGCGATGTCTTGAGATGTGGTCGGGTGGCTTGGGTGGTTCGGTTGCTGCGGTGGTTGACGGGTTGCTTCCACTATTTTCTCCCCAATTCCCATAGTCTGTGATTATAATAAATTATCAATTATTGGCATTATATGCGGTCGCCTTTTCCACTCTTCTTTTGGCGCATAGTGGGCGTCATATGGGTGTGGCACTTGGCATTGTCATGCTGCAGACATAATTCCAAACAAATTATGTATGTGATATGCGTTTGTAATGCGAAACGGGGTAAATGCTATGTGCTGCGGCATCGATAACCAGCTTATAAATATTTTCTTCAATGAATATTAATGTTTTGTTTTCGAGTAGTAATTGAGATTGACTGTGGCAGGGCTTGGAACTGTGTTAGCCTTAGCTTCTGATATATAGTTAATCCTTGATTCGAACATGATTTGTTTAGTTGTCAATTTATTTGTGTTCAATGATTCTTATAATATATAATCGATTACGTTTGGAATCAACATTTATCTATCATTTTATCATTATTAAGCTACTTAGATTTCATAATCTTCCGAGCATTTTTTTTTTTTAAATATTTTAATTTAATATTTGCCATAATTTACAATGTCGTTTGCCATCTAAAAAATAATTCAGCACTTGGGATTATCAATGTGTAGTTGCACATTAAAATTGATAAATTTATGCGAATAATTGTGGTTGATTAAGCTAAAAACCTGAGCACACAAATTAAGTCAAAGAAATTTGCAAATTGGAACTGTGTGAGACTTGTAATCATTAGCACTGGCAATTTGTGACACTGTGCCCGGAATATTGTTGGATTAGTGCAGGGGTAGCTGACAATTAGCGGATCTACTTCCACACACTCGGAGGCACTTGCTCGCTCAAGATGTGGGTGGCTGGCACTCAGGCACGTTGCCCACGCAAAAGATTGCAACTGAGCAAATTATGCAGCACTAAACTTAATGAGGATGCAACGTTAACGAGACACGTAGTCCATCTCTGAAATGTGAGATTGCGACCCACACAGGTGACTGCATTAGAAGCACTTTGGTGGCGTTAGGCGATGACAATGACGCACTTGTCTATTTCCGGCACAATTAGCAGAAGCTGCAAAACAAAAAAAAAAATCGTAAATTCTCCAAACTGCCCCTCAACCCCGAGTTGATGGCGCAAAGTTCCCAGGCGTAACCTGATACTTTGAATTTAATTTGGTACAAATTTATATGTCAAACGTCCAACAATAGGACACTTGTCGCAAACACGTGTACACTTGTCAGGCTAACAACACAGCACGACGGAACCACCCAAACCACCCGAATTACCCGCCTGTCAGTTCGCTGACTTCTGTCCAGGTTTTCAACTGAAACAGGTCTTTAAATGTCAGACACATACAAAACATATATAAGCCATGAAAAAATACGGCAAAAAGCTACGAAAAAACCAATTGTTGGATGAGGGAAAAGAGAGAGAGAGACAGAGAGAGAGAGAGAGTCGCTTTCGGGCCGGGTTTAGTCTGGGATTTCGATAATGGAATGAATGCCAAATATTTTGATGAGGGTGTCTTTTTTCTGCGCATTTTCAGCGACCGCATTTTGACACATTTTGCGAAAATGCCAAAATAAATTTTATAATAAAATTTATTATGTACTTCGTTTGATTCCTCTCCAACCCCTCGCACTTATTTGCCGCTCACTTGGATTCGTAAAGCCGGGTACTTGTAACCTGATATGTTTCTCTTCTTTTATTTTTCCACTGTCAATTTTTGATGTTCGGCGTCTGTCGCACCGCATTTCAATCCGGCACAAAATCATTTACTTAATGCGTATCCGTGAGACTGGCGAGTAAGCCAAGTTGAGTTTTGATAAGTACTGCACTAGCCTCTAATTCTCTCTCTCTCTCTCTCTCTCTCTCTTTCACTCTCTGCCTAGAAGGCAGCTTGTAAGTTACATATTGCCGTCTTGGCCGCTTGACAAAGACAAAGTGCTTTGATGTTGAGCTAATGTGCCAGAGTATGCTTATAAATGATATTGATTGATAAATCAGCGGGGATTCAAATTTAATTTAAGCTAACTGAAAGTATGAGAAATTATCAGATTACTTTACTGAGTAGTGAGAGTTTCAAAATTTATGGTGTAAGGGAAAATTATTTTTTTAAAAATAGTTAAGATTTATCTAAGAATAGTTCAACATATGTGGAATAAGCACAAAATTTGCTGATAATTGATAAGCAGAAACATTATATACAATTCATGCATATTAAAATGCTATAAAAAGCTAATGTGCATCAATTTAGATATATTTTAGACACATTTTCCAATCTTAGGCACTATTCAGATTGGTGTGAAAAAAAAAATGTTGATTATTTTCAACTAAGATTACAATTTTATGCGGAGTCATTTCCAATCCAATAACATACCAATTATATGTCTTCAAATAATTTGGTACTATGGAAACCTTGCCACATAATTATCACCAATGAAAAAATCCAGAATTCAACGGTATTGCAACCTTTCTTGAAAGGATACAAATTTGCTCTTCTATGCAATTCTCATGCAGTGCAGCTTTTGTAAAGTCATTCTCTTTTATAGGATGCTGAAATGCCGCTACAAAGTAAAGTTCATAACTGTCTATCAACCTATATAAGACACGCAGTTAACTGTATATTGAAAAATAAATTTGATTTAGAGTATTGCTCTGGCCTGTCTCTTTTGTAAGGCAGGCAGACAAGCAACGAACCAAGCAACAATTTGCCCTGAAGCTGGCCAAGTTGGCTGTGAGTTTTGGCTTTTATAAGAACTTTGCATATTTGCTTCATACAAAATGTATATAGAATATTTTTAAGGCAGTTATTGCATTAGGTTTGTACATGACCCCAACTTGATACCTCTTTCTCTCTCTCTCTCTCTCTCTCTTAATCTCTCTCGCTCTTTCTGTCACTGTCTCTTCTTATGTACGATGTGCATATGCATTATTAATAGAGGGAGTGGGCGAGCAGGCGGAGTTGCTGGTTGTAGCTTTGATCAGGCTGCGTGACCGGGCTAGGGTTGCCCTGCTCGCTATTCTTGTGAAATTTGATACAATTTATGAAAAAAAATAAATTTTGTTTTCTTTTTTTTGCTTTTCTCATTTATAATTTGGTTTCTACTTAACCTTTTTTTAAGCTCTTGGTATTTTTGCATAATTTCGAAAGGGTTGACCAACCCAAAAGAGATAGAAAATCACAGTTACACTCACTGCTGTCAGTTGTGGCACTCACCTGAACTCGCGCCTCCGTTAAGTTGATTTTCATCGCCAGATCCTCGCGCGTAAAGACATCCGGATAATGGGTCTGGGCAAATGCCGTTTCCAGCTCTTCCAGCTGTTGCCAAAAAAATCATTAAAAATGTACAATATTCTCTCTTAGTTTTCCTTTTAAGTCCATTTTTTTTCTCAGCCAGTAGTTTGCTTACCTGTTGCAATGTGAAAGTTGTGCGATTTCGTCGCTGCTTGCGCCGCACAAAAGTCTCATCGTGTATGGCAGGATGATACGAGTAACTGGTATCTGCAAGGGAAACAGCAAAGCTAAAGTCAGTAAAGGCATTAGGCATTAGCTATCCCAAGGTGTTTGCATTAGCTGGCATAATTGAGCTAGTTGCATCGCCCAATTCCCCATTTCTTTCTGCTCGGCGCTGGTGTCGGTGCTTAAGCCAAGTCAGCATAAGCGTCACTAAGCTGGTTACAGTAGTGTTCGCCTAGAGTCTAACGATTATTCGATGCCATTAAGGCAATGCATATGAAACGTGAGTAGTTTTCTTGATTACCTTGTTGAGCGTATTATAATATTGTTGTTAAGCTTGTAACACATTGAAGAAAACATTTCCGACATCAGAGAGAATCTATTATGTACTGTGATGTTTGTAAGACTTTGAAGAACACATCTCTGACCAAATAAAAAATATATATTCTGAATCATTATCACTGTCTCTATCTTATTGAAACTTGGTATATAGCTGACCTTTTATTTGAGGCAGTATATAGTTCAAAGCCGATCGGACCACTTTATCATAAATGCACCTTAGTTGAAAGATTTAAGTTAAGGGAATGGTATAGGAGGGTCTTGCTCAGTGTGAAGTAAAAAACTAAAATTTTCAAATATGGAAATTAGTTTTAATTTGTCTGCCTGAAATCGGGTTGGTGAAATTATTTTGGTCTTCTTCTAAACAAACATTTCACACTTTCTGGTACAACATTAAACAAATGTGAATTGACTTCTGTGAAACAGAAAACAAATAAATAAAGTTAACGTAGTCAAATCACGAACTCTAAACTTAAACTTAAATGTCAGCAAATTAGTATTATTCGGTTGTCAAAAAAGAAAACCTACATTCGATGTATGAAACCCAGCAGATAATAAGAAAAACTAGTGCATTTATATACACATTACTAAATTCATACATTAAATCCCAAGACGACATATTATATCGTATTCAATCCAAATATTGAAATTTATTTCATATTCGTATCTGATCTCCAACGAGTCAAAACACTTACAAGAATTCCCACTGCACTCATTGCTAACATTTCTTAAATTAAAAAATAATAATAATTAGTCATTCGTTATAAAGAGTATTATTAACTATGATGCTGAAAATATCTGCATTCTTTTGGCCAGGTCTTTGCTTAACCCCACTCAATGAAGCAATGAGTGGAGTGTAGTAGAGTGTGAGATTGAAGACAGAGCTGTTCGTTGGCACCAGGAGGCAATTGCTGAAAGGCAGCTGTTGCCAAAATTGCAGGCTAATTGAATTTTCTAGCAGCAGCGCCATTTTGTATGCTACAAAATATTTTATAACTGCCTTTGGAGCGAGCGAAAGAGTAAGAGATAGATAGCAACACACAGACTGAGACCGGGACAGAGAGACATAGAGAGGGAGAGAGAGAGGGGGAGAGCGGAAGGGAACAAGAGTTGGGCATGCGACGTGTTGACAGCCGCACTTGACCCCGGAAAGGCGGCAACGGAAAGGCAAAATATAAAACGAATGCCAAAAAGTGAGGCCGAAAATGGTCGAACTTTTCGTTGTTGTTGTTGCTGCGTTGTTCTGTTGTTGCTGTTGTGTTTTTTGGGCCTTTTGCCATGTTGTAAAATTAATTTTCAATTTGATTTTAAATAAATAATTAGCCAGCAAATTGCAAAATTTAATTTTAATTTCTTCTTGCTAACGCTCTTAAGCTCCAACAAACCCACACAGTTGCCGCTCCTTCGCTGCCGCTGTGTCAAGTACTTCTTCTTTTTTCCTTTTTTTTTTTTTTTGGAAGGTTGCATAATCCGATTAGCTGGAAAATGTTGTTAGGAGGCAGTCGGCAGCAACAGTAGCCCTCGGCGCTCATTTGCGTCATTTGCTTGAAGGTCGCACTGTTGTTGTTGGTTGTTGCTTGTTGGTAGTTGGTTGCTGCTCCCCTCAGGGGAATACATCTAATGCGCACTAATGTTGTTTGGCTGACAACTCTTGCAACTGCTGCTGATATCAAAGTGTCGCTATGCAAGCTACGCACTTGTGTCCGTCTATCAATATTTAATTGTGAATATAATTAGAAAATGTTGTGCCGTTAAAGCACAAGATGCACTTGCCACTAAGCGGCTAATGCCGCACATCATTTGGCCAACATATCTTCTCTCGATATAGATTTGAGCAAAGTATTGGCCAGAGAGTGCCAGGCTAATCAAATGAGTCAATGAGTCAACGAAATGTGTGCACTTTTCGCAACGTTACGTTTCCGTTTTCGTTTTTCGGGCTAATCAAATTTTTTGTTTCCAATAATTGCTTGATATGCAAATGGACGCCTTGAACATGTGGCATGTTGCATCTGGCATGAACTGCCTACTGGTTTGAGGCCAAAAAGCAAACGGCAACGGCAATTAGCACAATTAGGTTGCCAGTGCAAATCCCCAAAGCGTTCACCAACCTCAACTCTCTACAGCACCCTCCTCCTCCTCCTTTTCACTCTACACACACTGGTCGCTCGTCCAATAAGAATTTCATGCTGAAAGCATCGACCTGCGTACTAGACCAAACGGGGAATGTCAGTCAGTCAGTCAGGCAGCAGCAGCAGCAGCAGCAGCAACAACAACAACAACTCAACTAACCGCACTTGTCAGGAAGACAGGATTAACAAATCCTTGTTGGCAAATTGATTCAAAAAGTACGCAGCAGAGGGCACACAGAAGCCAACGCAGACAAGGGGTGCATATGAATGCTGTGTCGGAAAGGGATGACTATGAAAACACCCTGTAGGTTGCTAACAACAGCAGTCTACCAACAACAAGCTTCTACTAATAATTATGTATTTCGTAAACATGTATTTATTTCTATATAGTTCAACGAATGACAAGTTACTTAAGTAAATCATTGAGCATTCTTTTACTTATTGAAATATTTATAATTTAACTTGTTCAATCAATTCATTGTTGCATTAAAGAGCTACAAAAGTTTTTAATCTAATCAATACAATAATATTATTAGAAATATTCTATTATAAATACCAAATACATATAAATATAAACTCCTTACCGCCTTACCGTACACAGGGCATAACAAGAACTCTCTATTTCTACTCGACTCTCTGGCTTTTCTCTCGCCAATCTCCCCTCTTTCTCCCTCTCTCTCTCTCTCTCTCACTCTATGCTGACGTATGTCTGCCGCCCCGCTCGTTAGCTGCGCTGGTAATGGGAGATAATTCAATTTTTAAACATTTGGCATAACAAGCGAAACCGTCATTATGGGATTTTTGGTCCTGGCTGTCGAAAGTCCTTGCAATCAGCTACCCTTGGCACCGGCTGATTCTGTAGCTCCTCAGCTGTATCTGTATTTGTATCTGTATTTTTGTGTATCTTTGTATTTGTAAGATACATGTCTGCAACTTTGCTGTCTGTGTCTGCTGGTTGATTGGCATGTTGCTTGACTTTGAGTTCATCTGTTGTATCTGTGTGATACACACACACAGAGCCTGAAAATCAATTTTCATTCGATTTTTTTGTTTTTTTTTTATCTGCCTGTATGTGTGTGTGCGTGCCTGTGTGTGTACTCTTGTGTAATCTCAGACAAATTAGCATTTATTATAGTTTTGCAGTAAATGAGTTTTGGCCCAGTTTCTCATGCAACGATGCCAGCTTATAAATTGTTTGCGACACTTTTTGACTTTTGCCATCTTTTTCTTGATTTCCCCAATTCCCAATGCATAGGGCAACAGCACATCTGCTGAACCCACTCCTTCCCTTCCCCATCCCCATCCACACAACCTGTGCCATGGTCTCGATTTCAAGTTGAGCTCTCAGCTCTCGACGTTGTCGCACGCGCTCGAAATTTTAAATTAGTTTAGCAATTGAGAAGCGTTCCGGGTGTCGAGTGCCAGAGAATCACGAAGCACGAATCACAAAACGAAACTAAATTGAATTAGCCATGCAAATGTTGAGCTTATTTTTATTTTGATTTGTCTAAAGTGTCGCAGTTGATACCTTTTGATATTTGAAATCCAATGCATATACATGTTTCAGCCATAATACTCAGCTATGCGATGGCAATTTGAGAAAAACTTGGTCCCTTGCAGTATTGTGTTTAAGGAATCAGTAATATAAATACTAAAATATTAAGTGGTTAGTTCGTCAATATTGGAAAAACAAAGACTTGTCTTATAGAGTGAAATGTTTTCAGATATAGGATTTAGGAATTTTCACAAAATACAATTTTGTTGGCTTCACAATTAATTGATTCAGAAATTACAAAATAAGTTTTAGAATTTCTAAAATTTTCAAAAACTTCAATTAATTTAAATAAATATGCTAAGTTATTGCATTCTTGGATGTGTTCACAAAATACAATAATCAATAAACCATAATATTTATAATTAGAATTTAAATTAATATTTGACAAACGCATATTTTTAAAATATTTTTTAAAGAATTAAGATGCAGTCGTAGACAACTTTATATCAAACATAATCAGATGAAGAAACTGTTCGTGTTGCAATCGTTTGTCGTGCATAATTCAGATCACATTCCGTCTGTTAGGTAATTAGAAGTGTTGGAGTAGACTTTAAGTGTATTATAGCCAAGTATGTGGATGCGATAAGTAGGCCCAATTTATAAATTGCATTAGTAACACCTGCGCCACACTTGACGCAAATCAAAAGCGACAGTTGAATTTGTTACGTAATAAGCCGCAAATATGCGTAGTCTGTCACGTTATGAGGCATAAGTTGCAAGTCGTAAGACACACATCTCGCACTGTCTGTCATATTGAATAAGTCAACAAGGAGCCAAAATGGAATTTGCACCTTCTGGGCAGCAGCAGCAGCAGAAGCAGCAGAAGCAGAAGCAGAAGCAGCAGTAGCTGATTAAAGCAGGACGTGAGCAGCTTCTACGTGCAGAATGCTCATGCATTATATATACCAGTAGTAGCTGCTCATTTCCCCTTGCCACCTCTCTCTCTCTGACTCTCGCTCTCTCTCTCAGTCTCTCTGTCTCTCTCTCTCTCTCTCTCTCTCTCTCTCTCTCTCTGTCGCTCTCTTGCTGTATCTGAAGTTTGTGTAATGCGTTCGTAAGTCTTCGGCTAATCCCATTAAGTACTCGCATATTCCGCTCAGGCATCCCAATAACTAAAATGCTCTGCAATTTATCCTCAAAATTTGTCAGACGTTTTGACGAAATTTGTCGGTGCCTTTTATGTGTGTGTTTTGGCAGTCAAAAAAAAAAAAAAAATCAATAAAACCGTTTTCGGCGGCAGTTGGCACTTTGATTTTGATAAATGCAGCTGACGAAATCGTTTGTAGTTTTTGATTTGTTGTATCTGCGCGACACTTTTCCACATTCCAGCACTGTGCGAAATTTGAATACCAAAGCATTAACACGCTTTGCCGCATAATTGCATGATACGAAATCCAAAACAAAAACCAGGCCAGACCAAACCAAACCAAACCAAACCCAACGAATTCCCAGACCTAAAACTAACCTCACTTGTTCGATGCCTTTGCCTTTGCTGCCGCCACTCCTTTTAGCTCTCGCTTTGAATATCGATCGAGTTGCCGCCTCGCTTCGTTGACTTTTTTTCCTGTTTTTTATTCAATTATAGTTATATACGGCAACGCTGGGGATAGCTCCTATCGCACTGACTCTCAGCGCACAGGCAAAGTTTATTATTGGTTGGGAGGAAGGAATAGCAAATCGAATTGCTCTGTGGTTTTCTTTCGACATTCGTCGAATGGCGTTTAATGGAATTTTTATGCGGCGCCATTTCGCGAACTGTCAATTTCTGACTTACTCACCGGGTGTTGAGCATCATTAATCGGACAAGAATTATGACCAAAACAACAAAAAACATAAAACACATTTTTGCATCACTTTCATGGATTGCAATCAGCGCCAAGTGGGCTGCTCAAGTACATTTGTAATCATAATAAAATAATCCAACTCAAAGGGAACCATCTAAAGTTTGTAAATATTTCTGTTTATTTAAGACGAGTACTTTTCATACTATTTGATTGAGGGCTACTCAATTTGTTCGGCTTCATTAATCGGAGAGCACATGAAATGTTTTATAAAACTTAAGCTATAAATTACAATTTATAAAAATTGCTTAACTAAATGAAGAAAAAAAAGAGATATCTCAAAAACTTTTTAGTTCATAGTTATGTTTATTTCCATGCTATTTGATTAAATTGTCGTTAATATCACTAGCTTATATATTATTCTGAAGAAAGCTGTACTCAACTATTTGCTTCGACTTAATCTGAAGTTGCCGAACTAAACAAAATAACGAGTTCATTTAATGAACTGAGGAATATTTAATTAGATGCGAAATCGACTCCCATCAGCACTGCCTTCACTTAGTGCCAATGCTCTCTCACTCTCCTTTCTCTACATCTGTCTCTCTCTCTTTCTCTCTCTCTCTCTATGTGTCTCTCATTGGCACTTACCCTCTGACCGATAGAACACTAAGTTCTGCGCATAATTCATGCAACAACAACAAGAAGCAAAGTAAGCCCTCGACATGTGCGTCCCTGTAATCCGATATGCGACATAGTCCCAGTCGTAAACCCCGCCACCCCAAAAAGAGTCGAAGCGTTGCACGTTTCTTTCATACAGCGTGCCACTAATAGAATAATTCGTTAATGTAACTACAAGATACAAAAGTAGAATATAATCCGTTGGACGAGCGATTATCATTGGCTTTTTATCTCAAATTTAATTCGCCAACAGCAGAAACTGAGCATCTGTTCTGCTGCTGTTATCTATAGTCGTGTATCTTGCCAATACATTTTTGTGTTGTGTTTTCGTCATACTCACATGGATGCGTGGCAGCAAATGGATAGTCGAGTGTGGGCAAGCGCGGCGGATGAGGACCGCACGGATGCAGGGCGGGCGGGCACTGATAGCAAAACATTCCTCTGCCCGCAGCTGCAGGACCGAGCTGTAAAAGAGAGAAGACAAAAAAAACAAGAAATAAGTTACAGATTCAGATGCAGATACACAAATTGGTTAAAGATTGTCAGTAATTTTGATTAATTTACTTGCCAATCACGTACAAAACGAAACAGTTACGAGCATTTCAATATTGAGGCTGGGCAAACTTGTAATTTAAATGCAATTCAATTGAATTGATGACGACGTCGACGTCAGCCGAGGCAGCGACTGCGACTGCAACGCATGCGGGCCGACTTTGCGTCGCCTTTAATGTTGTCATATGCACCTCAAACTCAATTCGATTCAATTAAAGACAATTACAGCCTTATGACAAATCATCTACAATCGATTTGAGTATTTTTTTAAACATATTTTTTTTTATAGTTCTTTGCTTTTGCATCTCACTGCCGCGGAATGCAGCGCTGCTGGCGTCGCTGTCTGCATACAATTAAATTGTCCTCAAACGAATCAATTGATTTAAATTAATTGCATTTGCCGCAAACTCGCTCATTGCTCGTCACTCAACTCAAATGGATCTTCGGACTTTACTGCAATCATGTACAGATCTGCATTTATTGCCCAGTTGATGAACTGACATCAGTTATGAAGTGCAATTGCCGCCCAGTTGGCGCCTTCTGCATCTCCACAGCTCTTAATTAGACCAATAATTTCTCATGGACCGGGTAAGAACTATGAAAGTTGCTGCTCTCATAATATCAGGTCAAATGTCAAGGGGAAATAGTATGTTGGAAGAAAGCAGTCAAGCATTATAATCAGATAAGATATGGGAATGAAATGAATTACATATGTGAGAATGGGAAAACACATGCAACATTTGTAAGCGATACTTGTGGGAAATTAAGATCTAGATCTCTCTCCCAATGAATATTGATAAATGATTAAAATATTAAAAGTAAAATTTCTATTCTCAATAAATGTGGCGATATGAAGAATATCAGTTTGGTTATAGGTTTATAAATTCAATATGGAATATCAATTAAGCTTTAAGAATTAATACAATATTCCTGCTCTAATTTGAGTTGTGATTAGAACATCCAATTTTAAATCATTTTAATCATATTTTTTCATATAGCTAATTAATCAATAAAAGTATACAACTTTTTAACATATACTGGATTATCTAGTTTTGTAAAATGATATTTATATCTGACTATCAACAATATAAATCTCTTATTCATAATTTCTCATTTACTAAAACTTAATACAAATTAGGGGTGGCTCTAACACTATGACCAAATACATATATTTTTACATTCGTTTATATGTCTTCTGAGTTCATGTTTCCCTAGGATTCTACGCATTTATTTTTCTGGCTAAGATGACACGATTTTCTATGATGTGATTTGAGGATTCTTCCTGAGTCTGCACAAAAAATGTTCTGCCAGGAGATCGTTGAGTATCCTAAGTCTAACCATCTCCATGGCTACTTGACTCTAAACTAAAATAATTTTCCTTGCCGTTAGCTCTGTTCAATTGTTTTCAATTTGTTATATTATTGTCTTCACCCTTCTAATTATGTATGTTATTAATAAGGTGCACTTCAGTCAACAACTATGAAAATTCAACACTTTATTCACTATGGAGTTGCCCCTAGATTCCTTGCCACACTGCAAACATTCGCCAAAGAGCGACCCATTAAAATTTCAAAAATCAATTTCACGAATAGCATTTTGATTTGATTTACATTTAACACGCGTGGGTCAGACGACAAATACATATATATATATATATATATATATAAATGTGTGTGTGTATGTGTGTGTGTGTAGGCAAGCAAGTAATATGCATGACTACACTTTGGGCCACACCACATTAAGCTCCGCTCTGGCGCAGGATCTGCGGGACTCTGACCCAAAACAGTGGCCGCAAAATGTGCCCGGCCCGGTGTACGGCTATTTAATACGCCCAAATAATTCAGCATAAATTATTCAGTGGAAATTAATTCACTAACAACACCAGTCGCACTGCTAGTCGTAGTTGTATTATTAGTATTAGTAGAAACAGCAGGGCACCGTTACATCGTTGACTAACGGTAACGGCACCTATTTTGGCTTCCAGCGCCACTAAAACTTTACACAGTTGCGGGTCGGTGGGGTTGGGTGGGGGGCTTGGGATTTTGGAGGCCGCATGTGCAACATTAGACACGAAATGGCAATTTTCCATTTGGCAAATGAGTTTTGCGGCCGACGGAGTCCAAATATAACAATTATGCAAAATTACAAATTCTCACAATTCAAATGGAATGTTCTGGTCAGGATGATGCTCCTGCAGCTGATGGCTGATGTTGATGCTGATGCTGATGCTGATGGTGATGCTGACTAAATGGAAATTTATTGGCGCCGAGCGCAGGGCGCCGATGCTTTGGGGACCCAGCTGAGGCCGCGTCCTTCTCCCCATCATCCTCTTGCTGCTCCTGCTGATGCCGTTAAATTATTTTGCGTGTGTAAATTTGGCGGAAATAGTCTGTAACATGATATGCTAACACTTGTGGTGCACAACGGGCTGGGGCAGGGTGACAGGTAGACGCAGAGAGAGCGAGAGGGGAGTCGTGTGCAGGCCATAAATAAAATTCCATAAAGTTTTTTTCTTTTAACAAATTTATACTCAAATAAATTAAAATGGCGCAAGGAAGCGGCAAACAAAATTTATTGTATTCATTTTGCATGGATTCATTGGTCGGTTGGTCGGAGCTATATATGTATACATACATGTGTGTGTGTCTGTGTAATGTGTCGTATATGTATGTACCGAAGTATGCACACAATTAATTTTAATTGCAATTGAAATTGAAATGTGACTAGAAATGCGAGCACAGGAAATTGCAGAGCAACGCGAGGAATGGTCTAATATGAAAGCAAACATTCTGTAATTCTATTCCCAAATGTTTTACACAACTATCATAAATTGATGAGAAGAATATACGATATAAATGCATATTTGACATATGCATGTACAAAAAACAGATATCTGCCAAGTATAATGTATATTTTCAATTAATTCCATTACACTTGAAATTATTATATATTTGTTATAATGTATTATTTGAATCGTGTCCAAGTTTTGTATGAGGATGACAGATGGCAAAGTCAGTCGATTTTTACATTATTTTGAAAATAAATCTAAGTAGTTTTATTCTCAAGTGTTTTTTGAGTAATGCCTTAAAAGTAATTTTGACACTGCTGCAGAATAAATAGGAAACAAGTCTCAACTTTGTTGCTCTAGAATAAAGAGAATGTTATAATTGAGATTGCTAGGCTATAAGATATCCTGAATAAATATAAATAGATGTCGGTTAAAAAATCGATGCTGCTTATTCGATTTCAATTTCGCAAATGTTTGTTTTTATCTGTCACATAAATTGATAAAAACTTCATAATAACATTTGTAACCAGTTTCAATGGGCTAAGAAGAATTTGCCTTTGCAGCGACAATTAATTTTTAATTACTCATATCTCTTTTGAGATTGCTGATATTGTTAATAATGATCAGTCTTGAAAGTTGTCATATCATTTATTTCTTTTTAATCTTGATCATTGTCTCTTCTTTTGTCTCTTTGGAAATCCCTTCGGTGTTTCTAACAACACATTAAAATACTATTGCCAACTTTTGGGCTGTGCTACTAATTAGGACACATTGGCAGTAGTTGTTGCAGCTAATGTGGTTGCAACACACGGGACACAGGCAAGCAACAGAAGCAACTCGTGCAACTGCACCAAATACAATTATCCAATTGGATGAAATGCGCTTGCTGCTGATTTTCGGCCTAGGCCTAGGCCTAGACAATGCAACGCCATGCTGCAAGCTGTGCTGAGCTGCTGTTGCAGCAGCACACGCGAAATTCAATTAGGTGCGCACAAAACAGCGCAACGATTTCGATTTGACTGCCAGGGGAGGTGTGGCGAATGGGGGGGGGCGTTGCAAGCATAGGCGCTGCCAGAACTGGACAAATCTGTGTGTTAAGCTCGGACTCGGAATTGCCTTTTGTTGTCACTGTGTGCTGTGTGTCAATGTGTGTGTTTGAGTGTGTGGGTGTTGTGGCACATTGTGTCGGTTGTCGCTAGTTTCTGCCACGAGCCGTCGCCAAAACGGGAAATTCAATCAGAGCTGTAGGATTAGACAGCGGCAGCAACTGTCTACCCCAATTGCATTAGGGAGCTGCATTCGAGTTGTTCCGTGTTCCGTGTTCCGTGCGCCCTCCTCCCCCTTATCTGTAGCGACTATTAGGGTTGTCAACATCCGCGTGGAGCGATTGCGTTAATGGAATTAAAAATTTAACAATTTTTTACTCTCCTTTTTTTGTTTGCTTTTTTTTTTTTGCTTGTTTATTGTGCGCTTTTTATGCCAATTCGTTGGAGTTGTGCAGTGGCTCCCCTTTTTATTCCCTCACTCTCTCGTTCTGTCTCGCTCGCGCTCTGTCTCCTCTTTGGCGCTGGGTGTTGCTGTCGCTGATTGACTTGTGTTTCATTTTAATTTGGTTAATTCAAATTAATCAAGCGAGTCGACAATTTTTTTATTTTTTTATTTTTTATCGCCCTTTGCGTGTCTGCGAGTGCATTTCTTTTCCATACCCTATTCAGGCTGCTAACTAGGGTATGCAATTTCGAGCGATATCCTCAACATTTGTGTTAATCTAAAAATCTATTATTTAAATAGTAAATATAAGTTTTTTCTTATGTTTGAACAGAATCAAATATTCATATGGTTGCATGTTATCAAATCACAGTAATCTATTGCGATCAATCCATATAATAAATTAAAAGTAATTTAGTAATTAAATACCCTCAGAATTGGTTTAATTTGTTCCCATTTTAATTTAATTAAATTAAACTTATGCGTTGACATTCGTCGATATAAAGTTATGTATTGACAAAATATAATGAAAGGCTGGCAATGATTAATTTTGAGCAGTGTATATTTAACTAAAACAGCAATTTTTGAAAACATTATCACAGTTCAACAAACACAACTTCAGTTTAGTGTGGGTATCTCAAAGTCGTGCCTTTCTATTGCTCTCCACAGATTACATTGGCATATTGGTTGGCTCATATATGAATATGTATGCAACATCAGCCCCACATACCAGACAGCTGGACAAGGGGACAGCGGGACAGCGGGACAAGGGGACAGCGGGACCGGGAGACGAGGGGGCAACTGGACGTCAGCTGTTGCAGACGCATTTCCACTTTGTTGTTTGCTCAATTAATAAAATTGCTTTTGTTGTTTTTGTTTTTTGTGACATTATTAATTTATATTTATATTACTTTTTTCGCTGCTACTTCTGCTCCTGCTGCTGGTCGGGCTGTTGCATAATACGCATCAGACGTCGCTGCTGCAAATTGCATTACATTCTGATGCGTTTTAATTAATTTTGAGTTAATTTTTGTTGTTTTATGTTTCGTGTTTTATTGCTGTTGCATTTCATTTGAGGGACACGCAATCAGACAATCAGCTGATTTAAATTTAGCTGACGAAAGAGTTCAAATTAATTTCAATATATTTAAAGAAATTAAAATAAAGTAAATTTAGAAAATTAAGAAAAACATTTAAAATGAATTCTATTAAATTAAAAATAAATAGGTAAGTTACGATTTAATATATTATCAAATATAAATTAAATATAATATATAATTAAACAGAATTGAAAATGAAGACGACCTAGTCACTGAAGAGAGTTCGTGGCTTAGACAAAGATGAATGGCTAATAAGAAGAAGCTTACTGTACTAAGAAGGCAAACGAAGCCATGTAGGGATAGGTTAATTGTAAGTTTTCAAATAGCCTCACTATACGGCGTGCTCTGATTTACGCAAAACCTTTCTGTTTCCGTTTTCAACAAATATATAATTCGTTTTCATTATTGGATTGTGTTTCAATTCCATCTTTCCACGTGGCAAGCTTTACATCACAACAACAGATGGTTTAATTGTTATTATAAATTTATAGGAATATTTATCGTCACATAATTGTGACTTATGATTTTGAAAATCCAGTTAAATATACTTTTCAGTATTGCAGTGGCCAACCTATATATATAATTGATATTTTAGAACGATATTTATTTTCTTTTTAATTCCGGGCAATAGCTGACATTGGAACAATTGATCGTCCTACTGAATGTATATGAAAATTTAGATGTCGCTCCTCAAATTTCGATTAAAAATCGAGATCGCAAAACAATATTAAATAGCTTAATTAGGAAAAGCCTGTCGAAGATGAGCTTTTGTGTAAGCAAATGTTTAATTTACTAAATCAAAATTAAAAAATCAATCACATCGGACTACTATTCTATATAGCTTGCATATCCATCGGTCGATTTTGAAAATTATAGTTAAATTTAGATAACAGCAGATGAACGTCTGTCTCCAAAAGTATGTAATCTGCTGATTTACATAAGTTTAGTTGATCTACGAGTAACCTTTTAATGAACAACTGAGAATCACCTGACATAAGTGCACTAAAACAAATCTGAGACTAGAATCTTGCACACTATCAGCTCATATTTGCTACACTTTCCACTCTTAATAGAAGATGATGCACTTGCATAGTTTGCCACAGCCCACAACTAACCCAGATTTGTAACCAGCCCCCACCCCCTCCAACCCACAAATCGCTTCGCATCTGGGCAGCGGCAAGGTCATAGTCACAGCCATATAACGTCACTTCATGCCTCTTTATTCCCTAATGGACTTATCGGCTTGCAAAAATCTCAGCGTTCGCTCGCAAATCGCAGCTAAACAAGCGAAAATAACAACAACTAGAGCGAGAGAGATAGAGAGAGAAGGAGGGAGGGAGTGAAAGAGAGAGAGAGAGAGAGACTAGGAGAGATAGAGAAACAGACAGCGAATAGAGGAATAGAATTCGTAGCTGGCATAATTCGCACTGCAGACAGCGAACGGTCGACGTAAAGCGGCATTATCATCATCATATCAGTTGGAGCATCATCATCGCCGTGATGATGATGATGATGACTGGCCATAGCCGTATCCACGTGCGAGTCAGCCACAATCCCGGCCAGCCGCCTCATCCCGCCTGCATTAGAGCCACTTAAACGCATTTGCAAAATTGTCTGCCACCCACACAACAACAACAACAACAACTGTGGCAGTGTTGTTGTTGTTGTTATTGCCTAAAAGCGCGATAATTTTAAGCCACGAGGTGGTGTGCAAAAGGCGCGTAGGGAAGAGGTGGGTTGGGAGGCAGGAGAGGGACTAGCGGCTCACATTTGTTGATGAGGTTATCACTTTGCGAAAAGTAAAGTGCATCCGTTTTTAGAATTGTCCGTCCGCGTAATCAAACTAAACTGGCGCAGAATCCATGTCCCTCTCTGCCTCGCTCTCTGCCGCCCCCGTCCCTGCCCCTGTCCCCTCAGCCCCCAAACCCGTTGGCAGTGGTTCGTCTCTGGCGTTGATTGCAGTTTTTGGCCGTTGTTTTTGTTTTCTGTTGCATTAAGCGCATTTGATTGTGTCAATTGGCTCGCGCCTAGGCTCAAGCCACAAAACAACAACAACAACAAAACACTTGAAACAAAAATATGGAATAAAGTAGTCGTGATCTAGTCGAGAGTGATCGACTTAGACATATCCATTAAGAATGCTTAACCATTTGAGTAGTTGGATGCTAAAAGTTATTTGGATTTGGCCAAAATGGTTCTCAGTAATGAGACACGCCCTGGGCCACCTCCCCTGCATCCTCCAGATGCTCCCATATATTTAATTTTTATGTATTCACCAGACGTGTTATAAAAGAATATAATTTGAAGGTATTCGCTACTTTTGAACATGCAAGCTAAATATAATTGTTCTATTCTGCAACTTGCATATTTATATTATTTTGCCATCAAAATCTCTATCTATTTTAACGTAGATAGTAGATCTCAATAAGTAAGTTGAGAAAATACATTAAATGCACAATTAAAATCACAATCATTCAGGATTTAATAATTATAAGGCTATCATAACTTGAGACAAAAATCTGCTTTACTTTAAAGAGCAGATATAAATAAGGAAATAAATGCAAATTAATCTTTCAAAATATATATTTGAAAATAATATGAAGCCGACTTGATCAGCCATCAAGAATGAGAATGCCAAAGAGACATCTTGGATGAAGTTGGAAATTACTCTCTTTTTTTTTGAGAAATGTGCCAAAAGAAAATCTCTCTCTTCCTCACAAACTTACTCGATCTTGTGGCACTCCACTTTTCTTTAGCTTCCAGCCAACTAACAACTACATGAAAATCTTGCCGGTTCGCTTTCGTTGCTAACAACTTTGGGATGCCTTTTATTGAACAAATTTGTGTTAGGGTATACAAATCAGTTGTAGCTATAGAATCTGTGGCCACTAAATTGAATTATGCGCCCGACTCAGCGGCTCAGCCACCCGCCGATCGTTGATGCTGCGTGCTGCAGTTGCTCCGACTGTGATCCGTGTCCAAGTGTCGCCAATTGTGCAACACGAGTCGGAGCTGGGTAGGGTGAGGGGGGAGGTGGTGACGGCTGACGAAAGCCAACCCTTCAATTTGAATTTGTCTTCGGGGCGCCCGCATGTAGGAGGTCTGCACATATAGTACAATATATATATATATGCATAAACCTATAATCATAATTTCTCGTATATTGCACTCTTGACAATTGCGTGGTTGGTGTTTTATGTTTTATTATAAATATTTTGATTGAATTTTCTGTTTAATTAAAGCAAATTGCTTTTTGTGTGCATTTGCCAACGGGCTAACGGCCTGCATGTAGATTCCTCTTCTTTTTTTTTTTAATTTTCGATGTCAATTGTTTGCTGAGGAAAGCGCTTTGCACCCCGGGGGGGGGGGGTCTCCAAGCTGTTTAAGCGCAAGAGAGACAAAGAGAGAGACAGAGAGAGAGAGAGGGTGATATTCTTGAGGAAAGTCATTTGGGAACAAACCAGTCAAAAGGGAATGCCAATAGTTCGAACTTAAACCAAACCTTTTATAAAAGAAATTGTAGCGCTTTATGAGGAGAGAGCTCGGATCGGAGATACTCAAACCAAGCTGTAAATTAATAAGATAGAAGTTTGGTCAATATGAAAATACGCTTTGGCTAACAAAATCCGAACTTGAAGAAATGTTTCATTTTGGTTCACCAAATCGGTGTTTCTCAATTAGTGTAAAGTAAATTTTACCATTTGATCAATATTATGTCAGAATACATTATTTTATTTGGACGGCTATATCTTTAGAAATGTATCGTTTATTGCTTCTCAGAAATCGATTAGTATCCATATTCGTCAAATTGTGGCAGTTTTAAATAAAATTATGGTAAACGAGAGCTTATTATCCAAAATTTAAGAGTCAAACTTATTTAGTCTCTGAAAACGACTGGTTCTATTTGAAAGTTCAGAGGAACGTAGCTAAATCGACTCGTCTGTTGATGCTGTTTAAGAATATATATGCAGCAGATGCTTCCTTCTGGCCGTTACATAATTTTGCAGAGCGTCATCATGGCCTTTATTCCATTTTAAATGATTACTTTCGAATATATCATTGATATGATAATAATAATAAAATATGAATGATAATATTTAGATAATAGCAATTATACTTTTCATATTCATAAATCAATCAATTTGAATTTTTGGCAAAAAATATGAATTGAAATTTATTTATTTACCATAATTCAATCAATATAATTTTGGATTCTAATACCACGTAACCCAACAAATATTTTCAAATATTTCAGTTAGTTTATTTTATTGGTTTGCATATTTTTTTTGCTGAACACTGGCGTTGACAAACTGAGTACCCCCATTTCCCCCGAATTGACTCAGTCGATGGAGCACTAAAAATGTTTCCTATTCCGATAGTCAATTCGATCAGCCAATCAATAAACATGGCAACTAACCTCCAACTATGCCCAATAGGCATTTGAACGATAATTCTATTTGCCAATTTAAATATGCCAAATTGTATTTTTATATGTGTAGATATTTATATATGTTTATATATATTTATTTAGCCACTCCGCGCCAGACAGAGCAACCCCGGCCATCAGCTCCAACCCTAATTGAGTTGAACGAATTGAAAAACGAATCGAAACTTGACGATGACAACAAAAACTGAACTGAACTCTCCACCAGTGTAGTGTATATATATATATGTATGTGAATGAGCAACCCCACGACTCGGCACCCACTTAATTGAGGCAACTCCAGTCGAGTTTTGGGGTACGAAGTGGAGCGCATGGCGTTTGCATGGCTGCCAATTAATTTGCGGTTGATCAATTCAATTTGAAGCTGTGCCCATTTTTTTTCTACCCCGCTCCCTGTCTCCCAGTTTCTCTCTCACACTCTCTCTTTTTTTTTTAAGTGTTACACAGAGGTACCTCCAGCCGGTAGAGCGGTAGGTCTTTAATTTGTTGGCGCATTTCGGATTCGTTTGCCAAATTATTGGCCATTGATTTAATGCTTGTTCCGTCCCTTTCCAGAATCTGTCTAGGATTCAACTCTCCCTCTCTCTCGCTCTCGCTCTCACTCTCTCTCTCTCTGTCTGGGGAGCCGCAGTACTCGGCACTCTTTTAAATTATCATCAATTATTCAAAAAGCTTTTGGAATGATCAACTTTGGGTCTGTCCTCAATTAAGCAGCGTGTTGAGCTGCAGTTGGCATCGTTGGAGTTGGAGTTGGAGTTGGAGTTCCCCTTCTTTCTTCAATACCCATTCCACAATTGAATCCTTTAATTTTTGGTCTTGCTCAAATCCTTTTTACTGAAGTGCTTAAAAATGTTTGTGCGATTTCTCACAGGAAAGGCATCAACACAAACACTTTTGGTGTGCCTCCTCAAATGAGTGGGAGCACTTAAGCAATTCACACACACACACACACACATAAACCCTCTCACACATGCACACATATATGTTTATATGGGGTTGTACTTGAGAACACTTGAACAAGATTTTTATCACATCTGAACTCATTAAGAAATTTTTAATGCAAATTAAAAGCGTCTAAATAAATTATGTGCAAAATGTTTGTGCCTTGAATTGAATTGAAAAACGTATCGAGCAAACTTTGCTTATATTCAGCTTAGAATTATATATATATATATCTATAAATGTATATGTCTATGTATGTGTGTTGATCTCTATTCTGTGATTATACAACAATAGCTTTGTTCCTCTGACTCACTTAACTTTCTTATAATTTGATTTTTTTATAATTTTTTACTACAGCATCCCGAAATATATATGTAAAAATTTCTTAAAACTGTTTAATCGATTTTCTGAAATTTCAAAAATCCTTGCATAGACAACTGATCAAAATCTTCCTCCAACTCAAACCTAAAATACCTGTGTGTTAATTGTTGGCTCCACTTTAAAAAATTTCAATATGTGAGGCTTACTTCACAATCAAATCTGTCTCCAAGTCAAAGTTTTGTAGGATGATTGAAATATAAATATAAACAATACAGCAGAATATTAAAACAGAAAGTCTTTGTCAATTAGTAAGAATAATTGAAATATTGTTATTATAACTTTAACACATGAGATAGTTACAAAAATGTCTTTGATTTAAATAACAAATTTTTCTAATAAAAAATATACATATAATTAATACAATGTAAAATAAAAAATAAACAAATTTGAATTTGTCTTAAGGTCCTTTAACAAGTTAAATTGTGTGAAGCAATTCTAATGTTGTAGAATTTATAGAATAATAATAATAATAATAATGAACATGATTAAAAAACACCTGTTAAAATTCACTTATAACTCTGCACTTGTTACGCGATCTCGTTTTTCTCGTGTTTGCATTATTACATTAGATCCAATTCTTAAACTCTCTCTCTCTCTCTCTTTCGCATTTTACTCTTTCTCACTCTGGTTTTTCATTTTTTATAGATTATCATTTTACTTTTTACTCTAACTCTTCTACCAGTTTCCCAAGATTATAATATGGCATAAGATCATATTTCATATCCTTAAACTCTCCCACTCTCGTTCTCGTTCTCTTTCTTTTTCTTTCTCTCGCTGTCTGTCTCTTTTTCGCAATACATAAGCAATACGAAGAGCAATTTTCCACTTTCTAAACAGTTTAGACTGCTTATTTTATCCGACTTACCTTGTTACCGTCCGTGAAAATTTTGGCAGTAATTCTTCAAGCGTGTCACAGAAAAAAAATCCTTTCGTGTGTCTCCTGCCTGACGTGGGTTGAAAGCCGCCGAACAAAGAGCAACTTTCGACGGCGTCTAAAAGGCGTCTAAAGTCTCAAAGCACTTGAAAAGTGAAAGTTTTTGCGACGAGCTGAGAAAAAGTTCTGGTCTGTGAGTTGTGGTCGTGTTAACTTTAACGGTGCAACTAGTCAAAGTTTTCGAGTCACACTCAATCAAGGCTCAAATTTGGCACATAAGATTTGTAGTTTCGCAGCACACACACACACAAACACAGACACACACACATACGCTGACACGCAGCCTGATTGCTTTGCGCTAATAGGGTTATTGTTTTCGTGTCTCTTAACACACACACACACACACACAAACACACACACACATAAGCAGCGACGCGAGATAAATTGCAATTGTTTGTTTCGTCTGTGTAATCCACTCGTAGATTTGCCTACTGTTATACTGTTATACGGTTATACGGTTATACTGTTGGAATTGTTGTGTACCGAACGCGTGCAACGGTTGTTTGCGAATGATCTAACAGCCGACGCAGAGGCTTCGACGTTGTTTCTGTTTCTGTTTCTGTTGCTGCTGACGTCTCCGCAGCTGGTGCTGCTGCTGCTGGTGCTGCTGGTGCTGCTGCCGCTGTCGTTGTCTAAAGATGGCCGCAACGGGGGTTGGGTTGGCTTCGGTGGTTCGGTGGGCTTTCGTGCCTGTGGCCGAGGCTGGCACTCATCTCGTTTTATAGTGGGCCCCCGAAGCGCCGCCCTTACTGCTTTTTGTGCACACACATTATTTCCCTTTATTTTTGTGCGCACGCGCTGCGCTGCCAGCCAGCCAAAGCAGCGCCGCTATTGCCGGCCTGCTCGCACGCACGCCTCGCTCCGTCGCTCGCACGTAAGACAATTTTCTCCGTTAGGTTTTCATCTTGTGCGGCGCATTTTCATTGTGAAATTGAATTTTCGGCATGGGAACGTCCAGGACGTCAACAGCGACAACAGTGACGTCGACGTAGACGTAGACGTTGCCTGCCTTCTAATTTCTCCACACGGCGAGGCTACTTTATTTTATTACACACGACAAAGGGGGAGAGAGAGAGAGAGAGAGAGAGAGAGTGTGTGTGTGTATGTGTGTGTGTCAGAGAGAGAGCGCAAACAAAAGCATTTCACTCGCTGAAGCAGCCTTAAATTGGATTTTCATCGTTATGCTTGCCGTTAAGTGAGCGCGGGAAGAGCTTGCTTTGTGGTAAGAAAAAGGAGAAAAGCGAGAGCGAGCGACAGAGAGAGACAGAGAGTGATGGAGAGTGAAGGCGAAGCTTTCATCCATTGTGCTTTGGGTGGTCCACTTCGCTGCTGCTGTTGTTGTTGTTGTTGTTGTTGTTGTTGTTGTGCCCTGACTAAAAGCGATTACTCACCGTTGGAATTTATTTGGCATATCATTTTTGACAACTCAATTTATTTTTATTAATTTGCAGCTGAGCAGCAGCGCTGACTACGACGGCGACGTCGCCGGCGACGAAGCAGTAGCAGCAGTCTCGCCCTCTCTCTCGCTCTATATCCCTCTCTCTCACTCACTCACTCACTCACTCACCATCAATACAAATCCCGTGCAGAATATATATAAGTGAATTTCAGTTAATTTATTATCATGCATTATTGCCTTTATTGTTATTTGCTGACTTAGCTGCCACACACACACACACACCCACTTTCTCTCTCTCTCTCTCTCTCTCTCTCTATCTGGATGGTCGCCATGTTGGCACGGCCTGATCCATTTATTATTGTTTGCGATTGGGTCGTTGGCCACAATTACGAAATGAATTTGTTGCCTCAGTCATTTCCCTTGGATACCTCCAGCACCCACCCCCACCCCCGTGTTTCCCATTTGAGTTTTGGGCGTTGTGCTTATCAGGAAACTATTTTCGTTTGCTTTCCCCACAGTTCTCCACTCCCCCCACCTTGACTCGACTTATTCTTCCTCTTCATCTTTGGGGGCCTGCTGTCAGCTTCGCAAATTGGCGCGCTGATTTATGTGTTTGTCTATTGTAAGTTTTCCACCCGCTTTCTTTTTTGTTTTTTTTTGGTTTTAGTTTTATTAGTTTTTCATTTCATTTCGCTTTGTTTCACTTTATTTCATTTCGTATCATTTTGTTTGCCTGCTTCGTTTTTCTCATCGTTTTAGTGGAATTACCTGCTTAATAATAGATGCCTTGGGTTCCTTTGCTTTCTTGCGGAAAATTGCAATTGCCCCTTTCTATGCGGAAGAGATGGAGGGATGTGGCGATAGGGGGATAGGGGGATGAAAATTGCTTTTCTTTTATTTTTGCAGCTGAGAGATTTTCTTGTCGCTTGCAGAATGCGAACAAAAAATTGCTGATAGGTGTTGCATTTTTTAAAAGTAATTGATGTGTTACTTCTAGTTTATTCCGGATTAAACAAAATACAATTTAATTCATTTATTCTTATTTATTTAATTATTTATCCTTAGAGACTTGTAAATCAATTTACTAGTCACAAAAGAGTTGAATATAATTGGGCTAAAAATAAAATTGAATATATAAAAATAGTTATCATTGCATATGGCATGTTAATTTAATTGTCGACTCAAAAATATGCAAAAATATATTATTTTCAATTAAAAATTATATCACAAATTAAATATAAAATAAAGAAAATAAGATGTATTTATAAGAGATAAGATATATATACGAAATCTGGGAGTATTAAGTGCAAGCTTTCCAAATAACTTGTATAACTTAACAACAGCAAAACATTTCAAATAATTTGTGATCAGTTATCTACATTATTGCGCAATCTACCACAATCAACCACATTTCATTTCGTTCCACTTCATTTTATTCCATACCAACATTTTATAGCTTTGCTTGATAAAACTCGAACTAATCCAAGAAAAAAGCGCTGAAAGAAGCCAACAAAGTGATAGAAAAGAAAGTTGCAGCCATTTCCATTCCGTTTCCCTGCTATAAACTGAGCTAGGCCCATAATTTGTCTAGAAATCCGGAACGTAATGGGAATGGAATGGTACACATTTGCCGCGAATCGTTTATTAAACGCAGAATGTGAATAATGTTTGTCTACAAGGAGAGGGGCACCAGAAGACAGACAGACAGAGAAAGAGAGAGAGAGAGAGATGGTAGAGAAAGAAGATGAAGAGGAAGTGAGAGAGAGAGAGAGAGAGAGAGCAGAGCAGAGTGTATGGGGACGCCCAGCACTCAGTGCTGTTCCACTTCCATTTCCACTTGCACTTTGTGCGGAACTGTGGGTGAAATTTATGTAATTTATATGGGCACTTGACTGTCTAAATTGCCTGCTGAGAAAAGCAGCTACACGAACCCCACAACCAACCACTACCCCCCACTCGCTTTGCACGCCCACTCCGCCATTGCTCGTTGCTGTGCTGCCACTTTTTATGTCATCTACTTAGCCCTAATGGCAAATAATTAATTTCATGCTTCCGCGTTTCGTGTCGCCGAGGAACTTTCGCTGCACATAAACTGCACACGCCCACTGACCAGTCGGCTGGTTGGCTGGTCTAACGGTAACGGTGAAGCACACGCCCCCCAACCCCCCTCCCCCACCACACAAACGACCATTTTCAATTTACAAATTGCTTATTTTTTGGAAAAACACAAATTGCGAGTGCCTTGGACTTGACTTGGCCCGAAGCAGGCGCAAGCCAAGCCGACAAACTGGCAACCAACTGGCAGTTAATGCATTTTACGTGCGGCCCTTGAAGCGAACTCCTCAACAGCACACCCCCCCCCTCACACCTACCCAGTGTGGGTCTTCCTGCTTCTCAATTACGGTTATAAATTTTGCTCAGCCAAAATGGCGCAACACGAAATGAATAGCCTGCCTCTCTGCTTGCAACCATGCCACTCCAAAAACCACCCCACCCCTCCCTTAAACACGCTGCGCAAAATGTTATTAACTTCTTTTAGCCAAGTTGAGCCAAATTACATTGCGGTTGCCACTCGGCAATCACTTTTATTGAGCTGCTCAGTTATCCTTTGCTAAATTCGTCTGTCATTAGATGCTGCCCCATTCCCCCTTCCTCTCTCTCTCTTGGGGCATCTTTATTTATGGTGCGACATTTCAGCAGCATTGCGAGGCATGAAAACAAAATTTATTGGCGCCATCAAATTGTTTTTGGGGCTACGCCTTTATTGAGTTCAATTGCCTCCTGTTGCCACACACCCCACTTATTGCCACACCCCCTATTCCACTTACACCTCCTTCAGCCTGTCATCGTAACGTGGTCCATTTGCCCGGACGGTGCTTTTGGCCACTTGGCTTTTTTTTATGGCCAACGCATAATTTTGTTGAGAGCTCTCTCTCTCTCTCTCTCTCTCTCTCTCTATCTCTGCATCTCTGTCTGGTCTGCATAAAACGCATAATAAAATAAATGACTAAACAGAATTACGATAAATACCCGTAGAACGTAAAAGACGTAAAGCCTTACGTCAAATTGTACTTGAAAGAAACAGGATGAATTCTAATGCATAAAATTCCAAATTGCCAGGCTTAAAATATCAATAAAAGGCTGACGGGGGATGCGAAATGGGAATGGTATAAGTTAGTATGGGGATTATGCTATGTAAGTGCTCGGAGAAGTTGAATAAAATGTAGAACTCAAAAAATACACATGTATTTACATAAATACATTTAAAATATTTGTTAAATTGAATAAAGATAGTCTATTTTGGATACTTCCTGTTCCTGTTCAGTTAGTCAGCCTGGTTCCTAGAGTGAAGTTGAAAACACACTATTAGAAATAATTCCTTTATACTTTTGATTACATATTTCCAGAATTCAAAAGATAATTTTAGAATTTAATTTCAAATTGATTTTTTTTATTTGTATCTTACAATTTACATAAATCTGAAATAAAAACTATTCAATATGTTAACAGAAGAACAGAACATCTGGAAATAAGTAATAAGCAAAAATATATTTGAATGAAAAGTTTTTGTTGTTAAGTTAAATTTATTTTTAGAGTGTTCATTAAGACACTTAAAATATAATTTAATTATCTTTTTTAATGTTGTAAGTAGCCTTATTAAGACCATTAAAATATTATTTAATTATTGTTGACAACAGTTACAAAATAAACGTCGCTTTGAGAAACTAAAAATAAAACAACGTCATCAAAATGTTTGTATTTAAATTTAGTCCAATTAAATCTTGAATAAGCAATTTTCAGATCCAAACCGTTATCTCCGATCTACAGGCGAGTAATAAATAATAATAGAGCATATTGCTTGCCATCCCTCTCTAGCATGCAGATCACGCTGAGAAGCTTAATTTCATTTCGCTCATTTGGCCCACAAAATCAATTAAAAGCGCAATTAATTTGTTTGACAGCTAAAGAAAACAGACGCCAGACTTTTGAGTAAAAGCTCAACAAGAGAGTGTGGGAACACGGGGAGGGGGAGTTAGGGAAGAGGAGAGAGAGGAGAATTAAATGGCGCATAGATAGACAAATGAAACGCACGAGCGATGAGCACATAAAGAATAAACAATAACAACAGAAACACAAAAACTGATACCGAAACGAAAGCTCTGCCGGCAGCAGCAGTCGTAATAATAAAAGTAATTTAATTTTAATGAAATTGTTAATACGAAAACAATTTCATTTTGTAAAAAGTTTCACAGCAGCAGCACCAGCAGCAGCAGTGGGTGTGGGAGAGGGCGAAGGTTGGGCGGGAACAGGCGGCGTAAATTGCTTGTGACAATGAGTGAGTGCAAAAGGAATATAAAAACCACACACACACACAAGCAGAAAAACAATAAACAAAAGCATGCGAAAAAGAGAAAACCAAAGCCAACAACAACAACAACAGCGACGACAACAACAGCTGCAGCAGCAGTGACGGCAGCAGCAGAAAAAAAAAGGATAGAAAACAAAAGCAAAGCACACCAAAAATGCCGTCGGAGAGCAGCAAATAACAGCAGCAAGGACAACAACAACAACAACAGCTGCAAAGCCAAACGGAAGAAGAGGAAGGAGCAAATACGAAAAATGAAATGCTGATGCGAAGATTTAATAAATGAAATTGGTGTGTGATTAAAAACACAAAAACCAAACGAAATCCATCTAATCAACTTTTGCTGCCGCCATCGTCGTACTCTGCCACACGCCCCCACAACCCCCCACTCAACAGTTCAGTCATCCTGCTGCCAAGCCACAAGAGCGACGGCGACAGCAGCAGCAGCAGAGACAGCAGCAGCAGCAGAGATAGACGCAGCAGCAGCGACGCAATTAGTGGGTGGGTTACGCCTCTTAGCAGGTGGTTGAGAATATGGGGAAATATAGTCAAATGCAGGGAATACTTGCTTGGCAAGATCTTGTCAAATACAAAAATTATACGGAAAATAAAGGAATATTATTTGGCATGAAAAAAATGTATTCTTATTTTACAAATAATTCCTTGTTTTCAATGCAATTAAGTTAAAATAACTTATTGCAATGGGCTGTTTATTTTTTTCTTTCAAAAATTACATTTTTTAAATACCATCTTAATGATAATATTTTTTAATTCAATTTTATTATTTTATGGTTGCTCCTAAGATATAAGAAATTGAAATATTTTCGTGAAGACAAAACCAAATTTTGTATTTGGGAATTTGTAAAAAATAATATCCCATCTGCGTTGCCTCTTCCCACTTTTTAATTTCCTTTCTTGACTCCGCCCCGACTTATGTGCAGAAAATGGCTGTGTTGTTGCATCTCGTTTGCGCATTAGCACAAATCCAACGCACCTCAAGTTTTGCGCTAGGGAGCAAAAGAGAGGCAATCAGCGAGATAGCAAAGAAATTGCGTAGCTAACCAGCTGCTGTCAGTGAGCAATAAATTTCCCATTTGGGTGCATTTCTTATATAGTCCAGTTCCAAACCAACTGTGCTTTTTCCTGGATTCGTGCGCTTGCTAAAAATGATATTTCCTACTGTGCTTAAATGCTTGTTTTGCTCTCGTGTCTGATATCTGTTAAATATGAATTTAAACAAACGCAACCATTTAAACCTTATCGACATTAAAATCTCTTCAGCTTGCATGCAACTAATGAAAAAAATAACTCTTATCCTGTACTGAATTTTATTAAATTGGGTCTAATTTTTTTTTGTTTAGTATCTTGGATTGTCTATAATTAAAATCGTTATATTTAGATATATTTTCTGTTTATCAATTTCTCAATGTGAACTTGACCCAATACTGGGAAATGTTCGTTTAAATTAATTGATTTTAACTATCCGATAGTCTTTTTACTAGTTCCCATTAAATGCTGTAATTACTCCGTTCCACTTGAATCTATTTGATTACAATCACAAAACTCCCGCCCCATTCTCAATGCGTTCCAAATTGCTCTCAAAGATCAAACCATTCAAAACAACTACCTGTCTAGCTGCACTCTCTCGATCTGCCTCGCTCTGCAACTCTCATTGATTGTAGTTAAACGCTAGAGAGAACAAAATGAGAGTGGGAGCATTTTTCACTCGGTTTCATGGCTGGTGCTCAAGCAACTGTTGGCCCTGCGCTTGGCGCTCAGTTTGTGTCTCGCTTCCGCAGCGTTCGTTTCGCTGTCGACTGTCCGTTTTTTCATATTACTGCTTTCGTTGTTGATTTCAGTCTCGAACGATCTAAATTCTCAATTCCCTCAGTCAACGTTCTATTTTCCATATGTGCAACTATCTAGCATAAAAAGTAAATGTTTAATACGATAAGCATAATATAAATGCTCAAATTCAGTGTGATTAAGTGCAACTAAAACTATTAATTGAGTAATATATACCAAAAAAAAAATCAAAAAATAACCATTGGCAGCTGAAAAATGCACTTGTCAACCTCGCGTTGCATGCGAAGAAGAGCGAGAGAGAGAGAGAGTGTGAATGAGAGCGCACGCTCGTTTGACATTTAGTTAGTCGCTTGCAGCAAGCAACAACATCAACCACAACAACAAACCACGTTTTTGTTTTGTAATTAATAGCGGAAAATTAGTAAATGAGACGTTTTGTTAGCTTTATTGTTGCGTGTAACAAATGTCTATCAATTATTTTGCCTCTCCCTCTCACTCTCTCTCTCTCTATATCTCTCTTGCTATCTCTGTCAGTGACACATTTAAAGCGTTGATTTGTTGTACGTCATTTTTTGCAAATGAAAATCAAAAGCTTTGTTTTTAAAAGCAGCTTACAAACTGTATTTCTCTCTCCTTCTCTCGCTCTCTCTGTATATCTGCCCTGCCTGCTCGCTCGCATTAGAGCAGCAGCCCACGCAGCTGCTAGCTGTAAAAATTTTGCGTCGCATTTTCCTTGCAAATCATTTTCCATTTTCCATTTGTGCTTCACAGCTGCTTCTCTAATTCTTCTTCTTCTTGTTCTTGTTGGGCTTTTGTAGTTTTCTGTGTTGTTTGGCCCAACACACATTTTTTTCAGTTTCGTGTCGTTTCTCGTCTCGTCTCGTTTTGTGTTGTTGTTGTTTGCGCTGCTCGCGCGCATCTATTTTTAGCAACAAATTTTTTTTATTTAGTTTTTTGTTGTTGTTGCCTTTGCCTGTCAAGTTAACTACGCTACGCTGCCAGCAGCAGCAGACAGACCAACTATGTAGGAGAGAGAGCGGAAGAGAGAGAGAGAGAGAGAGAGAGGAATAGAGAGAGCGTAAGCATGGCGCTCAGGTGATAACAACAAGCAGAGAGCAAGAACCAGAGCAGGAGCGAGCGAGCGAGCGAGCGAGAGAGCGCGCAAGGCTATACAACTTGTTGCTCTCTTATTGTTGTTATTTTCTTTCATTGCCTACGTCAATTTGCTAGGCTTAAATTCAACTTACGCACAAAGCATAAGAAGTAAAGCAAACCAAAACAACAACAACAGTGACAAAAATTTAAAAAGTGCAGCGACGCTGACGTTCACGTCGTCGCCTGCATGTGTGTGCCTTAATTTTGTGCTTCCTGTGGAGAACAGACAACAAGCAGTGGCAATAAAATATATACATATATATATATATATATGTATCTATTTATATATATACATAAAAATAAAAGCAACAAGTGGAAATAATAACAACAGCTTTCTTTAAAAGCCGGCTGCGCAGCGTCATCAAGAAGAAGAAGCGGCAGCAGCAGCAGCAGAAGAAGAAGAGCGTTCGCGCATGAGAGGGAAAAAGAGCGAGGCGCGTGAGAGAGAGAGAGTACTCCAACAACAACAATACCAATAATCAGTTGCTCCCTCTTTGGAATTTTCAACAAGTTGTCAAAATGTGAGTATTAATATGCAATTATTGTTTACAGTTGTAATGTATTCATGTGTGAGCGTGTGTGTGTGTGTGTGTGTGTGTAATGTGGACAATACGCCTACGATTCGCGATTTCACAATCGAGTCGAAAGTCAACGAAAACAATGCTATCGCCATTTTGAGCGCCCTTAAGTCATAAACTCATATCTGCGTGTATGTGTTTGTGTGTGTTTGTGTGTGTGTGTGTGTGTGTGTGTGTGTGTGTTTGTGCGTGTGCGTGTGCCCTTGTGCCTGCATTGAATAATTAATGAAGAAGCTCAGCGGGTCTGAAGCCCTTGTTGCTCTGCTTCTTCCTCTTGCTGCTACTCTTATTGTTGTTGTTGTTCTTGCATTGCTTGCATATTCATTTCTTTCGCACTCCAACACAAAGCGAGCGCCTGTTGTTGTTGTTTTTGTTGCTGTTGTCTACCATCTATTTTTAGACCTTTGTCATAAAGTTTAGCAAACAAACGACGGGGGCAAAAAATAAAAAAACTTAATGAAAACAAAGCAAAACCAATACAAAATAGCTGACAATTTGGTTTGAGTATTTTGCGACGCGTCGTCGACGTCGTCGTCGTTTTACAACTGCGCAGCTCGTTAAGCAACAAACAAACAAAATAAACTACAACTACAACTCTAACTGTAAATTATCTTCTGATTACAGCCACTTGTGGAAATTACCAATTCAATAACGGTTAATGTTACAAACAATCAAATAAATACCAAACGCTATTTTTAGCAATTGAGCCAGTAAAAACAAGACTGCGATCAGTTTTTATGAGAGTTATTTGTTTTATCTTGCATTGATTGGCTGTTTTTTGATAACATTATGTTTGATCTTAATAGGAATTTTTTTTAATAAGAAATCTATTTTGAGATTCATTTCGTGGTAATTTCTTTTGATATGTGAAAAATACCGATTCTTATCAACAAACCACAGAAAATACTTCCAATTACTATTTACATTCGTTTAACAAGCTGCACATTTAAATACTCAAAAAACAAAAAAGCCTCAACAAAAACCAATCGTCTCCATAAAATAATTTATTCTGTTAATTATGTAATCAGCTCAGCTTGTGGCCTGACTTAAATTTGAGTTAGCAATCTAATCGGGTCTAAATATAGTACATATATGCACAATATTCCCTTCCAAATATCCGCATGTCTAAATATGTACATTTGAATATAAAAATACATATATATATTTATATATGTATGTATATATTAATATATATATATATATATATAAATATATATATATTCGAATTTTAGATAAGCATGGGCAGAAGGGTATACGAAAATAAACTTTCATGGCGAGCAGGCGAATCTTATCAAAATAAACAATCGCATGATTTTTGTACAACTGAAAAGTTTGCGAACATTTTTGCGCAATATCAATATATGTATGTATATTTATTTGCTTTTCCTTCAGTCATTCATTTGCATAAGAATAACGTTAGCTGAAATTGTGAGCGAAAGCCAAATTTAAACAAACTCAAAGATAAGGTCAACAATATAATAATTCTAATAATAAAGCGATGTCAAATTTACAGTTGAATAATGTTTAATATATATTTACTAAATATGTTATTTAATTGAAAGTATTCAAACTAATTTATTTGGCTCTTATCGACTCAGAAATAATATCCGAAGGGATAGTAATAAATGAATGAACTAATAATAATATATATATATATATATATATATATATATATATGTACTTATATATTTTCTTATCTCCTCGGACATAATATCCAAAGGCGTAATTATTAAGTTTATAGCCTCTCAAGTTACCATATTAAAACTATAATTTTTAATGTTTTTGAATTAATATTTTTAGTTCTTACTTTAAGTTTGCTAATAGACTCAAATATAATATCCATAACATTTAATTTTCTTAGTTTTTAACATTTTTTATATAACTGTTGTAAAACAAATTACAAAATCGAAGCAGAAACGTTTAAACATCTCTTAAATAACTTGTTGTTGATGCTAAGCAAAATAGAAAAGCGGCCGCATTTTTTACGGTTAGTTTGGATTCCCCAATATCAATTTAGGTCTTCTAGCGAGGCAGCCTGGCCCTTATTTGTTAACCCATTGCAAGCACATATTTCCCGTGTCATAAGATGCCACTACTCACCTCTCTCCCTGTCTCTCTTTCTCTCTCTCATTCGATGCGCTTGTATAAGCGGCATATCAAATTCATGCCGAAGTGACAAGATTTTTTTAACAAGCTGGCGTCGCTGTCTGCATTTGCTGCTTGTTTACGTTTACAACTGGCAGGTCGCCTTTCTTTCATCGAAGAGCGGCCCGGGAAGAGAGAGAGAGAGAGAGAGAGAGTGAAGGTGGTGCTGTAAACAAAATGTTAAAACTTTCGTTGTGGAATGTGGCCAGATCAGCGATGCATGTGGGGCAAAAGAGAGATAGAGAGAGAGAGAGAGAGAGAGAGAGCTTATCATTTAAGAGAGTGTGCTTAAGAGAGTGCAACGTGCTCGTTGCAACTCTTGCTATGTTATGTGAAACAGCTGTTGGTTTTTTATGGTATAAATTTGGATTTCTTAATGAGCCACATTGCGCATTGCCCCGTACAAATACAGCTCTCTTAAGTTGTTAAGTTTTTTATTTTCAGTTGCTTGCATTTTTTGTTTTGTTTACGTTTACAAAAATATTTTGCTTACGCTTGATAAATTGCATATCGATGAGCGCTTTGCGCAGAAGCTTTTGCGGAATAAGCTCAACCGCTGCTCAAAGCTTGGCGCTTACTTTTTAAAGCTCTCTGTTGCTATTCAGCAATGCTAACGGAAATGCGAAGAGAAAAGCTCTGCACTTAAATGAATCGAGTTGAGAAATATGTTGTTTTTTTTCGATAGCATCGAAATGGAATACAAATTTACAATTATAAACTATTTATTTACACTCTTTGATATGCTTATTTGGATATTTATCTGCCTGGTCTTAATAAAAGAACTATATATTTTTACGACTGCATCGTTTCCATGGCGTGTTGCTGTTTTATGTTTTGTTGTTATCGTTGCCGTCTAAATAACCTTTCGATTACGTCAATTAAATAAACTATTTACATACAGACCTATAATTTCATAAGCTCGCTCGCTTACATACAAACTCACGTCAGGTTATCAATGCCGCCAATACCAACAAATTAACAACAAACAACAAAAAAAAAGCAACAATGACAACAACAAATTACAGACGACATAAACATTTGTTGAAATCGTGTCTTTCCCAGCAGCGATCATCTGCCCAACCCGTAAAACCCAACCTAGCCTCAAATAAACACTTCGCGTGTCGCGTCAATTTTACGGCGTAAAACTCGCGAGCTTTGACACTGTAAATATGGACTTAAATGAATAATCCTTTTTTTTAAATGCTTAATTACACAAGTATTGAAGTAGTTTTTGTTGATAAGGTCTCAATATGAGGGTCGATCAGCTGCTAAAACAAAATCACGAAAATAATACATTTAGAATTTTCTACTTATTATATTTTAATGTTTATACATTCCATATCTATATATCCATTTCTTATCTTCTAAATCCAAAAGAAAGCTTTCTTTTGCAAAAGACACGCATCTATTACAAATACAAATATCAATTGAATACTTCTTGAGTAAACCTCGCTGTGATTACTGTCCCGTTGGCCAGTTGCACGAGTTTTGAGCGAGTCATTTTGTTTACATGCGCACTAATATTGTTTATAATAAATAAATCAGTTTTCCAAATGACATGCACTGAAAACAAGCCTCTGCAATTACACAACTAAAGAATCGACAATCGTAGACAATTGGCTCTGACGAAATTCGCATAAGATATATATATATATATATATATATCTATATATATATTGCATGTTTATATCACAGCAATTGGTATGATTTATGGGATTTGAATTGCATTCGGAAAACGTATGGTAGCCAGTTTGAGGAGTGGTTTATGGTCAGTTGACAGCATTTAAGACTTAATTTGAGTCGAGCGAAATTCAACTGAAAATGTCCAAAGCAGTTGAAAATAGACTAACGCGATATTAATCAATAATTTATGCGATTAACTTGGCAATGATAATGCTGCGTATGCGTAATCTATGAGGGATTTAGAAATGGGTTTTTTGCCAGCATATTTGATTTATATAAATGTTAAGACTATTCAAGTTTAAGGCGAACAATCACAGTACACTTATAGTTATTAGTTTAGTTTATTACGTATACGTATATAAACACTTAATTTAAGGGAAGTTAAACAAAAATGTTTAATCTTGCATTGTTAAATCTGCTTCATTTATCTTTGTCATTGTCTCTGCTTTTCTCTGGATTGTTTTTTATCTGCTCAGACAATTCCAGCTAAGAGTCTTTTATTTTTATTTCTCTCTCCGTCTCTTTCTCTTTCTCTCTCTCTCTCTCCCTCTGGGGAGTGGGAAGAATTAAGATATTTGCCTCACATCCTCTAAATAACGAGCATGTCAAGTGGATTGCTCTGATCCCCAAGCGATTCATAAATATGCATGCAACACCAAATGCAACCCAAGTCCAAAGCTGGTTGACCAGATTGCGATGCGTGCCTGGAAGTGGATGTGGATGTGGTGTTGCCTCACAAACGACTTGCAGAGGTGCATAATAGACTTATGAGTTTGGTTTGCAACAAAACAATCTAGTATGGAGAGCTAATAAAAATTGTTAATATATCAGTAGGTCTTAATTTTCTTCTCGCTATATCTATGTATATATGAAAAATTGAGGGAGATTGTCTAATAATGGGAACAGCCCTAATAATTCGAAATCCCTTTTTAACCAATTCACAGCCCAAAAGTATGCTATAATATAACTATTTAACCGAAGGGACTTTAACGACATGTTCAAAATAATAATAAATAGAGTATATATTCAACATAATATCTTAGTGAGTTCCATAAATGACTTTTGTTAATAGCAGTGTTAAAGCAACATTGTTGTTTTCCGTTCGCTTTAATCGAATGTGTCGTTAATTGTTTTAAGGCTTCAGGGCAGGGGTATTAAAAAGTCAGTGAATCATTTCACAAGACACGTCCATACTTGTTTTAGCCTTGTTGTTGTAGTTGCTGTTGTAGCATGCAAGCGAGCAATTAGATCGCATTCGTGTCTATGCGTGTCTATGTGTGTGTGTGTGTGTGTGTGTGTGTGTATTGTTGTAACAAGCATTCTATTAAAACGAATCAAACCAACGCACGAATCACAGCAAAGACGCAAAGGCGTCAACAACTCTGATCGTAATCTTCTCTCTCATTCGCTCACTCTGTGTGTATGTGTGTGCGTGTGTGTGTGTGTGCGTGTAATCAACTGGTTTTTAGCCAAATTCCGAGTTTTAATTTAAACGACATACAAACGACAAAAACAACAAATAACGACGATGGCGACTGCCGACAACGACTTCTGGGGGTTCACTTCGATAACAAACATCGACGTCGGCGTCAGCGTCAGCGTCAGCGTCAGTTTCGCTGCCTGAATCGCTTTTTTCAACTACTATCGATAGCCAGTCTACGGTCGTCAATGCGCTCTCTCTCTCTCGCGTTCTCTGTGCGCTTTTGTCTCGTCAGTTCTCAAACGTCGCTCATTCGCTGCGGTACACAAAACACGCAAGTCGCACCAAAAAAAAAAAAGAAATAGTAACTGACGGGATTTCTGCACAAAAATTCTTGGTGCGCATTCTTGGACCTCTTGAGAGGAGCGACGCGTTTCTCAATTAATTTTTGTAACGGTTAAAAAACGCACGCACAAATTAATTAACGAGTTTTTTCGTTGTTGTCGTCGTCGTCGTCGCTTGTTATTATTCATTAAGTGTGCAAATTGTTTTTGTCGACTACGCCACAAAGGTAATGCCCATTTGCAGTTGAAGTCTCTCAAAGTCTCCGAGTCCCCGACGTGCAATTTCTTGACTTCATCCAATGTCCAAATTGGTGTTGTAATTAATGCATCACACACACACACACACGCGCGCACGCACAGACACACAGAGAGAAACTACCGTCGCGTTGTGCAGCACAGAAGCCGCCAAAACTGTCAACAGCAAATCACAAAACTGTCGCATAATCAGAGCCACGTTAAGAGACGCGTGTTGTGTGGCCCAAGCCCGATAGTCAGTTCTCTTTTTGTCATTCTGAATCTCGTTTTGAGCTCCGTTTCCTGCCACCGTTTAAATGTTTAACTGGAAAGTGCTCTACACTTGCATATTTGATGGCATTTTTTGATGGGCTGTTTAATGCTTGACGGAATGCTTATGACGGAAATGCCAATGCTCGTGAGTGTGTGTGAGAGTGTAAATATGTATATCAAAATCAAAATAGTGGAAAGTTGTAATTGCTCTATTTGGCTAAAAGCGGCAAACGGTTCTAAAGTGACTCATATTGTGAATTGCCTTAAAGTATTTGTTTGATTATGACAGTTTATCTACGGTTTTGGGAAAAGTTTTCGGATGTTTGTTTGGTTGTTATCACATTGGAAACCTACTCAGTTTTATAAGTCTTTCGCGAGATATATAGCTATACAGCCTCTGACGTAGGTATCGTAATATATATTTAATTAAATTTCACAAGCATTTAAGCCCAAAAATTAAGAAGAAAACAGCCTTTGCAATGAAGATAAAGGAAGTCTAAAATCATATTATACCTTAAAACTTAATTTAATCCTTCTTAAAATTCCACAGTCCGCACAGAACCGGAGATTTATGTAATTTAAGAACCTTTTTTTTTTACATATTTATAGGCTTGACCCATTGAATATGATTTAAGGGATTGATATTAAGTTTATTTTATTTAATCGATAACTTCCTCCGATACCACAATATCGCTCAGAATTAATTAGCGATAGCAGTAGAGAACACAATTTCCAGATATAACTTTCTAATGGGGTATTTACATTACTTGTCATCATATTGATAATCTCTTAAAGTTTCATAAGGATCTTTTGAGAAACAAGCGAGACAATCATAAATCAATCAGGGCATAGCGTTCTTATATGTTTTAATAAGATCCGAAAGCAACTCTTCCAAATAAATATACAGATAAAGAATGAGAAAATATGGGTTTATATTTAAAGATAACTTATCGTAACGCACTCTTCATATTCTATGTTTAATTCCCTTAATCATTGAAATCAGGAAGTTTATTAAAATTCAATATTACAGTTCTTCCCTTTTCAACTACTTTCGTCTTTAGGAGTTGACGAGACTTCCTCCACTTGATCGAACTGACCTAGCCTTGGCATTCCATTGCCAGGCATTATCTTACACACATGCATAAACCAAACCCACGTACACACATGCAAACATACACACACACACATAGACATACACACACACACTCACACATTTGCACATAACAACCCCTTGAGTTGCCTCAAACCGAATCGAATCCAATCTAATTCCGCACTTGTTGCGCTATTTTTCTCTCTTTCTCTCTCTCTCTCTCTCTCTCTTTCTTTTTCTGTCACTCTGTGTGTGTTTTTTTTTTTTAATTTTGTAGTCCCGTTGTATTTTGTTGTGCGAAAGCTTTAATTGATCGAACGTGAGCTTCATGCCAATTGAATTCCATGGATATATAAACATATAGTTATGTTTATATATGCATTTATAGATATGCACTCGTAACTGTTTTGCGCCTCCATAGATGGTCGGAGTGCGTTAAGCAAAACTTAACGCATTTAATGCCAACAAATCGAATCGAGCCAAGTTGGTAGCCAACTAACTACTAACTAGTTGCCACACCGCATCCATTCGTTAGTCGGACTGTCTTGAAAACGTTATCAGGTGATCAATTGCCATCGCCGGCCACTACCAATCCAGCCATCGATCGATCAGCGAACGTGTCGCCTAGACTAATGAGTATTTTTTCGCCTAAGACCCAACGATAAAGAAAAACCAAAACACTACGTACTTTATACCCACTGCGTATACTCTATCTAGCGTTATCAACTATAGTAGCTAGTATTAATGTCTGTATGTGCTTCATACCCATTGCATATAATCTATATACCCTTCTCCCAGCTATCGATGCTCGCATTGAAGTCAGTTTGTGCTAAATTTAACATAAATCAGTGACAATATCTGATTAATTAGACGGGGTCGTCTGCTGTTCAGCAGGTCAATCGGCAACTCTGCCAATAAGTCACACAATTAACAACAGCTTCTGTTTATTTTTATACACATTTGTAGAATTTATGTGTTGCTTCTCAAAATGTACAACAAAATATGGGTTCAGGGCATGAAAACAGGTCTCCGAAGATTTAATACCCTTGATTTAAAGTCACAGCCTTATCAGAAAAAAATTATTGCATGATAATAATATGCAGCTCTTTAGTATCGAGTAGAGTATACTGAATATTTTATTTGATTGATTATGTTAATTCCCCAAAAGTCTATGTTGTATATAGTTTTTACAAGAACTCAATTAACTGCTGAACATTTCTCAGATAGATATATGTTATACTTATTTTTTAGGGACTGTGGAAAAAAAGAGAAATGGAATTAGAATTAGAATTATATTGCTTTAGGAATCTTTATAATTTCTACTTTAAGAACAGAAATACCCTAATTAAGATATACACATTATAAATTCAACTTAAGACACAGAAATATCCTGATTAGGAAACAGACTTTGAAATTTCTATGCAAAGCGTGCAGAAATAAACTTTTAATTTGTTACTTTAACAAATGGAAAACGAAGCCTAAGCGTAAATGGAATTTTAACAATTACAATACCCTGCCCAAGTGTATGCCAGCAATATGTTAAAAATAACCTGAATAATTGCACGATTTTTGTTATAGAATTCGCTTCCTCGAACAATTTACGTAATTTTCAAATATACTGTAAATAAAAGTCTCCAAATTCCGGCTCATACTCGTTCCCAATTGTCTCCTCAACAGAATCACTTGTCAGTGTGTGAGTGTGTTGAATGAGTGTGTGTGAGTGTGTGTGTGTATGTCAGTGTCTGTGTGAGTGTGTGTGTGTGTGCCTTGTTCTGTTTTGATTAGCGTTTGCCTTGAGTTAAGGAAGCGCAGACAGATTGACAGCAAGTTCGACACTTGACAATTATTGAAACCTATAATTATAACATTCTCCATTCGTAGAACACATGCAACAACAAATACACACACACACACACTGAGCCACTCGCTCCCGTTATGGTCACGACATAACTTTCAATTGATGTCTCAATTTGTGCAGCTGGCAGAGGCAAGGAGGTGCTCGCGAGTTAACAAGGAGGAGCTCTCGCGTAGGCAAGGAGGAGTCTAACTTCCCCCACACTCTCCCCAAACACTACTTACTCCTCCCCCCACTAAATTGGACGGCTGACAAACCGCTTAATTATGTTTAAATGATTCGAATGAGCTGCATTTTTGGCATGCTTCGCTTTCGTGTCTCGCTTTTTGTAGCTGTGTATGTGTGTGTGTGTGTGCGTGTGTGTTTGTTTGTGTTTGTGCGCGTTTATCTTGTCGCTAACTTGTTGAATGACAGCTCGGACAGACTGGCAGGGCGATCAAATCATGCATGTTGCATGCATTGCAGTTGTCTTGTGGCATTTTGTTTGCTGTCTCTTTTGATTAGCAAATGATGATGATGACGATGGCAATGTTGATTGCAATCAGGAAGCTGTAAAAAAAAATAATAACAATAAATAAAAATATGTCAATTGTGCATCAAACAATCCAGTTGAGTATTTGGGGCCAATGTAAATTTAATCATTAGTTTGCCTTATAAAGAGTACGCATAAGAATGCTGTCAATAATCAGTGGAATGTCGCCTGATGATGATCTCCACAGCAAATCCAAAAACATGCATTCAAATTAACATTCTTCTTTGGCAAAATTAGTTCAATTAGCTTCAATTCAGCGAACATATTTATTGTGACATATGTATTGAGCCTATTAGATATTGTAACTTTTTTATTAAACCTTGCTTAATTGTGCTTTTTATTATATACCAATATTAACCGGCTTGTGCTTCATTTTAATAACCTGATTCCACTATTAGCATTGCTTACATTCAAAAATGTGTACAGTATGCACATTGAACATTCGTAAAGTATGTTTGCGAATATAATTTTTTTGTGATGATTTATTGAATCTCGTATCGATGTTATGAAAAGTATGAGACGATCGCTTATCATAGAACACAATTACTATTCAATTAATTAATTAATGCTAATATCTATAAATGAAATTCTTATAAATTTGCAATGGTAAATTTTATATGTATAAGTGTTAAGATCGTGAATGTTAAAAATGTTGGGCAAAGTCAATCAAATACTTATTGTCGTTGCTCAGTTTTAAGTATACCTGTTATTCGAATTTTTTGCAAACATTACATTTGTTAAGCCAATGTAATCTTTTCACAATCTTTGCACGTAGTCGTTAATGTTTACTAAATAGTTCCTTGTTGAAATTTGTTTATTTCCTCAGTTAATCACACAACAGCAAACTGATCAAACTATGATTCATTACAAATTGTTAAAATCTAAAGTGCTGAGTCATTAGCAAACTTATTTCCATATATATATATATATATATGTAAATATAAGTATGTAAGTTTATTTATATTGGATTTAATTGGCTAGCAACGCAAAATAGACGAATTAAAAATCAGTTCAACACTCGAACGATATGTGGATTATATATATATATATATGTATATATTCCTCACTTTTCCCATACATTTGCATATCCACTCCCTGGCAATGATTAATTTGTTTACATTGCCTATACGGAGACGCCTCGCGAAAAACTACTCAATATGGTTGCAACATATGTTTTGTGCTTTCCAGCTGCCGGTCAATAATGCTTCCATATTTGTCATGGGGGTCTTATCAGTGTGGCATGAATGAACTCACGATCGGTTGATGTTAATACCCTCGATTGGGTTGCGTTGACATTCCAAGGCGCCTTCCATATTTTATTGACGGAACAATGGACAATAAGTGAGGGGGGAACAACGATTGTATTTATAAATGTTTTCATAATACTTATTTAAGTTAAGAACCTGTTTCCATTGGCATTGCCACACTCGCTCACGAAATGAAGAAGCTGAGGGAGCGAATGCGGGGCGAAAGCATCATTTAAATGACAATAACAGTATAAAATCATTTAAAATATTACGTATATGCCACACAGCCAGTTTGTGTTTATTATTTATGTGCTCGAAATGAAAACAAATTGCACGCGTAATTGCGCTTAAGTGGCCCGAAAGCGCCGCAGATTGGCCATCTAAATATATAGATGTATATATGTATATCTCTCTCTCTATATATATATATATACATTTATTGAAAAGCAATGGAACACTTATGGGACGCAACGTTTCCCATATTTTGTTTGAGTGGCCTGTCAATTGTTCTATAAATAAGGCGTAAATTTCTACGCTTTTGTGTCAATTGCTTTCATTTCTCACTGTTTTGCAACACTTTTCCTTTTATACAACATATGTTTATTTTTATACCCTGAACACATGGGAATTGGGTAAGCAGAGTATAATGAAGTTTTGCTAATATAAGTGACAGGCAGAAGGAAGCATCTCTCAGCCCTTAAATTACATTTATTCTTTATCAGCATTAACAGATTTCAGTTTTTCGAATATAGATACAAATGAATTTCCGATGATGGAGCTTTTCAATTAATATATAATATACACTTACATATTATTGATCAACTATAAAGTTTTCATCAAGATTTAATTCTGGTTAAAGCAACTACTAGTAGTTGACTTCAGGGTATCTCCTAGTCGAGGTCTCTCTACTAGAGTATTCAAATTGTTTTTCTTTATCGGTCTCTTGGCAGATATTTTCGTATTGTTCTTTAGTTTTATTTTACCTTTTTTTTTGCGCCCAATTACGGACTTTAATTGACCGTCTACCTACGACAGAGTAGGGGGCGTCCCCAATGCCCAATGCCACACATTTGCCATTGTGTTCAAGTGTTTGTATTTTTATTTACTCGTTTTTCACACATTTCGCATTGTATGTCGGGCTTGGCATACAAATCGAGCATTAATCCGCTGTGCGATCATAAAAATGCTAAATTTAGATTTAATTCGATCGTTTTGCATAGCTGTTTGGTTTCAATGACCGATCACTGTTTGGCATACAGCTGATAACAGATAATGGCTGGATAAATATGTCAGTTGGTTAGAAATGGTAAATGATCATTGTGTTTGCAAACTACCTAATTTTTGGAGTTTATGGTTAACATTTATCCCAAAACAAATAAATCAGATATTATATTCCTATTAATAAATCAGTCAGATGGCAGAGAGCAGATAGATATATATATATATATATATATATTTATATAATAAAGTCCAAAGAATATTGCTAATGCGAAGACCCATCGATTTTAAGTCAACTCTTCACATGAAGATCACCTATTCTAAACCTAAAACAAATATTAGAAACGATATACCGATTGAAAAATCAAGCAAAAAGCACGAGATCTTTATTTATATTTTGTAGAATGTTTCTTCAAGCATAAGGTATGTTATTTAAAGTCTAAATAATATTACTAAATACATCACTTGTAGATTCTAAATCTGCACATAAGCATAAAGAACTCTAATCCTAATACAACTATATCAGAAATTATATTTCAATTACTAAATCAATCAATCTTAGCACTTGCACATAAAGATCAACACTGATCAAGAAGCGATTGTTTATTTTTGAATACAATAATAGTTAGTAAATAAAGAACACGTTTTTCGAGTGGCTGACAAGACCAAAATGATTATTTTATTATATTATTTTTTGCAAGCAGCAGTTCTCTTATTTTTCGTAGCGATCTTCAACTAGCTAAATGGCAACTTTCAATTTTTTAACACCTACGCAAACGGCTTTGAAGTGAAGTGTGGACACTGGAAAAAGGGGGTTGTGTATTAAGTAAATATGGAGTAAATAATAAGTCTAGAGTCAGAGAGAAAATATGTATATATTGAACATTTTCCTCAGTGCACCATCTATGATGAGACTTTAAGTGAACTTCAAGCACCTCAGCGTGTTCCTTACTTGTATACATATCGACCAACACAACTATGCATGCCAGCTGTTGGTGCTTATTTTTCTTCTTCTTGCCACTCTTCGTGCCAAGCTGATTACACGACTGAAACTGATCGTTAATATTGTGTTCCACCTGGTTGTGTTATTATTATTTTTATTATTGTTTGTTAGCATCTTCGCATCGCTTCTCAGTTTGCCAGCCCACACTGGGAATTTTTCTCAAAAAAAAACCTGATTGCTAATCGATGATAGTTCACCTTTGCCGTGTTTATTTTATTTTAGCGTATTTTTAGACTTTTCATTTCATTCGAGCTGAACTGAACTGAATTGAATTATTGTCTAAGCGTAGCCAAAATCAACGGCAAAACAAACAGGCCGACACAGAAATATGTCAAGAGTTGTCTGTGCCAGTTTCTCCGTTGAGCTCTTGGCATTTTGGACTCTGTATACGCATTTATATCTAATAACATATACAACATACACAAAACGAGAATCGACGTATCAGAATAAAAAATTTAAAAATAAATAATACAAAATTCAGAAAAAAAAAAAAAAAACTCGCACTTTTATCGTGAAAGACTTGAGGCGTGGCAGTCATTTAGCGGCAATAGAGACATTCGAATAGCGGCCAACTCATGTACTTTTTGGATATCTATACGAATACCCTGTAGCTAGATAGACTCAGTATTATTAAATAATATTACTAATATACTTGGGGCTTATTATTTATAATAAAACTTAGACATGTTAGACAACGCAATACTTTTGAGTATCGGATGTGTATTGAGATAGTTTTGGTTGTTGTTTATCACCATGAATCCAGAATGAAAAACATGTTTCCAAATTTAAATGTAGAATGAATCTAAAAGCCAAGCTCAGCTTTTGAAAAGCTTCAGATTTTCAGTTATGGCAGTCTGGAAATTACGACCCTTTCTGTGTGTGTATATTTTTTGGATAGCAAATCGTGTTTTCAAATGAACAGAGTATCTTTTAGTCCAACACTCGCTCTTAAAGGTTTTCCATTTGTCACTTATTAAAAAAAAATAAAAAAAATTAATAAAATAAATAAAAACTGTTTATAAAGATAATATTTTTGTTTCTTGGGAACTGAAAACAGCTGCTGCTAATTTGTGTGGGTGGACACATTTAGCATGTTTAAAGCACAGCGATTGTTTCGAATTTGGGTTGGGTTCAGGTTCGTGATATTGACTTGGCTAGGGGAGTGGCGGATAGGGAAGCAAAACTGTGTCTTGTGTCAACATGCAACAGGCAATTGAGTGAACAATAATTCAAAAGCTTGTCCAGATTGAAGGCAACTCAATTAACAAGTTGCGCTTTTTTTTTTATTTGCTTATCTCCAATGCTGTAAATCAGCTGCAATGAGTGCTGATTAGCTGCCGATAGGATTTATGCACTTATAATATAATATTCCCGTGCTCTTTTTCTCTCTTAATTGCAGGTGTGCGTTTAAACCACTGAGCGAATTCCACGTGGCGGCGGTTCCTAAAGAAAGCCGCCTGGATGCGTTTTTGCTTTGATCGGCTGTGTTTCGCAACCAAGCGGCCAGCCAATAACAATAGCAACAGCCACCAACACAACCAACCACAAAGCGGCACAAATGAGCCGTGCAGTAGCAACAGTGACACCACAGCAATTACCGCACCACCACCAGCACCACCCGTCAATGTCTATGCCGAATACCAGAAGCTGCAGCCAGCGATAATCAGCAGAGACGACACCGAGGCCAAGCCGCCGGACATCTCAGAGAACAGTCGCGAACAGCCGCCAACAGCACAAACACAAACACAAACACCACCCAGCACCACCACCACCACCACCACCAGCATCAGCACCAACACCAACACCACCACAACCTCAACGAGCAGTGTATACATCGCAAAGCAACGCTATCGGCGCCATAGCAGCGCCGAAGATCAGCCGAAGATTCTGATTTCGATTCCGAGAGCGAATTCGAATACGAATTTGCGCAAAGCGGTCAGCATGCAGCAGGAGCCGAATGCCAACTATCAGTTTCAGCCCGACCTGGGTCTGGTGAACATCGTCAACAACAACAACAACAACATCAACAATAATAATAATAATAGCTTTGCTCAGAACAGTGGCGGCATTGTTCAGCTGCCCGTTGGCTATCTCGGTTTGGAGCAGACAGCGGCGGGTCTGCGCCTGATACCCGCCCCCACACCACCCTGCCATACGGATTTGCTGACGCATACGCTGATATACGGCACACTGCCATCGGGAACACCACAGCACACAGATCAACGCAGTCTGCTGCATCAGCAGGAGCTGGTGCTGCAGCAGCGCTATCAGCAATTGCAACAGTTGCAGGCACAGACACAGGGCATCTATACTGCATCCGGTAGTCCAGTACCGGTGCATTATCAGCCGACGCCGACCAGTCAGCCGGTGGCCATACCTGGCGCCTGTCACTCACCCACCACCCAACCACATCAGCTGCAGCAACAACAGCTGCAGCAGCAGCAGCTGCCGCCCACTTCATTGGCGCTGGCACAGCATATGCAGGGTTTGCGAATTTCTGGCTGTACGCCGGGCAGCAGCTCAGCCACACCCTCGCCGGTGGGCATGGCCGACGCAACGCTTATGCTGGGCAATGCCTATGTGGCGGCCACACAGCAGGAGGAGCGCTTCATCCAAATTATTCAGGCCAAGGAGCTAAAAATCCAGGAGATGCAGCGAGCCCTGCAGTTCAAGGACAATGAAATTGCCGAACTGCGCTCCCACCTGGACAAATTCCAGAGCGTCTTCCCCTTCAGCAGGAGTAGCGCTGCCGGTTCAACTTCACCCAACGCTGGAAACGGGTCTGGCGCCGGAACGGGTCCAACTTCGGCGACAGGTGCAACACGGAAGTCGGGGCAAACGTTTCAGCGGCAACGTGCTCAGGGCATCTCTGCGGAGCCACAAAGTGAAACCATGGTGCTCCTCGAGCATGTCAGCCTGCCCAAATATGAAAAGGATGAACGGTGAGTGGAATTTTTGCAATTCTAATTAATTAATTCAGTTTATACGTAAGCAAAAATGAAAAGTCAATTTTAAACATAAATTAAAAAACATAAAAGTCATTATTCCTCGCATTAAATGTTAGCTGAGAAAATTAGTTTATTTGTTGTAAAATTCTCTTAAAGCATTATGAGAAACATTTATAGGTCAGCTTGGAATATTGCTAGACAAACTTTACAATTTTAAATAGGTCAACAACCTCTTTAGAATGTTTTGTTTCTATTACTCCATTCTACTCCAAAGCATCGTAAGGTTTTTCCATTCGCTACATTTCAATATTATTTATAATATAAATTTAAGAAGCGCTAGCTAATTATAAATATTCTTGAATGTTACTTGAAAACCTACCTGCCTCATCTCTTTTTAATTCTTTACAAAACTAACTCTTAGTAAGAAGTAAGGTTTTTTGATTCGTTACCTTCGACGATTATTTAAACTAAAGGTCAAAGAAACACATGCTAATTATCAATGAGCTTGAATAAACTTTGAATTGAATATTATTTATTTATTCAGCTGATTATAAAAACTAAGTTAAAGCATCTGTAAGGTTTTTCCTCTCCGTTAAACTGATCCATACCAGCAATTGTATATAGTATTGCAAGTGATATTGAAATTTGGAACAATACTGATTACAGCGAGTGAAAGATCAGCCAGCGCTCCTGTTATCTATAGATTAGCTGTGTATTATGACTATATTTATAAGTATATGTATTACACACCTATATATGTATATAGTGGGATGTGCCGATAATGATCATCATTAGCGTCACATTGCGGCGATCTTAATCTGAATATGAGCATCGCCTTTCGACTGCCCCAAAATGCGTTGATTCAAATTGTGCTGACAGTCGCAGGGGTTCACAGTCTCCCAGCGACCACAAATCAAACCAAATGGCCTTGGGCCGTGTCATATACCATATGTATATATATAGTTCTATATATATGCAGTGTCGCACACGCTTTAATTGCGTCATGTGGGAATATTTTGATTTTTCAACAATTTCTTTAGACATATTTTGAAGGGATCAGAATTACCCCACATTTTTGTAACAAGCTCATAAAAAATAAATTTACAAAATTATTTATTCATTGCAACGAATATTGTCTGCCCTTTAAAACTTGCTTAAGCGTAATGCATTTAGATTCATTTTGGGAAAATAGATTCAGAAAGAATAAAAGAAGTAATGTTAACGTTAATGTCAAGTGTTTTTCATTTCCTACACTCCTTCTCTATATTTTGGATTCCATCTGAAGGAAAGAAATATTTTGGTGTTTTCTTTTGGCATTTACCTAATACGATTAACTACTATTTATATAGATATGTTCATCGTGTAGCCAAATTCAAGATATGGCCAAACAAACTCCCATGTCCAGGTTTTCAGAGATATGTGCAAGTATGTGGGCGAATTTTGTTTTAGTGTATTTTTTTATTTGTTTTTCTGATCTGCACAGATCTTTTGGGCCAATGTTTTTCACACTTGTCGGCTATCTGGATGTTGGTCTGGTCCAATAATTTTCCCCTGTGTGTTTTTCCGCAAATCTGTTTGCCTTCTTCAGCATTGTTTGCTTTGAAAACAAAAATATATATGTTTTTTTATCTCTTTTATTTATTTTTTTTGTTCTGCGCATCGATATTTCCTGTATCATTTTGGCAGCGAGGGCCCAGCACATTTTTTTGGTTGCTACATTGGCAAATGCCATTTTATAATTGTTGGTGTCAGACTAACAAAATTTGTTGAAAAGTCGCCTTTGCCCCAACAAGTGGCTACATTAAAGCCTCATGAGAAATATTTGGACGTGCCGATTTTATCTTTGGTCTTTGGGTGGTTCCACATCTGTGCAACAAATTTTGAACCAACTTTGCCATTAAATAACCCCAAAAATTGTAAACATTTTCCTTCTTAATTTGTTTTTAATTTAAAGTTAATTATGACATTTTGTTTTTAAATTAATTAATCTTATTTTATTTTATTTGTCTCTGGTGACTGATATTAGCTAACACTAAATAAATGAATAATGTAAAATTATAAATTCTCTTACCATTAAATTAAATATCATGTTTTCTTTACATAATTTAAGCATAGATTTTCTGTCAAAGCTTGTGATAAAACTCATTAAGTATTAAAAATACAAAAATCTTCTTGTTGGCCGTCTTGCAGAGGTCAAAAGCCCATCTACTGATGTTAGTTAGCCAAGTGTTTGTAGTAACTCTTAATAAGGACAGTTCGATTTTAAAAAAGTGTGATTTTTTTTTTTAATCCTCTTGATTATCATTAAAATATGCATTTGCATTTGCATACGCATATTTGTCTTTGTGTGACAAATGTGTATCTGGCATTAAATAATGCCGCAAATTTGTTAGCTAGACGCAATTTATGCGATTTGTCGTACAATCGCAAGCTGCTGACACAATCGCAGAAAATCGCGGCAAATTGAAATCCGACTGGCAAAGCGTTGTCAACAATGGCCAAATTCAATGCGACAAAAGGGGCGTGGGGCGGTGGAGGGGGCGAAGGCGGTTGGCAACTGTCAACTGGACGACCAGTTGACCAATTCGGCTGTGCACTCTATCTATGACTACAATCTGCGCCATTGGCAATGCGTATGTGCAACAGGACATTTTTTGACACTTGCATGGCATAAATCAAATGCGCCGCGGGCCTTTGCTTCGTGCCACATGCACTCGACTCTCGCCTCTCAACACGACTGACCGAACATTGGCTGGACAAGCTGCAACAGATCGGGGCATTCCACTCCAAGTGGTCTATAAGGCCATTTGCACGCCGTTGTTAATGCCGCATTGTGGTCATCTAATAAATAATGTCAGCAAATTGTGCGAAATTGCGTCAACTCTGGTACGTATGTGTGTGTGTGTGTGTGTGTCCCAGTGGGTCGCATAAGAACTTGCTGTAGAAGCATGCTCAGAATTGGCCAAGAGCGACGCTTAGATAAATCGAGTGATCACTCTTGCAAATCGAAAATCATGAAACCACTTTTGAAAATTTATGAATTTGAACAATTAGATAGAAAAACCATTAAAATGAATTTTAATAATAGCAATTAAGCTTAAACGAAATTGGCGAAATACTAAATGGCAAATTGTAATAAAACAAAATTTTTGGAAAATACAATAAATATCAAGTTGTAATAAAACCTAATTTTAGTACTAAGCAATCAAAAACATTTATAGCCAAATTTAATATTATGTGTTTTAATTACATTTTTGATCCAGCAGCTTAAAGCAAGTTAATTTCTTGAGAATTTTAATGGCGCATTAAAGCGTATTCAGTAGCGTCCGATTAGGAGATAGTTGTATCTGGATCCCAAATCATTAATCTTTATTCATTTTGTACATACCCAGTATTAATAGTCTTTAATAAAATTTAAAAATAAATATCTAAATTTGAAATAAGTTCATGCACTTTTAGGTATGCTATAGAATTTATAGATATTTATGTGAAAGTAGGGGCTTACAATGTTAAAGATGTTGCGTAGCGAAACATTTCTTAAATCTAATAAGCCAAATCAGAATTGTGAGATATATTATTTGTTTCGATTATGCCTTTTTTTATTTTGGATCTGCTGGGAATTGTTTTTCTTTTGTTTATCTTGTCAAAATAAATAAACATATAGGAACAATTAAGTTATGGGTATGTTTCGTTCAACATTTTTCAGACATTTGTAAGCACCATCACATTATATATGAGAAAAGTTGTGCAGAAGTATGTAAGAGGAAAAGAAAGTATCTCCAATCTCATAAAGTATATATATTCTTGATCTAGGTCAAAAGCAAAATCGATTCATTAATGTCCGTCTGTAAAAGTATTAATATGTGTAATAGCTGGCTTCAATTTAACCTAGTTGAACTCTTTTGACTAGAGTATTGTAACTGGTATCTGTTTAGATTACGACACATTATCCAATTTATGTTTGTAGGTGTTAAATGCAGTTGGAGAGATATGCATAAATTGTTGTTAAAAGCTACTTACATGTCACGCCTAACTTACAAAACCCCTTGGGAAATCTTTATTATCTCACATTACAAACTCATTTATCAAGCTTGTCTCTGATCTACGTTTATGGTTTCAACTGGCAAGTTGGGGTTATGCCTCATGTCCGACGGTTTTCAACTGCCGCCAAAAACTATTTACACTTTCAATTTGGACTGAAGTATGGCAGCAATGAAACTAAAAGTCAACTTCAAATAATTGAACGCACCCGCAATTGGCAGACTCTGAGATCTCACTGCGTGCTCTGGAAAAGGTGCAGCTCCGCCACAATGACGTCTATTTAGTGGGTAGGTGTGAGAAGGGGGTTGGGTGCAGAGAGAGAAGTGTGTCAGCCTTGGCATGCCTTGGCACACATAAAATGAAAATCAAAATTACCCACAAATATAGTCGTATAATGTGGTTAAAGCTTCCGATAGACAACTGGAACACTAGCATTGCCGCGAGCACGCCCCATAGGTCTAATTGAAGCTATTAATTGTTTGGCTCGCCCGCGGTGGCATGACCAGAAAGTGGCACCCTGCCACCAACAGCAACGTGCACCGTGGGTAACACAAATTGCACACCATATGCATTTATGCGTGCTGTGCCAATGTTAATTTACGCATAACAAATGTTCCATCAACAGGCATGCTGACGACTAAAAGAATGTCCTGTAATAGTAGCTAAAAATGTACAGCTATGATAAGGATAGGCTAGGAAATGTATAAATATTGGCAGTATTTCAAAGAGTGTACATACATATGAAATAGAATCAGTTGGATACAGAAATATTTGTTTAGTATTCAACTTCATCTATTTTGTTCAAATGTGTTCATTGATTTAATTTACTAATTCATATGGTTTTAATAATAGATACAAATTTAGAAGTAGTAGCTTTTAAGTAACTTAGTAATGTTAACAAAAAAAATATGTATAATGAACCGTGGCTTACGAAAAGGTGTCTATGGCATTGAATGTTCCCTTAACATTAATTAAGAATTCCATTAGTTCTGATAAAAACATCAAGTATATATATATAACATCTACATATTGTATACATTTTATATGGATTTCTCACATACCCTGTTGAGCACCTGGTCCCAGGGTATTGTTAACTGTGACTTGTGGCGCTGGTAAAGCGCCCCGGGTGTTGCACCAATGACATCGCTGCCGCAGCTCCACTGCACATGGAACTCATAAAGTCGAACTCGTTTCGGGTGCCCAAATAAACTATCGGTTGGGGCGTTGAAATCTAATACGCATTTTTCTTTTGCAAAATATAAAAAGACGGCGCCTTTGCAGCAGGCGAAATTAATTTGGTCGCTTCCTAGGCACCAGCAGCAGCAAATGCACCAACGATGGCTACACGGCTACAAATTTTTTACTAACTTCTAGCATAGAAAATTAAATGGAACTGATAATTTAATACCTTTTATTATGTTGCCATTTACACACATCTGTAAGCATTTCAGCTTTGTAGTTCAATTAGTCTGGCAATTCGTTTAGAGTTTAGTCCAAGATTTTTGTCAGTGTACGACTTGGACTTTAACACTGCTGGGTGCATGAGTGTTATGTATCGGGTAGCTTGTATGTTTCATGCATTTTTATATTTTAATTGTAAGTGTTGTGTCTGCAAAAAAGTCGAGTACTTGCCAAACTAGCAACACAGCTTGTTCCCTGACTGAACTCATCAGCGACCACAACGTGCTTAGATAGCGGAAATTCCTAACTCTGAGCATGTGCAACGTGCAACGTTGCCAAATGTAACAAATTGAGTGCCCACAGCTCGGAGCCACCTGGACGACGACGACAGGCGGGTTACGCCCGATATAAAAGATAGAGTTGGCTTTAATTAATCGACCCAAGTCAGTTTAGCTGGCTGCCTGACTTGGTTGGTTGTCAAATTCGCTGACAGATAAAGTCATTTGACATATACAGGCATTGGCAATATGGCATGGCTCCAGTTAACCCTATCCAGCTACCAACCTGTAGCCTGAAAACAATTTTCAAATTTGTAGCAATTTCATATCATTGAAAAATATTTTTCGTATTCGTACAACGACAGCTACTTGTTGGATTGCTTGTAAGCCAAACTGGCGAACCAGATAAAAATCGATTTATATGTGTCAGTCGGGAAATTAATTGGGCATTTTTGGCTTTGTCAGCGCTGAGTGCGCAGAATGCTTGTTAAGACCACAAGCTGATCATTTTGGGACCTAGCCAATGACAGTTTGTTACCATATTTGGTGTGAACGTAACTAATCTATTATAATAGGACAGGCAAACAGAAATCTATATATATTTATATTTATCCACTTATATCAATTTGCAGCTCCCGTGAACTTATCAAAGCGGCCATTTTGGATAACGATTTCATGAAGAATTTGGACTTGTCGCAAATACGCGAAATTGTCGATTGCATGTATCCGGTTAAATATCCAGCCAAAAATCTAATCATCAAGGAGGGAGATGTCGGCAGCATTGTATATGTTATGGAAGGTGAGCTTTATTACTAAATCTTTATTATTTAATATGGTTTTTGTTTTCCATAACTCAAATCAACTGCATAAATTAATTTTTGTTGGATTACTGTTCAATTAGTTGACGTTGGCTTTGTATGCAATGCTAAAAGCACTTTCTACCCAATCAATCTCAACTTGATTAATGAAAAAAGAGTGTGTTGTATTAATATATATTATTAAGTTCTGGCTCAAGGTCAAGTGTTTCTTACTCTACAAAGTCAATATATTTGGAAGCCGTTCGTGATTGGCCTTCGGGAAGAGATTCACAGCGTCCAGCGTGCAAACATCTGTTTAGTTTACAAAATTTACAGAATTTTAAAATTATGTTTTTAAGTGAAAATAATTTCGAAATCTGGGTTTCATATATTTTAAAAGTTTATATGTTCTTTTTTCGTAAAGGTATTTTCACAGTTTCAACTCAAAAGGGAGCTAGATTGATTTCTTAACTAAATTTTATTTTGTAAATTGAAGTCATCGTTTTTTTAAATTCATGTCAAACAATTTTCAGTTCAAATGTAAAAAAAAATCGTTGAAGATGTTTGCGTATTTGGTGCGATCAGCAAAAGAGCTTAAGAAGAATGTTGTCTTCAAGTTTTTTATTTTGCTCAGACATTTTCATTTGACCGAAACAAGATCTGTTCATATGGGTGCGTTTTTTATTATGTATTCTTTTATTTCTTATATATTTATTTTTATTTAATGTTTATATATGTGAGAATTGATTAGTCTTTCAAATGAATTGACCCTTTGTTTAAATGTGCTTCTAAGTATGCTATAGTTTATCTCAAGTGATGTGACTTAATTTTCGCGAGCAGCCCGTAGGTATGCAACTCTTTGTAACTTGTCTCAACTGTTGCTGCATGTTTAATTTTGAACACACTCCTCACTTCATTTCGGCTGTCTGTGTCTATCTGACGCCCACGGCTGTCGCTGTCGCAGTTCCGTCTCCTGATCGTGGCACTCGCCGTGGCAGATAAGTAGCGCCTACTTCTGCTGCCAAGCTCAGCACATGCGCAGCTGTGGCATCGATTTTCTTGCATCTTGTCTGCTATGTGCTTTAGGTTGCCAGTCGGCCGTGCCGCATGCGCATGCGTCGTTGGTTGCACCCACACACAATCCGGCGAGAAGTTCACAAGTTTGCCATACCAGCGAAATGTCAGCGGCGGGCAGCTGCTCCTAAATATAGTCTTACGATTTTCCTTTCCACTTTGATACTCAGTGCGCCAGGCTAACATGGAGTTTATTGCTTAACTGCAGCGAATTTATTTCGCTTTTGATGCTGCAAACTCAAAACTTGACATATTAACTTGTGTGTGTTACAAGAAGTAACTTTAATTTTGCCAAAATAGTTTTTAAAATTGGTTTATTTAAGTACATTCTTAGGATACCTTGGCTATTGAAAATGTGTTCTAACTAAATGTGTCGAAATTTCCATTTCCATATTATAATAATTTAAATGTTTCATTAATTTCCAAAACTATTCTCTAATTACTACCTTAGTCAATTCTTAGCCTAGAACAGGGAATCTTGCCGTCGTTGTACTCTAGTTGAGTGGCATTCTCACATGTGTGTTAATGTTTCGGGGTGCGCTTGTATCTAATTGTTGTTTTAAATAATTCCACGCTAAACTTGATTTTTTTTCTAGATTTGAACTTAGGATTGGCATTTGTTGTTGCAAATTTTCCATTCATTTCGTGACCGACTTAATTTAACATTTTAATTGCGACAGCAGACGAGCTAATTGCATTATACACAAATTAAAAACTCGAAGACGACGCGCCAAATTTAAAGAAGAAGAAAGTTTTAGTTATGCTTCCTCATCAAAAACGAAAATCGACGATGCATCATTATGATGATGATGATCATGCAACGTCGCCAACAGTTGCTTCCTTAATCTGTGCAACCTCCGCACTTGAAAGTCGGCTGCATCAACTACGTTTGCGCCTAGGCCCGCTACCCGTTACTGTGGAGCCGAATAAAAAAGAAACACAGATGTCATGGCAGCTGTTGTTGCTGCAGGCTACACACACACAGACATATACATATATATAAAAGAGAGAGAGAGAGAGAGAGAGAGAGAGAGAGAGGCAAAGAGACATGCAGAGAGGAAGAGAACGTTTGAAACTCTCATCTTACACGATCGCAGCAACAGATGTGCAAAAATCACGAGTGTCGGCCATGTGAGTGTCCCAAATACGCTGCATACGAATGAATGATTCAATGAATGAACGGTAATGATAACCTTGTACTCATAATTGTGACAGTATTGGTTTATACAGTAATACCGCGATAGGGAACTCAGCACATTTACGTACATTAAGCACTAAGATAAGGTATTCGAATAGTGACATATATTGGAACTGATTATAATAAAGGTCAACTTTTGTTGCGTCTATATAGAAATAGAAACAGTTGATTTCAAAGCACTGCTTTTATTTTGATATAAAATAAACAGAAACTTACCGATTAGAAATCAAAAGAGTAAAGAAAATAAATACCACATAATTATATATGAAGATGATTTCATACTATATTTATTATTAAATATTTTATTTACCGATTAGCCACTTAATAGGCTCTGGAACTATTTTTGTTTACTCACCTATGCTATACTATATGTATATACTTTGCTGATAATACAATCAAATTGAAATAGCTTATGGGGCATATAACTGATAAATGAATAAAATACAAATTAAAAAAAAAACTTCTTCATAAATGATGTGTAGGTGATCAGTGGATCGATCTTGCCTTTACCACTAAACGCACTTGTTTCCGCTTACGCTTTACCTGAGTGTGGATATGCGTGTGCGTGTTTGTGTGTGTGTGTTTGCATGCTGTGAGACGATTGTCTCTCTCCACAGTGCGTACACGTTTTCTGCCAAATGGTCACTCTCACTCACCCTCGCACCTTCAATAGTAGTATTGCGTCGCACAGCTGTGCTGCTGTCTGCTGCTGCGCTGCTGATCTCTCCCACATCCCAATTAGCCTCTCTCTCATCAAGTCTGTCTCTCTCGATATTGTGCGCTGGCTGCTTGAATCACAACAGCAATCATTCGTTCAGCAGCCAGCGTAGCAAGTAAACGTGCGAGGCGCATGCGCGCTCGGCCTGCAAAACATTTTACAACAGCAAACAACTCGTGTTTTGTTGTCGTGCGTGAGTCGCGTTTGTGACGCTTGCAGTTTTTTGTTTTTGCATACTGAATGCACGCTTCGTCGCGCGTGGAATATTACAACAACAACGAAAGACCATAATAAAAGAGAGCATATAAACAAAAGTAGAAACATATTATATATAAATACACATATTGCACACACTCTCACACACCGACAATTACAATGCGTTTAACATGTTTTTTTGCGCTATTTTAAACAAGACAATTACATAAACACATAAACATTTTTATCGTTTTCGTTTTTTTGTGCTCCCCATTCTAAAATGCGCCACAACAAGCGAACAATTTTCCCCATGTGGTGTTTACACCATCAAATCGAAACCCGGCTATAAACCAGAAATTATGTAGAAAAGCCACCGACAAGCAATGCGGTTTCTACGAATTCACTTTTGGCTTGAAGAATTCTTGAAAAGTAACAACAACAAACTAAAAACAAAAGTGAAAGTGTATTTTGTACTCGGATTTAAACAAATAAAGCAACTCCTGTTTGTTGCATTCCGTGGGCGTGCCAAATTAAATGACTGTTCGTAGATCTCCACAGAGAGAACAGCGAGTGCTAGTTGTAGACAAAGGGGAAGGGGGCAACAACAGCTGGAGTTACAGTACATTTGCTCTTTATATATATAATTTTTTTTTTTTTTGGGTTTTTTCATTTTTATTTTTGTGTCGATTGAACGCAAGAGATCACTTGAAGAATTCCGGTTTTTGTGGTTTTTCACAGTTGTTGCTGTTATTGCTGCTTGCTGCTGCTATTTGTTTCATGTTGTCTGTCTGCCCTCTCGCATTTGGCGCATTTGTATTTTGTCGGTCATTGGTCCGCAAAAGTGTATACAAAAAAGAATTACAAAAATGCCAAATGTCGCTGCGAACCGAAAACCAAAAAGCTAAAAACCCCAACAACAAAAAAACCAAAAAACCGTAACCTAACTCTGGCCAACAATAAAATTGATATACTCGCTAAGATAATGGACACTGAGTACTGAGTACTGAGTACAACGATATAAAGAAGATTCGTGCAAGAATGTGAAGCGACAAGTAAATCAGATTTTGCAACACATAATTTAGATGAAGAAATGCGGAAGACGTGGCCAGCATTTCATAAATCTGAGTGTCAAAGCAAAACATATCAAAATTAAATCCAACATTAAATTAGAAATCGTGCGAAAGCCAAAGACAATCAGAGCTCCTCCCTCCCACCCGAGATAACGAAAAAGAAATCAAGAAAGAACCGTGAATCAAGTGTGAGTCGATGATTGAATACCCTGGCAGGCATGACACGAGAACAACATTTATGACTCATCATTTCGTTGCAATGCAAAGCGATTCCAAAGATCTATCTAAAAATTCATCAAGATAGCTCAAGAGCTGGGAGACTTGCTCAAAAATATAAAATGTTTGAAGGGTCAAAAAAGTGACACTGTAATGCGTGACACAATGCCTGACAAAATTATAAGACTCAACGCGAGCGTATAAAAAACAGCAGAAAGCGAAAAACACAAAGAAACAAAACAAGAAAAGTGTGTTAATGTCGTGCGTTTTGTTACGTTCGGATTCTGTGTTGTGGCCCATTTGACTTCTTCGCCACACAGCGCTCATTTGGCTCAAGTGATCGTTTAGCTTGAGGGGAGAGCTACGTTCATTAAACGGATCCAGCGATTCCACCAAGAGGGAAACTCTCACTTTCCCAGTAGCTCTGAGGCAGACAAGATTCAATTAAACTTACGATATGCTAAATGAGCTGCGCATTTCTGTTGAATAATGATTAAGTAACTGGCTTCGAGCTATGAAATTTGAAATACCTTACATACATATATAGGAAAATGAGCAGCGCTCCCTTTTGAGAAATTACCAGCAATTTGATTTGAGGTCGTTTATATATATATATATATATATATATATATATATAATGTGCAACGAAAATGATCAAATTTCACGTGTTACATTTGTGTTGCTTTCAAATGCCATGTGTTGCGGTTGTCACATTCTACTTACCCATTAAATGTGTACTTTGGGGTAATAAAATCATATCTTATCAGCCATGAGTTAGTGCCTTTTTTTATGTTTTACAACGTAGTTATCAGTATTGGGATATATAACTGATTGAATTTATTATTTAAACGTATAAAAGATCCAAATTTGTGTTATAAATAAATGAAAGATAAACTTTTGTGAGTTTTGATTGACAGTGGGGTGCCATGCTTACAATCTTAAGTATTTAAATGAACTTAAATCACATGACCTTGATAGTTTTGTAATTATCCAATTTTATTTCAGAAAATACTATTGGAAAACATATTTATGGTATCTCAACATTGATCGCATATAGAATTTATATAACTTTCGCTTTTTTAATTGAAATGACAACCGTTGACAGAGCAGGTGGAAACTAAAAATGTATTTTATTATAATAATATAGGTACGTTTGTGGATATAAATAATCATATTAAATTAGCTCGTTAGCTCCTTGTTAGAAAGACAGTTCCCAAGCTGCAAACTGGAATACAATCGAATTCATTCTTTTTTACATATCCACTACACATAATCAAAAGTGATGGAGGATGCGATAAAACGTTCATGTTTTTGCTTTGTCATTTAGAATACCAGTTCTATATAATATAGATGTTGCTATCCATTGTTCAATTCGCAGTTATAAAAAATAGATTTTAAAAAATAGCTGTTGCAAATGAGCTCACGATGATTCTGGTTCGACAACAATCTCAATGAAAATAAATAAAAAAATACAAAAAATGATATAAGATATCTTTTTTACTGCCTACCTACAACTTTTAGCTTTCTTTGTAAGCATCGACAAAAAAAATGAAGCTATGAATATTTATTATTACAATTTATGAGCAGAGAAGTAATATATATTAAAAAGGCGGTCAGTCTGCTTAGTAAAAGTGACTCAGCCAATGGAATGAATTTTTAATGTGCAACCTTAACGTCTGTAAAGAGAGGATGGGAAGAGAGCGAAAGAGAGAGAGAGAGAGAGAGAGAGACAGAGAGCATGCATAAGAAAAAGATTTCGTGTTTGTATGTTTTATATGTAATTGCAGACTGTCAGGCAGAAAATAAAATTAAGACATGAAGTGAAACAAAATTATGGAACTTTTGCCCTTGGCACATAAGCAACTGCCTGTGACTAACTTCATTTTAATTAAGGCGGACTCGCTGAAAGGCAGACACAAAATGAGAGAGACAGAGAGATAGAGATAGACAGAGATAGAGAGAGAAAAATAGACTGGACGCTCGTTCAGACACCGTTACGATTTATAAATAAACGGCTTTGCAAATTCTTGCGATTGTATTCAAATCCGGCGAAGACTGAGCAAAGACAGCAAAGGGGGGAGGGAGGGGGAGTGTCGGATATACCAGCTTAGCCAACTTGTTGACCTTGCCCAGCAGTTTTGTTAAAGCCATTGCAAAATCTTTTGGCCAGCTGCATTTGCTGATTGTTTGTTTAAATTGTTTAACATTCCGTGACGGATTTCCGCATCGCCCCACTTACCAGCCTCCCCTCCATCCCCCCATCCTTCAAGCCACGCTCATCGAAAACTCTTTGAACTATGTCCCCCGTTGGCAGCGCCTTTCAATTAATAAAATAGTTTTTGGTACTGTACAAAAAAAAATGGAAGCAAAATATTTCCATTGATTTGAAAGCAGCATGAAAATATTGTTATTTTATGTTGCTGCTTTGTTTTTGTTGTTGTTTAGCAGCTCCTATGGCAGCTGTGTTTGTCATCGATGCCGCCAGTTCGCGTTGTCTCTCTCCACTTATCAGCTGGAGTGATGCGGCACGAGGTTTTGTTTCTGATAAGCATACACATTTCCATTCACTCGTAAAAATGTTTTTTGTTGTTTTTATTTGCTTCGTTACGCAAATACTTAGTGCAAACAACAAATGTGAGAAACATTTGTAGTTGTTTACTGATTGTTCAAATCAATTGCTGACAAACAACGCTCAGTGGTGCTTGTTGGTCAATTTTAGTCTTTACTTCCTCAATTTTGGTTTTTATTTATTTTTTATTTTTGGCCTGGGTTACTCAACATTCAAATGCTCAAATGGAAATGAGACATTTTTGAGGCGGCTTGAGAGTTAAAAAAAGATATGAGCTTCAGTTCAAGTAGCATATCAGTCTTTAGCAATTTATTAAGCGAGAATTCCACTTAACGTCATTCAATTATTTTGAATATGTTTAGGGTATTTCCCCACGGAAAACTGCAGGGGACAGCACTTGTGGGGTTTTTTCGCATCGCCTATCGGTTTTTCTTCAATGATCATAACATTTCAGTTATTTAGTTGTTGATCAAAGTATTTTGCGACCAACAACAAATGATTTCAATATCAGTTTTCTTCGCTTAAATTCTGCTGTCTTTACATTAGATATTTTTTGAACTGATCACAGATCATAGTCAAGTTTACTTTCATCTAGTAAATGACAGCGCATTTATATGAATTTGCTATAATGTAAAAACCGGTAGATGCATGCTGACTTGCCTTACTCGCTTATAAACTGGAAAGTTAAGTATTCACTAATGCATCAATTTCTTAGGCCGTAAAATAGCTAGATATTGGCAGCATTGTTAAATTTCTTTTTGTTTTTTCCCCCTCACACAATGCATTGAAAATAATTAGTTACGTTCTATTTCACAAAAAGTTGTTGAATTTACTTTTGCCTTAATGCTTACATAGCGCGCAGTTTTCCTATAAAATTGTCTTTCCAAAAATGATTAATATTATTTTATCATTTGCGGTTTTTTAATATATTTATTGAGCGTTCAAATAACGATAATTTCCCTATTATTTTTCACTGATTAGTCGCAGTTCTTTTAACTATGGTCTTTTCTATGTTGGCTTGTTAAACTGTCACCAGTTGAGTCATATTTTTATATGCTCTATTTCATTTCATTTAATTCATTTGTTGACGTATTTGACGCTTTCAGGGCTATTATAATTTGATTATTCAAAGAGTCGCGACTCAATCATTCACACGCTTATTCAAATTGCAACAAAAACAATTTACACCGAAGACTAATTGTTATTATTTCATTTCGTTTTGATCAAGCTTTTAAATCTATAGACTTGTACAGCGGGAGAGAGAGAAAGATATATATATATATATATATATAAATATATATATATAAATATATATATATATATATATAGAGAGAGGGAGAAAAAACACAGGCAAACAGTGGCAAACAGTGTGGTCTATAAATATTGGCGCTTTTGTAGTTCAGTTTTGGGTGCGGTTTAATTTTAAGCTTCGCTTCTACAAATCAAAACGAATCGTTGACTTTGTTTATACTACATACTTACATACAGATATACATGTATATATATATATATATACGTATATACCTAATTACATACACAAGTGAGGCAAGCGACAAGCTTGGAAAGTTTGCAACATGAGCAACAATAACAATGACAACAACAGCAGCAACAATGACAATAACAAATCGCTTTGGTAATATAAATAATAGAAAAACAAATACAATTAGGCTGTTGTGCCAAGTGTTGGTTTTGTTGTTGCTTATATTTTTATTTGTGTCTTCCACTGACTCGTCAAAATTCCAAGCGCGATTTTCATGGCTTGGTTGTTATGCAAAAGACTACAAATACAAACAACAACAACAACAGCAACGAAAGTCGCCAAGTCGCGTATTTTAACTAACAAAACAAATCACGTTAAATTTGTCAGCGTTGTCGTCATCGGTGGGCCAACAGTGAAATTCGCGAGCTTGAATAAATTAAGTTAAAAACAGACAAATTACCAAAACAATATGAAAATCAAGCATTATCCGGGTAAAGCCGTCGACGCAAGTCTCTCGCTGGAGAGCGACAGCGCCATGGGTGCCCTCTATGAGGCCAACTGGCTGCAAGCGCATCACCAACATCATAGTGCACCCACTGCCACGCCCACACCGCTCATCTCAACGCCAGCTGCGACAACGATGGCCAACAAACTCAGCCGGCATCCAAGTAATGTGGGCAACATCAACATCAACATTAACATCAACAACAACAACAACAACAACAGCAACAACAACGGCAGCAGCAGTTTTCTGCTCAATGGCATCTCGGCTCTGAGCAAGTATCAAATGACGCTGGAGCGCATCAGGCAGCTGGAGTCGAAGGATCGGCATATTGTTAGCGCCATCAAGGAGCTGAATGGCTATCGTCCCTCAGCGCTGCAGCATCATCAGCAGCAACAAGTGCACAATGGCTGGATAGCAGAAGATGAACAGGAGCAAGAGGAGCAGGAGCAGCAGCAGCAGCAGGAGCCAATTAAAGTAAATACTCATTCCCAAACGGAGGCCAGTGTTGTCAATCATTATGTGATCGATCCGACGGAACGTCAGCGTGTGCCACGCCCACGCCAACAGGTGTCTGTCAAGCCGCCCTCGCTGCGTCGCTCGCAGACCATGTTGCAGCATCAGTCGCGTCACTCACATCAGTCTCAATCTCAGCCCCCATCTACGACTCATCCTCATCCCAGTTATGTGACGCTGCGCAATCCCAAGCTGCCCGCCAAATTGCCACAGTGCAACAGCAACAGTTCCTCTGCCTACTCCACATTCTCCTCCTCCGTCGCCGAGGATCATCGGCCGGAGCGGGTCATCTGCCAGCAGCCGTTACGCTTGTTGCCACCACCCACAGAGCCACCACCGGCTCCTCCAGTCGTGGCCACAAAACAGCGTGCCTTCAAGCAGCTCAGCAGATCCCAGACGAGCGTTCAGCGCTATGCCACCATTCGAATGCCCAATCACTCGGCCTCCTTTTGTCGTGCCACAGAGCGCGAACCGAAGCAAACGCCAGCGTTGAGGCGTCACAGCCTAGAGCAGGCGCTACAGGGATTACAGCTGCAGGATGGGCACCAGCAGCAACAGCAGCAGCAGCAGCAGCAACAACAGTTGGTGGTCAGGCAGCCAGAGCAACAGCAACTGCAAATCTCGCCTGCGGGCAGCAGCAATGGCAGCTCCAAGGATCTCAATGGCGAGGGTTTCTGCATACCGCGGCCACGCCTCATTGTGCCAGTGCACACATATGCGCGACGACGTCGCACCGGCAATCTCAAGGAGCAATCCTCAACAGCACAGGACGCGGAGGTCACCAGTGGTAAGGAATCGAGAGGGGAGCGTGCAAGATACATATGAACGAGTAGAGAGCCTTATCAACCTGATGAGGTTCTACTTCTCTACTTAAGCATTCTAGTTTGAGATCTTCTTTTTAAACTGTAGCATTAATCCATAAGTTTTGTTAGACAACATTTGATCAACACCATTAGATTTAATATGTATGTAATACTGAAATATATTCAACGACAGGTTTTTCTGGTCTTGATTCTGCTCATTTGAAGAGTTGCACGTTTAGCTATGATCTGTTACAACAAGCCACTTCAAAAGCTGCAAAAATAGTATAAATTCTTGAAGGGGCGTCAAATGCTTCTTTTTGAGCCCAACTGAAAGTTTAAACATTGCTTACGATTTCTGTTTGACTGTGAAACTTATACTGCTCCCAGTCATCCCATTGAGTCATCCACAAATTCCATTGATACTTTTATTTTGTCATAACAATTGATGTTTATAGCTTCGCTTCTGTAAGCATATATTATTGATGCTAATTGAAAGTCGATCAGCGCTCTTCAAATATCAGCGACTAATGCATTTATTTGCTTTTCTAGTTTTACTCTCAGTTTGACGTCAATTATTGACTCAATGGAAAATTCTCACTTTTCAATTCTGTGCTTAATCAATCAACTTCAAACGCGACTTTGTTTCAGATGGACGCGTCGAGGTCTCCCGCGAGGGTAAATATCTCTCCACACTCTCCGGCGCCAAGGTACTGGGCGAATTGGCTATACTATACAATTGCCAGAGGACGGCGACAATCACAGCGATCAGCGAGTGCAATCTATGGGCAATTGAGCGTCAATGCTTCCAGACGATCATGATGCGCACCGGCCTCATTCGACAGGCCGAGTATACGGATTTCCTCAAGAGGTATGTACTTTGATAGAGATAAGCCTAAGTCTATTTTTGTTATTTATTTTTATAATGCCTCAAGTGAAATGTTGAACTGGTTGCTGTTGCAACTGCCACAGCAATTAGTTGCATTTGGTTGTAATTTCTTTTGCATCTAATTTTATCAATTCAGACTAAGTATTTTTTTGGTTTTTTTTTGGTATGTGCACATGTACATATTCATATGAAACGCTTTGCTTAAGGATTTTGCTTTTATTATTATCGTTTTTGTGTGTGTGTTGTTTTTTTGTGCAACTTTCTCTTCGCGAAATGGGCAAACAGCATCAGGCATCAACACAGACGACGGCATCATGGTCATGGGCGTCTCATATACGTCTATTATGATGACGGGCAGTACTCAAAAATGAGACGAATCGAAAGACAGGCACGGACAGGCAGACAGACAGACATCGATCGTGCGCCGGCCAACGAACGCAAAGAAATGTTTTCTGTTGGCTTTCCATCAAAATGCCCACGAGTTGGCAACCAGTTTTAGACTATAAGCTACTCTGATCTCTGTCAGAGCTGGCGCCGTGACTGACCGACAAATTAATCGCATTTAATTGGCCCGAGTGCAGGGTAGCAGCGCCTATGAAACACCTCACTTTATCCTCTCCCCACCCGTCCCCTCCCCTCCCCCACTCATCATTTGATGGTGTTGTTTTTTTGTGCATCTGGCCATCATTAATGGAGCCCCATTTAAAGCATGAAATTGCGCAAAAAAAAAAAAACAAAAACAAAAAAAATTAAAGAAAAACCCAAATGCACATTACACCAAACGAAAATGAAAGTGCACCATTTGGGGGCGTGTTGAATGATTAGACTTACAAGTTACGCTACGAAAGTGATGATGCACTGCTCCGGGTGCTATGTGGATGGGGACATGAAATGAATAAACTTCTGCACTTTTTATTCATTGTCTTGATTTACTATCTTAAAGAAACATTATTTTGCATGTGAAAATATATAAACTAGTCTAGGTATATAGAGTAAACGAAGAGATTTCAGAGAGAGAAGAGATTCTGAGGAGCTTGAAACCGTCTCCAGTTTAGAGCCATGTATGTTAATTACTGCCGCCTTAGAAAGAACACTAATATTGCCTGTGGGCTAATAAAAGTATAATAATTAAAAAAAAAAACAGAACACTCCTGCCTTGTCTGTGAAATGCCCTCAAGGCGACGACTTTGTTATAGTAATTTTAATTTGACTGCTTTACATTTATCTCTTCTACTGGGGGAACTAATTTGAGCCAATTTTTGGTAAATGGCCAATTCTGCATAAACATTTATTAGCTTGGAGGTTTTATGTCAGCTCATAATAATGCAAATAGTTTTCTTTAATTAAAAAATTCCAATAAAGTTGTTTAATAGAAATCAGTTTACGACTAAATCTGTCAGCACTTAAAGTGATATTTTCTGTTGGCTCATGTAACTCTATAATTAGCAGGACTTTGAATATTAGCTATACGCTTACACTTAAACATATTGGCCATTTCAGCGTTCCCATTTTCAAAGACTTGGCCGAGGATACTCTAATCAAAATCTCCGATGTGCTGGAAGAGACGCACTATCAGCGCGGTGATTACATTGTGCGCCAGGGAGCACGAGGCGACACCTTCTTCATCATATCGAAGGGCAAGGTGCGGGTGACGATCAAGCAGCAGGACACACAGGAGGAGAAGTTCATACGAATGCTGGGCAAGGGTGATTTCTTTGGCGAGAAAGCGCTGCAAGGGTAAAGTTCAAATGAAATGAAGAAAAATTCTTGATAATTAATATGCTATTATTTTAGTGAGGATATGCGTACAGCTAACATTATTTGTGAATCCCCTGAGGGTGTCAGCTGTTTGGTCATTGATCGCGAGACATTCAATCAGCTTATCTCGAGTCTGGACGAAATCAAGCATCGCTACGATGACGAAGGTGCCTTGGAGCGCAGAAAGTGAGTTCGCTAAAGCCTTTGTATGACACTGATTATTCACTATCTGCTGGTATTTTCTGAAACAGAATCAATGAGGAGTTCCGGGACATTAATCTGACAGATTTGCGTGTAATTGCCACATTGGGTGTGGGTGGCTTTGGACGCGTGGAGCTGGTGCAAACGAATGGCGATAGTTCGCGCTCCTTTGCCCTGAAGCAGATGAAGAAGTCACAGATTGTGGAGACGCGCCAGCAGCAGCACATCATGTCAGAGAAGGAGATCATGGGCGAGGCCAATTGCCAGTTTATAGTCAAGCTGTTCAAGACCTTCAAGGACAAGAAATATCTGTACATGCTGATGGAGAGTTGTCTGGGCGGTGAGCTCTGGACCATATTGCGGGACAAGGGCAACTTTGATGATGCCACCACAAGATTCTACACGGCTTGCGTAGTGGAGGCATTCGACTATCTGCACTCGCGCAACATTATCTACAGAGATCTGAAGCCGGAGAATCTGCTGCTGGACGAGAAGGGCTATGTGAAACTTGTGGACTTTGGCTTTGCGAAGAAACTGCAAACGGGCCGCAAAACATGGACATTCTGTGGCACGCCCGAATATGTGGCACCCGAGGTGATATTGAATCGTGGCCATGACATCAGCGCCGACTACTGGTCGCTCGGTGTGCTCATGTTTGAGCTCTTAACGGGTAAGACGAGGCGAATTAAATGTATAACTCTGTTGCTTACGGCACATTCATTTATTTTTGTAGGTACTCCACCGTTTACGGGCTCGGATCCGATGCGCACCTATAACATTATACTTAAGGGCATCGATGCCATCGAATTTCCGCGCAACATTACGCGCAACGCCAGTAATCTGATCAAGAAACTTTGTCGCGATAATCCCGCCGAGCGTTTGGGCTACCAGCGAGGCGGTATTAGCGAAATACAGAAACACAAGTGGGTAAACACTTACCAAAAATCTGTCTGCAGCGAATTTATTATTAAATTTGTAATTTTCCACTCTCAATTCAGGTGGTTTGATGGCTTCTACTGGTGGGGTCTGCAGAATGGTTCGCTGGAGCCGCCGATTAAGCCGAGCGTAAAGAGCGTTGTCGATACGACCAATTTTGATGACTATCCGGCCGATCCGGAAGGGCCGCCACCCGATGATGTCAGCGGCTGGGACAAGGATTTCTAAATGTAGACGAGGGATGGGAATTTATTGAGGCTGCTCTCTGTCTCTCTCTCTATCTCTAGAGACCTCAGTCGCGTACTTGCTACAATTTGTGAAAATAACGATGATGAAACGATCTGAACGGTCTTAGCTTTGTACGCCAAAGCAATAGTCAGGGTCCGGTTTGATGAAAGAAAAACAGCGGAGCCACAAAAGTAGCAGTCGATTCGTCTAGGGTCTTCACACTAAAAGCCCATATCCACACACACCCACACGCAGCTACAGACACACACACACAGATTGAAACAGCTCAAGAAATCAGCTCATTGTCACAGCGATCTGAGGTATCATGTTAAAATTGTGCAACAATATGAATTTATTAACGAGTTTATAAACTATTATTATGTAAAGATTGAGAAATCTATATTTTCTAGTTCATTGGATATCAATATAGAAATTGTAAGTAGGTTCCTCTGCATATTGGCATTGTTGTGTTCAATCCATGTGCATTGTGTAAATTGTTTTCTCTATCTAACTATGTAAAAATTACAATAATATTTGTTAAATGTACCAAGTGCAAACACACACCAGGACACACAAACACACACACACACACACACACACATACACCTATATACATACAAATCGGGTTGCCTTATAGACTGTAAGCAAAATTGTTTAAGAAATTATATGACCAATACCCTCATGACAATAACATAATTATTCTTCATTGTTTTCTACAAACTATCTGTCAAATTAATGGCTCTAAGCACTTGTGGATCTATATTCTAATTATTCTTCAATCATTAGGCTTAGACATCACTATTTCTATAATTTAATGCGTACAATGCGTCGTTTGTTTTTTAAATTGACTTCGTTTTAAGTAAATTCAGATAGAAATTTAATAAATAACAAATTTATGCGCCTTTACAAACCTGTTGAATTATTATGATGTGTATTGTAGACTGGGAGATATGTGAATGAGAAAAGCGATGATATCAAACAGAGAGAGTATATGTGAAGTTAAGATACCTAACACTACATTATAGCAAGTCAGCCACTCTTGAGAATTGTTTAACTCATGTTTGCGCTTCCTGGATTTGAGCGCTCGAGAAGGTGGGTAAACTTTCTGGCAAAAACTCACGTTTTAACTCAATGAGAACTGAATGCAATTCTGGTGCATATGAACAAACAAATAAACAAGCTGGAAATAAAAGTCAAATGGAAATAAACAAAACTCGGCTACGTGCGCAACGAGACTTAAGCCAAAATTTAAAAAAACGCCAGAGAAAGCTGAGCAAAATCCGTCAATAGCTTCAGCACTTTATAGAGACTATTCTGTGCAGATAGTTTGCCTCGTGCACGTCTAAAATCAGTCGGAACGGAAAATATTAAGAAACTTAGGAAGCGACTTCTGCTGAGATCAGTACAAAACATCGGAAATCGTGTAAAGTTATGTTTAATTCCTAATAATAAACAATATATAGAGGAACGCAAACAGAGTCATGATGACCAGCTGGAGTTTAATGTGTCTGCTGCTGGTGATATATATATCGTGCAGCTTAAGTCTGCGCCTGGAGAATCAAACGCATGAGCAAGTCAAACAACTGATCGGTGAGTTATAAAACTATAGTTAAAACCAAAACAAATCCAAGCTAATTCCCATCTCCGTTGTTAGCTTGCAAACAGCCCAAGGCGCCGGGCTTGTGTAGGGGCAGGCAGCTCCGCTATGCCTACAACAAGGATACGGGCAACTGTGAGAGCTTCTACTATACGGGCTGTGCCTCAACGGAGAACAATTTCCTGACCTATGAGGAATGTCGACGCGACTGCATGCAGCGTGGACGTTATTAATTTTATGAAAGATATCATTTTATTTTTATATTTACGTTGACAGAAATTCACAATTAAAACTATGTATTAGACCTCCCAGACTTTCTGGACTTGCGTATTGGCTTGGGCGGTGCTCGGCGCTTGGCCAGAGCACGATAGCTGACCACCACCAGCAGCAGCACGGCTAAGATCACAGCCAATGAGTCCAATGAATGGTAAATAAACCAGTTCAACTCTATGCCCGGCGACCGTATCAGCTCAATGGCTAGCTGACCATGTTGCAACACATGCTCCACACTCCAAATTGCCGTCTCCAACGGAGACCGTTCCCGTTGATTGAACACCTGTGAGAGTTTCAAGGCACGTTCCGCATAGCTGTAAATAAAGAAATATAAAAAATTAAGTTGAAGTTTCAGTGGAAATAAATCTCTAAACAAATCTGATTTGAAATTTTAATGAAATTAGCTTTTCGTTTAATTGGAATTCATTAATTATTACTATATATACTATAATATAATCAATCTTTAACGTACCTAGGCTTGCTAAGCTCCTGCAGCGACTGCTGCAGCGTATCCACATTGATGTGCTGATAGTCTAGTTTTAGGCCCACGCCACGATCCTGTGCCGCAAACGCATTCAGAAACTGATCGCCATAGATGGGCGTCATGAGCAGCGGTTTGCCACAGTGCAGCGCCTCCGTGAGTCCCAGCAAACCAGCATGGGTCCAGAACAGACGCACCTGTGGCTGACCTAAGAGGGAAGTAGGCATAACATGAGTAAAGGATTACATTTTTGGCGGATTGCACCCTCAACTTACACAACAGAGCCAACTGTGGCGCCCACTTTACAAATAGAAACTTGCTGGCATCCAGTTGTGTTTTGGGCTGCTCCTCCGCCTCCCATTTCCAAATGACATTGAAGGGGAACTGTTGAAGCACATGGATAATAGCCGTCAGTTTGTCATCATCAATGCTTGAGGCGCGCACCATGGAGCCCCAGCTAATGAAGATGACGCCGTGCTTGGACTGCTGCAGAAATTGCACAATTTTCGGACTTAGCTGATCCTGGGACTCCTCGGTGATGTGCACACCGCCCACCTCGAGGAATTGTTGCGTGCGCGGACGACTGCCCAAGTGGGAATAGTGTTGATTGCCCAATATGAATGCAGTCTGGTTACGCGCCACTGCATCCACATCTATGTCCAAGCTCAAATGCCGCTTGATAAGCGCATTATCTGCGCGATTCGTGTGCAGTCTGTAGATCAACTTCAACAGCTTGGCCTGGGCAAAGTTGAGGAGTCTCTCGCTCCAGCTCAATGGCTGCTGGAATCCCACAAATTCGGACAACACATAAGCGGGCGTATCTGGCAGATCGATGCGATCGTAATAGTAGGGCATCAATGCACAGGTGCTCAGTCCAATGATGGGCAACTCCAACAGGTGCGCCAAGCCCAGCTGACAGTCTGTGCTGAAGTACTCGGTGAGCAGTAGATCGTAGGGTATCTTCTTGTGCCGCTCGAGCACCGTTTGCACATGTCCACTGGCATAGAGCAGCTCACACGAGATTTGTCCATTGCCATAGAGATCGTAATATTCCTGCAGCAGCACTTTGAGGGAACGGGTGGGCGTGTGCTCTGACAGTGGCACCACATTGATTGTCGTACTCGACTGATCCTCGGCGGCACTCGATAGCAGCAGCTGCTCATAGTTCACCAATTGAGGCGCCTCCGGATTTCGTACATATGAAATTACAGTCAAATGATGACCGCGTCGCGAGAGTTCATTTAAAATGGGCAGCGCCACCTTAAAGTGGCTGTACCCAAAGTGAGGGAACACAGCCAACACATTCCCAGCCTCGACACCAACAGCGACACTTGCCCCACTTAACACCGCACAATATAAAATAATCAACGCTAAACGTTTGCTCTCTGCTTTTGGTGTCGTCATCGCAGCGCTGCTCGCGATTGACTGTTAGTGCGACATTCAATAGTTTCATGATTACCTAACACCACACCTGATAATGGTTTATATACTTCAAAATTTTCTATTGTTGCTGTGGTTAATTTGATTGTGTGTCCATGTGACGTATTAAATTGCAGTTGCACTTGTTCTGATATTCAAGTGCACGCTTCTTGTGGGGTAACACTGGCAGTGTTATCGATCAAAATTTAAAATATATTGCATACCTTGAGGTGCTTCCAACCAAGCTCATCGCAGCGAAAGCTTATTGCATACTTTGCGGGCTACGTGGCTTTGCGCGCCTGTCCAAAACGCCTGTGGCGCAAGGGCGTCAATTTGTAATAGAATGACGTGTAGATGGCGCTAGCAAATACGTTTGAATTTAAATGTGTTGGTTTTGTTTCGTGAGATACTAGAAGATAATTCAAATAGCTGCGGCATTAATTAGCTCTGACATGACTTAGTAATATGCGAATGCAGTTCGATAGATATGGCTCATTTCCAATTTTCTTGAAAATCCGTAAGGATTTGGATGAATTTTGACATTATTTGTAGTTCTATATCTGCAAATAGAACGTTGTGAAACGAACGTTTTTAGAATGCGAAGTTTTGTTACATGTAATCGATGATGATTAATATGATTGGACTCGTTCCAAAATGTCATTTCATTAACCATTGACCGAAAAATCTGTTTCAATATTCAAATGGGTTTTTGACCATGATTTGGCAACTAGTTTAGTATGCATTTTGGAAGTCGGTTCAGACTTTAAGGATTTATGTTAGCCGGAAATTTTACAAGGGACTCAATCAAAATAGTTGTTTCCAATTAAAGCGAAGTGTTATTCTAGAAACCAAAATCACATTGCCTGAGAAAATCTATTAATTTCTTAGATCTTAAAGATTAAAGTGACTAAGCTACTACTTTAATATCTGTATAGATCAATGCGTATTAAAACTAGTTTGCCCTAAGTTCGATTAGTCAGTTAATTCATCTACATACTGTTAAATATGTAATAGAATTAATTGCTAATAAAGTAGCTGAAAGATGTTTTTAAGTCGCATAGCCAGCCAAATGTAATTCTCCAAATTTCTGCTTAGCACTCAACAAAGCAAAAGCCTTAAGATATTTTGTCCGTACAATTGAATTGAACAACGCCCCGACAAACAATAGATAATGGACAGTAGGAAGCGTTAATTGAAACCGCAAGCGATGAGTCGAAGAGGCGCTACAATAATAATACAGTAATTGACAGACAAAATGCAATTCCATTGGCATCTGCAGCTGCAAATACATCTGCCCCTAAATACGAACAAGTGCAGTGCGGCAAGAGCGGCAAGAGGGACACGAGGGGAACGGGGACTGGTCATAAGATTGCTGTACTGTAAAATTAAGTGCATTGCAAGTGGGATTTCTGCAGTTTGGTTGCCTGAGACTCTTGAGGCGCCTCCACTTGTGAGGGAGGGTGGTGTTGGTGGTTTATTGAGTGTGTGATTGTGTTTGCTTGCGATTGTGGGCGTTGTCAACGACCCACTTCTCAGGGCGACACATCGAGTGCGCCGATTGGGCCACAAGCTCTCGATAAGAGCCAAAATGCCAACCTTTAACAATGCTCGTAAGTGTTTTTTACGATAAAATCCACAGAGCGGGGCAGAAGTAAAAGTGAGTGTAAAATTATATTTAAGCAAACAGAACAATTAAAAGTGAACAGGCTCCGAGCAGAGAGTGCCTTAGCGATAAGTCGCTGCCCATGGGAAACATTATACTGCCTTGCTGGCTGTTAGCTGACTCTCGGTAGTTTCAACGACGCCCCCTATAAACACACTTACAGATTGCCCCGATATCACCGAAAACATTCCACATACATATCGCATACATATCACATACATATCACATACATACATACTCGTATTTATGTTGCACCCCATTTTTTCTTACATCTGGAATTGGGTAAAATCTATATTTAAGGCGATATTTCCATAGTTTTACATTAACCATTTAATTTTTTTTTAATGAGAATTATCATTCTTGTTTTTAGCCTGAAACTTAATATAGTTATTATTAAAGAACCTCGTAATTTAAATGAGTTGTGTTTTTTATAGTTTCCACTATCTTTGTTTACGTTATTCGAAGGCTTAACGGTTACATATTGAACTGACACTCAAATATCAAAGTGTTGCTTGTGACGTCCACCCTTATAGATTTATACAGTTAAGTTGATGTCAATTTCTAATTTTGGAATCCTCTTGTAATCAATAATTTGAACATATATATATATATATATATATATATATATATGTGCAAGATTTTATTATTAGTAACAAATTGCCACATCTATAGCACCAGCACTCAGTCAATGCACCAGCACTCGCTGACGTCATTTGGCAGAGTTTGTACAATTTTAATGGACGGCCATTTGATGGGCCCGCTGCTTGCCAGATAGATAGATTTCTGTGCTGTTTTGTGGGCTCATCGCACATCCTTTGTCCTTTTAATGGGCCTCGCTGCTGGACTTAATTAGAACGCTGTTTGTGCAGATTTCGACATTTTGCAGTTATGATCCAATTTGGCACGTTTAAGGACACATACGTTTGCCAGTTGTTTGCCCATTTGTCTGGCTGTTTGCTCGATTGTCGCCTGGCAGCTCCAAACGCGCAGACACATCGATGCTCTGGATTAGCAGTGTCCACAATAAAAGGGCAACATGTGTGCGCAGCAGGACTGGACAGTCAAACAGCTGCCCAAAGAGCTGGAGCAGGAGCAGGAGCAGCAGCAGCAGCAGGCGCAGGAGCTGCGGGGCAGATTGGCTCGCCCCAGATCTAATTAAGGTCTGTATAAAGACAAAATAGGGGCGGGGATTGGGTGTATCCCGTTGCTTATCTAACTCGTGCCACCGGACAATGGCAATGTCGGGTAGCCGGTCAGTTCGCTCAGTTGCCCAGTTGCCCAGTTGCTGAGTGCCAGAGTGTCAAAAGATAACTGCTGCAACTGCACATTTCTCGAGTGGATTTTGGGTGCAGCTCACTGTTGAGTTGGAGCTGCCGTTTCCTGCCTGCCCAACACATATGCAACTGGAGAGGTACACGCGCTACTTGAATTGAATGAACGATGGTGTCTGGTGCAGGTGCCATTGCCATTGGGTACTCGAGTGAATGGCAGGTAATAACAATTCAATTCAAACAGTTGCTGACAATTGTTTATAGCAACTATTATAGATACTTTTATCAAACGTTTGCCAATAGACTAAGCGTCTATTTCATTTCTAGAGTACAACAGCTCAATTACCTATAACTTGTGCATATAATGCCAGCGCTCAGCCAGAACTTGAATACTAATAATGTGGTGAACAGATAGCAGCGCCAGATAGTCTATTTTCAATTATAACAAGTTATAGATACTTGAAAACTTTTCAAATTTGTACAGAAAATGCCGACAAATCGGCTTATTGTCTACCATGTGTGTTTACTTGATGAACAGGAACTCTCGGATTAACAATCAATTGATAAAGATAGTAGAAGTTGGTTTAGTTGTTGAACTTCAATTAATTAACTGCCGTTTGATAATTATGAATAAAATATTCTTGAATTTGTAAAAAGCTGATTTGGAACGCTCGCCAGAATTATGACATAGAAAGTTGCAGTTTCGATTTATTGTTTCAATATTCATGAAATTTCCTCTTAAGTTTGTAAATTTAATTTTTAATCTTTCATAAAAATGTATTACTAAGAGCAGCCTAAGTTCCACCTCGACCTTGTTGGCCACTTTGGCTTGCCGTTTAAGTGGCAGGAAGTTGATTCGTGCGCCTACAATTCTGGAGAATCAACAATGGGTCAATAACAATTCTTGTGTTTTGTTTGCACACGAGTTGATTTTGGGTAAGGAGGCGCGTGCGCAACACTGCCTGGAGGACGTTCGTTCAATGTAAATTTAGGAACTGGGCAAAAGGAGTCGCGGGCACGCGCAGAGCGAAGCCAAGAGCTGAGAAAGACAAAACTTGAGGCATGTTTTACACGTGAATTTGCGATGACAAAAAGACGCCGGCCGAGGCCAATAAACAGGAATGGTTATGAGAAGGGAAATGGAAATTGAGACTGGGACAGGGAATGGGCAAAGTGAAGGTGAAGCGCATAAAAATTGGCATAAACAGCAACAGCCATCGCCATTTCCAAGGGGAATATGTTCAACGAGCTAAGAAGTCGTCGGTTTCGTGTACTGGTTCTGTTTGTTGCATGGCTGCTTGGCTGGATTGTCCTTCCTACTCCACGCGACGCGCTTTATGACCGATGCGGATTCGTGGAAAACATTCAATTGATACGAAATTGCTGCAATATAAATGCAGTGCTGCCGATCGAGCAGCACAAGCAGAAGGAGAAGCAGGGAGGCGGGGTGGCAGTCGTCAGGTATTCGACACATAAATGCGGCAATAAAACGATTCCCTCTCGCTGATCTTCACTTGCATTGTGAGTGGCTGTCGTTTTGGGCTTGGAAAAATGGCAGCCAGGGACACGCGAGTTGGCTGCCATCTCTCTCTCTCTCTATCTCTATCACTCTATTTTTCTCTCTCTCTCTCACTCTTTCGCTTACTCTCTGAAAGTGTGCAGCAGAAGCTCCTACAAATACACTAAGAAAAAATTTTGACTAACGCCCTTTTTTCAGTATGTTTGTCTTTCTAGCTATTATTTAATAAAAAAATTACAATTTTTGCTAGCATTTAATACATAAATGTATAAAAAAACAACACAAATTAAATAATCGAATCAAGATAACAAGAAAACGAGTTTCTATATATGTATAATAGGAACTTGCATATCTAGTTTTCGCAAATATTTGTTTTTCATAAGTCAGAAATAAAAAATATGTCTTTGTGGAAGTCAACCAACAACAGTAAGCATTAAAACATTTTTATAATAGAATATTTGTTTTTGCGAGTGTAGGCACAAGTCGGCAATTTGTTTACAGCATTGTTATTGAGACAAAGTCACTGATTTTCAAGCAAAGGCAACGCAAACACCCAGTCCAAGTTTGTGGCACTACTTTTCTCTCGCGCCCTCTCGCTCTCGCGCACCTTAAAGCGAAGGCATCGCTCATCTCGCACAATGATGTTGCAATTATTGAACCTTCTGTATTTTCAAATTTCCATCATTAATAACACAGGCGGAGGCCAAGGTGAAGGCGAAACACAACAACTTGAGCAACTTGCAACGCAGGAGGCAGGCGAAGGAGGACGCTGTGACCATTAGCGAGTTTCGGCGGAATACGCGTGAATTCGTTTTGTCTAACAATGCGACGACTCACTGAGCGCATCAATTGAAGGAAAAATGGAATTTTCGGAATGCCAAAACGCCGCAGGTATACAAGAAGAAGACCAACAACAACAATGACAACGACAACGCTCCAGCTACTCTCAGGCCGTGGCACAAGGTACGCGCACCCATTAACGGTCGCAGCAAGGAGCCGGCAAGCACATAAAGATCAGCTATAATTATTCATCTTGGGTGGGGGACATGGTCCAAGGCAATGCTGTACGTCTTCCCTCGCATCGCCTCATCTCTCCTTGGGACCGCTCACTGTGTTTGTCAACGCAGATGCTAATCACAACATTAGTCCCGTGCAGATTCCACTTCAGCCTATCATATCTCAAGAACTCTGCAGAAGAAGAACTCTCTCTCTGTCTCTCTCTCTCTCTCTCTCTCTCTCTCTCTCTCTCTGTGTGGATTTGTGTGTGTTGCAGATTCGTTGCGCTCGCCTGGCAAAAACCCAGCAATTCTGGCTGCCCCCTCCCGGTGAATCCGAGTAGTTCAAGGATATGCGTAATTGCAATTGGATATTTGTGTTGTAGCTTAAGGACACTCTCTGATTTCCGGCACTATGAAGTTGTCCATCTATTTGCCAAATAGATAATTATTGGTATCTATTTAGCAGCAGGCCATCCTAACGATATTCCACAGAGTTCCTGAAGGAGACGAACATGAAATTTTGGGTTAACCAAACAAACTACGTACTTCGATTAGTTGCACATTAAAGTAATTGAGTAATTTGCAAAGTAATTAAATTTGTGGAAAAAAGAACTGTGATGTCTAAATCAGTTGGAATCCAATTATGGTTATATTGAAATGCTTTACATACCTGCTTTATTCAATTGTTTGTTTGAGGCACCAAAAAATTAATTAATTTCATTTGCCAAGCTTTTAAGTTCAACTTTAACAGCGATTTTAATCTATTGCAGAAATAGTTTGATTTAGAAACTTAAATCGTTTCTTATTTGCATGAATTGTTCTGCTGCATATCTAGTCAGTTTCTACATATTCTCCTACTGGCGACTCAAAGCGATCTTGGATGAAGCTATAAACTTTTGTTACTAGTGGATAGACAATTAATATCAGATTATTATTTACATGTTATTATAATTATCTTCCTATTAAAATCACAATTTGACAATTTAAGTTTTGGATATGGCAAAATAAATAATTTGATTTGCAATTAGTCAATCCAAAAGATAAATATCAAGGACACAATCAGGGATTGCACGAATGGTAAATTTCGACAAATTTAAATTTTAAAATACTTGAATACTGCAGATGCTTATATTTTACTTAATATATTACATGGAATGAGTATGAGATTTCTGCTTAATGTTTACAATTCAGATGATTATGGTTGAACTATTCATAGTACTCGTTCCCCAATATGGTTTTCAGTATTTTTGAAACCCAAGTCGCTGCCTGTTTTCCCAAGTGTTGTCAAAACGCAACCAAACATTCTGAAGATCTGACAGCACTGCGGCTCATAGGGAAATCGACTGGAAACCACTCGAATACTGAAGCAGTGGAACTACCGTTTAGCTGCAATTGGAATTGGTTCCTCGAAATGCACATTAGCTCTAAGCATTTATGTAGTTAGTCGTAAAAGTGCAACTGCAAAATGTATTGGGAAGGAGCAAACCCACTTGAAAATGCAAATGCAACAAATGACTAAAGGACCACCCAAGAATCGATGGGTTGCTTGGATTTTATTTTTCGTTTGGTTGTTAATAAATTTCTAGTGATTGGCCAGTTAACAGATTGTGCTGCTTTGGATGGCCATTTATTTTCTGCTGCTTGAAGGAGCTGCAGCTCCAAAGAAAATCCGAAAATTGTGTAAAACTGTCAGGAGTCGCGACAATTAGTCTCATGGAGTATGTAAACAAAGTGCAAGAGAGTTTTCAGAATTGTTATCGACAAAGGATTTGAGCGTCGGGTTACGCAGAAGAACTGTTGTTTGGTTTTCTTGTTTTGTGGAGTTGTGGGAGGAGGAGGCATCTCGGTGCATTACATAATTTATGAATAGCGCCGCACTGTAAACATACCAAGTGACCAAATAACCAACAATAGCATGTAATCGGATCGATCGATGGAGGAGGCTACGGTCAGTGCCGGAGTGCTTGACACTTCGAGTGCGCTGAAGTGGCGCTGAAGGACGCGCCAAAGGATCTGGTGGGTCGCACATGTTTGCTGTCATAAATCAGTGGATGTTATGCCTGCTTTCGTCTTGTCTTTCATTGTCGCATGCAAACGCATTTTCACACTTTTCGTCGCCCCGTAATTTGAATACTTTACAAGGCCTGCGCCTTCGCTGGAAAACAATCCTCAACAGAGGATTATTAATTACACACTTGGATTGGATTTCTAGCGGTGCTTACTCGCTGATTAGAGCTGTAAGCGATATGCCCTTTGGGGGTCCACTACACACAATACTACTGACTCGTCTCCCTCTCTCTCTCTCTCTCTCTCTCACTCTGTCTCGCACTTATCAATGGGTGGGCGGTATCATTAATAGCGCTTTAATTAGACAGACAACCAGCTCAATAGATCAGCAGCTCGACGGGTGTTCAGAAGTATTTCCGAAAATTGAAAAAATGCGGTGAGACAGGCCAAAGCGCGATCAGGCCAAATCAATTAGGCCTTTTTGGCTAACGGCGAACATTAATCAATGCGTCGTTTCGACGGGGGTGTATTGACGGACGGAATGGGAGGGGTGGGTGACACGCATTTTGATTGGATGCCAGCGTGCTTTTGTTGCTGCCGCCATTTGCCGCCCTTGTGCGCCGCCATATTGCTAAATCACAAACGCAAATAAAGCATAAAAAAAAGATGAAAAGCAAAAACGACGTTATACGTTAAACGTATATGAAAATCAACAGCCGGCTAAATATGAAAGTCGCTGAAGTTTATGACAAGCGCGGCGGCTAAAATCAAAGTCACTGAAATCATAAAAACACAGTGTTTTGCTTGTTGTTGTTGTTGTTGTTATTGTTATTATTGCTGTGGTGGTGGCTAACCAACTCTGTGCCCCACCCCCTCCCAGACCAACCCATCACCCACCTGAGTTTGTTTTTCTTATATATCCATATACAATTTTGCGACATTAATATTTTGTTGTGTGTGCTTATCAGGCGAGGCAATTTTATGACCACAAACACAGCCAGGCCACAATGAGTTTGCGATAAGGGCAAACGTTGCATTAAGTAGCTGCCATAGCTTCCTTAGCTGCCGCGGGGGTGGATGGTGGGAGGAGTCCGTTGCAGTGCTAATTTGACCAGTAATTGTCACTGCTCGAATCCTGGGGATTAATCTAATTATTTTGGCAAATAAATACAACCCGTTTTTCACCCTTTCGTAATTCGCTACAGCTACACCAAAAACCAATAACCAAAAACCAAAAACAAGATACAGCTACAGCTACAACACACAAATTACAAGTCACAACAACCAAGCAGCTCACACGCACACACACATAGTCACACTAGTAAGGACTGTCTTAATCCTGCCTGGCTACAGACTGCAGCCTTTGCTTCAAGCGGAGAGTTTGCCATTTTTTCCAGGTAAGTCAGGGCGAGGCGATTCGAGGCTAGTCGTCTCGGGGCAAGGAGTAAAAGTGCGTCGCGCCCACCACAAGATGCACACAATGAGAGCGATTGAAGCACATTTTAGGGTTAGATTTTAGGGTTCCGGGAGTCCGGCCAGGACAGCAGCCAGCAAGCATGGCTACCTGTGCAACCCCGTTTAATTACGCTGGTAAAGGGTACACCCCTTTTTGCTCGCTTGCCCAGTTTTGGCCAGGACCAATGTTTTGGTTTTTGCTCATGTCGTTGCCCAACGATGTCCTTGGATATTTTATGGCCATTTGTCGATATTATGGCCCGCGCAAAGTCGCGGGCGTGACACGTTTATGGTGTGTTTACATACTTTTCGCAAGCAATGCGAATTGCAACAATGCCAAAATGCACCCGTCCAACCTTGACTTTTACTTTTGCACATCCCTTTACAATATAAACTACATTTACCATATAACATCTATAGCCATATAGCGCATATTTACCTAATTATTAAATGCATTTCAGCACTAGTCACAAGTCTCAAGGCCTGGGACAATTTTTCGACTTTTACATTTTGCCACTGGAGAATTTCTTTTCGTTTCAGTTTTCATTGGAAGCATTTTCGCTTTTCTTTTTTGTTGTTGTCTTATTTACTTCTGTTTTAAACATTTGCTTTTCCATTTGCCTTGAAGGAAGTTGCAAAAGAACGGAAATTTGATTGAAAATTAACACAGCAACATTTTTAAGAATTGCTTAAAGATACGGACATTTTATCATTTGTCGAAATTAACTTTGAAATCAATTTACAGCCTTAATTCTTAACTTACATTTTTGGTTAATATATTTTTTTATTATTGACCAAAATTAATAATACGATTAAAATATATGATTTCTTTCTTAACAATTCTTAAGTACAAAATTCAAAAAATTATATTTTGTGTTACTGATCATTCAATCATACAAACAAAAAGAAGTCTCATATCGTTTGTTCAAAGTTGAAATAATCTGCCTTACAACAGACTTCATAGAATTAATTGAAGGTCATTCCAAATGCTCTAGAAACACTTACCAACTCTTAAAAGTCAACTGCAGATAAAAAAAATAATTGAAATCGTCGGCACAGCATATTCATAAATAAGAAGAATGAACTTTTGCGTGAAAATACGATGAGCTGTAAAGAGAAGTACAATAACCATGTGGGCAACTCAAAATTTGAACCATTAGCATTTTGGGCCATGCAATTTATTAACAAGACTACGTTGCACTAAAAAAAACCGAATTTTTTTCTGCGAAAATCTATTTAAAAAACAAATAGGAACAAAATGAAATCATAAAGAGAGCATGCGTGAATAATGAACAAAACTTTGTCAAAAATTGCTAAGATCCAGGGCAACAGTCACTTAGACCATGAGCCAAGGGACTTCTGCGAATCGCCAACAGTTTTTATGGTTCAGGAAAAAAAGAAGAAATGCGAGAAGAAGAAGCGGAAGCAAAAGCCAAGTAAGTTGTCATTTTTGATTTTATGATGATTTTGTTTTTTGCTGCTCTCGTTGTTATATTTTTTACGCTCTACATTTTTTGTGCCCTCGAGGCAAGAACAATACCCCGGAGCAGGCAGAAGGACTACTAATGTCGAGCAGTCGAGCAGTTCTTTTTGGCCGTTTTTATGCTTTTATGGCATAATGACTTCTTTATTGGTGCAGCATTTACGGATGCTATCCTTGGTCAGGTCCTGTGTACTCGCTCTCGCTCTCGCTCTCGCTTTATCTCCCTCTCTCTGTTTCTTTTTATGATGCTGGCTAAGTTGAGTCCGCTGGTTTCCGTTTCCGTGCTGCGAGTAGCAGATTCCGAGTCGAAATAAATATATGCAAATACTCAACAGCATATGTGTGTGTGTGTGTGTGTGCGTGTGTATTTGTTAAGTTAATCCTTTATACATGTGTCGAGTATTGGAATAGCAGGAAGTTGACAGTTTGTGCCGTATATCATGTGTGTGCGTGTGTGCTGGGAAATATTCGGCCTGTGTCTTTCATGTGACTCATATGCGACTGGGTCTGACTATCCGACTGTTTGTGTTTTTATCTATTTATTTATTTGTTTATGTATACTTATGACATGATGTTAATTACTACGCGTGCATTCGGGATTGGCTATGGGAACCACTTTGAAATGGAAAAGTTCGCCGACTGTTTGACAAGTGTCAACAGCGGCGAGTTGCCAGTTGCCAAACGGCCAAACGGCCAAGAAAGCTGCCAGTGCCAAGACAGAAACAGAACACTAAGTACAATAGCAATAGCTACAACAACAATAACAACAACAGCAACAACAACTAGCAACTGTCTAAAACACACACGCGTCGGACGTCAGGTCGGAAATTTTATTTATTATTTTTATTTTTTCGGCTCAGGATATTTGATTTAGTCGGTTGACTTTGCATTTGTCTTGTCTGTTGTTTTAAGGAATTGGGAAAATTGTCGAAAAATTGTTAGGTAAATATTTTGTAATTGGCTTTCGGCGGCACAGTAGTGGCTTTTGCCATTAGTCCCACCGGGGTAATGTGGAAAATACCGTAAGTGTGCCACTAAGCTTCCTAGAGTCCTTGCTTAGTCCTGCTCTTAGGCTAGGACTAAGTCGGTGTTCCCATAGGAAAATTACTGTTTAATTGATGGATTTGCAGCATTTGTTAATGTGTGGTAAACCCAGGAAAGAAATCGTTGTGGGAAAATTGAAAACTGAGTATTTCTATGAGATGTTGAATGAAAGAAATAATAAATACAATTTCTACTATATGTCCATCTATATATGAAACTTATTTATTTGTTGTTTGTAAGTACAAACAAATCAATACTTTTATAAAATAGTTTCATAATCAAAAATCAATTACTTGACACGTTCACATTTGTGTTCACATATTATATAATTGTGTACAACATTTATATGAATATACATTTTAAGCTGCAAAGCGGAAATTGCATAATGAAACCAGCATTAGCTGATAAGAAACACAAACAATATTTTTCCCAAGATCGATTTAACGAAAAAAATCTCTGCCGATAGCAGCCAAATGTAAATAAAAATTAAATTTTATTGCCTGAAATCAGTTGTTAAATCAATTTAAAAATTAAATATTTTAATGGTTTGGAAATACATTCCGTTATCTAGTTATTTTGTTTTATAAGTAAAAATCTGGTATAGTTTTTCTTTAATAAATATTTTCTTCTTTGAGTGTTGCAATTTGTTATGGCAAATTTGTCCATTACGGCAAATCCATTATATCAATTTTGCATATTAAATAATGATGATCTAGCGAATACTCATTATATATAATCATTTTTATGTGTAAAATTACAGAAAATTGAATCAGATGCTGTTGGTTTCTTCTGTTCTTCTCTTATGCGGAATTTGCAAACTGCCGCTGCCTAACTCTCTAGTAATTCATTTAGGTATATGTGCTTTAGAGACTTTCAAGAACCTCTTAAGTATATACTTTGAAGCATTTCAAGTATTTCAATGGCAGATGGAAGGTGCACTAATGTAATAAGTAGATAGATTGTATATGTAGTTTGATTGAATGGATAACGCAATGTGAGTTTAAATAAATTCCTCATTTATCGCTGTATAAACTGAGCCCGAAATGTGCTTTTTAGTATAATTTGGGAAGTTTGGGATGAATTTGGACTGAAAATTGTATATGTAACGTTAAATGATTGTCAAAATCTGCATAAATGATAGGACGGAAAGGAGAAACACAATCACTCTATCCAACAAAATTGAGTTTGGCCCAATATTTGCTTTGATGCGACTAATTGAATTTTCTGCTTAAAGTGTAAAAGCGTAAAACGTGGGAGGCAGTCGAAAAAGTGATTTCTGATTTGTGTGGTAAATTAAAATTTAAATGAAATCGAATCAGGCGCACGCACACACATGCGAAAGGGACAATAGATTACGATATCCTGGGGCGAGGCAGCAAAAAAAAAAAAAAACAAGAAAAGAAGAAAAGTACAAAACAGCACGAACAACAACGGCAACGTCAGCAGCAATAGCAACAGCAGCAGCAGCCGGATCAGGAGCAGGAGCAGGAGCAGGAGCAGGAGCAGGACACCCAGGCCCAGCTGGCCAGGGCATGCGCCTGGGTGGGATGCGGGTAGACTACGGCCTGATGGCTGCCTGCCAGCCAGCAGCAGCAACGGCAGCAACGTCAGCAGCAACGTCAGCAGCAGCGACACCAGCAGCAACGGCAGCCGACAACGGCGTCCGACCATCAGGCAAACAGTTTCCGCTTGTTTACTGCCAGTGAGCAGAGAGCACAGAACGAGAAAGAGTGGAGACTCCCAGTGCGATGCCAAACACGCGCGCAGAGTGCAGACAACGGCAACAACAAATACAAAGGAGAAGAACAAAAAAGCGATACAGATACGGCAGCCGCTGGGAGTTGAGATCAGCCAATCAGGGCGCATCATGGGGCAGCAGGTAGGCGTGTACGTATCTGCCATTTCCAAATAAATTCCAACCCCGACAACAACAACAGCAACAACGGCAACAACAACAACAACTTCAGGCAGCTGCTGTTGGTTCGCTTCAAAACCGGTCGACGACGCCGCAGTTGCATTCAGTTATTAACGAGCGCTACTCACAGCTACAGCAGCAGCAGCCACATCAGCAGCGGCAGCAGTAACAGCAGCAGCAGCAGCAACAGCTACAGCTACAGCAGAAGTCACTTCACTCAACACACACACACACACACACGCATACTCTATCAGTTAAACTGAGAGAGAGAGACAGAAAAGTACAGAGAGAGAGAGAGAGAGAGCGAGAGAGAGCGAGAGGGATAGAGAGCACTTGATAAAGACAATTTGAGTCGTCGCTTCGAACATTATTTTCACGAGTTTGAGTCGGAGAGCGCAAAACGAAAACAGAATTCAGTTTGAGTTGAGACGTTGTCGTGGGCACGTCGCAGCAAAGAGAAGAGCGCAAAACAGACAGCGATACACACGCACACACAGACAGCAAAAAAGACGTAAAGCAAACCAAAGCAACGAAACAAGTTAAGAACATTTAGTGCAAAGTGACGAAAGTGCAACAACCAAATCAAACAGTGCTAACAACAAATACTAAACAACATAAACTGTTCTACAAAGCCCAAGAAAAACAAAAGGGAATATGTCTTCTACTTCCGCCTCGCCCATCAGCAACATAACCGTGGACGACGAGCTTAACATAAGCAGAGAACAAGGTAAGCACCAGCTGAATAAAGAGCCGACGGCAAATTTCAATTTAGTGGCTAGTGGATTCATTGAGCATAAGCTTGATCAGTTTTTGGAGTACAATTAAACTAAATTAAAGAATTTGTTTTTGCTTTCTTGTAGACTTTGCTGAGGAGGATTTCATTGTCATTAAAGAGGAGCGTGAGAGCAGCTTATCTCCCATGTTGACTCCACCGCATACACCAACCGAGGAGCCACTCCGTCGTTCGACTGGCAACTCAGCCAGCTCAACCACAGCCACAACTGAGGAGTCGGTGGCAACGCAACTGCATATGAGACACATGGCGCATTACCAGCAACAGCAGCAACAGCAACAACAGCAGCAGCAGCAACAACAACAACAACAGCATCGCCTCTGGCTACAGATGCAACAACAGCAGCATTCACATGCCCACTATCCTGTTTATGCTGCAGCCAATGCCGATCCTGTTGCTGTGCATCAGCAGGCGCTGCTCATGAACCAGTGGATACGCAATGCGGCCATCTATCAGCAGCAGCAGCAGCAGCAGCAACAACAGCAGCAGCAGCAACAGCAACAACATCAGGCAGCAGCTGCCGCTGCAGCGCATCATCATCATCCGCACTCCCATTCCCATTCACATCCCCATCCCCATTCCCATCCACATCATCCGCACCACCATCATGCACATGCTCATGCCCATGTGCGTCCGTATCCGGCTGGTCTGCATACGCTCCACGCTGCCGCTCGCCATTTTGGCGTCATGCCCAATCTGAAGTTGAGCAGTGCAGCAGCTGGAGCTGGCGCAACAACCGGCAGCAGTCGCCCCAAGAAGCAATTCATCTGCAAGTATTGCAATCGGCAGTTCACCAAATCCTACAATCTGCTCATACACGAACGCACCCATACGGATGAGCGTCCCTATTCCTGCGATATATGCGGCAAGGCATTCAGGCGTCAGGATCATCTGCGAGATCATCGCTATATACACTCGAAGGAGAAGCCATTCAAGTGCAACGACTGCGGCAAGGGCTTCTGCCAGTCGCGCACGCTGGCCGTGCACAAGGTCACCCACTTGGAGGAGGGTCCACATAAGTGCCCAATCTGTCAGCGTAGCTTTAATCAGCGTGCCAATCTCAAGAGTCATCTGCAGAGTCACAGCGAGTCGGCGACAGCAGCGCAGACAGCAGTTGCAGCCACGCCAGCAGTAGCAGCATCAGTTGCATCTCCAATTGCTCAGCCACCAGCCTTGGATCTGTCCTCGTCGTCGGGTGGTGCTACGGTGGAGCGACCGAAGCGCATGCTGGGCTTCACCATAGACGAGATCATGAGTAGATAGAGTGAGCAGTTGGTCGCAACTATATTGGTTTTATATGTTCCGGATGCATCACTCACATCCCAGAATGCTGAGCGCCGCCAGGCATGGGAAATGCCTGGTCTGGAGTCGCAACAGTCGCAGTCGCAGCTCAGCTCAGCTCGAGTCGAGAGGAAAACGCCCACTCGCAACTCGCAACTTGCAACTCGCCATCGCCGTCGTCGTCCCACCCCCTCCGCAGTGAACCAAAGCCAGTTCATGAAGAAAATGGATCACAGTCACAAAGAGCCCCAATCGAAGCTATATAAACCCAATCTTATATAGCTATCGCATTGGCGCTATCAACTGCAAAATGCCAAAGTAAAAGAAATAAATAAAGAAAAAAAAGTACTTAGTTAAATGTATTGCGAAAGAAGCGCCTCCTACAAAACCATTCCAAAATACGGCATAGAGGAGTACTCTTGCCACACTATAAATTAATATATACAACTATATATTGTAAGCATCAAACGTATGAGTATCACACTTAGTTATGTAATCGTATGTACCTTATAGCCTGTAGTAGCTGCATTCAGTTTGTAATACACCAATACCAATTCCCAGAGAAAACCTCAGACCTCTATCGGTTATTTTCAAAGACTGTATAATTAATTGATTGTTTTAATTGAATATTATAAATACATAAACATATTAAATCGATCCATGCTTTGTTAATTTTAGTTAAGTGTTATGCTTGTTTCTAATGTCAAACACACGATTTCAATATATATATGAATGTATATTTTTGTAGGCTGACTGTGCACAAAGACACAACAACGATCTCATTATCTTAGTTTAGACTAGTTGCATATAAGTATGTATATACGTACCATGATAAGAAAAATATATTTCAATTATGAGTAAATACTAAAAATGGAATTTATTTGACTGTTTTACCATATTATCTCGAGTTTCTGGGAAAAGATTATAGAAAATATGGGTTTTTTTTCTGGATTTAAATTTCCAGAAATGTCTTACTAATAGATTTATAGAGATCATTTGAGCGAAATTGAGTCAAACTAAATTTATTGAGTTTGAATCAGAACAGCTATTCTAAATTATGTTAAAGTTTTTCACTATGCTAAAAAGAAGAACATTAAAGTTAAAACAAAATACACTCAATATCCGAGCTAAACGACTTTATTTTAGCTTACTCTGTAAAATTACTAAAATGTGCATTAAATCGATCAGATAAACAACTGCAAGATTATACAATTTCTTGAATTTCCCAGAAGTATCTATACTTATTAAGATCATTAATTTGTAGCTATTATAAAAATGTTATTCTTTATTTTATGGGTTTTAAAGTAAAATATAAATAAAAATTTATTTATATATACTAATATTGGATGAGGGATTCCTGGAAAACGCATTAACTAATAAATAAGTTTTTATTACGGTATGCATAATATATATATGTATATATGTAGATATATATGTATTATATGTAAATTTATTTATTTAACGAATGACGCAAAGCTAAATCGCACATATTTCACATATTTTGCAGGTTGTCTCACCTACAGTCAAAATTAGATTGTATTCCAGTTGTTGTCTCAGTTAAAAATGTTGTCAACTTAAATTAGGCAAATGCATAACTCAAAACACTTCATATTTTAAGCGACTATTAATTTGCAAGTTTCCAATTAAGAGGCTAACTGGCTCCATAAGGCAACTGGTTTAGTCTGAAACTGTCACCGATCTTAATTTATGATATCTCTTGAATTTGATGTTCGCATTTTGTATTGAGCATGTTATTCGGTTGTGACTGGGGTGTGGTTGCCGTGTTTTAAATTGTTGTCAAGCGTTCTTTAGAAATCCATTGAAATTGCCACAGTGGTTAGGAACGTGCCAAATGGCAAAGATCTAGACAATTGTATTAAGAACTATGCTGTGGGTTCGATTTTCTGGATTTCTGGATTTAGAACTGCAGTCAACCATCAACTGCATTGCCATTAGCACGCGCAGTACCGGGAATTGTACACATGACTTTGAGCTGAGATAGTTATCTATAGTTTGTCTTTAATTGAGGTTAAGGTCGTACCTTTCTTCTAGGGGTTGATAATGGCACCAGAGTCTGCCCCGCATGTCACAAACTGAAGCAGAAATATTACTTCTTGTGGTTGTTTTTGCTTTCCCTTGATTGGTCCAGCTGCCAGCTCATTTGCTGTCTCGGTTTTCTTTAAATAAATATCTTCTTTTATTTACGTATTTTATCTTTTTGATGACACTGCCATTATGTCCATGTACAATTGATTTTCTACCATCGAACAGCTCTCAATTGCCAACTGTCAACTGGTGCATGCAAAATGGAATGGAATAAGGCATCAGGAAGTATATACATATATTGACGTCTACATTGCGCCTCAGCTGTGGCGTCCTAGGTGGCAACCGGTCAACCGGACAAGTATACCGGGACGCGCCCTCCTGGCACGCCCAGTGCCATACACATTTCAATGTGGACAGCCTGCGGCTCTCTCTTGGCCAGTGGGTTGGCCAGCAAACGCAGCGAGGTACTGTCTATTTCGTATTTGTGTTTTTTTTTTTTGTTGGTCTTATCTTTTGGTCAACCAAAGAACTTGTTGCTGTATAGTTGGCTGGCCTGTTCGCCTGGATATGTGTGTTTGGCAACAGTTCGCCGCAGGATACGTGGATGCGAGGATGCTAGTCTGTGGCCCGGTTCATGTCGCAGCATTCGACACACATTGTCCACAAACAGGCCCATAATTGCACGAATCCGCACTGCGTACAACCAAAATATTTTGTGAAAGTCTCAGCGGGCGACCGGGACAGACAGGAAAGACAGGACAGCCAGACAAGGATGGAGGATAGCGTGTTATCCTGTGAGCTCAGATTGATGGATATATTGTCGCCTTCACTCAGTATTTACGTGTGTGCGTGTGTGTGTGTGTGTGTATTTGTATCGTTTTTAGGCCACAATTAAACGCATCGGTTCCGCAACTAGGGTGGCATCTTCTTATGCCTCTTGTCCTTACCCCTGCCCCTGCCCCTGCCCCTGCCACTGCCCCTGTTGTCGACATTCGGCTGATTAAGCAGCAGGCAGGACTGAACAACGTCTGCCAAAAGTGAGCCATTTGCTGCCCAGCAGCCCAGATGCACCCCTCCGAGCAGCAAGCCTCAATGGCTCTAGGGCTCGATGGCAGCTAGACCCGGGGACTGACTGCTCGGTGGCTTGCTTAATGATATGACCCTGGAATTGTTAAAATGGCCCAGAGTCCGGGGCACGTTCGCACTCCAAGTGGCCTTGTGACCACCCAGATTTCGGACTGGGCCTAAAATGAAGTTGCCTCTCGGCTCAATTTGGGCGGCAATTAAAACGTTGCAAATCGATTTGCCGCCATTCAATAATAATGCCACAGCGAATGGCCAACAGCCACATTAGAAATGAACGCCATTTTTCTCTAGAGGCTTCGTTGACAGCCACCGCACAAGGGCGACGGCGGCGGCGACCAGCCATCGAGTGATGCTCGGCGTCAAGTTGTTGCCCATGATCATAATCACGAGCCAAGCGAGCGACGCGAGATGATTAGAGATGATGATGACAGCATCATAGCATCCACGGCCAGGCCATTGCTCGACTCAACTTGTTGCTCAAGTGGGCCAAGCCCAAAACTTGTCTCCGGTAATTGTACATTGTCGATGCTGTCATCTTGTACCATTTGATATGCCGACGCCCTCCTATTGCAATGACAAAAAAGCGCCGCCATGCCACTTGGCTTCGTCAAAAAAGAGTAGAAAACAAATCGAACAAAAAAAATTACTTTTACTCCATCATATAATGTGATTTAATCATGTGTTAATTACTTCTTAGGTGGTAGCTTGAACTGGAAAGGGTTAACTACAGTAAGTATGCTCTGGAGAAGTTATAATAAGTAATAACTATTATATTCTTATTTAATGTTTGATTATAATAATTTGATAGAGGAATATAGCAGCATTATATCATTCAGATTTTGCGTATGTCAACATTTAACATGCAATGGAAAGTAATTGACTAAAAGTAAAAACTTCCTGATTTTCTCGAGCTTTATTTCCTGTAGGATTTCCCAATGCATTAGGTCCAACCCTTTTCTGAGTTACTTTACTCATTTTCCGCACAGTAGTTGCACATGTCACAACTTGATACTGTTGTCGTTCCCTAATTGCATTACACGCGTTCTTACTTAGTAGACAAGCCCCATTTACACACACACACACACTAAGTGATACTTACTTCGAGATACTTGAAGCATCTGTAACTCACTTAACGACGAGAAATGTCACTGTTACTGTTACTGTTACTGTTGCAGTAATGGTCCCAAACATCTTGAACGTCTCGCTGGGTGTTCTTAGTTAAGATTTTATTGGCCCCGTTCCCTGTTTGCTATCCCGATCGCCCTGTCAGCTAGCTATCTATCTGCTATTTTGACACTTTTGTTTTGCCTAAAAAGGTGTTTTAAATATATAACTTACTTCGACAGAGAGTGAGAAACCCCAATGAGAGCCACAACAAACAATACGAATTGCTCTAACAAATTTAATCGGTATGCGTGCAGGCTTATCTCCAGGTCTCAATCGGGGCACTGGGCATTAATTGACACCTTACACACAGGCAAGGCCTAAACCTAAGACCGAAACTGAACCCTGACAAGGGACTGTCAATTAGTTGCTGAATTTATCGCCAGGCACAAATCAGTTTTGGAAAAGTTGTAACCCGAAAACGCCATTGACTTGGGCTAAAAGAGCGATCAATTTTATTGTAAACTAACTAGGGAGGTCTCCGAATCTCAATACCCCACCCCTCTAATACACATCTCGTATAGCACTGTGTGTGTGTGTGTGTCCGTGTGTGTGTGTGTGTGTGTGTTAGCCAAGCACTTATTGAGAACTTAATTGAATTACACAGCGAGAACGACTGCGAATGAGAATGAGAACGGGGACGGGAGACGAGGGACGAGGGACCCGCACCTTGTCCCCAAGGCGTTCTAGTGTATCGCTGAATGTCCGTTGATTGTCTCTTGTCCGTTGTTGTCTGTGTAGTCTGTGTTGTCTGTTGTTGTGGCCAGCAAAAGACAAAACCAACAACAACAAGCGGCAATGTAGATGAAACGTCCAATAGTCTCAGTCGCAGACTTAGTACCAGCCACCAGGCAAACGCGTTCATGGTGTCAGAGTCAGGGAGTTTGTACACAATGAGAAATTAAGCAATCGATTCTCAATAAAATCTACAAAATCAACATACAAATTGTTAATATTTTATATTTCTCATAGTTAACGAGAGAAAAATGTTCAAAATATTGTCTGAATTTCTACTCTTTTCAAATGGTTTTCTAAAATAAATAATTTCTGAAAACTTGAACTAAATAAGAATTTTGTTTTCATCAATTTTGTAACAATAAATTAAGTTGTAAGTCCACGAAATAAATCTTTGTTCTTGAAATGGCCGATTGTATAAATTCTAGGACATTTTTTTGCGAGTGTATAGATGGCGGTCTTGAGGAGGCAACAGCTCTTTTGTTTGTATCGCTTTTCACTTGTGTGCATGCGTTTCATTTTATTCCCATTCCCATTCCCAATCCCAAACCCATTCTCCATTCTCCAGTCTCAGTTCTTTGACATTTTAATGCGCCCGTTGGCGTTGACGCCTGACGCTGATGGTGGTCACTTTGAGCTGGGCACACTTGAAAATGGTGTGATAGCAATAATCCGATATAAATAAGACATTATAAGCGACTTGCCTGAGCTCGCCACAACAACAACAACCACAGCAACAACCACAGCAACGACAACGACAATAAACACAAAATTTATTTGTTTGGATTACAAGGAACTGAATGCATTGGCGACGACATGTGGCGCTTCCCGTAAAGCTCAGCTAAAGCTAAAAATGAAATCAAAAGGCCACAACCGAGTGATTCATATGGACCCACCGCAGACGCATCCTCTCATCAGTCAAACTTGAGAAGTTCGTAAAAACTAAATGAAGAGAAAAAAAAAAGTGAAAACAATGGAAATGGCAATGGATCTACGTCTTCAGTGCCTGCCATATGATCGATTGATTTCATCGATTATGGTATAACAACAGTGCAGAGGATTGCAGAGTCTCCATGTCTGGCACTGGCACTGAACTCATATTTGTTTGTTTGTTTGTTTGTTTGGCATCTTGGCATCTTCTACATGGAACAACAACACATGATCAATTACACAAGCTGAGCCGCTTTCCCAAGCTTCCCATCCCCCCTTCGGCTTGCCCACGCTTCATGTCTGCGGCACAGCTTCTTTCACTTATTATTAAAAGTAACAAATTATTTTCAATTGATTTACACGCTGGCAGCTCAACAGTTCAAAAGCCCAAACACCCGCGCACCGAAACTGACCCTGAAAAAAAAAAATACCTCATGCAATTCCCCTTGTGCTGTCCCCTCCGCAGTCCACACCATTCCAGGCACACATTCAATTCCTCGCTCGCTGTTGATTAACCACTCACTGGGAACATTTAATGTGTAATAACGATTTGTATCTGAGCACAAAGTAGTTATGTTGAAATTCCTTGGGCAGCCAGCGCTGCCTGGCGATCATTAATCATAAGAATGTGAATCTTTCTTTTCAGCTCGCACACCTACAACCCAAACCATACCCCAACGTTCACATGCTCAGAGCGGGCGTAATACTCAACTCAACTCAGCTCAAGTCAACTCGACTCGACTCGACTCGACCTGGCTCGGCTCAGCTCTCGGGCAGAGCATCGGTCTGCAGGTTTGCCGAACAATGATCATGCGCTATGCCAAACGATATTTCATGCCCATAAACGGTTAGCGGTGTTTGGGTGTAGTACGTCAGGTTCCCGAACCACTCGCATACACTGCGCACAATGGAATAACCCTTACACCTTTTTATCTAATTTAAATTCGAGTTTGCCTCGTTTCATATTCATATTTCCATTACAATATATATTTTAAATTTTATTCTATTAAAAATGATCATTCCATTGCTAATTAAATTAAAATAATTTATATTTATATATTATTTTTAGCCAGATATTAGTTTCTCAGTTTAGTTTATTTGTTGTAACCCTTACACCGGAAATGATAGCAGTTTTTTGGCAAGTGTAACTATAGCACAGCATCATCTTCTATGCACCGATTTAACGCCCCGACATTTACATATGTCTGTGGTGTGTCTCCATCCCATCCCCAACCTCAACCCTGATCCCCGATCTCTCATCCGTAGCAATGCTCATTGGCGTTGGCGTTTGGCAGCAGTACGTGCCTACAAATTATGTTTATTCACGTTTACAAGCCTCTGACATGCACTCCAAGACGAACCTGGAGCCGGGAACTGAGCACTGAGCACTGAGCACTGATCACTGAGAACTGGGCATGGGGTCTGTGCTTGGTCTGTGCTCGGTTTTCTGGGTACGGTGGTTTGGGTTCTGCGCACCGGGGTGTCCCCCGGCATCAACGTCAGCGTCATCATCGCATCGACAGCGTTTGGCATTTGTGTCTTTTTGGGTGGGTGACTGTGCCGACGTCATTCCCGCTGCGTCTTCAAGCTCGGGCTTGGACTCGGGGTCGGGGATAGAGGCTTGGGGATTGGGTTCGTTGCGCTTTCTACGTTAATTTGTTAACAACAATTTGGGCATTTGTCTGTGCACTTCTGTGTGTCGCCATCGATTTTGCGCTGATCATGAAAGCCGCCAACTGATCATTATCATATGCTAATTATCAGTGATCATTGTTAGGGGATTTGTGAAACGCGTTGAAAATTTGGCAAATTATGTGTAAACGTGAATTAAGATGGAATCTGGCCATGAATCGGCAAAAAAATGATTAGTATAATATCAGTTAATTCCAGTGAATTGAAGAATTTTGTATTCCACTAATTAAAATACAAATGAGATTTTGTGTGCTGTCTTTAGATACTAATGAATCCTTCGGATGTCTGTCCCATTATTTTAGGATTAGGTTTGATTTAATTTTAAATATTATTAATAATGCATTTTAAAAACCTGCAATGGAAATAAATAATTGTTAATGTACATTATATAAATCTATATTAGAAAGGACAAATTTCATATTTATTTTAATCGTCAAGGGTTTAATGGTAATTCTCCCGTACATTATTTATTAATGGTGAATTTTTAACCTATGTTCATTTGAACAATAAAAATATATATTATGCTTAAATTAATATACTTGCCAGTAATTGTTTTCAAAAAAGAAAATATAATTACTTGGATTAATGACATCAATAATTTGTTAACAAATAATGTTTAAATAGCTTATCAATTTCCACGCATTAAATGCAACTTTCTCTCACGTTTTAACAATTTAAGACTTCCGACATCTAACAACTCCTTTTGCTCACAGTTATTGCAAATCTTTTGGCAGTTTCCAATGCCCCGAGGCCTTACGCAGCAAGCGATATAATGCATAAATTAGCTAGACACCAAATCAAAACTGCACAGGGGGAAATCGTGGACTCTAAAGCAATCCCCTCAGCTTTTAATACTACATACATGAGCTGCTTTCAGCTTAGAACCGTTCTCCATTTTCACATGATTTGGACAGAAAAAAAAAACAAATGCAAATGCTATTAAAGCTGCAACTAAAGCTTACATCGGCTTTTCAGTTGCATATGTGCAAGATACGCGTAGCATGAACTCCCCCTTGCCCCTGCTTCGTGGGGCAACCAACTAATTTCAGACAACACAGCGCGGCCATATTGCATGATGATGCACTGCAGCATGAGGCGATTTTTATGTTAAGCACAAGGAATTCGGGCTATTAGCGCCAAAGGATTTTCTCATGGTTTAAAAATATACCCAACGTGCGACAAATTTGGCCGCCGGCCATGTGCAGCACGAAAGCTGCACGCGGAGCACCAAAACGCGTGGAGGGCGGGTTTCCAGGCATCGCTGAACGGCTGCACAAGGCAGCCACAGCCACAGCCACAATAGCAACAACTATAGCTGGCTACAACACATCTGATTGCTGGCAATTGCGGGCGGTGCGGTTGGCAGCCAGTTCAGCTGCATTGGTTCAGGATGGGGGGGATGGTGTGGTGCGGGTGGCCGCTTTATGGTTTTGCAAGCAGCCACGACCGGTCAGAGTGCTGCGCCTGGAATAGCCGGCACTGGCCTGGCACACAATTTAATATTAAAGTTGATAAACATTTTGACCACGGCAGTTAGTAAGCAAACGTACGATCCACCTACTCGCCTTCTTTAACGGCAGCAGCAGCAGCAGCAGCAGCAGCAACTGTGGCAGCACCGCCATCATCATCATCAGCAGCAGCAGCATCAGCAGCAGTTTCAGCTTGAGCAGCTTGAGCAGTCCCAGCAGACAGTGGACGTGACCCGACCAGTTGGTCGCTCAGTTCGTCTGACGTTCGCATTGAGAGCCCTGGCGAAATAAATTCAGAAACTATGCCAGTCAGCCGTCGTCGTCGTCGTCGTCGTGGTCGTCGTTGTCGCCGTCGCCGTCGCTGTCGAGACTTGCCAACTGATTGCGCCACAGATTCGCACTTAGTCAGTGGCTGTGGTGGACTGACTGGAGGGCGGGCGGAGTGTGGAGCGGCAGACAAGGGGCGTACTATTTCGGGACATAAACGGGGGCGTGTTGAGCGCGGCTTGGCAATAAGCTTTTTTTTTTTTTGGTAGTCAAGTCAAGTGGGGCCAAAGCTCTGGGCCACGTTTCAGAAGCAGGGACCAAGCGGCGCATAATGAAATTAAAAATGATCCTTTTAATTATCAAATAAAAATTAATAACAAACATGTAAGTGAATGTAAACGTTTAATTACCGTAGAAATACTTTATTAAAACATAATCTATTTAAAATGGTGTAATTTGTATATAATTTATGCAACTTTCAAATTTAAATGTAACTCTTAATTTATTTAAAATTACACATTGATAATAAAGATAATTAACATTTAGTATTTAAAACAAATGTTTTTTTTAAATCAAAACATTCACCTTCAGTTTAATAAATGCGAACTGAAAAGTTAGCTCATTAAAGGAACACATACTCAATCTTTCAGATATTAACTCCCTTTCCCTCCATTGTCGATAACTGGGCAAAAAAAAAGGGAAAATGCTGGAGTTGCCCACACCCCAAAAAGCTGACTCCACCTTCGATTTGTGTGCTTGCAACTGATGCAGCCCTGGCCCGATAAACTGAGCAGCCACTTCACACACACACACACACACACATACACACACACACACACTCACAGGCACACACACACTAGTACAAGCATAAAATCATGTCCAGAGCGAGTCTTACATGAAGTTGGAGTCGAGTCTTCTGGACTGGAGCCGAACGCTTTTCGAGAAATCAACGTCCAACGCGATTGTTCCCATGCAAGTTTCTACAAATATTTTTTTGTGAATTATTACCTTCGTATTTTTGCCAGTTCGCGAGGAGTCAAATTGGTCGGCACACGCTCGAGGGCACACGCCATTTCCCACGGAGCGAGCATTTATGGCGGGACCTGGACTTGGGGACTTGGAGACTGAGGCGGTTGCGGTTGCGGTTGCAACTGCTGCCAGCCTGCCATGGCCTGCTGTCTGCCCTGCCCCGGCGACCCATGGCCACGGGTCTGCTGCTGCTGCTGCTGCTGCTGATCACTGATCGAGGACGAGCCATGAACCATAGAGTTGGCTGCTGCTTCGTTTGCTAGGGCTATGACATGCTCAGGCAGGTGGTAGGTAGTTCAATTAGGCCCATAGCTTGATATCAATGGCCAAGACGCAGTCACCAAACTGTCAACTGAGCACGTAATGCAGCATAATTGCCAACTGCAGCAACAAGTGTCCGACATGTCCAGCAATTCAAATAGCGAACACATCCTGCTGCGAATTTGATGCCCAACAAACCCAAACACACACACACACACACACACACACAGACAGAATTGCAGCAGCCTACACCTTTTGGCTAATAGGCCCAGGCTTCCATTGGAAAACCGAAACCGAACCCGATCACGATTCAAGTTCAAACCCACGCATTTCGATGCTGTTTCTTCATCGTTTCTTCTTTTTTTTACTTATGCTTTTTAATTGGCTTGTCGCTCGGCAGCAACAGAGACGGAAAGAGAGAAATAGAGATAGAGAGTGAATGAGGGAGAGAGAGAGAGAGAGAGAGAGAGAGAGAGAGTGAGGAGAGAGTGGGAGTGGGAGTGGGAGAGTGAGGTGAGGGTTAGCTGTTAAGGAGAGTCATGTAACCGTGTCGGGACTTGGAGCTGAGAGATGTCACTGCTGGCATCGCCATTGGCATCGGGCATCGGACATTGGGAAACGGACATCTTCCTTGGCCTGGGCTAATAGAAGTGATGTCGATAGCACTTAAACACGATATCCGTTTCAATTTGTTTGGATTCTTCAATTTAAAAGGTGATAATTTTCTACTTTATGGCCCTCGACATGTGGGCCACCCATAAAACTGATATCGGAGTAGTGCCTCGACACTGCTCGGCTCTGCTCTTTTTAACTGTGTGGAGTTTCTTGTCCATATACATTCAATACATTTGCCAGCTGAATTTCGAGTCCGAGTTGGAGTTGGAGTTGGAGTTGAAGTTCTTGACGTCGTATCACTCGCTTAATTTGTTATTCGCTGGTTTTCACACTTGATAATTGTGGCTGCGGTCAGTTGCGGAGCAGAAGGGAGGAAAGGTAGACAACTTACAGCAACCACTACTAAAACCACGAAGCAACCGCCAGCATCATCATCATTATCATCAGCTGCCTTAGCCTCTGCCTCTGTCTCTGAAACGGACTCGGCCTGTGCCTGTTGCCACTTTGTGTGTCGTCTGTGTGGGCAGTTTCATTGCTTGTCTCTGAGTTGCAGCGACTCCGGTTTATCAGTGACGACCGGAGCGACAGAATGTCTAAATTTTTTTTGATTACTGAATTTCAGCGATTTTTATGCGTTTGCCTCACATAAAATACGTAGTCAAGTCTCCCAGCTCGGAGGCGTTTTAGCTTCGCATTTCAATGATCGACAACAAATCAACAAACACTTAATTAAACACTGAGCGAAAATTTGAGTCTCAACCAGTCTTTCCAGCACCGAGTTTGTATTCAAATCACTACGAGCCATTGTTGATGTCTTTAATGCTCGTCGATGCAAATGCAAATTGCTTTTGAGCTCTGTTTGAATCTTTCTGTTTTGGGTGGTCTCAAATTTAATGCCTGATTTACATAGCAGATCTCATCTTTTGTTTTGCCCGCTGATAAGCTTGGCACTCAGCAAAACTGAATATTTTGTATTTATTTTATGACCCGTTGGATGCTTAATGGCACTCACAATGAAGTGACGACGATTAGTTGACAACCTTAAAAAGTTTTTAAGATTGGAGCGATTAAAAAACCTGTAAAAGTATTACCCAGTATGCGAAATCCCAAATTAAATATAATCAAATAACATTCAATTATAATCATTTTAATAGATTATTAAATCGACAGGTTTAAGTTGATTGCTTAAAATGAAATTAACAAATATCTGATTTTCGATCAAATGTTTATTCTGCATTGCTTTCTTTGAGCCCTTGAACCCAATATTTTCGAATCGATTTCAACATTTTGGTGTTCACTTTGATTATTTTCTATGGTTTCGGTAGTTTCAGTTTGTAATTTTTGACATACTTTCTTAACTATGATCTCCCAAACTGATTAAACAAATATATTTAATCACATTTAAAATTTTAATAAGATTTAAAATTAGTTTAGAAAATCATATTTTCTTTATTTGCAAGTTTTGTTGTATAAGTTAACCATTAATTATTTCCCTCATTTCCTATAACCAATGTGAGAACCCAGTCTGCACGTGGTCGACTTCTATGTTGATACCGCATTGCAACATAAGGTTCCAACTGGCAACGTTGGCGGCGGAGTTGTCGTCGGCGTCAGCGTCGTCGGCCTCCTCTGAAATGCTAAAAACGCTGCAAAGCACAATATGAAATCATATCACTAGACATGGCTTACAATAACAATCGCGGCTAGACACAGAGTCAGAGCCAGAGTCAGAGTCAGAGTCAGAGTCCAAGTATGACTGAGTGTTGTATGTTGAGTTTTACAGTGAATGCTCTCAACGGCAAACGCAACAGCAACAACAGCAATAACAGCAATGTGCCAACAATGATATTAAAAATAACAATTGTCTTCAGTGGTCTTTAACACCCGCACCGCTGATAGACAACAACAACAACGGTTGAGTGGCATATAAAAGTCACATCGACAACTTCGATTGACTAAAGAAAATATTGTGTAGATGGAGCGGATCGAGCGATCGATCGAGCGCTCGACCGGAGTTCATAAAGCACCGAGAGCGCTTTGAATACCTGAACAATCATAAAAATAATGACGCTGCACATTCCGAAGCAGCAGCAGCGGCAGTAACAGCAACAGCAGCAGCAGCAGCAGCAACTCCCAGCCAAAAAAAAAAAAAATAAAACACTGAAGCGATCCCGTCTCCAACACAGAGATGGAGTCGAGTCCATGTTTTACTGATCGACTGAGCTTTCTGCAGCCAGTCACACACAGCATGTAGACTCTTTGCCTGACTACATAAATTTGTGATATGGCACATTATGTGGTAGGCTGAGCGGTAAGAAGGATCGGGAATGGGGGAGAATTCTATGCGGGGTCAATGCGGCGTATGCGCAATTTGGGCGCATGCAAATTGAGTGCGCTGAAGCTCCTTGTAAAGTCTCTCCTCTTCCAAAGAAATTCGCATGATGTTGTGATTAATGAAGCGACTGCCAGCACGGATCACAGACCAACCAATGGTTTTCACTGACAGCTTATCAGTGGAATAAGCCGCTGCTGAGGCCAATTGTTGCCTTGCGTGTTCCGCTGACTAAAGACTTCAATTCAGCTTCAATCATTTCATTTAACTGATGATGACGATGCGGCTGCCGCGGATGCTGCTGCTGCTGCTGCTGCTTATGTTGCTGCAGATGGACATCAGTTTGGAGCTGGCAAGTCGCAGTAAAAATATTCAGTTGGGCTTCTTCTCATCGCTCGACACGCAACTTGCATTTCGAGCGTTTTAGCTACCAGAGCCAAGGCACTTAACTACTTTATTGGTCCCCATTGGAACTGCAACTCCTTCGCACACACCTGTGAAATGACAACAACAACAACAACAACAACAACAAGAACAACAACGGCATCAACTGCCACAGCAATGCAGAAGTTCTTCAGCTTCTTTTATAGTTTAATGAGCCACAGCACACGCATTAGATTCTAAAGGTTTATCTGTCATAAGGCTCGTAAAAGAACGGTTTCTTTTATTAAGTACAAAAAAGATTTCTAAACGCCATTGCTATATGGAGACCATACAGACATTTATCGCACTTATATCGCACCTCGTCCGTCCATAATAATAACCCATTTTAATTGACCATGAAAGCCACAATAGTAATAACAACAAAAATATATATATAAAAAAAAAACCCAGAATAAAGAATATCCAAAACTTAAATGCAGATGAGATTGTTGGGGTGGAGGGAGGAGGAAGAAGGGGAGAAACGACAAGTCTCATATCATTTCAATGGGTCCATGTCCGCGCGCTGTCGATGTCTATGACCGGGTGGGCTATAAATTTTGTATCGGCATTTGCCATTGTGTGGCCAACGATAATATCGGGCGTGGAATTTATCGTGCCATGTGGGGGAGCCGTCGTAAGAGCGACAGAGACACAGACAGAGACGGACATACACATTTGTATGTGGAGAGAACGGAAAGAACGCTAGGAGCCGCAATATTTCATGGCTGATGGATACGTTTTTGATATATTGTAGTACAAGCGGCCGTGATATATAGGCTCATGTGGAGGTGCGCATAAATCAAATGTTGGTCGAAAAACATGAAATAAAAAATACCCAAAAGTCGTATGATGTGCTAGGCCCTGTTTTTTTTTCCGGGCAGGCCGCCCATGTTAAGGAAACAAGTGCATTGGACACGAATGAAATTGGATTTTTAGAAATAAGACGTCAATGTATGATGTATTAAGTTAATATAGTAAACAATATCATCTTTAAAACTTAATTTGAATATATCATTTTAGTAATTGATTCAAAAATAATTTAAGGATCTGAATAAATTTGAATTTCATCACTTAAGCGTATAACTAAAGTCTTCGATTGTTTCTATAAGGACATCATTATTTTTTAGCAAAGTCAAGTAGAGAAAATTTCAAATATTCTCAAACTCAACAAGTTCTTTTCGTTGGAGCCCCAAAGCACAATATTCATTTAAATTAATAAATAAAATATAACTTCAAGCTGTGAAAGTTGCCAATGGCTTCTGTCAGTTCGCAATCATAAGCCAAACTAAAACTTCTCACATTGCGACCGTTGCACGCGCATGAACTGTGACCTCTTAAATTCTGTCCAAATGAAATAAAAGAGAGGGCGAGAGAATGTGAGAGAGAGAGTGAGAGGGGGAGGGAAAATGAAGTATTCAAATTCGCAAGCCAATGCGAAGAGACGAAAGAACAACAAACGATGAGGAATGATAATAATGCCGGCAATAAAACGAATGGCAACTGAAATCGCACAGAACTTCGAAATGGTAGTTGGCTGCGCTTTTAAGCCTTTTAAACTTCAATCAAATTTCTCAGGATTTGGCAGGCAACAACAATAACAACTACTGGTAAGCCCCATAAGCCACGCTTTGGTTCGACAACAACAACAACAGCAACAAGCACAGCAATAATAATAATGTTGTAATTTTGAAGGCAAAAAAATGCGTTGTGGGCACCTTTCTTTCCACCGACACGGCAACTTTGGGGAATTTGTTTTTATTTGGGCAAAGGGGAGGGGGGGGGGGTGAAGGGGCTGATGTTCGTTGTGGATATGCCATGTCGATGATATTGTGTGTGTGTGTGTGTGTGTGTGTGTGTGTGCAAATCAACCAACATCTGTGTAGGATGCCAGCACGTAAACGTTTCACATGCAAGAAGAGTTAACAGCAGCATTTGGATATGGATGCCTGATGCTACCAAAATTACCAGACAGCTAAACCATGAACAACAACAATAAGTTTATGGCTATGCGAAACACCGAAAATTCTTTGATGAAAGTCCACCGTAGCGGTAGAGGACCGTATACAAATTGGGCCTCAACCATTAGTCTGGAAAGCCAAGTTAAACGTTTTAGTGGCTGTGCTTAAGAGCGCTAAGGTAATTTTTCACTTTGCTGCAGTTTCAGTTTATTATGGCATTATAAAGCAGAACATTTATCCATCTCTCTCTCTCTCTCTCTCTCTATCTCTCTGTCTATCTGTCTCCGTTTGTCTCTTTCCCACTCCCTGCATTTGTCTTGCACAGATTCCCACAATTTCTTGAATGCGATTCCAGAGAATAAGTTACCATCATTCTATTTAGAAAACAATTCGATTAGAATTGACTTCTGTCGAGTGTTTCTTGTGTTCCCCCTTTGCTCAATAAAATACTTTCACATAATATCCACAGATAGTTGGAAAAATTGAGAGCGCTGCGATAATAACAATAAGCGCATTAATTGTTTGGCATTGTGATCATCCAGCTGTCTAACAATGAGCATGGCACAATGGGACTGAGTTTCCATGCGATTCCGACTCCTCCACAAGTGTCTGCGCTTTGTTAGTATTTTCACGCACTTTGTAAAGTGGTTAGATAATCCATTGTTTATGGCATCCCAAAAATAAAAAAAAAAATAAACCAAAAACCGAATGGGAAAAATGTTTCGTCATTTTGCCAGTCAGTCAGAAATCGAGTAAAGGGGAATTCGGTTCGGTTCGCTTTGGTTCGACTCATAATTGAAGTTACTTGGCAGACAGTCAGGCAACAGCAAAATCATCTCAAGGTGCCTAGAGATGAGTATAGTGTAAGCAGCATGATTTGCTCATGTATTGTTAGTGACTTCAACAAATTAATTGCGGGTCCATAGAGGGAATCAGGCCGATACAGCTACTGTGGTCAAACAAATGAAGACTAAAATGATTAAAATTCTACAGTTTCAAAAATGATATTCTGAACATATCGTTATATTAACTAGCTGCAGATATATTCTTAATTTGTTTGACAGATTTTTCAATAACATTTCATTTTATTAAACCTTAACAAATTTAGTTTACTTACTAAAGATATAATTCAACTTATTAACATAATCATTGTTAATAGACTTTATTGTCAATATACATTTAGATTATGGTTATAAAATGCCAATATAACGGTCCAAGTATTTGTTTATATTTTCAAAGAGTTCCATTGACAAATTTCATGGAATACTCTTTCCCCACTTGTATCCCCATATTTACAGCTAACCCTCTCCGTATGTCCACCCCAAACTCATCAATTTTATTTGACAAGTACCTCTTGTAGCAATCGAATGCATGTAAACCAAACCCATTAAAACCCATCAAAAACCGAATACAATTCAAGCTGAATGGATGCACAACAATTGCATTTTGAGGCGCATTTAAAGAATAACAACAATAACTAAGAAAGCCCAACAAGCAACAAGCAACAACAACGACAACGACAACGGCAGCAGTCAAGAAATGAAATGAAATGAAATCAAATGATGTGTATAAAAATGAAAATAATACAAAGATAAATAACAACAACAGCAGCAGCAACAGCAACAGGGCAACAGCAACAACACAACTCGAAACAAAAACCATATAATAAAAATCAAGAAAAATAACTACAAAAGCGCAAAATACATATGTCCGTGTATCTGTCGATGTCGAGCGGGGGCGAGAACGGGGATGAGGGCGAGGTCGTATCTATATGGTTTGAGTTTTGCTCTGGCTCTGCGGCAATGTTGCTGGCGGCGCTGCTGCTGTTGCTGTCGCTGTAGCTGTGGCTGCTGCTGATGCTGCAGACAACTGGCAACGATGGCGACAGCCATGGACAACAACATGCGAGACTCTTAACCTTTGACGCCCGAACAATGAAGTGGTTAAAAGCAAGACATTAACACACAGACTTACAGGCAGCAAACAACGCCAACAACGCCAACAACAACAACAACTACATCAATAGAGAGAGAGACAGAAAGAGAGGGACGCTGTCGAAGCTGTGGTCTGAACCTGAGACAGAGTCTGAGTCTGAGTTTGGGTTTGGGCCTGGGCCTGTGGCTATGCCTCATAGAGCAGTTCGAGCTATTGTTGCTGTTGTTGTTGTTGGCTTGTAGCACTTGAGTGGAATGACAGAAATTAGTGAAATTTATTATTGATATCCACTTGAATTTATAGAGCAGCGAACAAAAGGCGTTGTTCGAAGTTGGAGTTTTCCCCTTTACCATTTACCATTTACCTTTTTATTTTATTTTATTTTTTTCTTTTTGTTTCTTCTCTGACTTATATAAAGGTGCATCTTTGTGGCGTCTCTGCAGCTAACTGCAGCAGCTGCTGCAGCTGAAAAAAAAATGATGGCATTGCGTTGCGATCTAATGCGTGTGATAAACAGGTTCAGGTTCTGTTTCTGTTTCGGTTTCGGTTTCTCTTGCTCCTAAGCGAGAAGGTGTCGCTGCGTATAAATTATGAGAGGAGAAACAATAAAATGCACGACAGGCAGCAGCGCTAATAGCCGATAGATAGAAGTTGTTACCGCTGCCCTTTCTTTGCCCAGCGAGAGTGAAGCAGTATTAAACGGAGATACTGGGAGAGGGGAGACCGAAAGATTTGGACTTTATTGTGAAGCCACCCAGAACAGAACGACGACACCCGCAGCATTCGGATCAGCTCTGTGGCAAGCGTTCGATCGTTCGATCGCGCAACGATGCAACGAATGCATTTTTACATGAAGAGTGTATTTCCAGCAGTTCCGAGAAAACTTGAGCGCCGCACAATAGAGTTATTTAGAGGCCCAAAGTTATGGTTATTGATTTGAAATCTCACATGATATGAGAGTAAAGAGTGCGTGTCTGCGTTAAAATAACAGGGCCACAATCGTCTACTTCACGGATCCCCCTGAACACAGAGATTGGCAGGTTCTTGAGAGCACAAAAGCCGCCGTTGCACACACACACACACACACGCACACACGCACACACACACACACATATACACAAACGCATACTCTTCAAGCTGGAGGCTTCAGCTCCAGTTCTTACAGTCTTCAGTTTCGAGTTGAAGTGTTATGGGCGAGTCGCGAGCTCTTGACAGACCCTCGTGCTCGTGCCCTGTTTCAAATGTTCAGAATTTGTGGAACCTTTAATTAAACGGTGGCCTAAAATATGCAAACGAGTCGAGACCGACGCTCGGCCGTATGCCAAGTCCAAGTCATAACTCATTTGCTTTTAAGAAACAAAAAGAAAAAAAAATGAAAATAAAAAGAACCTGGCCCAGGCAAAAGGGGAATCGGGGCAGCAGGTACCGTCGGGGTACGGCCCATTGGCCACTTTGCATACTAAACGGCGCACGCCCCACTTTCAACGCATGCCGAAGATGCGTCTCGGCTCGGCAACAGCTTCGTCGTCGTTGTCGTCCTTCGGGCGCTTTTTCGGCAGTCAGGTGGGAGTGACCATGGAGTTTTTGGTGCGCTACCGAAATCATAAGACCGGCAGAATTCAGCTGATTTGAATGCGCCTTTTCATTTTTTGATTATGGCTTCGAACCACAAGAAACTCATTTAAAATCGATTTATGTAAGGATTAAGATTCAGTTACTGCGCGAGAAGGAGAAGAACTACAAAAAAAAAAAAAAAAAAACAGAACTCCCCTGCCTCACCTTAGGCCCCTGTGGCATGTCCATCAAGTTGGCTGCAAGTTAAGAAATTAGTAAAACTCATTTTTGCATTTTTAGCCTCCGGGCTTAAACTTAATTCGGAAGCACAGCAGGAGGTTCTAAGTAAATAAATGTGCCTACCCGGCCTCCATTCGTTTAATTTGCATTTTATTGCACTGGAGGTGAATGCGGCTAGCCCGAGTCTGGGGTCTGGGAAGTCTCTCTCTCCTGGCTGGCACTACAGCCAATTAAGCGTATATTTGCCACGCTTTACAGCTTTTGACTGGTTCTCTTCCTGCTCTTGCCATTTTGCGGTGCTCTACTTTGGCAAAAGCGCAGCTAAAAATGATTAAAGGCCTCCCCAGTCCAGACAGTTTTTTATATTAATTTGTGTATTCGCATTGTGTTTCCACTTCCATCGTAGTAGTATCTCACAACAGTCCTCAGAAATTGAAAGTGAATGCCGGGCAGCAGGAAATGAGTTACCAATAGAATAATCATAAAGCACCATAGGGGGTGGTTGATCCACAATAATCAGAGTTGAACATAAAGCTTGTCACACCGTCTACTGGTTGTTAGTCTGCACTCTTCCCATATCCGGTTCAAAAGATTGGTTATAAAAAGAAGACCAAGAGATCTGCAAAGTTTAAGAAAAAATCCAATTGAAATTGAAAGTAGAAAAATCACAATATTTACAATGTTTAATATCCGAGGAGTAGATTGGAGATTATATTATTTTAGAGTCCGACAGTCCTTCACATAGGATTTGGTTTTAAAGTAATAGCTATGATAAAGAACTGTCAATGAACTACTTCTTACTTTAGAAAATAATTCCGCTCTCTCTATATATATATATATATCCCTCTCTTTTTCCCTTTATGTCTTTTGGTGTGTATTCTGTATTTTAAGGCCAAAGTATTGCATTAAGGCCAACTCCATTACTATACGTAATATTATCCAATTCTGTGTAAATGTAATTTGATGTGTTGCCGCTGATGTCGACGTTGACCCAATGCCAATGCGAAATTGAAATTTAATTCTTTCTCACGTAGTCGCCTCTGCCATTAGCTCAATCAGAGAAACGTTAAATCGAGTGCATCAATTTGACCATTTAGGCCTTTTGCATAACAGCAACAGCAACAGCAACAGCAACAACAAACGACGAGCATTTGGGTGAGGAGCAGTGAGCACGAATGGCGCCCCATTCGGCAAACCGATTGCAATACCGATTCTGATACACCCGTGCAGGGAGTATCTGGTCATCGGACATATGTTTAGAGCCGACTGATGTTCATTCCAAACGGTCAGCGATGCACAACGAAACGCTTCGGCTGTCACTCAGCTCAGAGAGTGTTTCAAGTCGAGGGAACCGGGTACACTCACATCATTCATGCAGGCAGGCAGGCAGTCAGTCAGACAGTCAGCCACTCAATAATTCGGCACTACTTCCTTCTACTTCTGACCTGACCGACAGCCGCGAGAAAATTGCAACAATTTTCCATTGTTACTGTTGTTGTTTCATTGCAAATTTTACTCCGTTTGTTTGCAATTAATTGACATTCGCAATCCACAGAATTGCAATCGAGAGTCCAAAGCTCGGACCACACTCTCAAGTCTTATTTGCCCATGCAAATTATATTGAACTGATTCCCACGACGCTTTTGGCCAGATGGCTTCGATTTGATTTCAAACCGTCCTTAGTTGATTTAGCTTGTTGTTGTTCTTTTGCTTATTGCTGTTGTTGTTGTTGTTGTTGTTGTTATTGTTGTTGTTAATGCTGCTGTTGCGTGGAAGGCATGCAAATCATTCATGGAATGTTTGAGGAAGGGCTGGTAGACATTTTTCACATTCACACTGTTTCGGGTTCGGTTTTGGTTCGTTGGTGCGATGTTTAATCACTTTCGACGTGGCCAAAACGTTTCAAAATTGGCAGCTGAAATTATAGTTGCAATTTTATTTACTCGGCGACTGCTCAATTTGTTTGCATTTCGACTTACGAAACACAAAATGTATAATAAGCAGAGAATTGGATAAATGAAAGCCTTAACAACTAAACAACTAAACTTAGGAAGATAGAATAACACTAAAGCCAGTGTTCTTAGGGATATTCAGATACATTACTATTTGAAGTGAGCATTTAAGTTTTCTGATTAAGAACCAAGCAATCGGTTCTCCAAACTACTATTTATTATCATAAACGCATTTCTTTTGATAATCGGTTTAATTTATAGAAATTTATGGCACTCAGATCAGTCCATAAATACTGGATTTATATAATAAATATTTACAGTGGAGTTCTGTTATGTTTCTCCCAAATTCGAAAGCTATATTTTAAGAAATGTTGCTTTCATTGCTAAAATTGAGCATAATCATGACTTTGGTCCGAATTCAAGTACAGCTCAGACTTACTTCATTGCTCTCCCACTCTTTCTATTAACAATTCCCTTTGTCCAACGTCTTATACACTTCGACAACACTCTACTATTTGCTTAAGATCTTTGTCCATGCGCCAACTCATTTGTTGTTTGCTCACTCGGCTCAAGAACAACGTCAATATAAGACAACAACCACAACAACAACAAACACAATATCTCAAGTATTTGAACCCAAAAAAATTAAAAAAATACAAAAATACAAAAATGATCAACGGCGCACATCAAAGGGCAAAATTTTAATATTTCCTAATCCATTGTAATTATGATTTCTCCTCCATTGTTTGTCACAAGAAATGTAACCTTCAAAAAAAAAAAAAAAACAGCCGGCACAAGGCCTCAGGTCTTTTCAATAGATCGTATTACCAAGTGAATATGTCAATTCTTCGCCGTGTTGCACACGAAAAACGATAAGAGATCTGCGTCACAGCTACGAAAGAAACAGAATTCAAAATCGAACAAAAAATTCGAGAAAAAATGTTTGGGCCAAAACCCCCAAACACTAATTGTAACGGCTGTGCGTGCCAACCACAGAGCCGACTACCAGACCGCCTATTTCAACAGAAAACTGAACTGACAAAAAAATACAAAATAAAATTGAGAATAAAAATAATGATAATTGTAAGCAGAAGTGGAAGAAGTAAGGCAGCACCTAATCTTGACGGCAGCGTTAGGGACTGAAGCTGGGACTGGGACAGGGATTAGTTGTTCCAATCAGCGGCAACGCCTGCGGCTAATGAACAGCGGCTGCTGCTGCCTCTGCCACTGCCGGCTGTTACCGGGAATTGTGAAATGGGAACTCGGCGAACACCCCTGGTAATTACTCGTCGTACCAATAAAAAGTCACGCCAAACAATAGCAATGGGCCAGGGCAAAGATCTTCGATAGTCGATCTTATCGCTGCCAAAGATGTGTGTTATGACTTTTACTTTTCTTTGGACTATTCCGACATGCGCGACAAACCACAGCAGATTAATATTTCGATCGGAAAGATGACAAGCGGCCCAACACAATCAAAATCAAATTAAAGGACAGCAATCAATAATTTGACACGACAAATCACATATGCAAAAGCACAAATACTTGGACATTAGCATTGGTTCTACAGCAAAAATAGATGGCATTCGAATTTATAGACGAACTTAAAGACGAGTATTTTTAATAGTCAGCTGACAAGATTTGTAATTTCACTATATGCCAAAAAAAAATAAAAATTAATTAAAATTTTAAGATGGGATCTTCTTGTATCTTTTGAGTCTCATTTTTCATATTGCTTTCACAACATTAATTTCTTGATTGGCACATCAAAATATTTAAATTCAAAAGTGTAAATTGCAATTTACTTCCAGTTCAATTAGTGTATATATAAATATATACATAAGCATACGGAAAGTATGTGAAGAATTGATAATATCTTGCTGAATATTTCTCATAATTCTGGACTTCCCATGTTGCACAGCAGTTAAACGTGGCTCAACTATCGCGGAAAAACAATGCGACACATATATATATAGATACTCCGGATGTCTTTGGGAAAATGGCTTTGCCTCGCAGTTGTATTGGCCTTGGGGAAAATATATGAATTCTATTCGATTAAAATATTAATTGCCCGAAAATGGTATGATCAATTGTAATCATATTTATTTATTTCTATATCACATAGCCGACATTTCAATTCAGTTTCGTCACTAAGCCGGTTTATTTTCTTCGACTTGCTCTTTTTCAAATTCATCTATTCGTCGCTCTAAGACATCCACATCCAGCCACATGATCGACGCCATATGCCACCTGGGCGGCGGATCGCTATTAATCTCCTTCAAAAGATTTTTGAGACGAACTCTGTCAACTTCAATAGCCATTTTGCGCCTTTTCAGCATTCTGGCCTTTGGGACCATCCATTCCATCCATTCCATCGGCGTATCCTGACGCTGATGCTTCAGTCCCAACTTTTGCTTTTGAGTCTTCACATTTTCAATTGGGCGCTTGCCTGCTCCTACTGTCAAGAACTCCTTCAATTGCTGCTGCTGAATCTGATCGGATTTTGGGAAAGCTGAACTGCGATTTGATGGAAAATCAGGCACACGAAATATCCTGGGCGTATCAGCCCGCAAAAGGTTTGCTGCATAAGCATTCTTGTGAGCTAATCGTTTCTTTGGATTCATTTTTTCTTTAAGTCGAAGTCCCTGCAAATATACAAATATGTAGATGTATGATGAGTAGAAATTTTGTATACAATACTTAACATATTTTGAATACTATATTTACCGAAATATAATTAAATCCTTTTTTCTCTTGTTTACTTCTCACAGTCGAGACACAAACATAAATGAGAAATTAGTTACTATGTTATCCTACTTTAATTGACAACAGACTGGAAATTCAAAGCCTCCTCGATTATGAATTTTATTTTATTGATTTTTATGTTAAAATCTTTTTTACTTTCTACTAATAGTGAGCAATATAAATATTTTGTCATCATTTTATATTTTTGTTTTATTGTTTTGCTGTTTTATACTCCCCCTTAATTACGAATTGTTATAATTATTAGAATTAGTATTTTTTATTATAATTACATTATTGCAGTTGTCATAACCGGAACAGCATATTTGTTTTATTCGGATATAGCCAAAATTGAACGGGTTCCCATGGATACATCAGTATGTGCTCAAATGGGGACCGTCTCCAATCTTCTAAGGAATTTATTTTCTTGATCAGCAGCCGAGTCGATATAAACATATCTCTCTGTGCTTCAGTCCATCTGTCAAACTGCCTGTTTCCCAATTCCTCAGTACTTAGTCAAAGCCAGCCCATTATCATTCATATACATGAATTAGTTTATGTATCATCAGTATCAAAGATCGCGGCCAATCCGATAGATTATTGAGGGTCCGCTGTCAATGTTTGTTTTGAATAGAGGTTATACATTCAAATTTCATAAGGAAGTAGCTACTTTCACATTTATTAAAATATTAAAAGTGTATCAATTGTAAAAATGCGTGTGCCGTTAATTTCCAGCTGTTGATCAACCTGCGTTTCCGAGTTGTGTTTGTGTATTTGTAATGTTTTGCGACATTTTGTTTGGTCCATGGGTTTCAGTGAAGTTAGTTGTCTGTCAGCTCTTATCCTTGCCCCTCGTTGCTGTCCGTTGTCCCTGTTCGATTGGCCCTCTGCCGTTGTCCCCGTTTGCTGGGCATGTTGCTTGCTATGTACAACATCAAGTTTTATCGCTGATCGTGATCATGTAATTCCAGCCCACGCATGCGCGCACAGCGTTAAGGAATCAAGTTTAGCGCATTCTTATTGCCGATCTGAATGCGCGCCTTTCCCTGTGACAGATGGTGTAAGGCTGCAAGGCATTCCCGTGCCCAGACCCAGACTCAGGCTCGAGACTCAGATTCAGAGCCAAGACTCAAGACTCGATATGCGAACGGAGCGAATGACTGGTTTTCGCTAGCCGAACGTTCTACACTAAAAGAAAATCTCTAAGATATGGAAAATATATGATAATTGTATATTTTGTACATATATTTATACAATGTTACTGAAAGCACAAACATTTTGTCTGCTTAGTGCTGAAAGTCAAAATAAATTTCTCGAATTCGACAAGCATCTTAAGCAATTTCTGTTTTCTGAGTGTATATGTAAACTGGTACTTGAAATTTGAAATCATGTACCATTTGCCTTGAGACGGAGCAACTAGTCGCATCTTTAACCTGGATGTGGATCTCATCGTCGATCGTGTGTCCCTGACAGAGCAGCACAGGAAACGCGCATTTAAAAGCGCGGCTATCGAAATATAACGACATTGAGAGGAAGGCAAAATAAGCGAAAGAGAGAGAGAGAGAGAGAGAGAGAGAGAGAGAGCGAAATAGAGAGGGAGAGAGAGAGGGAGAGAGAGAGGGAGAGAGAGAGGGAGAGAGGAAGCAGCAGCAGCTAGCAAAGCCATTTAAAGGAAGCTTGTGTCAATATTAAAGGCGCATGGAGTTTACCTTGGAATGTGGTCGCTGCTGCAGTCGATCGCTAATCTTTTGAAGGCGCCGACACAGCAATGGTCATCATAAGCGAACGTTTGAGCGCACTAAGCGACATAATTGCTACCGTGGGACGACTGACTGCAAAGCCACAACCAAAGCCAAAGACTCCTTGCTTCCCCGAAACTTTGCCAGTTTGCTTGTTTGCCTGTCTGATCTTGGGGCTGCACTGTTGCTGCGATCATTACGGGATGCGCTCCTAATGCGTTCCAATCAAACACACACGAAACGAGCGTATGACATGTTTGTGCATTATTAATCATGATAATATCTGTATAAATGCATAAATGGCAAAAAAAACTGTGCATTGCCCCTCGCAAGTTTGCAGCCAAATTGCAATTTAATGCAAAAATAAATTGCAGTGCCGACTGCAAACGTGAAACTGAAGTTGAAAAGATGAAGTTGGAATTGTAGTTGGAGTTTGAGTTGGAGTTGTAGTTGACCAACCGGCAGCCGAAGCAAGCAGCTCCCATGATTATTGGTCATTTACTTGAGCCGTTTAGCGCATTAAAATGTATGTATACATATATGTATGTATGTATGTAGATGCATGCAACTCTATGTATCTCTGTGCGAGTCCCGCAGTCAAGTTGTATGCATACAGAAATAATTGACAGTTGAAAACTTGGAACGCAAACTGAAGCTTCAATCCCAAGTTCAAGTCATAGTCGTGCTCAATTCTGGGCGTTGGATTTGCAGCTGTGACTGTGACTTTAACTCTTTCGCTCCAACACCGCAGCCACCCCGCCTCCCCCCCACCACCACTTCCATCCATGCATCCGTCCCGGCAACTACAACTGCAACTGCAACTGTTGGGCGTGAGCATTGCCATGACGTGCCAGCAAAATTATTCCAATGAGTTGTAGCTGCAGTCGCAGGGTACAGGAAAGGAGGGGCTGTGAGCAACACACACACACACACACACACACATACATACACGCATTCGTTGGGGGTAGCGCCTAAGGCTTAAGAAATCAACGCGTTCGCTAATGGGCATCAGCTAGCAGGTTATTACACTTCGGAAAATTATTGGCATTGATTAATATTATAAATCGTAATTTACAAGATATTAAGGCAATTTTAGCAACAGCTAAATTAAAATTTAGTTGATTATCTCATAATAATAATAATATAATTAATATAATTTAAGAAAATGGTCGAATTTCGCAGTTTTAGAAATGAGTTTTCATAAAAAAGCATCTCATGTAAACAAGCCATTCTAATCTGAGCAATCTTACCAGACGTAATGTATTTATAAACTGATAATTGTCATCCGTCTTTGATTGCATTGATTAACACACATCCACGTCCGATTTTCGATTGATATTCAATTAATACACGAAATGAATGTAATCTATGGAATCAGTGGGTGAATAAAATGAGCAGGCAACTTCCGATTAGTTCTTATTCCCAATTCAAGCTGACGGTTATATTTAATTGGACGGCTTGTTCCGGTATTCCACAATAAAAAGTCCTGCGGCTGTTCAACCAACGGATGATTCTGCTCGCAAGGGACATGAATCTGTTTGCACATCGAGTAAATGCCAATAAATGTGCAGATATGCAAACCCAAAAGGAGACTAGGGAAATACGAGCTATCGAATTTAAATTGATGTTCCGATGGGAGACTCACTATTAACCGATTTTTTATTAATTAATTAATTTTTAATTATTAAGCCAATATAAATCAAATTGAAATGCGGAATAATTATAATTATTGTATGAATGATAGTTAATCGAATGCCAAAAATAAGCAATAATAATGTCCGTAGCTTCAATTGGCAAAGTTAATTGCATTTATATACATCTGTACAATCATATGTATAATACAAAATATTAATTAAAATTTTCTCTTCTTAATGACGACCACAAAACTGACAAATCTGTATCTTTTTCTACTAAATCTGAAGCGTGTAGTTTTTTATTCCATTTCTATCGCCTCAAGCTTTTACTTATGGCTTTAATAAGGCTGGCTTTTAAACATAAATAAAATATAATAAATATATTGCTCCCCGCTCAATTGTATGCTAATTGGAATTAGTTTGTACTTTGGAATAGCTAAAAGCAGAGTTCTTCTGATTTCAAAGAGAAAACTGATCAGAAAAATAAAAGATATCAGCCCATTTGAGCTATGGAAATGAACTTCAAAGCTTAAGCAAACGTAACAAACAGATTATCGGAATTGTTGGCCTTAGCAGTTAATTCGCACCTTAATGGTGTCCAAAATGCCAAGATGAGACAAAAATAAAATATATAAAATCAAGTTGAAATGATCTCAGCTGCACATTAAATATAAATTAAAATTTAAATATAAATAATATAAACATAAAACAAATCAATGTGGTTTTCAGCGCATCTCTTATACATTGTCGAACTAACTTATTGACGATATGTATCTCAAGAGCTTTATTATTGGTTTAATTAAGATGTTGAGTCAAAATGCACACTCCTTCTGGCTGCAAGTTTTAATTACATCACTTTATTCCCATAGGATAGTAAGGCCGATTCCACACCAATCTTAAAACAAGTCTCTCGCTACGATCGTCAAGTGCAATCAGGCAACCTTAACTATCGCTCAAGGCTATCAGCGATTTGTCAGACTTTACCAGCAAGTTCTGGAAAGGTGCAGTGAAACAGGCCTGAATTTCCAAATCAAAATAAAGAGATACCTGCAAATAAATGGCAACCAAATTACTGAAAATAAAGCGGAGAAAGAAGAAATGACAATCGAAGTGAGTTGGGAAAAGTGATACTCATAAGCAAACTGTAAAAAACAAATTGCATATCTAAATAAATAATGAAACAACAAATGGCAAATTATGAGCACAGCAACAATAACAACAAGAACAACAACAGCCGCAACGATTACTTCTAAAGCAATTGTGAAAGAACACCCACTCAAAAATAAGCGTTTGCCATATTAACAATAACTGCGAGCGCCAATAACCGGTTAGCATTGTGTCCATGTATGTGTAACTGATCGCGCTCTCTGCATGTGTGTGTGTGTGTGTGTGCTCAAGAGATGACAACACTTAAAACTCACCACAAGACACAAAACGTGTTTCGTTTGCACCTATCTACTGGGCACCTGGTTGCGCTCACGCGTGCTCTTGCTCTCAGTTAGCGCGATCCACTCCCTCTCTCTCTCTCTCTGTCTCTTGCCCTCTCTCTCTCTCTCTCTGTATGCGTTGATCGCGTGCCTGCTGCGCTCTTCCACTCTCTCACTCAGCTGGCTTGAGTTTGAGTGCGCTCGGCTGCTGGTGTGTTGGTGAGAGAGAGCCAGTTTTGGACAGGCGAAAAGGCAACAAGTGAGCGCAGGTCCCAGGTCCGCGCGCCGCTCGCAGAGCAATGGACTTTTAGTTATTCCGTGATCTTTTACCAATATTGTGCAGCGCACACGGCACGTCGGCTGATCGTACAGCAGCAACAGCAGCCAAATCCGCCCCTGTTTTTTCAGTAAAATAAAAAAGAATCAAATAATACATTATAAATACATGCATACACATATATTTATTCACGGAAGTGTTGAGGCTGGTGTCAAAAACGGAAACGTCAACGGAAACACCGCCCAAAAACCTGTGTGCCATTGCGAATAGATTCTAACTGTGCTTCTCAAGCTTCAAGACTGACAACTCAACTCTGTATATTTGTGACAATAACGCCCACCAAAAAAAAACTGTTTCTTTGTGTGGGCCAACAAGCTTTGAAAGCTTTGAAGCGCGTGTTCGACGTCATTTGATCCACTCGCCGGAGGTGTGTAGTTCGGGCCGACCGCCTTCCCGCCAATCCGCCTCTCCGCCACCCCATCCCCCACTAACCTCCTGGCATTGGTGCTGCGAATTGGTTTGTTGTTGTTTGTATTTGGTTTTGTGTGTGTGTGTGTGTGTTTGTTGTTTTTTTCCTGTTTGCCGTTTGGAACGTCAAATTCGATTTTTATGACTTTTGAAAGCGTGACTAAGGCGTGATTTATGATGGCGTGTGGTTTTTAATATTCATGTGCAAAGTCAAAAGCCAAAAAGCAAAAACCACGGACAATCCAGCCACAAGACCTGCGTAGGTGCGCCAAACAATAAAAAAAAAATAAAAAAAAATCGAAGCAAATCAACAACAATAACAACAACAACAGCAACAACAATAACAACAGCAGCAGGCGTTGCATCTTTGTGCCCACGGGCGAAGAAGACTCTGGCTCGATATCCTGCTGTGTGTGCGTGGATCAGTGGTTCAGGGCATTTGGCTCTTTTTATGGACGCAACGAAGCAATTGACTGCCGCTGCGGCAGCTGGCAAGCACGACAACAACAACAGCAGCAGCAACAGCTGCAACAACAACAACAATAACAAGACCAACACCATGCAAACGTTGCCACAACGAGGCAAGACAACAACAACAGCAACAGCAACAGCAACAACAACCACAACAGCAACTGCAACCGACGCATGCATCAATAAGTCACTTGCAATAGAAGCAACAGCAACAGCCAGCAGCCGAAGCAATCAGAGCAACAGCAACAGTAATAGCAACAAGCAGCGAACAGCAATGACAACAACAACAACATCGACAAGTGTCGAGCAGCATCTCAAGTGCAGTCAGCAGAAGACAGAAGCCGAACAGCAATCACCAGCAGCAGCAGCAGCAGCAGGCAAAGCACCAACTAATGCAACAGCAACTGTTACAGCAGTAACAACAGCAACTGTTGCCGCTGCTACCAAATCCAGTGCCGCAGCAATGGCCGCTGCAACAGCAACAGCAGCAGCGGCAACCAATGATCTGGCAGCAGCTGCTGCTGTCGTCCTCTCACTACAGGGCACCATGGTCAGCAGCCTGCAGCAGGCGGCATTGCTGCCAGCAAATTCAGCGGCAGCAGCAGCACTCAATTTACAGGCGCTCGAATCGTATTTAGCATTGCAGCGTCTCACTGGAAAATCGGATGTGTTTCGCTTTAGTAGCAACAGCAACAGCAGCACCAACAATAACAACAACAACAACAGCAGCAGCAATGGCAACAGCAACAATAGCACGCTTAGCAGCAACAACAGCAACAGCAGCAACCACAGCGATGCTGAACAGAATGCAACATTGCCAGCACTTATTGATTTAGCCAGCATAGAGCTTAAGTCGAGCTGCTCTTCGAGCGCCTCCAGTGTCTGCACAGCCGTTGTTAGCTCACCCAACGCCAGCAGCAGCAACAACAACACTAGCAGCAACAACAACAATAGCAGCAACAATACTAATAGCAACAACAGCGGGAGTGGAAGTACATCGAAATGCATTCCTCCGCTACCATCGATAAGTACCGTTAGCGCCGCTGTTGCAGCTGCTGCTGCCGCTGCCGCTGCTGCTGCCAATCAGCAGGCAGCGTTAGATTGTGCCACCGCCGCTGAATTGGCCGCCGAATGCGATCTGCCGCTGCTCGATGGCGAGGATGCGTTGTCCTTTGAGGCCGGCGACTTGGACAGCAGCTATGGCAGTTTCATCTTCAATCCAAACACCTTTGGCGCCACGGAAGCGGACACATCACTGCACTCGCTGCAGGCCACCATGTACCAGGACAAGCTCAGTGTCATTTCTGCTGCTGGAGGTGGTGCTAGTGGTGCCAGTGCCGGTGCAGAGGATGCGGCAAATAGCTCAACAGCAGCGGCAGCTCAACGCTCCAAGAAGCAGTTCATTTGCAAGTTTTGCAATCGCCAGTTCACCAAGTCCTACAATCTGCTCATCCACGAACGCACTCACACAGACGAGCGTCCCTACTCCTGCGATATATGCGGCAAGGCATTCAGGCGACAGGATCATCTGAGAGATCATAGGTGAGAAACGTATAAATATAATTGTTAACTTTTCGAAACATAAATAAAATTTATCTAGACAATCTCAATCACTAAAACTAGAAAGAACTAGAATATATCAGATGATTTCTTTCTTTCAATTATCAACCGATAAGCTAATTTATTAATCAGAAGAAAAATTTAATTTTCAATAATATTTGAGTAATATAGAACCAAACATTATTCAGATGAAATATCAAAAATTAAAATTAGAAACGTAAACTGTTTTTTTTTTTGTTCATTAATAGGTGCTGAGAATATGTTCATAAGCTTCAAGAACTTAAATGTATGATAATATTTTTGCTTTGCTGTCAAAGTTTTCTAAGCCAATTTTCTTTATTTTTTTGACACAGATACATCCATTCCAAGGAGAAACCCTTCAAGTGCGCCGAATGCGGCAAGGGTTTCTGTCAATCGCGCACTTTGGCCGTCCACAAGATACTGCACATGGAGGAGTCGCCTCACAAATGTCCGGTTTGCAATCGATCCTTCAACCAGCGCTCGAATTTGAAGACGCACTTACTCACGCACACGGACATCAAACCCTACAATTGCTCCTCGTGCGGCAAAGTGTTTCGACGCAACTGTGATCTGAGGCGTCACAGTCTCACGCACAATCTATCGGCAACGGGTGGTATGGGCGGTGGCTTGGGTGATCTATTTGGTGGCAGCACCAGCAACGGTTCCAGCTCCGATCTGGGTGTCTCCATGGCACTGCCCAGTTCAACGGCCGCAGGAGCGCCCACTGCATCAAGCACACGTGACTTGGTTGCCGTCAGCGATTAAACTCAATTCGACTTCCCCACCAATCTCTCCGAAGAAAGGTAGCGCCCCTTTTAAATCTCATTTGTAGCTCTCTAGAATTCGAATCCCTCCAAAATATGTGTCTGATCTGTGTTGCTTGTACTCGATGCCTTCAAGTTGCTTACAGCCTACAGCATTTAATTTTAGTTTTAGCTTGTGACTAAATAAAGTTAAGCTTATGATATTTCTAGCTGGTAGTTTATTGAATATTTGAAGCATAGCAATAAGACGAAAGTTTGACTTTATTTGGATATACATATAATACTATAGTTATAAGTAAATTGTGGACTTTTATCGTAGTTTCGAATAAATAACATAGCTTAATGCAAACTCATTTATACAAAGTGTTTTATTCTTTATCGTCTGAAAGGAATTTTGGTAAAACTTTAAATAAACTTTAAAAAATATGTCTCGGAAGGTTTAATAATTCAAGATTGAGGTCCTGCCAAATATCAAGGTTTTATTTTTGCAGAAACTAAACATAATCTCTAAGAGAAACCAGCTTAGAAACTATTGTATTTTTCTTTCAATAGCTACAACATCTTCTTTAAGCAAGACAAAATCATTAAATGCTTCTCTGTGAATAAGTGATAATTATAAAAAAAAATACAAATTTTACTTTTAAATTATGCTATTATGACTTTCAATTAATTCAAAATTTTTGATATTGGAACCAAATCGACAATGAGTCTATAAGGTTGGGATAAGTTCTTGGAAAGCAGCATACTTTAAGAAAAACCGAAACTATAAATCAATTTTGGGTTAAATTTCCCAAGTATGCCCGAGTGCTTCCTGTTGTGCACCTCTTGTACATCCCGTTCTGACCCCGTTTTCATGTCATTACACCCCCACCCACCCAGTTGTAGTTTCTCACATGTAGTTAACACTATATAAACACTTGTAGCAAATGAGAAATCAAATATTTGTAGCGATGTTTATCGCTCGAGTGCCAACAAGGGCAATTAATGTACCATTAAGGTGTACATACTCCATCCACAGTCCAAACAAGCCTTTGACAACAGAAATGAACAGAAAACAAAAGACAACAAGAGCAAAGAGACAAAGATCTCAAAGAGGCCTAGCGACTACTCAGCCCGAATGGACTATTTTCCCACCAGAAGTTTCTACCAGAGGGACAAATGAACGTTATCGCCTAGCCAAACAATGTTGAACAAGCCAACGACACGATTTGTAGAGCAGGCGCTATCATTGCCATACCGCCCACCCAGGTGATGAATACCTACATGGCAGAGTTGGGTTCCCAGACCGAGACGCTTTTGCAGAATTCCGGCTAGCTGCCAGCTCGAGTTGCCACAAAGTTAAACATCATTTCTTTTATGATCGACAACACAAAAACGATGCAAGTTCAAAAGCTGATGCCGACCTCTCTGCCTGGTTAGGATAGCTCCGTCTCTTTTTTGCAGTTCGGTTCGCTGTCTCATTTGGCGTCTTTTCGTTGCGTTTGTCAATCGTTAAACGGATCAATGTAGAGCCGCCTGGAACGACACAACGCTGTTGCATTTCCTGCGCCAGCTTCAACAAACCAATTACAACGATCAAACAACAATTATGGTACACAGCTCTTGACCAGCTTAAGACCTGCCCACCCCCTTGCCCCGTTACCCTTTTCCTAACCGTTAACTCTTCACTTGCTGTGGCAACAGTTAAACACGAACTGCACACGCTGCTCTCTGCAAATATTTGCGCGGATATTGTTCTATTCAATGGAACAAGCACGGAACGAGACATGTCCCAGCACCGACAACGTTTTGGGCCATTAGCCAAAGAGCTAAACAGCGGACAGACTATGGACTACACTTGGAAAAAATATGATCAAAACTTTAGAAAACTGCCCTGATAAATTGTTATTTATATTATTATTTCGTTCTAATTTTAAGTAACAATTTACGAAATATATTAATTTAAAAAAAGAAACACTCAAAATACCTTAATCGATGCAAATTTTAGAAACGTTAAACAAAAGAAAAATCTAACAAAAATTTGATAATTTCAAAACCTGGCAATAGCAAAATGTTTAAGAAATCTTAATTTTTATATTAATTTTTTAGAAATGGCATCTCATTTTTAGTAAGACAACAATCGTTTAGGAATTATATTTCTGAAACATCTAATGAAGATGTGTTTCTCGAATTCAGTAATTTCGAAACATATATATATTTTTTGAGTGCAACGACGACAGACTCCAGCTGGAATGACTGCTCTTCCCTCAGCTTGGGTTACAGTTTGAAGCAGCGTCTCTGCGAATTGCCGGCAATTTCACACTTTATGCGCGACGGCTTCATTTCCAGCTCCAACTCCAACTCTAACTCCGACTCCAGCTCCAGCCTCAAGTACCGAGCTCCAAGCTGAAGCGGTTCGAGGCGCGTGCGGGCGAGCGGATGTTTAAACATTGAACGCTGGGCCTGGGCCAGAGCCTGGGCATGGGCATGGGCATGGGCATGGGCATGAGCCCGGGCCGGGGCTCGTATATTGATGGGAAAATTATGAAATTCATTGTTTGTGTTTGACTAATAATTATGACAGCAAACGCATTGTCGTCATAAAGCCACAGAAACAGCTACAGCGAGACTAGGAGTGAGCGCACTAAATTTCGCTTTGAGGTTTCCGCAACGCCCCATTGACAATGTCCAGAGTGACTTTGGCCTGGACGCCATTCAGCTCTCTCGCAACGACTGACTCTAATAAGCCCATCACTAACCAGCAACAGCAGCAGCAGCAACAGCAACAGCAACAGTTCGATCTGCAACAACAACAATGTTGTCTAGTGTTGAGGCGTGGCAACTTTTTTTTTTTGGTTTAGTTTGGTTTGGTTTCTTTGAAGTTGGTCGAAAGAGTTGAAAATATTTTCGTTGTGCTTGTGAAATTTTGTTGCGTTTCCCGGAACCAACGCAAAAAGCGGAACGTTCTTCTTGTTGTTGTTGTTGCTGTTGCTGTTGGGTTTTGGGTGAATGTGAATGTAAATGTCATGACGCTGACTATATGAACGTCTGGTCTGAGCAGGCCAGTTAGTTGTCGGCACCATTTGCTTTATGATTTGATGTATGTGTGTCTGTGCCCAAAGCAGGCCCCACCAACCCCGAAAACCCGTCAAAGCGTCAATAGTGACGGCACCTCAATAGGGAACGAATTCATGTTTGCACAGCGCTGATGTACGTACACTCAAAAAAGAAAAGTTCCAAGTAATCAAAATTTGGGAAGATCATCAAATATAATTATTACACTGTAATTTGGATACATACGTATTTAAAAGTTTCCACAATTTGCATTAATTGCAAATTGCATTTAGTTTTGACAACATTTCGAACCCGTCCGAGAAATCGATTTTTTGTTCAGAATTCGCACAGAAATTTCGAACGAGTAACGTGTTTTCCAATTGAAATGTTAAATAGTGCCAGAGATCAAACTGCGATTAAAAATCGGTTCAGTTTTGATAAGGTTTTGTCAGTAGACAATTCAGATCCTTGGCAAAGTTCGAATTTTATTTTGGGTCATATTTTCTTCTGAGTGTAGGTCACTCGCTCGCACGGAAGAAGACCAACCGGAGATCGCCGCTGGCGTGCCCACTCCCCATCTCTTCCCCAACACCAACAATACCAACAACAACAAAGACACATACTCTAACCTCAACTCAGAGTTGGACTTCAACTTTGACGAGTTACTGCGCCAACGTTTGACGAAACGTAAATTATGCGGCGTTCTTGTGCCTAATTAGGTGTCGTATCGTAAACGTTTTTATATATTGGAGGCACACATACCAACTTGATGGGCAGCCAGAGGAAGACGCAATGTGTTGGCCAGGCAAGCGTGTTAGCAACTCGTTCGACCAACAAGAGGAAAAGGTGGGAAAAGTTTTCGACATGGTTGTTGCATGCTGTAACATTTTTAACAAGGAGTCTATTGGGGTATTGCGATTATCTGTGAACTAACTGAGCTACAGCCGCATCCAAGGTCAACACATTAATTATCATAAGAGCATAAAACGGTTCTAACACATTTTCTGATCGCACATAGTCAAAAGATTGGATATCTAGCCTCATTAAATTTCACATAAATTAGAGTATGAACAACGCTTTGATAAAGATAGAAAACATAATTGATCTGATCTCTTCTTATCGAGTTTGTACTGGTCACACATTTTGAATGGATGGACTGGATTAAGAGTTTTAATCATCTCAACTTGCTTAAATCTGTTTTATTTGTGTATAAATTGAAGATCAGTGGAGCGAGGAGATCTAGATCAACTACACATTTATTATCTAAGGAACAGATTTTACGTATCTAGATTAAATATAAATTCAGCTGGAAGTTAAAAGCTATTAAGTTGTTTTGCATATTTCTGACAACGTGGACTTTTTTAACTTGACTCTCTACCCCTTAGTACAGCTTAGCTGAGACATGTAAATGTTAAGTGTACAACAGATTTGCTCTTTAAATTGCCAACGCCAAACGTCCATAAAGAAGGAGAGGCACAATTTCTGGAACTGGCAGCCAACTAGCATTCTCTGGTCTCTGGTATTCAACACCGGTACGGTGCTGGAGAAGAAAAGCTGCCGAAACTCGTGCAAATGAATAGATAGGCCTTGCTTACTCAGTGCTTATACAGTATGCCTAGGAGAGGTAATTAGATTTTATTGGATGGTGCAGCTTATGCCGACGGTAAAGCTTGGTCAGGGTTTGTGGATGGAAAGCCAAAGCGGGTGTATTCCAAGGTGTGCACACTATTACAAATATAACACATATATATTATATTTATATACATATACTTAATATGTATTTGCGTGTGTGTGTGTGTGTGTGTGTGTGTGTATGTAGTACCTTCTAAATGTATACCCTATAACTGTTGCGCCTTGATGCAGCCGACTCGGTCGTTGGGTCGCATTTTTTATGACACTCAGGGCGCAAATGTAAACAAATGTGACAAATGTTATACGGCTAAGTATTTCAAGTTGAGAGTAGTTTCTACGATATAATTGACAGGCAATGAGCTCTGCAGTTTCTTTTTCTATATTTTTTTTTTTGGATAATCACTCTCTTTTTCTCTGTCTCTCTCTCTCTCTCTGTTGCTCGTCACTATTTGCCCTGGGCTTGTTTGACAAGTTCGCGGCACGTAGCACGGAGCAGTCGCTGGCAACGAGTTGTGTACTACACATAATCATCAAACAGAACTCACAACTGAATAGAGAAACAAGCCAGATAGTGGAGCAGCTTATCTCCTAAAGTGAGACAGAGAGAGATTGAGAGAGAGAGACCACCTATATATATATGTATATATATATGTATTAATATGCTTGGTTAAATGACTTTTGGGTGCTGATAACAACTCAGAGGCAGAGCAACCCACGACTAATTGATGGGGCACATGCAATGCGGTTCAAATTAAACGAAAATCATTTGCAAGCAGAAGCAGCACCACCAACACCCAGGCCCAGCAGTGACACTAGCACCAGCACCACCTCCAAACACCACCCCCTTCAGAACTACCTCGGCGGTAGTTGGCTTGATTAGAACCAAAAACAATCAAACAACAAAACAAACTCACACACACACAAACGCACACACACGGACACACACATACACACACAGACTTCAAAGGCATTTCGCCGTCAATTTGTCATTAACGTCATTATATAGTGACAAGATTGCTTTGCACGGATATCGTTCGGTGGGTTGAGCAGTCTGCCCCATTCTCTACCCTCTCCCTCTTTTTCCCTCTATTTCTCTCTCGCTTTCTCTCCAGGGCTCTGCCGCCCTCGTCTTCTAGTACTTATTTGTCAACAAATATTGAGTTTTGCGTCTGTCTCCCTGGCCAAGGTGTTGTAATAGCCGTCAGTTGTCGTTGTTGTCGGTGTTGTAAATTTCCGTTCAGTTTGCACTCTATCTGTCCCACTCTCTATCCCTCTCTCTATCCCTCTCTCTTTCTTGCTTTGCGTTAGCGCAATCATCAAGTAAAAAATGTCACATTTAAGAAATATTTTTGTACTTTTTTTTGTTGTTGTTCGTTTTTAGGACTGGTCTACAAACTGAATTGTGTATTTAAGGATTAGCAATGTGTGGGATTTTTGTACGTTTTTCCATGTGAATATAGTCGGCCTGGTTCTTTAATGCTAGGCGCTTATTTGGACAAGTGATTAATGGGCCATTAGTGAAATCTTTTTGGCTATTTGCACATTAACTCATCAACACACTAAGTGCGGGCATTTCCATTTTCTCTTTTTCTGTTAGTGGTGCAGTCAAATCTTGCATTTATAGGTTAGTTTTTCCAACACACGAAAATGATTTCAAAGTAATAAACGCGTGAATAAAGGCCAAGTTTAATATAAGCCAATATGTTCGCAACAATATCTTCAGCACTAAAACATGTGTAAGAAATCACTAATTTTCTACAAAATATTTACTCTACTTCAAAGCCGAAATCAGATTTTCATTTAAGATATGCAAAAATAGTTTGTTTATTTTTAAACGATATAGATAACAGATATAGCAGAGAGCACCCCACATAAACAAATCGCCAAAAGCGATAAATGATGGACGATAAACGGCAATCAAAACGAACTTCAAAACATTTAACGCGCTTTGCCCGCCCCAATGTTGATTTAATTATCACAGCATGGTTGCCATTGCCACAGGGGCAGCAACCCCTCAAAGAACAACAACAGAACTAACCCTGCCACAGCAGCAGACCCATTAGCAGCAACTGTTTCGCATGTAATCTATACCGTGCCACGCCTACCGGAATGCTTCAACCACCATCTCTATAAATGATATCATAGTAGTAGTAAAGTACCCTAAACCCTCTCCAAAGTGGGCACAAATTATGAAGCTAATAAACAACAAAAACATGGCAAGGACAAGCGACGGCGACAGGCAGCAATTTGTGACCCGTTTCTGGGTACCGGCTAACGGTTACCCCGTGTGCTGATAAGCGTGAAATGTGTCTATAGATGCATGTCCTGGGCCACCACTCGAATTGGGCACTTTGTGGCACCGTTAACTGTCAGCGGCAAGCTGCTTAGCTAACCAGGATATATATATATAAGTATATATATATATACATATTTCTGGTTATATGCATCGCTGATCTTTCGCACACTCAATGGGCTTACATAACCGTAATTGAGTCGACAAAAAGGGGCCCATCATTCAGTCACTCTCTCTCTCTGTCTCTCTCTCTCTGTCTCTCTCTCTCTCTCTCTCTGAGTCTCCTTCCCCTCCAGTCTATTTGTTGAGTGCATCTGTTGGGTTTTAAGGAACAGGCATCAGTCTGGAAACTGGGACTACTTAGGTTGGCTTATCGCTCGTCTGTATCGGCTTAGCTGCGTCTCTCCCTGAGCGTTTGATTCTGGTGTGTACTATCTGAGTGTATCTATATCTGTATCTGTATCTGCATATGTAGCTGAATGTGCTTTGATATTAGGCGTCGTAATCGTTGACATAGCTCAACCTAATTAGGCATAAATTGAGCGCCATAATGTCACAACTGTCAGCTTAGTTATGACCAGACCCAAAGCAGCAGCAACACTGGAAGGAGGAGGGGCATGGAAAATGGAACCAAATCAACTGACAAATGAGCAATGGATGTGTCACAGTAAAAAATCGAAAAAGAGTTAGCTAAGTATTTTTGATGGCAATTAAAAAAAGAGCTGGCATACAAAATAATTGGGATATTTCTATTCAGTAGACACTTCAAACTATATTCATTTGTTCATCATATACATATATATAATTTAGGAAATTAAAGCTAACATTGTTGAATGACCAACCGAGTGTCCTTTGGATGTTTATATCATCGGCTTCCTAAAACAAAAAAGCCAAAGAGCCAAGTCAACGAAATTAATTTGTAAGGCGCGCGAGAAGCGTGAAAGATGTTGTTGTGGGCTACCTCTATAAGTCAGGGGCATCGCATCCTCTAAGCAACGGCAACTCTTCTGGTCCTAACTGATTGATGATGCAAACACGCGCCTTCTTTGTACTAATAAATTCTGAGCAAATTCAGACAAATTCAAGAGGCGAACAAAATGAATGAAATTTGTGGTCAAGCGATAAGAGCACATACCAAACAGAAGAAAAGAAGTGTCGAAAAGAATAATCACTAATGTGTGTAGAGTGTATTGTGTGTGTGTGTGTATGTGTGTGTATGTTTATGACTCTTCCGGTTGGTCAGTTGGTAGAGAAGAAGCCAGGCAACTGTTGGAGAGTTGAAGCCATCTAGCTTAATCATTTTTGTTGCTTCTTTGAATGTAAACAAATTAGAAATCAAAAATTGACCACAGACTGGACGAGAGTCATGGGACTGTGTTTATTTAAGGTTGATAACAATGTTGAAACAATAAACATTTTTCTCGCACCATCGAACACACAAATCCACTTAGCCACGCGCTTCATCAACTAAGAAAGAAAGGCCACCCGAAACGGATCGCTGCCAGCCGGAAAGATGCGACTTGGTAGAGATCGGGGACAACACATCATCAAGTGCGTTGTTGCTGTTGTTGTTGTCTTTCCTCTCTCTTGTGGCGTCATATAACCAATGCGAGAACCGCAATATAAGCAACAGACGGCAATTTATTGATGAGTTTATTGCAACAACCCTGACTCCAGCTTCAGCTTTAGCATCAGCTCCATCTTCAGATCCAGTCTGATGATGTCGATGATGTCTATGTCGCCGCAGCTATAGCCTTCATGTGAGTTGATTCTTTGTGTGCTTTGGGCTCTTCTTTTCTTTTATTTTTGGGTGGGGGACAATTTGTAAATTTGGTTTTATGACAACGCGGCGCGCTCCACCACGTTAAATAAAACCGATCGTCTGTTTTGGCTGAAAAAAAAGTGGCTAAGAGCAAGAGAGCGAGATGAATAAAAAAAAATGCTAATTTAAAAAATTACGAGTTTCGTTCGCTTTTTGGTCACACCTTAAAAATGCTCGAGACGTGGTTCAGTTTCCACATATCTTTTGGGGATCCACTGTTTGGCATCTGTCGCCGGCGTATACGGTAGGTACAACTCTAACTGTAATTTATCGTTAGACAAGACAAGCGGCAAGCTAAAGCTGAGGAGGTAGCTCTATGTGGTTGCTGCTGCTGCTGCTTGCTGCTTGCTGCTTGCTGCTGCCTCATCCGATATGATACCATTTATAACGATTATTTACGACATGCCAAAAAATTGTGGATGCTTTGTTTTCGTCTATTTATATTTGGTTATAAAAAGACACACAACCACTACTATTATGATTATACATATGAGGGACTCTGGTGGTGCTATGAATTTAGCTGAACAGAGATGAGGTAGACGCGATTGACTGATAAAGTTATTGCCGTTAGTTTGGTATTTAATATTGGATATATAGCTTGTCTCCGCTAACTGTGCTAACTGCGAAATTAATGTTCAACATTTAAACATATATTATACGAATGTAGAGGCCCGACCGATTTCTAAAAATCTTCATTTATTAAATGTACTTAAATTAATTTTGTATTAGTGTTTATTTAAGAACAGGTTAAGCACCTATTTAACTAAAATATCAAAGGTAATAAAACCTATCTACTATATAAGGTATTATTATTATTTGACGGAAATTATTCAAATGCTGTAAAATATCAGTTTATTTTTATTACTCAGTATTGTAAGGAAATAAAATTAAATATTTAATATTTGTTAGTTGTTAAGGAGCGAAATTATAATGAGTGATTTAAACAAAAATTTTTGTAATAAAATTAGATATTTTTCATATATAGTCTTTTAAAAAAATGTTTTTCATTTCGATTTAAATAAATTAAGTGATTAACTCTAAAATTTTGGTTTTCGATTTGGTTTAAATCAAATTTAAATTCAATTGGTAAACTTAAATCTATGAAATTTTAATACATCTATTAAGATATTGAAAGAAAATAACCCAACCCAACAGTTAAAACCATAGCAAATAAATAATGTCTATAATCTCTTACTTACGATCTGAGAGCATACCACAGAATCAACTCCATAGGTCTGACACCTCAGGGCAGTCATCAAAAATGAAGCCATTATGCAGAACAACCCATAGGTAAACTTGTACTAAACGTCAAACATCATAAACTTTTCTCAAATTTGATTTGATGCCGTTTTCAGCATAGTTCCGACTCATTTTGTTGTTTTTTGGGGGTTCAACAATGTTGCGCCATGGAGTTAGAGTCCGAGAGTCAAGACCCCGTCGGATAGGCGGCGCTGAGTAGGTGAGTGAGTGTTAAAGGCAAATAATTTTAACTACAGTGCAAAGCAGTTGTCGGCTTGTTGTTATTGTTGTTGCTTGTTGTTGTTGTTTTTTTTTTGTCTTTTGCCGAAAATATGATTTAACTAAATTATTACCTGGAGCACACCTTAAAGTAATACAAAGGCAACGAACAGCAACAACAATAAAGGAAACGCTTAATTTTGCATTGTCTTTGGGGGCCAACAAAAAAAAAAATGAAAAAAATAAAGCCAAGCCGCTCTTAAAATGAATGCATGGGGCGCTTGCTCGAGAGTTAGGCTTCATGGATGCACCTTAAGCAACATCAACTTTAGGCTAAAACCGAGGGACTGAGCAGAGCCTGGGCAGGGTAGGGCAGAGCCCAGCATGCCAAACACACACACACACACACACACACACACACATACACATACATACACACACATTCAGACAGAGAGAGTCACAAGTCGCAGTCATCATCATAGTTGGGACTTTGGCTTTGGCTCAGCTCGTGGGTGGGTATCATACATTTGAGTAGAACGCCTCTATTCGACGTGCTCATGAGTGAAGTGTGCAGGGGAGATGAAGTGGGAGGTTGGGGAGGGAATGGGAGGGGGGGGGGGCGGTTAGCTGGGTCGTCGCCGGGTCTTAAAGTTGTGGAGCGAACGCATCAGCATCACAATGTGCCATCAATAAGTGGTAACAGCGTGTGTTGTTGTTGCTTTTGTTGTAGCCAAGTTCGTTCGTGAGCGAACGTCCATCAATGTGGGCACTGTGTTTGTTGTACTTACTGTTGTTGTTGTTGTTGTTATTATTGTTGTTACTGTATCTGTTGTTGTTGTTGTTGCTGTTGTTGTTGTAGTTGCGACGACGATCATAACTTGAAGTTCAATCGCAATGCCGCGGGCCATTTGCCGAGCCTTAGTGGCAAAGCCAAAGCCCCAAAAGCTGAAGCCACAGCGCAAAAACACAGCACTGGCAATGAGGATGAGGCCATGAGGTACGAGAATCAATCGCCCACGTTTATGAATTGCTGCGGCGCCGCTTCAGTCCAAGTCCAACTTGAAGCCGCCACCAGCAACGTGCAACATTTTAGCCAACGTCTGCCTGGCAACCACAAAACGTCGCCACTTGCGCCTCGTAAAATCAAAAAAAAACAAAAAAAAAAAAACGAAAGAAACAAAAAAGCAAAAAACCAAAGCCCAAACTAAAATAAGGGCTAGGCACACGCGCCGCCAGAAACTGTGGTAAAGACTTGCGCCGAGGTTTTCCCTTCGACTGCGCCTGCAAAAACGAAAAAAAAAAAAATGAGAAAAAAAACCAAAACTCATGAGTTGCGGCAAACTCATGGGTTATGCACCCAGCTGCAGACCCAGACCCAGTCCAAGTCGCAAGCCCAATGCACATTTGCCCTGCGCCACCTACGCCGTTTGACTGCGCCATGTGCAGCGTCCATTTGGCGGCATCTTCTTCTCCATCGTCATCGTCGTTGCATGCGACAAATATTTCAACACAGTCTTCGACGATTCTAATAGACCGATTTGTCAGGGATCAGATTACATGCCAGCTAACGCCCACATCCGGTGCAAACTTGGACGCTAAGAGATCGAGGCCAGATCTCTGAGGCCAACACTTCACGCTTTCAGTGAATGAAACCCGCTTGACTTCACTTTAGAATATAATTTAGTTAAATCAAGATAATACAGGTGTACAACTATTCAAATGCAGATTTGAATTGTGGAAATGCATATTTCTCAAACCAATGAGAATATTACTTATAATCTGGTAAATGTAATGACAGCTTGTATAAATCAATTTGCCAATGTTAGAAAGGCATAATTGAGTTAGTCATTTTTAAATTATTCAACAGTCATTGCGATTTTCATAACCTATTTCATGGGTTTCTAATAATATCGATAATAATTTAATAAATATATATGTTATTAATTTAATATATTAATAAATAGATTATCGAAAGAACAAGAGGTTTTAGTAAGTGTTCCGCCTCTAAATAAAAACTGTATTTAAATTTAGAAAACACACTTTTGGTACTAAACAAAGGTTGAACTTATCAAAAAAGCAAAGACTACATATAACTGATAAAGTCAGCTGATATTTCTTTTAATAGTTACTATAACTCAAGCTTTGAACTAAACCATTGCCTTAAGTCATTTTCTTGCGGAAAATAACAATTAAGATACATTGATAATGTGAATTTGCCACCAAATTCCATAAAATATATCGCATAATGTGGGCAACAAAGATAACGACTCATCCATAGCTATGCGCCCCGCGGACAGCCACTTGCCGCAGATGGTCGGAGATTGGAGCTTGTCGCTCTGTTGCATGCCTCATTGTTTATGGTTAATCTTTATCAATTTAAAGAAATATCTTTGTTTCGACATTTGCACATAAACAGCGTTAAGCTTTGATTTCAGATTTCCACCGAGTCGCATCGCATTGGTGAAAGGGGTGGAGGGGGGGTAAAGAAGTAAGAGGCAGACACGCCACAGTGGCGTCTCCAACGGAAGCAAAACCATGGGGGGTGGGCGTGGTGGCTGGCCAATAGTCTCGAATTCGGCGTCCAAGCAGGGACACCTTCTTGGCCTGACGACGACGACGATGACGACAAGAAGCACCAAAAAGCACAATTTTAATGAGAATATATTTTGTGAGGCAGGCAAATGACAGGCCAAGGGCCAAGGCCCCAAACTTATCCAACACATTGTTCGGCAGCTGAAATAATATTCCGTGAATTATGAAATGTAGGAGGGAATCCTTAACGAACAGCCCCCATACGAATAACCAAATAACCGAATATCTGAATACATATACGAAAATGTCGTTCACACAGCGTGAAATGTTCTCTGTGAGACCGTTGCTGGCAAGACTCATGGACATTTCCCCCCCGCTGTTGTGCGATGACTACTACCAGGCAACTACGACTTCTACTACTACTACTGTGTCCCAATCGTGCTCAGCTTTTATATGCTCATCAATAAAAATAAATCAAAGCGCATTTTTAGAAAAAAACCAAGAAAATAAAAAAGCAACTCACACAAAAATAAACTTAAGGTCATAACATTTTTGTCTTGTGTGGGTTCCACAGATCTCTCTCCTCTCCCTAGAGGAGAAAGAAATCGCTTTTGGTTATATATGCATATGGAAATTAAAAGACGCTTGGACAGTCACACACTTGGCACTTGGATGAGGCTTGTTATCCTTAGCGCATTTGCAAAAACAAACATTCATTCACATATGCCAAACATCGCTACCGGATTAAGGTATATATACATATATATATATATATATATATATATATATATATAAGCACATATATGATGCCAACTGTGACAGTGACTGAGTCCCAGACTCTGATTCCGACTCCGACTCACAGTTGAGTTGATCATCGTCATCAGGGGCAGTCTGTGGCAAGGGGCAAGGGACGGGGGGCAGGGAGAAGCAGCTTAGCTCACACACCACTTGGCACTCTCGGGTGTCTTGTTAACATATCAACATCATGTCGCACTCGCACAACAACTGCCCACAGTTATGCGTTTGGCTTTGGGTTCCGTATTTGAGTTTAGGTATCTCTCTCTCTCTCTCTCTCTCTCTCTGTCTTTCTCTCTCGCTCGCTCTTCGTGGCATGTCGCCTTTTTACGATTATTATTTTTTACCGCTGTGGCATTTTAACGCCACAATCCAAAAGGCGCCTGCCTGCTGGCCTGCTGGCCTGCCTGCCTGTTTACTTTTTGGCCTGATGGGGCCTACAGCTAATTGGGAATTATTTTTATGCATGGATTGTGTGAAGAAATTGGTAATCATTTGCTTGGCGACTGTTTTCTTCTTCTTTCCTTTGCCGCCTGCTGCTGGCTTAATGCCTTCAAAGCGATAATTTCCATTGAGAATTGGGGAAAGTGGCAGCATCAGCTGCTGTGTAGTTTGCCAATGGATTATCTCTAAGTTTCATATCCTTCTATGTTAAAAAATATTATTTGGTTTTCAAATTTATGCTTACTATCACTTTAAAAAAATTTTAATAATTACAAATGTGTTGGCATTTGTTGAAAAGTGAATTGGACTATCTCTAAATAAATAAACACGTGTTACAACAATAATATAAAAGATAAAATTGCAGTCTCCTGTGAATATAATTTTCTTAATATTTAACTTGAGCTGAGTTTTCAGGAGGAAAGTCTTAGATTTAAAGCAGAATATAACTTGTGATGGCTTGAGTACAATAATTATTACTGTTTGTTTTTATTTTATATAGCATTTATATTGATAACATAGATTATAAAATATTGAGTTAATAATTTGTCAATTAATTTAGGAACGTTTGAGTTTTATTTTCGAAATCATCTTGTTTTTTTCTCAATAAACAATTCCTATACTTCTTTTTGAGTATGAGTTTTAGTTTCGAAATCATCTTGTTGTTTTCTCAATCAACAATTTCTATACATCTTTTGTTATATGCAGAAGCAAGTCAAAATAAGTTCACATATCGATCAAGAAGATCATTAGTCACCAGCTGGCTGCTCTCATCAATAGCCAATATCCGCTTCCGCGAACTCAACCACAATTCTCACACAATGCTAAACCACAAAAAAAAACTAAAAAAAAAAACAACAAAAATCACCGGAACTACGATCTATTCGAATTTCAATAAGCTCGTACCGCAGACATTGTTGTAAAGTACCAGATTAACATTTCGCATTAGCGGTGCAGTCAGAACCAGAGACAGAGTCGAAGTCAGAGTCAAAGAGTCAAAGCCTAAACAACAATGACAATGAATATAAAAGGTGACAAAGTCCCGAGCCAGGGCCAATGTCAATTGCGTGATGCGTGGGATTGCAACTGGCTGGGAAACTGGGAAAATCTCAGCGATTGCATTGAGCCATTAAGACAAATGGCCAAGCATTCAAAGCAAAGGAAAGCAAATGGCAAAAAGGCAAACAAAACAAAACAAAGCAAAGCAAAGCTTCAGCAGCTAGCTGACAAATGAGGCCTGCGGCTGGCTCAGAGGCAGAGGCACAGTCAGAGGTGCAGACAATGTGTTGACACGCTTTTGGCCAGGCTCCAGACACAGACTCAGATACAGATACAGATACAAATACACAGCCGGTGTATCTCACGGATACAGATACCAATTTGTCAACCGAACAAATAGCGAGCGTACGTGAGAGAGCAAAGCGCGTACGTGAACTGGGTGACACTACACAAACAATGCTGATGCTGATGCTGATGCTGATGCTGATGCTGATGCTAATGCTGATAATGTTAATGCTAATGATCATGATGATCATAATGATGATTATGTGATTGCTTGCGGCTGCTGCTGTTGTTATTTGTATCTATTGATCTGGCATTTGTCTAGCTGAAAATCTTTGGCGATGCTGAGGCTGCGACACATCGCTTTGATTTCAATCTTGATCTTGATATACAGTTCGGCGCCTCTTTGATGGCAATGGCCAGCAACAACAACAAATTCCTTGCTGGCCAAGAGCTATACGACACCACAAAAAAGCACCTCCACCACCACGACCTCAATGTGCGCTGAATTGTGTAAACAAGCTGACTCCAAACATACCCAACATCATCAATTTCAAACCGTGCAACTGCCTCTGTCTCCCTTGTGTCCCCCCCTCTCCCACTCACTCTGTCTTATTGGAAATTATCATAGCAGAGCATCTGAGTTATGCCCTATGCCAACGTTGCGACTTCTTCGTTGTTGTCCTGCCGATAATCAGACGCGCTTGGTGGCTCCTGGCCAGCTCCACTCAAAAGGCTCCAAGTTCCATTTTTTTTTTTTACCCCGCGGCGGCAAACGCAGTTGGAATATTTCAAGCGAAAATCGCACCGGATTCGAATCGCGCGGTATCGATTGACTCCTCCATCGCCCCAATCCCCCACCCCCGTCCTTGCTCCCATCACAGTCGAATGGTTGCCTTGTGCCTTATAAGCTGCATATGTGCTGCGGCCTTTCAACAAATTGACTCGACGATAATTGAAACTGACATGTGACTAATCTGCACAGAGACCCCTCAACAGCTCCAACTGCTCCAACTGAGCACTGAGCATTATTTAAACTGGTTGCCACCAAGCCACCTCTCCTTCACCCCTCCCCCGCTCTGCTCCGCGCTTCCATGGGTGACAATCGGGCACTGTACTTTGCGCCATAAATTTCGACTGTTTCTCAAGTGGCCGGCCGGCTACTTTGTTGTACAACATATACTTATATATATATATATATGGACATATATATATAAATATATATATATATATATATGTGTGTATGTATATGGTACATGGTCTTGGTCTTGCCTAACATGCGGGTCTGTGCGCGAGGAAATTGTTGCTCCGTGTGGGTGGCTAGCTGGCTCAGCGGCGTTATAGAAAATGTTACTTTTGATTATTATTTATGCGACATGATGAAGCTCAACCGATCGATGGCAATGCGTGCCCTGCCCACAAATATTGTGACAACAATAAAAACAGCTACAACAATAACAACACAACTCAACCTATGCCAAATGATGGAGCTATGATTATGTATTACTTGAGCAGATGTGGGTGGTAATAGAGAGGTGAAAGTGTTAGTTATCGCTTAAGGAAAGAAACAGAAAGACACAGAGAGAGAGAGAGAGAGAGAGAGAGAGAGAGAGAGAGAGAGAGAAGGAAAGAGAGTTAGAAAGAGAAAGAAAGCAAAACCTAGAATTAAGACAAACACCTCTGCTTTTACTTACAAAATCGTTTGACTGTATAATATCTTAAAAACCAAAGAGATTATTTTTCTTTAGCAAGAGCCATTCACTTTCATTTTACCACGTGTGCTCCGATTAAATACAAAGTTTTCGCCGCTGGCCAACCCCAACACAATTCACAGTATCGGTTTATTAGTTTTCGGCAAATTTGTCATTCCCCATTCCCCAAAATCTTTATTTAATCATTGTTCGAATAGCAGTCATAAAGTATTTGTGATACGCAAACTGCAAAATAAAAACAAAGCGTCAATTCAAAAATGAAAAATGTTGCTCTTGAACTTGACTAGAAGATTTCCTGTATATTATATGTTAATGCATTTATTTTTTTACACGTTTTGACTAACATGTTTTGAGTAATTTTCCTTAATACAATTTTTAGCTTACTGAAAAATTTTCTTTATACACTTGTAAGTAATTTTCGAGAATTTGTGTTTCATACTTTTGTTTGATATGTACTCCTTAATGCCTACATTTTTAATGGCATACACAGGCAATTTTGAAGAAATTCTAATTCCAGTAGTTTGAGCTTGTGCCGATAAACCAATAGTTAGCCAAAAAATTTAGATTAGAATATATGAAGCTCACAATCAACTCAATGATATGGCTGTCAGCTCGCTCGTGTACGATATCTAGAGTTGTTTGATAACACGACACACTGGCACACTTTCAGAAAAGCACCGATGTCTTTGACAATCTCTTATTGATAATGGGCACTTAATTAGCAAGGCCCAATTACGAGCCGAATAGAAAAAGACAACAAATTTTGCTCAAATTTATTTCACAAAACTTATATACTATCAGTGTATATAATTTATAAGAGTATATTTGTTTTGATCAATGATCGACATACAGTCTGTCCGTTTCTATGACTACAACTTCTCACCAAACTTTAAAGGTAGAAGACTGGAGACCTTCTTCAAAGATTGGCATCCTCCTTTTTGTCGTGGTTTTTGAAAATCGGATCACATTTGACAAAGTTAGTTTTAAGGTAATAATTGTAACATGAAAATCGATCCAGAATTATGCTATCACCTTTAAGTACAGTTTAATCTAGAAGTTAATCCATTTTCAACAAGTAGGATTATTCGAAATGTCAAAGCATGATTAAAAGGGGCTTTAGGTTTTGAAAATCTGCTCACTTTTTGGAATATATATTCAATGTATAAATATAATTTTTATGTGAATTCGCAGTTTTTATCACTTAGAAATTTGATACAGTCTGACAAAGCTGTGGGTCTGGAAAGTTTTGACCTGTCCCTCAAGCATTTCTAGGGTATAATTATACCCTAATACCGAATTGGGGGTGAGAGATTATTGAAACCACACTAAGACGAAGACCTTTAAAGATGGGTATATACATTTGCGGCCACGCCTACATCGGATATTGAAAATTTAAATGGTGCATGCATTAAGTCTGATTATATAAGGCAACACCCAATTAAGAAGGCGTTTTCCACCATTTATCAGATTTCAGAGTATTCTGCAGTCGGTTAGGCTCGGTTACTGCAACGCTCTCGCTTGTTTTTTGTTTTGTTTTGATAGCATCGAGCGCCATAAATTCAAAATGCTGCATCGAGACAAATTTTGAAAATACTTTTAGTCTTTTTGTTTTTGGTTTTATTTTATTGGCAAAAGGAACGCCACCATAAAGATAAACTCTAACATGCTTTATACATCATTAAACATTCCTGCACAGCCGCCAGCCAGTTAGCCAATTTCGGTTTTTATTGGTGCCCCAAACGCAGGCTCCCCACTCCCCCCTCCCGAAATGGAGTGAGCTGGAATGAGCTGGAATGAGTTGAAATGAGCTGAAATGAGATGGGCTGCTGATGTTTGGCTAGGGGACGAGGCGAGCTTTCGGTGATTTATATTTGACAGATTTGCGGTATTTGATTCCGATTCAAGTTCGAGTTCGGGTACGGGTTCAGGTTCAACTTTGGATACGTTATTTGGTGGGGTTCGTAATGCATGTGGTTTTAATATGCACCCACTTTTATCGGTTAAGTGGCATGCTACAGTGTCACGAGACTCGATAAATATCACCGATATTTAATTAAGTCTGGTTCGAGTGTGGAAGGCGCACACAAAAAAATTATATGGCTGGTCGGCATATACCCGGCGAATCTGCAAAGCAGGGTATATGTATTTTGCGGCTGATAATCTGATATAATGATTTAAATCTCTTCTGTAACATAATTTGTTAAATAAATAAATATTAGTGGTTGAGTCTAAATGATTTTCGGAATACTTTTCACAAGTCGTCTTGACTATTCAGTATTACAAATGTATTTATATATATATATATATATACAATACTCTGCTTAGATGTGAAAACGTAAGCGTCCACACAAAATCGCATTTTACAACACTTGAAATGTGAGTTGATTTTGGGATACCCACGGATAATATGATTAACCCCATCAATTAACAGCCATTTGGCGAAAATTCAAATTAAAGGTTGGTGATCGCATTCCAGGCACGCTGACTCAACGCCCATTAACCTCGTAATTTACAACATTGGACCCATTCCCCATCCCGAATGAAGAGTATCTGAAAAATCTGGGCTACCGCTGCACGCGCCATAAATATGTGTTAAGTAGGGGCAACCGCATAACTTATATCGAAAACTTGTGCTCATAACAATTTAATTTTGCTTTTGTTTCAACTGAGAGCTGTGGAAACGAGCCACGAATGGATCGAGGCTTATCCCCAAAGATTGTCGCGTGTCCGAGACAAGGCGAATTGAGGATCGAACAACGAGCTCGACCAAAAACGACAACCACGACAACAACAGCAACAATAACAGCAACAGCAACGACAACATATTGGACAGACAAGACGTCGCAAAACTCAGACAAGAGCAGTGCTAATGGGAATACTATGTAAACGGATGTTTTAATGTCCAAAAAGTAAACTGCGAAAATGCGCAACAGCAACTTAAAAATCGCTCCACACTCAACTCGCTCGGTTCGACTTGGTGCGATTCGATGCGATGCGATTCGATCGATCGCCCAACAACAAGAAAGTGTACATTATAAACACCTACGAGTATGTTGTTGTATTGACCATGTTGTTGTTGTTGTTGTTGCTGCTGCTGCTGCTGCTGTCGTTGTATGGCAAGATACACAAGTTTCGATATGCCGCCACCATTGAAAATGCGTACAAATTGCCCAGGAAAGTGGTGACAAGCTCGCAAGCTGTAAACCATCAAAAACAACAACCACTACAGATATCCCAGCAACAAAATTGAAACAAAGTAAATGGATGAATGAAGTTCAAAGTGATCAGTGTGATCGATATATGAGCTGCAGAAAGAAATGCCATAAATTAATCGATACATTGATGCAAAGTTTCCGCACATAACACAAAAAAAAAAAAAAAAACTGCAATTAACAAACGCGCAATAACAATAAAAACAATACCAAAACCTTATTATAATATTTGGAGCAATCCCACAGACTTGGTTCTAGCAAACCGCTGGAATCCTATCAAACCCAAACATGCTTAAGAAAGTGTTGCTGTTTTAATTAAATAATAATTAATGTCTCGACCACCTTTAGAATTGAGACGCAGATTACAAAAAATGTGCATTCCAACAGCAATCTATAATCTAGTGTGAAACCTTTTCGATCTGCACACATGCACGATTTGTGTAGCGCAGTGTAGATTGCATGCAAATTCAAAATGATCACCTTCATCACCATTAAAGACAACAGCGGCAGCCAAAATGTCGTCCTACAAATTAACAAAAATTCCAACAATTTCTGCATGCTCCATTCGACATGCCTCCTTAACCTCTTCGCATGTCTGTGTGCTGTGTGTGTGTGTGTGTTTGGCTGTGTGTGTAAGCACGAAAGATTTCTTCCACGTTGATTCAATCATTTTGGGCTGCTGTTAACAATAAGCTATCTCCCTCTCTTCCATACGCATCGTGCGTCTTCCCTGTCTCACGCACTTTTAGTTTGAAAAGGTTTCGGCTAGAAAAACAATTGCATGAGCTACAAGACTATTTGTTTCTCTTTTGTGGATTGATATACATACAATAAAATACAATAATTTGTAATTAAAATCAATAAATATTAATTTAACCTTTTTATTAATAATTATTTATGCATTTGATAGGGATATGCATTTTAAGAACCTTATTTTAAGTAGTATCTAAATTCGATCTTCATATTAAATTACTTTCAGTGTGAGAAGCAATCATTTTTTGTTAATATCAATTAATATTAAATTACAATTACTTTTAAGAACTGTGCATTTTAAAGAAAATTATAGAAGTCTTAAGAATGTTTTTAATATCTGAACTCGCTTTTAACTTATGAATTTATTTAGTTGAGTGAAGGAAATACCTAATTTAATAATCAAATATTAACATTTTTATATAATTTACACATAAGTGCCTCCTCCATAATCTCCCACTGCACCAAAGCACCCATCGAAGCTAATCCATGAGCTAAACCAATCGATAATATTACACAATGTTTGTATAGTACAACTCAAACACAACTCACGAAGGAGCCAAGCGAACAGCGAACCAAGTGAGCCGAACCGACTGATACGAACCATCGAACTATCGAGCGAACGAACAAGCGAACAGCAAACAGGGAAGCAAAATGGAGCTGCATGTCTGGAGTGTATGTGTGTGAGTGTGTTTGTGTGTGTGCGTGTGTGTGCGTGTGTGCGTGGATTGTTGTCTGGGCCCGCGCCCATTCATGTCATCAAGCGTGGTAAAACATGCAACGTGCCATTAGCCCGACGGGCGGATCGACAGAGGGACGGACACAACTGACCGACAGAGTGACCAGCCAACCAACCAAGCAACCAAGCAACTGGAACGCCTGGCAAAATCGAATTCCTTGTTAGATGCATTCCGACAAGTTGTTTCCTGACACCTCTGAAAAATACACTCATAAGCAGCGCGCTGCCTTTGCTTTCTAGGTGTTGCCAGCGATTTTACGACAACGAACCGAATGTGGACGTAAATGTGGATGTGGATGTGGATGTGGATGTGGATATGGTTGTAGCTGTGGACGAGAAGCTGGCGATAGCTTGACAAGAGTTTATGAAACGAGCCACAGCCGCTGACTCTTTTTTTATACTCTTTTTTTTTAATTTTTAGTTTTTTATTTTTTTTTTTTATATGGGCGACAAGAGTTGACAAGCAGGCGAAACGGGCTGTGGGGCAAGACTGGGGGCCGGTTAGTGAATCACTATGCGAGTTTGGGCTACTCTTCAGTTTAATGTTAATGATGTTGATGTTGCGGTTGCTGTTGTTGTTGTTGTTGCTGTTGCTGTTGCTGTTGTCGTCGTTGGGAACTGTTAAATTAATTATGAAACTTAAGCGTTGCGCCTGGGATTTTGCAATTTATTTTAATCGCACATTGCTAGGTATAATCGATTAGATCTGGACGCCTCAGCTTATGCAACAGTTCAACTCTCCCTTTCGCTACTTCTCCATATCTTTCTCCATCTCTTTCTATCTCTCTCTCTCTCTCTCTCTCTCCGCGTTTGTCACTCTCACTCTATGGGGTCTCGTTGAAATGTGTGTCAATTGGCATCGTAAATTCTCCAAGCTGTGTGACCATTTGTTGGCTTAATGTTAATTTCCCGTTAAGTTAGTCAATTGGCCAGCTTAGTCAGCTGCCGTCTTAGTCAGAGCTGAAGAGAATCTGTTGTCGCCTGCTGATCACATTTTAATTGCAGCTTTTGGTAGCATTATCAGATCATCCGTCTGACAACATGCTACCGTCTGTCTGCCTGGGAACGGGTATTATTGGAATGACTGCCCGCCTGTCCGCCTGTCCGCCTGCCCGCCTGCCTGCCTGCTTAATTAGCAATTGATTTGTCCATTTAAATATGGAAATTTTCATAAAGCGGCTTGACTAATCGTATTCAATTTTAAATGGGTCAAATGGAGCTGCTGTTTTGTTAGCTCCCCGTAAGCAACGAAAGCAAAAGAAAGATAAAGAAGACCTAAATATTATAAATATATTTCTAACCGATTATATTTCGTTACTATAGATATGAGCATTTTATCCACATTAAATGCTCAAACACTATTTACTATAGATAATAATGCGATATAATCAACTTATTAGACCTTATGTCACATACGCAGTGGCTTAATAAGTGAGAGATGATTAAATTGATAACACTAATACGATAAACGTTAAATTACTTTGATTAAAAATCGATATTCATTTATTTCTATTAGTTTACTTCGTGTTATTAAAGTGTTCAATTTGGTAAATCGTAATACAATATTTGTATTTTTGTTACATTACATTTAATTGTTATTACATTTAATTATATGTTATTTATTGACTAGTAACTGAGGCTTGGTTCATTTTGGTATTGTGATTTTCTATAACAATTGAATGGTTTACTTTAATGTAGTACACATACCACAAAACAAAGTGAATTTATTAGAGTCAGATTTCAAATCTTTCTCATCATTTTCAGTAATCTCTTATGACTTCTATGACAATTTAGTATTTTATCTCAAGAGTGCTTTGGTTAGAGTCTGATTTACAAATTGTTCTCATCACTTTATCAACAAAGCATTTCAAAAGCTTTCCAGTTCTCACACATTACTCATACGCACTCCTTGACATAGAACCAGTTCCAGAACCTATCTCAGTTGGCTACTAATTAATAATAGAGCTGACCAAAATAATGATAACACTTGCCACCGCGCATAGCTCTAACAATTTTGCTGCTGTTGCTGTTGCTGGCTGCTGCTGTTCACGTTATAGTTGCTGTTGTTGTGGATCGTGTTGTTCTTGTTGTTGTTGATCCACCCAAAACACATTTAATCATAACTTTGTTGTGGACGAGAGCTCTGTGTCTGTTTCTGTGCTGTGTGGCACTGTGTGTGCGGAGATGTGTGTCCGATTCCCAGAAATCAATCAGACAGCAGGCGGCAACGGCGGCAGAGTCCGCGCTTTCGGTAGCTTAGCGAACGGTTAGTCGATGGAACGGTCTACCCCTGGATGCCCCTGCTATCCCAGCTGCCTGTGCTGTCCAGTCCAGTCATAAGTTGTCTGCTGGCATTTTTGGGGCGCTGCCTGAATAAACGCATAAATCCGAAAGCCACAAATTGTAACATTGGCTGTAATAAATGCGGCGATACGCCCACCATTTGCTCAGGAACAGCCGCAACAGCAGCAGAAGCGGCGGCAGACGACGCTAATCGAGAGCGCAAGATTACCCCGTGCCCCTCAAACCCTTGCCCCATATCCAGTTCGGAATTTCGAGAGCAGTTATTGTTGTTGTTGTTGTTGCTGTTGTTTTTCATTTTCATTTTAGCCCTGAGCCTTTGAAAATTCACACGGCCTAACACACAAAATAAACAAAATGTTGTAGCAGGACCATACCCGATATACCCGATGATGATGCTTCAGACCATATTGTCTTAATGTGCAGCTTGCCACACCCCCACTACCCAGCCCTCTGCTCCTCGCTCATGGTCCGCACGAGGGATGCACGTATCTGTTGCCCCGTTGCCCCAATTAGCTCGATTTGCTTCTGATACGCGCGTCGTAGACGAACAGTGGAGGTGGAAATGGAGTTGGTGGTGTGGTGATGGTGGAGGTGGAGTTGGATGTTGGTTGTTGGTTGTTGGTTGTTGAACGTCGAATGTTGGCAGACGCTGATGCCTGACCCTGGCAAAGGGTTCAGCATTGGTGTACGCTACTCCATACATACATATATTTCTCGACCTTTTGACAATTTAATAATAGGCTGCACTCGCACTGACCAAATGACGGACTCTGACTTTGACTCTGACTCTGACTCCGACTCGGACTTGGATTCTGTCTCTGGCTGTGGACTCAACAATGCGCCCACCACATTTCGTAGAAATGAACAGTTTTGTGTGTCGGAGACTTAGGTCTCTCTGGTAGCATCGTCAGTTTTGGATGGGCGTTAAAATTGGGCTGATCACGTTCCTGCATGCCGTTCACTTAGGTAGCCCGTTTATCTGCATCGTAATCCGAGTTTTCAATCCCACAGATTTCAGTTTTTTGGTTTTGAGTTTCAGTTATCTGACATCGCATAGATGGCGTCCCTTTTTTGACTTTCTATGGCTCTTGATTTTGATAAACGCTGCTAAATTGTGGCAAATTAAATTATTAAACAACATTTTGTGCTCGCCTTTTATGCTCTACTCTCGTCTTTTTTGGGGCGACGCAAATTGTAGCAAATTATCTTTGGCCTTGTCCAGATTTGGTAATGTTCTCCACTCTCGACTGTTAAATCGGTTGTGGGCGCAGTTCCAGATCAGTTGATTCGATCTAAGCCTATAGTTAGTTTAATATATGGTCGCAAACGTAGCTGTAAACCAATCATTAACAACTGCCACATTTTGGCTAACTACATGGCAAATGCATCAAAGTTAGTTCTCAGAATTTTTAAGAATTAAGCACTATGTAAAATAGATTAAATTTTATGTTTATTTATTTATTTAATGCGCACTAACAGTCCACCTTTTTTTTAAACGGTTTTATAAATACAAATTTAAGTTTAAATTTAAAATTTAAAGTTGAAATTTAAATAAAATTTATGAACAAAATAGTAAAATAAATCACTAAGAATCAAGCAATTCTATTTTGATAAGCTTATATGAGCTTGATAAAATAACTATTTCAAATTTGTTGCATGAATCAGGGTCTAGGCCAGTTCTAATCGCTGACTTTCCCACAGAGTCAGTTAAACTTTCCAGTTGATTACAAGCCGTCAACTTACTTTCGCCACATTTCTCGCAAAAAATGCATTGGCCAGCGATTCAGTTAGTAAAACCCAAAAATACGACGAAAAAAAACCAGTTAGTTCATTGCATGGCGTCCCCTCGTGTGAGACAAATTTGCTGACAAATTCAAAGCAGCAAGATCAACAAAACTGCCAGCCATCAATCAAACCATTAAAAAGAATGCACCGCAAAGTGAGTCGAAAAAAAAAAATCAAAAAATCCGCAGAAGAAAAAAAGGAACGCCACCTACAAGCCCCAGAGGTGGAGCTCATAAGGGAGTCAAGGAGTCAGAGGGGTGGGGCTGCGAAGCTGGAAGCAGAAGGGACTGTCGACTGTCGTCTGGGCAAAATTATCAGCAAACATGTTGATTGTTATTGATCAGCGCTGTTGATTAAAGCGACAGAGTCAGAGACCGAGAGCAGCGGTATTCGGGTTCAGGTTCAGCTTGAGGTTCGGGCTTGCGATTGGGGATTGGAGATCGGGCATCGGAATCGGGATTGCTGACATCGGATATGAATGGCCTGGGTGGCCATCAAAGCGACACTATGTCGCCTGTCAAAATTCTTAATCAAATACGCGGCGGAATGTCATCATTATGCAAAGAGCCTCTGGCTTAGCCTCTGCTACCCAACCACTTCTCTTCCCTTCAACTTATTTCTCTCCCTCTCTCTCTCTCTCTCTCTCTTTGAACTTAACATGCAAGGCTTGCCGCCCAGACATTTACAATTTACACGGTTGTGCGAGGGGTTGGTTGCGGACGGGGGGTAAGGTAGTTTGCTACATAACATGCCTAGAGTCTGTGCCTTCAAGGCCTGTTGACAGACGGCCAACAACATTTGCGCCACATTTGCTTCACACGCGGCCGTCGCCAAAGTCTCTCTGACATTTTAATCGCATTTGCTAAAACTCAGTGAACAATTCCCCACAAGACGGCAACTGAGAAAAATAAGCAAGAAAACTACAATTTCCACACCACGAACAAGCCTATACACTTTATACATGAATGAGATAATAATTCTGGTACATTTCACATTCTTAAAAAGTTTATCAAGCTATTTAGCTTTCAAAATATTTAGCTTATATAGGTTCAATATGTTAAGATCAAAGTTTAATTTTGAAACACATAGACAATAACAATCCTTTCATTTATTTTAATTTCTTTATTGAAAACCAGTTAAAATTCATTAAAATATAGTCAATTCAGATTATATAAGCTTAAAGAAAAACAACAAATAAATTGCATGTTGATTTTTATGTGCATAACTTATTTTTGTAAGTGCTCCAACTTTCTCAATGCTGAATTAAATAATAAATTGTCCCTCTAAATGTTTACTCTGAATGTTTACTATGAATATTTAGCAAGTTGTATGTTTTACTGATGATGTATTAATTGTAAGGTAGTAAATCAATTCAACAGTAAATCAAATAAATGTTGATTTTAAGGCTAAACAAAAATATGTATGTAAGTACATGAAACAAAAATGTTGCTCGCCTTCATTAATAAACAATAAAAATCTAAATGTTGATATTAACATTTGCTTAAACCGATCTTGAGTCACTTTATCTTTAAGCAAGTCATTTGTCAACTGTTTCAAACATTATATAATAGTTATGTTGTCCGTGGCTAGGGCAAAAAGGGAAAGAAACTGTCCAGTTGACCGCAACTTCAAACTGTCATTAAAAGAAGCGCGCAACGCGCGCACGCATTTTACGAGGCAGCAAGCAAACTTGCAACAGCAGCAGCAGCAGCAACGAGAAGAGATCTGTTTTGGCTGACCAGGTCCAAGAGGCAGCAGCAGTGACACTCTTGGCCCACTGTGACAGAGAGATTCGCCTGGACGGGAACGGAGCCTGATGATAGCTTACTTAGCGATTGCGACGGCGGCGTGTAATGTATGAAGCGGATTTCAGGCCGCATCGCCTTATTTAGGAGATCGTGATAAAAGTTGGAAGTCGCTTGATTTATGTCAACGCACACGGCGCAAAGACCAGCAGACCACAGATGACCAAAAGACAAAAAACAAAAAACAGAAAAAAAAAAAACCAGAAGAAAGAGAGAGAAAAATAAATAAATAAGATGCCCATTCGCTGGATATCCCATTGCATGCCGTACCACGTCTCTATCCTCTCTCCCATCGACGCAGTTAAGTGCCAAATTAGGAATATTATTGAAGCAATTGCCGCAGAGCAGAGCAGAGCAGAGCAACGCTGGCTATAAGTAGAAAGCCCCTAAACTGTCACTGGGTGAAGTGAGCTGTCACGTTTGCGGTCTGCTTATGTCAGCTTCAGCTGCAACCGACGACTCTGACTCTGGCTCCGACTCCGTTTTCGTCTCCGACTCCAACAACTACAACAACAACAACAACGATGACGATGACGATGACGATGACGATGAAGCCGCCTCTTAAGCCCTTTAAAATGTGTTGTTATGATCGGCCGGCAGCGATAAGTTCTTGCTGCAGATCTGCAGCTGGGTAGCTGCAACTGCAGCTGAGAGAGATTGAAGCATGCAGCCGGCACACAATCCCAGTCCAACTCCACACAGTCCCAGTCAGCCTTGCGACAGGCTCTAGAGTTACGCGACATTGGGTTTTGGGGGGCTTTTTGCCAGTTGGAGCTCACTTCGATGCAAATCATTTTACGTGTTGGCGACATTAAGCGCGAAATGACCCCGTTATCCCACTTGTCATCATCACTTCATAAATTAATGCAAACTCGGAAGGCAGATCAGGAGGCAAGTGAAGCCCGGACAGTCAAACTGCCAAGCGGCTTAGCTTACTTGGCTAGCATCAAGTTGGCTCAGGGCCAAGGCTCCGGAGGACACTGGCCAACAGCATTTATTTTGGGTTGTGTTTGCATTGATTTGTTATATTTTATTAATTACTTCTTATTACTTAATAAAATTACTATTTAAGTATAAATATTCTTTATTTATTAATTAATAGCAGTCAACAGTTAAATGTAAACATTTTTAGTTTAAGTTTAAAAGGAAAGAAAAATAAATTATTTAAATTAATAAATTAAATAAAAAAAAAACATATTCCGAATTGTTAATAAAAATCAAACACAATATTCGGTTTTTTCCTACGTAAACGTTCCTATAGTATAACAAATGACCCATAAATATTTCAGAAAATCATTTTCAGATACTTTTATTCAATTATTAATTAACCGGTTTTGCCATTTATTCTTTTAGATTGTTAAGTTAAAATTTAAATTTTACTACTATAACTTATCAAACAATACGTATTGTTGCGGTAGTCGACAGTATTTGAATACTAAAGTACTAATTAAATTTAAGTTTTTAAACCTCTTTGGAAATAGAGCACTACCTCATTTTGCTGGAAGGTAAAAGCCAAGATGTAGAATTTCAAGCAGTTCAAAATCTATGCAAATATCATTTATGTATATCTCTATAATTTATACATTTGCCTATCATCGATATTTATAAATAGAGGCTTCTCCTTAAATCATATCTTGAGTCGAATTCTTTGATTCTTTGATTGTTCTAATGACTTGTTATTTGAATCAAAATCACTATAATATGTTGTCTTTTAAAACTATAATTTGAAAATAATTTTATAAAAATCAGAAATATTGTCAAATTAATTTTCAGATCATACATAAAACGTGTTCAACAGTTGAGGGTTTGAACTGTATTGATGAGTTCTTTAAATATCGATAAAAATGCCAATAAAATTCAGTGGAAAATGCCCCACAATTTCCGCAGAGGTGCTTATACACACACACACACACACACTCATACACACACACACACATACACATACATATATAATGCGCATTCCACAGTGCAATGCGATGCAGTCGCGATCCGTTCGCGATCATGTTGAAATTTGTGATAGCCGCCGTCGAGGACAAATTGGTCCCTTAACTGTTGGCCAAACGGTCCAAAACACACACACACACACACACACATGCAGACTCTCTAGAGTCGAGAATCAGAATTGGTTGCTGGAGTGAGAGATTGGAGAGTTGGTGCCGTCAGTTGGTCTGGTGTCCTGGACTTGGGGCCGAGCTGGGCTGGGCCTGCTCCGCTTTGCGATTACGATCACTTTTAGATCCAATATATCAGAGGCGCGTTGACGTCGTACATTGGACGACAATTGATATAAGTTGTGGTGAAAAGTTTAGTGGCATTCAACGATTGCTTTGCTAGATTAAAAGCGACAGGCAGCGGGCATGGAGCACAGTTCCACAGTGCCACAGACACTGGCAGCGAACCGTTGCGTCTGTTTGCCTGGTGTTTTATTTTGTGTGTTTTCTTTTTGGCCCACAAATCTTTGGCCAGTCACAATGCCGGCAACAACACCAACCACAGCAACCACAGTAACAACAACAACAACAGCAGGAACAAACACGAGTAACAACAAAGCAGACAAATAGCCGCACGTTGTACGTGCCGCACTCTGGAGCTTGAGCTGAAGCTGAAGCTGGGTCTGTTTCTGGGTACCAGTTGCAAGTTGCCTACTGCTGCCTTGCTTCTCTTTTTTTGAAATTTTGCTCAGTACATTTTTGTGGTAGTTGCGCTTTTTTAATTGCAGCCCACAGCGACACAGGAGCGGCTCCCAGTCCAACAAATGACGACAGACGCACGGACAGACAGACGGAGGCGTCGTCATCTCTTAACAGTAAAAGCAAAATTATGCGATGCTACGTGTTGACAACAAGGTGGAGCATTCCAATACGTTGCCCCAGATGCTATCTCATCCACAGAGCTATGGGCCATAGCTATGACTGCTTGCCTGACTGCCGCCTCAGTTCCAGACGCGACTCAGCCTCTGACTTGCCTCTGTCAGATATTACGTATAAATTAAACGAAATTAATGAGCCTCGTGCCAATGGCGAATATTGTATGCTCTTTAAGTCAAGCTGTGAAAGTTAAAAATAGCAAACACATAATAATAATAACAAAAAATCTGTCAATAGCTTAAACTGAAAAAATGGCGAGGCTGAAGTAATTAGTTTCAGTTGTGAGTTAATATTGCCTTTATGCTTACTTCATCTAATAATATCAAGAAATGTTAATAACTGTACTTTTCAAAAGTTATTTTTTTAACTGTATTACAACATTTTGTAGCGAGTTTTAAGTCTTGAAGGTTAAAAAAAAGAATTTCAATTTTCTTTTTATTTAATTTTTAAAAATATTAAACATTCTCGGCGTAGTTCCGCCTAAAGGTTAACTTTTCAGAACGTGTTAATTTTTGGAATGGAATTGTGTTCTTACTTGCATAATTGCTGAACTGAACTTGTTGGTTAGAATCGTGAAGATACAAATCGTGTGATTAATTATAAATATTTATAGTTTGGTGCGCAAAATACGCTGGCTCCAGGTCAATGTTATATTTATTAGTGTTTATTTTTTTTTTTATATGTATACTGCGATATATTTGGATTGGTTACATAGTCATCTCAGCCGCTGGGTTAGTGTATCAGCAGCACTTATCAGCTAATGACATCTAATGAGTTAGACAGCGTCGCTTCAGGTGTGAGTCGGAGTTTGGAGTCTGAAGACGTCGCACCTTGAAGCGGGGCAATTGAAACCCGTTAAACTGTTGCCAAATATTGTTGTCGTTGAGTGCCGAGATTTATGCGAAGGCCGCTGGCTTAGAAAGTCGCCGAGATGAGTCAAATGCAACAAAAATGAAATGCAGAGAGAAAAGCACAAAATACTCTTTGAGTCAAAGTGATGAGTATTTAACGTGCTTATGATGTGGCAACAGAAGTTGGCCAAATGCAGAAAGTGTTGCATGAATCACGTGGCCAATAAACTAAAATGTGCAGCTGTAAGCTCAGCAAAACTTAAAAAAAAAAGCGGAAATGAAGATTGCGCTACTGAAGTGTTGAATCAGCCACTTTGATGGCCGCAATTGATAAGGCGGCCTGAAGGATGGCCACAGAGCGCACAGTAAGTGGGTGGGCACATAGAGAGAACGAGAGAGAGGGAAAAAAAAGAGAGATACAATTTGACTGGTAAGATTGAGAGCTGCGTCTAAGCCAACAAAAACAACGGGTGGTGGCCAAAAACGCAGCACGCAGCCACAATACAGATTTGGCCAGTTACACTGTGCGTGTATACCAAGCCAGCGAGTGTGCGTGAGTGTGTGTGTGTGTGTTTGGTTGTGCAAACATTGCAGAAGTCAAACTGAGCCAGTTGTCGTCCTTTTTTGCGGGTAGGTGGAAACAGTTTAGTTTTAATACCATAAGCAGCAGCAGGAAGCTGCAGCCTAAGCTGAGAATGGCGATTGAAGTGCGGCAAGCGGAACGCGGTTAGCCGGAAAACCACACGTGCCTCCACAGTCCACAGAGTGCGACCACATGCGGTTGCTGCAGTGCGCTGCATCCTGAGACACAATACACACACACACACACACACACAAGCTGACAAACACACTCACACAAACACACACAGTAGCCGTCTTAGCATTCGTTTCGCATTTGGAAACGCTTTCATTATCGGCTGCCAGTTCGCATTTGAACCGAAGTCGGAGTAAGAGTCCAAGTGTGGCGCATCCTGCCGTGCAACGTGCAACTGCCCAAGTGCCAACTGGGCACATTTAAATTTGGTCTGCTCATTTGGGAAAATTGGATGCGGCAATGTTACGGCTTATCAAAACATAGTCAATATTTAATTAACACGAAGCGCAGCGTGTGGCAACTAACACCAATGATTTATGACACCCGCTTGCAATGTGAAATTCCCTCTGTCGTTCTTACTAATTTGTTAAAGGTTCGCTGCCTCACACGGGGGTCAATTGAGCCGACAAAGGTAATAGTTCCACAAGTAGTGCATGGGGGGGGAGGGAGTGTGGGTACTGGATACTTAATGGTGCATTTAATGATGTGTGTCTAGGGCTGAATGCATGCATATAAATGGTCAATGATAATGATAGCAAATAATGCAATGGAGAAGATAAAACTAACGCATACACACACACACACTCAGAAATGCAATTACAACTGTTTCTGTGTCTGCGTGTGTGTGGGAGTGGGGAGGGGAATGGGGGAGAATCAGTCTACCATCTGGCAGAATTGAAGTTACTTATTTGTGGTACAGCACAATATCTAATATGAACGGAATTAATATCAATTTCAACTTTTAAGTTTTTTTTAGTTGTATTTATTTCTTATTTAAGAATTCCTTTATTCTGAACATTTTAAGCATGTGAGAAGGGTATAGCGAATTAGCGCAGAAATATGTCACAGGCAAACAAAATACCTCGGATATACCCCCATAAGGTATATCTATTATTGATCTCAGAGACTTTAGAAGCTAGCTACTTCAAATTTGGAATATAACTTCTACAAATACCAAACGCAGATCGAGTTTATTTCATTTCATTGATAATCGATGCAAATCGATTTCCGAAATCAATAAAAGATACCACTGTAAAGATATAACCTTGATTAATATCCAGGTGTTTAACAGCTGGCTTCAGGGCATAACCAACTCAAGCTCTCTCTGCTTTCTATTAAATTTTCCTTTTAAATTTATTTATCTATTTCATGTTTCTCTCAACTTTTTTAATCTATTATATATTTTTGTACCTATTCTTCTATTTTACGTTTCCATTAAGCTCAGCCAACATCTATATATAAATATTAATTTTTTTTTTAATTACCTTAACCGCTAGAGATCTTTTTACGTAAGTTTCTGTATAAACAAAAATTAGCATATATATATATATATATATATATTATATAGGTAGAGTCTTATTTAAAAACTATTAATTATTATAGCTCTGGAAAAGGAAAAGAATTTTTACAACCTCCACTTCTCAATTGCACATCAATCATTTGCATTCATAGAATATATATATTATATATAGTTGTTAATTTATTTATTCCACAAATTGTTTGTAATGGAGATGACTTTGGATAGGTTCCAGTTAGTTAACAGAAGCACAAGCACGTCAAGTGCATGCATAAATGCATTAAACATTAAGTCGATCATTAAATAAAATATAAGCAAACAACACGATTAATCGATTGACTAATCTGTCATGCTAGAAAAATGTAAGTAATTCAAAACAGCACTTTGAAGGATTACATTGTATAAATATGTTTCTTTATTTACTTATTATTTTTTTGTGTTTACCACAAATGCCAAAAATAAACACAAACGTCATCATACATATTAAAAACTTAAAAAGAAAATATAATTATTAATATGATTATTATTATTATTGTTCATTTTATTATATTTATATGTGCATGCAGACGATGCTAGCGATACCCACAAGACCGCCCGTAACTCTTTGTGGGCGTGTAATACATATTGCGTATGGGTTCCTCTCTGTGTATTTTTTTTTATTTTTTTGTCAATTTATTTTCATATAACAATCTCAATTTATATATATATATAAATATTAATTATTTTTTTGAATTACCTTAACCGCTAGAGATCTTGTTACGTAAGTTTCTGTATAAACAAAAATTAGCATATATATATATATATATATAATATATATATAAAAATAAATAAAACTAAATTAACCAAGGTAGACTCTTATTTAATAACTATCAGTTATTAAAGCTCTGGAAAAGGAAAATAATTTTTACAACCTCTAACTCTCAATTGCACATCAATCATTTGCATTCATCGAATATATATATTATATATATATATGTTCATTTATTTATTCCACAAATTGTTTGTAATGAAGATGACTTTGAATAGATTAATGGATTCCAGTAAGTTAACAGAAGCACAAGCACGTCAAGTGCATGCATAAATGCATTAAACATTAAGTCGATAATTAAATAAAATTTAATCAAACAACATGATTAATCGATTGACTAATCGTTTAACAAAACTGCTATGTTATATAAAGTCGTGCAGACAAATGCACATACATACAACATACTTACTTATTTCACAGAAATGTTGCAACCACATGCTAGAAAAATGAAAGTAATTTAAAACAACACTTTGAAGGATTACATTGTATAAATATGTTTATTTATTTACTTATTGTTTTTTTGTCTTTACCACAAATGCCAAAAATAAACACAAAAAGTCATCATACATATTAAAAACATTAAAATAAAATATTATTATTATTATGATTATTATTATTATTATTATTATTATTATTAATTTTATTATTTATTTATTTATATGTGCATGCAGACGATGCCACCGATACCCACAAGCCCGCCCCTAACCCTTTGTGGGCGTGGCCCGCTGCATGTAATACATATTGCGTATGGGTTTCTCTCTGTGTATTTTTTGATTTTCTTTTCATATTATTTTTATATAAATAGCAAAACATTTACAATCTTATTGCATCGCACTCAAAAAAAAACTTTTTTCATGCTTTCAAGTGAATTTTTTGTTTTTTTTCTTCTTTTTTTGTATATATTTTTCAATGTTTTTCATTTTGATGTTTACATCTTTAATTGGTAAACTTAAACAAAACAATGCATATATCATTCATTATATAGTTTAATAGTTTTTGTTTTAATTATTGTTTATTATTATTATAAACTTTATGTAATACATTTTCAACGTGTTTGTTTGTTTGTTTTATTTTTGTGATTTAAAAATAAAAATACTTAAGATTTATTTTGTTGTTTTATTATTAAATTGTAATTAATTGTATTATTAATAAGATAGCGAGAGGATCGCACAAGTTCCGAGTTATAAGGCAAGAGAATTGCAGCTGTTCATTAAATATTGATTGATTGATTGATTGCATGGTTGATTGATTTACTTTTGAATGATGTTAAGCACTCAATGTTGCTTCATTGTCGGGGAAAGCACAAGAAGCTTGAGCTTAATTGTGCTTTCCATAAACAAAGCTAACTTTGAAATGATGTTCAGGCATATTGCATGTTGCATGTTGCATGTTGCTTATGTTGTTGCATGCCTATTTGTTGTAGGCACGCCCGCAGGTGTCCATGTGTGAATTTCTGCAAAGATTATTGTAAATTGTTGTTGTTGCTCTGATGTTGATGTTGTTGTTGTTGTTGTTGTTGTTAGTGCTGGTGCTGCGCCTGCGCAACATTTGGTGGGCGTGGCAAGTGCACGTTTTGATAGACCATTAATTATTAATTGAAGAAGAAGAAAATGACAGCCAAACCGTATAATAAACATAAGCGAATTATCGATTATACCAACACCCGATTGCATTCCGATGTTTATCGCTGCAGTTGGACTTGTTGCAGCTGCCGTTGCTGATGCTGCTGCGGCTGCTGCTGCTGCTGCTGCTGATGACGATTGGATCTGGTAGTAAGCGTGTTTTTGTGCAGTGCATGAGGGTGGGCGGTGGGCGGTAGGCGTGTTTGAGTTGGTAAAATGCTGTGCTTGCTGTTTGCTGTTCTTTGCTGTTGCGACCGATTACCGATTACCGATTACCAACATATATATCGATAGCTATATATTTATAAGACAGTTGCCCCTTGCTTTTGTTTTTTTCTTTTTCTTTTCTATAAAATATTTGTGATATTGCGTGCGGTTGTTGCTTTTGCTGTTGGTGCTGCGGTGCTTTAGATATCTGATGGTGTCTTTTTATATATATTTTATATTGCTGTGTGTTGGTATTGTATTGTATTGTATTTTTTGTATTTTTTTTTTTTTGTTTTTTTGTATATATTGTATTTATGATATTTTAGCTTATCGCCAAACACACTGACTACATCTACAAATAAAAGAGAAAATAGAGAATCAAAATAGTGATGTAGTAGAGTTGTGTTGTGATAAAAAGTCGAAATAATAATAATCAGATTTAACATATGATGTTTCATGAGGTGTGTGTGTGTGCTTAAGGATAGAATGTGTATAAGTGCTGGAAATTGTATGTGTGTATGTGTGTGCAGAAGCTTTTCCATATATATTCAAGACCTTTCGTGGAAGAAAAAGGTTAAAAGGTAACCCAACTAATATCAAACTGTCAAAAAACTATTTACCTAATGGAATTAATATATGTATATATATGTATGTAATATATTTAGCAAAATATCTTCAGACTCATCTATGTTTGTATTTCACTTAAGTCCCCGTTAATAAATATAATTATACTACATAATAAATATAATTATACTACATAAAATAATATTTTTGACAATGACAAATGAATTTTCCTTTTATTGATAAGTAATGAATTTGGTAATTGTACTTTATCAAAAGAGCAATATATAATTTTATTTACGTGCAATGACTTAAGTGATTTTAATACAAAGAACTGGAAAGCGATCAGATCCATAAAAACTTTTCAAAGTAATTTCTACTAAGTGAATTATCTGGCTATACATAATTTATACATATCTAAAGACTAAAGACTGGTAACTGAACTGATATATGAAATATATATATATATACGTAAACATTTGTCAAACTGTTCTATATGTACATGTAAGTTTCACTTAGGACAAAAATATATATTGTAACCAACACCACAATAATTGTTCGTTTGTTTTGCATGCACATGTAATAGTAGCATTTGAGTGCTATTTGTATTCTAAAACCAATTCACGCAACACACACACACACAGACACACATGTATACACGCATAAACATATGTAGATCTGTACAACATGTTGAGGTTTATGGATATGAAAATGGTAAGTGTTCTGGTGTTGATGTTGTTGATGTTGTTGTGCAACTCACCTGTGCTGACGCAGATTATCACGTTGCTTGAAGTATTTGCCGCAGACCTCACAGGAGTATGTTATCTCTGGGGATTTGTGCGTGCGCTCGTGTATCATCAGATTGTATGGCTTGGTGAAACGCCGCTGGCAATACTTGCAAATGAACTCACACTTTGGACGCATCTTGCGACGGAAATCCGACCGGCAGTCATCGTTGTCGATTCGCATTACAGCAAACATTTTGACAGACGATATATTTTCCCTCTTTTTTTCGTTTTTTTTTTTTCCTCTTTTTTTCTGTGTCGTTTGCCTACGTGCGCTCAATGCTCACACAATCAGTGGGTGAAGTTGCTGTTGTTGTTGTTGTTGTTGCTTCTCCCAGTCACACATACACAGAACACTCGCTCTCTCTCTCTCTCTCTCTCTCTCTCTCTCTCACACACTCACTCTCTCACACTCTCTCTCTCTTCTCTGCTCTGTGTACTCTCCTTAACACACACTCTCCGTTTCTCGCTCTGTTTACTCGATCTCTTGCACTCAGTCGGCTGTTGTTGTTGTTGTTGTTGTTGCTGCTGGAGCTTTGAGCTTTGCTCTGTGCAATGAGCGCAAATGCTTGGACGCTGTTAACGGTACTCGAAGCGTAATCGCTATCTCTATTGCTATTCCAGATAACAATTACAAACACACAAGCTATTTTTTTTTTTTTTTTCTTCTTCAACTGTTACTGTTAAAATGTGGCAACGCTGCTGGTTTTGCTGCTTTTGCTGCTATTGCTGCTTTTTCTTCTTGTCACACGCTCGTTGGCTGTTGGCTGTTGGTCGTTTGCTGTTGTTGTGATTTCTCCGTGTTGTTGTAGGCGTTTTGGGTGGGCCGTCTCTCCAGCTGCTGGTGCTGCTGCTGCTGCTGCTGTTGTTGCCGTTGCGGTTGCCTTTTAGTTTATGGCGCACTTTAAGGCAAACACCTAAAAAAAAAAAAAAAAACGTATACAGACAAGAAACAAAGTTAAATAAAGTTAGCAACGCCTGCGACATCTTTTATGTGCCAATAAATTTGAGCGAAAATACCACGACAACAACCATAACAACATCAGCAACAATAATAACAATAACAATAACAGCAACAACAACAACAACAGCAACAAGTCATCAACTTAAATCACACAACATGAAATTGAAAATGACTCATTAAAGCCTGAACCGCTGCTGGCCCAAACGCAACCACACGATCTTGGTGGTGGTGTTGACATTTACAAATCACCAGCCGCCCAGTTTCAGTTGCTAACCTTCGCTTATAATTTGTCTTAAACGACAACTTGTGACTTGGTTTTTTGTGTTTTATTTATTTTTTTCCATTAAAATTCTTCTTCTTTTCTTGTTGTTATTGTTGTTGTTGTTGTTGTTGTTCTGTGTGTGTTAATGCCAACTTTGCGCATTGTTTGTTGACCCGGTTCGGTATCAGTTTCACTGTCATCAGCTGCCGTTATTTGTTGTCAACTGTACTTCCGCAACACAATTGTTCAATTAGCAACAACAAAAAAAAAAATCAACAAAATAAAAACAAACTACGAAACTTGCATACTCTTTAAAAAAAAAAAAAGTCAAGGCTAAAGAGCTTAACATTGGTTTGTGCTAAGTTTTGATAGATTGTATTCTTCTCATTCATCAATAATTAATTCAAATGCTAAAATTTCTGATTCTTATTTTAATTTTCAAATACAAATGAAATAATAATGCATTTATTTTAAATGAATAAAAAAAAAGAATAGATTTGATTTAAAATTGAGTATTTCTCTTAGACTCTTGCCACAATAAATTTGTAAGAGTTCACGCATCACACATTAAAGTCAAATCTAGAATTGCATTCCTGCAATGAAAGCTAAGGAATAAAATGATGCGATTGTAATGAAATCAACATAAAAACGCATCGCCTTCCTTAGGAAGACCATACACGGAGTTTAATGATCGTGGCTAGGCGAACATCTTAGTTCACATAGGACAACCGAGGGCAATAAACACACTGAGAGGCGTCACAAATGCACTCGTCGAGTGTTTATGCCTCTGTGGCAAACGGTGTCGATCGCTGGGGCAGACAGTTGCCATATTTGAGTCGCTTCATTAAAGTGGCGCTGTAACAAGTTTATTTTTAATTGGCGCCCGCGACTCTGAAAACTGGAAGTTAAATTTATGCCAGTTGATTTTGGGGGCAACATTTGGATTCTGCTCGGTAGTTAATAACTGTTATTTTTTATGTAATTTTATTTTTGTCATTTCGGCGCCGCTGGATGTTGCATACATACATATATGCATATGAATATGTGTATATAAATACGCGTCAGTCCCTTAATGTTATGCCATACATTCTTGGCATTGGAATTGGGATACGAAGAGGTTTTCTGCTTAAACAAAAGCCTGCGCTGACTGGTAGCGACAACGTCTCTCGGCAAGCCTCGATTTCAATATTTATTTATATGTAGTATGTAGAGTTTTTTCTCCTTTTTTTTGGAATCTCAAATCGACTTTGCGAGCGTTCGCAGCTGGAACTCTTTGGGGTTTTGTGGCTGGGGGCAAAAACGTTGACAACAAAAGGCAAACGTCACAGCGGGTGTTGCAAGCAGGCGCAGACGCTACGTAGTTATTGTCATTATAACATTAATGCCCACTAAACATATTCAAATTATAACACTGACTTTTGGCGTCCAGGTTAGCGCTGGCAGATGGAGTCGTAGTCCAACTCCAACTCCAACTCCAACTTCAGTTCCAAGCTCCATGTTAATTTGTGTACACAATGTGGCGTCACATTGGCATTTTAACGCCGTTAATCATGCGACACAGGGCGCCTGCATAAGGCCATGGGATTCGATATGGATTCGGCTACGACGAGCTGCATCTGCATCCAATTCCACTCTGTTTTTTTTTTCTTTCCTGAGTTCTGCTTTGGACATTCTTTGGCGTGGGCCTAAATGGAGCAGCATTAGCCATGGCCAACGGCTATGCCTAAGCACTTTTTTTTTAAGTTTGACTGAATGACTTTAAGAAGTGGCTAAACTCATTTATCTTCATACAACAATTGAGTGGCCCTTAATATATATATATATATAAATATTATATGTACATAACTTGTCAGTAATATATATATAATTACAAGTGTTATAATCGTTGAAGGCTCACTTTAATACGGCTAATTCTTTTAAGTTGCTTTTATTTTCCGAAGTTCTACTTGGGTTTCACATTTTTATCGTTCTTTTGTATGCTTCTATTGTATTCATCTATAATATTTAAATACTTGTCTTATATTTAAAGTTATGATTTGAAGGTGGAATCTGTTTAATTGTATTGTTTATCAATTGTTTCGTTCTAATAACACAACTCTACAAAGTTGTTAAGTGTAGTTTATGTTTGAAAAATTATAGTACTGACTAAAATGATGGACAATAAAGAGCAATATATGTCTACATTTAAAACTAACATCTCAAAAGTTTAGATTAAACTGGTTTAAAACAAAGAGAAATATAAATCAACATTTAAAAATAAACATCACAAAATAAAGTGTCTCAAAATGTGTTATTATTAATTTTCATCGTTAACAAGGGTTTGAGAAATGTTTCAGAGCCTTAATTTCATCGTTATTAATCCAAATGTTTTAATTTCTAACATTAAATAAACATTGTTTGAAAATCGAAGCATTTATTTTCTAAAATGCTGTTTGGTATTTTGCATTCAAAATTGTTGTATGTGGAAGTCCTAAAGTACCTTGTACTATTTATTTGCAAAATATACAACAAATAGCAATTTCATAACTAGTGTCAAGTTGTTCATAATCACTTTGGTGTTACCCAAACTGTTTACAAACGGCTGTTGTTTGCCAACTGGCTAAGCCGCTTAGCGTTAGCTGAAGCCAAAAAAAAAAAAAGTAACACCCACAGATCGGGAAGGTAGACCACACAGACTTATCTGCATACGCACATACTTATGAGACGGACAAAATATTGTATAATAAACTGTTGTACAACATGCAGCTAATCCCATTAATCCGAAGTGAAAATAATTAGTGTTTTGTACACACAGCGCAACGAGTGGTCTGAGAGAGATACTGCCGATATATAGTGAAAGATCAAGCCATAAGCAACACGCACAGCATGCAACTCAGACGGGGTGTGCGTGTGTGTCTGTGTGTGTGTGTGTGTGCTGATGCAGTTGAGTCTCTGTGAAGGGCATGCGAAAGGCGTTAATGCTGCGTGAAATTAGATTTGCACCAAAAATGGCAACACACAAGAAATCGGGTATCGTATCTAAATCGACTGTGTGTGTGCGTATGTGTGTTTGTATAAGTGTGAGTGCGCCAGCGACTTCCAGGAAAATAAAGAGAAAAAAAAATAGTGCTGAAGAGTTACAGTTTAACACCCCGGCCCAGCGATAATGTGTAGCGGTACACGCCGATAAGGCAAGGATCTAAAAAGCAACAGCAACAGACAGGGAGAGAGACAGGGAGATCTACATATAAATAGAGAGACAGAGAGAGACAGAGAGAGAGAGAGAGAGAGAGAGAGAGGGAGAGAGACTGAACGAGTGACACACACGATGCGCTGTTAAGGGCCCTGGGTACAGACCAAATGCAGACATGGTCAAAAGCGATTACCACACTTACCAATGGCCTTTATTTTTTTTTTTATTCCTTTTCTTATATGTATTTTTTTTTTTGTAGGCGGACAGTGAGTTGGCAAGGTGTCATTAAAAATTACAGCCGAAATGTGGAAAAAATGACAATAAGCCGAACGTATAAATGAAAAGGACAAAGGCACCGAAAACGATTTTGATACGAATCTAATTGTGCTAATGGCGCAGAATTCTCGAGAAAAATAAAGCGACGCAGCCAACAACAATTAGTCTCCTCAATTAGTCACCAGAATGAGAACAATGAGCAGCTCGAGGAGCAAAAGGCGCGCGAAGCTGGACACAACTAAAAAAAAATATAATAGGATATAAAAGGACTAAAGGAGACAAGCAGCCAACACCTAACCACAAAAGATACTTGACAGCGACGCGAATCTGTCTGTTAGATAGATTCACCCCTGGCCTACAACGGGTCTGGCTGTGGGAAAACACACACGCACTGTGTTGCAAGTGCCAAGCGGTTGTTGCATGATCGGTTGTGACAGACAGCTAGACGGGATCAGATACTGTGAGGACTGGCATCCTTCACGCAAGGTGCCAAATGTCCCTTAGATTGTTTGCCTAACTAATTTATGTCTAATTGATGGCACGCAGCGTGTGGTCCCAAAGGACAAACTCACCTTGGGCTATGTTGCAAGCAAAAATTGAGATTGGAAAATTACAGTGAGGCCTCGCAAATGCAAACGCTTTGCTTCCAATCATATTTAAAGCTTAAGGACTTGTATAAAAATAGTTTGTGAGGTTTCTCGAATATTCCATAATCAAACAATATTAAAAACAGACTACTAGAGACAGGCATCGAAAATTAAAATAACAGAATCTAAGCGACGGTGATCGAAGGCTTTAGAAAAACCAGAATACTTGTTAAATTTTTCAACTCATGCAGCAAAAGTTTTTTTTTTTAAGTTTACGCAAAATGCGTGAGTCAGTGCTTAGTTTAAGCGAGATCAAATTGATGATCTGTGTGGCAAGACACTCTCTTAGGCAACAATTCATTTGCGGTTGTGTATATGACTCGATTTATGCGTTTGGCAAGTTCGTTTAACCTCGCACAGACCTTGATCGTTTATAAGAAATTGACTAAGTTGTGCTGACTCATGCGCTTACAACTTGAACAGAGTAAAAGCCATAAGTCATGAAGTGCAGAGATGCCGTCGGCATTTTGACAATAAATTAATATAAACATATTAATAAGAAAAATATTAATTGAATTTAAATATTTAAGCTAAATGGAAAGCTGTTTAATGAATGAAAGTAACATATATAAATAATACAAAAATAAAATAGTATAAATATATAAAATAGAGACTCAATTTATTGACTATCTAAGATTATAATTATAGTCATTGTTATGGGAAAGTTCGGGTCAAATGTGAATTATGCGTGAATTGAGCTTCTATATGACAATTTTGCTGTCTGTTTTTCCCCCTCCTTCACCCACCCAACTCGTATGCGTTTCCAATAAGCATATTAGATATTCCGTTATGGTCGCCATTTTGTGTGACCCTAAATTACGCAGGCGAAAAAAGCTCAACGAACGCCATTGACAATCCATTACTTTGAACACAAACACACAAGCATAGAGAGAGAGTGAGAGAGAGGCGCTCACGCACATTTTGGTTTGGGCCAATGAAAGCGCGTAAAACTGGTAGCCAAGTAAACACACACGAAGAGGCATAAGAACGAGAACAACAAGAACGACAACGACGACGATTACGAAGAAGAAGATGAAGAAGGGGAGTTGTAGAACATAAGCGCCAACAATTGGCTACTGTGCGACGCCGTCGCCTAGTTGCGACGCTGACTGCGCAGTCAGGGCCAAAGCAATGGCGACGTTTGCGTAACTGCGCAGGCGCATAGGCAAAAAAAGAAGAAAACTACAAAAACGAAACGAAAACGAATCGAAAACGAAAACGAAACGACAAGAAACCAACTTACCCAATGAGAAATACGTGTAAAGTGCTGAGGCTGCTGCTGCTGCTGCTTCTGCTTTGGCTGCTGTTGCTGCTACTGCGGCTAATCACTGGAATTAACGCGACGACAACTGGGCGACGATTGCATTAAAGTCACGTAGCGTAATTGACTGGCATATAAGTATGTGTGTGTGTGTGTGTGTGTGTGTTTAGTAATTTGTATGTGTTGATCACTTCTTATTATTTATGTATATAGATAATTCTTCTTATTTTTTTTTTTTTTGCTTGAAAAAGGTACTCGCGAAGGAACTGAGGAACTACGCACGCTTGCGCGGCACAAAGTTGAATGAATGAATGCTACTAATAACTGAAAGAAATAGTAGTCAACTCTGTTGCTGCTGCTGCTGCTGCCGAGCGCTGCTGCTGCTGCTGCTGCTGCTGCTTGCGTCGCTGCTGGCAAGTTGAGGAAGCGGCGACGACGCAGTCAATACCAAGGCGTTTCAATGTGTGTGTGTGTGTGTGTTGAGTGCGGCTCAATACAGTAGTGTATGTAAATGTGTGTGTGTGTGTGTGTGTGTGTGTGAGTCATCGGACTACTGTAGTGCCACAGCAGCAGCAGCAGCAGCATTCGCAGCTCTGCCTAGCTCTTCTTTCTAACTGGTCAAGCACGAATGCTGAAAACCGAAGCCGAATACGAAAGACGAAGGCGAAGTTGATGCATTCGTGACACGAAGGAGAAGCTAAAGACCAGTAGCCGAAGCAAGTTCTTATAAGCTTCGGCTACTGCGCATGCGCAAGACGAGTAGCGCTCTAAGCGCACTTGCTCGCCATCTCTCTCTCTCTCTCTCTCTATCTCCGTCTCCATCTCCCTCTCTCTCTCTGTTTTTCACCATCTCTCTTTACTACTTGCTGCTGCTGCTGCGTAAGTGCGGCAGCTTTCAACAGTAGCCACAAAATGGCAACGTCTAACAAAATGGCGTCTGCTTACCTTATTATTATTATTTTTTTTAATTTTGTTAGTCCGCAATTCGTCAAAAATCCTCCAAAATTGTTGATTACGATTGTTGGCTTGCTGCGTTTTCCGCGTTGAGTTGTGCTCGTCTCTTCAAATTTTAGTTCACAAAAAAAACGTTAACACAGACTCTGAAGGGGGAAAGCTGGATAGCTGGAAAGCAGCGCTCGTCTGCTAATATTATTAATAAAATATATTTCACTTCCGAACGCTTCTGTGCGCGAGAGTCAACTGCAAAGTTACGATCGAAACTTCAGCTTGATGGGTTTAACAGCTGCCTGTGTTGAAACAGCAACAACAGCAACAACAACAACAAGAGGATAAAACAGCTTCTGCTGCTGCTGCTCGCTGCTCGCTGCTGCTTGCTGTTCGCTGCTCGCATTCAATTGTCTCTGCACCATCTCGCTCTAGCACAATTGAGCGGAAAAACGAGTTTGAGTGAGCGCAACGTTCGCTGATTGGATGAGAGCGTCAACCGCACATCTCTCTCTCTCTCTCTCGCTCCCTCGCTCTCTCTCTCTCTCTCTCTCTCTCTCTCGCTCTCTGTGGGTGTGTGTGTGTGCGAGAGCAGGTGAGTAACGTTGTTTTTTTTTGTTTGAGCACACTGCTGGGGCGTTGCGTGTAGCCCTGTTAATTAAACCTAAATGCGCCCACGCCCGCCGAAACCAAAGCAACAAAGAACTAAAAGGTTTACATTTTAATTAAGAGCGTGCGCAAAACACACACACACACACACACACACATAAATTATCTGCTATATATGTGTGTATATGCAAAAGAGCCGTCGCTGGGCCAAAAAAAGCTTAGTTGGCACACTCTCTCGCTCTAGCATGTGCGTTCATGTAGTGCTGTCTCTGTTAGGCAGCTGCTGGCTGTCATCTAGCTGCTGTGCAACGCAGACAACTTTCTTTTTCACACACACACACACAGACAGACACACAGACACACAGACAGACACACATGCTCAGTTGTTAAGTGGGCGTTGCCTTGTGGCGCTTTTGGGCGGCCAATGGCAGCAACGTTTGCGTCGCTGCTGGCGCTCAACTGTCAGTCGCTGCCTGCCCTTAACCCGTTTCTCGTGTGTCTCTCGCCTCTCGCATACGCTTGTCTCTCTGTGTGTGTTTTGTATATGTGTGTGTGTATGTGTGTGTGTGTGTGTGCTGAAAACCAGTGGCAGCGAACCAAGCAGCCGTATTACGCATACGCCGCATTGACTGCGCTGCCAACTTTGTTAGCTGTTGCGGCTCCATTTTGTGTGCGTGTGTGTGCCGCCATGGGAAACTCTTGAATTGCCTTCTTCGTTAATTTTTTTTTTTGTATTTTTTGTATTTTGTCGCTGTGTGGCCTCTTTGTGTCCAACAAACAACCAAATAACATGAAGAGATACACACAAAACGAGAGTAGAGAGGAAGAATGAAAAATGTAGAAATACCGAAATACGTTTTTGTAATGTGCCGCAAAAGGGCCGAGCTCATATTTATTGTCTGCTTATCTCGCTGACTGCTCTAACTGATTGCCTTTCATTTTCTTCGCCTCATCTTCTGCTCAATGAACTAAACGCTTCATTCACAAAACGAAAAAACCAACAAAAAAAAATATAAAAAAATAAAATAAGATAAACACATACATAAAAGCTGAGAAATATAAGAAAAATTTCGTTAAATTTACACAATTCTGCGCCTTTTGTTATTTTAATTAAGTGGCCCCAAAAAGGATAGCCGCTTATTTTTTTATTATTCTTTTTGTTTTTGGTGCCTGCTATTGTATTTTTAATTAAGTTTTCGCATTGCGCAGCTGGCAAGCATTGACATGAAGCATCAATAAAGATAAATAAAAAAAAAATGGTTAAATTGTTTCTCCTTGTCAGACACAGCGAAATCAACTTTAATTCGATTTTGATGGCTTTATTCCATATATTGGTCAACACTTGCATATATCCAATCAAGCAGATGCGTAAATTGTTTTTTTATTTTCAGACTGCCAAGTGTAAATTTTATACTAAACAACTGCAGACACATTTAAATATACTATATATGTATACGAACTTACACCAAGTGTATTTTAAATTTTAATACGTCTTTATCTTACTTAAAGTGGCAATCAGATTGCAGTTGGCCTTAAGAGCCGTGTGATATAATATTGTATATTTTTGATAAAATTTAATTATGTTATTTCAAAATAGTTCATATCAACAAATAATATAAATAAAATAAAACGTACAGTTTAAATGTAAATTAAATTCAGCATTTTAAAATGTATGCTTTGTTTATACTTTTCAATATTCTGATACATTCATCTATCAGCTCGAATAAAGTCAAAATGACTGTGATTAGTCGTAAAATAAATATATTTATATTAATAAATAATTTATATAATTGTTTCAGCATTTTCGCTTTCTCGCTGTGTATGTGCCACCGATTGCCACTTAGCTATGCCACACACCTTGCCTGCCAACTTTATGGCAAATTAATAGGCCACGAAAATTCCAAATAAACCATAAATTTTATTAATTTTCAATGCATGACTAAAAAGCGACGCCTTCCCTCCTCGCACCCACAAATAAAACACACACATTGTAAAATATAAAATATGCAAAGAGCTATTCATAAAAAGTATTTTTTTAATGTGTTTTTTTTTATTGAATTGTCTCTACAATGGCAACGATTCAGACAATTCAGCGATTCTGCCGAAAAAAGAAATAGATACATATATGAAGAGGGACAAAAAAAAAAACTACCGCACCGCACCCAATTATAATAAAACACAAACGAAATCGATTTCGAATTCGGTATTAATTTTTGTTTTTGTTTTTGTTTTTTTGTCGCTTCAGAATTGAGCGAACAATGGAAAAACCTTTGTCGCTCCTACAGAAGTGACAACAAATTTAAAATTTACGAAATAAAAATTAAAATTAAATAAAACACAATGGACACACATAGAAAGACTGGAAACTGGAAACCATAGACAACAAAAAAAAAAAACAAAAAAAATCATAAAAATTAACATACAAACTAAAATGCATACGAAATGAGTAGAATTGAGACGAGGAGCAGCAGCGAGGGGGAAGCTGCTCAACGATCAACGATGGATAGCTCTTTATGGACGATAGGTTTTTATGGTCATAGTACGAGTTCATTGAGTTCCGAATTCATTGATGGATCGTGTCGCTATAACGGCAGCTAACTGTTCAAACATAGAGATGCATACAACAACAACAACAACAACTTATATACAAGTCTGGCCGAAAATTTACGATCGTACATAATTCAAATTTATGCAGATGGATTCACAGCGCAGCTAAGCAAAATAAATCAAGCTTTTTAAGAGCCAAACACACCAATTTGGCCGGCACCTTGAATGAATCTGCCTGGCAACTCTGCGCCGGCAACTACCGTGAGGCAATCATCACCGTAAACAAAACTACAAAAAAAAAAAAAAGTTCGTCATCTTCGTCATCAGTTGGAAATTGGCTGATTGTTGCAGCTGTTGACAACGCACCTCGATCTTCCATCTCTGCGGTCCAGTTTCAGTCTTATAAAGACACAACACAACACACAGCTCAGATCACATATGTATACATATATATTTATATATATAACGCCCACGTTTCCAACTTCGTCTCTCGTTTTCGCATTGTTTGCTGTCTTCGCTGCCAGAGTTGAAATTTATGCGACCGCATCGCTGCCGTATGAATTTTTAATTTTTCACAAAATTTGTGTGTGTGTGTGTGTTTTTTTTTTTTTTTTGATTTGGCTTCAACTCATTCACAGTTGTTGTTGTGGTTGTTTGTTATTCTTCTGCTTTTTTATTTTGGAAATTAATGAAACTTAATACTTTTGCGTACAGTGCAACGTTCAGAAACAAAATTATAAAGAGGCCAGCATCTTTTGTCTTGTCACGATAAGCTAATTCTCAAGGAGTGCGTATGAGTGCTCAAGATAAGCAAATAATTAGGGATATGGAAAGCCAATTCAACTGATTATAACATATTTTTTCAAGTTGATTAGACAGAAAAATAATTGTTCTAATAAACACTAATTAAATATTCCACAGAAATTAATTAAAGGCGTTTGCCATACGATTCTTATACCCCAAACCCAATGCAAATTGTGAAAAGTGTCTACCGAAGTTGTACAAAAGTATTTAATGGACAAAAGGAAACTTGTCCGATACCATAAATAATACATATTCTTTATCAGCTTCAGCAGCCGAGTCGGTTTAGCCATGTCCGGGTCTCATTCTTTATGAACAATCTGATGTCAGAGACTATAAAAGCTAATGACTTCAAATTTGGAATATAAGTTCTCTAATACCAACATTTTGTAATTTATTTCCATAACTGCACAGGTTTCACGAAAATCGATTCAAATCGATTTCCGATAGCAATAAAAGACTTCGTCTGTTAACTTGAACACAATTTAATATTAAATAAAGTGCTATCAGCAAGCCGATAATGTTTTTAAAAGCTAACTTCAAGCTTTCTTCTAACCGAACTCTCACGACTTGTTATAAAGATAAATATTTTCAAGCTAAGTAATATGTCTCCTAAGTTTATTTCAGTACAACATTGTCAAAACAAATTCGAACAAACCCATGTTAAAGCCATTCAATTTCAATAAAACAAACAGTTTAAATATAAACCAAAAATCGATTTCAATTCATTCGCTTACAAATAAAAATACCTTGTGTGGTAAATACAAATAAAAAAAAAAGGGTTTTGGCCACAAAAGTCAATGCTCAACAGTTTTATTATCAACTGAGACCAAAATGCAATCCCCCGCATTACCCAAGTCTCTCTGATGTGTCTGAGATGTTTAGAAAGCTGCCAAGCTGTGAAATAAGATTTACGATCGATTTTCATGTGCTAAGCGCCACATGAACTTCCGTTGATTTAGAGCCATCAAACAAACATACAAAAAAGAAAAAAAAAAAGTAAAAATAAAAAACAATTCCGAAAACAGAAAATAATAATAAAACTGGCAGCTGAGGTGTTGTTGCTATGATTTTGCCTGTGACTGTAGTTGTGGCGTAGGTGTCACCAGCTCCAGCTTGAGATTTAGATTCAGATTCAGATTTAGCTTCATCTCCATTTCAGTCCCGCTTGAACAAATTGAATTTAAAATTAATCGTGGCTGGTATCGGTAACAAAAAACGAGTGAAAAGATCAAGAGAAAAAATGTTTTATTACTTTGATTTGCATTTAAATCGATGTTCCGACAGAGATGGCTATATATATATTTTTATATATAGTGAGAGATATGTATATATGGGGAGAGAGAGAGAGCAGAGGGATTGGGATTGCGGGACTGATGATAACGAGCACAGCGAGCGGTCAGACGGCAACAAATGTTGACAACATCACAAACCAAACCAAACAAAACAAAAGGAATCTCTTGAATGAACTTATGAAAATGAATGAAATTCTTTCGATCTTGTTGTGAACATTGTATTAGATCATAAATAATACAACCAAATAGAAGTTTTTGGCTTTGTAGGTGGCGTCTATGCGTTGGATATATATATATATATATATATATATATATGCTTACATATATATTATATATATATAAATGTAGGGTATGAGAATGGGCACTGTTTTGTTGTCTTTAAGTTAACTATCTTTGGCTCTCTCGGGCCAACTGTGGCCAAATCACGATTTATGCTCAGCAAATGCTTTTTAGCCAGCGGCCAAAAAACTGAACACAAATTTGTTCATTCAACGTTGAAGCTGAAGCGGGCAACAGGTTTCTTCTGATTGTTGTTGTTGTATTTTGGGGGCAGCTTGCAAGTTGGTCGTGCCAAACAATGAGAAAATGAAACTCATCTGCGTACTCGCTCTTATCCAGCTGCTCCAACTCCCAGCTCCCAGCTCCAGCTGCCTCCCACCGCTGCCACGGCAGCGCCACACAATGAGAGACGAGCCCGAGTCGAAGTCGGAGTCGGAGTCAAAGTCGTAGTTGCTGCCCGACTCAGAGACGACTCTCGAGACTCTCGACTCTCGACTCTCGACTCTGACTTGCTGTGGCCAAAAACAAAACAAAACAAAACCAAAAATATATATATAAGAAAGAAAAAAAACCAGCCCCAGAGCGAGTTGGCGAGTCGCAAGTCGCAAGTCGCGAGTTGCCTGCCACTCACTCAGTGGAATGGCATCCGAATCCTACCGTGGGAAATGAACAGTAGTTGCTTTTGGCTTTTGGAGCAACAACAAGTTTAATGCTACAGTCAGTTGTTTGTTGTTGTTATTGTTGTTATTGTTGTTATTGTTGATACTGTTGTTACTGTTGTGTTGTTGTTGTTGTTGGCTTTGCAATTTCACTGCAGCTTTTCGGTCGTCGGCGCATATCAAATAAGCCTAATAATAATGCAATTTATGCCAAGCAAGCGAAAAGAGCCACAAAATGACTTTTGACTTGCTCTACTATTTTGCATGCCACAAACAGAGATAGACACAGTCAGACAGAGACAAACAGGGACAGTGCGCGCAAGACAGCAACAGAGATAGAGAGAGAGAGAGAGAGAGAGAGAGAGAGAGAGAGAGTGAGAGCGACAGAGAGGGAGAGAGAGAGAGAGAGTGAGAGCGACAGAGAGGGAGAGATAGAGAGAATGTGAGATGTATGCGAAATTAATTGAAATTCTCTTGGCTTTGTTGTACATTCAGTTCCTTACATTCGTCAATTATCAATCAAAAAACTTACTGACTTTTCTCTTTCTTAAAAGACTTCAAATCTGAAATTTTGGTCAATGCTATTTTGTTTTCTAAAGTACAGTGGTTTATTTTGTATTCGAATATTAGACATTCGTTTCAAACTCTACAGTTTTGAAAGATTTTGGACTATCGTAAAATATTTGTATCAATATCGTATTTTAATTACGATTGTTAACAAATTTAAATTACTTTGACATTTGAATTAAAAAGAAATTTCATAATATTTCAAATGTTTAAAAAAGTTTTTAAAACATTTCTCATATTAAAATAGAAAAAACTATAAAATAAATATTTTTTTAATTCAATTATTGCATTTAATTTGTGTAATTATAGAAATTGACAATTTTCCACAAAATTATAAAAAATAGTTTAAGTTAATAACTTCCTTACAAAATTTCTCTATATTCTTCTCAATGTCTTCTCTAGGAAAACGTTTTTAAATTTAATTTATAAAAAGAGCTCGCCAAAAAAAAACTCTATAATAATTTTTTGGTTCTACGTTCAAATGAAAAATTCAAAAATTAGCTTAATAGCTTAATAGGTATTTGAGCTTCTGCAAATATCATCAGCATTTTTATTTATTATTTTCTCATTGTTTGCTTAAAAGTTTAACACAATCAAAGCGCTTTGATGTTCCATTAATTCACTTTTTTTTATTAACATTAAGTAATCTTCAAAACGACTAAGGAGATGAATATTTTTACGGGGGCAAAGATAGGTTTTCAACATAGGGTTTACTTGCTGGTTTATTGGCTTACGGACAACTATTTCAAGGATTGTTGGAAAAACCACGATGAGTGCAAAGTATTCTTGTTTTTCTTTTCATTTTTTTTTTTTTTTTGGGAAAACCTTTTAGCACCTTTTGCTAGCCGCAGCGAAAATCAGAACAAGTTGTTGTGTGGCTGGCGGGTCCTGAAACTGGCAATTGGGAATTGGGCTGATAAGCCGACCTAGTGGGCAAACAAAATGCTTTGCGCGTGCGCTCAGACAGAGAGAGAGAGAGAGAGAGAGAGAGAGAGGGGAGGGGAGAGAAAGAGGCAGGGCGAAAGATGGTAGAGGGTAGCAACACCTACGGGCAGCTCGGGATTTTCGCGGTTTCGTCCTAGGATTGCTTTGGTTTGGTTTTTGGTTTCGGATTGGTTTGGTTAGGTGAGTTTATGTGGTTAGGTTATGTGGTAGTTGCGGCATCTTCTCATCTATGTGGACGATAAAGGCTGCTTATCTGATCAGTGTAGGACACGCGCGTCCCTAAGTGTGTGTTAGTGTGTGAAGTGTAGATAACATAGCGATGATAATTGACCGCCCTATTGGCTTAGCAACCAATTACGATGCTTATCAGCACTCGGCGGCAATCAAATCAAACACTCGTCTACAAGGCGGGGCAACGCTGGTGGTCTACCTCCCGATCCCGATCCCGATCGCGATCTCGACCCCTACACCTACCCCCACCCTTCGCACTGAACTGATTGTGATACGCATCAAACTGGGTGTAAACAAGACGCAACAACACGCACCCATAACAAAGTGTGAAATATGGCAGAGACCACAGATCTCATTAATATGCTAAATACAACTCCTATATACACACACACATATATATATATATATATCTTATCGGTTATCAGTTGTTGAGCTGCTCAGCAGCGCCGAGCGTTTGACGCACAATATCCTGATCGTGGGCATGCACCAGCAGAGCCACCTCCAAATTCAGTTGAGCAATGTCATCCTTCAGCTTGACAATCGATTTCTTGATCTGCTGCACGGAGCCTGCAAAGACAAATAATTGAGATTAAATGTTGAATGTGAAAATTTACATGTAGAGTGGGGAAACACTGTGAAACATTTACCAGTTGTCTGCAAATACCGAAATATGTTTCTGAAACGGACTTTTGCAATTGGAAAATCTGCCCAAATAGTCAGCAAGAAATTGGCTATGAATCAGAACACTTTTAAAAACTAAATGAGTACATCGAAAAATACCAGATTTGAAGAGTTTTAAGGGAAGTCGATGCGTAATTTTAAGAAAATCACTTTAGTTTTGATCAAGTTATGAATGGGGAGAAGCCTTTCTTCGACTTAGTTTTTAAAATTAATTTTTATATAAATCATGTTTCCCATTTTTAATGCAAACAATAACAATGACAATAAACGCTTAACTTTTTAAAACTTGTTCTGTTTTGAGCCAGTTTTGATTCAGTTTTAATGACAAGAACTTATCAGATAGTTCTTATGGCAGCTATATAACATAGTAATTCGAACAGGCTGTCTCCGATAGATGTACTATCTTTACGATCATAAAAATTACTTTAAAACTGAGACAATACTGATACTGCAGATCAATAATATACATCTAACATCTCCTTCAATTATTGTACCCCCTCCAAGGATATTAAAAGGAAGGAAGCAGTCGGAAAACTGTTAATTTGAATGCCTATGAATATTTGGAAACTAATCTAACAGCTCCATATTTATTATCTGCTAAGATTATTAGAGCTTCCATTTGACTTACTGCCATCGGACATGACCTGTCCGCGTCGCTCCATTTCCTGTTTCTTGAGCTCCTGCTCGGCCATAACCTCGTTGAGTTGGTTTAGTTGCTTCTCGGAGTCGGCTTGCAGCTGTGTTTGGGCGTATTGCACCGTGGATAGCTCAATGGAGAGCTCCTTGTACTGCTGAATGAGCTGTTGGAGCTCATTGTTCAGATGCTTCTCGCGGCTCTCGATCTTCTCCAGGCTGAAGGTGAACTCACTGTGCAGTTTCTTGAGCTGCGTCTGCGTTGTCTCCGCCACGTTGGAGATGCCCGCATTGAGCGTCTCCATTTGGGTGATGTGGGTCCGCCAGTCCCGAGCATCGGCCTTGACACTAACCTTCAGCTGCTGCAGTACTCGCTCCAGTTCCAGTCGCCACTCCTGGTGATCGCTGAGCCGTTGAGCATTAAGATCACGATTCTCCTCCTCGGCCAGATCCCCGCCCATTGAACGCTTCTGGCGATTCAGCCAATTGAGCTGCTTGAAATTGTGTGCCTCCAGCTCGAGATCACTGTCATCGCTGAGTGCAGCTGCATTTTGCTCATCCTCTAATTTCTCCAATATGATCTCGGCATTGTCTTCCAAATAGTCGCCCACAAACTCCTCCTCCTGGGCAATGTGCACCCGCTGATAATTCACCTTGTTCAGCTTTACCGCCTGCGTGGCCAGAATATCCAGCACCATGAGACAAATGGGACCAGCACCACGGATCAGCTTGTTGGGCGCAAAATCAACGGAAACATCCTGCAAAAAGGGAAAAAAAATAAAATGAACAAAAGTTATGCTAAAAATTGCCACTGATTTGAATATTGAATTTCTTGCTCCTGTTCCAAATCCATAATTTACACTTACAATTTCCTCAAGCATTTGTATAATCTTGGCTATAACAGTGTTGGGATCATCGTATTCCTGCGGTCTGTCCATCTCCTTGCCCAGTTTCTTGCATAGCCACCAGCATATTAGGGTGAACATGAAGAATTGCTCGCCAGGATTTGTGGCCTTAACGAAGTAGAATCGTGACAATGGCTTCAGTTTGTATTCCCTCAGCAGATGCTTCTCATAGTTGAGCAGTTTTAGCTTTTCCAGCAAATCATCGGATTGAAAATTTTGCAATTGTTGTGTTTTTTCCGCTGAATCTTCCTGCATTTTGTTTCTGGTTTGAAGTATTTATTGAAAATGACTAAAAGTTTGTCTTTCAGACTCAATAAATCTCCATGACAACCACAACAACAGAGTGCAACGCATGCGCTTAGGAAGCATGAGTAATTATATGGACTTTAAATAAAGTATTTCAATGAGAACGTTTTTCAAAATTCAAAATTTAATCAATTATTAAATCTTACACACATTTTAAATCAGATTCAAATATATTAATTTTTGGCGCGCAGTAAATAGTCAACAGATGGCGCTAATTAAATTTAAATGCATTACTGCATTTCAAGCAATACTATCGATTAATAAACTATCGGGATAGAATGCTCAGCAAGACAAGAGTATCGATATAATATTAGCATGCAGCTTTGCGCGAGCGTCACTTTGCACAATAAATTCAAATTTTGACGCCATATAGGAATCAACGCTCTGTTTAGTGCAATCAAAATGTACAATAACTTAGATTTAAGCGCTCTCAGCATCGATGACATTGTCGAAGAGTATAAAATACTCCATGACCGCCATCAGCAGTTGAAGGAGCGCAGCGAGGACGATGCCCAACGCATCCACGAGCTCAAACGCAGTCTGGACACATCCTTAGCAGGCGAGAAGTATTTAACCCAGGAGCTGGAACATCTCAGCGCTCAAGCGCAGGCCGCTTGTCCAAGCGTCGATGATCGCATGCTGAAGGAATTGGAGGAGCTGCGACGCAAATACAAAAGTCTGCAACTGGAGCAGGAAATCCTGCAACAGGATTACGACGCCAAGCTTGAGGAGACATCCACCCTTAAATCGAAACTGGAGAGCGCTGCGCGTGATCTGGAGTTGAATGCGACGCTGAAAGCAAACAGCTCGCATGATGAGTCTGCCTCGCGTTTGAGCGTCCTGGAGCTGGAGAATACGGAGCTAATGCAAAAGTTGGCCGAATACGAGGATGCCAAAGTGCAAAATACCTTTGCCCTGGCCGAACAGGAGGTGCGATTTATTTAAACACTAACAACAAACAGCTACTAATGTGTTCCACTTGTACAGAAAACTATTGAAATATTAAAGGATCAGGTTAGCTGCCTGGAGGAGAATATGCGTTCCAAGCGCGATGATCTCGAGGAGAAGCTGCAGCTATTAGAGAGCGCACAGGAGCAGCTGGTGGATGCCAATGCCAAAATAGCACTACTCACCAGTGCACCCGAACATAATGGTCACTAAACAATCTCTTTATATCTCTCTGTATCTATAAAACTCAAGCTCACTTTGTTATTCGCTTGCAGATCGCAAGGGTAATTCACTGTTTGCCGAGGTGGATGATCAGCGGCAGGTGATGAAGCAAATGCTGGTTAGCCAGAAGAAGAGCTATTTGGACATGAAGAAGATATTCAATGAAAGCAAGTTCGAGATACATCGCTTGAAGCGTGAGAACATTGCGATGCACACAGAGCTGCAGGCATGCAGCACCATTTTCTGCAGCGCCGACAAAACCTATCAGAGTGAGACCAAAACCGAATATTCCATAGTTCATTTGGAGCTGAAACTGATGCTTGATTTAACATTTCAGATAAGCTCAATGAACGCATTCGCCAGCTGCTGCAGCAGAACGCGAAACTGGAGAGAAATTTGAATGTGTCGCAGGAGCGTTTGCGCGAGCTGGCCGGCCAGAAGTCGGTTACTTGGCTCGATTCCATGCTGGATTTCTGCAAGTATGAGTTGGCCGAAGGTTTTGGCCATATTGTTGCTAAACTTTGCAATCAGTTGCTCAGCCTCACCAGCTACAGAATGTTTTTGTTGTAGTTGATTGTGCCATTTAGTGTAGGATGCGTTTAGATTTAGTTCACTTCATTCCCATTCCATTTAGACGCGAAACCGACGAGCTGAAGTCACAACTGCACAGCATGCACATCCAAAAGGCCACCGTCGAGGAGCAGATGCGTAACGTGCAACAGGAAATGGCGCGGTAGGTGTACTTTAATCTAGTGTCACGTGATTAAATTAATATATTTATATTTTACTCTAACAGCTGGCGCTTTGAATCACTGAAATCACGCTGCGTGCTTATTGATCGCGAGAATCTGCTTATGGAGCACAAGATTGCCTTCAAGCCTATTCACGCCATGGAGTTTGACATTAAGGAGTCGCAGCTGCAGACAGCCATGCCGCGCATTCTCACGCCCCCAACACCAGCAGCAGTGAGCTTAACGAGCGTAACCACTCAAGCTGAGATCATAGTTTTGGACACGCCACTCAGAACGCCAGGTGTGTGCGTTAAATTGCAAACTGATGTCATTGTGACACCGCTCAAAACTAAACAGGAGGGCAATAAACATTTCTCCGGATTAATGAAAGTAAAATGCGAGCTGTCGGAGCCCAAGGAGCCGCACACTGCTGCACAGCTGGAGGTGTGCAATATTAAGTCCGTGGAGATGCTGACCGGGTCCATGGAGCAGTTGGACATCGCTGCCAAGCCCATTAAGAAGGGCACGCCCGTTAAGCAGCATTTTGGCAAAATCAAAGTAAAAAGCGAGCAGCAGCTGTTGCAATCGCCCAAAAATGAGCCTGACGAGGAGCCCCTCGCATTGAAACAGATTAAAACCGAGATTGCGGAGGACGATGTGGTAGCTCTAACGCCTGCCAAACCGCAGCGCAAGGGCACACCTGTTAAGCCCAGGGTGGAACCGATTGAGATTGATGCGATTGTCGAGGCGAAACCGATGCGCAAGGGAACACCAGTTAGAGCTAAAGCCGGCACTGAACCCATCGATATGCATGCCGGGCGTTCTATACTAGCAAAAAAACGCGACTTATTTGCCGATACACAGAAGAATGTGCAATTTAGCAGCAATGCTCCCATCGTTCATAATCTAAGTCCGGACCTATGCTCTCCGCCACCTGACAGCAAGGAGAATGAGAAACCTGTCGAACAGGACAATAAACCGGCTAAGAAGACGCAAAACATAATTCGACGCATTGTTGTTGCATCCAAAAGCAAGCGAGCTCCTGTAACCTACAAATAAAAAAACAAGCAAACAAACAAATTGCTTACATCATTGATGCATATATCGTAAATGAATGATTAACTTTAATTAGAATTATGACTTAGCAATAAATTACACACCAAACAACAACAAGACGTACAAACATGAGATTTCTTGCCAAAACTGTGAGACGGAGCAATCCTCACCATTTGCACCAGCTGTCAAGATAGATTAGATTCATATCTGAAACGAAAGATTTGTTTCTATATAAGCTAAAGATGCTTCAGCCGATTCCCTTTTAATTTTTTTAATTTTTCAACAGAAATATACATTTTTTCAGTGAATGCAATCTTCTGCAACGGGAACAAATAAGGAAGGAGAAGTTTCTATAAATAACCACATTTGCAATAAATTTAATTAAATAAAATACTGTAAGCAAATGTGTAATATATTTTAAGAAAATAAAAATATAATCGAAATGTCATTAGTTCCATCAAGGAGTACGGAATTCAAGAAATATACTAAGTATAGTACGGACACTTTAATAATAAATAAGGGAATTTTAAAATCTCCAAATTATAATTTCCAACTTACCAATATATATGTTTAAGTAAACATATCTCTATTACTGCTGTACATCCAGCGGCTTTTCCTCCACCTCGAACGTCAAGTGATCGTAGATGGGCCCCGTTGAGGGAGGCGTCTCCTTAAGCGTCTGATCCGCCCCATCAACCTCTGGCTGATCCTTGATCTCTGTGTACAACTGATATGGCAGCTCCGTGGGTATCACTTCGTAGGTGACATGGTGGCTACGCGAGCACGTCGATTGCCGTTGGCCGGCGCAATTGCAAATGGAGGTGGCGCCACTTAGTGGCGTCTCATAGCCATCCGCCTGAGGTTCCACATCCCCGGCGACGCTAACAGTGCTGTTGCCATTAGCCATCGGATACCGCACGATATCAATGTGATCCACAAAGCGATGACTTGTCGCCGACTTGTTGCCCGCAAAGCAGGGAAATCCACCGGAGTAATAGGACCAGTGGAACAGTCGTTCGCAATGTAGATACAGATACAGCAGCAGGAAGAGCAGCGCAATCCCCAGCGGCAGCATGAACACAATTATGAGTGCCTCCGCTCTCTGGCTGTGCGACTGGTTGATGGGATTGCCAAAGAGCACAGTATGACTGGAGACATTCAAGAGTGCATTGCGTTGCAGCAACTGATGACTGTGATTCGTGGCTCTTTCTCCAGTTAAATCTATTGAACCCTTCTGCTGCTCCTCGGCCAGCTGTGGCCTGCAACTGAGCCCATTCACATTGATGTGTGATATGTATTTGGCATAGCGGAACAATCGAAAGAGCTGCGGCTGTGCATGTGAAAAGTTGAGCAACCATTGACAGCTCCATGGATTCTCATCGATTTTGATGCGCAGCTGTTGTCGCTGGTCCCAGCCAGCTCGAGCGGTGTCATCAAGTCGCAGCAACTGATTGCCACTCAAATCCAACTCGATCAGACTGAGCGGCGCCAAATGTACCAGCTGCGTCCAGGAGATTCGCTGCAGCTGATTCCCCTGCAACAGCAACGTTTGCAGCTGCGGCAACTTTGCAAACCAGCTGCTGTTCAGACTCCTCAAATAATTTCCGCTGAGATCCAGGCTGATTAGGTAGCTAGTATTCACTTGTAAATGCCTCAAGGCGTTGCCACTTAGATTCAAATGCAACAGCTTGGATTCTTCCGATGGCTCTAGCTCAAAAGAATTAAGCTCACATTGAACTAGAGTCAAATTAACCAGATGATCGATGCCACTGGCGAGCATCAGCTGCCGAGGCACAATCGGCGTTTGCAGGACGACCAGTTCCTCCAACTGACCCGGCAGCTCAGCCAGCAACTCACCCTCGACCAGCTTCAGTTGTGTGAGCTCTAACCGCTTTAATTTCGTCAGCTCCTTAAAGATCTCGTCCTGCCTCAAGGACAGCTGTCGCTCCCTTCGGATAATCAATTGCTCCAGCTCCGCACCCCCGCTAAGCGTTTCGAGCAGGCGCAGCGAGTTGTCCTCCAGCTGGAGTTGTTTCAAGTGTGGCATCAACTCAAAGCTGTGTCCACTCAGTGTGCCCAGCTCATTGTGGCGCAGCCTGACCGCCTCCACGCTGTCCAACTGGTAGCCATTGCAACTCAGTTTTAGGCTGGCATCCAACACAAAATGCACAATCTCAATGGTTTGTAGCTGGGCACAGTTGTCCAAATACTCTAGTCCATAGCTGGCAACGGCCAACGGTGGCGTCTGACTGCCATTTAGGAGCACATGTCGCTTGCCCGCCACACGTTGCGCGCTCAAATCAAAAGCGCTTGCGATGTTGCTGCTGCTCATGGTGCTGTTGGCGCCGGCGCAGTCAATATCCAGCGGCAGTCCAAAGTCCTCATTACTGCGCTGCTCCGGCGGCATCACAAACAACGTTGCGCGTATGCTGCACAGTTCATCTGCATTATTATTATTATTATTATTATTATTATTATTATTATTGTTAGTGTCGTTTGTCCGCACGTGCGACATCATCAAGCACAACAACAGCAACAGTGTGCTGCAGTGCGTCATCGGTGTGTTGCTGGCATACCAGCTGGTCAGTGAAGCGTGGCGCATCTTCGACTCTTAGCAGCCCGCTCGCGTCGCGTGCGAATACTCAACTGTGCGGCCCTCACATTGGGAAAAGCGGAAAAGCTGCAGCGTCGCACCTTTGGCTCTGCTCTGCTCTGGTCTGGTCTACGCTGCTCAATAAGAGCGCACGGCAGGTCAGCGTCTGAGTCCCCCGCCGTTTCCACTAGCTGTGCACAGCAAAAAAAAAATAAGAAGCAATAATTAAAAAAAATCAGTACAATGTTGTTTAGGTGCCTTTGTCTATAGTTTGTGAATAAATCAATTGTTTTTGTCTATTCAAATGAATTTAAATATATTATAAATAAATGAAAAAAAAGTTGATTATTTTGGTGACAACATGCTTAAAGAGTGTAGAAAAAATAATACTAGATTTAGTTCGGATTCCCAATTAGTTAAAGCTATGAAATTACAGGAATATGTCGAATGGCCAATAATTATGTTAAATTATGGTACTGAACAATTCAATATTGTTCTGAGTAAATCATATTTTATTTGATTATGCTTAATATTTAAATTTAAATTATGCTCGTTTTTCAGATTGTTTGACATATTTCAAATTAAAGAGGTTTATTCCATTTAACCAATATATATTCGCATTGGTAAATAAATAATTGACAGCCACATTAAATCATATTTATATTTTAATATGCTTAATATTTCAATTAAGGTGTTTAGATTGAACTGGATTTGTGTTTCAGTGTGCAATGAATATATGTACATATTTCGCTATATGATTTCTCAGTTGTTATATATTTAGCCATTCCGTTGGCGCTCTCCGACGGCGCTTCCTATTTAAGTTCCACACTGCGCACTTCTTAGCACAGCTGTCAACATCGTCTTCGGTTCTACACCCGATCCCACTGCTGCTCCTCTTTGCGCAGCACACTTTTCGCACAGAGACCACTCAAAATCAGTGGCTGTGGAAAATGTTTATACATGCTAGGTATATACATACATACATATACATCTCTAACTGAACAATTGTATGCGATTTCTGTGCATCAGCATCAGCTGTATATGTGTGTGTGTGTGTGCCGAGAGTTCTCGAGAATCCGATTATTGTTTACAGAAATTGGTTTGAATATGTATGTTGAATTGAATTTGGATTACTAATTGTTGGTCAGCCACTGTGCATATGGCATGAGATCGACAAGAACCCTTGACTCTGAAGATAAGGGCGAACAAGTTCAATAATAGAACAGGCCTTCAGAATTCGTTACCTCATTAATTTCATATGTGGCAAACGTTTAAAGAAGTTTTCAAAATGTCGATGCTTGAAAAGTAAAATATTTTGATGATATTTAGCACAGTTCTAGAAGAGAGTTCCTAGTATTTAGATTAAGTCAATTTTAACTCCCTAGAAATGCTTTCCAAGACTTTATCGATTACATAATTTTGTCATATTTCAGAAAAACAATTAAAATCGCATTTTAGTTATTTAACTAAAATCATTATTCATTTTGCACATTTTGCAATTTATAATCAAAAGCTTTCAAATAAAATAAGCAGACACGATACGAATAACAACACAGGCTACAAACAATTTGATTATATGGTCCAGATAAGATGCCTCTCGGCCATATCCTCAAGTTGCTTGAACCGGTCGACGCCGATGCCCTCAAGAGGCACTGGTGTCCAGCATGCGCCATTTGCCTGAGTCAACTAAGTTTCGTCCTCGTCACGTTCGGTTCGCTGTTAGAGTGCGGATAAGAGCCACTGTTGGGAGCACCAGCACCACCGGCACCAGCAGCAGTGCCTTTAATTACACCCCCGGTGGTCATGGTGTAGATGTGGTGACGCAGGACGCGTATATGCTTCTGGGATACCTCGAAATTGTGGACCAACGTATGCAGTTGGGTCTGCAGCTCGGCAATCAGACTGTCCCGCTCCTGAATGAGACTCGATGTGGAGTTTTGACTACGGCTGAGCTTCAGCTCCAGATCGAAGATGCGCTTCTTCAGCTCTCGTCGCTGCTTCTCCGTCTGCTCGCGATGACGCGACAATTGTCGTTTGCTGGCCGCCTGCAGCGAATCCATTTGTGCTCGCATCGTGGCCAGCTCGTCGGCAATGCGTCGCTTCTCTGTCTTCAGGGTGGCATTGTAGTTCTTGAAGATCTTCAGATCTCGCTCGGCCCCTTTCAGACGATTGACGGTGATCAGTTTGCGCTTGCCAAGCTCATCGATTTTCGTTTTCAGCTGTGTGGCCTCCTTCTGGAGCGTGTTTATCTTCTCGGCCATTAGGCAATTCTCGCGCAGCGCCTTCTCATATTTAATGTGCTCCTCGCGCATCACCAGCGGCAGCTGGGCAACACTCTTTAGCTTGCTGTCGATCTTGGAGCGCAAGCTATCTATGTCATGGAAGATGCTCGACTCCAGCTGAGTGTTGTTCACGTGCAGCTTATCGATCTCGTGCTTTTGTGTCTTCATTATATCGTGCGCCTTCACACAGCGTGTGTGATAATCGGAGATGCGATCCTGCTGATGCCGTATTATGTTACGGAACTCAAATTGTTCGCTCTTCAGATCCTTAATGGTCGTATAGAGCTGATTGAATTCACCATTCTCCCGATCGTACGCGTTTTTCCGCCTGTTGTCCTGCTGCGTATTAATCACATCCTTGAGCACATGATACATCTGCTTGAGTGTTGTTGGATCATTCTCCTGATCCTCCACACGCTTACCGCGCAGGTGAAGCCGATTGGTCGGTGTATCCCCAACATGCCGTCTGGAATACACACTGTCTATCTGTGCCGACAAATTGTGCCGAATCTTGGCCGGTCTCAGCTCGTTGTGCTTCAGCATCTCCTCACATGAACTGGCTGCCTCCAGGAAGCTGGTGTTGCTGTGAAATAAATTGGAACTCTTGCGCTTGACCGTCACTTCTGAACCGATGCTGGTTGTGGATGAGGGTGAATAACCATGCAGTGTTCCGCTCTCATCCACATCCATTTCACTGCGACGGTCCACAAACTGAACGTGCTTCTGCTGCATTTCGCTTAATTCGTGATTGATCTTCATGTACTTCTTCTCCAGATCCCTTGTCGTCTCATTGTAATCCTCGAGCTCCTGCTTGTATTTGGACAGCTCATCCTTCAGTTTGGCGCCAATCTCATCGCCCTGCGAGTTGTGTCGCCTCAGTGTCTCCTGCTCATCGGCCTCCAAGCCAAACTGATCGATGTTGCTGAGCTCCAGATCATCGTCCGCTTGAGCACATTTGGTGTTGATGTCCTCGCTGGGCAAGGACGCCAGCTGGTGCTGGCTGCTGTACCTGTTCTTGGCCAAAGGCATCAGTTTCTTACCGCTTACATTATCCTCCTCCGAGTGAATCAACATTGACTTCGCACACTTTTGGCCGTTTAACATTTACAAGAATTTTCCAACGGTTCTTTTTTAACAACAGATAATTTTAAATGGAAATTCTCACAGTCGTTTACCGAAATTAATAATTGTTTCAGCTTAAACAATTCAAAAATATTAATAAAGAATTTTTAGTAAAGGCCTACTAAACTTAAGGATTTGATTGCCACTGTTGTTAGAGAGGATTAATTATCAAAAAATAATTATATTTCCCCAACAATGCAGCGAATTGATAAGACTTTTTATGGGTTTTAGTTTTTTGAATACAACGATTCGAATTTATTTATTTTGTTTGGCTCAATAGGTTTTCAACGACCAATTTAAGCATTTGTTAAATAAACTCGAATATTTTTCAGGTCAAATAATATTTACACTATTTTATTTATGATGTATTTAAATTTAATTTGATTAAAAATGCCCAGATGATTATAAATTAATTGACGACTTGGTTGCGACTGGAAGTAGGCTATGTCAAAAATATATTTCAAAGTCAGAAAAGCTTTTAAAAACGGATCAGTTCATTTCAGTTGTTTCAAACAACACATCAAAAATTTTATAGTAACCAATTCCAGAATAACTTGACAAAATTTTCTTTTCTTTTTTAAATTCGAGCTAACTTAATTAAACGAAATCATCCCGAAACCAGTAGAGGCTACCACGCCAGTGCATTTTGAGAGAGTCCATAAACTTATAAGGTCAACATGGCTGACACCACTATTGCTGAGGAGCAGGATTATGAGGAGGAGGATGCAACGTTGGCCGCAATGGATGAGGGCGGCATGGAAGAGGACATTGAGGATGATCTATTCTCGCGACTTGGCGAGTCCTCCGATAATCCTGAGCAGAAACGCATGTACATGGAGTATCTGGCGCTGATCAAGGAGATCGATTGCCAGAACCGGATCATACAGGACATCAAGACGCAAGTGATGGATATGTGCGGCAAGCCCTGCAAGACACGCAACGAGCTGCGCGAAATCAAACGTCTGCGCGTCTGCATGGAGCAGGAGAACATCAAGCTGCACACAATGATGAACCAGGCGGTGAAGCTTCAGAACTTTGGATCGCATCGCCATTATCGCGAGGTCAATCTGACCACCACAATGGACGAGGACAACATATCGCCGTATTGCGTGGGCTCCTGTGGCGGTCCGGTGGTCGGCAGTGGTGTGACCGACTGTAGCGATGATGTCGCCTCCAGTTGTTGCCAAGTCGAGGGCCAGGAAGATCGGCTTATTAAGGCGCTCAGCAAGGCCATGCAAAAGATGAAGGGCGCCTGCCCCGAGGACTTGAAAATGATGCAAAACATCGCCTGCGCCATCATGGCCTCCAAGTCCAAGCCGAAGCATGTTTGCAATCCAGGACCATGTAATGCCAAACCACAATCTTCATGTGCGGAAAGCAGTAGTAGCGTTCAGGGACCATGTCCACCGTATCCGCCCCCACCATGTCGGCAATCGAAGAAACGTAGTGTATCACCCTGCCAATCAACCCGTCCACCACCCTGCCCACCACCCTGTCCAACACCGTGCACTAAAAGTGAATCACTGGATAAGCTGAAGCGTCGTATTGTCAGCATGCAGTGCTCGGTGAGGAAGCTGCTCACTGAGGTTAGCAGGCGTGAGTCATCAAGGGAGCCGCCCTCCTGCCCCTTTAACGATGATGATGATGACGACGATGATGGTGAGCCAAGCCCACCGCGGAAGCCATGTCCCGAGGATCCCGATCCACTGGTCATTTGCGGTGGCAAACGCAACACCAAAGCTGATCAGTTCGAAAAGATGAAGGACAACTACGGCCGTCTGCTTACCCAATTTCAGCGCAAGGATTGCCAAATGAAAGAGTTGGAGAAACGGTAAGCAAATTGGTTAATTACTTTATTTAATGTTTACCTTTTTGAATTTTCTCTTAATATGAATTAATTTTTATTTCAAATCATTTTAATTTGGTTTTATACGCATTCCATTTAAGCTCGATTCATCTTTAAATTAAGATCTAATTAAGAATAATTGATTTTAATATTGAAAATATCATAAAATGCCTGTAGTTTTTAATATTTTATCAGTGCAGATGAACAAATATCAATATATGAAATTACCTTGTGTATAAATAGTATTCTTTCACACTGATATAATGATTGTATATGCTTATATACAAAGAAAAGGATTCGTAATTAATTTAAATATGTAATTTTTATTCTTCCATTACAGTATGAAAGGTTTCATGGGAGGATGTGGCGCGTCCAAGGGAATCTCTGATGCGGACGCAGCTGAATTGAATCTGTTGCGAGCACGTGTCAACGAGCTGAAGGAGGAGCAGCTGGAGTTTAAGTGCATCATGAAGGAGCAGTCCCAGCAGCTGGAGGACTATCGCAATAAGTATATGCTGGCTCAGCAGAAGGTCGAGGAGCAGTGTGTCTCGCTGGAAAAGCTTAACATGAACAACAAGCGCATCGAGCAGCAAATTAATACGGAGGTGAAGGAGATTCGCTCCAAGTTCCAGGAGAAGCTGAACGAGCTGCTCCATTTTCCCAAGCTGCTGGAGAACGAGCAACTGAAATTGGCGCAGGTGTGCAAGGAGAAAGATGATTTGCAGAGTAAACTGATCGTTGTCTGCAAAGAGCTAAAGGCCTGCAAGGTACAGCTGGAGAATCCCATACCAGATTTAAGTCCACAGCTTGGCCAGTGCCAGCTGGATCTCACCCAAGCGCGCAACGAGATTGAGGAGCTGCTCCGCCAGCGAGATCTCTTCTGCGAGCAACTGAAGACCACACAGGACGATCTGGACACGCTGCGCACCGAATCCGCCAAGATAATTGCTGGCACCAAGGAGCGCGCCGAGATGATCAAAGCCCAGCAGCAGGAACAAATCAATCGCCTCGAAAAGGAGCTGGCCCAATGCCGAGCCACCGCATCGCTCTCTGTCAACGATCGCGAGGCTGTCATCCGCGAAATGCAGGGCCAGCTCAACACACTCTCCTACAGCTTTGATGCCGCCCAGAAGCAAATCAAAACGCTCCGCAATCACATTGCCTACGTGTCCAATGAGAATTGCTTCCCCGTCAAGTGTTAGGCGATTCCTAAATGTTTTGTTCCCTCATCTCTTACTTAAATCCAAGTATACCCTGTATGCGTACCCGCTGTCAAGAGTCAAAATAAACCCCGATTTGTGTCTTTGTTTGTCTCTATAAAATGTTTTGATATCCAATGTTTGATTGCCAATTAAGTCAATAATAATAAAACCTATTTCTACCCAATAGAAACCTTGATTAATGATTTAAAAACCGTTTACATTATCTCATTAATAATTAAAGATGACCAGGCGTTTTTTGAGCTCACAGTCGCAAACTTTGAAATTCGCTTGGGGAAAGTTTTAATTATGCATAAGTTAAGCGTGATGCTAATTTCTTTGAACTAAAAGTTTATTATATACGACCTGGCGACATGAGACCCATATGCTAAAACCCATGTCCTAAACTTAGCGGTTTCTTATGAATTGAAATTATAAGGTGGTATTTTTTGGCGCTCAATAGGAAACAAATATTTTATTGCTTTAATGCGGCATACTTAAGGAATAACCGCAAACAGTTCTACGGATGAGCTACCGCAAATAGATGGCACAACAGGGTGCAACAAAGTCTACAAAGATTTTACAGCTAGACGCTTCATTTTGGGAGCATTCTTTTTGGCCTGGCGCTTCTGCTCCTTGGCTTCCCAGCGTCGCTGCTTCTCTGGATCCTCCTCGGCAAGCACGCGCTCCTTTTCCTGCTTGCGCTTGTCCTCGCGACGCTGAGCAGCTGCCTCGGCGCGTGCGGCATGAGTGCTCTTGAGGAACTCCTCTTCGACACGCAAGCGATTCTTATCCGCCTTGGCCTTGGCCTGCAAGCGAACATTGTAGTACATGATAAAATTGAAAGAGAGATGGGAAAAGTGTGTGTGGATTTACCTCCTTGGACATGCGATAGGTCTTCAAGCGTTCCATTAGATAAAAGATCAACAATAACAAAGGTTTAATGGTCTCCATTTCGGCGTGCTTGGGCAGATTGAAGCCGGCTAACAGAACGGGCCTTGTCTCAGGCTGCTTCAGTGTGCTGTTCTCCTCCTGAGGCACTGGGCCGCTGAACTGATCCGAGATGTGAAGGTAATCGATATAGCTTTGGTATTTATTAAGTGCAGTAATAACACGTGACTCGAGTATGGCAGATGTGGCCTCCGGTATTTCCGAAAGCACGCCAAAACCACTGGGCACATTATAGCGATCCTCCGGCTTGGCAACTAAACTACAAAACTTGGTCTGCAAAGAGAGCAAAGAAGGTAATCTAAGTACAGGCCATATTTAAAAGAGAATCACTTACCAAATCTGTGTACTCCTTGAACACCTTGGTTATTGTCTTCTTGCTGCCGACGGCAAACACAAATGAATCCATTAGGCCGCGTGTCAAATCTATTTTGATATGCACCTGATCCAACTGTGGTCGCATCAGGCCAGCAACGAGGGATACCAAATCTTGTCGTTTGATCATCTTCAGCTCCACAAGCATGCCCTCGCAGCAGGTGCGACCGGAGCACCAGAGTGTGTACAGACTCTCACTCTCCTTGATCAGACCCGGATTCTCGTTCTCCACTTTGCCATCGTCGCCGACCAGCGCAAAGTTTTCGTCTAGCAGCGCCTTATGTGTGCTGAACCAAAGCTGAGCCAGACGCGCATTTTTCGCCTTGCCCGCAAAGAAGTTGGCAAAGTATGTCATAAGACCGGCCACCATTAACATTTCCATCCAGTACGAATCCCAGTGGGTGCGTAAATGTAATGGTATATTGGGGATCTTTAGTTTGGGCTCTGACTTCTGATCGATGGGCGGCTCCATTGAGTCACCAGCGTCGTAGCCTTCGAATTCCTCCTCGTCCTGAAAGTGTTCGAATTCGTCGTCATTCTCAACGATGCCATCCTCCTCTTCCTCAATGTCCACGGTAGGCCTCTTGGGCGCTTCTAGTGTTTCCCAGTCTGCGCCGTCAGATCCAGCACGCCGGAATGAGTCGGCATTCTCTGCCGTTTCGGTATCGTAGCTGGCTTCCACAAAGTCATCGTCGAATTCGGCAAAATCATTGTCAATGTCGTCTTCAGTTTCGGCGTTTACATTGTTTGCAGTGTTGAGTTGACAGGCGCACAGGAGGGCCAGTAACAAGAATGCAAACACTGGCCGCATTTTCTAATATAATAACACCCAAAAACTAACGTATTCAGCTAATATTAACCTAATCCTAAAAAATTTTCACCTAATAAAAAATATAGGTTAAGTGGACTGAAAATATCGATACATGGCATACAATCCGTTATCGATAATCAACACTGGTTGAATTTGAAAGTTGCTCAACAGTTGACAAACCGTTTAGCTCAAATTAGTTTCTCTCGCACTTCCAAACATCGATAACAAGAACGCGTAAATTTCGATAAGCCAATCGATAGTAACCTTTTAGCCGCCGCTGCGAGTTAAACACGTTGCAATTTGCAATTTGTTGATCAATCCGTATTATTTATTGGAAAATTCAGTGAACCTGTTGTGTGTTGCACACGTAAACAGCGCAAAATGGTAAATAAAAGCGTTTAATATCACTGCCGACAAAGTAGTTTTGAATGTTGGGCCTTTGATATCGAAAACAAATTCCACGCAAATACTGATGCAATATTTGCCCAGATCGAATACATTAATTTAGTTTTTATAATTTGTACATAACTAGGCAAATGTGGAACGCAAAGGCACCTTCAAGGTGGAATATCTGCAGAAAATCGAACTCGATGTACAACAGCGCTGGGAGGTGGAGCGTGTGCACGAAACGGATGCGCCGACGGCGCCCAAAAAGCGACAGGCTGAAAAATTCTTTGTCACATTTCCGTTTCCGTATATGAATGGTCGGTTGCACTTGGGCCACACATTCTCCGTAACCAAGGCGGAGTTTGCGGTGCGCTACCAACGCTCCAAGGGACGCCGTGTGCTGTGGCCCTTCGGTTTCCATTGCACCGGGATGCCGATCAAGGCGTGCGCCGATAAGCTTGCCCGTGAGATGGAAATGTTTGGCTGTCCGCCCAAGTTTCCGGCGCAGCAGGAAGAGGCGCCCGCAGAGGCAGTGTCGCAGTCCGAGGTGCCTAAGGACAAGGCGAAGGGTAAAAAGAGCAAGGCCGTTGCCAAAGCTGGCACTGCCAAATACCAATGGCAGATCATGCAGAGCCTGGGCCTGCAGGATGAGGACATCAAGCAGTTTGCCAATGCCGAGCATTGGCTTGACTACTTCCCACCGCTGGCGCGTCAGGATCTGAAGCGCATCGGCGTCCACGTCGACTGGCGTCGCACATTTATAACCACAGATGCCAATCCTTATTTCGATTCGTTTGTTCGCTGGCAGTTCAATCATTTGAAGCAGCGCGGCAAGATTATGTATGGCAAGCGGTATACCATCTATTCGCCAAAGGATGGACAGCCCTGCATGGATCACGATCGCTCGACGGGTGAAGGCGTGGGTCCCCAGGAATACACGCTCATCAAGATGAAAGTGCTGCAGCCACCCAAGGCTCTGAGGTGCGTTCTGTTTCCCATTTTATAATCCACAAATAAATATGTTTTATTTTTGTAGTTCTATTAAACAGCCTATTTATATGGTGGCTGCAACTTTGCGTCCGGAGACAATGTATGGCCAAACCAATTGCTGGCTGCATCCGGACATTAAGTACATTGCTTGGCAGACTACACGGGATAACGAGGTGTGGATAAGCACGCGTCGTGCTGCACGCAACATGGCCTATCAGGGATTTACTGCGGAGGAGGGCAACATTGATGTGCTGGCCGAGTTAACGGGCCAGGAGCTGTTGGGTGTGCCGTTATCGGCACCGCTGACCACGTACAAAACAATTTATACACTGCCCATGCTTAGCATTAAGGCGGATAAAGGCACTGGTGTGGTGACCTCAGTGCCATCGGATTCGCCCGATGATTATGCCGCCCTCGTGGATTTGCAGAAGAAGGAGGCATTCCGTCAAAAGTACGGACTGAAAGATGAAATGGTGCTCCCGTATGAGCCCATGCCCATCATTGAAGTGCCGACGCTGGGCAAGCTGTCTGCGGTGCATACCTACGATACGCTAAAGATTCAGTCGCAAAACGACAAGGACAAACTGGCCGAGGCCAAGGAGATGTGCTACCTGAAAAGTAAGAGTGACCAATAATGTGTATCTAATAAGTAAATACAACATTTTAAATTCATATTCAACAGGCTTCTATGATGGAGTCATGCTGGTGGGCGAGTTTGCTGGACGCAAAATCCAGGACATCAAGAGCAATTTGCAAAAGCGTCTTGTCGATGCCAAGGATGCGGATATTTACTATGAACCCGAGAAAACGATTATGTCACGCTCAGCGGATGAGTGCGTGGTTGCGCTGTGCAACCAATGGTATCTAAACTACGGCGAACCCGAATGGCAGGCACAGGCCACTAAAATACTGCAGGACATGGAAACGTTTCATGATGAGGCGCGCAACAATTTTGAGGCCTGTCTGAACTGGTTGCACGAGTACGCCTGCTCACGCACCTACGGCCTGGGCACTAAGCTGCCCTGGGACGAGCAATGGCTCATCGAATCCCTGTCGGACTCAACCATATATATGGCTTTCTATACGGTCTGCCATTTGCTCCAAGGCGGCACATTCCGCGGCGAGAATCCGGGGCCATTCGGTAAGTGGCAACTATAGCTTAGAATATAGTTGGTTATAGTCGAAACTTAAAGCGGCATAAATCTGTGTATTTACTGCATTTCTATTATTTGTTTGCAGGCATCAAACCCGCTGATATGACCGCCGAAGTCTGGGACTATATATTTTTTAAGGAGACGCCGCTGCCCAAGAAGTCAACCATCAAGCCAGAGCATTTGGCTGTGATGCGACGCGAGTTTGAGTACTGGTATCCAATGGACTTGCGTGTGTCGGGCAAGGATTTGATACAGAACCATTTGACGTTCTGCTTGTATAATCACGCTGCAATTTGGCCCAACGATGATACGAAGTGGCCCAAGGGTATGCGTGTCAATGGCTTGTTGTTGCTCAACTCAATGAAGATGTCCAAATCGGATGGTAATTTCCTTACGCTCCACGAGGCTATCGAAAAATTCTCGGCCGATGGTATGCGTCTGGCCTTGGCCGATGCTGGCGACAGCATCGAGGATGCCAATTTCGTGGAGAGCACAGCGGATGCAGGCATTCTCCGGCTGTACACGTTCATTGAGTGGGTCAAGGAGATGCTGGCCACACGCAACAGCTTGCGCAGCGATGCGGCCAAAACCTTCAATGATCAAGTTTTCCTCAGTGAGCTGAATCTGAAGACACAGCAGACAGATGAGAACTATCGTCGCATGCTGTTCAAGGAGGCGCTGCGCAGTGGATTTTATGAGCTGCAGCTGGCGCGCGACAAGTACCGCGAACTCTGTGGCGCTACGGGAATGCATGTGGATCTAGTCATTGAGTTCATACGTCGTCAGGCGCTGCTAGTGGCACCAATTTGTCCGCACGTGGCGGAACATGTCTGGGGATTGCTGGGCAACAAGGAGTGCATTGTGCATGCCCAGTGGCCCGAGGTCGGTACCATCAATGAGCAGGATATTATGTGCTCCGACTATTTGATGGAATCGGCGCACTCCTTCCGCCTTAATCTTAAAAATTTGCTTCATGTTAAAGGCAAGGGTGGCAAAGAGAAAACTGTGGACTTGGCGCAAACTGCCAAACCCAATCGCGGTCTCGTTTGGGTGGCCAAAACATATCCGCCCTGGCAGTGTTGCGTTCTAGACACAATGCGTGATCTGTACAACAAGGATAGTAAATCACTGCCCGATAACAAAATCATCGCAGCAACGCTGCAGCAGAAGGCCGAGCTGAAGAAGTTCATGAAACGTGTGATGCCATTTGCACAAATGATACGCGAGAAGGTGGAGACGGGCGGCAAGGGAGTCGCCGCACTGGCTGTCACACTTGAGTTCGATGAGCGTCAGGTGCTGCTCAATAATCTGGAGTATCTGAAGAACACATTGGATGTGAGTAGATTTTGTGAGGTTAACCAATTACATTACTTTAATAATAACCGTCAATTCTTCCTGCCCAGCTGGACAATCTGGAAATCAAATATACTGACGATCCCTCGGCGCCCGAAAAGACACGCGAAGAGGTGCGTCCTGGCTCGCCCTTTATCTGCTTCAGCGTTGCGCCGCATGTCAGCGTCGAGCTGGTCAATCCCACAGAGCGCTCTTCACTTTTCCAGGTGAACACCATCATATCCGAGGGTGACACTGTTGATTCACTGCGCGAAAAACTGGCAAAGATTTTAAGCCTGAAATCAGATGTGTCTACAAATCTGCAAATCTGGCGCTATAAGGATCCTTTGTTGGGTCCACGCAAGGTGCCCACGTTCCAGGACTATAAGACTGGCAAAGCTCAGCTCACCGATGGCAACTTTGTTATCGATGTGGCTGCGAAGCGAGTGAGCGTCAATCAAGCGGGCAAACTGACTGAACTGGGCCGCAATTTGATCTATGTGGTAGTATAGAGGACGACATCTTAGCTGCAAATAATTTATTCATTAACTCTAAACTTCGAACATTGTAAAACAACGTTATAAAACAATTGGGAGCTATTCAAATAATACAAATACACAAAAAACCAAGCCTGAAAACGGATACGAACGATGAATAACATCTTTTTATTTACAGGCAGCTATTTTTGATTGCTGCCTTGCAGCTAACATAACAAACATTTACAAATTCTTTTAAAAATACTACTTGTGTGCTTTAGCATAACATAAAATGCATTATGCGTAAGTACTCTTGACCTATTTAAATAAGAAAACGTTCATTTTTAATTTTACTATTAGTTTATTGTGTCAATTGTTGGCTGGAAAGATAGCGTCTCAGCGGGTTTGTTTGCTCAGTGGGTGACTATCGCTAGTAGTGGCGGCCTATTCATGGTCTAGGCCGTGCCTATAAAAGCCCTGGTACCCAATGAAAAGCCAACTCACAATGTTGACATTAAAATTGGTGTTAGTTGTACTGCTGCAGAGCAGCGCCATTGTCCTGGGTGGCGTCTGTTTGATACCAGAGCCTGTGAAGCGTCAACGTTCACTGTTCGACGAGCTGTGGAAGACGCAGCCGCGTCTCGATGGCCGCATTGTGGGTGGCCATCGTATAAACATTACGAATGCACCACATCAGATCTCGTTGCAAACATCAGCTCACATTTGCGGCGGATCACTCATCTCTGAGCAATGGATTTTAACAGCGGCCCATTGCACCTAGTAAGTAGATAAGAGGCTTCTCATTGTTAGCGCTCTCAATTTATCGCGAACACTTTCCTTCCTTATCCAGTGGTAAAACAGCGCATCAATTAAAGGTGCGTCTGGGCAGCTCGGAAGCGTCGCGGCATGGAGAACTCCTGCGCGTGCTGAAGATTGTGCAGCACGAGAAGTTCAACTATACAAATGTGGACTACGATTTCTCGCTGTTGCAGCTGCAGCATCCCATCGAATTTGATGAGACGAAGAAGGCCATCAAGCTGCCAGAGGCGGAGCAAATGTTTATGGACGGTGATCCGTGCTATGTCACCGGCTGGGGCAACACTCAGAATCTGCTAGAGTCACGTGAGTGGCTGCGTCAGGTGCAGGTGCCGTTAGTCAATCAGCAGGTCTGCAGCGACAAATACAAACAATACGGCGGCATTACGGAACGCATGATTTGTGCTGGTTACATAGAGGGCGGCAAGGATGCCTGCCAGGGTGACTCTGGCGGTCCCATGGTGAATGAGGCGGGCGTGCTGGTGGGCGTGGTCTCATGGGGCTATGGCTGCGCCAAGCCGGACTATCCGGGCGTCTATGCCAGAGTTATGTATGCACGTGATTGGATCAAGGAGCACAGCGGCATTTAGCTACACTTAGAAAAAAAATATATGGACTAGCATTTAAAATCTCATTGAAATTAAAACTGTCTTGAAAACCAGAATTTCTTTTAGTTTTCCCTTTTTTACATTTCTCAAATGCTGGAACGTTTGACCTTTGGAAATAGTACCTAAAAGTTATTATTCAATTATTATTTTTTTAAATACTATTTAGTTGTAAAAATACACAGCTATTTCCAATTTTCTATTTAATAAAATTTAGGAAACAATATATAACAATTTCACCTTGCAACCAGGCAAAAAAATGATGTTCGGTTCTTCAGAATGTATTTTCTACATTTGTACCTATAATCAACTGGACATTAGATAATTTGGGTCTACATTTTAAACAGGTGAGAACATTGCAATGAACTGCTTAGCCCTCTGATACCTATGAAAAAGGTTGTAATTAATTCACTTTTTGCATTGGTCATAGAAGAAATTATATGCAACCTGCAACCAAACACTGACCATTGATGCACGCCACAAGCAATCCACACTCTGATGTTAATGAGTCGAGTTTTAAAATGACGCCTTCCGTGTCAGACAATATATTTGTATATTTTAAGTGTTGGGCTTGACTTTATGACGCGCCAAAAGTAGGCGATAGACGATCAACAATTTTTGAACATGTTTGTAAAATAGCCACCAAATGCCACACGGCAGTTGCACGTTACACGCACAGCCAGCACGCAAACATGCGACCTTCTCGCACTGCTCACAATTTGACATGCGGATGAGTGACGGGTCGCGTTGCACTGACAGCAGTTCGCCAGGGGAATGCAAGGGGCGAGCGAGAGCTCTGTGCCCTGTACAATTTGGTTATCGTTTCGTGTGCAATTATATTACTGATTCTATTCGCTTTGGCCTGCGCAATCATGTGTTTCGCAATCTCAATTTACTTTTGCGTGTACTCAATTAATCTTATGAGTACAGAAGCGCAAGCAGCCTGAAGCTTTTTATCACTGATTGGATTTACTAGATGTTTTTGTAACACCTGAATTATCGCATGACATAATTTTTCAGCGTGCTGTACCAATTCTATTTAGGTAACTTACGCATTTCTTTGCAACATTATTACTTCTAAAAATACTGATGGTGTGCATCTTGATTGTTATTCCAGTCAGACGACAACTAATGGACTAAATTGAGCAATTATGAGCTACCGTTTCAACCTTAACCTTACCAAACCTGAAATCGATTTAAAAAGGATGTCTTTTTGACCAAGATTTGGTCTCTAGATTAAAACTGCATTTGAATTTATGAATACAGCTCTTGGTAATAATAATTATAATAAGTGATAATTATAATCTCTGCTGCATTAATTAACTTAATCAATTAACTTGTTTAATATTAATTATGACAAATTTTAAATTTTACTTGTATGTAAATACTTGATATGTGAATGATTTGTAAAGCTGTTTAATCTAACACCCAGCACTCTCGCCCTGAACCTGATAACCATCACACTTAAACACAATCACACACACTCTCGCACACTCAATTCGATTTGTAATGTTTTGAGTGTGAAATTTTGTTTTTAATTGCTGTCGTAAGTGCATATTCAGAAAAATTATGGTAACGCCGATCGTCGGACTTTCGTTGGTTTGATTGTCTGCGGATTATGTGGCCAATTTGCGGGAGGGGGCCGTCATAAGTGTAGTCGCTGTCGTGAGGAGCTGACGTGCTCGTGGCTCGCGCCGGTGACCGGTAGCCGAAGTGTTGCTCTACGAGTTCTTTTTTCTTCGCATTTTGAATTTGCGCATTGCATTGCGCATACGCCGCGTTAATCTAGAAATTGTTGTGTGGATGTTGTGTAAAAGCAGCTCACAGACAAAAACTGTTAGGCAACAAAGTCATACCAATATTATTGTGTGAGTGCCCGTACCGCCACCACCGCCGGCAACAGCAACAGCTTATGTACGGAAACCACCACATCGACAATCAATAGAGCGTTCATCTGAGCAGCGAGTTGTCTACAATAACAACAAAGTATAGACAACAAGCGCTTAACGGTATGCCGATGTGACTGTTGCGCTTGCTGTGCACTCATACATGCCCAGTCGAACAAAAACGAACACAGCAAGCAAGAGGCAAACAAACGTGCCGCACGTTGCGCATACACGTGAGAAATTTAATCACTGAAGCCGGTCGCAAGCCAGAGCGAGAGGCAACAAGTTAAACAACAAGAGCTTTGGCACACATATACAGAAAGAGAGTCGAAGGGGTCGGCATTGCCGACAACTTGTGGATGGAAGCTTTTCTGCGTCTCATGTGAATGCAATGTGAATGGGAATCGGGCACGCGTCAGTGTTTGTGAGTTGAAGCTTGTTCGTTGCATTCTCGACCTCTGCTGGAGCACAGAATCAAATATATTGAGCATTCAACTTTGTGCGCTTGAAGCAAACGGTTCGTGTCGCGTCCTCTTGCATTATAATATATTGTTATTATTATTATTGAATCGTCAAAGTACCATTATCAGCTGAATAAGATATTGTGGTATGTGAAATACTTAAAATTAATAATAAGTAAAAGGCTGCAAATTTGCTGTGGGCCAATACGTATTTGTGCGCAATATACTTAACAACAAAATACAGTTGAGGTTGCTTGGCTAACGTATTTGTTTGTAAATGTGTATGTGTACAGCTCTGTGTGCATTGGTGCTAGTGAATAATACTATGTTGTTTTTCTACTTCCCTTCGTTGACACGGCATTTGATAAATGTGCAAATTTGTTTTGTAGCTATTGTTTTTGCATTTTACGTAAGCTGAAATACGTAGAATACACGAATCATGCTAAACGACATGCATGATCTAATTAAAATGCAATGCCTGTGAATATGTAAGAAAGAAAAAAAAAAATAAATGAATTTAAATAATGTACAAATCTTATCAAAATTCAATTATACAACATTGTGTCTTCATAGCAATTACAATTATATAACAAGTGATTATTTAGAAGTGTTTCTCAAAACAAAATACTTAAAACGCTTAGAGCAATTACCAAATTACTACGTTCGAAATAGAACAATTCTGGCACTGTGGAATAACTAGCTGTTGTATTCGACATAAACGTAATTAGGTAAGCAAATCAGCCAAGTGTGAATCAACTGTCAGGTTGCAAGCATCATTGGCCCACAACCTAGCACAGTTAGCAACAATGTAGCGTGCAAACGGGGCAAAGCTTTCAGCGAATACTGACTGCTGAGAAGCTTTACGCGCTCAACGCGCCAAGTTCAAAACTACGTATCTGCTGACAAAGCATTACATTCAGACGAGGCGTTGCGACGTCTTTTTGCGTCTTTTGTTGCACAATCAAAACGGCAAAAAAAAAAGGTTCGAGTGCTTGTGCGGAAATATGTTAATCATTATATAACCTAAACTCGAACGCACTCTAGAAATTGATATACACGCTCAAATAAATTCTCAACAGCTCAGCGAAAAAAGAGGTTGTCGATTTGCAGTCATTGAACCAATACCGAAGTAAATAACACATATTGATAGTGCCATTAAGATTTTACATCTCAAAATTCAGTACTACATTTGTTAAGTACATAATTGTAAATTTGTATTTTAGTTGTGCTCCTCTTCACTCAGTGCAAGATTTTTGTTCTTAAATTATGTTTTATGAAATTTAATAAAAATCCTTAAGATTTTGTTATCTTACTTATCTTACGTAAGCTTATGTTCTGATATCTCTTTAAACGTCAATTGACATCCACCCACATTAGTGTTTCTCTATTGACCCAAATTGAAATATAATACTTACACTTGCTTGAGTCTATGTCAAATAGTATAATAATGTATTGCCCATTGTGTAACGCATCGTAGAATTCTACTTTAATTTAATTTCGAATCATTTGACGAAATTGCAATATGATAGCACATGTCGAGTATCTACGTCATCAGATTTGAGTATATATCAGATTACTATCGTACAATCCATTCAAATGAACTACCAGTTGATATCGTCTGCAAGTGTATTTCATCTTCGATAACTGTAATTTTCATGGGATTTGTTGTAGGTCTGTTTTTGACAGCCCCCTCAGAAAGCGGTTGCTAGATGCGCACCCTTGTCTTAACAGCTAGGAAATATTTTTACTTTTACTTTGCTGCACTTTGCATTACAAATTTGGTCAGTCGATAGGGATTATTGTATTTTTCATAGACGAGTGAGTATTTTTTATGACTAAAAAAACCGATAAAATATTCACCAGCACTTTTGAATGAAATTTCGTTTATATTTGCGAAAGAATGACAATGCATTTTGATTAGATCGACCAATACAAACACAATGCGCATATCATTTGTTATTTTTATTGTATAGTTTGCAAAGCAGATTTTATGTAAGCTCTCTTTGTAAGTGTAGTTGGTTTCATAACTGCCAACGGAAATGGGAAATGGGGTTGTGCTTCAAATAAGCTCACGAAATTGCTTTAAAAAGAGATATATCAATATATATATACTATATATATGTAACTGAGTTATGCAAATTTTTGCAAAATTATAATTATTTAACTAAAATTAAAAATGTATATTTATAATTTTTTCTATTGATTTAAAAATTATCAAAAGTCCAAAACAAATCGGTTAAGGTATTATAATTTTGTCATGAATGCTTTCATAGGAACAATCGGTCGAAATATGTATTCTCAAACGAAAAACACATTTACTTATCCAGTATCTAGACCGAACTCAGCAAATATCCGCGTTATTATGTTCTTTACATTTTATATATCACATAGCTCCAATAGAAGCAATCAATATAAAAGTTGTGGCATCGAAATATCCTTAAACATATATATCCCAGTCGTGAAACAGCAAGATGTAAATAAAACATATTCAAAATATAGGAAAATAGTATAAAATATAACATTTTACTTAAATCTACAAAGATAGGTAAGCTGTATCATATCAAATAAAATGTAGGTTAAATGTCGTACTCAATGTTGCTTTCCTTTTAAAAATCCATAATCTCAGTGACTGAATTAATTAAAATCTACAACCTTGCCCAAATTGATTACCCACAATTGTCTATTCACGTGTTCTAAAATATGGTCAACATGTTCTAAAAATAATTGGTGCCACTTGTATTTTTAGCGCCTGCAATTTAGATGTGCACCTAAAAGTATGCAACACAAAGCACTCAATGAAAACAATTAACAATTGCTGGCATTTGTAAAGCTTCTTTGCAATTCTTAAAAGTGCCATGACCATAAAAACTAAGCCATTTCTCTCAGTGACAAAATAAGAGCACATAACACAGAGGGGAAACAATACATATCCAGCTGAGACGTTTACACAATCAATGGTAAGGTGATTGTTGTTGTAGGTTATTTTGCTCGTGTATGTGTGTGTAAGTCACATGCTGACTGCGGATGCCTGTGAATATCTGTCAATGCTTATGCTTGAAATTCTGGTTGAGTTCACTTTGTTGTTGCTTAACCATAGCAGAAAAGCTGATGCTCAACAATTTTTGTTTTTCTTTTTATTATTACGCTTGGTCGAACATTGTTGTTGATTGCCCCACACTCCCCTGGAAAGCTGTAAATGGCGTAGTTTGCATTGAGGCAATACACCTCGCCTCGGCACGTGTTGCCATGGTGCATATTTTCGTGTTGTCCTGCATGCAGCGAGTGCACAATGCCAGCGGGTAGTTGGAGAGAGACACAACTGAGAGACTTTGCGCTTAGTGGTATTGGTCACATGCAGCTCACTGTGGGCAGCTCGGGTTTCTATTTATGGCCAACTTTTTTGTCACAGGTATAAACTTGAAACTGAAAATTCTTTGTTGTATAACGTGCATCGGAAATGATTCAATGGTCTTTAAGTGACAGTCACATTATAATATATATAAATATATACACAACTTAAGACAGGTCGACTATAAGATAATCTGAAGTCAGCCCTTAAATGCATAGTGTGCATTGCTGATTTTAGTTTATCATTATGAGAATAGGGCCGTAGATTCTGATAAATACTTAAAATAAATACTTAAGTAAATAATAAGTCAAAATCAGTCTGATTTCTAGTCATTTAAATAACTTTTCGTAATAACTATTCTCAAATTCGCTTAAATCTTTGTAGAACCAGAAGCAAACTTGTTAATTTCCTACGTTCAATACATTGTCGCTTTATGATCTGACAATGTGCCACAATTTGCTGCTGAAGAATCACAGCCTTTACAACGAGTTTAACTTCAACAAACTAGACAAGAAATAAGAAATAACCTGTTATGGATTATTTACTTGGAACGCCCCAGTTGCACAGTGTCTTCTCCTCGCTGGGATCCTTCGAGGGCGACACCTATGTTGTCAGTCCCAATGCGTTTGGTAAGTGGGGATAGAACATAAATATCACTAGCAAAATTAAATATTAATAATAATAATTACACATGTAGCTATACTGGAGGAGATCAACTATAAGTTGACCTTTGAGGATCAGACATTGCGCACCTTTCGGCGCGCCATCGGCTTTGGCCAGAATGTGCGAACCGATTTGATACCATTGCTGGAGAATGCCAAGGATGATGCGGTGCTGGAGTCAGTCATACGCATCCTGGTGAATCTCACCGTGCCAGTGGAGTGCCTCTTCTCCGTGGATGTGATGTACCGTACCGAGGTGGGGCGTCACACCATTTTCGAGCTGAATAGGTTGCTCTACAACTGCAAAGAGGCCTTCACCGATCCGAAGGTCACCAAGAGCGTCATTGAGTATATAAAGCATATACTCGAATCGGAATCAAAACTATCGCCACAAAAATGCGATCGAATCAACAATTGTCTTTTGCTGTTGCGCAACATTTTGCATATACCGGAATCGATGCTGCAGTCGAACCTCTGTTCACCAGCCCATCAGGTGCCCATGCAAAACACAATATTGTGGAACCTCTTCATCCAGAGCATTGATAAGCTGATGCTATACCTGATGACCTGTCCGCAGCGTTCGGTTTGGGGCGTGACCATGGTCCAGCTGATCGCGTTGATTTATAAGGATCAGCATGTTAGCACACTGCAGAAGCTATTAAATCTGTGGTTCGAGGCTTCTTTGTCAGAGAGTTCCGAGGACAATGAGAGTAATACATCGCCACCGAAACAGGGTAGCGGCGACTCCAGTCCCATGCTCACCTCCGATCCCACCTCGGACTCCTCGGACAATGGCATGAGCGGCAAGAAGGAGTGCTGCGAGGAGCGACGTCAGGCGCTGCGCGATGGCACTGAGGCCACGCTGCACGAGGTCAGCCGCAAAGGACATGAGTATCAAAATGCCATGAATAGGGTGTCGGCCGAATTGGCCAGCAGTACGACCAACCTGTCGGGACAGCAACAGCACATCAAAAAGGAAGAGGAGGAGGAGGAAATGGACGACAACAGTTACGAGGAACGCGTTCGGTATTACAAACAGAAACAGACCGCTCGCAACTCGGAACCATTGGATCTTACACAACCAGCTGACAATGTCAACAGCACTACCAATGCGCAAACATACGCAACCCCAATAGTCTTAGATAACCAAAGCACATCGTCGCCATGCACAACTGGTGTCAGTCAGTGCTATGAGCCCTTCAAGTCACCTGCACCGCTGCACTTACGTCGCACCATTTTGGAGGATATGCTGTGCGACAGCTACACCTCCCACCCAAACATTTCCGCCGTCAAATTGGGCCAGAAATCACCGCATGGCGGTCAACTGCATCTGACCATGGGCAAGTGCTCTCCGCAGAAGCGAGAATGTCCCTCCTCGCAGTCCGAGCTCTCCGATTGTGGCTATGCTACTCAGGTGGAGAATCAGGAGTCCATATCTACATCGAGCAACGATGATGATGGACCACAGGGCAAGCCGGCGCATCAGAAGCCACCCTGTAATATGAAGCCACGTAACAAAGCTCGCAACTCGATGGACACACCCATGGACAAGAAGGAACTGCGCCGTAAGAAGCTGGTGAAGCGCAGCAAGAGCAGCCTGTAAGTATAAAAATCTCATCTGGGTAGAGAATTTTATAATACTCTCATTGGGGTCGGTTAAGTTAAATTAAAGGCAATCAAACAAAATTTAAACAAGAAAGACTGACACTCCGAAGATTAAATACCCTTGTAGACCGGAGTCCAGTCTTAATTTTAGATACAGCTGAATTTTCTCATTGGAGCTGTATAGACATGAAAATATCGACTCGGTTAGTAATGCTGATCGAGAAAATATTGTAGGAGTCAAAATTAAATTATATATCTTTTCTGAACAAGTCTGCTCATTCACAACCATTGAGCTCCTCCTTTTCAATCTGGTGATCACATTAATAATATCGATATCGATCGATATGTTGTTATGTTATGTTATAGTCGTAGTATATACCTTATGGAGTCAGAGACGGTTTCTTAAGCTTCAAAACAAAATGATAATATCCTCAGCAACTGTACAAAAATCATTTAAGGGTAGCTTAGTTAATTGTCAAATTTGTGTAGGGGTTTTCATCTTTATTATTGATTACTTATTTTTCAAATGAATGAATAATTTACTTAAATCCCTTATCCTATCAATAGCATTAACATGAAGGGTCTGGTCCAGCACACGCCAACTGATGATGATATTTCGAATTTACTCAAGGAATTCACCGTCGATTTTTTACTCAAAGGCTACAACATTTTGGTGGAGGAGTTGTACTCTCAGCTATTATGTAATGCGGTAGGTATACACTTAGAGAATTTATGACTTAAGGACATGTTTGTAAAGAGCTCTATTTCCATTCCAAAAAGGTGCCCATTGATACTTCGCACTTTTTCTGGCTGGTCACATACTTTCTTAAGTTTGCCGCTCAACTGGAACTGGACATGGAACATATTGATACCATACTCAACTACAATGTCATCAGTTATCTGACCTATGAGGGTGTAAATCTCTGTGAGCAACTGGAGCTCAATGCACGACAGGAGGGCAGTGATCTGAGACCCTATTTGCGTCGCATGCACCTGGTGGTAACCGCTATACGGGAGTTCCTCCAAGCCATCGAGACATACAGCAAGGTCACCCATCTCAGCGCGGATGATCGCGAGCGTTTGCGGCATCTCCAGCTGCAGATTGCCTCCACTACCGATTTGCGTTGTTTGTTCGTTTTGTTGCTGCGTCGCTTCAATCCCAGCATCCATTCCAAGCAGTATCTGCAGGATCTGGTCGTGACCAATCACAGTCTGTTGCTGATTTTGGACAGTGCTAGCAAATTGGAAGGCGGTCATTCTATTGGAATAGCAAATCACATCTCACAGTGAGTTATCAAAAATAATCGAAATATATTTGGCTATTAAATGTTTATTTATTTGCTTACTTATCAGATTCGCCACTTTGGAGGTGATGCACTACTATGGCATTCTGCTGCAGGATTTTAATAATAATGGCGAGTTTGTTAACGACTGCATCTTTACTATGATGCATCACGTTGGTGGCGATCTGGGACATACTGGTGTCCTCTTTCAGCCGATTATCCTGAAGACCTACTCTCGCATTTGGGAGGCCGACTATGGGTTATGCGATGTAAGCTTAACTTAAACTAAACATTCAAGGATCACTTTCCTAACAATTGATTTGATGTTGCAGGATTGGTCCGATCTAATCGAGTACGTTATACACAAATTTTTGAACACACCGCCCAAATCACAATTGACTCTACCAACTATTTCCTTAACCGAAATGACTAAGGAACACAATCAGGAGCATACTTTATGGTGAGTACTCATCAAATATATAAGTTCCTGATCAGAAGAATATTGCATTTATACAAAATAAGTTTCCTTCTTACAATTAAAATATTTTGGAATATGTATTGGAAAACAAGTCTGTTTTTATTAGAGATATCCTATTGCATTTTGATGTTGAAAGTTATATCGTACAACTACATTTAAAAGATTTTTTGGGAGCACTTTGCCGAAACTTGTGTTGTTTTCTATGAAAAGCTATTTGTTCTTACAGATATTTTATCCAAATTGATCACATGGTTAACTGGTTAACTGGTTAGAGATGAACTGGATTCCTAATTCGAAAATGTAACGCCTTAATTTGGTATTTATATTTGAAAAAAAATTGACTAAGTGTGAAAAATATAAAATATAATCGATCCAGATATTTGTCAATCAATATTGTATATTTTTGCATGCATTTACTTAAAGTTGCCTTAGCACAGCAGTTTGGTCTAATAAATTAACTAAGAAATATTTGGAGCATATATTTAATTTTTAGTTTTCTCAGCCTTAGCCTGTTTAGTTTTTCGTTTATTTCACTAATACATTTATTATCAGAAAACTATTTGTGTATAGGATAATTTTTACTTAATATATGATCAGGAATTCTAGATTGTTTGGTTAAACTTGTTAATGATGGATTAGCTTCTATTAAAGACGAATCTTTATTAGTTGATACGATTTATTAATCATAGGATTTATGTGGTTAACTTTGTGAAAACGGATTTCTCTTGCTTAATGCCTTAGACTGTAGATTGTTTTTTCTTGAATTTTCTAGTATTATACTAATGTGTATAAATGAATTATATTTAATAGTACCTGGTCACAGGAGGAGATGGATACACTTTATTGGTATTATGTGCAGAGCAAGAAAAATATCGATATTGTTGGCAAGATCGTTAAGCTCTTCAGCAACAATGGCAACAAGATAAAGACCAGAATTGCGATTATACAACAGCTGTTGCAACAGGTAAGGCTGACATTTACACAATTGTGAGAATCATATTAATCAAATAAGTTTAATTTAGGATATCATAACATTGCTGGAGTATGATGATTTGATGAGGTTTGAGGATGCCGAGTATCAGCGTACACTGCTGGCCACACCCTCATCGGCCTCCACCGAGTCCGGCATAGACATTAAGGACAGCGCCTATGGCAAACCCTCGGACGATGTGCAGGTGAGTTATGCGAAGAAGTAATTTAACCAGCATGAATATATATATTCTAAATTGCCAATCAATTTCTTTAACAGATCCTGCGCGATTTGATTATTAAGGAGAACAAGTCACACCATTTAGTGTGGCTGCAGAAATTGCTGCTGGAGTGCTGCTACATCAAGTTGATGGTGAAGTGCACCCCCAATTTTCGCGCGGTGGATCCTGTCATGGAGCCAGTGGCCTATCATTGTATTTTGAAGCACAAGTCTGTACCGGTGGTACAGTGGAACAACGAGCAGTCGACAACAATGCTCTATCAGCCGTTTGTGCTGTTACTTCACAAACTGGGCATACAGTTGCCGGCGGATGCGGGCTCGATCTTTGCCCGTATACCGGACTTTTGGACGCCAGAGACGTTGTATGGTCTGGCTAAGAAACTGGGATCTTTGGATAAACGTGAGTTAATCCCTAACCACTCTATCAAATTGAAAAAGGTGATGTATATACCGTTATCAATAATTTTTGCTCTCTTTGTCGACGACACAAATTTTGATTATGGGAATATCGCCCCCCACACATCCCAAACCCCCATCCACTCCCCGACCGACTTTTGTCGCATTCGCAAAGAAAACAACTTCATTTATACCCTTTAGTCCACTTTTTAATGGGCTTAGGGTATAAAAAAAAAGAATAAGTAAAAATTAAAAACAAACCCTCAAATATTCCTGGTTCCATGCTTGAATCTCTCAACATCTCTCTGACTGTGTGTGTGTGTGTGTGTCATTTGGTGTATTTCGATATGCTCTGTGCCTTTCTCTCTCTTTCTCTTCATCTTCGGCTCTTATAGTAACACTCAAGTTCGATCCCAGCGATCTGGAGGATACGGCCTCATTGAGCGGTTCATCGGGCTATCACAATACGGGGCCCCGCAACTCCCTGAGATCCATGAGCAGTTTGGAGACCGATCTTGTTGAATCTGATGAGCTACCCATCATTCCCGAAGTGGATACAGCTGTGGAGAAGGCCGCGGCAGCGGCCACTTGCACTGACCTTTTTGCCGTGCCCAAGGCCAAGCATTGTAACTCCATGATCAGGTACGTAACCACACAGAATGAATGTAAATGAATTAAAAATCCAACTAATTGATTTTCATTCTGGCAGATATACGCCGGATCCGACACCACCGGTGCCCAATTGGCTGCAGGTGGTCATGCGCAGCAAATGTAATCAGCGACCGGGTTCAGCTACAGATATTAGCGATTGGTAAGTGCCAAGACAAAAGCGGACAAAAAATGAAGAAAAACAAAAACAGCTCAGATTTATGGCACACGGCAGCCGTTAAGACGCTGGTTCTGCAACATATTGTTTACATGGCGCCCTCAAAATGCAATTTATGAACTTTAAGACCCCCGGGCATACCACATTTGCTTTCGTGTGTTGACAGTTGTAGCCGACTCGCCAGGTTGCAGCAACTTGCAACTTACAGCTTGCAACTATCGCAGCTCGCACTATCATAAATGTCAGGCTCGGTTGGCCATTGTTTTATTTGGTTGTGGTTGTGGCTGTGGAGCCCAGTTGTACAGTGCACTAGAATAGTCTCCCTGTCGCTAAATTCATAAGCCTATTCATCCGTTTTCGGTAATACCCACATGTGTGTGTGTGTGTGTGTTTGTATGTAAGTTTGTCTATCTAACTGCTTGCATCTCTGGGCCTTTTGGACCTCACACGATCGCCTGCTGCTCATGTTGAACGGCATTTTGCGTATAGTTTATGATAGTTGTATAATTTTTGTTGTAGTGTTTGCATTTGATATTTGGTGTTGTACATAATTTTAGGATCGATGATAAGTTCACTGTGTGGACTCTTATTGTAGGAGTATTGTTTGGCTTGAAAAGGCTACTTGCAACAGGTGGAGATGACCGTTTAAAGCCATTCATACGGTGTTTCAGATTTAAATATCACTGTGGGTAGCAAACAAAAACAAAGAACGAATCAACATTTTGCAAGACTAACCGTAAGCTGTGAATGGCTTTTCGAAATTTGAGTTACTTATTTAGGTCCCTCAATCTAATGTATCCAAACTCTTCAGCAAGAGTTTAGTGATTTTGGTTTCGGCTTTGAGCTTTGAGATACAGATAGATTTGCCTCAAACAGCAGCACATATTTTAAGAGTTGATTTTTGGTTACTACTAATAAGTGAAATTAACGAAAGTATAATTGAAATATCGAATATAGCAGCATTATTATTTTATTAAAATTCTTTAAAGTTAAATGATGTTTTGATGTGGTATAAATACAACATATTGATGCAAACTAGCGCATTCATAAGTCGCCAAATGCCATTTTGCCCTAGATTTTTGTTTAGGGGCGAACCGTTTGACACCTTTTTTAAGTTTTAGCATCGGTTGTTTGAATCTAAAACCAAATTCAAATCAATGTTGTCCATGAGATACATTGCCCGACCTCTGTCAGCAGCGCACCCAGTGTGATATGAAATGAAGTCATCGCGATTAGCACGCTCAACATTTGAATCATGTATCTGATGGATACCGTTCAGTGCAGCGCTGCGGACGGTAGCAAAACTATCAATATTAATATGAATTTATTAAGCCGCTGCAGTGCAAAATAATTAACCTCTAGCTCTAACTAGCTCAGCAATTTCAATCAGAGAAATCAAAGCTTTACTCAGGACAAACAGCTCACCATAGTATTATGAAAATAGGAATAAATCAAATGTTAACTCCTTAAAAGTTCAGTTAATATTAAAGTATCTAAAAATACGCTAAAATTAAGTTTGATATGAAAAAATAACAAGACTCCGACCAATCGGAAAATTATATAAAAAGTATTATTAAAAATATATATTCTTATATAAATTAATTAAAATAATAAGGAAATATATTTATAAATTAAATTGTTATTGTAATTAGCATTATTAATATCAATAGCAAACAACAAATGTTTTGGTCTTAAAATAAAAAAACACTTTAGTATTGTATTCGATTGGAGAACGTAGAATGTGAATGATTTTCGCTCAGTGCAGAAAATTTAACAAGCCTTTAGATATTTCAAAAACGCTTGTGAGGCAGCGATGATAATTGCCAATTACCAATTAACCATTTACCTTTGCTGATAAAAAGTAATTGAACGGAGGCATTTGTAAAGACTATAAATATACAAGATCTGATAAACACCGTTTTGGGCCAAATCAAAGCAACCGACAAACGGCCGACAATACCTAATGACAATTAGCAGGTTTTACAATTGCATCCTCATCTCTAAGGTACGCAGCCGGTTTAACGGATTTAGAATCCCCTGAGAAATAGTATCAGTTAGAGTGAGATATCTGAACAAGTTTTTTTTTCTTAGCCGAAAATAGTCTTTTGCGTTTTACGCTTCGATGGCATGTGAAATATTTTTGTTGATATTTTATTTATTTTTGAGATACTCTGCTGCATTTTAGCATTAATGTGAAACGAGTTTGGGACTGTGGCTTTTAGTCGGAGCACGCGGAAAGTAAAAGTCAAGTCAAGTTGTCCGTTGGTCAAAAGACCGACAATCAACAGCAGCTGGAGATCGCACCCAAAGATCGATTGAATGCGTGCATGGATCGCTTCCCTCGATTCGAGAAGTGGCAAACAAGTTCTATTGTGTATGCCAATCGTTTCCCCTATATGATTTAGCTTCTGCTGATCAGTTGAACTAACTCAAGGTGTGGATCTATTAAGAATGCAGGGGACAGGTTTCAATTAAAGATAATAAGCCATCCAAAACCGATGAATTTATTATCTAAAAACTAACTTATGCACAAAAACTAGAAAACTAGAAAACTAGAACCAGACACCTAACCAGTACTAATTCTGCCAAAAGTGAATGTCAATCAAGTGCGAAACATTAAGTAAACAGCTCTTAATATCTCAACATGAACTGACGTCAAATCGGAGCTTTTCTACAAAAAATGTGCGTGTAATTCTCATTTTCTAACTTGAGACAACAATCTCAGCCGCAGGCGCATTCACTTCGTGGCCATTGTTGTTGATTTTATTTAATAGGTTTTTAAACACAAAGGCGTCGCTAGGCAAACACTAATTTCATAGATATTATTCGCCTGTGGCACGTGGGCGCGGGTTAACAAAATGCAATTTTCCAAAGTAATTAACTGTGACGCCTGGCGAAAATTGAAATTGACATTTTCATAGGCGGCCCACAAGGAAGCAAACTTGCAGCCAAAGCCAAACTGCCTACCCAGTAGTTGAGCGCAGTTTTTTGAATGGCCCGTGTGGGTTGAGTCTCTGTCCAAAATGTCTGTCTCAAGAAAATATGAGTTTGAATTGCATTCTATTGTACTCGCTAAAAACGGCAGCAGGCAGGCAGGAAGGCAGAAGAGTTGGTCAAACACAAACGAAATCTAATGCTGGCTGCAACTGTGGGTTCAACTGCCGACCTTCTATGAGGCGCATGTTTTTTTTTTTTTATATTTTTATGCTTGGGTTTGGCCACAATGTTGTTAACATTTTGCTTTATGGCTGCTGCAATTTATGTGCAGCGAACTGACGAGGAGGCATTAAGCACAACATGCAGACAAACATGGACACCAGTTAGTCTGAGTGGTGTGTATTGCGGTGCAGTACACTGCACCACATCAATCAGTCGCATAAATCATTTTAATTATTAAATAAACAAGTTTTGAGCCGCTGACTCACTGCCAGTGGGCCTGGCCACAGGGTGTGAGAATATATATGAGCCAAACTATCAAAGGGTTAATTGAACAACGATTTATGTTGTAAAAGTTCTGTTCTGTACTGTTTTGCTTGTGAGATGGGCTGGTTAGATGAGCTGTCAAGACTAACGTGACTGAGCAAAAATTAATTGTCTGAATAATGTTTAGGATTGTTTAGAAGTCGTTTCAGTTGTAGACAAAATCCTTTCTTGTTTATTGATTGGTGTGCACTTTTTGTTGTTGTTTTTTTTTTAAGGTAATATTGACTTAGAGCCAGCGCAAAACATATTAAAAATCTTGTCATGATATTAAAATATTAAACTTGTTACGTATATATGTACATACATGATAAAATATATACTTAATTCCTTACACTTGATCTATTTCATGCCTAGTCTATTCTTGCCAAATTGTAAAGCTATATATATAAAAGAATCGATTTTTCTCTGTTTATTTACAGCGCCAGTACCACCACATTAACGGCCGATGATGAGGGCATTGGCAAATCGAATTGCTCCGCATCCCAGGCATCGCAGACATTATTGTGTGTTGCGAATCCGACCAGTACACTGGCATCTCTGACCAAAATGGGCAATAGCAGCTTTTCGGCGTCACATAACGAGAACAGTAACAGCTCCGGCTGTGGTGGCACTGTGTCATCGCAATCCATTGCCGGTGCATTGGTGTGCACCTCTGTGGCGGACGCGAATTTAGATGCGGTGATGAAGTCATCGTTTGAACGGCTGGATGTGACAGGTGCACTTTTCGCACGGGCCAGCAACTTGGATCAGGAGTACAGCGCTATGGTGGCATCAGTCTATGGAAACGAGATGGCAAAGTGAGTGAGTTAGGCAGCCCGGGGATTGAGTTTGAGAATGAGACCAGACAATATGCCAAGAGCAGTTCGTTCAGCTAATTGACAATTAGACACATTGCGCAAATGCCTAAACAAAAAACCAAATCCAATCGAATTCGAGATTCCAGATTCGAGATGTTGACAGAATGTCAGGCTGTCAATATAACCAACAGGCAATGGTTTACCAATTGGCCAAGCGATCGTCGCCCTGCCGGCCGTTGGGAGCATGCCAAGCATTTTTATTTTACAGTGTCTCACATAAATTTATGGCGGGCAATTATTCAATTTAAGGCGAATTCGATTTGCAATCCAAAATTGTAGGCGGTTACATGTCGAATTCCAATATTATTTATTTGTATTTATTTTGTGCTGCTGCCGTTAAAGGCGCGACTATTTGGGATGCAAATTACTAACAGGGTTTTTCATTTACGCTTAGTATAAATGTTGTTTTGATTGTTACAAGTTAATACCGATGTTTGCTAATGTTTGCCGATGTCTTTAACATCTTCAATTCTTATCGCAGCAGCGACAATGTTTCAGTGGCTTCGGACTTGACCCGCATGTATGTCAGTGATGAGGATGAGAATCTTGAGTTCCGAGCGCCAGAGCCGCTTTATCATTGAGCGTTATCATGGAGTGTGGCAGACAGAGAGGCAGTGACAATGAGAAAGACAGAGAGAGAAAGAGTGAGATACAGACTAAGTCCAAATGAAGTTAATCGAATGAATCGAATGACTCGAACTATTCGAGATATGCGATTGATTCGAGTGATTCAAATGAGGCAGACAAAGGCAGACAATGAGCAGGTCCGAAAGGTCCGATTTATGGCAGTAATTTAAAGTACCTCAACTTTGAAAATGTTTTCCATAACCAAAATATATACCATTATATATCTAACTCTATATTAAATATTAATTTGTATTTACAGTTTACAAGAATAAAATAAAGATAAAGATAAAGCATTGGAGATCAACCAAAACATTTTTTAAGCTCTTGAATGCAAAGAATTAAATATACTTAAGTAATATTTATTTAAATGCAAATGATTTGAAATAGCTGTGAAAACGTTGAGAAAACAAAAACTTAAATATTAAAACCTTTCTTTCGCTTGCTATTTGCACACAAATATTAAAATCTTTATTAACAGGCTAAGTATTTATTGACAAGTCTATAAAAAGGTGCATTATAATATTAAAAAGAAATGAATTATATATAACATTAGTACTTATAAGAAAATATGTTTTTTTAGCATCAATATTGAATACAAAAATATTTTAAGCAAACTATTTAAAAATGGATTATTGAGTTAACAAAACAGATATAAATGGGCAGTTCCTGGTTGAAATAGTGCAAATATACACATACCGTGAAAATATTTTTAAAATATTAAACAAAATATGTTAGACTAAAAGATGATATAATTAAGAAGCAATTTTTGCATTATGTAACACAAAAACATTAACTAAAAAAACATGTATTTCTATCAGATATCACCTATGCTTAGATACTCCTAAAAATAAAGATACTCTTGTTGTAATCAATGTTTTGCGACATACTGAATAACATTTTCCAAACTGTTCAGATCCGCCAGTGGCCCACACGCTGTGCGACAAACAAATGGCATAGAAACCAAACACAAGTTGAACTCTGAATAGATCTAAGCCGAATGTGAATTATGCGCTGCAAATTGGCGGAGCCAGAAGATAAACGAGCTTTGACCACTGCGAATTAAGGTCATTGGCGTAACCGATGGCTAAAGCGGAATCTGATTCTAAATCTGCGGCTGCTCCATGTGTATCCACGCACCCAATACAGCCAAACAGTAGCCAGCAACGAGCAGTGTAAATCGCATTGGTAGTAGACACATGCTTAATATGGCCCAAGTGCACATAAATAAATAAATGTACGGGCCAAAGCCCAGCTAACCAAAATGGTAAACATGCCAAAAACAATTACCAAATGCTGCTGCCACTAACAAATACAACAAGAGCTGCAAAAGTCGCGAGCAAACACAAAACACAAAACATTGCAAAAATAACCGTACGAAAATGATAATAATAATAATTGTGGCCAATTGCTGTTTAGTTGGCAGTTAATTGCAACATGGCCAAGACAGCTAGCGCTGCACGAGTTGGCCAGCCAAAAAAAGTTCTCCGGCTCGCTGTTCTTTTCCTCAAATGCAAAATCCACTCAAAAAATGCAACTGCCAAGCAATTTATATGCAGTGAACTAGTTCCAATCATCACAAATTGAAAATATAAAACAGTATATATTAATGTACTATGTTTTTAAATTTTAAATTATCGTAACATATATTAAATTTTACAATATCTCTAAAATTGTTAATTAATGGGCAATAACTTGTTGAACACTTTTAAGGAAGCATCATTAACTGGGTAATTGACAACCACTTACCATCTTAATGGGTACAGGGTATATCCGAGTCAGACGTTATCGTCAAATTCATTTTGCTTTGTCACTTTTTTTCATTACAAATTTTTGGCTTAAACATTTTTCAATTTCCGCTAAAGCTTTCGGTATAAATACGAAAAATTAATCTCGTACGACGTCGAGAAACCATTGCTTTTCTATTGTTTTTGGAACACAAAGAATAATCATCCTCTTAATATTTAAAAACCAAAGACCCTGTATTTTATGAGTAGCATCTTTTTAATTTCCTTCAAAAAAACAAACAAAACTAATTAATTGAAGATTACAGTGGTCTTCATTTATATCGTTCATCAAATATTATTCTCCTTGAAAGTAATAGGTTGCTTTGAAAAATGGCGTTTAGATATAAGCTCTGATGGGCTTTCATTTAATTTGATTATGACGATTCGATTTAAAAGTGCGTGGTGTGATTTTTTTTAATTATTATAATTTAAAACAGTTTAAAACTGGTCTAAGCCACAATTCAAACGTGATTCATAAAAATAATACTAATATTATTTATTTATGGCTTAAAGCTATGCCGAAAAGACAAGTTACTTAGTCATAGGAGATTACCAAGTGTGGTTCATATTTCCTAGTCAACTTCGAATACAGAACCTTGACAGTTTAATGGCAAATATGTTTGCCATCCCTCGTTCTTCTTACCAAATGCAGAATGCAGGCTCAAACCTCAGTCTTAGCGTCAGCCTGTGCTCACGTCCACGTCGTCATCGTCGTCGTGGTTGGTGATTGTTGGTAACTTGGCTAACTTGGCTGGCTGTTGGCTTTGGCCGTGCCGCAATTACTAAGACAGGCAGCTAATTTTATTTGCTGTAAACGTGCCTCTTTTTGTTGTTGTTGGTGTTATTAAAGTTGACTGTTTTTGGTGGGAATTATTTGACGATGACTTTCAGGCGTTGCGTGTCTGGATCGCATAAGCCACCAAAAGGCGGTGGAAGCAAACAAAAAGAGTCAGCATCAACGTCAATTGACTTGTCACCTATTTGACAAGACATTACTCAGGGTGGTCTGTGTATCTATGTTATCCGAGACGTACTCGCTGTCTGTCGGGTGTTAAATGTTGGGGTCTTAAATGGAAGGCGTTGAAATGTTTAAATTTGTTTTATCATGCATATTTTCGGTATTGCTTTTCAAATGAAACAGGAAATCGCAATCACAAGCGTTTGTCAACAGCCGATTTGAAAGTGACAGTAACAATTTAACATAAACAAAAGAATATCAATCAAATTAGGCAAAAAACTGGTTCGGCAATTTAGCAATAGTAAGTTCCTCACCCATAGAAATGAAGATAAAAGTAGCAGACAATAGCATACCGAAAATATGGAAAATATAACTTATAATTTCTAACACTGACGCGAAGCGTAGATACCCTTCCAAAATTTTTGTGGTTTAATTGAATAGCCTTATAAACTATCAACATAATTACTAAATTGTGATTTCTCACGTTTCTAACTACAAGTTTAATACGAGATAAGTAAGAAAAATTTAGTACAAGACCAACTATAAATGTCCTGAAAAAGATATTTCATGACTTAGATAAGTCGGAATACAAATCGAAGAAGCTCTTGACATTCAATGCATAATATTAATTAGTTGCTGGCATCACTTGACTGTCTGGCTAAATTGCATAACCTTTTTGTAGACAGGCTTGTCAAAGTTTATGCAAGAGTGAAATGAATGCCATTTAGATAACATTTAGCTTGGCGTGGTTCACAATTCGCCTGACCATATCCCAGCTGGACTGACTTATATACGTATGTACTAGTCCCATATTTGGTGCATATTTTGTCAATGTCTCAGGCCATTGGCGAAGCCGCCAATACTTCAGCTTGAGCCCAGGGAAATCGTGTTGAGACAAAGTGCAATAATTCACACTCACTTTGGTGCGACCCGTTGAGGTAGTTGGGGCTGACAACAGCAACAAACACAACAGCAACATCGCTGATCGAACGACATGCTCCATGCAATCCATGCAGATGTCGAACAGAAAATTATGCTACGACTTTAAGTGATTATGAAATTTAACATGCGCAGGCTGCCACTTTGTTATTGTTTATGACTTGATAATGCAGCGAGCCAAAACGGGGCGTTTCTATGAGCAGCACTAAGAATTCCACTTGCATTGCCCGAATAAAGTTATTAAATTGAATTTATTATTTCTATAATCATAAAAATCGGAGCGTGCAGCTGAAAAATGAATTGTTTACCAATTTCAAAGCGCCACTGGCGATACGTTTACTATGAGTTCAGCTCACAATTTATGACTAATTTGGAAATGATTTATCCAAACGCCCATAAACAATATGCAAAGTTGTCTCATACTAACAAATAACGTGGCCTATCGATTGTCCAACAAGCTTGCCAAAATCCAATTTTATTTTGGTTTTATTTTTGCAAATTTAATTAAGTCAAACAAAGGCCATGGGCAACAGCTCGCATAAAGATGATAATCAAACGCATTCAATTCTACTTGTTTGCATAAGTTGTGGACGCGCTCAGCCGAGACACAAACCAGAGGTACACGTATCTTCGCTGGGGCCTGGACAGCTTCGGCATTCGCTTGCATCTCGGCTGCTGCTTCGGTTGTGAGTTAAGCCTCGACTTCGGTTGCGAGACGGATCAAAGCTGATCGAGTCGCTGGCTACTTCAACTTGGCGTTGCATAAAAAGTGGTTCAGTGGAGCAAACGGCTTCAGACCGAAAGCATCGCGTGCGCGACGAGAAGAGCCTTTAATTTATTGTATAGACCTTAATCGCATACGGCGCGGAAGTGAAGTGTAGGTGTTGTACGTATACTCTATAAGCTGTTTTCGACGCATCCTTATTGATGGATTATTATTCAGAAATAATAAATAATAACTAATATTTGCATGTGCCTTATGCAACACAATTAAAATTGTCGATAACATAAAATTTCCTATTTCCTATATGTCAATTAGCATTTATAAGTATAAATTTGCATTTGCAGCTGCGACGTATATATCATATTTGGATTATATATATTTTATTGCGGATATAAATTGTTATACTAAATTTTGAAGGTGAGTCTTCTGCTAATTTTGCGGCTTGGATTGATGACGAATTAGGTACTACATATTTCACACCATAATTTAAAATATATATGTGCCTTTAACTTCTTCTTGCAGTTTGGAACTATTTTGAAATATAACTAATCAAACAATAGTGAAAATAAAATAAAACAAAGGAAAAATTGAGTTATTTTATGGGTTTAAGATTTTTATTTTGTCCTTTGGTTTTCCACTTGCAAATACAAATATTTGCACATAAAATCAAGTTTATTCTATAAAACCAGAAAGCAAAGCTCTTAATAAAAAATATTTCATATATAACCTGACGCTATTTCAGCTGAAGCTGTTTGGACAATGCAAAAAAAGAATGACACATTCTCGAAATGTCATCAATGTATAAATATATAATTAGACAAGATAAATACATAATTCATTGCAACACATTGTGTGATATTCTGGATCAGGTTTCTGCTTTGTTTAAACAACAATGTCAATTCGATTTATCTGAGTCTGCAAATTCCAGATTTCACTTTGCAATAAAACCAGTAAAAGTTTGCAATTACAATAATCAGTTTCGATTTCAATTCATTTAGTTGGCTTTAATCAATCCGACAGATGTCAGTTGTCTCAGGAGAGCCAAGATAGTTGGACAAATTTGCATATTAATTTTAATTGAGCGCACAAAGCATGGCAAATGCGAGACGATGAAGTGAAATCGCGAAATTGAAATTGAAAATGTCAAATTCGGATCCTGATTCAAGATTCAAATGAAATCGAGCTGAATAAGCCATTTTGAGCCGCAGCTGTGGTAGGTCCAACAACAACAACAATAGCAACAACAGTTTGCTTGTAATGAACACAAATTAACATACAATACAAGCTGCGAGCGACAGATTGTCAAACACCAAGGCGAACAAATGCTCGGAAAGTGTCGACTCCAAAATGTTCCAAATATCATTTAAGTCAACAGCGTCTTGATACTCGGGACCTGAACTCCCGTCTAATGAATAATTCATGTATTGCAGTCGATAAACATTTGTCGGCTTTTACATATATCCAGTTACAATTGCAGCGTGTTAACTGCTTAACGCATTTCATTTAATGGCATTTCAAATATGTGCAAAAACCTATTGAGCTATCAAAAAGAAGCCTTTTGATTGCGAATTGATGGACATACAATTTTGTTGGATTGTAAAAATTCTGCATATGCCATCCGGACACACATTCACTTCCGCTTTGAAAGTAACTTTTTGGGTTGTTTTATTTCTTTATATTTTTAATCATTACATTTTGACATTGGCCAAGCACAAAGCAACACAACGCAAAAGCTAGCCAACAACTAAAATTCGCCAAAAAAAAAACCAACATGTATTCGATTTGCATATGCAAATTCAATTCCCACGACTTTTAATTGTGTTGAAACAACAAAAAAAGCCCCAGTTATTATTATAAAAGCCTTTGAGCTTGGACTTGAGGCTATGTGATACAATTCTGATCATTTGATTGGCATTTAATGGTCTGGTCAGGGACTCAGAACCAAAACAGATGTTAAGCATAGTGCTAAGTTATCGGATGCATCAGATATTTTAATGTTTGTTTGTTTTATTTAATGTTTTTGAACAAAAGTTTTGCTCATTTTGTTTGCACATCTTTCTGTTTGGTCTGCCATTAATATGTATTTTGAGCACTTTAATTGACGCCATTAGCAAAGTCATTAATGCGTACCGCATGCAAGTTAACGAACCGAAATTAATTCACAATTCGTCTACACTGACTTAATAGAGTCAAACGAGAGGTTCCCATTGACTTAAAAAGGTAACGACTTAAATACATAATAAATATGATGACAATCCCTTTCATATCAACGAAAATATATGTATTTCAAATAGATGTTGCAAAATGTTAAATGTGCCAAAAAAGTAATTGAATTTGAATACGACATTAAAATATCGAATGAAAAAATTCAAAAAAGACTTTCGAAAACCCAATAATATTATTTTCATGGTTAAATACGTATTTAATATGTATTTACGAAATATCTTATTACTAATTCACTTTAAATAAATTAAATATTTTGATCGTCTAGGTTAAGTTGAAACTAAATAATCATGCATTTTTTAACTGCGTTATTTGTATGTAAAACAATATTTCAAGCGTATGAAAAGCTTGAAAATATGTTATTGTATATAAATACCATTGTATCTGGTTGAGGTTATCTTGTACACCGTTTGGCAATATACACACAGAGCTATGTCAGCTAATAGAACAGCCAACACAGATATTTATCTTAATGAAGTCGACGCATTACCAGTCAGTTCTAACATCAGCTGGCAGCAGTTGAGGCTTGTGGCCTGGGGCAGGGCGAGCCATGCCACATGCCAGACTGCGCCTAGAAATGCGTACGAGGTCTGATTGACATTTGCGAGCCAAGTCACTGCACCACAAAACCATATAAGAAAAGTGCATTAGCAGACAGACTCAAGTCAAACTAAACGACATAATTCAGTTTCAGCAGAGCGACTCTAGTGATTGCCCTTATGTCGTTGATCTAAACGGCTAAAGCGCATTTGGAGCAGCTCTGGCCAGGCATCTCCATTAACATCAAATGCATTCAAGGCCTCTGTTTCTGTTTCTATTTCTGTTTCTGGGCGTACCCTGTTTCTGCTGTTAGTTGTGTATCAAATGAAATCAATTTGGCTCTGGCTTGCAAATTAACCAACATCGATTTTAGTTCAAAGTTCAATTACAAGGGTTTAGCGTTAACAATTACAATAACAAAAACAATAAATGCAACGTCAGCCAAAAAAAAAAAAACAAACTCCCAATTCATTACGTAATGACTTGTAAACAAATTCGAAATCAAAGCAAACACAATTACAACCATAACAAGGGAGAGCACAAGAGTCTATTGAATGCAATTGTGTTAAAATCAACAAAATGAATACGACTTACAATGGAAAATCAAGAAAAGGCTTGTGATTAAGCACAGCGGGCGATCCAAACTAAAATACTGTAGAAATCTTAGTAAAGAGATATTGAATTTTCGTTAATCGATTGGGAATGTATTGTAATAATCTTGTTTATGACTAAGATACCCATTGAGAATTTATTTCACTCTACAGCCATTTCATGATTTCATCTATTGGATCTATTGGCACCCAACATTTTAAATTAAATGTCTTTGTCACGATTTCATAGAAAGTACTTAGCTATTAAAAATAATTGAACTTTAATACTTGAAAATTATGTCGTCTTTGGAATAGTATGGAAACATATTTTAAAACGATTTGACCGCTGGCTAAGAATATGTTAGTTGTTAAGAGCACTCCTCCTCTATGAATAGGCACATTTTTGAGATCGAAACCCATCCATTTCTTTATGTTTTACTTTATTTACAAAATTCACAACACGTGGCAAGATAATAATAACTCTTATAGTTCAAGTAAATTAACAATAATTTATAACTCAACAGCTTATCCTGGCATTAAATTGTATTTCATTCAAAATTATGCCTACTCACCAATTTGAATGGCACAGAAGTCTATTTATCTCATTTTCGCTTACGTAACTTTCATTCAGTAATCAAATCTATTTAACTTGTATTTACACAAAATGCTTTTTGTTAACATCGCCCTGCGGCGTTCGCCAGTTAAAAGTTCAATCATTTGGTGATTATGAGTATTACTCGAGCTGAGTTCAAAGACGGGTTCAGTTGGGCAGTAAGTCAAGTTTTGTTTTGCCCGATTTTGGCGAAGTTTTGGGGTTTGTCAATTATTTGGCGAGTCACGCATGCCTTTCAATTTCTACGAATATCTGTGGTGATTACTCAATTCCAATGCGAGTGCAATGCAAATTTATCATTTGCCTGAATTTGCATTTCACAAAACAAAGTTCGTGATATGTCACAGGCGCTAGAATGTGCCCCACCAGCAAACCAAGCGCAGCAGTAACGGCAGCAGCAGCAACCAAAACAGCATTTACAATATTTACTTGACACTTTGGGGCAATTAGTAGCAACTCAAGTTTGACATTCGAAATGACAGCGTACCGAATGGCAAACGTCTCCTCCTCCAATAATTGTCAGCTACCTTGATTTATTATTCTTATATATATCTATATATCTATGTTGTGGTGAACTTGGTTTAATTTAATGCCAATTAACAAAAGACTGAAACAAAGAACATCAATTGGCTTTAATAGATTTTTAAATGCATATATAAAGATGTATTAAGGAAATAGCATTAAGTTGTGCAAGTGTATATAATATATATATATAAAATATAATATAAAGCATATTTGTATGTTAGAAAGCTTAAAAAAAGTGGACATAGCTGCCTTAAATTTATTGATGCACCTGTTTCTCATAAGCCCAAGAAATGAACAGAGTATCTGCTTGTTAATATTCATGTTTGACTTTCCATTAAGTAGCTAACTTAATACTCTTGTTTGACTTGCTATTAAGGAGCTAATTGCGATCTTTTTTAATGATATACAATTTATTTTTAGTCCAAAACTTGAGTAATTAAATCGTTTTTATTAGTTGATTGGGTCTTCGTTAACGTGCTATTAGTAGCCAGATGGAGTATATAATCTGTTAACACCTGTCGTGGGTATTGACTGCATTTTCATTTTCATTATCAGCTAACCAGGTCAAGTCGGCTTGTCTATGGCTGTCATATAATGCAAATAATTGCGCAATGTTTTTAGCATGTTCCATTACAAATTGGGACTTGTGCGAGTGGTTAACGCATGTAGGCGTGGTATGCTTCTAAACTATTGAGCACAAGGCGTTATTTTATATTCAAATTCCTATGTAAAAACACAGTCAATATCTTAGGCAACAGCGTGTTGCAGTTCACCATGAACTGTAAGGAAGTTGGAGGGTTGTTTAATGGATAGTGCAACTTATTATATTTTTCTATGATATATACATTATTTTTATTTCCAAATATAATTTAGATGTTAAGGCATAAGCAAAAAGCATTAAGAAGTAACTTTAATACAAAGAGCTTAGATTATTCTTATGTGGCTTATATACTTTTCGGGTTATTGAACACGGCTAATGTCAACTTTTCTAAATCTGTTATTGTTTTTCTGTTTTTGCATATTATCTTATATTCTAGTATTTTGAATAACCCGGTAAAGCTTAGTTCAAATAAAACATGTCTGCCTATAAGGAAATGTATCTTTATTAAATAAAATAAAAATGCTATGTCAATTAAATCAAAAGAAAGGGCATTTAAACTTCAGCTTACTGTGTATTTGTTTTTTAGATTTAGCAATGTGGATTAAGTCGCATTTTTATTACTTTCCAGGTAACAGGTAACGTAAAGATTCGTTAGGTAGCAATTTGAGAAGTACATAAAAATATTTTTTTTTTGCCTTATACATAGTTTGAGCAGGTAAAATAAATTTAAGCAACAATAGTTTTAGTGAATATTAAAAACTAAAGATACTTAACAAATATTTCATTTTTATGGTTTGGCTTACTCACAGTTTGGTCATTTTATAAAATTAAAAACTAACTAGACTTTAATAACAGTTAAATGAAAAATTTAATGGCTTACGAAAAAAATATATTTATGAGTTATGCAAGACACTTTGTCAATTGAAAGCATTGCAAAAAGTTAGATTAACTGCGAAATTTGTGTAAAATGGTATATTAATTGCCTTTTGCTTGTTAGAGAAGCGTTCTTAATGGCACTTTAAGTGTCGGCACCCCTCAGGCTATTAAACGAGTTAACATTTCCCGATTTGTGGATTGTTGTGTCTGCAAAAAAATCAGCTGTTGCAACGAACAACGAGCAGCGTGCCACAACTTGCCTCAACGTGCAATAAGCTGTAAACCAGCAACGGGGCTTGTGAACGACATCAATTAGCAAAGTTTTTAATGCGACCACATTTGGCGTGAAACTGTAAAATGGACCAAGCATTTAGACACAAAATGCGTACAAAAATAAAAAGACTCAAGTCAATCAATTTTGTTGTGTGTCGAGCGACGCGTATTACAACAACTCTCGTTGCCTCAAGTCGGGACGACGGACCATGTTAACCAGCTACAATCCCAGCCAAAAAGTTCCAAAGTGTTGGCCACGTAGCCTTGGTAGCAATGAGGCTGGCTGATTGCGATGGCGATGCCGATGTCGATGTCGATGCCAGATTGGAAGCCATTTGGAAAGGCAGCGGCACTCGAATTACGCGGCAGCTTACGCAAATTTTTCTTGAACGCCGCCGCCAGGCACAAATGCTAAAAGCCACTGCTGCTCCTGCTACTGCCTCATCGTAGGTGCTGAGCTGGCGGCCAAGACTGCAAATGCCGGCACACCCTAATGCTATCTACCCTCTCGCTGGCTGTGGTCTGTCTTGGGAGCAACCAATGGCTTTAATTGAAAATCTGCCTTGCCTGACCAACTAGTTTACGCATTCGAAAGGCCTGCGTGGTACGTGTAATTAAAAACTTGTCGTTCAATACGATACTCTTGAGCGCGAAGAAGTTCGATAGCTAAGTCATAAAGTTACCTAGAAATTAATTCAGCTTATAAAAGATTTTAAGCTATGACGAAACATAATATATTAAGCTATATTTTGATCGAATTAAAATGTTCTCTTAAATACATATTGACAGTAATTGTATTAGAAGTCTAAGTAGACAAGGTCAGCTGCATCTTATCAGCTATAGTTATAGCTATAGTTTATCTCGCGCTTTTTTCAAAATAATAAAATTGATAATACACCATCTTACTTAGGGATTCATTTTTAGCGTTCATTAAATTGCAATTAAAGAATTTAAATTAAATTTGCTGAAGGTTACTTTTTGTGTAGTATTAAACACATATTAACAATTTAAATTGCCTTTAAATTATATATATATATATATATATATGTATATATATGGATCAGATTAGTAGAATAAATAGAGTACTCTCACGTCGCTATGCTGTTGTGTTTTTGTTTTACTTTTGATTGTTTTTTTGTGTTACTACTGGCTAACATTGCGTATACGCAACATTCGTCATACTTTTTTCTTTGACTTGATCATTAATTATTACGTTAGCTTTGCGTTCGCTTTTTTTATTTTTATCTACGTGAAACATGTGTAGCCTGATTGCAGTGGAATTTGTGGGAGGATGTGAATCCACATGATTAATTGAGAATGGCTAATGCCATGCGTTTAGATGAATGACACTTCGTGGCAATTTACGACTCCCTCCCGAGCGACTAGTAAGTATTTGGCTAACTTAAGTAGCATTGCCAAATTATACCAGTTTATTAAACTGGTTTCATTGGACATAATATCCCATAGCAACCCACAAAAACCCATAGCGGCATTTAACTGCTAATAAAAGTGACGCACTTTCAAGTCAAGACCCCGCCCCGAGATCTCTCTGGATATTGCACAATTGACGTGACATCCTGACTACTGCACATAACTTAATATGCGCACAGTGATTGCATTTTATGACCCAATCTTTGCCAGATTTTTTCCCAAAGCCTCCATTCGCAAAGTGAGCGGCAATCGCTCTGAACGGGCAGTCCCAAAAAAAAATACTATCAAAGGATTTTAATTATTTGCACAAAAATCTAATTTCCGTCCCGAATATACTGTATAACTGGGACCATGTTGCTGATGCAATCGCACCTTAAAAGAAAAAAGAGAGAAAAAAAATTGTGTGCCACGCAAAAGTTAACAACAAATCAAACGGCAAAGTTTGACACAGTTCGGGGCAGGAGCAGCATGTGGAAAATCCAAACGACAAAACGAAATTTATAGAGCGCGTAGAGAGACTTAAAATGCTTAAATGGATGTGGATATTGATGTGGTTCTTGTTGTTGCTGTTGTTACGGACCAGTCCCAAGCCCGAAGCGAGGTGCGTGCGACGTCGTCGCTCAATCAATGCAATTCATTCATTGAGTTTGAAATGGGCACGCGAATTGAGACCTGAGAGTCGAGACCTGAGAGTCGACACCAGAGAGATCTGAGACTAGATTTGCGGGACTTGCTGCGGTCGGTCTGCCTTTTTGCCAAATGTCTATGCCGTACACACACACACTCAGTGGTTGTCACTTGTGTACTGCAATAGGGGAGGTTGGAGGTGGGAAATAGGTGTTTCCATGTTGCAATTGCAATTTTGATGGCACAATATTGAAAAGTATTCACTAAGTACATACATATAAAATCGCAAATGTCAGAGAAGATGACCAAATACACTTAAGCCAACTCTAACTTAATCGTATTTCAGCGTATTTAAAGTTAAAACTACTTAGCATTTCCACAGTACATCCATGTTGATCAAAATAAATAAATTAATTACCACCTTGACAAATATTTATATTTAGTCTATGTAAATCATTGATCATATCTAAACTGATTGTATAGAATCATCTGATCTTTTTAACATTTGATGTAGACAGGAATAAGCCATTTAGAAACCTTGTAAGCAATGAGAAAAATTCTAAATAGTGGTTTTTATAAATAAATAATAATCATCTACCAAAGAAAAGTAAGTTACTTTGAAAAATCAAAATAAAATTTATTAATTGAGATTGTACAATTTTTTTTAACAATTTTATTCACACATATATTTTTTTCACATGCATATCGATGCATGTTAGACTCATCCATTATAGTTTGTTTTTTGTTTCTGTCTCAAGCTTATCGTGTATATCTGTTTGCTCGACCATTGCATAAACTGTCTCAAGAAGTCCAAAGCTGAATGCCTGAGGCGCAATTCACTTGTGGCGTGTGTGTTTTTTTATTTTTTATTTCTAAACGCTCGACACAGGAGACAGTCGTAACGAGCGCGTTGCAAGTCTCTCTGTGGCTAGCTCTTGTAGTTGTTGTTGAATGCAGTTGTCTTTCTATACAACTTTGGCACACGCTGCGGCTGCTACACAAACAAAAAAAATGCGTTGGGTGCGTATGCAAAAAAACGGAAGAAAAAAACAGAACTTATGCGAAAAAAACGCACAAAAAAAAAAACGAAAAGAAAATAAAAACTGCGAATGGGTCGCACAAAAAGTTGCGTTTGGCCACATTTATTGATTTATTATAGAGCTAGGAGCGCATAATTTATTACAAATCTATTTGTGCTGCACCAGCAATGGAAATATACATTTAGCCTATATAAGCTATAAGTATTTTCGGATTTTTGTGTTTTTGTGCGTAGCAGCTGATTTATAGACTGCAGAAAACAAAAGACTTAGGTAACAAACTTGCCGGCAAAGACATTTGCCGGTAAAAAAAAGAACTTGATATTTATAGGATATAGTAATTTAGATAACACTTGGATAACATTCTGCGAAAACAAAAAGTGCTCTAAATATAAGGAAATCCTAAGGTCAGAATATAATATTAATGTGTAGTGATCCAGTTCATAAAACCTGTCTGGAAACGATTAGATAATATTGAAAGTAAGCTTGTCAATTACAACAGAAGTTGTTGACAAGGGCGCACCCTGTATACAATTAATTGGATTAGTAAGTGTACATTCTAAATTTAAAATATTAATTACATTTATTAATTTGGTTTTCTTGTTGACAATATAAACAATTTGTTTAAAACATAAGTCTAGGAAATGAAACAGAACGAAGCACTACACAGTTAAACTTTAAACTTTAATAAGATTTAATTGAAAACTGAATAAAATTATAATATTTGCAAAGTTCAATAAAACTGTCTATTAACTAACAAGAACTTTGACTGAGTCTTGAAAGGCAATACAAAAATAAAATCCATGAGCTCTGACTGGCAAATTATCAAACTACATTCACCAATATTTATCTTGATCAAGCATTATGATGGATTACACCAACCAAAAAACAGACAACAACTTTTCAACTTTTAACCCCAACAACACGCCACGTACAACGTTAGCGTTTTGGTTGTTGTTAATAACTTAATTAAGCGCCATTTATGTAAACACGGCAACTAAGTGAATTATGTTCCCATGAACTGCAGCTGACTCGACGCCCACGCGCAACCTAAGCCAACAACAACAAAAGCGGCAGCAGCAACAACAACAACAAGGGTAATTCTGGCCACACGCCACAAGTTGGCAACTAGACCGCAAGCCAATGGTAAACACATTTGAACCTTGCAACTTGGCAGCTTGGCAACTGTTGAATGCCCCCCAACGCCATGTTGATTAATATCATCAGTCAACGACTGCCGCGAATTTTGTGGCTGTTAATACCAGCCACTTCCATCCATCCCACCCAGCGTGTTATTGTTAATAGACATGACAGCACTTAAATAGGCCCATTAAGTCTAAGATTAAATGACCGCCCAGCGACAACTTTGCATGTGGCTTTCTTGGCTGCTCCCTGACGAATTAAGCTTTGTTTTTGTTTACTTCACTCTGCCGGCTAATTAGTTGCACTTCATTATGTCGATTGGTTATACTTGTGGTTATAGCTGTGATTATGCCTTGGGCAACATGCCAGACACACAATCGATGCATGAAATATCACGCCAATTAAGAGTCAAACAGCGCGAATTCAGCTCAGTTTCAGATTCAGCTTCAGCTGCGGACAACTCGCACAGTGGCTGCTGTAAGCGTGCCCCACAAATTAAATCAATTAAATATCAAAAAGCAATACGCTGAAGTCAATTTATAAGATCGTTGACTGCCTCGAAATACCCTAACAAAAGCAATACCAAATAATAATAATTAGCCAATCAATCAAGTTTTTTTTTTAAAAAAATACTAGCTATTGAAAAATCAATTTATAGGTTTGCCTTTTGATTAGATGACAAGTTTGAAAATATAATTTGTTTTTGTGTTTTAGCCATTTGGGCTTGCCATTCTTTGAAGTTTAGATTTTTATTCACTACTCAAGTAGGACGAAATTAAATGCATTACTTTGGAATAGGAAGTGATAAAAGTTGAATGTAATTTTTTAAGCTCAACTGTTTAAAGTTACCTGTACCATAATATTTAACCATATCCAAACAACCTGGCCATTAATCAAATGGGCAACAGAACTGATTCCACCCTATTTGTCAATATAATCTCACAAATTCCTATGCACAATACATAAAGTTATTCATAATATTTGATCATGTATTGTACATAATTTTAAGATTGTTCCTCTCGTCACAGATTTTAAAGGAGAACAAAAAATATTTCCTAATTTTGTGGTTATTTATTATTCGCAAACATTTAGAATGTGTCAAGAACTAAGATATTTTGTATCATGTAAAATACTGCAATAGTTCAGAGCCATTTTTATTAAAATCCTATCATTTTAATATAATTTTAAGAGAAAAGTAACCAACTTAATGGATTAGTCAGCATACCCCATTTGTTGAGTTATTGAGTTGAATTTAAAAAGCCGTAAACTGTAAACAGCAAACGTAAAGTGATTTTCATCAATTATGTTTACGTCTGTGAGTCTCATTAAACATTTATAAGATTGATTGTCTGCTATTATTACTATTATTATGATGTCATGAACGTGTGTATGTGTGTAATGTGCCATGGATACTCAAGCTCTCCATCTTTCTCTCTCTCTCTCTCTCTTTGCAGATGTCACTTTATCGTTCGAAGATGGATTTTCCTAGGATTTTGCTGTTGCTTGTGGTCGTAGTGCAGCCGCTGAGAGCTGAGCCAGCTGGCTACCATTATGATCGGCCTTCGTCGGGTCCCTCGCCACCCTCCACCTACACCGGACATCATTTTGCACCGTTGTCCACGGTCCAGCCGCTGCCGCCGGTGCCGGCGCTTCCTTCGCTGCCCACTGGTCATGGGTTTCAGCAGCGAATTCCAACGCAGCCAGCTGGCAGCATTTTGAGTCGCTTTTTGCCAAGCACACCAGCGGTAGCTCCACTTGCTAGCGGCTATCCGGCTTTAGCCGCGCCACAGACCTCAATCAATTATCATGGTCAGCAGGCGACAGTGCTTAGGGCGCCCAACCAGCTGCAACAACCCATCAATGTGCCCAGTGCTCCCGGCCAGCCGCAACTGCCCTTTAATGTGCCCAGTGCTCCGGCTGGTCCACAGCCACTGCGTATTCCATTTGGCAAAAAGGCTCTCTTCTCGCCCGGAGAGTCCTATGTGGACTCCACTGGACGCCAGCTGAAGCAGTATGCGGTCATCGAGATAATTGACAATGATATCAGCGAGATTCCGGCGCCGTTCCTTAAATCCACTTTCATTGATCGCTATCGTGCACACTTGGGTGCAAGTGGTACTGGTGCCACTGCCTTCGGCGCTCCAACCGGCTCAGGTTCTGCCTCTAGTGCTGGCACCGGTCGTCAGCTGGGCTCACGTGCCAGTGCTTTGGTTCTGGAGCAGCAGGCATTGAGTCTGCAGCCCCGCCTCCTAAATCAGGGCCAGACACAGGAATCGGTTGCATTGGGCTCAGGTGGCTTGGGCTACATTCGTCTGCCCAATGGCAATGTGTACTTGGGCTCGGGTTCTCTGGGCTACATCAGTGGTCAGCAACGTATCGCCTCCGTTCGGGATGCACGCACTCGATCCGAGTTGACCTCAGATGCGCTCCACTTTGGACATGGACCGTTGGGTGGTGCGGGTAACTTTTTGAGATTTAAATGAGGAGAGAGAGAGAGATAGAGAAAGCAACGAGTTTGGCTATCATTTTGTATAATTCACATATTTTATTGTAAATATTAAAATAAACCAATAAAATAATGCAATAATTTTATTGTGTAGGTTTTAAGCGTCTCAAAATACTTCTTTTATATACATATGTTCATAATTGTAAACATTTTGTATGTTTCCTATGCGCACCACTAAAAAGCTGATAAAATAAATAAATTGAGAATGGAAAAAATTTATTATAGTATGTATTTTTATTTAAAACGGAATTTCAAAGCTTAACATTTTTTCATGCCTCAGTTGATGATTTCAAAAATGCTTTCAAATTATGCCTGTTAATAACACTGTAATATACATAAACTGTTCAGTTAAGGAACAGTGCTTTAACAGTGCCATTTTGAGCTCAACAGACGAATTTTTGCACAGGTATCAATCAATTTCGAAAAAAAATATGCAACATTAAAATCTATTCATAATCACAACAAAGTAATAGCTTAAATTCTACGCACCAAATGCCAAAATTTTAATCTTAGGTTAAAAGCAATAGTACAGCTTACATATGTTAAATAAAATATGCTAACATTGCCCGACCTGCCAACTTGTTAGCCGCAAAGCATATGTTGCTAGCGTTAAAAGTGTTTGGCCACATGCTGCTTAGCAACATATTTGTCTATCGATTTTATCGATGCCGAACTGCTATCGACTTGCCCAAAGTGCAAAATATTCTTCTACGACTTTCGTGCGGTGCGGTTGTGCGCGTCGGATAAAATAAAATGCTAGAAGCATCATTTTACCAATTGCTTGCATTGCCACACGCTAAACACGCGAAAAAAAGCAAAAGTGAATAGCAAAACACCAATTAACAAAGTATTTAAACAAAACGCGAAAAGCTGTTTATAGCATACAACAGCTGCCAATAAATTCAAGTTAATTAACAAAACAGTTGGATGCTGTATATGTGCGTGTGTTCAAAAGCGAAAATATTTTCCTTAAAGATTGTAGGTGTGTGTGCGTGTGTGTTCCAGTTTTGTGTATAACAAAAAGAATTCTGTGTTGAGTGTCCTTTGAAGGTGGTGCAGGATAACAACGCATTAGTCATCAGCAGAGGCAGCGCAGTCAGCAGCGCATCCTGCCTGTTGTCGCCGGTTCTTATTTTGCATACAGCAAAGAACAAAAAATCTAAAAACAAAAGCTGCAACAACAACAACACAACAACTTGTTCTCCATGCACCGTCTAACCCCTGCGTAACAACAACAAGGAGAAGAACAAGAAGAGTAAGAAGAAGAAGAGGGAACGAACGAAGAGCGAAGGGAAATTAAGAATGGAGCGTAAATTCACGCGGGGCTTGAATAAGCCCGGCATGGCCGCACAGCTGAGAGAGAGCGTCTCTCAGGTGGTGCGTGAGAACGCAGTTTTGGTAAGTTTTTTTTTTTATATTTGAAGTTGCTGTTGCTGCATTTACTTTTCCATTCTGTGTGTTGTTGCTGTTTCAGTTGTTGGTAGTAGTTGTGGGTGTGTCCCTTTGCATGTGGCTTACGGAAAAAATTATTGCTGTATATGAAATTTATTTACTTTGTATGGCTATTTTGACAAGTCATCAATTTTTTCATATTTTTTTTCTCTCTCTTTCTCTATGCTTACTTTCAGTGTTGCAATGCTCATTCAATTTTGCGTCAGTTTTGGCAAACATCCAAAATGTTGATATCTGCATATTACTCTCATATGTTGCTCTCTCTATCTTTCTTTAACAGCTCTTTCAGAATATTTTTAAAATTATGTTAATGACGTTTGTGAAATGTTCAGATAAACTGTAAAGTTGCATAACCAACAAGAACAACTGTCAAGAGACAAGTTTACTCACTTGTTGTTCATCACTCTTTCAACGTGCTTTAATAATAATTATCTTAGCTGCTAGCAGCCAGTTCGGCAAGGTCGTGAGATTTAAAATACCGCAGCTTCCACTTTTGTTTACATTCATGTTTGGAAAAAATAAATAACAATGAAGTGTTTGCCTTAAGCGGCACAGTGGAATGCGGCTAAAATGAACTTATTAGATAATCTGACAATTCTTAGCCCAAAAATTAAAAAATTGATTTCATTAAGAGGAAATTCCTTCAAAAAATTAACATACCCTTGCGAACCAATTCTCAAATTATAGTTTGATTTTTAATTACTTAAATTGAATGTAATGAAGATATATATAATTTCAACGCATATATAAATATTTTGACAGCTTTATAAAGTCCCCTAATATATCCCATTCTATACATGTCGTACTCAGTATCTAGGCCCTATTTACTTTGTATAAAAAAACACTATTCAATTGCTTATTTTCGCCTCTAACAAGTTGTGCCTCATGTTTTGAAATGTATTTAAAAAATAAACACAGCACAACTTTAAGTCTCCCACAGCATGAAGTCGAAGTCGATGTCTGCTCCAGCTTCAATTGCCGATTAATCAAGAGGCAAAATGTCGCAGCTCCAAATAATTAAGAGTTTTACAATTTGGGCCAGTGAACTTCTCTGTCACACTCACCCCAAATTATCAGCGGTTGTCAGCATATATGTTTAATAAATTCGATTAGCACATGGATAAGGCAGCTGATAAGGTAATGAGACACCTGATAAAAACAATAGATAGTTTGGAAAACCAAATTTGGAACCGGAAAGAGGCTAAAGTGAAATTTTTGCAAAAAAAAAAAAGATTGTGCATCGTAACTGAATGACACGGTTTTGTTCACTCTTATAACCACATATGTTTTGCTCAAATACTTTATACACAGTATACATGTGTATGTATGTGTTGATATTTTTTTTTTATGACCTGATTGACTGCCAATGGACAATTGTGGCTTACTAAGTCTGCTCCAATATCAATGTGCACTCTCACTTGCCACATTATAACGCACTAATTGAATTAGAGAGGCTGCTCCCCCTCTACTTCGCTCTCTCTATTTATGGCCACCCAAAAAACAAACATGATTCAGCTTGGAGCACACTCTAATTGGCATTGAAGCGCGTCTAATGTTCGCCTCCTCCACATAATATGATTATTTTGTGTGATGCGGGCCAAGTAATGTAATTAGCGGAACAGTTAGCAGCGACACGTGGAGAATGCTGCATTCGATGGCTGAATGAAGTCACGCCCCGTTCCGCCAGATACGCCTCAAATTTGCATTTATTGACATTTGAGCTGCTCATATAATATATTCATTATGCATGTTGTTTTCGAAATGCCTATGTATATCTATATTTATACAAATGTAATGCTTGGCATTTACAATATTGACTTTTCCGTTTATAAATTGGCATATTTCCTCGCATTTCTTAACTCAATAAGAACTGTACAGAAGACCGTGCAAAATGATTTATATACGCAATTTAATTGATTGTAGGAATATAAATCTGAATCAGTATTGTAGGTAGAACAAGATCAACGTTTCTTTTCCGCTCTTAATGAAATTTTCTGGATATATACGAGAACTTATACACCAAATTTGAAGCTCTAGTTTTTATAGTCTCTGAGATCAGCTTGTTCACATAGATGAAAAAATGGATGCTAAATTGACTCGGCCAATAATGCTGATCAAGAATCTATACAGTTTATGCCTCTGCCTTATACCATTCACAACTTCCTTATACCATTTTTCATTAAGAGGTCAGGCTATAATGATAGTATGCAATAATATTGTGCAGCATCATCAATAAAAGGGCAGCTGATATTATAATTATTTTTTAACTGAATTGCAATTACTACAAGTCGTTACAAAATGTGTATTGGATCGTAATATATACAAGGCCAGACTAGTTTCAGATATATATGTCACTACAAATCTTGTGGATAGTACTTATTGTAACAGTTGATCGTTTCCCTTCTCGATTTCTGACTTGTTATATAGTGTAAATTATAATTTCCCCATTGCACTCAAGATTTACTAACATGGTAATGCACAATTTATTTGTTGATATGTCTGTTTACACACACACATGCACACACACACTCGAACACAGCTGCTATATGACACCACAAAATAGAAAATCATAAAAGCCGCCACTGCGACGAAGCTTTTAAATAAAGTCGACGACTCTAGGGTCTAGAATTTATTAGCAAGCCCCAAAAGATAAGCTGCGAACACCAAATGTTTCCAATAGTACAGCAGCTGCACGATTTTGTAAAAATATTTAAGTTGAAAAAAATGGTCGTTCTATTTATAAGACAGCTGTCTATATATAATATATTATATTATTTTTATCGTATTTGTATTATGTCATATAGCCCTAAGCTATGCAAATGCAAAACAAAAATCTATTACAAATATATTATATATGTACATATGAATATATATATACACTTGCGAAATCGCCTCCTTGCCTTCATAATTCTCACTTAGTTCTTAGAAACTTTTCCACAATTGATTTATGATCAGCATTACCCTACCTCGTTTGTCCCAGCAAAATTCATTCATTTCCTTCTTTTTTTTTGTGGTAACCCACCTTTGAACGTGACTTCATCTTTCAATTATGTTGAGCACAAAAAACAAAAAACATGCATTATAAGCAGCGTTCCATTATTGTACAACAAAAATAACAGAAACAGTCCCAAAATTTCGCGCCACATAAGTAAATAGAACTCATCTGAGCTAAGCAGCTTCTCTTTGAGTGCCACTTGAGTGTTAAACGACTATTTCAATAGTTGAGCGAATATATTTACATATATACGCATATTAAATTAACATTATATGTAGTAATTTTATTAGCGGCATTTGTTTTCATAACTTATATTAAATAGAGCTGTTTGCATTTTGCTAGACTTGTTCCGCCCACATGCATATACAGATTTATTTATTTATATATTCATGTATTTGTCTTAGCACTTCCTTTATTTAATCGTTCTATACATGCATACATACATACATACATAATACATACATAGATACATACGACTGCACACTCATGTTACCCATTTTGTCTGATTGTTTTCGAAAGAGACGCTTCACGTGTTGTGCGCTTTTGTCACGGCTCAACTGTTTCGGATCTGTTTGCTTGTACGCCCTGTTAAGCGCTGCTAAATTGGGTAGATTAGCAGTGCGATCTACTGAACATAAGACTCAACAATAATATTGATGTTGGGCTCGGATAAATAGTGAATCTTTATTGGAAATTAAAAGGAAATTATATATTGTTCACTTATCATTATTTGTATACAATGAACCTATTAAGAACGGGTAAATGGATGTATTGAGTGCAAAATTATGTACCAGGTAGAAGATAGCATCTCCGACCACATGAAGGATATATATTCATTAACAGTATCATCAGCAGAGTCGATTTACCTAAATCAGTTTTTGTGAACAAGGTGATTTCAGAAACTATTACAGTCAGAGAAAATTAGGAATATAAGATCCTCGCATACCGACGCAGATCAATATTATTTCATTTCATCGATTAGTGTCAAGGCAAATATAGAGACAAATCAATTTCCGATAGCAATAAAATAAAGCTATGGCTTTCCAGTTGATGTAAAATACACTTATCAAAACGTACTTTCATATTGGAGAAACTAAAACATTCAAACTTGTTAAGAGAAGATTATTATTTATCTCACATTTCACGCTTAAAGCGCCGCCTTAGCAGGGTATTTGCCTGTTTAAAATCCCTAAAAAAAAATCATGCTTATTTGTTTGCCTCTCTATCTGTTATTGCCATAAAGGTATACGTGTATTCTTTATTGTGTGTTTTGTGTATTTTTGAGCTGTTCAGTTGTCTGTTATAGTTTACCCCAGCGGAAGAATAGCCTCTGAACTTTTGTTGTTTGAATGCGTATATTTAATGTATATATATTTATATATGATATGTGTGACGTATGTGTTTGCGCTTTAATGAGCGCTATATTTACCCGATTCTGCTTACCTACCTAATATCCAAATAAAGTATCTACATATTGTTGCCAATTTTCATCTGGTTTTTTTTTTTTGGGCTCTCCTGCATAATATATAATGTAGCCTATACACAAACTATCTGTTGTATATATCCAAACTATATATAAATTGCTTAAGCAGTTACATACTAAACACTTAGCTTGTACTGACCCAAGCCTCTCTTAATTCTTTTCTATCATTTTAGCTACACTGCCCTGGAAGCTATCAGCGCAGTCTCTCCATTTTGGTAAAGCAAATTGATATAACAATTGCCAGTCCCATAACCCACTAGTCATATGTGAAACTCTAAAAACAACGAATCAAAGTTTGAACTGCTTTTGCTCATTTTTTTACACTTGATGTCAATCTTTTATTGATTCTCTAGCGGCTAACCTTCACTTAGCTGTCACACAATGTATGCACTCCAATTTGAGTTCCTGAATGATTAATTCATGCATGTCATGCTCAAGTCAAGTATAATTAAATGCCGCAGGAATAATCACAACTCATAATTTTCAAGCACTTTCCATTAGTTTTCTTCACTTTCCATATGTAATAAAGCGTTAAGAGCCGGGTTCATAATGCTGTACATACATATATGCATAAGATACATCTTTAAATTTATTTTGTGCTGGCAGTCGTGCAAATATTGACATTGAATATGGTGTCTGTTGTGGAAAAACTCGATACTCGAATTCGAAACCCGTTTCCTATGACTTCTGCCAGTCAGACTGAGTCATGTTTTTAGCTTTTCCATTTCAAAATAATAGAGAAATAAATAATAGTTTTATGGTTTATGGCTCTGTTAAATATTTGACTCATGGCCTTCGAATGCTCCATTTGAGCAACAAATTAGCCTAGGAAAAAAACCTTTGCGGCACAAACCGTTGCACCCAATTGATGCTAATAATATAAATTGTTGATTATACACGTCGGTATTATTATTGTTGCAAAATCCCATGGAATTGACACAATTGTCGACAGCGGCAAGCCAAAGTGAAAAACAAAATATGTTAAAAAAAAATAAGTAAACAAATTTAAGTCAAGTTTGTAGGCACAAAGCAAAGCAAATTTTCGCAAATTTTTGCGCTGTAAAGTTGTCTTGTTTAGATTTTTTCTGAGGAATTTTCGGTTCTAATTTCCACACAAATAGAGATCTTCTATGTATACATAAACAAGATGAAACTTGTTTTTCGGCGGAAATGCTTTGTGGTGGCCGCATCACTTGACCCATAATGCGAATTCGACGCGTTTGCCAGTTTATTAAAATTAATGGCATCTTAATTTATGAGCTTGCCTCAGATTTGCGGCACTGATAAATAAATGTGCAGAGCGTAAAAATTTGAAATGTTTGATAAACAAACGTGTTGTGGATCGCATTGATTATTTGCACATGTGGGTACACACAAGGGAAAGACCAACAACAACTATAGCCAAAAGTGTTAAAAACTCATTTCTGCAAAGTTGTAGGAGAAACTCCAGAAGCAATGGTTCAACCAAGTGAAAGGTGCGAATATTGCAGCTGTTTTGTTCTGCTTGATTATTGAAAAGTTGTTAAAGTTTGTAAAATACCTTTCAGCTAGTTTCTCTTACTAGCCTTAAAGTCAATGTAATGTTAATAAACAGAGTATTTTATTTTTTAAATTTTAATGGAATTTATTTATTAATGTAGATCACTCACATGATTTGATACCAAACCAACAGTATCATAATAAACTTTCGCCCAAACTGTATTCTGATGAAACTTGCAGACTTGTGGACTTTAGCTGGTGTATTGTAGTTCATGACTCTTTGAATTAGGACAGTGGCAGTAAAGTGAAGCTCTGAACACGCAAACATAGATATGAACAGAAAAGATTCTGTGATAAATCACAGAAGTAAAGGTCGCTGACATGTCACATGTCGCATTGTCATTTGTGTGTTCACATACCCCTACCCATTTACACAGAAAAGATAAAAGGAACTAAAAGCAGAATGCGAATGCAAATGAAATCCATTCGAAACACAAAACAGATCTAAACTTTCTGACTCAGAGACAAAAGCTTGTATTGTCAGAACTCCATACGGAAGCGAGTTAACTATTATTTTGCTGTTGTTTTTTCGCTTCGAGTAACTGTGTCAACTCGAGACTTGAAACACAACAAAGAGTGGCGATTCTAATGTGCCATACTGAATACTAAATATTTGTCAGCTAACTCTACAGATACGAGTACAGATTTCTATGGCAAGTGCTAACAACATACAAACACATTTTCAATCCATAAGTGAATGACATTTGCACACAAATATTAACAATTGTGGAAATGGTTAAAAAAGATTATTGTTGTGCAGCTGAGAATATGCATTTTACAATGCGACACTATTTCAATGGGCATGTTTCTAATCACAGATTGTCATACGTATATAAAAAGTCTGTAGAGAGTCTGTTAGCAAGTATAATAAGACTTGAAGTTAAATTAATATTGATGTTGTTGCTGCTTCAGATGGGAGACTGCAATTTGTTTGCCTATTATGCAATAGAGCAAAGTGCAAAAGCGACACACCAACAAAAACAATAACGACAAGAGACAGTTGTAAAAAAACAACAACAACTTACGCTGTCAACATACAAAAGTCGCAGACATCTGCAGATAACAAAAGTTTGAGCTAAGCAAAGAGAAAGGGTGTATGGCAAGGGGAGAGCTGGGATTAAGATTGTAAAAAGTGCGATGGCACGTAAAACAAATATCTTTAGATTGGTTTTAGAGGAGTGCTTTTTGTTTTCCAGGGCGTGGTTAGGCGGAAGATGGTGAAAATGTTTGCATTGTGCATTACTTTCTTTAAAGTGGATAGATTACCGATAAACAGAGATAAAATGATAGAGTCTTAACGCTAAATTGAGTAACGACCGAATTACTGTGAATGAATTTCTGTTAGCTCTAAAATATTTAGTAGTTCAACTACCTCATATTTGCAGGTCCATAACGATCCAGCTGCCTGGCAGCTTAACCTCTCAAGGTCAAATGTGCCAATTATTGTGTAGAATACTTGCCAGCTGGGCAACTTTTCTTCATCATTCCGAAAACGCAGTAAACCTTGCGGCTATTGCTCAACTGCTTTGTTGACCGGCTCAGCAGCAACAACAACACTTTAGAGAACTAGAAATTCAAGCGGGGGTCAACCTTGAGGACAACTTCCAAGCAAAAGCAGTGGAAAAAAAGACATGAAAAACAAGTGCAATAAAGAGTAGAAAGAGCACAAAATGTACAGAAAAAAATTGCCACGCGACCAAAGTGTAGCAGCTAATAGTATTTAACAAAAAAACAACACTAACGATTATAACAACTACTACAACTATAATTTCACATATAGTTTTTCAATTCTTGGTCAGGTGCAGCAAAAAATCTAAAAGACAAGAAAAAAGTTGGAGAGTTCTACTTGCAATTGCTCAACCGGCAAATACCCTATATTTAAATCTAAAGCATGAGACAGGCATATCGATTTCTTAGCGCATTGGTATCTATCAGAATCAAAAGCGGCTGAGAGATACTTTTAAAATAGTTCACCTCCCATCTTTAACAATTCTAAAGGGTATGCGAAAATAATCAAGCACAACTCAAGACAGTTTTAAAGAAAGTAAAAGAAAAGCAAGCACATATGAAACACGATATAATAACAAGTATAAAAAAAGAGTGAATTGTGGCAAGAATATTGCGGCGTCTTCAATCTAAATCGTTTGCAGTTTGTTTGGGAAAGTTGACAGTTTCAGTGCAGTTGCTGTTGCTACTGAACAATTGGGTGTGCTTGTGTGTGTGTGTGTGTGTGCAGAGCATAAGTATGTGTTTACACACAACACAATACATGCTTCGAGAGATGCGTCTACTTTCTAAAAAGTACTTAGCACTTTCAATTGTGTAAACGCTGTCATAAATACTTGTACAACGACTACACAAGAACCTGTCAGCGCCTGTCGACTGGCTAATTATGGTCAAGACTCAAGGAGTCACTTTTCTGCTTTTCCTATGGAGCTGTGTCTGTGTGAAATAAGAGTTAATTAAGCAGATGGCCAAAAGTAAATGTCACTCATTAATTGCTCAATTGTCGACAGACGAGCGAGAGTTGAATAAACCTCTTAAGCTGCAGCTTGATCTTTTGCAACATGAAGTGGTGCCGAGACGCTGACGCTGATGCCGCCGCCGACACACCCACCATAATCTACTCAAGTTGGCATTTTAGCAAGCAACAAGAAAAACCACAAACAAGTTTCAAGAACCCAAAATCCGCTCATGGCTCTCAAGTTAATCTTTACGGCGACACTAGTCTGCCAATACTTATAGCTTTGGTCAAAAAATATAAATTTTCTTTAATTATTGAGTTCACAGATTCGGTACGTGAAATATAATAACTTTGGTACTCAATTGGTAGATATAATTGTAATAATAAATAAAATTTGATTCAAATTGCAAATTGTTAGCTGCTTCAAACCGAGAAATAGAGACTTTAAGAAAAAATAGCTAATTTGCAGTTGTGATTATGGCAAAACTTTACTTTCTCATCGGTCGCTAATAATTCTGATTACACGGTACTCAGTGCCATCATAATGAAGAGTATTATGCAATCGAATGAAAGTCTTGCGGCACTTTTATCCACTCGCACGTTGCGCAATGTGATGCGATTATAATATGTTTTGCATATAATGCCATGCCAATTGGCATTATACGAAATGATTTAAATAAACTGCAGTTGCTCGACATCGGATCGTATTGTGGGCAAATGAACAAAAAGCCGTCTGATAAATGACTCCAAACAATCGAATGGGTTTGGGGCTTGAATCGAACTATTATCGACTACTAATGGTCAACTTCCTCTTGTATGGAAAATCGCGCATGTAAATTCGTTTAAAAATCCAGCAATTTGTATTGAGATTTAAGATTTAAGACCACAACATAGACTAGGTGAAATTTTTTTTTTTTCGCCATGGTACAAAAGCTAATTTCATTCCAAATACAATTCAATAGAATTGTCGGGCAGCTTAGAAAGTTTAACTTTGTCACTCTGATTTTCAATGCTATTTTAAATTATGCGAGAGATTTTCAAAAGACCAAATGGAATTTGCCGCTTGTGATTATGTGATATCACATGGTCTCCAAACAACAAACAATGATCAAATTCCAGTTGATAATTTTGCTGACTTGTCCTCACATTTGATATGATGGCAAAGTAAAGTCCAGTTAACACGTTTTCAGTTACACCTATGTACATATTTGTCGGCCCAAAAGTTTTAGGTTCATTGAACCAAAACCTGCTCTGGCGTTGACCAAAACAAAAGTGTCCCACCTTTTGCGGCCTTTTCCGCTGCGTCACCTGGGAAAAATGGCCACAATGATAAAATGAAACTTTATGTATACACATACACATACACACTACCAAGTGCATTGTATGATGACATTGCTATGCAAAGCAACTGTTTCATCAGTGACATTCTGTGCCCTTTTTATGGCTCATGATGCAAATATTTTCTTTGCATATATACAAGTTTTACAATGATATGGAGCTCTGCAAAAGGAAGTTGCAATAGGGCGTGGGTCATTTTCTATAGAATTCGCTTCAGATTTCAGCGATGATCTACATATTTATTTATATATATTTATTGAATAATATATTATGCACATATATTTCAAAATTAATTACTCATTATTTATCAGTTGTTATAGCCACATTCAAGAGCCTCTGATTAATATAGTTTTTTGATATTTCAAGGCCTAAAATGTGTGTTTAAAGTTATGCTTAATGACCGTTCGCTGATTTCCTGACAAGCTTTAAGGCAAATTATTTCAGATTTCATTGCCTTTAAAATGTGTCTACTTCTGCAATTTCAGTCACTAATTTAACAATTTACTACCTCTTAATCATGGAAATTGGTGAAAGGCAGTTAGTAATTGAACAACACTTGTTTTTAAAAAATTACCTAATTTGCCTAAGCTGTTTTATTTGGTTAAATGTATTTTTAATGAATATGATGTAAACAGGAAGAGACCCTCTCAATAAAAAGTTAGGAAATATGCTTGCAGAGACGCATAGAAATATACCTTTTTTTGGATGGGCCATATATAGATATAACATGATTAAAGACTTTTTTTTATTAATTCGTGCCATGACGGCGAAATTAAACCTAAACATCAAAAATCTTGGCATTTACAATATGTTATTCGATTCGCCTTGCCATTATAGTAAAACAAAAAAGTATTAGCAAAACGAAAGCTCTTTTAAAATGCAAAGCACTTATTGTTTTTACTGTTGGCCACTTTGGCCAATTTGTAAAAACATTGGCATCAATACAAAAACATTTTATGAGAGTGGCCAATTGGACTTTTGTTTTGAAAAACTATAATACATTTTCTACGCAGAGATATCTTTAGACGGCATAGAATTTACTGTATACATAAGTATTTCATTCGATATCAAAATAACAACTGGAAAACATTTGGTGGCTAAAAGTGTGGGTCAAAAGTTCGCCAGACGTAGTCTAAACTTATCCATATATCCATAATGCAAATCACTCTCGTCAGACTGCTGATGCAGACCACTTCAATGGTTTCCAATTCACTTCAAAGCGAAGCAAAAAGATACAATTTTCCTCCCCATTTGCCTGCCAAGCGCTTTTGTGCTGCTCATTTAAGCGGCTCAAGATCTTTTTTTTTTATATGAAAAGGCGGCTGCATTGTTGCAATTTAAATTGTTCGGTTGAAGACAGTGTATGGGATGGGAGGATGGAGTGGCGTCGCAGCTGTTGGGGGGTTGCACCACTCAAGTGACATTGTGGGGTTGCACTCTTAGGCATGCCATGGGTGGACATGGTGATGCCATTGCATTTTCCATATCAAAATCAACGGTCATTGCCATTACCATAGCCATCGAACATTAGCCATTAACCATAACCAGCGACAAGTAGCTCGCAAGAAAATTGAACAGCAGCAACAGCAGCCGCCGCATGCCACTTGGCAGCGCTTCAATTGCATGGCCAGGCATATGAAATCATCACGTTTCGTGGTGGCGCCCCAAACCCAGCCCAGCACTCGCTTTCTGATGATGATGATGATGGTGATGAGGCCTTCTGCTCAAGTTTCACGCCTTGCCAGGCAGCTGGACCAGTTGTTATTACTGCGGTTGGACGTTGAAGCTTTCCATTGCCTGCATGCCAGTTTAATTTTTATTTTTACAACAAATTTGCGTGTAGATGGAGATGATATCCACTGATAGATTGCGCCTATATTGACTGATATGAACAAGTTTTCTAGCTTGTTGGCATTTATCGCAACGCCCATGTCTTTTTTTAGCCATTCTGCTTGAAAATCTATCTGTCGTCTGCGGAACAAGCTAAAGAAGAACTCGCTACGAAGCAAGTAAGAAAATTGTTGACAATTTTAGAAAGAATTTTGTCGGACGGTTTTTTCATGTTTATGGAAAACTCACGTTTGTTGGCATTTGGTTAAGCTTGACTTTTAGCTTAATTGCATTTTGCTGTCATGTTAACGAAATCCCATCAATTTAGTAAAAATATAATTAAAGTCGTAATATTTTCATGTTCATATTGTATGGTAAATATTTAACTAATTAATATTAGAAAACAGACCTAACGATTGAATGTAAAACTACGTTTAAAATTCGACAGCACTTCAGCACTTCCAAAGCCATTTTTATTGTTTAATGTGAAATTGAAAAATGATGTCATCAAATCAAATATCAGACGCCTAATATTTTTTTGCATTTAGTCTTTACTTATATTTAAATGCCATTTAGCAAAGACTATAGAGATATACCTCTATGAAACTCTATAGTCTGCTTTCACACAACTCTTTTAAAAATATTTTGTGCTAGATTTTCTTATGTCTCCTACATCTAATAATTTAAACCATAACTTGGTATACAAAAGTATAACTTATGCTCCATTAAATTTTTTATTGTTCATCGGTTCTCTTACAGGGTATATCGTATGTGAATATAATCACTGTCAAATCAGTGGCTTGTTTGGCTGCTCAATTGATTTGGTAATTGCTTTGCGTAATGCTTGATGCACTTGTCGCCGCATTCGTGGCTCAGACTTTTGCGAGGGGGTTTAATTACGCAAGTGACGACGTCGACGACGACGACGACGACTACAACGAAGACAATTTGCATGCAATGCATGTAAGAGCGAGCAGATGCGACTTGGGCCTACAAAATAAATGCTTTCCACATGGGGCATGCAATCAGCGCGTCCAGGCGACAAGTGCATTGACATCAACATCGCTCAAATGCCTCAGGCTACAGGCACCACTGCGTTCAAGAAACCCGATAAAATTAATATAAGCCTAGACATTGGCTAGCTGCCATTGGGTGTAATTCAAGTTTGGCAAAAAACTTAAAAATTTGTAAAAGTTTTAATGGGAATAATTGGAAATTGGAAGCCCATATGCAAATTCTCCAAATATATGCAAGTTTTTAAAGCTTTTTATGGCTTCTCTTTCCCATTTAGTTTTAGTTATACAAGCATTGGGCAGATTTCACTCAAATTTGGCTATTACCTATCCAATCTCATTTAATATTAATGAATATAATAGTTTGCATATATATTTCATTCATGAAGAACTAACTTTTGACCTAAGACAATCGCTTTTATAGGGCAGCCAACCTTTGACAAACCATTCGATATTGCTGCAGAAATACGCAGTTGTCACACGATGCTCTCATTACCTCATTAACTGGAAAGCAGAACCAAGCCCAGGCTCATATTTCGCATCAAATAACAAGACTTGACACCGGAAATGACACTTTAACCTTTCGGGCTGGCGCCATGTCATAAAGGGTTGGGCAGTCGCACCTCCATGCCACCAGCCTCATGTTGTCATCGTGGCCAAAATCAAATTAAAAACAAAATAAATAAGAAACTCATGCGCTTGGCTGCGGACCATTGCAAAATGCCAAATGTTTAAATAAAATCGACTTGCTTATGCCAATAGTGCGGCCCACGTCGATTTCGATCGCATGGAACACATCATTAGAAGTTACACCCGCAACCAGACACAACAAAATCAAAACGGCGACGTCAACATCCGCCGTATAATGCGGTCAAGGTCTGAACATTTTTGTGGGGAGGCTATGGAAAGTAACCATAAATTTATTGCGTGCCTAGATTCAATAAATTCCTCGGGCGCTGCATAAACATGAAGATTTGATTATTTTGGGGGGAGGAGACCTATTAATAGATGCGTTTTGCTTTTACAAGTGGCACACATAAATTAGCAAACAAATTCTAACCGAAATATCATCGCACCCTCTCTTTACTTGCAGAGCAAACCACTCGTCGTAGAGCCGATCGACTTTGAAGCCTTTATAGCCAAAAATAAAACTCTCATACAAAATGATCCGCAGCGGGAGTTGCTCATCTATCCAGCAGACGATGTCTCGGTAAGTTGTTGTCTTTATTTTATTATTGTTGGAATAAGCCTAAAAGACAGAGCGAATAATTTATTCATTTGAATTTAGTATTCAACAAACTTTTACTTTCGATCGACTCGAAAAACAAAATGTATGCGATGTTATAAATCATGGCCAAGTGCCTCGAAGCATTTTTATTTGTAAAAGTAGTCGTGTTAAATGCTTAATGGTAGGTCTATTATATGTAAGACATTCTAAATTAATGATAAAAGGTTGTGTAGTGTAAAGGTATTTATATTTATACTCTCTATCTCTAATGGTCTAACTTAAATATATAACTTTATAATTTGCCTACTGCTATGTTCCACAAAATAATGTCATCAATTAGATAGCTAGGAAAACACAACATGAGGATATAAAGTATATACATTAAAAATGCAACAAAAATATAATATAGACATTTAATTCATAATTTTAAATGTATTGCAGGAGATTGTCATGCCGCGTAAGCAGCGCACAAGTGCCAAATCTGTGGCAGATCGGTTTGAGCCACCCAATGAGGCAATTGTTTGTCCACTGCACGGCGCTGTGGTGCTGGGCACCAATGGACACAGTCAGGTTAGCCGACAGAGCAGCCTGCAATCGAATGGCAGCCTCCAGAATGGTCACAGCAGTAACACCAGCCTGTCCAATGGCAACGGGCAATTGTCCCGAAAGAGTTCACAGTGCTCCAATGGTTCAGGCAGTCGTAAGTTGTCGATGGAATCATCGTATGAGTCAGCGCTGTCGTCCACCACACTGCGTTCGCATCTGGCACAGCCCGAGGAGGTGGACGAGTATGCGGATGAGGAGCCAACAGCTGGCAAGGATGCAGTTACTTTGGGCAGCCGTGCCGAGTGCACACGTTTCACACGCCAATCTCTGTACACATACCGTGCCAAGAATCATCTCATCCACTACAAATACAATGCATATGGTGGCAACTGCCACGATCTGCCCAGGTGAGCATTTGACGCAATTGATACTATCTTCATACTGACATTCTGAGTCCTGCACAGTACTACGCCCGCAGAGGAGTTGGTGGAGGAGCTGTACGAAATCGATGCCGATCAGGATCGTATCGATGAGGAAATGACGCGCTCCCAAGCGGACACAATAACCAAACAGGGTTATCTATTGAAAGGACCCGATTCGGCGTCGGATCGCATGTTTGCCAATATTGGTAACAAGTCCTTCAAGCGTCGCTATTGCTACCTGCGACAGGAGATCGATGGCACCTACATGCTCGAATTGCACAAGGATGAGAAGCAGGGCGATGCCAAGGCCACAATTGTCATGGACTTCTGCACGGAAGTGGTGCAGGTGAGTCTGAAATCTCAACTGCAATTCTCTGAACTGATCACTGTTTTTTCATTTGTTTTCCCTAACAGAATCCCAAACGTGGTCGCTTCTGTTTCGAGCTGCGCATGACAGCTGGCCACAAATCCTTCACCTTGGCCGCCGAAAATGAGCAGGACTTTAAAGATTGGCTAACCAAACTATCCTCGGTGCTGGCACAAAACAAGGCGCAGGAGGAGAAGCGCAACGCGTCTCTCGAACGGCATCCGGCTGCCAATGCGACGCCAACACCACAACTGCAGCCACCGGCAATGGAGCCGCAAACGTTTGGCACGCTCAAGGGCTTGGATCAGTCGCTGCATCCACAGCTGATGAAATATGGACGCGAGACGGATCACTCCATAGCGCTGGCGCGTCGCGAGCAACGTCGCCATCTCTTTGCCTGCTATCAGAGTGCCAGCAAGGCTCTGTCCAATGTCGATAATGTCGAACAGTATCGCGAACACTTTGGCACACGCATCCTACTCAGCTGTCAGTGCCTGCGCTTTCGTTTGCAATGCCAGCCAGCGGATTTGACAGATGCCGGCACGGCGGGCGACCAACTCTGCCAGGTGGAGCCGTATATTACCAGTGTGGCACTCTACGATGCCAAGGCCGGTCGCAAGCTCAGCGAGAGCTTCTACTTCAACATCAATGAGCCGACAGCGGCTCAACTTCTGCCGAATACCCCAGTGCCTGCCTCGGTGGCCGGCTGTGGCATGCCGCGGCGTGCGGAGAGCGATGAGCGCAGTGCCGCCCAGGCGCCACATTCGCTATTTGATGGCGTCTCATCGGAATTATTGCGTTGTCCGCGCCAGCAGTTCCAGCAGCTGCGACAGTGCCTGTTGGCAGTGAGTGCACCACATGCGGACATCTATTTGGTGTTGCGCATCGAGAAGGTGCTGCAGTGCAGCATCGCTCAGGCGGCTGAGCCGTATCTGAAAGCGGCACGCGATGCCAAATTGGGCCAGAAGGTGTACAAGGCGGCAAAGAACTGTGCACAGCATATCGGACACTATCGCCAGCCATTTGCCTGGGCGGCAAAGCCACTGTTCAAGGTCTACAGCCACGAACTGGATGTGGAGTCGCAGTGTTTGTTCGAGTTTAATACCATCTATCGCCAGGAGTTGCCTAAGCTGCGCGATGATGAGCTACTCAAACTGCTCGTTGACTATCGCAAGCCGGAGAAACTGAGCAAATTGACGATTATACCAGGTTTTATGCGGCTCCAGCTGCAGCTGCTGGATCAGACGACGCCGTGCGGCCTCAGCAAATCTCTGGCGCCCTTGTCCACGTTCAGTGCCTCGATCAAGCAGCCACTCACACTGGAACTCTCCGAATTTCAGAGCCAAGCTGAGCGCGATGCGTATCCCTACACCAATTTCTGCAATCATCTCTATGTCTATCCACTGAGTCTTCAATTCGATAGCCAAAAATTGTTCTCGCGCGCTCGCAACATTACCGTTGTCGTCGAGCTGCGCGATGGCGATGGCGAGTACAGTAAACCCCTAAAGGTACCAATCAACGAGATTCCTATTCAATATGTAGCCCTTTCGTAATCTTAACTAACTGGTATATCTTTTTACTCACTTGCAGTGCATCTATGGCCGACCCGGACAGGATTTGTTGGTCTCGCAGATTGCGAGTCCGGTGCTGCATCACAATGTGACGCCCACTTGGTATGAGGAGATTAAATTGCGTCTGCCGCTGGGTCTCTTTGCGGAGCATCACTTGCTCTTCTCCTTCTATCACGTGTCCTGCAATTTGAGCAAGAAACGCGACGCACACGCCGCCTTCGAGACGCCCATTGGCTATGCCTGGCTGCCGCTGCTGCAGAAGAATCGCATCTGCCTGGAGGAGCAAGTGTTGCCTGTTGCTGCCACGCTGCCCGTTGGTTATTTATCCATACAGCCGCTGGGCTGGGGCAAGGGGGTGAGTTTCTGTTGTTGTTGTTGTCGTTGTTGTTGCTGTCGCTGCTTGTTGCCGATCATCGACTCATGCATCGTTTTGTATTTTTTTGTTTTTTTCACATCCATTCCTTTCTTGCCTAACCAAAAACAACCATCCGCTCTGTGTTTTCTCTTTCTTACACATACTCCATGCACCGCATCCGCATTCGCATTCCCCCTTTGGCCGCCTACAAACCCTTTCCAATTTCTCAGCAGAACTGCGGTCCGGACATTCAATGGATCGACAATCAGCGACCGCTTTACAGCGTCGGTCTCCGCTTGGACTCCACGGTGCTGACGGCCGATCAGCATCTGCATAACTTTTTTGCCCACTGCGAGCGGCTGCTGGAGGGCGGAAAGACGGGAGCCCTGCCCGCCGAGACGGAGACGTGCAAGATTTTGAAGGCGGCGCATGCTATTGATATGCGTTCACTTATCAATTTTCTGCCAACGCTGCTAAATGAACTGTTCACGCTGCTGGTGCACACACAGTCCGAGGAGATTGGCCAGAATGTGATTCGTGTGCTGACGAACATCATCCATCTGATCAGCGATGATGCCAAGCGCGCCGAGCTGCTGGCTGCTTACGTCAAGTATGTGTTCAATGCGCCATACTACAGCCAAAAGACGGCACGGTTGCGCACGGTTCACGGTGAGCTGTGTCGTCATTTGCCCCACCTGCTCAATCCCAACAATCCGGACTTTCTCATCGTGAACAAGATCATGCGTTACTCGTCGATCTTTTTTGATCTGATTGTGAAGAGCATGGCACAGCATCTGTTGGCCACGGGTCGCATTCGCATGTTGCGCAACGAGCGTTTCCCCAAGGAGTATGCGGATCGTGTGGAGCAGCTAATCAAGATGCTCGTCACGTACATAACGACCCGTTACGATGATCTCGGCGAGGAGACACAGCAACTGAATCGTTCCCTGGCGCGTTTTGTGCGTCAGTGTCTCAGCTACATGGATCGCGGATTTGTATTCAAACTAATCCGATTCTACATGGAACAGTTTGCGCCGGGCAATCCACGTGTCTTGCACGAGTACAAGTTCAACTTTCTGCAGGAGATTTGCCAGCACGAGCATTATGTGCCACTCAATCTGCCTTTTGTACTCAATCCCAAGAATCGACCGCCCGAATTGTTGCAGCATTTCACACTCTCGGAGCAGTTTTGTCGCCAGCACTTCCTCTCCGGCCTGCTGCTGCAGGAGCTGAAGAGCAGTCTCAACGAGGTCGGACACGTGCGTCGACATGCCCTGTCCATCTTCAAGGATTTGCTGGCCAAGCACGAACTGGACGCACGCTATCAGCAGCGTGGTCAGCTATGCCGCATCGCTCTGCTGTATGTGCCCTGGCTAGGCATTGTCATGGATAACCTGCATCGCATCGATGATCTATCCGATGCGAGCCCTTGTACGCCCAACGGACATGTCTATGCCGACTCGGCATCCTATACAAAGCGTCTTAGCTGCTCCAGCAGCTATGTGTTTAGCAAGGACTCCTCAACGTTTGGCTCGCTGACCTCCACACCCCGCTCGAAGAATCGCCTCACAGTCCACAGCGATCAGGCGAGTCCCTATCGCACCTCGATGTACATCAAGGATCACAATTATTTGGCCGCCATCGCTGGCACAGCCATTGGCAATGGCGTCTCCAATCTATCGCTTAACTCCAACTCCGATTCAGGCGTAAGTAAACTAGTAAATTGTTGAATCCTTTCAACTTAATAAGTAATTATGTTTATCAATCTTAAATCAATCTGCCTTATTTGTAGCACTCTCAGGACACAACCACAATTGGCGCCTACACAAATGGGGAAACGGATGTGCCGCTGCGCAATGGCCACAATCGATCCGTGAGCGTGACCCATGCACAGAACATGTCGCGCTGCGATAAGTTTAGCGCTGCCGAGAGCAAGGATCTGCTGCTTGGCTTCCTGTTTATTGTGAAGCATCTGTCGCAGGAACAAATAGTCGCCTGGTGGCAGAACTGCAACGAGACAGAGACCCTGCAGTTCCTATCGATTTTAGACCTGTGCCTCCTGCAGTTCCGCTACGTGGGCAAAAAGCATGTGGTGCTGGCGACAGAGGCGCGTGTGCAGCGATCAACTAAGGCGCATACGCTGCCTGCCAGGAGTACGCCGCCTGTGCTGGAGAATGGGAATCAGGAGCCGCAAAGCAACGGCACTGGCACACTCACCCAGACGCGGGAACACTTGCTGGAGGACATGGATCTCTCGGCGCGATCACAGCAGGCGCTGTACGAATCGAATCTGGCCACAGAAGTGGGCATGATCATATTGGACTGCCTGGGCCTGTATGTTCTGCAGTTCCGTCAACTGCTCGCCGACAGTCTGGTGCTGCCCAAGCTGGCGCGCGTCTATTTGCGCTTCCTGCAGCTGGGCCAGTCGGAGCGGCTGTCTAAGCACGTCTTTGCCGCCCTGCGCGCCTTCATCAACAACTATGCCATGGCTCTGTTCAAGGGCAATGCCATGCTCTGCGGCCAGATGGTCTACGAGCTGTTGAAGGCCTGCGACAGCCGCCTGGTCGAAATACGTCACGAGTCCTGCGCAGTGCTCTACTTGCTGATGCGCAGTAATTTTGAGTTTAGTGGCCGCAAGGCACTGACCCGTGTCCATCTGCAGGTCATCATCTCCGTGTCGCAGATGATTGGCAATGTGATCGGGCTGAATAATGCGCGCTTCCAAGAGAGCCTGTCGATCATCAACAGCTATGCCAACAGTGACAAGGTAATGAAGGGCACCGGTTTTCCACTCGAGGTCAAGGATCTGACGAGACGGGTGCGCACTGTGCTGATGGCCACGGCCCAGATGCAGGCGCATCACATGGACCCGGAACGACTGCTGGAACTGCAGTATTCACTGGCTAATTCGTATGCCTCGACGCCGGAGCTACGTCACACCTGGCTGGTGACCATGGCACGCAATCACGAACAGAATGGCAACCTGTCCGAGGCTGCCTGTTGTCATCTGCACATTGCGGCGCTTATGTGCGAATATCTGCGATTACGTGGCGGCTGCACGCTCAGCTGGTCTTCAACGGCATTTGGGCGGATATCGCGCAATATTCCGCGTGATGAGCAGGGCCTCAAGCTGGATGCAGGTGCCCAGGACTCGCAGTATACGGAGCAAATGCTGCTCGAGCAGCTCAAGCAATGCGCCGATTTTCTCGATCGTGCGGAGCGTTTCGAGTGCCTCGGCGAACTCTACAAGCTCATTCTGCCCATCTACGAGCGGGCGCGCAATTACATCGAACTGGCCCAAAGTTATGAGCATCTCACCCAGGCATACAATAAAATTGTCGAGGTCAATCGGTCTGGGAAGCGTATGTTGGGTCGCTTCTATCGCGTCGTCTTCTACGGCATGGTGAGTACCACTAACTCAAACTGACCCAGTCAGAAGATATCTACATATATTAACACATATGATTGCTTATTAGATGTACTTTGAGGAGGATCACGCCGTTGAGTTTGTGTACAAGGAGCCAAAGCTGACATCGCTAAGCGAGATTTCGGAACGTTTGAACAAACAGTATAAGGAAAAGTTTGGTGCCGATGTCGTCAAACTTATTATGGATTCATCACCGGTATGTAGCAGTATTCAATACTACAAATTAATCTATTTGCACTTAAAAAAAAAAAACAGTTTGAAAACTTATGCATCAAATTCAAATATGAAAATGGAAACTGTGTGTTTTATGTGATGCTCAATAGAAATAACACGTAACGATTTATTAATTTGAATATACAATAATCAGACAATCCATTGCCTGCTCAATTTTTAACACTCCTCAGCTAAGCTAAGTTATAGAAATAATTGCCTGACTAAAAACACGTCTCTTCTGTTGATAACAATTAAGCTTTGCGATACTTTGCGATAGCGGCAACCAATCAATGCTGTTTTGAAAACCAACTATAAGAACTAGAAAAAGAATTTTCAAACTGTATCATTTGAATAGATACTCATTAAATTGAACATCAGTTTCGTTGTCTCCTCGCATTAAGTTGAGACGCTGCGTGCAATACAATAATAATTACAATAATTAGAGAGTATTCAAATATTCGATGTGTGCAATTTGAGACTTACACGCTTCACCTCCGACTGCCGCATCTGGGATGCATGAGTGCCACGCGGTGCAAGCACTCGTTGAGCCCCCGCTGAACTAATCTTGGTGCTCTGCTCTTGATCTATGGTGCTCCCACGGCTTGTGGTAGGTGCTTTTTTTAGATTCTTGCTGGAATTGGAGGAAATGACAAAAATAAGTAACACCTTACGAATCTGATTGACAAACTGATTATAAATTACATGTAGTTGGCCACTTTAGCATACAATATTCATTTGAATTGCACTTTGGAAAAGCTCAGAAAAAACGCCCTGACTTTTAGAAAATAGCCAAAATTTTGACGCCAAGGGTCACTTTTATATTCAGAAATAATATTTCTTAAGACCGTGGTTCTTTTGTTCTTAATCTCAGTGTATATTTTTCTAAAATGTACAATAATATATGTCTAATTTTCAGGGCGCTTAAACAGTTTAGATTGTTTATAATTAAATACAACTTGATTTGAAAAACGGGGATTCGAACCCATAACAGCTAAACTACAACAGGGGTCAAGGAAATCGATAATTGCAAATCGGTATATCTTCCGCAGGTTTTGAGTAAGAGCCGTCAAATTTGGTATATTAAAGGAAGCCGTCTTTAAGAACCGATAACAAATTGTTATGGCCACGCCCACACCTGCGCCTATAATCGCCAATGCCGATATTTCGATAAGTGTAAACAGATAAATCCGTATATCTAACACAATTTTAAAGATAATGAGCGTGTGAGTGACCAAACTTGTAGGGTAGCTTGCTGGTAACCTCCTACGCGGATCCGCATAAATTTGCGGACCACACCCACACCCACCGCCCCCAGGAACTTTGGCCCCAGAAATCTAAAAGGCTCAAATCTTCTATCTTCTGTAGGCTAGAGTCACCAAAATTTGACAGTAAGACCAGTGTTACTGGTAACTTATTAGCTGGTATAATGTACAAGAATTTTTTTGTTCTTATATTTAGAAATAATTTCTAAAAACCAGAAAATACCTCGTTTTTTCCAAATGTATGCATTTTTTTTTAACAAAAGTGAATTTTAAACATGACGAGAAACCAATATTTTTCTCATTTACTTACACTTGGGCTCGGTCTAACTGTTGCTTAGCCATTACGAGCTGTGAGCGCGGTGGCTCCATTTTACAAATGCCATTTGGCTTCCCAATTTGAGCGGCCCGCATCTCAAGTATATTGCTGACAATGCCTGACTTCGGTGGCGATTCGCGCTGATACGAGCGAATTAACCGATCTTCCTTAACATGCTGCGATTGCGCTGGCAGCTTCTTGGACGAACCAGTTGTGCCAGTTCCAGTTCCAGTTGCTGCCGCTGATGCTGCTGCTGCCATTAAGCCAAGTGAGCTGCAGCGGGATCGTTGGATTTTGCTCTCTTTGCTTGCCTTGGCTATGCGTGTTCCTTGTGAACTCGTCCATTTTCCCTGGTTGATCTTGTACAGCTTAGGATAAGTGGACGAGGTGGAGGAGCACATATTCTCTTGTGTTTTTGACGGCACATTCAGTTTTGAGCTGGATTGTTTTTTTTGGTTCTGTTTCCGTTGCTGCTGCTGCACATCCAGCAGCTTATTCACGGGCAGTTTGAGGCCACTCGGTGCCGCAGAGTTGTACATTGAATCATAATCAGCGGTAAACGAATCCCATTCGTAGGGCTCCTCAACGTCAGGAGGCGCTGCAGGTGCAGCAGTATATTCTATCGATTGCTCTCCACTGGCGGTCAGTCCTAGTTTTTTGCAGAGCTCCTTGAATGCCGCCTGATAGCGTGTACCCGCATCCTCAGTGATCAGTTTCTCAAATCCCTTGATGTCCTCGATCTGTCGCTCAATCTCCAGTTCGGTGTAGATACACTTTTTCGGCATTGCCGTACACTGTGGACATAGATTCTGCTCTTCACTCTTCTCCTCCAGCAGTTCACCCATGCGACTCAGAAATTGTGCGGCTACAGCTTTGCAGGGCCGCGTGGATTGCAATGCAGAATCCCCAATTTCCAGCCGAAAACCAGCTGCCATGCAATGTTGTTCATCCAAAGGATTTCGATTGACATACTCTTTGGGCATGAACTGCACATTGATGCCCTGGCCGTTGGGTATTAGGCTCAATTGAATATCAGAGAGGGGCAAATTTGCGGTGCCCAATTGTTTCATCAAATAGAAGAGTTGGCGCTGAATGCGGCTCTGTGAATCATCTCTGTTGACGTGCAGACCATCACCGTTGGCCACCTGGTTCACCAGTGTCGTTGTCGAGCTGATCAATGGATTTTCTTCATCATCGTTATCATCAGCGCCATCGCTAATTTTCATGAAGGAGGGCACAAATTCGGCTGCATTGGGGTTTAGTGAGGACTGACTCTGGCTCCGGCTTTGCATATGGTCGTTACTATTCTCGCTGCCTAACTGCAGCGAATGGATCAAATCCTTAAGATACTGATCGTGCATCTTATTGGCAAAGTCCATGCTAAGAAGCTAACCGCTTGCCCTACTCACTAAAATGATAACTCTAAACTGAATTTGGTCACAATGCACTCTGTTGGCAAACAAACAATTTAATATTTGTACGGTGCTATTTAGTTATTGTATCAATGGTATTTTTAGTGATAAATACATTTAAAAAGCTGGAATGTTCATTAGAACGATGAAGTTAGCCGAAACACAAATATTACTTTGATTTAGTAGAATATTCCAATATCTAAATTTTCTAAGCAACTTTGATCTTAATGTATATATAGTTAAAACACTCTTGATTTGATTTGTTTAGAGATTTAATTATTGGTCTGTTTTGTTTTTCGTTTACAGGTCAAAGTTGAGGAACTGGATGCCAAACTTGCCTACATACAAGTCACCCATGTGATACCCTTCTTCACCAAAGACGAGCTCGATCAACGTCTCAATGAGTTCGAACAGAATCATGATGTGGACACATTCATGTATGAGACTCCATTTACCAAGTCTGGTGCGGCACGCGGCAGCGTTGAGGAGCAATGGAAACGCAAAACAGTCATTAAGAGTAAGTCATTAAAATACAAGGAGTTTCTCGACTGCGAATAATTGGAGATGGACTAACATTCTAATCACTTTGCAGCCACATATTCGTTTCCCTATGTCCTCAAACGCATACCAGTTAAATCGCGCGAAATCATCGAGCTGAGTCCCATTGAGGTGGCCATCGATGAGATGCAATCTAAGGTTTCAGAGCTGGAGGAGATCATTCTGCCGCCAGCGGATGTTAAGAAGCTGCAGCTACGTCTTCAGGGCAGCGTAGCAGTCACTGTTAATGCCGGACCATTGGCATATGCGCATGCCTTCCTGGACGCCAAGGTGATCAATAACTTTTCGCTGGATCGGGTCGAGGATTTAAAGGATGTGTTTCGGTAGGTAGCAGTTTAAATGTGATTAAATGATTTGTTGTAGATGAGTATGTTATTCACACTTTACACTTTCTTTCTACACTAGTGACTTCATTGGTGTCTGTCATAAGGCGTTGCGTGTGAACGAGCGCATGATCAGTGCCGATCAGAAAGAGTATCATCATGTGCTCAAGGAGAACTATGAGAAACTGTGTCAAGCGCTCAGTGAGTTACTCCAAGACGAGTCATTCCAACCGCTTAGCGACGATGCCGACACTGCTGCCCAGCGCAATAGCATGGCTTTATTCAATGCGATCAGTGGCGCCTCACATAATTCAAGTACTGCTTAAGTTCAAGCCAATACCAAAAAAAAAAAAAACAAATTATTAGAAAAAAAGCAAAAACCAATAGACACATACGCACAGCTACTAAAAATGGTTATTTTTTTTGCAATATTCGCATAACAAAGCAATGTAGAAGCGTAATTCGTAGCATTAAATTTGTTGTTCGGTGTTCCTTTTGTAATGGATGTTTGATCTTTGACTTTTGATGTTTGATGTTGTCGTTGTTATTGTGGCAGGTAAACTGAGAATTTCGCCCCGTCCCTTGGTTTGTGTCTCATCCAATTGTTAAACAAATGCCATCCATGTGACTAATTCCCAGGTATTTGGTAATTACTAAAACCAAACTAACCGTAAGCAATTACTATACTAAACAAATAACTTACAAACATTAAATAACCACAACAAAAAAAGTCAACAAATATACTAATTGCTTAAACCCTACTACAAAATAGCTAGCAAATTCATGTAATTAATTCAATTTTACTTTCCGTTTTAGGTTTTGGTTATGCCGTTTATTAAACTCCATGCAAACCAGCATATACCATATACCCCACACAAACCATACAGCATATATTGAACTACATATACAATATACATACGCGAACACATCCATATACGATAAAATAAATAGAAGTAACTAATGATTCAACTAGCTGAACCAAGTTCCAGTACACACGAAAAAACTTGTTAATTTGCAAATCCGTTTAGCTTTTATCAAATACATTTATTGTTGTTCAATTCTAAGTAAATGCTTAATTGTATATACATATAATAGCTTCATAATGATTGTACATTTATTTTATTGATTTTTATTAATATATTATTTATTAGTTGGACTATAATGATATTTCCAGTGTGAAGCATACCTTAAAACTGATATACATTTTATATATTTAAATATTTATATTAGTCTGCTGGTCAAAAATCTCGATGAGCTCCCTTATTAGATCAAATCTCCTAACGTTGTGTCTTCTTCAACTTAAATGTCTAAAACTAAAAGTGTTTAATTATGAAATTCTTTACAAATACCCAATAAAGCTGCAAATACTATCTATAGCAATATTGTGCGTGTGAAACAAGTAACTTTGAAATCAGAACAATTAAGATGTTCTTCTGTTTTCTATCAGTTAATAAACTTATATCACATTCACGATAGTACTAGCGATAGTTTTGCATCCATTATACGTAAGGCAATTATTTATAATCCTATGATATGCCTAGACATAAGTTTCACACGCAACAGAACTTACCAAAGTATTCAATCAACTATGATACATATACATGAATATATATTTACATGCATTTTCTAGTGAAATCGAATAATGTACTAAATAAAATATTTGTTAATCAAAATGATATTGTAATGTTTTTCTTATATCCGAACTCGGCAATTAAAATTTATTCCTCTCTTTACATGAGGCAGAAAGTCAGAAGAAATTGAATGATTGGTCTCTTGATTCCCGACATTTCTTATATATATATATATTTATGTGTATACATATATATATTGAATTTAATAAAGTGCTTTCCTCAGAAGAAAGATCTGTAAATATCAATGATAGTTAAATGCCAAAGGGGACTATTTTTATTATTTTATTTCATTTACATACCTTATAGGTAAAATGAATTCGCAGATCAATTTATTCACCGAGTACTTAATTATTATTAAATGGCTTCTGCAGACTCAAGCGCTGTAAATGCATACATTGATTATGACTCTTCAACTATTTAGCACATCGGTTTACCTTTTGTATCTGCAATTGGCGCATTTGAGACGTAAAAGTGCTACGTGGAACACGTTTCTGAACGCCAGTTAGACATTTCTTTGCTACATAACCCAATCCTTTTCGGGGCGTGAGGATTTCCCCAAGTACATTTTTTCTGAAAGCAAAAATTGTATTATATTTAAAAAATTAAATATGACAAAACCTAAAAGGGACTTCAATTTAAGTAAAGAAATGAGTAATAAAATTGTACCTAGAGCCTACAAAAAAAAAAGTTTCGCTAAGATACTCCACTTGGAACCACGCTTACTCGAATTTTGGCTCCTGTTGAGCACTTGAAGTTCCTGGCATCAAATTATTCGAATAGGTGTTTTGCTGAGGTGTGGTGGCATTGCACAGTCTTGAAAAGCTGGTGAGGACCCCATTGCGATCGAATGGCTCCTGCGTCATTTGATTCGTTGTGAACTTATCACTGACTAGTGCTGTGGTAGTGCTAAAATCTTTTTGATGAGCATGGTGAGTGTCCTTGCCAACGGAACTGGTGTGAAATTTGCGTTTAGTCTCCTGCAATTTCTGTGCGGTTTTTTTTTGGCTGTCTTCATTCCATTCCATTTTATCTTTGAGAACTTCGCCCATACGGGCCATGAAATTAGCGGCCAGCACATTGGGCAGCCTTCGAGATATGGAGGAGCGATTGCTCAGCTCCAAATGAAGTGCTGCATCTTGGCAAAGGCTCTCGTTCAGCATATGCTTGACTGTTGTTCCGTGCTCAGCCTTAAACTGAACATTGATACCCTGTCCGTCTGGCGCCAGACTCACCTTGATCGCCTTCAATGGCATAAGCTTCTCGCCCAGCTGATGCATCAGCTCAAAGAGCTGCCGCTGGGCTTGCAAATAGGATGCATCACCGCAAGGTAACTCACGCTGCGTTAATGTTGTCGTTGAAGTTGTCGCCGTTTTCATTTTCTGGGCGAACGGCTGTTTCTTTTTTGAATTAGTTTCAACGCTCTTCATATATGATGGAATAAACTCTAAGGCAAACGGATTTAAGGATGACTCGCTCTGGCAATACGACGCTATCGAAAGATTTGGCATTGACTGGGAAGGAATATCCTTTTTCGGTTCACTCCGGTTTCTCACTTTTCTAGAAGGCATTGCTCGACGATGGCCTTATGGTCTGCAGCTTATATGTAAATAAAATTATTTATATTTTGGTTATTTACTGTGTGTAAAATTGTATTGTATCCAAGCGTATTAAAATGTAGTGTTTAAAGTGATTGAATAATCTGAAGCTCCTTTGGAATTAAAATCCCATGGCATACCTTTGTACAATGCCATAAAGACCTGAAACATACGGCTTTAAAACTCTGTTGCTGCGTTACGGAGAGTGAGAGACAGAGTTAAATTTATTGTAATTGAAATATTATTTAATAATAATAGATCTTAATTATACAATGAAATGAAACTTGGTTTAATTTCTAACACATATTATTTTCGAAGCCATTTATAAAATGATACATATATGATTTATTTTAATTATCACTGTCATCAAAAAGTGACGATGCACTATTGTCGAGACTAGGTCCATCTATATACAGATCCACGCTATCAGTGTCAATCATGTCAAGTTCATCAAAGATAATCTCGTCTGTAATAGATTTCGTTGGATTCTGCAGGTAGCAGAGAAGAGAAGTGAAGGATTTGTCAGTCAATGATCCAGGTGATTAAAATATTACTCACAATTCTGGCATGTTTCCAGCATGAGAGCGCATTCAAATTGTTGCCCATTTGTAGATTGATTAGTGCAAGAAAACTCCAAACATTGGGCACATGTGCACCGAATGAAGTGCAGTTAACAAAACACTCCATGGCCTTATTGAGATCCTTCAGTTTGTAGTATGCCTTGCCCATCAAATAACTCTTGGCCAGTGAAAGTAGTTTACCAGCTTCAAACTGGCGCAGTGCGTCGATGGTCTGCTGATAGTTGCCAGCATCAAAAGCCAAATACGCAAGTCGGATTTTGCTCAGCATAAAGTGATCAGGATTGGATGCAGGGGATTCTGACTGATCGATATTGACTGCATAGTATTCGGTCGCAATTTTAAAATTACCGCGATGATATTCCACATTGCCATTTATTTGAGCATTGTAGCTAACCTAGATACAGAAAATCGGTAGAAATTTATGATATTTGTAGAAAAAACAACCCACCAACAAGTTCATCTCACTGTTATCCTCGAAGCTGAAAGTCGTGACCTCAAAGTCCTCATCCAATTGATTAAGCAGTATTTTCAGCTGCGTACCAATCATATAGATTTCCGGCTGGCTCCATTCATGCTGCATCTCATGAAATATCACCTGAGCGAACTCAAATAGACCCAAGCGCACAAACATTCTAAAGGACTCGAACAAAGTGCGACTGCGCCGATGCTCAAATTTGGGGCGCAGACGCATATTAATGCCAAACAAACTTAATGGCGCCGAGGCGGTGCTATTTCTCTGATGTTTTAACTTATCTTCCAAATGCCAGCGTGCAAACGAATATCCAGGAGGATAATTGAAACGCTTGTAGTAGCAATAGAGCAGTATCCAACCATCCATTTCCTTTTTATAACGCTCCGCACATTTTGTTATGTTATTCAACAGACACTCCGTGGCTTTGGCAGATATCTCCAGATTAGGATCATCGCGTGTGGCTATATAGTCAAGATAAATGCGTATCCAACCGCTTGGGAAAGAATGCGAGTAGTTGAAACCCTAATGAAATAATGCATTTAAATTACTTACGCAAAGTACTCATGAGCCTCAGATAGCAATTTTTTCGATTCAAAGTAAGTTTTGGCCGATGCGTATTCGCCTCGCTCCATCCTGGCGATCAAGTCAAAGAATTCAAAGAGATTGTTTGTGGTATTCTTAGCCTTGTTAAAGTAAATTACCTATAAAAATGCAGTTCTTAAATAGATGACTCAAATCGATGGTGTTAAATAATCAAATATGTTTGTTATATAAAACCATATATGTATGTTAGTTAGGGGTTCTAAGAAAGCAACACCCATGTTTCAATGAAAATAAATTATATTAATTTAATCACCTCTTCATAGAAATGATCTGCAAAATGTTTATCCCCAACAGTGGTTAAGAGTTTAATTGAATTCATATGATCGATTAGAGATTCAATCTTCTCCTCATTATCCGCGATTAGGTCATCCAAACCATCATCTTCGATCTTTTCCAGCAGATTGTGAACACGCAACTCCAACTCATTGTAAGCCATGGCGCACATATTCTATGAGGTGATATCAACAATATATTATTAAGTTCTATGAAAATTAGAAGTGACTGACTGTAAACTCCACATTGTTGGCGGTTTTTTCTCGCTGATTGAAATCACAGCCCACAACTTTGAGCAGTATGTTGTTCAGATTTTGGAGAGCACAACAGAAATAGCCTCGTTTTTCCTCCACAGAATGCACTTTCTTATCGACAATAAAATGTATCATATTCCTCATAAATTGATCAAAACGTAAATAGGCATTTTGCTGAATATCCCTTAGCTGTATGGGCTTCGGTTCCATCAAATGACCGTGGCAAAAGAGCAAACGATTTTGGCTAATGAAACTCTCGCGGAAGATCTTCAGCTCCGTGTAGAACTCGCCAAGCGGTGCCAGCAAACAAATTTGGATAATCGCAAATGTGCTCAATGCCGGATCCGAATATGCTGAATATCGAGTATTAGTTTGAAGGCCGATCGACGACACACTTCCAACTTGTGCTTTTATCTTGGGTAACTTCTTCCTTGTGCCCAGATATTTCAGCTCCACGGCAAATCGAAGCTTTTGCACTAAATGGAGATAATAAGAAATCACTTTTAGAAAATTTTTCATTTATATTAAATTACAATAATTTATAAAACAGCTCGCAGATATCCCGTTGTCGGATAGATATGCAAAAGCCACTTACCGGCCGGAAAGAGTAGAACAGCTGGATCTAAAATGCCCGAGAATATTTTCTGATTGCCAATTGTCTTTACGGTTTTCTTCCCAACTTTTTTCTCAATTTCGGCCATATTCCAAACATCAACAGCAATCACGTAACGCTTTCGAGCAATGGCAGTGAACAGTATATAAGAAAGTTTTTTGGTCAAAATAAAGCGATGAAATGAGTTAAAGACAAGAGCAAGATCCTCATTCCGTTTGATTAAGTCAAAATCGACGTTCATATTCTCCGAGCGCATTAACCGAGAGAAAAGCTGATGCATTTGCACCGACATTGGGGATCGGAGTCCCGGACAGGACTTATGGGACATACTATTCCGAAAGAATTCAAATACATGATGATTATCTTGTGTCTCAATGCAATCTAGATTGCACTTAGTGAAGCTGCACCACGGTATCACATGGTATTCCTGGCGATCTATGGGCAACACTGAGCGAAAACTCAACTGAACATTTAGGGTTTGCAGATCGAGCGTATACTCTTCCTTCAGATTGTAGATGGACTCGAATGTGATGAACGCCATATTGGTGAAGGTAACCTCTTTGGCAATGGGCACCAGCGTATAGAGATGCCACTCGGTGTGCATTGTGTAGCGCAACTCCATTGGGCACTCGGGCACGGGATAAAGTAAGAGTTCCTCACGCATCATGCAGCGATGATGACCGAATAACTTGATGATATCCAAATACCCCATGGATAGCAGAACCATTTCCACTTTTGGCTCAAAATAATCCGTTTGGGCTTCCTCAACTTTGTCTAGCAGCAGCGCTAATAAGTCGGACGTTTCGGTCTCCAATCCCAGATCAGCCTCCTCCTCATAAGTGACCTCTCCTATCTTGCACATGTATAATTTTATAAGCAGTGGATTATCGGCAGCTTGATTGATTTGATCGAGGTTATCCTGCTGCAGTATCAATGTAAATGTGGGCTTGGAGGTAAACTCATCTTGGGCAATGATGCCCTCGGTATTGTAGTTGTCCACACACTTGACAATCAGACTTCCGCCTTGATCCAAATGCATTTCCAGTGGATATTGAATGTCTGGCAGTTGACCAACATGGGCCAGCTGTACATATAGAAATACGTTTGGTGACGGTGACCTGAAGGCAACCTCTGTGCTCACATGCAACTTGCCTTTCTTGTTTGCGTGCTTTGGCGGCATTATTATTGAGATGTTTCTATTTTTTCTAACGTCAAAATCGGTGATAGGCAAATTCAAATTTTCATTTTATTATTGCGCAAGTTGGCAGCCCTGCCCCAAAAACTATCAGCGCGCTAGCAACTATCGATAATATTGCTTGAACAGCTGTTAATGCAGCCCTGTCGACAGCTACACGTGAATCGCGCAATGGACAACAAAATATTATGCAAGCATTGGACATTATTCTGTGAACATTAATTAAATTTCGTACGACGACATTACAATTACGTAGCCATAATATGTATCGTTTGCTGAGCGCCAATCGCGCGACAGCCGTGCAACGTGCTTTGCGACTGCCAGCGCCTGCCTCAACAAACGGCTGCTGCTGCAGCTGCGGCAGCGGCAGCGCTGCGCATAATTTAACACAATATCAGCAATATTATCAAATGCTCTACCGACAAGCACCGGCAAGTGAGTAAATCAAATCAATTTCAAATTATGTACATAATAAAATTCTGTAATTTTTATTCAGCAACAACAACAATAGCAGCACGGCGCACACAATCGACCACTCCCACACAAACAGACGCCCTTGCGCTGGCCAAAAAGAAACGTTTGCGTAAACCGCGATACGCAAAATACGTGGAGCTCTTAGAGGGTATGAACGGCTTTTAAACAAATATAAACAATTGTTACATCTTATCGTAATCCTTCTATAGTTACCGAACTCACTGCCAGTGAACGGAAATCGCGGGTCAAACGTTTGAAATCCAAGAAATTGTCCGAATTCATACAGAAAACACAATTGCAAATCTTGGAGAAGCGTGCCCGAGAGGAGCGGCGGTTTCTGAAAAAGGGAAAAGCTGTCACCGAGGATGCCGCACCGCGACAGCCGGCAGAGTATCAAAAAATCGATATCGATGCATTAGATAGCTCCATACTGGAGGCGGGCTTGTACGATGACAAACCTTTGATATTCTTTGGAAAGGAGATGTACACCAAACAAGTGATTGCCAATCCCGACGAGGTGCATAAGATACTGAAAAGCTTTCACAATTATCGAAATATCATTGAGAGCATGGAGAACGAGCGACAGGATAATGTTGAAGCGGATTTGGCCAGTTTTGGGTAGGTAATTACTGATTCATGTTGTGTAATAATGAGTGATCTAGCTCCACTTTTTATATATCAGTCGCTCTAATAAACTTATTTGAATTTCAGTTTAACTACGCCCAAGCAAACATCGGAATCGGAATTGTTGGATCCCTTTGAAGCAATCGAGCCGTATATTGAAGTACAAGAAACTCATAAAGCAAATGTGCCCAATGATAATGCCGTGACAGCCAAGTCCAAGAAACGGTTTGTTATACAATTATGCAGTCCAAGCATAAGTATATCTGATAATTTTTCTCAATAGCTTCAAGTCAAAGGTGCACGTCAATGAGGAACAGGAGCGTCTGGCCAAACAGCGTGCATTGATAATCAATTTAACCACATATCTGAACGTTTGTGTCTCGGCCAACATGCTAAACCGTGCTCTCTCCACCATCTTTGCCTATCGCATTCGCGGCAAGAAGAGCAGCGTACAGCATCCAAAACTAAGCAGCAACCTTATCACCATCGATCTGTACAACATACTGTTGCATGGTTATGCGGGCAAAGGTTTTTTTGACCGTTGTCAGGAACTCTTTAAGCTCATCCATGAGGATGGCTTGGAGTTTAACGAGCAAACGTATGCGGCCACATTCGAATGTTTGGGCCGCGTTGAGTCGGATGCACAGAATCAACAGTTAATAGGACAGTACATAGCTCAAGCGGAACAGCAGGGCTACAGTCTAAATCAAATCATGGATCGCTCCAAATTTGTATCAGATCAACGTGATATTGCTCTGGATGCCATAAGACGCGTGCGTGCTGAATTTACGCCCATCTATGTGCCTCCCCAGTTGGGCTATGACAACGAGCTGCTCAACGATCTCAATGCGCACGTTCTGCCCGTTGGTGCAACTCTGGAGGCTGAAGCCGCAGACGAGGATTGTATCATTATGAATTCAAAGCGTGGCTATAGCAAAACACAACTGGAACAGCTGGCACGCGAGCAGCTGCAGGTGGAACTGGATGGCTATATTACCATCAAGTCCATTGAGAAGACTAAGGAGTTTGCCAATGCCGAATATTGTGTAAGTTTTGCATGCTGTAATATATTTTCTTATTCTCATGTTCCCTTTTTTCTACTTGTCAGCGTTTGAAGCTTAATGAGCTGGAGCAAACCTGGCGCAAGCAAATCTCGGCAGCGATTGTGCGAGACCTGAACACATTGCGGGCTCAGGTGCGTTTCAAGCCGCACGGTTATATGAATTACTACACCTACCTTAAAGTACTCGACACGACGCACTTCGCTGACATTGTGATCAAGGAGCTGTACAAACTGGCCGAAGGCTCAGAGACATTCAGTCCGACGGTGGGTCAGCTGTACAAGGAGCTGGGTCAGAAGGTGCAGCAATGCTATCAAATCGAACAAAAGAAACAGAATGGTACACTGGAGAAAATCGGTGACATATACAGCGCATATTGTGAGCTCTGGGACAGTGGACGCACCAAGGATAATACGCGCCAGATGTGGCAGCGATTGGTGCACGCCGAGCGCCACAGTGGACCCTCCATGGATATGCCGGAGGTGCCGTGGCCAACAAATGTGCTCGCCGGCGTCGGCAGATTCCTATATAACATCCTTATGCGCGACATTAAAATCGATGCGCATATTATGCGCCAGAAGAGCAAAGCGAAGACAACAGCTGCAACAATGACGTCACATAATTTGCTGCCCGCTTTCTATACGCTCTTCCGCAATCAGGGCCGGCTGGTGAAGGAGGAGGTTAAACCGCATCCGGTGCTGTCACGATTGCTGCGTGCTTCGCGCCAACAAACTCTTACGTTTCATTCGAATCTGGTGCCCATGCTGTGTCCACCGCAGCCCTGGAGCACCCCACACAACGGTGGATATTTGCTGAACAAATCGGAGCTGATACGACTGCCACATCAGGCTGTGCAGCAGTGGGAGCGCATACGTTCCTCTAATCCTCAACATCTCTATCCGGCTATTGATTCCCTCAATCAGCTGGCCAGTGTTCCGTGGCGTGTCAATACGCAGCTGCTGGACGTCATTATTGAAGTGTTCCAGAATGGCGGCGATCACAAACTGGATGTACCCCAGCCGCCCAGCTCATTGCCACCGCTGCCCACGTTGCCATCGTCCGATAAGGACAGCGATACAGTATCACCGGCGGAACGGGCTAAGCAGTTCCGCGATAAGCTCGGTCATCGACGCAAACAGGCCGAAATGTACAGTTTGTGGTGCGATGCACTCTATCGCCTGTCGCTGGCACAACATGTAAGTGCAATTTATTTAAGGACACCTTTATATATAAAATCTGGATAATATAATCTGACGTTTTTTTTTTTCTTTTGCAGTACCGCGATAAGGTCTTCTGGCTGCCACATAATATGGACTTTCGTGGTCGCGTTTATCCAGTTCCGCCGCATCTGAATCACTTGGGCTCGGATTTAGCGCGTTCAATGCTGATCTTTGATCAGGCACAACCGTTGGGCGTCGATGGCTTCAGCTGGCTGAAGTTGCACTGCATCAATTTGACGGGCATGAAGAAGCGTGACTCAGTGCGCGAGCGTCTGCTGTACGCTGAGGAGATAATGGACGACATTCTGGACTCGGCAGACAATCCGTTAACGGGTCGCATGTGGTGGGCCAAATCCGATGAGCCGTGGCAAACGCTTGGCTGCTGCATGGAGATTGCCAAGGTGCATCGTTCACCCGATCCTGTTGCCTATCTCAGCCGCTTTCCCATCCATCAAGATGGCTCCTGCAATGGCCTGCAACATTATGCGGCACTCGGCCGAGATCAGGCGGGCGCGTGTAGTGTGAATCTATCGCCCTCTGCCATACCCCAAGATGTCTACAGTGCTGTGGCGGCGATGGTGGAGCGTACACGCAAAACAGATGCCCACAGCGGACTGCATGTGGCGGAGGCTTTGGAAGGCTTCGTGAGGCGCAAGGTGATCAAGCAGACAGTGATGACTACAGTGTATGGTGTCACTCGTTACGGAGCGCGTTTACAAATTGCACGACAGTTGAAGGACATTGATGACTTTCCCAAGGATTGGGTGTGGCCAGCGTCCACATACTTGACCACCAAGACCTTTGATAGCCTGCGCGAAATGTTCACCTCAACCCGTGAAATTCAAGACTGGTTCACGGAATGTGCGCGACTAATAGCCGGCGTCTGCAGTCAAAATGTGGAGTGGATAACGCCGCTGGGTTTGCCCGTTGTGCAGCCCTACAATCGACAGGAGGTCAAGCATGCCCAGCGTAATAGTGGTCTGCGCGTGAATGCAAACATGCCCATGGATATGTACGAGCGTCCCAATATACTCAAGCAGAAGAACGCCTTTCCGCCGAATTTCATCCACTCGCTGGACTCGTCGCACATGATGCTCACATCGCTCCACTGTGAACGACAAGGTATTACCTTTGTCTCTGTCCACGACTGTTTCTGGACACATGCGTGCACGGTGCCCGAACTGAATCGCGCCTGTCGCGAGCAATTCGTTGCTCTACACTCGCAGCCCATACTCGAAAATCTGTCGGAGTTTATGCGGCAAACGTATAGCTTTCGAGATAAGTAAGTTGCACATTGTCGGCTTGATATTAATAAAATTCACTAATCAGAATATTCAACTTCTTGCAGCGACTTCACCAACGATGGCTCTGTTGAGGATCTTTCCAAGCGTCAGTTGAATCGCACCTTACGGCAGTTGCCACAAAAAGGTGACTTTGATCTGCACAATGTCCTGAGCTCGGTCTACTTCTTCAGCTAGTTTTTGTACTTAACATTGTGCCTGATTGTAGTCATTAGTCATTTATCTTAAGCCTAAGACATTGTTAATTTTGATGCTTTTAATACCAAAACGAAAAACAAAAACAAAAAAATAAGAACAAGTAGTAAGTGCAGCAGCAGTATATGTGATTTTGTAAGAGTTTACACATAAAAAGTACACTTAATATTTTTCTATTAAATGTCAAACAATCAGTTATATAAATTGGTATATTAATATTTGACAAATTCTAAACCCATGTAGTATTTACATATGCAATACAAATAATAAGCTTGTTTTTGAAATACAACCCCAAAATAAAAAGAGTCCAAACACTTTAAATAATTTCAATCACAAAGCGATCGGGAATAAGTCTGAATCAAAACAATATTTTTGGCACTTGACAGTCAAAGTAATTATCGTTTGTTAAAACGACTACATGGTATCCTTGAGAGGAACATAATTATCTATTGTAATTTTATACAACAAAATAGCGACAGATTAAAGTCGGAAGAAGAAACTCTATCGAACTGCATTTAAGGATTATGGAGGATTCGGCATCACTGCACTTAATAAATTGAGGTATACTTTCAGGGCAAAGCCGAAAAATCCCCTAACATATACGGTGTCTCAGAGCTTATTTGGACCAGTGTCTAGCAAAAAATTTAAAGTGCTATAAAGTTTAAACAAAGAAACAAACGCATAATGTTTAAATGCCAATTTCTTTTATGTTATATCACGTTTGAGAAAAAAAGGTTTTATTTAAATATTAATTAATTAAAATTAGTCAAAAATTAAAAACATGCAAAATATGAAGATAGCAGCTTCCGGGTAATTTCTGGGCTGATCTTGCTCCACTCATCTAGCAGAGCATTTTTGAGATTCTGCTTGCAGGATTATGCTGTGATTCCGGATGTTATTTTCCAGCAGACTCTGCTGCACAAAATTTCAATAACATTTAAATCTGGAGACTGGGCCGGTGGAATTATCATGTGGGTGCAGTTCCAGATAAGCCAGGACTGTACTATTCCGGACTTAAGCTTGGGGGAATTGTCATGGTAGAACCGGAAAGTACGCCGGCTGCCGAGATTCATGCTCATAATTCGTAAATTGCTTAAGCTTTTGAAGCCTGACTCATCCAGGGCCTAAACATTCTTGTAACAAATCCAAGGAAGTCAATGTCTTATCATCAATCATTTTTAAGGGTTAAAGTAGGTCTAAAGTATTTGTATTTGCTTTGCAGCTGTTAACAGTTTGCATGCACTGTAGACTTTCACTCAAAAATGTCGGCGAACTCTCACTCAAATATTTGAGCGCCACCCCATATCCACTTTTCCTTTTTGGCATGCCTTCGTTGACGGGGCTACGGCTGCTGTTGCCGTTGCTGTTGCCGTTGCCGTTGCTGTTGCTGTTGCTGCTTTTGCTTCTGCCGGTGACCGGCGAATCGGCGTAATTTTCTTCGTTTGTCGCTCGTGTGCGGGACGCTCGTTGCGCTCGTTTCGATTGCTCGCTTGCTTGCTCGCTCGCTCGCTCGCTCGCTTGTGTGAGGTCTGAGGCCTCAGTTTGAAAAGTTCATGCGACGCGTTAAGAACGTAACGGTTTATACAGCTATCGGACATCGCGAGCAGCGGTCAGCGTAAAGCGTTTATTCGCAATTCAAAGAGTGTTAACATTAAGCATCCGCATCTTTATTGTTATTTGCATTTTCTCGGTAATTTTGTGCTTCTTTTTTTCGGCGTGCGAAGTGGCATGTGGCAGCTGCTGCTGCAAAAATTGACGCGACGATAAAGAAGGTAAAAAAAAGACAAATAAAAAAAATACAGCTGGTAAGCTTTTTATCGCGTATCTCTCAGATACTACACGATTCCGATGCCCGGCCGCCGCTACTGCCGCTACTGCTCGACCTATTCACTGTAATGGCAAAATGCAGTGCAAATAAATTTTCAACAATTCGAAATTCGAAAATAAAAGCACAAAAGGCAAAATCAAAAACTCGCACAATAATACGTTTTGTTTTTGTTTACGCTGCATTCTAGTCGTGGCTGTTGATTTTATATTTTTGGCATTGCCTCTGTTTAGTTTTTGTGCAAGCAATTTGTACACAATTGTGCGCTCATAAATGCAACAACAGAAACAAGAACAACAACAAAAGGAAAACGTGCTCTTATCAGCGATTTGCAGCTACAACTATCAAAATGTGCCTCATATGGTACGCGCGTATCGTATTAAAACTAATTCAATTACAAACTCATGTGCCATGCAAATTGTGCTCAAGATCAGAAGTTTCCAAATGTCTCAGATTGTTGTGGTTTGTGGAGGGAAAATTGAATGAAAGCCACATGCACCTCAAATATAATTTATATGCCTTATGTGTGTGTGTGTTAGATTAATTGGGCCAATGTTTGACTCCGTTTATCTGCAACATACCGTGATGCAGGCGCAACCAAAGCCGCAATCGCTGTCGTCTTCATTTCTCTATCCCTATCTCGTTCTCTCTCTTACTCTCTCTCTCTCTCTCTCTCTCTCTGTCTTTCTCGCTGTCTCTCTTTTCTTTGATAAGTGGCCACAATTGTCGGCATTGATATTTGATTGAATGTTCAAATTGTTTCGTTGTCGGATTTTGGCAACTGATTCCATTACCACAACGCACAGTGGGCGTATACGTAACTTGTGTGTTTGGTAAAAGTTTATCCAGCACTTGTCGAAAATTTCATTAGATAAAATTAGTTTCAAAGATTTTTTTTTAGCGTTTGTTATTAAGTTTATTGTTCGGTTATTCTACGCTTTTTAGCTTTGCCAGCTACTGAAATATGGGTTATAAAACCTTGGGAGATATAATATTTAACAGGATTAACTTATCTTATTTTTATGACTAGTATACATAATAAAACACATATTCTTGACCTATTCTCAAACTAATCTGTATTTTATAAATTGACTCGATAAATTGATGAAAATATTATACAAATTACATTTTTGTTCATGTCTTTTCCAATACGACAAAAAATTCCTAAGCTGTAAATTCCATTCAAAAAGTTCTTAAGCTGAAAGTATGAGATTATGAGAAAATTCCCAAAATGGCAAGAAAAGTCCCCAAAAATGCGTAGCAATTTATGACAGTCTACGCGATTTGCAATAATTTATTATCGTTGTGTAGATTAATGTCCGAATTGCCTGACGAGTTTTTCGTGATAAGCAAATTGACGCGCTTGTTTCAGCCAAAAGTATTCGCCAACATTTTGATTTAACATGGTAAAGAATTGCATTGATTTCTACGTTTACCTTTAAGCTTCTACTTTTGTCCGGCGTTATTTATGAATGCGAATTAATGAGCCATTGGCATGCCGAACTAGTCTAGCTAGTCTAGCGCTTGGAAAATGGCAATTGGCCACGGCGCGAAGAACAATTTTGTTTTCGACTAAAAGCGATGCCATGATTGTTGGTGCTGCCAAAGTCCATTTTTGGCTACCATAATTGAGTCCATTTCCGTTTCACAGATTTCCGGTGATTATTTCAACTCGTGACGCTTCGTTGTCGTCGTCCTCGTAGTCCTCGTGCCCATGCCCATTTGATGTAAGCTCGCACTGGCTGATTGAATTAAGCAAAATGATCCTGGACAGTTGCACACGCAGCTTAATTACTGATTGCTCATACAAAGGGGCACACTCGCTGGCAGGTGATCCACTTACCCTAATTGAAATTGATTCATTTCGGGCCTCATGTACTCTGCTCCCAAATGACAAGCAATTCGATGGGGCTGAGCGGGGAGCGGTGTACAACTTGTCAAAGCTGAAAGTCAAAAATTTCAACTGACATGAAGCTATTTATGAAATTTGTTACGGCCATTGCTGCCATGTATCGATTCAAGTTGCGACACAGTGCCAAATTTTATGAACAGATAGTTGGGTGGAGGAGTGAATGGCAGCGGTATGGTAACTGTAATTTGTATCGTATCAAACAATGCGCCACATGACACACACACACACACACACAGCAGATAAATTCGTGTGGTTGTCAGAAGTCAGAGAACTCAAAACTCGTACCCTTAAACTAAAAGCTGAATCGAGTCTAATGCAAAAGCCACATAGAAAAGACAACTAGCGGAAATTGTTGAAATAAATAATAATGTACAAATTCTAAGTGATTGACTAAGAAATGCCCTAGAGAACAGTTGTACATTGTCATTCATAGCTAAGTAGTAGAAAACGACGAACAGAAACGTTTGCAAATCAAAGTTAAAAATTATCGTCTAAGCAAATTCTCTAAAAAAAAAAAACATTGTATTATGTCCGTCATTGTCTCTTTATTTGTAACAACATTCGAAGCATTGTTCATTTGCTATTAGTGATTGTCGAAGGAATATTCGAGAAAATCATTTAATAATTGATTTTTACAAGCAATAAGAATATCTAAATACACGAAATCTAACAGTTGAATAGCTGCACATTATTGCTTTCACCATGCATATACCCCAAATAAAATAAAATACTACAGTGTATTAAAAAAAAAAAAGTTCGCAAACAAACGGAAGCACCAAAAAACAGACCGAGTCAAACGTAAAGAATTGTAACAAGTTGAACGCGCTGGCTGAGCATTAATAGGTTTTTGACTTGCTATAAAAATGCTTTCCCTCTGGCCGCTCACCCCACTCCCATCCGTTTTCCTGTACAGACCACTGTCAGAACAAGCGCGAAAAGCTTGGGAAACTACGACCAATGCGAATGAGTTGTCTTTCGACAGACAACAAAATAAAATAAAATAAAAAAGTAACTGAATGAAATCTCCCCCAACTTCCAGCTGGAGCAATTTACTAGCTTGTCTTGAGACAATGATTTGCTAAAGTGTTTTCAACGCGGTGAAGCGACACGTAACTTTATTTTGACTTTAACTTTAAGTTGGTCTTGAATTTCTTTGGAGAGGATCTTGATTAGCTTTGTGCTGCGTATTGTAGTCTAATTGGCCCGCTGACTGTGGCTAATACGGACTGTAGCTAATGCCACTTGAACTGGCTACGTAATTGCCCAAAGATGGCAAAGTAATGCGATTTGTTGTCATTGTTGCGTATGCTATCAACCTCAACCCACACTACATCAGTTTACTGGGTACTTTATTCAGTGTCATTATTATCAGAGGCCTTTTTTTTATTTGCGCCCTAAACTACGGGCAAGGTAAATTATTGGGCCTGTATAAGCGCTTTTGTTGTGGCGTCTTTGTAACATACCAGATAAAAGCAGATCTCTTACCTTAATCAGCTAGATAACATGTAATTAATTGAATGCAACTGTGTATAAATAGAAAAATATTTCAATTAAATCTGACATTCGCTGAACTTTAATTTAAATTCTATTAAGTGCAACACAAAAGTGCCAATTATGCAAATAAATATAAAATTACTGATTTATGTACAAATGGAAATATTTTAATTCAATAGCTGTGCAGGCAGCACTTGAAATATTTGCTTGGTGATGACAGTGATACAGGTAATTAGCAAATAATTGAATACAATTTTGGCGCTCTTTTGCACAATTAAAATGTACTTGCAATTAAAATGCCTAAATTCTTATAACAACGAGTGGGCTTTTGACTTTTCTTAGATAAGCCAAATAAAAAAAAAACATTTACTTTTACTTTATTCTCATGCTTGGTTAGAAGTAAATTTATATCTCAAATAAATTTCACGAAAAAAGTTACAAAAAATCTTTCCCCCTTTCCCTTACTATCTCCCATTCTCCCTGAATTCCCACAGTTTCTTTCTTCTATTTTGATCTTTAAATCACACGAATATTTACTACTGATGTGTGCGTCATTCGTAAACGAATTGATCCAATAGAAAAATTATCTTAAACAATTCCATGGAAATATAATATATGTATGTTTCATTAATAAAACGGTTATTGATAAAAACAAATGTAATTAAAATAGCCCATTAAATTTCATTGGATTTATTTGTGGAAATTTATTTCATTTTTATTATGTCAAATGCATGGAAACGCGCCACAGGCAGCTAAAAATACTCTCGTGATACCCCAAGTTCAACAGCATGCAACAGCATTCAATGCGAATATCATTTTTAATGATAATTTCTCTTATCACTTATCTGCATGTTTTCTGTTTTTTTTGTTGTTGCAACATGAGTGGTAGCTTCGACATTTGTGCAAAAACTCATCAAATTGTTGGTGATAACATATGTAGACAATCTTTTGAAATTTGCATGCATATCTATGTATGTATATATGTGTGTAAACCACACACGTGTGTATAATTTGCCCCCTCTCCTATTCAAATTCTACACATGTCGTAATCAATTTTCTATTGAAGCGTGGATGTTTCCTGTCCTTCATTTATCCATGCATTCAATCAAGTAGTCGACCTTAGTCAGTCAATGCTCGTTTGCTTTGCTATTCCCTCTTCACTATCCCCTGCCATTGAATTTCTTCTTCTTTGCCTTATTCATAAGAAGTTTGGTTGAAAAATTAATTTCTCAATCTTTTTATTTACTTTACTTTTTATTTATTGCTAGCTTTTGTTGTTGTTTCTGTTTTGATGTTGTTGCTGTTTGCATTTCTACCGGCTCACACTTTATTTCGAACATTTCTCTTATTTGTTTTCTGCAACGTTTGCATTCGTAAATACGCTTCAAGCTGCCTTCAATTTCTTGTTGCTCTCTTGCCATTCACTTGCTATTTTATTTGCTGATTTAATCGCGTCTTGAAGCTTCCTTCCTGTGACTGTTGCTGCCGTCGTCGTTGCCGTTGCTGTCGGCGCTCTTTTTTGCTATGCCTCTCATCAAATGGGGAAAACTGGCAAAAAGGGGCAAGAGAAAAGTGGACAAGCGGACAAACGAATTTATAAGGCGTAATACCCGTCCGACCGACACACACACTCACACACACGCACACATACACACTCGCCAAGACCCATAATCAAATGTAATGCGCTGTGGGGCAATAGCCCGCAACTAGCAGCAACAGCTTTGCCCGTCTAAAGATTATAAAATACGAGTGCGAAAAAAATAACAATATACCCACAGACGAGCTGTCGATGCGCTATAAACCTGACCTCATGATCTTTTCCAGTGAATTTACTATTCAGTGTTGTGCACTATTAAATTAGTCGAATTGAACCGTTAAATGAACTGAATAGGCTTATTTATCATAGAGAAAGTAATATATGTAAATGTTTTAATTGATTATTTAATAAAATAAATCTATAAATTAATTATATCACAATTTTCTCTATAGTTTTTACATGTAATTTAACATTGAACTAAACTATGGCAACAAATTGAATTTGGTATTAATTTTGTCTATAGCTCAATAGCAAAATTTAAATTAGTAAAATTTACAAATTTATAAAAGTATCAGTATTTGTCTATTTAAAGTTGCAATAGACACATCAAAATGTTAACGGTTAGAGTATTCATAAGTTTAAAGTGTTAGAATTAGTTCTGATCTGATGAAATTTCAATCAAAAATGTAATATAAGCAAATTTAAATTAGTTATCTCAACTCTTTACAAGTTTTCAAACTTAAGTTAATTAACAGCTAATTTCATATCAACAAAATTAGTTAAGGAATAATTTTGGTTAGTAAGACATAAAGAGAATTTGTAATAAGTGGAATTCATAAATTTACAAGACTCTCAAACACGGTGTTGGTTTTTTAAAGTTAAATAAAACAGAGCAAAATGTTAGGTGCCGGAATACTCAGACGAGTGCACTCCCACCAAAAGTCTTTGACTTTTAGCTTTTTTGCCATTTCTCCTACCCGTTCATTTACAAATTCTCTTTCATATTCTTATGTCTATTCTCAATTCTCGTAATATATTTGTTATTTTTCATATTTTTTCATTTACGCTAAGACGACAAGGTAAAAAACCTATTGCAAAACTAAAGCGTATTACGACTGGCAGTGCAACTTGATGGGAGCCCCAAATACATACCTACACACAGATACACCCCCTTACACACAGGCGTACACAACTGCACACATATATTCCACATGAAATATATTGTGTATTGTCTATAAGTCGCTCAACGTGCCGTATGCTTGATAATGTTGATGTTGAGTCAAGCGAATGTGTCAAACAGTAATAATCAGTTTCAAGGCAGCAATGTTAACAACGCACACACAGTCTTCACACACGCACACGCACACAGACACACGCACACAGACACACGCACACACTCTCTCACACCCATAGTGATGGTAAGCCCTTAACAGTGCCCTTACGTGCCACATGTCGTTTGCGTTACATTTTGTCAGCTTCCCAAACTTCAGCAAACGCTGGCAGCCCTATTAAACGGACATTATGCAAAATAAAAAAATAAAAATAAAAAACTTTGTATTGCATACCAAATTGAGACATAGGGGTCCATGAAGACAATTATTCATGAATACGACTCTCAAAGAACCTTGACAAGTATCATCTATCGTGTATACATAACTAATGTGTTTGATAACAAGTTTAGGTCGCCTTTAAATATAGCTTACAGTTTAAGTTGATTACACTAAGAGTAAGTAGTATTTAGTTGGATATAGTTTTTGGTTCATTTTAGGATTAAATTGTAGACATGTTTTCAAAGTTCTGAAGATTATCAATTTCAATCATTATTAATCCAATTATGATTTTTATGATTTTTTCCCATAACTTTGTTAGCCGAACGAAAGAGTCACTTAATTAATTTGCTAAATATTTGGCTTGAGCACGTAACATGGCATGCTCTTAAGTGTTTGTGAACAATGAACCGCAACAACTTAAACCTAAATATTTTAATTTTGCGACCGGCGCCAGTTTATTATTAAGCTGTTGCCGACTTAATGAGGTTTACCTGAGCTTTGCAATGGCAATGTGTATGTGCCAAACGGGAAGATATCAAGCATTGTGGAATTTCAATTACATAATACTAAAGTTGACTTATAAATTTATATGCAAGTTAACTTTAAACAAGCAATAAGATAATTATATTCAATGTGAAATCTGAACTAATCGAATTGATTAATCTTGATTATCAGTGCATCCGCTCGCCTTCCCAGCATTGTCTTTCTAGGTACATATATAATATAAGCAGATTTGATTATAAACAGCCTCATCATCGACGTCACCGTTATCTTATCAAGCGAATTGAGAGCTCATTCACACGCAACAAATAAATATACAAAAAGAAGGAAAAATTAATAAAAAGCGGCAACAGCACCTACGTCAAATATTTGTACATGTAGCACTAAGTGTTGCTGCTGTGGCAGCTGTGGCAGCTGTACCCCGGTTAGGGGCTGGGATTTAGGGGAAGATTTGAGGAATGTTGGTTGCGTGCGTGTGTGTGTCGTCGTCGTCGTCGTCGTTGTCATTGTCGTTGTCGCTGACGATGTCGCGCATTTGGCTGCACTTAATGAAGCCAGCGCCGCACTAACTAAATTGACTTTATTGCTGTGCAAATGGGCGTGCAGCTTATTATTTGTTGTCTGCTGCTGGAAGTTTGTTTTGTTGCTGCCCTTAAGTATGTATTATAAAAATAATATATTTGCATATCCCCGTACACAAACTTACCCAGAGCGAAAGAGAGAGAGAGAGAGAGAGGAAAATCGAGGCCTATGCAAACACTTATTGCCTGTGCGCTCGTCATTTGCTCAGTGTACTTAAATATTATAAATAAAACATGGTCGATGTCTCCAAGCGCTATAAATATACAATCTACAGACCCACCCACACATACACACCTGCGTGAAAAGTAAAGCTGCTTTTAAATAAATTATTTGCAATATTTAATATTTAAATACACACATTAGTGCAAATTAAATTAAACGTCGCATGCAATTCCAAACAAAATGGAAATTTATTGCGTGAAAAGTTGAAGGGGACTTAACACTCGTGTGTGTGCTTGTGTGTTTGTGTGTTTGTATGTTTTTATGTTTGTATGGGTGTGTGTATGTGTGCTTACAAAGAAGCCCATTTGCATAGCTTTGTCAAAACTGAAGCAAATATTTTGCGATAAATAATATGCTTGTCGCTCTTAATCTATGTACATTATTTTCAATATTTCTTATTTCTTTTCATATAATTTGTTCTACCAAACTCTTACTTATTAAGCCATGATTGATGATTCTACTTATTTATAGTTCAAAAAGAACTCATCGTCATAATTCGACCTATGTTAGGAAACCCTCCATTATTAACAAACATAACTATACACAGAGACCTTAACATTAATTTTCATTTAAAATCACCCCAAAGAACACGCAACAGCATCGATTTATGTTTATTAAGTAATTAATAGCTATTATTATGTCATTAAGAAGCAAATTAATTATCTGTATCGATTTGACAGAATGTTTGTATTTTGGACAAATGTAAGCAATTTTAAATGATTTTTAAATCGCTGAATCTTCGAATTGTTTTTATTTCGAATATTTTAAGCAACCGTATCACTTATGTACTAATTAAAAACACACTCATATTCTTATACGTATATATAGAAATTTAGTCTTGCATATGAACGAGTACTTATTTAGGAATTCGCGAGTATTTCTAAAAATATAATTAATTTAATTTACATCCACAATACTCGGTGAACTTTGATACAAAATGCTAAAAATCTTTTGTAGCCACTAAACCACATTTTCAAATAGCAGAAGTTTGTCAGAACTGTATCAAAAGCAAATCAAGCAATGCCTTTGTAGTCATAATATGGTCTCTGATGATTATTAAGAAATAGAGGATACATAATGGAGAAGCTCTTGACGCTTGACGCTTGACGCTTAGCACAATGGTTGTCTATCTCTGTTTGGCATTTACTCGCACCACTAACGACATTTCCCAGCTGTTTGCCACTTGAGATGGGAGCAGCACTTACCCCCAACATAAACAAATTCAAGTCTTTTGTCTACACCCAGCTAATCTTTGCCTTTCATCTCGATTAGTCGATATTGCTGTACGCTAAAAATGAGACAAAACCTAACGGAAATTGAAGCACGCTTAATTATTATTAATTTGCATGATATGTGCGACACGAGGGCGCCGTTCAGTTAGCGTCTATATTTGTGTATATACATATTTGTATATATATATATATATATATTTATGTATATATATACACCACATTCGTGTATATTGTATTTTGGTACTGGCTGTCAACAAAACAAAAGGCCAAGCGAATCTATGGATGAGGCTGCCACACACAATACAATTCTGATCAATGGTTTCCTAACAGCAAAGTGAGCGCCTCACAAGTGCGTCTAACTGTACTTGAGCCCTGTACTCAACTGTATGGGAATGGGTATGGGAATGGCACTGAGTGCCGCCACGGGTCACGGGTGCTCCAATGGCCAAATAAATTCGACTTGACATCATCGGTGTCGGTGTTGCTGTGGACGTTGATTCACTTGCCTCACACGCCTTTTGAGACTGCTCTATTTCTTTGTATACCCTATACACAACATTTAACTAAGGTATATAGTTTATTAGTTGAAAGCTTAACGAAAAACATTCTTTGAAAATGAATTTTTGAAGTAGAAAAATAATTAAAGTAAGTGTCGAAAATGGTCATCAGTGTTATAAGCATCAGTTGGCGATTTGAGTTCTGTGATTTAACATAATATATTTATTGAATATCTTAAGCAAACTAAAAATCAGAGAAAGTATCAACTATGGCCTCAAACTCGTTCAATGTTCCCTTATCTAAACTATAAAAATATTTTTTTGGTAATCTATCTTTGTATTTAATAAACTTATTGGATGAGCTACAGTCGTGCACTCGAGACAGCTGCATTCATTTTGGTTTACTTCGTAGTTGTTATTATTGTTTTTATTGCACAGTTTTTGATTGCTCTAAATTGTTTAAGCTTGTTGAAAACTAATCTGTTGGCGTCGCCAGTGTCTGGCATTCATTTGCGCCTGCGCTGCACACATATGTGCTTTTATGTTTGGGTGCAAGTGTGTGTGTGTGCATATGTGTGTGTGCGTATGTGTGTATGCGTACGTGTGAGTGTCTGTGACACCTTTTAATCGCAACTGTAAATTTGACATTCAGTTAAGAGAAGGCGGCTCAGTAGCTGGCAACAGTTTGAACTTAAATGGCAGCTGCTTTTGACGGCATTTCGTAGTTCAACGCAAAATTCACAGCAGATGTGGGTGTGTATGAGAGTGTGTGTGTGTACACTTGAAAGTGTGTGTATATGTAGAGGTCAGTGTTTGGCTGCTCGTCACGTTGAAACAAATGCACAAATTACCCAAGCGTAGACAACGCAGAGCTGCAAAAGCCAAAGCAATTTAAAAATTTACGACATTCTACAGTCATTACACCTTACGTCGTCTCTGGCCACGCCCATTTGTACGTACGCCCATGCGAAATTCGCTTACAACTTCCGCACAAGAATACAAAAACAACTTTCGGTTTTTCCTCAGCTGTTTTTTTTTTTTGTATTCACTTTCTGTTTGTATGCAAATTTTTATTTCTCGGCTTTGCTTCACCAAACGTTGGAGGCAAATAAAAAAAATATCGCGTTGAAGTGGACGTCACCACCTCCACAACTTCCCCTTCTATTTGTCAAAAGCGAAAAACAAAAAGAAACAAAAAAAAAAAACAGCGAAATTTGATGGTCTTATCGCCCCTACAGGTCCGGCTGGCTGAGAAGTGCGAGTAGTCGTATTTGCATTACTGCGAATTTCCCATTAGAGAATTATAATTGTGGGCACTTTAGTTCCCTTGAATTGCTTGTAACAGCTGCAAGACTAAGAACCACTTAACTTACCTGCTGCTTGGATCAAAACTCGAGTGTTATTTATTGGCCGCATTAAGCTACACAAATTTTGTGCGTATAACCAAATAGGAAGCAGCTTCTTTTCAAATTTCAAGAAAACTGTTTATGCTTTAGAAACGAAAGCAATTCTTTTTAATCCCAGCTCAGATTTCCCATTGTTATACAAAAATGGTTAAGTATATCAGGTTGCTCATCAATGAAATATAAATAAAAAAATATTGTGTGTGTGTAATTTGTCTGCTGAAACTTTACAGGTACAACATGCTACTTCACAAAGCTACTTTAACATTTAATCATACTGCCTGCAAGAATTTTAAATATTCCAATTTTTCAAGAATTCTTTCGAAATCCACTCAAAAACTTTCTGTCCCCAAATCGAAGGGTCTTTGTTTGTCGTATAACTTTTCCATGGATCTTCCGAGGAAGTTATTCTTATGGCTCGGACATTTGTTCTGTCCTCAATTATTCGAGGAATGTAGATGTTGTTGCAGAGCATTTTATGAGTGCTTCACCTCTTCCCCCCCATCTCTGCTCCCATTCCCTTATTTTCTCTTTGAAAATGAAGTTGAAGGACGTCCGAGGACTTGCCAGTTAGGGTTTTTTTTTTTCTTATTGTTTTCGCTTTTGCTTTATGAAATTCAAATTGAAATTGAATTTGAATTTGAATTTGGTATGCGAAAGTCCGAGTGGCTCCGTTCGGGTTATTTGACATGAACGTAAAAACTAATTAATTATACGTGCAAATTGTGTGATAAATGCCATTTGTATGCTTCCTGGCCCCAGCTCCTTTCCGCTTAGTTATGGCTTTTGTTTATGGTACTCTCACATTGTTTTTCATTTTGAATGTTTGTTAATTTCATTTTCAGCATATTTTGCGCTTGTTCTGTGGCTTATTCAAAAATGTATGCAGTTTTCCATTGATTTTCTAGTCAAGTGGGTGGGTCCAGCGGGTGGGTAGGTAGGTGGTGTTGGGGGCGTGGCATTACAAATAACACAGATGCTGGCGGCTGACCACACACAGCAACAACAGCAACAACATGAAGTGTCCTTGTGCCCGTTAGGCAGCTGTAGCTTAATTTGGAACATTTCTATTTTCATGCCAAAGCATTTAGCCTCCAACACCCCCTCCCTCACCGCTTCCCCACCCCTATTAATTATTACATTATGCACTGTTTGTTATTTATAGCGGGTGTGACATCTACGCAACTGGTTCAAATCTGATTCACTTGCGCTCACAAATGATTCATGTACACAAATATTTTTTAATTATGCGAGCAGGCTACGCATCAACATGGAAACATTGATAGGGGTTTGTTGGGTGGTGGGGGTGTTGGAGGGTAGTTTGTTAGCTGTGCCACGCTCACTTAGTGCTACGATGCATGCAATTTATTTGAACTTGCGCCTTGGCGAGTGCCAAGTCCTTATAATTAATGTATCCAATTGAACTTGACCCAAAAACCGAAAGCTCTTCAAGTGTTCTTGCTTGGCTGCAGTTTCTAACGAGCCGCAGAGAGGCTGCTGCAAGATGAATGCATATTAAGATGAATGAGGGGAGTCACAAATTGCCTGTCGACTTAAATTGCAAATTGATTTGATAAACTGACACAAATACTGCTATCCAGTTTAATTTTCGTATCCACTCAGTCATAAATAACTGCTTCTTATGAAAGGAAGAAGACCATATATCACACACATAGTTTCTAAATCAGATTTTAATCATGTACAATTTATTCTTAGTTAATGGCTTCTATACTTAGTATGCATTTCAACCAAATTTTATATTTGAAAGCATACAATTGACGTTGTAGTAAATTTTTCCAAACGAAATTTTTACATTCTTCTTTAATGGAGGCAATGTAATTTGATTACGTAAAAATGTTTTAAGCCTCGAAAAAAAGTGTGAATTAATTGCAAACCATTTTCACACAAAATTGTAAAAATAAAATTACAAATGTTTCCATTGGAAAAAAGGAAGAAAAACAGGGCTTGTCATAAGCCCTTATTTATTTTATTAATTAATTTTTTAATGAATAGCCAGAAATTCTGAAAACAAAGCTTAACAAATTGTGATAATTACGTAAACATGAAGTACACTAAAAAAAAAAATTGTCGTTAATAAACATAGCTCTTTTTAGATTCATATTTGTAATGAAAGAAGATTAAAATGTTGTTCAACTATCACTAAGAAAAATCACGTTGTGCTTGTTATAAGCCTCTTAACATATGGTAGCTGCCACATCTAAAGATTGCTGTTCCAATTAAGTCCCATTTATATGAAACATCTCAGCTTGCAATTTATTCATTTTATGGAGCTTCAGGGACAGACAACAGTTTCGTATGATCTAAATATGACCAGTCTAAGTGCATATACCATTTGTTCTGCGGCTGTGGCTGAGCATCTGTTTCAGAAACTAGTGTATGAAACACTTCAGAGACAGATAAGTTTCACACGAGAGTGTCTCTCTCTCTCACACCATTTCCCTCTGTCTCTCTTTCTCTCTTTTTTTTATGTATCAGTGTATTTCTTCAGTTATTGTGCGCACATAATTATGTATGACCTAAATATGAACCCGTCTCAGTGCATATCCCATTGCTCCCATTTTTGCCAACTCTGACTGAGCATCTGTCTTTGGGAAACTCTGTCTGCTCCATATAGTCAGCTATCAGCTTTCCCACTCTGAGCTTAACACAATGAGCTTCAAGTAAGTGAGTGAGGGTGTGCGCCCGTCTCTGTTTTCTTTTGATATCAAATACATTCATGTTTAGTTTTGTAATTAAAAGTGTCATTCCAGACGCACGTATGTACAAGCACCTGGAAAGGTAGAACTTAGCATGCAAATGTATACGTTCCAGTGTCGAGTGGCAAAAGAAAAAAGCATTCAAGGTAACTCATACGTAATCTCACATACACACACACACACACATACACAGCCGTAGTTGCAATTACATTCGAGTGCTTTGCCTGCGCCATGTTTGATAAGTACGAACAAAAATGTTGCATACTTTTGAGCGACACAAAAAAATGGCGAGTGCGATGACGACAACGGCTGCTGCGGTGCACAACTGCTATCTAGATATGCAAATGTGTGAAATGTAAATGTGAATTTCATTTTAATTGCACGCACACTTGATGCCGCTATTGTTGCCGCTGACACGCCTCAGAATCTATAGCCAACCTCAATCAGCAACTTTGCTTACCGCAACGGCGAATTGCAGCTGGAGGGACTGACTGTCAGTCAATCATAAAAATGGCGTCACTTTTCTCACTAAATCCAATGCCAACCTCCATTCCCACTTTGCGGTCTTAACAATATTTCTAAAAATTGTTTATAGTTAATATATTGCTGGGCCATATCTATGTAGTGTGCGCGTTTTGCTAGCCTCCTTCCTTGGCAACTTCCTGTCACGCTTCTAAAGGCAACAGCCATATAAACATTATTGTTACCACGGTTTGTTGTTGTTTGTTGTTTTTGTTTTTGGTGTCTGTGTTTCATTTGAGAGGACGTGCAGGAAATTTGAGCAACGCACAAAAATCCATTTACGTAATTACTTCACGTTAACTTTTGCTGTGCGTCGCTACAATGTGCCCCGTAGCTATTTTTTTGTTTCGGGTCTTGGGAATGTTTTATGGAAGAGTTTACTGATGGCGAAATGAAATTGCGCTCTTGCCTCAGCTTTAGCCCCCCCCCCCCCCCCCCACCAGACCCAGTCGCCAGTCAAGTCCTTTTATTATTAAATTATTACACAGGATTGATTATTGCTTGATTGGAAATCTTTTCGCCCTTTCTTTCTTTCTGCTTTTATTTTTTTCGACCCACTTTTGGGCATTAAACTTGTTAGTCTTGTGTTGTCGGCGGCCCTTCCTAATTAGATGAGGCAGCTCTGCCAGCGCATATTGATTACAATGGCGGTCAGAATTTTGCGATCCGTCTCATAACTAACCTCTTGCCATCAATTATTGCATAATATCAAAGCCGATTCTCATTTCTGATATAATTTATCGATATTATTAATAAATATTTTGTTGTAATTATACAAAATAAATGCTTTCCTTTCACTTATCCAATTCCCATTACTGGCGTTAATTAAAACTGAAATATAATACAGCCTTATTTCGATATACAAAAGATTTCACAATAAATTGGACTTAACAACATTTTCATTTGTTAATTAACTTGAAATATTTGTTTCATTTTTAGATTTGCACGAAGCATTTAATAATGTAAGGTGACACTTTAAGCAGCCGACCAGGAATCGAGTTAAGCTAGGCAAGGAAAGCAACAAGGCAACAGCCGGCAATTGAAGCGCAAAGAGAATATAGCTAAAGGAGAACAGAACTAGGGGAAACTAAAGAGAGAGAGACAGAGGACGCAGAGACCAACAAGTTGCCATCAACGCCGTCGCGCCCCTTGACTGACTGGCCTTTGCTCACTCCCAGGCGCCGACACAGAGACAGCAGCAAAACGGCAGCCGTGGATACCAACACGCTGCGCAGTTCAGCCACTGTGAAAGTGACGACGACGCCGACATCGCTGTCGACGCCGCTGCCGCCGCTGACAATTTGTCAGCCGCCAGCGCCTACGCCGCCCTATCAGCGGCTGACCAAAGCGTTGCAATGCGATCCGAGATGCGGACACGAGGTGAGTGCCAATAAAGAGTTCGCCTCGAGTTGCGGTCAAGTTTCGAGTGGTGCGGCAGCCCACCGGAGAAAAGGGGTGGCGGGTTTTTGGGTGTGTGCACGCCGTGCTGACGTCACAGCCAGGAGCGGATCTAAATGGAAGTAGAACTTTAAACAGCAGTCGAGCTGTTATCCTTAAACGCTTAAGCTGTAATCAAAAATCTCCTCATAATCTGTATCAAATCGAATTCAATTTCCTTGCGCTTAAGGCTTACAAAGCGAAATTGAATTCATACATATAGCTGACTTTTATATTATATATATAAAATCAGCTAAATGTATGATTATATAAATAGATAATCAATCTAGGGCAATGCGAGATATACTTGAAACTTAAGAACTATGAATTAAAGCTGTAGGGATTCTTGAAGTGGCACTTAGAGTTTCTTAGATCTACTTCAATTTGATTATATAGCATTGCATCTTGAGAAACCTCGTCTGATCTGAGGCCCGGCGAATTAAGTCCAGCCCTGGTGGCAGCTTAGTTAGCTAATGCACAAACCTAGCATTTGCAGCTAGCTTCTCAGTTGCTGCGCTGCAATTATGTCGAGGTTCAAGGCTAATTTTCTTACGCCCCAATGAGCAGGGTGTTTGTTTGAGTGTGTGTGTGTGTGTGTGTGTGTGTGTGTGTGTAGTGGTGTGTCTGTGTATATTTTTACACTCATTCGTTGCATTTGTTGTTTGTTGTTTGGCTGTCGCTTTGTGTGCATACGGAATGCGCGTGTGGCAAATGTAATTTTACCGCATTACGTATACGCCACGTTTTGCATTGCGTTAATTAACGTTGCCCGCTGCCACGCTTAAGACTGTTGCAGCTACTATTGCTGCTGCTGCTTTAGATTAAAAAAAGCACAGCCACAAAGGCTCAGCAGCATTGCTCCAATTACTTTTACGAAACTGCAGAACAACTTGACCTTGTCTTACCATAAGCCCGAATTCGCGAATGGGGCCTTGAGTGCCCCTCCAAATCCTCATCAACTGTCATATGCGCACTTTACATGGCTTTAAGTAGATTACTAGACTGAAAGCAAGAGCGAAACTTGACGAATTTCATTAAATTCCATTAGTCAATTAAAAGAGTTCCACATTTTTTATTGGAGTATTGTGAGGGAAAAACTTTTGCTCGCAGTTCGGTTTACATATTTGAATATTTATCAAAATGATCGTTTTTATATTTAATAGTATTTTAAAGCTTTTTTGCTGATATAGGATGCATTTTACTTATTCGTTTTTTCTCATAAACTGACAATGTTTGTCAGAGTCGTCGTTTTAATATTTGATAGTATATTACAGCATTTGTACTCATATAAGAATGAGATGTATAATAATAAATTCGTTTTCTCATTAACTGACATTACATTTGAGTTGCAAAGCTCACTTTTCAATACTATAATTATACTATAAAGAGTATGCATCTTCCATCAAAGTATTTTCATGTATATCATTTTCAAAACTAGGTCACAATTGGCCGTCGCATCGGCCTTTACAGATTCTGTGGCGACATCGGACGCGGCAACTTCTCCAAAGTCAAACTGGCCGTTCATCAGTTGACCCGCGGTAAGCCATAAACTTCTCCACTACCCGCTATCCATCCAATATCCACTTGAATTTTGAAATTGCAGACAAGGTGGCGATCAAGGTAGTTGACTTGGATCGTGCAGGACTGGATGCCAAAGCGCTGCGTATGCTCTCCAGCGAGATAGCGACACTGGAGTGTGTTCATCATCCCAACATATTAAGGTGTGGCAAAAAATATAACTTTTTTTCAGCAATGAATTCCAAGTCAAGCAGCTTTAGTCTGCAAATAAGTTTTTCGATTATGATAAGTGCACATTTTTTTCTGAGTGTATGCTTATTTTTTATTGATTTAATGTGTTAATCTGTACGCTAGGCTCTTTGAGGTGGTTGAGACGCTGGGACGCGTCTACCTGGTCACAGAGTGGATACGTGGTGGTGAATTATATAACCACATAACTCAGGGTGGTCCACTACGGGAAATTCATGCAGCGCCTCTGTTCAAGCAGCTGCTCTTAGCCGTCAAGCATATGGTAAGCTAAAGAGGAACTATTTGAATCAAGCATTAATTAGCTTACACTGTTTTCGTATTTTTTTTAACTTACAGCATAGTTTGGGATATGTGCATCGCGATATTAAAGCGGAGAACGTGCTGCTGTTGTCGGAAGATCGTCTGAAGTTGGCGGACTTTGGCTTCAGCACTCAGCTCATAAATGGTAAGCCACCAGCACAAATCTTTGCCAGCTTATGCAGCACTGCAACTAAATTGTCATACCACCACATTAGGTGCCAATCAGAAGCTGGACACATTTTGTGGCTCACCGCCGTATGCGGCGCCGGAGTTATTCTCCGATGATCATTATATAGGTGCACCAGTGGATGTCTGGGCCCTCGGCATCTTGCTCTATTTTATGGTTGTCGGCAATATGCCATTTCGTGCACCCACCATACCCGGTCTCAAGGCAGCCATACTCAAGGGCGACTATCTGCTGCCTGGTCAGCTAAGCTTGCCCTGCATAAGACTAATACGTAAGTTTCAACTTGGCATTATTTACAAATATTTATCATAAAGTTTTTAATCTTTTTAGAAATAATTTTGAAATATAAGAAGAAGAAAAGCTCTAAGCATAGAAAATTATAAAATGCTTGCGTAAAATTGACTATCCGATTATCAATATTTATAATTCACTAAGATTTCTGTCAAAGTACCTTTAATTTGTCTTCCTGGTGATATGCATAAGAACCCTTAAAAATATTAATATGGTTTTTATGTAGCTATTCTGATTTCAACAATCAATACTTATCAATTACCACAGAATACAGATTTCTCATTCTTTTTGCCTCTGTTTCTCTATACAATTTTAGAACGGATTTTAATCCATGTGCCCGCTCAGCGGCCCACAATTGACGACATGTTGAACAGCCAGTTCGTCACCTGTCCCAAGTTGAGCGTTGAGCTGATGCAGCTGGAGCTGAATCTGCATAGTAAACCGGCCAAGCGATCGATTTTCTGGGCGCGCAAATCGAATCGGCTGCGGAAGAGCGCCTCGCTGCGGGAACGCTACTCGGAGGCGGTGAAGAAGCCAGCGATAAGCATGAATACGCGCCAGCAGAATGAGCTGTTTGTGGACAGTTTTCTGCATCCCATCGAGCTGGCGCATGATTTGCCGCCGTCCAATACCAAAGAGCTGGAGGCAAATGGTGAGGCGACCAGGCGTACGGCTTCCGGTCGTCGTTATTTGTTCTGCGGCACACTGAAGAAGAAGATCACACCCATCGAAACGGAGCCGGAGAAACAGCTGTCGAACGGTGGTCCGCCGGCCAAGCTGAGCCCGTGGAGCATTGAGGTCGCCGACGATTGTCCGCTTTTCAAGAACTACGATGCGGAGACTGGCAGCTGTGTGATGCTGCCCACCAATACGGATGATCTCAGTCAGCTGTGCGCACTGGAGTTCGAGGCAAGACAGCTGCTCGCCGAACTGGGCCTCAGTTCCCAGATGCTAATAAATGCCAGTCCCAGCGGGCCACGTTCCGACATAATCGGAGCCTATCGCATCGTCGTCAATCGTTTGCAGAAACAATCCTGGCTGGCACGCAAACATGTGGAAATGGCTCTGCATCTGGAGCCGAAGCCGGAGAAGCGGATCGAGCGTCAGTGCTGCATACTGTAGACACGGAATCCCAATGTTGTTGAATGTGTTAAATGTTTTATATAATTAATTGATTAATGATTAACGATTAGTGTCAATTTGATAGCCCAAGCATAAATGTGTATGTGTGTGTTTCTTGTTATTTAGCGTAGAGCGGAAGAACTGAAGAGTTCCTTTTTTCGAATATTTGTAGATTCTGAGTTTTGTAAACTATTAATTAGTCATATTTTATACGATGATGGTGGTGATGATAATATATAACAAAGCTACACATGACTGGTTAGCGATTGATAGTCTTAACGCCCACAAAAATAATTTTGAGTTAAATCGAACGAGTATGTTACTCACAGTATAATATTTATAAGTGAACAAAAGTCAAAGAAATTATAGACATTACAATATTTCATCTATTTATAGATTAGATTGAAGGGTGAACGTATCTTAAAGATGCTGAAAAATGTATCGTGACAAAGGATATTCAAAAACGAAAATAGTCAAATAATACAGTAGAAATGTAAAGTCAGTTTTCAGAAGAGTCTCTTCTAATTAGAATACACCTGGTTAAGTGAAAATGAAATAAAAAGCCACTTATACAGAACGAGATAAGAAAAAGATATTTACTAAAATCTTCGCATAGAATATACAGTATACACATATATAACTCTTAATGGAACCGTTACATTTCTCAAAATAAGAACTAAGAATTAACATCGAATAAGTAATTTGCCGAAAAGAATATAAATTCAACACAAATCCTGCAGGACACTAGAAATTGAATGGGATACTTTAGAAAATACATAGTTTGTAGTCTAAATAAAAATATACTTTTGGGGCGTTGAGACTTTCTCTTTTTTAAGTACAATATTCAAAACAATACCAGTCAAACGTGCATACGGCTTTGATAATCTAGTGAAATTTATATAAATACGTACATATAGTCCAAATATTATGTATTTAGTTGTTGGTCCATTTTTGAGCATATACCCAAATATACACATATTTATATATATATGCCACTATATAAACATACGAATTATACGAATAACATACATATACAACATATAATAATAAAAAGAAGCTACATACACAAACATACTTATATAAAAAAAAAATGGAAATCAAACGATTCAGAATATTCTTAACTTCCATATAAAAAATGGCGTTTTAATCAATTATTAAGGTAATTTGTATTCATCATCATAATAGTTTCTAAGTGCTTATATGCATGTGTGTGTGTGAGTGTGTGTGAGTATGCCAAATTGTCTCCCATGGAGTCAATCTCTCGTACAATAAAGCAGCATATGAAACACATATATATATATATAAATATATATATATACAGATTTATATATATATATATATATATATCTGTATATATATTATATATATGCATTTGTTCGTAAACAATCTAAAAATTTAAGTCTAGGTGTTCTTAGTTTACATCCGCAGCATCCGCCTTGGGTTGCTTGTACAGCTGTGCAGCTGCTCCAGTTTCAATTATAATGCGCGGCGCAGTCGCCGAGAGAGCCGACTCCCTCCCTCTCTCTCGCTCTCTCTCTCTTTCGCTCTTTCTCAAATGGGAGCGCTCGGTTTGCTGTCGACGTCGCTGCTGCTGTTGCCTGCCAATTGGAGCACATTGAAAAGACACAAAAAATTGAGTGAAAATTGTCATCAGTATTTTTTTTTAGTGACACTCACCCAGCAAGGCAAATGGCTCCGAGTCGCTGCTGGCGGGCCAATCGATGTCGGGCATGGCGGGCCATTCGATATCGTCCGCCGTATCCCAGTCGACGGCACGAGACTGACTTATCTCGAAGAGAGCGGGCGTGCACAGGCTGAGCACCTCCTGGCGCAGCTGCTGCAGCAACTCATCGAAACTGTCGCGCGTCTTGCACAGAAAACAAACTGCCAGCGAGGGATCCATGGCCGCAAAGCTCAAGCGTGCCGCATACTTTTGGTGATAGCTCTCGTCCAGCTCCTGTTGCGCTGCGGTTGTCTTTTGCGCCACGGCGCCGGCACGTTGCGTCGTATGTGGATCCAAATACAACACTTCATCATCCACATAGCCCAGAAAGTAGAGAGCCTGATTGGGTCGACCGCCAATCATGCCACAGCTGCTGTTCAGCTCCAAGCAGCGCTTCAAGGCGGGCACATAAATCGGATTGATATCGCTGATGCCCAAACGCAGCGGCACAATGAGCAACAGTGGCTTCCACGCCGACTCACTGGACTCCTGACAAAGTGTGACTAAAAGCAAACAAAATAGAGGAGTTTACTTCGAGTTATCAAAGAGAAGATATCCTCACAGTTGAGGCAATAGCTCAGTTTTGTGAGTTACACATTGACAGTTAATCTTACATATCTCATCCAACACAACAGTGCTATCCATGGCAACATGTACATTCAGTGAACTCCAGTCATCAAAACGCACCAGAATTCTGTGCATAAAAATAGCATTAACAGTAAGAGCTTAAAATAGCGCCTAGATGATCCTGCTTCACCCACTCACCTGAGTATTTGGGCAACCGTATTTGGTCCGAGCCATTCACCGACGGCTTTGTTTTGCGACTCGCCCATCAGGGCGATCTGGTGAATGGAGTAGAAGCTTTTGCGCGTATCCTCAAAACGATTGACAATCTTTAAGTAGGTGGCATCACGACAGTCGGGCGTCCAAAACCAATCCCGACCCAGGTGCAGTTCAATCAAGGCTTGGGCGAGCACCATTTGACCGCAGCGCAGCATGCAACCCCAGCCTTTGTCCGTGGTCAGCTGCACCTCGCCCAGCGGCACAAAACCATGGCGATATGTGCACCACAGACGCGATTGGATGTCACGACGAATAACCTCCAGTTCTGCGGAGAAATTGTGCATTGCGAGTAATGATTACAATATATAAATATGGGCGGGAATTACTAGCAAAAATTCAAATAAAATCTCAATTTTTAAATAATATAATTATGTTCCCTCACCTTGTATGGCATTGTAGCGTTTGCCTAGCAACCAAACGTTTGTGTTCCGCTTTGGAATATCCTCGGGTTCGCCGCTTCCCACAGCGCCGCCAACGGCGCCAGCGAGAACGCTGTCCGGGCCGAGATAAGCCTCGAAAACGCTATCCATGCCGCGTGCCAATTGCGCGTACAGACTAACCAGCATCTACGTCTCGCTCACGCACGACTCCTCCGCCCTCTAAGCGCCGTTATTTTGGGTGTGCTTCGATTTTAGAAGAATGACGTTGTATTTTTTCTGTTTGCTGCTTTGTCTTTGTTTTGCTTAACTTCGTTACCAGGGTTGTAGCTGTTATTGTTGTTTCTGCTGTATTTAGTTTCTTCCGCTTGTTATTTTCGTTGCTGGCAGTGTGTTGTTGTTATAACAAAGTAGTCGCAGAATACGCTTGTGTGTTGATCGTCGAAACTGTTTTTCTTTATTGTATTTTTTAATAGTGTGTGCGCTGATTACAACGATAACAAAAATCAGCGTCGTCAGCTGCGCTGCTGTCGTTGCGTTGGCATTATACCGGAATCACACTTGCAACACTTTTGCGTAATAATATTATCATCACATTTTTCGGCAACGCTGGTACATAATCTTGACAAATTCACTAAATATATTTTTTCATATGTGTCAATAGCAACGCTCATCAAATTGTTTGAATTTATTCATTAAACATTTGTGTACAATCAAATAGTGTAGTAATTGAGATTGTAGTTAGATGTAAATCAAAATCGATAAGTGGCCTATGAACTCTTGATTTTACTGCTATCGATTATTATCATCGATTTACATTTCACTGTTGGCAATCATTGCTTGTGTTCAGCTGGGCGCATTATTTGAAATATGTAAACAAAATACGTTATTACTAAAACCATAGCATTTGTTGCATTTGAAAATTGAATTTTATTAGTGTACTATCTAATTAAACAAACGATAAATTGTATTACCTCGATTGCTGTAGTCAATTCACATATTACACGCATTTTGTCAGTGCTGGCAAACTTTGCAATTGCACAATGTTGGCGCCTCATTCGAAATAGTAAGAAAAATTCGATTCACACTTTCAAACCGCAAAATTTGTTATTTAAATCGTAAAATTCATCCTGCTGCTCGTCCACCTCATCCCGATCGCTTGTGTGTAACATTTGTGCATTTGGATCGGCTGCCGCTTCAGCTTTGCGGGCCGCCTGTCGCTGCTTCTTCAGACGCTTCTTCTCGACAACTTTGGCCGCCGCCTGCTCCGCCTCCGACTGCCGTTTCCAGGACGGCACAAAGGCCGCACACCAATCCCAGAGATAGCAATAGAAATCGAACATCAGCCTCGAATCTGCCAGCAGAAAATTATCCACATGGAAGCGCACATCGACCCGATTCCGCAACAGATCATACAGATTATAGATAAGAGCACCGCAAAAGAGTTGATTCATTCGCGGACTTCGGCGTGGATGGTTGAGCAGAGCATTCAATCCGTTCAACTGATAGATGACCGACTGGAACTCAGCAAAGGCATGCAACACTGTAGTGGAATACAGATCATATTTCTTCTTGAATATCTCCTGCATGTGAAAATGGGGCAACAGCTTCTCCTGCACCAGATAGCAATCCGACTTGGGCACATGTGTCATCCTCTCCACAACCGACAGCTCCAGCAGCGCAGGTTTAACACCGCGTTTCACCCCCTCCGCTGTCTCCTTGTCACGCACCGCCCGCTCCTGTTTGAGGATCTTGCCGAAGCGACGCTGGAACTCTTTAAGCTCCCGCTCGGCGGGTATAGTAACATCGACGGTGCGCAGCACAACCAGGCTGAGGAGCAGGGCGTGAAGGTGCAGCATATCGCAGTGCTCCGATTTGTGCAGCCAGTAGACAATGGCCAGCAAATACAACTGCAGATCCTCCGGCAGCTCATCCAGCTGCTGGAATAACCTATCCACATTTGCATGTGGCAGCTGTGACTCGATCACTGCTCGCAAATGTCTCGCATCTGGCGCAGAAGGTTCGTATTCCAGTAGCAAAGGTTTCTCAATGGCCTGGCGATAATAACGCACATTTGTCACACGCAAGGCACGCGTTAAATACGTGTATTCAATGGGTACCGATTGCCCCGATTCATCCACCTTGGCAGGCGTCGCATGATGGAGCAGCGCAAAGCTGTAGGTGAGTATGGGCAGGGCCAGAGCATTAGCATCGTGGTGCGCAAAGTGTTCGATTTGTGGATTATTGATGTACTTTCGCAGGTGCAGCAGATCGACCATGTAACGCGGCAGACTGCCCGGATAGAGCTTGTCGAGAAACCAAGGTGGAAAGAGCAGTGTTTTATCCTCCACTTCAGTGGCATCCTCTTCGTCCTCCTCCTCCTCCTCCTCCTCATCTAACTCGTCCTCTTCATTGTTATTTTCCTGCTTCTGTTTTTGCCCTGCTTCCTCCTCATCCTCTTCGTCCTCCTTCTCCTCTGTTGAGCTACCATCTAGCTCACCTAGGTCCTCCTCCTCCTCCTCATGCTCATCTGCACTGGCTGTCTCAGCCGTGTAGGGGAAAGCATCTTCGTAGTGCTTCTCAAAAAATTCGTAAGCATGGCAAAGTTCATTCGAGTAACCAGAAATCGCCGCCTGCACCTGAGACACCAAAGAATCGCGCTGTGTCTGCACAAAATAAACATAATTTAGATCATTTTGATGTATATATACATAAATCTATGCTTAATTAATCAACCTTCTTCAGCCTGGAGAGCACTTTGGCCAGTGCCGATTCCGCTGTTTGATCGCGTAGCCATTCGAGAATGACGCGAATCCTTCGCTGTTGCTTTTTTAACTTGCGACTGCGACCCGCTTTGCCCATGCCCACAGCAAAGAAGTTTCGGAATGCAGAGCTGAAAGATGGAGTTTTTTTTTTTTAACCAATTCATTATTTTTTAAAAATACACAATTTCTAATTAAGCACACATCAAATTCATTTATAGATTTTTGATTTCCTTTTGTTTTGTTTTTGTTTTTTGTTTGGGAAAATAATGGAGGGAAATTTATATTTACCGCGCAATGTAATCGTTGCCGAGCAGCGCTGCAAATAGCGGCAACTTCTCGGCACTGAGTGCGCCACGGCCACACAGATGCTCCACGCGATAGATGCAACAGTCCAGATATTTATAAGTTGAGCCCGACTTGGAAGTTTGCTCAGCAGAACTGTTTTTAATGCCATTCATAATTTTGTGGGCTTTTGTGCGTTTTTCGACATGTTTCGCTTCGTGTTGGCGCAACGAGCGCTGATCAGCTGCTTGGGGCTGTTTGGTCAGCTGTTTGGTGAGTACCTTGACGGTGAGCGTAATTAACGGTATATACTTAACATTGTGTATATAGAAATCGGAGTCGTAAGACAACACTGGACAGTTGAGTTTCCGGGCAAGTGCAGCCAGTTCGTCGTCCGCCTCGAAGATGCAGCGCATGATGGGCACATTGCAATCCCTGACAGCGTCGACGAACACCTCCTTCAGGTGGAGCGGGAAGAGTGTGATCGATGCACAGGGGTTAATGCGTTTTATTACAGCGATTTTACCCCTCAGCCGTTTGCTGACTGTGCGCAATTTGCGCTCCTCGTAGCCGCCATCCATCAGGACATATGCTCGAATGTGGCACTCGGCCAGCACCTGGAAGAACTGCAGCACAGCCCGATAGAAATCGTCGTAATCGCCGCCAAAGGCGGAATAAGTTCCCGTCACATCTTTGTATAAATTGCACGCCAAATTGTCACCATCGATGACTAAAGCAGTGTTGTGAAGTTCGTACGGTTTCAGATAGATCTCCGCGCGTTGCGCTATGTAACTGGTCAAGCCTCGTACACCCATTTGTTGCTGTGTGCCCTTTTTTGTTTATTTATATTTTGCGCATGAAAAGCGCGTGTTGTAGGCAAAACAGTGTTGTAAGCTGGACGGGGATTAAGTGCTGCCCATGAGCTCAATTGTCACTGTTACAGCAACAGCGGCAGTTTGAATGTGCAGCCTGCGAGATGCACCAGCAATTAATAAAGGCAACCAGACTTCGAATTGACAACACAAATTTTTAATAACAATAAGGCCTTCATACAGCATATTTTACTTTTATTTGTTTCACAACATATGGTCACTCTATTGCAGTGGTAGCGAGGTGAACGTTAACGCATTATTTGGACGCTGCTGTTAACGCATACTCGAGACTGTTAACGCATGCTACTTTTTGGTATTTTGCCGAGATGTGTTGTATTTTTATCGCAACAGCGTGACAGCCACACCTGCATTCAGACTGTCGCCGTCAAGCAACTGAAACGCTTGTCTTTCGTCCGTAACGTAACGCGTAACGCGAGTGGCTTTTCTGCTGTGCCCAGCGAGCAATTAAAATTCGAAGTCAAATGCTCCACGAAGAAAAGGCGACAAACAAATAATATACAAATATACAAAATTAGCGGCATGCTACAAATGTAGTTCATGTTAATCGAGTGCCTTTCTCAAATGTGAGCGCGTACGCGTTGCATATATACGGGTTCCGTTCGTTCCGCAAGCAGCAAAGCAGCGTATCGTATTTTTCCCTCTTACGTTTCTCGTGTGTGTGTTTCTGTGTCCGTGTGCGTGTGTGTGTGTTGTTTTTGTACTTGTTTAACGTAAAACAACAGCAGCAGCAGCACAGGTAGACAACGTCTCAGACACCATAAAACGATCAAAGATTAAAATAAAAACAAAATAAAAAAATCTAGCGAAAAAGTATAGAATAAGAATTTCGACTGCGAGAAGCGCATCAAAAAACGGCAACAACAACAGAAAAACAACAAAAACAGCACTTATTTTTCGTGTTAATTACTTTTGTGCGTCTTTGCTTTGCGGTCGCATTCATTTCATATACTAGTATTATTTTTTTCTTGGATTTTCTTCAGGCAGCCGCAGCCATCAACGGCCGCCAGACACAAAAAAAAAAACAGAAACAACAACAAATGCTTTCGCGCCCCAATGGGGGTGAGCGAGCACGCAGATCATTTATACGTATCGTAAACGTATCGTGAATGAATATTTTGTCTATGTGTGTTTTGAGAGAGAACGAGAGAAGAGCGCGCGGTGCGTACGTGTTTCAGTGTGTGCGTGCGTGTTGCGTGTCCATGTGTGCGTCTGTGTGTGTGTGTATGTTGGAGCCCAAAGCATTTATAATAAATAAATTGTGTTGCCACTCGTCAAGCAAATAAATAATTATGCTGCTGCACACAAGAAAAACGTCAAAAACGTAACAAAAAAGTGTGAAAAATCGTCGTCGACTTAAAAAATAAATAAAACAAATTAAGATCAAATAATAATACGAGTTGCGACTTAAGAGCAAAAGCCACACAAGAAAAAAAAGCTCTCAAGCTGCCCATCCGAAAAAAGTGTTTCGTTTCTTTCGTCGTCAGATTCGCGAGTTTTGAGTGGAATTTTAACAATTTCGTGTCTTGTTGTTGTTGTTCTTGTCGCTTGTCGGTTGTCAGTCGAAAGTTTTTCGATCAAATTTGTCATCGCATCGGGAAGCTGCTTTTGGAATACGCGAGAGAGAGAGAGAGACACGCCAAGAGGGAGAGCGAGAGAGAGTACTCGAAAAGGTACGTAGACAAATGCTTTTTGACATTAACAGTTATTCCTTATTGATATTGCTCGACTGGAAGCAGCGCATGGAAGTCTACAATATTTCCAGGAAGAGTGTAATAAAGCAACGGGTTTTCTTCTCGCTCACGTTTCCTGTCTTCCTCCGCACACAATTTTCACACGTCCTTGTCGTCCCTTAGCGACAATTCGCACAAGTTGTATTTCCCACGCCTACCCCAAGTGTACCAGGCAGGTAGCATTGCAAAAAAAGGAACAAAAATTATCGCATTACCAAAATTTAACAAAATTCGTTGAATGCCTCCATAGGTGGGCGATTGAAATGTTCTTACAGAGCAGTGTGGAAAAATTACACTCACACACACTCGCATGCATGCTTGCTTACACATGTGTGCGACTGAAAATGCGCAAAATTAGCCACCCGCAGTTTCAAGCAAATTGTGAAAATAACAAGACTACTACAGTCATACAGGGTATGCACGACTGAAAGTTAATCTGTAGTTGATCTATTCCTTTATAGACTAACTGATGTTCATATATATTTATTTATTTGAGATAAGTTTGCTAATCTCTGCTGAGATCTTTAGATCCATTCAATATTTAATTCTGTTTATCACACACTTCCATCAATATTTAGCATACCCTAATTTAAATGGCTATAGAATATAAAATGGAAAATAAATAACGGTGATTATCATTGCAGTTCGCAATTTGGCACAGTTTGAGATTTGTCCAACACCAAAGGGCGCTTTTGCTGCTTTTGTGCATTAATCAAGCGAAATTGAAATGCGACTGGCTGCCAAATTGAGTTTTGGCATCATTATGCAATTATCTATTCTTCTTCTCTTTATTGTGCTCTCGCTGTTGTCCAGGCACTTTTGGCAAATGGAATATCGAGCACAAAAGTTCATGGGGCGCTGCTGCTGCTGCTCCAAACCCCATACGTTTTCATATACCCATTCCATAAATCCAACAATGACTCGACTGGAAGAAGTTGAGTTTAAGTTTTACAATTTGTTGCGACAGCTGCTGCTGGTGTTTCTCTCTCTGATTTCATGAATTTGCTTTGCTGCATACAATAAAAAGAGCATAAAATGCACTCACACACACATACGCACATGAACCGTGACAGCTGCAGCAAAGATCTGTCTCTGTGTGTGTGTGTGTGCGTCTCAAATGACACTTGCCGACGGCGTCGCTGCTGCTGCTGTCGCCTGCACATTTTTCTATAGAATTTCCTAGTAGGAAGTGCAGCAGCAGCAATAACAATACAAAAAACAACAACAACAGCCACGCAGCACTTGACAATTGTCTTTGTCTCTGTCTCGCTCGCTCTCACACCTGCTGCCAGCCTTAGGCAAGACAGCAACAAGAGAGCGACAGCAACTGTAACTGTGTTTGTGTGTGTGTGTGTAGGTGTTGGTTTATTCCTTGTCTTCGTCTGCTACTCCAGTTATGTGTGGCTGTGTGTGTTTGTGTCTTTTAATGCTCGCAATTATTCAATTGTTTTTCATTAAATGTGCAAATTTGTCTAATGTTCTTGCGCGGAAGTTGTCATTTAAAGCTGCATTTAATCGTCAACTATTTGTAATTTGTCACTGATCTGTCTCAGACACGGTCTCTCTCCCTCTCTCTCTCTCTCTCTCTCTCTCTCTCTTTCTTTCTTGATCGTTTCCGCTCCCTCCTCTTACTTTCGTATCCGTTAAGCTTTTCCACTCATTATGTTTATATGCATTTACCGTTATTGCAACACCTTCCCCCATTTCTATCTCTGTTTCACCCACGTCTTGACCTACAAGTTGCTTTAATTATATTTTCGACGCGCACATTTCCTGTCAATTTTCTTTATTTACTGTTTAGAATTTAAGTATTGGGCAAGGCAACGCACACACACACTCACACTCACACAAAAATTAATCAGAAACATAAAAAGAAGCCAAAAAAAGTAAAAATAACGTAATTATTTCCTTCCAAAAATAGCAACTTGGAGATATACGTAATTATAGTTGTTGTTGCAGTTGCGGGTGTACAAAACACGTGCAGCACAGGAGCAAACCAAAAAAATTCATTAAAAGTGACAGCTGATAGCATCAATGGGCAAACTATTAACACACAATAAAAAAAGCAAGCAAGAATTTGCATTGATCATTCTCCGTCCCTCTCTCTTTCGCACTCGCTCTCTAGCATTTCAAACCGGAACCCAATTGGATTTGTGAATGAAACGCTGGCCGACCTTGTCCCGCTTACGTCGAGCTTGCGTTACGTTTTTTCTTTTTTTGCATTGATCGCTGATCAATTGAAAGCTCAGCCGGAATTCAATTTGATTGATGACGGCGCAGCTTACGTTGATATCTGGTTACTCTCTCGCTCTCTTTGCTTGAGTGTGTGTGGGTTCGCTTTAATTCTTGAGTTGTAATTTCGCAAATTTGTGTCGCTAATAAATCATACGTCTCTTGCTAGCCTATTGTAAATTGTGAGTTCAAATTGTTTTTTTTATGATTTTGTTTCACTATAGATTTAGCACTCCTGTGCTGTGTGCCTTGGGTATTATTTACATACATATACGGCACTCAGCTACTGTGTATGTATGTATGTGCTTACGTCATTTGCAACGCCGAATTCGTATTTCGTATTCGTACAATTCTTTGCCATGTTTTACAGTTGTCAATTGGCTGCTGCGGCCACTTTTAGTGGGCTTCCAAAACACGCATTCTGCTCGCGTCAACACATATTGCTTTTGTTGAAAGTAGGTAACATTTGGAGTCATCACTTTTTTCGATGAGTTTCTAGTACATGACCAAAATTTATTCATTTATAGTTCAACATATTTTTTTTTATCGAAGTTATTTACAGCAATCGTTTACTGTTTTTTTTTTCTTCAATTTTTCAATGCCCAAATCATTTGCGTATTTTGGCTTACTTATTTATCAACCGAAAAGCGTATCCGCACTAAGAAATTTCGATTTTCCAATTCGTGAGAATTTACATTTGGCTAGACAGTTTTCATAATGCAATAAATTTCAATTAATTGGCTCGTTAAGTGAATATAATGTGGATATTTGTTTTGATTTGCTTACGTTTCAGCGTGAGGCATTCGCCTCTTGAAAATAACTCGTGAAATAATCCATGAATGGATTTGTAAATGGGGCTATACTCTAAACACTAAACAGTCTATAAGAACAGTATGTGTATGAATGTGTATCAATAAGTTGGCTCATATTTGTGAGGGATATTCAAATTTTCTGATTAAATACATTCACTTCTTGCTACAGCGGCTAGCCTCCTGCTACTGATAGTTTATAAAGGGTATTTTATATTCGGCATTCAAATTCAGTTTTTCAATCATTCATTCTTCTACCTTAGTTCATCTCGAACTTGTTGTGTTTGTTGTTTAAAGATTGTTTGGGCAATTTTTAACACATGATTTTCCATCTTTTTTTCCTCTGATTTCTCGGAAAGTTATGGTAATTAGTGTTTGATAGGAATACTCAAAGAATGAAGCATATCAAGCAGATTCAAGATTAAACACTGGCAAATGAATATTACATATAGGAAACTATTTGCTTTATGTCGAATTAATAGAGCCCGCAGTTTGGAGGGTTCTTAGTATGGAGGAATTGATGTCACTTTTGTAGGGCAATAATGCTGTCCTTGTTTATAATCTTATCAGGGGCTGTTTCTGTTGGCTAACGAGCTGGGTCAACAAGTCGACAAGACAAATACAAATAGCATAGATACAATTGTCATAGATAGGGGTACCAAAAACCTTGTTTGGCTTTAGCTGGCTTCGATTCCCACACTTCATAAAATGCGTCAGAAGTTGCCTCTAAGTGAATCATTAAACAAATTACAAATTAGTATGCCAGTTATAAATAGCTACGAAATAAAGGTATCGATATTTAAATAGACGAAAGCTAAAGGAATTTTAACAAAATAGGCAAACATGTCCAATATGCAGTGTAAATAATGGCACAGTCTATATAAGTACAACTATGAATAGAAGAATGAGTACAACTATGAGTATTGAGTGTATTGAGTCCCAAACTACACCCACAGTCATTTAAAGCTATATATAAATACATACATATCTATCTATATATGTACGGATACATACACAAAAAAAAATATTATGATGCATTCACTTCACTTTTGTTTGGCTTGTTCTTTACAATTTTGTTATAAGTTTACTTTCGCAAATAAACAAATATATTTGCAGTTTCACAAGAAAAAATAGCTACTAAAAAATGCAAACTTTGTTTGACAATCCTTTCGGCATTCTTAGACCTAGAATCTATTTTCGTGGGAATCCAGCTCCATGATAAGCTACAGCAAAAAAGTTATTCTTTATTTATTGATTTGGCTTTAGGTACTTCCTACTTATAGGATTCCTGATGGGGTTTAGATCTGGCGTGTCATATTATTCTATTGCGATAAGCAAATGCCATTTTCCATGATAATGAATTTTATCGTTTTCTAGTTGGAGAAATCATTATTGTCTTAAGACAGTATCACGATTTACAGTATTTCAACGTAACTGTTTATTTTTTTTAAAATAAATTTACTGAAATTTATTTATTTCAAAGTGTTTTTGAATAATTTATATACTCTCCTGACTAATTATTGTTGGACTCTAAAAGTGTTATCAAGATCAGATAAGCAAAACATAGATTTGTTGACCAAAGCGTATTTTAATATCAAACAAACTAAAATCAGCAAGCCAACTATGTACATTGAGCTGTTTGCAGGGTATCGCCAAGTTGAACATTCTCCTTTTATTCTAAGCAATAATCATAAATTATACCTTGAAATTCGACTGATCTTTTCATGCTTATCTATATACTTGTTATACTTTTATTTACATACTTGTTGAACTGCCCTCGTATCTAAACAATGTCTAGAGACTGATCTTGCCCCACAAAATTAGGCAGTTTGCTTTCGCTTATGTAAACAATATTTCTGCGTTCAAAAACAAAAAAAATTTCCGCAATTTTTTTTTTTTTGATTTTGATATTGATTTTGTGTGCACAATTTGCAGTTATTTTGATTGATATACAATGCTTGGTGTTTTTGACTGCGGATTGCCTGATATCTAAATATGTGTATCGAGCGACGTTTCCCAGACATATTTTTCTACCTTTAGCCTCTGTAATAAACCAGTTTCTCGATGTTCCTCCCTTCCAAATCCTCACTGCCCCCACAATGCACCACTCTAACCAAAAATAATTGCGTTGCCCAAAAACCACACGACAAAGAGTGAAAAACCACAATAAGAATTCCCATAATTATAACAATGCCACACGGTGCCACAAAGCCCAAAGCCCAAAAAAACGAAATGATATCCAAGCGTCACATTCGTCAAAGAAGAAGAAGCAGAGAAAGAAGAAGAAAAATAAGCGAAAGAAACTAAAGAAGAAAGAATCAGAGTGCCTTTGAAATTTAAACTTTTGTGGTTACAACTTTTCTAGACCACAAAACTTCTCAACCGAAAGCCAAAGAAGTTTTGTTGTTTTTTTTTGTACGCTGCCAAAACTAAAACAGAAACAAAACAAAAAATCATGACGAAGTAGAAGAGGTAGGAGAAGAGAAGTGTGTGTGATAGAGTCCGGAACAAGAAGAAGCAACAGTCCAAAACAGACAAACTTTTCTCAGCTCTTTTATTTTCCTTACAAAACTCTAACTTCCCAAGATGGATAAGAATCGAAAGGTAAGTGGGGACTAGTTGTGTGAGTGTGTTTGTAGTGTGTGTATGGTGTGAAGGGGAGTTGGGGATCAAATCAAGTTTATAACGATAACAAGAGTGCCCTAGTCGAGAGGGCTCGACTAAAAGATTACCTATAAAATTAAATTAATTAAACTCAATAACACATATTGAGCTTTTTAAATCTGCCTGAACCACTGAAAAATAGAATTATCGATAATTTAAAATGTTAAAAAGACCGACATAACGAATTAGAGAATTTAAGTGGTGTTAGAAATCGATATTCGTCAATGTAATCGAAAATCCAAAGAGTTGATCGACTTTTAACTCAAAAACGTGCTCAAAGGTTAGAAATCGGTATTAATCAAAGTTATCGAAAAATCAAAAGAAATGATGATCGTTTATAATTTCTTGAATGTTTTCATGCAGGGTATAAAAATGACAACAGCACTAAACCATTTTAGTAAAATCCACGACAATGACAATGACTAAGCACAACCTGTGCGACATTTAAATCAAGCTGGAAACAGTGCGGAAAATAGTTAAGAGTGAGTGGTTAAGGCAAATAGTCGAGAGTGCTCGGCGACAGAATGTATGTGCCGTTAGTACGGAATCAATTAAAACGCAGCCGCCATTTTAGCTGTCAGCTTGCTTTTTCAATTACGTTTGGCAAGGGGCAGCAATAGGGGCAGGGGCAGCGGAGATGTCAGCTCGTTGACGGAGCGTTGCGCTCCAGAAAAGGCGCCCGAAAATACAACTAAAAAATACTGACAATAATGTGTCATGGCTTTCACAGTTTTATTTGTTGTTTCTTTTTTTGGTTTTTGTGGCACTGAAATTACCGCAACTCAATCATTTTGTGACTGCGCTCGTCTCGCACCTGAGGATGAGCGCCTGTCTGTGGCGTAATTTGTTGGCTTCCTGCAACAAGCCGCTGCACATGCGCCGCATGGCTACACACACACACACATAGACACACAGCGACAGTCGGAACTTTCCAACAGGAGACATAGCAGTTAGTTCGGATACAGTTTCGGGTTCAATGCGCTCGTCGTGTGGCGTGCCACAACAATTGATAAACAAAATCATCATCAAAGCCAACATCAGCATTGCTTGCTTTTTTCGGCAAATTAAGGTGCCGCCCGGTGGCAGACACGACCAGGATGTGGCAGCAACTACGTATATACATATTTATATATATATGTAATTTATACTACCCACTAATTACGCCCACGCCACAAATTGACCCAAAGCAAGCTGCGGCAGAGACGCACGTGCCGCGGATTCGTTGCCTGCCCCCAGCACTGACAGCGGGTTAACCAAAGTCAAAATGGTTGCCAAAACTTTGCAACTAACTGAATAGCTCAACTAGTCGATGCCCTGTAAATTAAGAGTTCCCAATTCATTCGATATCAGAGATATATTCAATGTTGCTCACGCTTTTTAACTATATTATAAATTTGAAAATCCTTTTTTCTGATAAATGCTAAAAATTGTATAAAGGAATTAACTTGACACATAGAAAAATGAGTAAAGTATCAAAAAATAATTGGATTTAATTTTTTAAGCCTAATCATAAAATTTGCGTTGCTAATTAATTAAAACACTAAACTGCCTCGATTTTTGTATTTTTATAATTGCTTTGTCAAATAGTTGAAATTATCCATTCGTCAATTAACCCGTTAGTTTCGATATCACAGGGTATCTGCACAGGTTTAGTCCATTTAGGGCACTCTGTTGTAATCTGTATATAAAACCGTTCCACTTCTTCTGCGACTTTTATGCGAATTTCGCAGTCATGGTTATTGTTGTTGTTGCTGTTGCTGTTGTTTTCTTAATGTTTCTTCGCACACGTCAACGTTTAAAAAAAGACGGTAAAAAAAAGGTCACACACCTTTTTATTGTGCTCGCCGTTCCATTGCCAATGCGTTCCACGTTCCAACCCTCACACTGATTTTTGCGCATTAGGTAACCCCAAAAAAAAGAAATGTTGAACCAGAAACCCCTACCCTCCCTGCAGAGGGCAGCAGTAGGACTTGTGGAAGAAACGCAGGTGCATATTGTCATCGTCGTTTAACCCTCGACTCGACTCTGCCCAGCTCAGCTCCGCTTCAATTTCAATTTTGTAAATTGAGTTTATAGTTCGATTTATTGACACGACTTTTCCCCTGACTGACATTTATTGCCATTCACTGTCTGTTGCCAGGTTGCGCTTGTTGGCGCTCTTACGAATTATGTGACCATTGCCAGACGAAAAAATTCAAAATTCGAGCTGACGAACTTTAAATACCCTTTATATTTGAATACTTGATTTGCAATTGAGTGTTCCTTTGACAGCTACACATATATGCAGACTTGGCCGATATCTGCAGCACTTATACCCAAATTCATCAAGATATCTTTACTGAAAGCTCAGTTCACATAGGTCTGGCAGATGTAGATACCTGTCTAAAAGGTTGCTCTATTAATATAATAAATAAATAAATCAAAAATGTCGATTAGCGAAAAATCTCATAAGGTTTTGACACGCAAAAAAAGAGTGTCTACAGTAAACAAGAAGTTTTTTTCTTAGAAGTTCTAAACTTGATAACAGCTTTTATCGCGTTTGGGAGTTATTTGTTTTGTCACACATAATAGAGAAATTCTTAACTTTAAAAAAACAGTAATATATTTAACATTTATGGACAGTCATATATTTTAGAGAGTTTCCCTAGCACTCCTCCATATCCAAATCATCTCTCATTTTCAAATAGGATAATATTTCAGACCAGAGTTTCCTGCAAACCCTACAGTCTACAGTTTCAAGAGCTTATTAAGGACATGATTGTTTGTATCCTTCAGATACAAATCAAAACAACAGCTGCTTCTGCTGTGTGTGCGTGTGTGTGCGTGTGTGTGCGTGTGTGTGCGTGTGTGTGCGTATGCGTGCGTGCTACGTTGCCAATCTTCTTGTTACTTTTCTTTTACTACAAAATTCTAACTAAATTCCATTCTGAGTCCGCAATCGACTTGTCATTCTAGAGTTTGTTCGAAAATTTCCAAAAGTCGAGTAACAATGGCATGCCACGTGAACGTGTTGCGAACAAAACACACTGAATAAGGAGACCAACAAAAAATACACATCCTGGTGGATGGAAAATTGTTCCACTTGAGTTTTCCCTCAAGGCGGCGACTCATTCATGCATCAAGCAACCAGCGTCTTCCGTTTGCCCAAAAAAAAAACTGCGACATGTGTTTGAGTTCAGGTCCAAGACGGAGTCTGAGCCGGAGTCGCCCCCTCCTTTTTCACTCTCCCTGTCTACCCGTCTCTTTTCCGCATAATCTCGATTTAACATTTTTCACCTGCTCAAATGGCCCGCCCGGCACCCGCAAGCACTTATCCCTCTGTTGCTGCTTGCTGCTGCTTATCAGCGGCAAAACGGCCAACTAAATACGTACAAAAAAAGGAAGAAAAGAAAATACACACACACACACACTCACTCACTTGAGCATACTTGTATTTTTGAAAGGCAACAATTTGTCTATTATCTGGCCAGGCCAATTTTCATATTGCCCTCTTGCTCACTCGCACGATCGCTCACTGATGCTGCCTTTTTGATAAATGTGCCGTCGTCGGTAAATCCGCTCAAGCCTGATTAAGTGAACTATTATGTTCGCCCATTGCTTTTACTCACTCACTCGCTCTCTCTCTCTCTTTCTCATTCTATCTCTGGCATGCTGTACATTGTTTTTTTCCCATTCGTCATGCATGTGTAGACACACAAGAAGCAGCCGCCGACGACGACGAAGCTGACGCTGACGCCGCAGTCACACACATTGCGCAGCCATCAAATATTGTTTATGTTTTCAACAAATAGAACTCGCTACAAACACTCACTCACACACACAGACCTATGCTCAATCACTCACTCACATATAAAGAAGAGAAAGAGCTGCTGAGCTACGAGAGAGAGAGAGAGATAGTTTGGGCATGTGTGAGAGAGGCGGACACGCACATTGCTGCACTCTTTCTAATCAGCCGAGCGAACGAACGCTTGTTGCATTTGTTTTGTACCTGCTTGACCTGTACACAGTTGTTGTTGTTGATTTCTCTCTCTTTTTATCTCTGTCTCCCCCGTCTTGCACTCTATCGCTGCCTGCCTGCCTGTTTGTATCTGTTGCATTTCGCTGCTCTTGATCCATTTCCATTTCTATTCATTTTATGCGTGTTGCTCATTACGCGTTTCTGAATCGTTTCGTATTTGTTTCTCACATGCTGTTTCTGCTACTGCGCTGCTGATGCAACTGCTGCGGTTGCTGTGACCAGCTTCATTGAGCTTTACTTGGCTGCAGTCACGTCAATGCTACGTGATTTATGTTGTTGTTGTTGTTGTCTCGCTGGCTATGCTGGGTGGTAAAATTAATATAACGTTCTTTTTCCCTGGAAGTGAGCCACTATGCGCTCTGTGTTTGTGTGTGTGTGTGTGTGTGTGTGTGTGTGTGTGTGTGTGTGTGTGCAACAATCATTCCAACAATGTAGCTTCAATTTAATTGCTGCAGCAGACATGCTTGCAAAGTTAAGCAAGTTGCGTAATTGCTGATTGAATTAATGTTGTTTCCCCTTCCCACCCAATTGTGCCTGCAAGAAAGTTGCGCACTTACATTACGAACAAGCCTGGCAACCCTGGCAATCCTTACTTATGGAAAAGAATCTCGTAATAAACTTGTACAATGTCAACTTTCCTGTTAAACTATTTAATAACCCCACAAAATATGTAAGCCCCAAACCTAATAATGCGTCAGAATGCATTACTCTTTTTTGTGCAAAACTTTATGACGTAATTTGCAAATTGACTGGCCACACATTTTTATTGGCTCGAGCCGCCCACCCAAATACAAATTGCTGGCCATAAATTTGCCCATCTGCGCCATATATATATATATTTTTGTTTTATTTTTCTTTTATGAATGCGGTAAATTTTCAGGTTTGCTACAGTTCAGTTTTGGCATGCAAGCACGTCAACTTCTCATTAAGATATGCCAGTCGCCAGGTTTGATTTACTAGCTGATTGGTGGGTGAGTAGTTTGGGTGAGAAATCTCAGAGTGACTAGCCAATTGTCGCATGCAAAATGCAAACTGGAAGCAATGCGATACCGCCTGGCAACAAGCAGCATGAAATTTGCAGTTGCAACGTCTTGAAGTCCCGGTTGTAAGTTGTTTTTTTTTTTTTTTGGCACACGCCAGCTGTCGGGAACTACGCCAACTGCTTGTAATATATATATATATATATTTATGTAGATATATGCACACTTTCCTGCCTAGTCTAAGAATGCTCGATTCTATCCGCATGCCCTTATTTACATGTATATATTTCTTCCTTCTTTTTATTTATATTTTTTTTTTTTGGTAATAAATTGCCAACATGCTAAGGCAATAAAATAGCAGCGCAGCCGTAGACACATTTGCAATTTGCGAAATGTGTTGACTATAGTTTTTAGGGGCGGGGATGGGGGTGGTGGTTGTTGTTACCCTAGATTCCGACATAGCTATTCGTTTCGCTCGTTTTACTTCTGGCAACTCTGGCCAGTCACTCGAGCTAATTTAAAAGAAGAAAAAAGCAACTTGCTAAAATAACTGTTTTTTTTGGTGTTGGTTTTTTTTCGCTTGTGCAACTCCTACAAAAGTGACGACGCCTCAAGCACAAACAATTAAACGACGCGTCGTCAACGACGCTCCGATAAACAAGGCAGATAACAAGAAGAAGAAGCAGCAGCAGCAGACGACCACACAAAGGCACTTCCAGTTTGAAACTCACTCCCTCCACTCCCGCCCCATCCCACCTCTGTTGATGTACAGCATATGCTACACACTTCACTTGTAATTCAGTTTCAGTATTTTTTTTTTCGTTACCAATAAATTTTCGAAATACCTTCTTAACTTACCGTCGAGTGCAATTTTTTCATTAGCGCTTCGTTTGAGCTGTTTTGGGTTGGTTTTTTTTTTTTGTTTGCTGGTCTGCTTGGCCGAGGGTCAAGTACGAGTGCAAACGTCTACTAAATAATTGCCACAATCGGTAAATTTCAACAACTTTTTAGTGGTGACTGGTCAGGTACGAGGTGTGCTCGAAAATTACCTATGTAAGCAGAAAAAAAGATAGGAGAGAGTAAGTATGTGATATGTACTTGTACCTGTAGCGAACGTTATTCAAACCAAAAAGTAGGCATTAATTAGTGCTTGGCAATTTCAGACCTTTTTATCACTTGTAATGCTTAAATATTAATTAAATTAAATTAAAAACAAAAAAATGCGCTAGAATGTGTAAGCCGAGACAGATTTAGCTATTGAATTCATAGTAGGTTTTCTGATATTAGTTTTTTGATTGAAATATGGAAATACATTTTTGTTAACAAAGTCTCTGTTTCTTAAACGATCTTAATTATCAATTGAAAGGCTTTATCTGTATAATTGATTATTTTTACTGCTGTCGGAAATTGATTTGTGCTCAGTTATCGACAAAATGTAATAATCTTTATCTGTCTACGAGAACTGGTATACGAGAACTTATATGCCAAATGTGAAGTGTATAATAGAATCGATCGACACGACTTTTAACATGAGATGAGATCGGAGATGTTTCCGTCTGTCTGTTACACGCTTTTGCACAACTTCATTATACCAATTTTTAAATATTTCATTGATAGAAACAGCAGAAAATCAAAAGTTGTTTGTATTGGTTAGGCGTAATCTCTATCATCAATAACGCTGACTCCATGCCATTTAGCTGATCTGCATTTTGCTTAGCCAACAAGTAGCCCTCGCATTTGGCAACCCTGGCCATGCAACCATACAATACCATGAGACATCGGGCATCGGGGGCCCCCGTTTTACAAGCGAGTGAAGAAAATGTAGCAGCAAAATTCCGAGCAACGTTTCGTGGCCGATAGTCGTCGGTCGCACTCTGTTTTTGTTGTAGGTTTTTCAGAATTGCATTTTTATTGTCTGCCACTTTGTTGTTACTACCACTGTGTGTCGAGTTGTTGTTGTATAAATAAACCATATGGTTAAAAGCGTAGCATATTCTACGACCAGGCTTTTTCTTCTGTTGGTTTTTTGTATTTCTGCTTCTTTTTCTTCGCTTTTCTTACTTTGCCAGTCTGTCAGCGTTGTTGCTGTTGTTGTTGTTCTCCTCGACTTGGTGGTTACCTCGTGTAGTCTTCGTTGTTCTTGTTGTTGTCGTAGCTTGGATGTGGCTATGAAGTTTCTGCTTCAGTGCGTTTGTAAATGTTTATCAAAATGTCTTGTGCCGTTCTCTAAGTTCTTACCACATCCCCCTATGAATCTCCCCCTCTCTGTATACTCTGTGTATTTGTTGTTGTTGTTGTGGTTACAACTACTACTACTGCTTTTTTTTTTGTTACATTTGAAATGATGGTCGTCGCACGATCATTAACCGCAAAACATTGCTCTTGTGGTATGTTGGGCTGGTTCCTCTTTCTATCCCCAACTCGGCAACATGATGTCTGCCAGCCTCACTCCTTACCGCTCTCCTCTCTGCCTCCCCTTTGCTTTGACTGTTGACTGTTTGTTTGGTTAGCGAATTCTTGGAAGTCAGGGCGCAAAATATGTCGCACCACACACATAATGCAGAAATTGATTTGATTGCAGTGTGAACCCAAAACAAAACGTTTATAAAATGCACTGAACAACAAGTCTTTAAATAATTATTTTAATAGGAGTCTAGCTGATTTATCTTAATCGATTGTATCTGGATAGTTAATAGAGTATTAATTTCGTATAGTAAGTAGACCGATTATAATATATCTAGGCTGTTGCATAGCAGTATATAAAATATTCATATATCGAGGTTAAATATCGAAAATTATAATCAAAATATCTAAGTGTAAAATGTCTATAAATAATTGCTCAATCAATTCTTAAATATATATTTATAGCCAGAACACATTAAGAATAGGAAAAATGGTAGTGCAGCATCAATTTTGGAGCTGTCTCGACTAGAGCATTGTAGAGTTTGTTCTGCTCCTTTAATTCGACGCAATACGCTTCATTGAACCAGCCTGTGTCTAGTGTGTGTATCTCATTTCTTTAGTTTCAGCTACTTGCTTCAACCGTTCAAAAATAAATCATCATCGTATAGGGCTTCCGCCGTTCTTTTAGGTGGCGCCGCTGTCACGAAATCTCTTTCGCATGTCGCACAATTTTCACCAGACAGTTGGCAGACAAAATGACAAAAAACCAACGTGGAGGGAGAAAAGCGACTCAACATCAATAAAAGCGACGGTACAGATATATAAAAAACAAACGCACAAGGCTACACACGCACATAAACAACAGACATAATACACACACACACACACACACAGCGAGAATCTCTCCAGTTTTAATCGATCGATTTTATGCGCGGTGTGACACGGCTGTAAATCACACGCCGCTTTTGTTGCATTCATGAGATACTTTGGGGGGCAAATAGCTTAGATACTTTTGCTCGGACAAATCAAATGCCAGCCAACTAATTGCTAAATTAAAATCACATTAAGGTTTTTCATTTTTCTTTCTTTTTTTTCAATCAAAAAATAAACACCTCCCCACGGACAACATCAACTGAAAAATGTTAAGCTGTGAAAATGCATTTGAATTGCGACTTGCGCCACACAATTAACGAACGTTGAAGTTGCACCAGCCAAAAAAATAAAAAAAAATAATGTAAACAATTGAAATGTTGTTGTTGATGGTATTTTTATTAAGTTGTTGGTGCTCCTGGCGATATTACCTATTAATGAGCATTTGAATTTTAGATTGTGAAAGTGCCAGAGTCTATTGATCTCAGTGTGAGTTCATTAAGACTCCAAACATATTAATTTTTGGTCAATTAAGCAAGTAATTTAATATGATTGATTAAGTTGAGATGCGCCAAAATTAAATGTGGGAAAGTTCACAAAAGAAACTTTGCTCTACTCTCTTAACTCGTAATTTAAATACAGTAATATTCTAGAGGTTTATCAACGAATATTGCTTTAGCTTTCCACAACTTCAAATGATATTGTTAGCCATTTTAATAGGTAAAGCGCTTAACAACAACCTGCCAAAAAAAAAAAACGATTGAATTTATTCAGAGATTGCCGCACATTCCAAGAAACATATCGTTGAAAGATATTGCCACAGATGCTGTTGCAAAAGGGGAGTATCATTAAATGTTGCCACAACAACTGCATTTAATCACAGGTCTGCCAAGGGCTTTGGATGTATATGTTTCAATAAATTCCTGCAAATCAAAACATATGCACATACATACATATATATGTATGCAAGACACATGGATCTTGGCCATGAGCACGCGTAATGGTCGAAATGAATGCGCAAATGGCTTGCGGGCTGAAAATGATGAGGACGACGACGGTTACGTACGTCTGATGGTCAGCCAGTCAGCCAGTCAGCCTTGCCCTTAGCAGCCGCTGCAAGGAGCAGATATCCAACCTGAAGACGTTATGGTTCATAAAGCAAAAAAAAAAAACGAAACGAAACAATGAATAACAGCAGAACACAGCGTAAACGAGCGGGCAGAAAAAGAAGCAGAGACAAAAAAAAAACGCGACCAAGCAACAGCCGCCCAAACATTGGAAAAACATCTGCTGCCTGCCACAGTTGATGAACTCGATTCGGTTTACTCTCAATCTCTTTCTCTCTCTCTCTCTCTGTCTCTCTCTCTCTCTCTGTCTCTCTCTCTCTCTCTCTCTCCCTCTCTGTCTGTTGTCCATTCTGGCAACTGCTGTCTCGCTTGACTGTTGCGCAGGCGCGACAGCAAGTACCGGAGAGTATCGAGTACCGAGTATCGAGTACCGAGTGTAGCAAGAGTAAATGCACTCAGAAAAATATGTGCTTTGGAAAGGAAATTTATAAGACCTCACACTTTGATATTGATGAAAACTAGCTTAATTGCCAAAATCTCTGGTTTCCATGATAATTTTTTATTATATCATAAATTTATTTGTATAAATCCAATTAAGAATTTTTTTTTGGCACAATTGTTTATAGCTGTTTTTTTGTTTTTTGCAAATATTATTTCTAAGAAATTGTAATTATCTCCGATTTTTTATTGTCCATTTTTGTGAGCGTGTACAATTGGCAGACAATTGCCCACTCCTCCACCTACTTCTGCCCTTACTTCCTCTCTGTCCTTACATCTCCAATTCCCTGTTGTTCGACTCCTCCACATACTTTTACTCCACGCTGCTGCTGCTGCCCCTCTTTTGCAGCCTGCTGCGCGTCAATGTTTTCCATTTATAATTCTCATGCCTCGCTGCAATATCTTTGCCTTTGCCTTTGCCCCTACCACTGCCCCTGCCTATACCCTGCCCACCTCTCTCTGTCTTTTTTAATTTGGTTCACAAAATACCGCGCGTTGTTGTTGAAATTCTTTAGCAATCGACTCGTTTCGTCTCAGTTGCCCTGCTCTTCTCCCCTACTATCTCGCTCTCCTTCGCTCTCACTCTCTGTCCGCTACCCTACCACTTAAAAGACTCGAGCTGCTGCTGCTGCCGCTGTTTCTTCTGCAGCACCGTCTGGTCGGCTTGTCGGCTCGATTTTTGACAGGTGGTGCAGTTTGTATTCAATTTCTTTTGGGCCGTCGTCGTCAGCGTCGTCGTCGCCGGCGACGACTTTTGCTCTTGGGCTCTTGTGTTGAGTTTTTCGGGTTCTCTTCTGCTGCTGCTGCTGCTGCTGCTGCTTCTTGTGCTGCTTCTGCTTGTGCGTTTCTTATTCTTTTTTTGGAATGTATTTTTGCCTATTCATAAAACAGCAAATGAGTTCAGACAGCTAACAAAAGATTACCCAAAGAACAGGCAAACACACACACATACACACCTATACACACACAGAGACAGACAAACACACGCACACACAGCTCATGCTCGAAGGATGCTGAACGCAGGCTCTGAGCTCAATTCTCAGTTGAGTTCTGAATTCAGTTCAATGCACTTTACTAAATTAGTTTTTATATACTCTGTCTTATTAGTGTGGTATGTTAAGGCATATTTATCATACTTTGATTGATTTAGTTTTCTCAAAACTAGTATAAATTCAAATCAATCATATTTATCAAAATTATAAAGAGTAGCATTAATGTGATTGCTGTTGCTTTGAGTCTTAAGAAAGCAGCATTATAAGAAGTATATATATTTATAGGGTATCTTAAAGTAATGATATGAAAACATAAATGCCATTCATACAATTTAAAACGCACGCACATGAAACTAATTGGATTCTCTACTTCACTTTTTCAGTCGTATTGTGGTTTGCCAGGATGCAGAAGAGGCGGCATTAGCCAGGAGCAGCAACAGCTAAGCAACGAGGACGGGAAGCGAGAAGGAAGGAGCGAAGGAGTGAGTGTGTTATCCTAGAGGCGATTTTGGATTGCAACGAGAAGAACAACATGTCGCAGCAAGTGTATTCGGCGCATCCAGCGCTGGCCGCGGAGCAGCTGGCAGCGCCAAGCAGCTCCACCAACAACAACAGCAGCAGCAACAACATCGGCGGCAGCAGCAGGCGGAAAGCCACGCCCAAAAAGTATACATTAAGTAGAAGCTGTGCGGCGCTAGCAGCGGCAGCTGCAGCTAAAACAGCAACAACAGCAACCACAACAGAATCAGCAACAACAGCGACAGCAGCAGCAACAACAGCAGCAGCGAGTGGTAAGGAGTCGTGCAACACGCGCAAAACGCAACCGGCGCGAACAAACTTGGCGGCCGTGGATGACGATGATGACATCGAGTGCGAAGATGTGGACGATGTCAACTTTGGCCAGCAGCAGCAGCAACAGCAGCAGCAGAGGCAACTAACCAAAGACAATGGCTACGATGAGACGGATCATGTGCAGCTGCGTCACAAGCGGCACAGTCGACAAATGTCAGACAGAGGCGGAGGTGGTGGCGGCGGCCGAGCGGGTGGTTTGGGTGGCACCGCGACAGGTGGTTCAATGAGCGATTTGAGCAGTGTGATTAGCTCACCATCGGCCAGCACTGTTTCATCGCCGCTGTCGACGCCGACGCGAACGGCGCCTTTGCAGCTACAATTGCAGCACAGCCATCAGCATCATCATTGTTGCCACAAGCAGTCAAAAGCTGCAGCGTCGGCGGCATCACACCACCAGCCACAAAAACATCAAAATCAACAACACCAGCAGCAAAATCAACAGCAGAAACACCACCAACATCACCATCATCATCATCAAAATCATCATGAGGCTGCTGCTGCGGTTGCTGCCTCTGCCGCAGCCGCTGCAGCGGGCTGTGGCGCCAACTCCTCGTCAGCCTGCAAGAGCAAGAAACTTGATCCGCGCTTCAGTCCATCACCGTATCGCCAGCTATTGCCCATTGCCCTGTGCCTGCTCTCGTTTGCGCTCGTCTTTGCCACGTTAATTGTTTACATGGACACGACAGGTGAGAAAAACCACAAAAAAAATGTATAAAAAACACTCTAACCAAAAATTTAAATGCCGCCCCTTGCCAACCTCGTCTTCCCACTAGTTATATCTTTACCGAGGGTATTTTGAATATTTGTCATCACATGCATATGGCATATATCAGTATACACATATTCCTGATCACCATCAACAGCTAATATATATAAAATATAGCCCTCACCCATGTGAGCTAATCTGCCTGAGAAGCTTATCCTGATAAAATTTTAGACATACATATATTACTTTTTTGTTGATCAGATCGGATTGAACTACTATATTCTAAAGTTCTCATACGAAAATTAAGTCTTTGTCTAAATTATACTTTTATTATATTGGTGGATACATTTGTAGGAATTATAATTTACCATTAAAATAAGTATGATATTCAAAGTATATATTTCACATTTTACGGTGTTTCAGAGCTTATTTGGACCAGTGTCTAGCAAAAAATGTAAAGTGCTATAAACAAAGAAACAAACGCAAAATGTTTAAATGCCAATTTGTTAAATGTTATATCACGTTTTAGAAAAAAACTTTAGTTCTTTATAAATTATTAATTAATTAATTAAAACTAGTCAAAAACTGAAAACATATCCAAAATACATGTCAAAGCTTATTTTGACCAGTCGTAAAAAAAGTAACATATTTGGCGTATAAAAACTTAAATAAGGATGTTAATACTTAGTATGATATCCTTTAGCCTTAACAACTTCCCTTAACCTATCATTCATGGAAGATACCAGCTTCCGGGTAGTTTCAGGGCTGATCTTGCTCCACTTATCTAGCAGAGCATTATTGAGATCCTTTTTGCGAATATGCTGTGATTCCGGATGTTATTTTCCAGCAGAGCCCACAAATTTTCAATAAATGTGGAGACTGGGCCGGTGGAATTACCATTTCATCCTGCACCTGTTGAGTCAGTTTTGGAGCCGATAGCTTAGGATTTTCTCTTATTTTCCCGATGATCCTCCACTCTTCCTGTTCGGTGAAAATATTGTTTGGTGCCATTCCGCCCTTGTCCTCTGTCCGATTTTCGTCGACGAAGCGCCGAATGATGTTATATACAGTTGACTTGCTTAGATTGACCATTTCAGTTATTTGGCGATGTAAATATTCCATTTGGAAGTGTTCCAGCATGAGATTCCGTTGATTAATGGTAGTCCGTTTACCTATAGACCTTGTTGGCTGGTTGCATCCGTGCTGCAGGATATAACTAAACTAACTACGAAGAATTGGTCTATTTATACAAAAAATTATCAACCTGACTTAAAAAATCCGGGTCTTATGGCACCTAGGTGTCCATAATGTAACTGGGCCAAATAAGCTTTGACCATAAATTGAGATACTTTTTTACTTAACCCGACCTAGCAGGTGGGGAAACCCCAGTTTATTGGGCTCATATATTAATTTCGGCTGCCATAGATCTTTGGAATTATTGAAAAATAATGTATATATGTTTATGGCAGGCAATTAAAAATTTTGCTAGGCACTGGTCCAAATAAGCTTTGAGCCACTGTATATGTGAAAACAAATTTATCTCATATATGCCACATTTGATATATTCATGTCAGCTAGGGTATTTTATCTTCGGCACTTTACTTTTTGCTGCATTTATTATTCATATAAATTTGATATCTTTGGCATATGTCTCATCTGTTTATTTTCTGCCAGTTTTTTCTGCATTTAAATTTCTTTTTTGTAAGTTTTTTTTTTTCTTGTATACTTCCACCGGATGTAGGCTGTGTTTGCCTTTGGCTGCTTGCTGTCCTTTCCTGGGCACACTTCTCAGATTAGTTTACGCATCCTTCTAACTAGCCGGACGAGCCGAGTTCTCGTTGCCAACATACCTCATACGTGACCTGCTTAGTTGCTTGTCAGCGCATCTTTTGTCAATAGATCTTTGTTTTTTGTGTGTGTTTTCTGTTTGGGCTCCTTTTTTCTCGTTATTTCTTTGGCTTGGCGCAGTGGCGCTTCCTGTCAACAACAACAACAACAGCAACAAACACAAACAAGCAGCAGCAGCAAAGTTTGCCGATGACGTCTCACTTGGCAACAGCAGCTGCTGTCATAATGTCAGCAGCGGGGCAAGCCGACACGTGCTGCCTACAAAGGCGACACCGCTGCAAACGCCAAAAGAATTTCTAATTTGCCATTTGATGAGTGGTAGTGGCCCCAAACAGTTATGGCCAACAGCAACTGCAGGTACAACAGCAACAACAACAGCCACTTCCCAACTGTCATGGGGAACAAAGTGTTGCCGAAGTGTTCCAAGTTTGAGCAGCACAAAAGTGCATGCCTCGCAGATACCTTTTAATTTGTTTGCAAAAATTTGACATACGTTAATAAATTTGGCAATCTGTTTTAATTATGTTCCGAATATAATTTTTTGTGGCAAAGCTTTAATAATATTAGAATGAAATTATAATTTTTTAACAAATATTTAAGGTCACATAATCAGTGCAATACGTTGAAATGCATTTGGTTCTAACATTGCTAATACTATTAGAGTTATGAGATTTTGTAAGAAACTTGCAGACTTACATTTGCCCGATTCATACAAGATCATATTCGCTGATAAGTGATCGTATTGTGTAATTAAAAGAAATGTACTTGCTTTAATTGGGAGACGAAAGAAACCTTGCCTTAATTGATACACACCTCCATCACAACTCGTCTCAGCTAGTTAGTCACTTAGTTCAAGCTTAGAAACCTTGTTAGTTGTTTTACTTAGTTACTTATTATGCGATGACTCATCGCTCGCTGATTTGTCCACATGTACTTATAAGTGGATTTAGTTACAACTGGACTACGACTACGACTATGTCATCCATCCAAATTATATGTCCCAGACACCATGATCAGCCAGTCCCGTCGTCGTAGTCGGATGAGGCAATTTTCTTTTAATTCGCTCAAATATTTTGTTATTGCGCGACGACGTCGCCGATTCCAATGTAGAATATGTGCATATAGTACGACGATGTGGTTATATATAGGCGAAAATAAATTTGCTTAATTTGTGGCCCTGTGTGTTTCTCAATGAAAGCGGACAAGCGAAATTGTTGTTGCTGTTGCAGCACTGAGCAAAAGAGGCATTTTCTCTGCCACTTCGTCTTCTTCTTCTTGTTCGCCAAGTGGCTACGATTTGTGGTGTAAATGTGCCTGTTGGATCATCAGCGCTGACTCATACCCCTTTCAAAATGACTAAAGGCGAAATACGTCTGCTTGGCTGGTTGATTGCTTCGCTAAACGCTCCTCTTTATTTCTACTCCAATGAGACCCAAAAAAATCAATGACAATTCATTGTGCTGTGCGTCTGTGTGTGAGTGTGTAAGTGTGTGCAGCTGTGAAGCAACACTTAATCTCATTGCACAGTGACTCAAAGCATATTTAGCAATTGAGCAATAATTGAGTATATCAAAATATATTCTTAAATCGATCCACTCTCTAAAGGAAACGAAAAAGAAACTTAACATTCATATAGTATTAAGTAAAAGTAAAAACCTTATTTTCATACTCTTAAAAAAATCAAGGCAAAAGCGAAGCTCACCAATAAAATAAACATAGTTTTGGGCAATTAGTTAAGTGTTTATAATTATTTGCTTTAATTTAAATAATTTTCAAAATCCTCCAAGAACATCAACTTTTACTTAACAGTATTATTAAGTTATCATTGATTACCTCATTCACTTGTGTATATATAAAATGTGAAAATGGGTACAAAGTGTACAAAGAAGTTGTGAAAAATATATCAATAAGTCCGATATTTTATTTAGTATCCATGAATTTTTCAGCGTGTTGGTTTAAAAATCAATACGAATTTTTGATATGACTGGGGTGTAGGGCATCGCCCAGTCGAGCACTCTCGACAAGTGCTTTCTTATTTCATGTTACATGATTTTCTTTATGGTTCATTCTTTAATACGTTTACTCCACTGTGCGTTAATGGATAAGGAGTGCATTGTGAATTCCGTTGAAGTACAAGTAATTTTCTCTGCTCATTGCCGTTCCTTGTTGTTGTTGTTGTTGTTGTTGTCGTTTGCTGTGAGCTTCCTTTGCATGAAACGATTCCTTCCGCCTACCGCCTTTGTCTTACAAAATGAAATATATGCAAATTGTGCAGCGAATTAAAAGTCGATAAAGACAGAGTAGCCAACTTGCAGTAAGCAGATTGTCTGTCAGTCACTCAGTCTGTCTGTCTGTCTGTCTGTCTGTCTGCCATTCAGTCAGTTATTCAATCAGTCAGCTGTTTGCCACCCACTTTTCAGTGTCGGCTGCTGTTTTGCTAGATCTGGTTTTTTTTTTTTTGACTGCCGCCACGTTGACTAGACGGGGCTTGGCTTTGCTGCGCTGCGCTGTTGGGCGTGGCTGTTGCCACTTGGCTTGCAACAGCTTGACAGCTTTTGGCTTTTGGCTGGCTGGCGGCTCTAGTTTTATGGGACTCCATTGATGGCTCTATTAGGTTTATACGAGCATACGGCTTCATAAACCATAATAATACAAATGAGCACGCTGTGCATAAATTAGATGCGCCACAGCAACAAAAAGCCGCTAAGTCACATCAATTTCGAACACGTTCCGCCGTGTGGCACAAAAGGTTGCTTGACTGCGGCTGGTGCGTCGAAAATTCTTCAAATCATTCCAAATCAAAACAAAAATATTGTGAACCCCAAACAGCGCTTATTAAAGTGACAAATTCTTGTGGCGGCTTCCCAACGTCTTAGCATTTAGTTTTGTTTAGTCTTTGGCTTCTCATTCATATCAAAAATGTAACCTCGACCATGACTTTACAGAATGAAATTCCAAAACTAACCATCGGCTTTTTCTCTACATTTCTGCTTTTCTTTTTGGTCTGCTTTATTTTTATTTATTTTTTTTTGTGCTTGCCTACGCTCTTCTTTTTCTTTTTTTTTTTTTTGTTACAACATTTCTCTTCTGGCGTCCTCGGCCTCTTTTTATGGCCGGTCACACAAACCAATCCAATCCAATCCACAATCCCCCAGCTCGTTGTAAATGTCACGTTTCAGCTTTGAGACGCTACTTGATCATGATCCACCTAGCTGATAATGATGATAATACAATGAGTGTCGGTGCGGTTCAATGAAAGTTACAAGACTTTTTCTTCTTCTGTTTTGCATTTCTGTACTATCTGTGACTATCTTATCTTATCTTTCACAAACCTTGAGCGATACCAGATTATTTCTGTTTTTAATATTATGGCAATCATGTAGAAAATTGAGTTTGTACAAAGAGCGCTCTTAGTCATCCATCGAATGAATGCACCGCTTAATCTGCACTATTTGGCAACTTTCTTTGGAAAATGTTTTGCAATATGATTAGTGTTGTAAACATTCCTTTGTATACAATCTGTCATTCTGCTTGGTATTGTTTTATGATAAGAGTTTATTAATTACAGTCAGATATTTTTCTTATTAACACAAACTGTGGTAGTAAATTAAAATAACCTGGAATTGTTGTTTGTATTTGGTTTTCGATCTCAGAGTCTATTAGAATTAGAGACTTCATATTTAGTTAATAAGTTCTCGTATATCACAGAGGATACCATCTTATTTATTTTATATACAGGGAGCTAAAAAAATTAGAACCGAAGATACTCTTGACCATCCCGAGCTGTCTTGTGAACTTTCCTTAATTGCAGTCCTTCATCATAAATACCCTTTGCTGCCTCTGTATCGCTCATTTCTTTGCCTGTCTGTCGCTGTCACTGTCCTCCTCTTTGATTTGGCCATAATCCACACATAGCCTATTTATCAATACGTTTTGTGCCACCTTTAGATTGAGTTGCTTGCCACCCCCACTTTGATGGGGTGGGCTGGCGTCAATGTTTCCACAACGTTCGCACATTTCACATTTTGTTGACATCGCGTGGTTATTCTGCACGATTCTTGTGTTTGCCTTCGCTCGGGTTGCACTCTCGTCTGGCAAATGTCATTAGCCCCACCTACCACAATAACAACAACAAGAAGAACAAGAAAAACCAGAACAACAGGCGCATAAATCGCATTAGCCCAATTCTTGAAACGTTGCCACATTTTGTCGCTGCCTTTTGGCGTCACTTGCTTGTTTACTTGTTTGGGGGCCAAGTGCGGCAAATCGTATCAGAAGCATTAATCATTCATGCTAATCAGGCATTATCTTCACACTTCTCCACTGTCATTGTTGCTGTGGCTCTGACAATTTGCAAATTGCCGCCTTAATTGAAATTTACAACCTAACACAGACACACACATACACATACAATCACGCACGCACACTAACACACATTTTCACACTTACACAAGTACACACTAATGACTTAATTCCCGCTAAATCGCACAGAACGACAACTTTCATGCATCCTCCCTCCCGACTCTGTTGCAATTCCATATGCTAGATAATGTTGTGCCCGTTACTCGCTTCTAAGCAGTATTTACAGCACGTACTTGTTACAGTAGTCACCCCTTAACTATCACAGTTTGCAGAATTCCCGAAATTATGAAATAAATCAATTTTACAGATTGTGATTTTTGGTGGAAACAATGTAAAAGGGTATCAAATGAATTTTCAAATAAGAAAAAGATTTCTTTAAAATGAATTACGTGTTTCTGTAATGTTTTAAATATAAAAGAGTTTTTATTGCTTGGGCAAAAGTTTCTATTTATTTTGTAAATTTAGAAAATATTCCTATACAGGTAAATTTATTTTTAATTTAAAATTAAATTTTTCCCAAATCCACCTTTCGAGCAAACACTGTAGTTGAATAGAAACTGCCGCCCCCTGCCGGTTCGTCTCGCCACCGGATGCCGCCCTGTGTCTAGTGATTCATAATTTCATGTTAACAGTGTTTGCAACCCCCGCAAGCTCGCTCGCTGTTGCAACTGCTGCTCTCTGCCACAGATCAGAGACTTGCCAAAGCGTTTCCTCCTCTCCCGCTCTGCTCTGCTGCCTTTCTGCTTGCCGCACTAAAGCGCAGCGAGTGCTCAATTTGAAAAGCAAAGCTCAAAGAGCATTATCACAGCATGCGCCATGTGGTTTCAGTGGTTGCAGTGGTCGGGTGTACGTGGCTTAATGCCGCCCGCATTTGGGTTTCAGGTTATTAGCAACCCTCGTTGAGGAATTGCGCAATTTATTCTCTTTCTTCTTCGTCGTGTGAGGTTCCTTGCCGCCGCCCCCTCCCCCTCTTTGAGTAGTTTGCTAAAAGACTTTCAAGTCACGCAGCCATAATGCAAATTTGACATCTTTATTATAATTAAATTAGGTTTCGCAACAAATAATTTGATGGATGGGTTCACTGCAGTAATTCCTCTCGAACCTTTTCATTTTGAGGTTAGGCATAAATGGCAATGCGAAAAACATAAAAATTTAATTACCTTAAGTATTTATTATACATATATCAAATATCATTCATTCTCCATCAAGTTAACAGCTCCATTTTGAGTTACTGGTCGCATTCCTCTTGGTCAAATCGTTCGCTATTGTTAATCATTTAAGGCAATGCTGATTCCCAAGATTTTCACCTCTCTGCCCGTCCTGCTTCATGCTAGTTTCGCTAAATTATTGTAAAAAAAAAACATATGTATGTATATAATAAAATATAATAAAAAAAACTTTTTCGGTCACAAAATGACCATAAAGTTTATTATAATGTTGTATATATGAAACAGTTGCTTGCGCTAGGCTCATAAAATGCCAATATTATTTTATTTTTTTTTTGCCAAAACGACGACAATTTACTAATTTGGCTAAGCACACCTCCACCGTCGTCTTGCCTAAAAAAATGAAACGCGACGGCAATGAAATAAAATGCTTAAGTGAAAACTTGGACTAATTAACGCAGTGCTGCGGCATTAAGTTAAAAGGAAAGTGCGCCACGCTTATGAGACAACAACGGCAGCAATGAAAACTATAGAAAAAAAGAAAGAAAATTTATACCCACTATTAGTGGCAGAAATCCGATATCACAGATTGTTTAGTATTAGGAACGGGGATCGCATTACATCAACTCGACAGCAATTGGGCGATTAGAGGTTAACAGAATGGTTTCTAGATTTGTCTACCAGCAGAATATTTCAATATAGTTGTGGTTGTGATAAGACGAAATGAACGGCAATAAAATAAAATAACGACAGCTGCTTGAGAAACTGCTTAACTGATCAATTTTGTAGTTGGCTTAGAGACAAATCGGCCAGTGGAAAGAAACAAAATGGAATGAAATAGCAGTAGTTGAAGCCAGTGTTTGAATTTACTACTACGTATCAATATTGCTCTGCTAATGCTACTGCTGCGAAATTTAACAGAGCAGCAGAGCCAATAGCTGAAAACTGAAATGAATGCAGAGCTAGTTAGAAGCTCTTTAACAGCAATTCCCATTAGCAGTTCTGTTAGCAGTTCTGTACAATTCGGCTGCATTGCTCCGATCTGTTCTTGTTGTTTCTGCTATTGGTCTGGCAAATGACAGAGCAAAGCGAACTGGAAGATCAATCAGTTCAGTTATTTGCTACTATCGCTGCTAATTCTCTGTTAAAGTTAACTTATAGCAGTAGCAATAGAAAAACGAAAAACTATAAGTTATCGTAGCATTTTTAATCACTAGCTTATACATACGAAATAAAATGAAACAGGAACAGCTGCATTGGGCAACGAAATGAAATGGAATGGAACAGTGGCAGCTGCACTTAAAAGCACCGTTAAATGTGCGCATATGTAAATCCTCATTTGGCACAATAAAAAAAAGAAGGAGAAGAACTTAAAATGAAATCGGGCCTCGGGCGCAGTAATTTTGGCGTCAAGAAGAAATAAACTCTGACATTTCTAATTTGAGCGACAAGAGAAGAGCGAAGGGGTCGACAATGGTAGTCGCATCGTCTCGGGGTGGCAAGACAAATGACGGGGCAAGGCCCAAAAAATAATTTGAAGCAACGTTTAATTGCGGTTAAGCGACGGCGTTAAGCTTCAAAACCGGAGACCGATGTTGTTGCCCCCTCGGGGTTAGGGCCAGGACTTGTTAAGGGGTAGCTGCTGACTCAAAATATAGTTGTGTGCCCCGCCCTATTCAATAACTCAACAAAAGCCACACACACAACTTTTTCCATGCATTTTCAATTACAAGAGCGCTTAAAGTTTGTTGAATAAAGCATAATCAAACAGCAATAAAAACAGGAACAGCAAAAAAAATTTGTTGAAAAACTTTTGTATTTTCTTTTCTTTACAAAGCGGGGCAATGTTACCCTTGTTGTGTAATATTTGTATGGCCTGGATTGCATGTGGCCTGTGCACTCTGCTGCCTGCTCCCTGCTCCGTGCTCCGTGCTACACATTTAGTTTGTTGTATAATTCATTTATAATGCCACTTTTATTATTGATTTCTACAACTCCGCGCATCAAGTCCGGGTCGCTGTTCGCGTGTAATTGCTTGCCCCTCTATTCAAAATAGCCTGTTTTCACGTCGTTTATTAATGTATGTGTGTGATAAGAGTCTATTGTTGTTATATATATTGCTAAATTGTTGGTGCCTGTTGTTTGGTGTGTTGTGCATGTGCCAACAAGCTAATAAATTACATTGAAAAGCACTGATTTATTGGCCAAGCCAAAGCATATCGAACCCAAAGCGTGTCTAATCAAACTGGGTCGATCTTCAACCGGGCTAACTGAGCATGCCCCGAACTTAACTAGTTACAGAAGGTCTCTGCATTTCAATCGAGAATCGAAACTACAAATGCGCAGTTGAATTCACGGTTTACAGTTGAAATGTTAGGCATTTACCAGACTAATCGATTAGTTCTCCATATGCAACCCTCAAAAATGTAAAAGAGAAACTGTTCCAATCCACTGTGTAGCTGTTTTTGGTTGGTTTTTTTTTATATACTTATAGGGGTATAAGGGTATAATGAAGTTGTGCAAAATTATGTAATGGGCAGAGGGAAGCCATATAGTCTATATACTCTTGATCAACATCAACAGACGAGTCGATCTGGTCTTATCCGTCTGAACTTTTGTATAAACAAGCAGATCTTATAGTCTATATATTTATATATCATCTATCTGCCTATGGCAGATTTGATCGATAACTGGCCCCGATTCGTTAATTGCAATACAAATCGATTTCCGATAGCACTAAAAGACATAAATATAAAGATAAAGCCTTTCAGTTGATATATAATCTACCCTGGCATATTATTTATCATCCGTGCGGATTTGTTTGAAGATGGCAGATTTAGTTAACTAAAACTGATTTTCATATTGAACAAACTGATTTTGAATATACAATAAATATAACGTCATCTCTTAGGAGAGCTGTCTCAACTAGAGCATTCTAAAATGTATTGTATTAATGAACAATAAGGGATTCCTTCTCTGTTAGGTAACCCATTGATGTCCAAGTCTTTAAAAAGCCAAACCTTTCCCTTTCTTCAAAATGTTTCCATAATGTTTCATGCCACATTGATGTGGCCATCAAAGCGAGCAGTCAGCTTAGACACGCCTCTACTGTTGTTTTTTTTTTTTTTTGTTGGTGGCAGCTTGCCTTGTCTATTGTGGCCCTCTAGTCAATCCACTCATGCATCTGCGCAACACTTGCACAATTGCCACAATTACGAGTACATTTTATATTTTAATTTCTTTTGACTTTTACCGAGCATTTTGTGTTGTTTTTTTCTTCTTTTCTGTTTTTCTATGGCCAGTTAAAAACGAAACAAAAAGTGGAAATTGGCGCAAGGAAAGTGTGAAAAGCAAATAAAACCAAACTACAACAAATCGTACTTTTATATATGGCATATATCATGACCACATACATATGTATATGAGTCGGGGAAGTAGCGCGTGAGCTAAATATCAAAGGTTGCTGTGGTGTGCTCATTATATTTTATGGGCCTACCGGCCGGTTCCCCAAACGACCGCAGCGGCACAGTTTCAAGGCTCATTCGAGTCAGGTGAGGTCGCTGCCAAGTTCTCTACGTTTTTAGTTTTTCTGTTTTTCTCTGGCTTATGCCACATTTGGCAACGGCATTTAGCCTAAGATAAGAGACCGCCCCACTTTTCACTTTCACCCGAAATTTGTATGCCAAAAGAGCTTTGTTTTCTTAATTTTTTTTTTTGGCGATGACAAATCTCATTAGTGTAAACGGATGTCATTATGAAATCTATGGAAATTTGTAGGATTTGCAAAGCTTAAAGAAACTAACTTGGTAGATAAGTAAACAAGTTGGGATTGTAACATGTCTGCTCTGCAGTGAAACAATATGGACTTGAAATAGTTGTGGGTACGTGTTCGAAGTTTGGAGTGTACACAGAAAAAAAATCGCACTCAATTTAAGAAATTCTCCATATTTTTGGTATATTTCTAAATACCTTTTTCATTTCTTAAATTAAGGGGACATTTTTGTAAATTTTTGAAATGCATTTCTTCATAAAAGAAAAGAAATGGTACAAAAACAAGATATTTTAGGGATTTTCGATTTAGCGAAAGCCTTTCTAATTTTTTAAAATTGGTTTTCTTATATTTAGAAATTATTTCTGAAAGCAAGAAAGAATTTCCAGTTTTCAGGTTAATTTTCAAAAATGTAGTGCAATTTTTTTGAGTGTAGAGTGTCTTAGCCTGAAAAATTGTTTATGTAAATGCAACAATTACAAGAACTTATATATATATGGATATACATATTACATTCTTGACCGATTGTTGTTAGAGGTTGCCCAATGCAAATCTGCAAATAGTTGGCGAAGCGTATCGTAGTTGATGCGGTGCACGCCATCAAAAGCGGAGGATGCTTCAGCTGTTGCCTGGTGCCTGCTGCCTGCTGCTAGTAGTCAGTTCAGTGGTGCAACAACTTTTAATTAAATCCAATTACCCACTCGAGCAACAACACAACAATACAATATTTAAAATAATAATAATATTTCTCTTTCGTTTCGTTTCGTTTTGCAGAAATCCGGCATCAGCAATTTCGGTTGAATATGTCGCGCGACTACGAGCTGAATAGCGTGGCCCAAGACGATCCCGCACTCATTGCATTCCTGCGCCAAATTCACATGCGCAAGTATATGTATATGGCCAAAAGCGCCACCGTCTCCAGCTCCAGCGGCAAGTCGCCTGCCGCCTCAGCAGCTGTACCGCCCGCCGGTACGGGCAACATCAGCAGCAGCAGCGGCGGCAACAGCATCACCGATCAGCTGGCGCATTATGTGTCCGATTTGGTTGGCGGCAAACTCAATGGTGCAGTTATACAATCGTTAAGCGGTCCGCTGGCGCATCTGATAACGGCGCCCTGGCTGAGCGAGCAACTCAACTGGATGGGCGTGCTGGTTGAGCCGGAGCCACGCTGGTATTTCGCGTTGCGTAAACAGAATGCGCAACGGCCACGCATGCAGGTGGTGCATGCCTGCGTCTCCCCAAATCCCTTTCCCAAAGAGGTAAGTACCAATTGATTTAAACATCCATACACATCTATCCATATTAATGATTTATCTGTTCATTTGGCCAGATTACCATACACAATGAGGATGTGCGCATAAACAGTTTGCACGATGAGGAAACATCGTGGTTCAATTCGCGTGTCAAATGCTTTCCGCTCTACACAATCATGCTGGCATGTGAGCGCACCGAATACGATCTGCTCAGTCTGGGCGTGCAGGGGCATGAGCTGGAGGTAAGCACACATTCGTGCAGCAGTTGCACATATTTGGGCATTTCCACATTAAATGCCAAGACGTAAGCTGAACTGTATTCAAAATGGACTAGATTAGTCTTCAAATTGAATAAGCAAAATCCTGTTCATGAATAGGGATCTTCAAATTAAAAGGTTTACCCGTATAGACCAAAAGGAATTCTCTAACTCTTTCCCTCTTCGAACTTGTAAGACAAACTGTTCAGAACTCTTTCGGGAAGTTATGCTCCTATTATTTAAATAAATCAATAAATAGTAGTATATTTCTTGTGGAAATGCTCATAAATATGTATATTACTTTCAGTAATATCTAGATGTAATTTAAACGTTCTCTCTTTGCTACTTTGCAGATCTTGCAGACGCTGCCCTTTGACAAGATCAAAATCGATATAATCTCGATACATTTGCTGGATGATCACGAGGATGTGCGTGACTATGTGCAGAGCATAACAAAGTTCCTAGCGGGCAAATTCTACAAATTGCAGCGCAAAATCGGACGCAACTATTTCTATCAACGCCTCAATGCCAGCGCCAGTCGTACGCGCAAGAAAGATATATTGCTGCTGAAGACCCCAACACAATAACTACAACTACAACAGCAACCACAACAACAACGTAAAAAGGATTCAGCTGTTACAAATGTGCGTTAAATATTAGTCCTCGATGTGTTCGACTCGATAATAAAGTAGAGAGAATGCAATTAGCAACAACATAGAGCAACAATGCGTACTAAATAACAAAAACCAATTTTCGAAAACTCAAAAAACGTTTATGTTATAATGATAATTATTACATATATATATACCATACAACAAGAACAACACTATTCATATACATACATGTTAAATATTATATATACACATAAAACTGTATACCCATTATGATATACATATATACCTACATACATATATATGCATTGTACGTTTAGTTTCATTTTCATTGCTATGTTATGTCGTAAGCAGAAAAACAAATTTGAAAACTGATTACCTTTTTTGTTTTTCCTTTTTCTATTTTTTTTTTTTGTGTCGAAATTGTTTAAAATTTTCTTTTTTTTTCTGTGTTTGATTTCGATACACAATGAATATGATTACGATTATGATTCTTTACATATAAATATATATACATATAAATCGAAAACAAGCTCTAGCTAAGGTATTATGATTTTTGCTATAAGCTATGCTACATAAATATAGAAATTTAATTTAGGCGCGCCCCTAAACTTGTCTTGATCATGTATGTATAAATTTAATAAATTTACAACTATTATTTGTAATTGCTTTGCTATATATATATATATATATATATATATATATATATTATAAAACTTTAGGCATCATAAACAACTTACTCTACATACTAAATAATATATCTAAATAGATAAACAACTATAAATTATTAACTATAGCTATGCGAGTTTATGTTAAATTGAATGCTTTATGTAGTAAACCATAAGTAAAAAAAATACATCAAGATCACTAAAAGCAAAACACAAAATACAAATATTTAAATTATATTAAATTATTGAACCAAACCAAGCCCAAGCACATTCATACACACACACACAACTCACACACACCCATACACGATTATAAAAATAAAAAACAAAAATCATTGCAAAATCTGCTTTCAAAACTCATCTCATACTCATAGTTAAAAGTAAGCAAAACAAGGAAATTGATAAATATTAAAAACAATAACAAATTATAAATGAGGCAGCATTCAAAGTAAAACTTGAAATATTACAAAACAAATAAAGAATTGCACATTAAATTAGCAAAATAATAAACAAAATTTAAAAAAAAAAAACACACATCAACAAACACATGCACATTTTTATGTATTAGCAAATAAATGTTTGTAAATTAAATGTAGCTCCAAACAAATAATATAATAATAATTACAATTTATATAAAAAAAAAAATACATTTACACACGTATTTCAATTACATTTTTAGTAATTACATAATGTATTATTATTTTGTATATTTCATTGCACACACACACACAAACGAACACTCAAACACAGTTGACGGTTGTTGTTGTTGCTGCAGCAATATGAACTCGTTGCACCTCGCACTAGCACCACACCCCTACTTACCCCCTCAAGCCACAACAGCTTACAAATTTTTATGGAAACGAATATACTATTTATAATGAATACAAGAAAAAATCAGTGCCTTTTACTTAGACTTTAAACAAATGAAAACCAAATTGTTTAAGCTTAAAAAATGATTATAGAACATGAACAAATGTGTAAGTACTCAAGCACGTAACTCAACTCAACAACCGTCACTTAGATAAAAAAAAAAGAAGAAAAACAACAATTGCCGCCTCTTAAACTTGCCTTATCGATGTTGTCAGTAGGCCCCATCTGTATATCTATAACTATATTTAGATCTGTCAGTTAATCAAGTGTAAAACTCGCACAGTTACTAATAACAATCCGTCACAACAATTTATTTAAACGTTTTGTACAAAATCAAGAAATACCAACTACACACATACAAATACACACACACACACGTAAACATCACGTTTAAATGTTAAGCTTAGTGCTAATTTGAAAGATTTCTGTTTTAAGCCTAGTTTTAATTATTTAGTTGTGTATTTTTTTGTGTACATTTAGCGTTTAACAAAATTTTAAGTAGGCTTAATTTACATATATACATAAACAATACATTTAATTCGGCATCACACACATACACATACACACGCCCATACATAAATACACACACACACACAGACACATACAAGAAAAAAAGGCTAAGCTCGAAATTATTTATAAAAGTAAGCAGAAACGAATACATTTTAGTAAATAATACATAAATAAAGCATCGAAAAATTCCACAAAAAAAGAAGAATTATGTAGAAATTTGACTTTATCTGGCACAACAGGCATATACTAGAACTACATAAATATAAACTATATATCGTATACAAAAGGGAAATTGTTTATCTTATGAAAAAATGACTTACAAAAACAATTTTTGAATAAAACTATACAAAATGCGAAAATAAAAACAAATGCGGTAAATGCTAAAAATAATCAAACATATAGCTAGACACTTGCGAACAAATAGAAAACTGGCTTACACAAATCAAAAATAAAGGGATGCAATTACTGAAATTTATTAACTAAAACCAACAAAATTTACACAATAAATGAAATAAAGATTTACATAAAATGTAAAAAACAAACAAAAAAACCTGTAGAAAAATTTCTTAGTTTCTGAATAATGCCATCAAAAAAGGGTTAATTAATATTTATTTTTACTTTATTTTCTTATTGTCATGCACATATTTTGTGTGCAGTATTCAAAATGGGTTTGATGTGATGTGAAAACATGTAAGTGCCTTGTATATATAAGAATATTTTCATTTCCAAGGGTATTTCCTTATAATCTACTTTTAATTTAACGATTCTGATTACTGAGCAAATAGACTTGTGAAGCTAAGCTACTTAGTAGACAACCACAGTGTTCTAATGCCTGTTTCGCATGACTTCATATTCTTATGTTTATTTTATGTGTTGTACTCAACAAGCAACCATTAATCGAAATGACTTTAATCTGTTTCTTTCCCAAGCTAACGTTAATTGCTATATTTCTATAAGTATGGCTGCCTTTAGTCGCAGCCCTAAAAGCAGGCAACACTTTTTAGCAGTTCGTTGCCAGCAACAACCTGTTGTACGATACGAGTTAACGTGCCCACCCTGTACGCCTATAAGCAAATGTGGTAAGTCGAAAGCCATTAAACCAACACTTAGCCAGGGCTTAGTTTAAAGTGGGTTGGTCGGATGTCAAAGCATTGATCCCTTTTGAAAAGGCCACAAAGCCGACAGGCAACAAAACAGCAGTAGCGACGAGAACTCATTAAAATGGCCTTAACGTGCAGTTTGGTTTTTATCGAGTGCTAAATTCATACGCTATGCGTAGCTTGAACGCATTGGGATTAAGAGAGCAACAGAGCAGCAGCAGAGGATGGAAAGGGGAAGACCATTGTTTGGGACATAGATTTGCAGATGCCTTCCAGCACAGTGGCGCCTCAAACGGCCTGGAAGCTTTTTTTACAGTTTGGTTGTCTTATTTTTATTTGATTATTTTTTTTTTGGCCGCCCTCGCGACTGCAACAGGCTGTTGATGGAGCTTTTCTAGCTTGCGTTCTCTCTCAAATGCGCAAGCGTCGAGCTGACACACTAACACAAATGCAGTCGGCTGTGGGGGGCGTAGGCGGAGCAGCTGCGCACGAAAGTGAAAGCTGCGACTTTCAAACTGTTGCGCTCAAGCTCAAGCATCTGAAGCTAAAAATCAATAGCAATAAGGTGCTGGCTAAAGTAAACAGCTGTCAACCTACGTCAACTGACAAGCCCAAGAAAGATGCGGAGCAGGCAGAAGTATGCTTCTGTTGCTGCTGTTACTGTGACGCAGCTTTTTGTGCTGTGCACAGTGGGCGAAAAATGTTATTATTGCATTCAAATATGTGCTACTGTTGTGACAATTGACAATTTAGATTTTATAATGCTTAAAGAATTAAGTTGTCACATTTTGACTACTTTATCTATTAATTATTTTAATCTCTCCCATTCAATATATAAATTATTACTTTTATAATAAATATTATATCGATATATATAAAAATAACAAATCCAAATTAAAACTATCTACTTAAAAAACAAATCACTTCTTTAAGACATGAAATTCTCACTGCTCAAATCAGATTTCATTTATGTAGCTGGCTCTGGGTTTGCACATAAGAATTTAACTTAATAATAAGCAATTTTGGCCACTTATAAAAGGCATTGGGCAATAGAAAAAGCTTGCGCAAAGCTTTCGCTGGATGGTGTGTGCCTAACCTACAGCACATCACACACACTCACAACACTCACACACACATAAGCAGGCAGGCAGGCAAAATGCGTAGGAATTTTTTAGGCAACAAACTGCTATTGTACATATGCTATTGTGTGTGTGAAACTCCGAAGAGGCAGCGACGAGTCGCAAGCTGCGCTGACAACACACAACGAACACGAACGTAATTTCAGTAGGACAGGCAGTCCTTCGACTGACGGTCAACGCGAGCAGCCACCAAAAAACTAAAGCCACTCAAATGAAATCAGCCAGCAGAGAACAGTGATAAATACAACAAAAAGCAAAAGAAATGTAAATCATGTTTCTATCTATGAGTGTGTGTGTGTGTGTATGTTATAATTTATATATGAACTAAAGTAAATATTTAATAACATTAAAGTACTGTATGACAAAACGGCAGAGAACAAATATGGCGACAGGGCAAAGCTTTCGAATCTTTTTTTTTGCACATTTTTAATGCGAAGCGAGTTGAAATAAAATTGACACTGAACTTCAATTGCAAAATTATACGTATATAGTCCAACTGTATATATAGCTATGTATATTTATAAATATATTTTTGATATGTGTGACAACAACAACAACAACATCAAGAAAATGTGCGCCGCGAGAGAAAATGCTGCATAATAATCTATGGCTCAAGCATATGGTGAGCTTAAGTTGCGGCTCTTGTTGCTATTTTTACAAGAGCAGCAACTGCAACAACAACAATTACGTACATTTTAATTATAGAATGTATTTGTGTGCGTGTGTGTGTGTGCGCGCAAAAGCAAACAGGCGACAGCATAACGGACAATGTGTGCAAGCAACAACAATGTAAACTTGACTTGTGCACACACATACAATCTAAGAAATGCGTGTCTGTGTGTGTGTGTGTGTGTGTGTGTATGTGTGCGCTTATTGCGTCGCCATACGTATCGGCCACTCTCTCTCTCTCTCTCTTACACACTCCTTGCCTGTGCATATGTGTGTGTGGGCGTGCGACAATTTTTCACCTTATTTTTGTTGCTTTGTTGCTGGCCATAAACATTGACGGTGAGGCGTCCTCTGGGCAATTAGATGCCCAGAATCTGCTACCCACTCCCACGCCCACAACACATTCACTCTTACTCTCTTTATCTCTATCTCTCTCTCTCTCTCGCACGCTCGCGCTCTTTCATTGTAACGTCATAGTGAGCCCGCAAACACCTGCGGTTCGCCGCCTGCCCTCACACACAAATACAAATACAAACAACACACATATTCACACACAAATCGAATTACCGGCGCTCTTACAAGCTCACTCAGTGGCTCTCTTTGATTTGCACTCTCTCTCTCCCTCTCCTTTCGGAGCTGTAGTCTGAAAAAAAACAGTAATATCTAGCGGCCGCTGCTGCTGCTGTCGTCAGTTGCTGACGTTGTTTGCGTCAAAAAGAAGTTGTCACTGCCTACGAGCATAAAGTAAACCAAAAATAGAAAAATAGGAAAAATAATGTGAAATTAAGTCATATATATATATAAATATATATACGTATATATTGTAAATGTATGTGTGTTGTGTGTTATGCCTCTTTTCAGTTACAGGAAGTCCGCAACTAAATTAAAGCCTCCACCAACAGCAATAAACAAACAACAACCATTTGCATGTCTTCGTTCGTTTGGGCTGAAAATGATATAAAAAACTACATGAGCAGCGCTATAAATGTCAAACTGAGGTAAGTCACACAATATAATATATACATTGCGAGTGCAGCGAATGATTTGACCTTTGACGCTTGTGTGTGCGCCTGTGTGTGGCAACAGGTGCGTCCGCCTTTCGCCACTTGCCACCCCCACTCCAGAATAACCTCTCTATTTGCAGCCCAAGAATAAAAGAGGCAAGCAGCAAACAAGAGCAAATGCGAAATGCAAATTTGCCAACAGCGCCAATTAGCGATTTTTGCTCCTCTCTCCTTAAAAATGTGTACAAGTGGTATTCACTGTACTGGTGCTGGGGCTGGTCTCCCATTATCATCATCATCTATTCAAATTCAATAGATTATATTATTATGCAAATTTTCAGTTGGATTTCGAAGAAGCTCAAAGAGCAGCAATTCGTTTCCGCATCCGGTTCCGTTTATTTTTCATGCAAACTTTTTGAGGCATACTTTTAGGCAGCACAAAAAATTTTATGAGCAAATTATTGTTGCTTCTGATTTAAAGGGAGATATATTTAAAAAAATTAAATAAATTACAAATCTATTGAAAGTATTACATCAAGTTATATATTGAGTAAGCAATGCTTAGATATATCTCTTAAATTTGCGTATCAGTCCTGAACTGTCAAATCGAAGATGAAATTTATATTATATTCATAATATTTTTTTCTTTTTTGTCAAATAAGTGTACTTTTATTGTACTCTATTGTATTTTGTCACAGCAGGTGTGTCATGTATATCTACAATCTGATCCCGATTGTTTTTATGACAACTACATAATAAAATAGTCCGAACACGCACCGACAGAAATTTGCACTGCTTGCAGCAAGATGGTGGATATACATATATCAAGTTTATCAAGATAGCTTTAAAACTCAGCAACAACAGCATGTGAGACACGTTCTAAAGCAGTATCATTAATATAATGATTGTCCTTAGATAAAAGATATTAATGCGATGAATTACCAGCTCCATCATTCGCATGTATTAAATCTGTTCTTAGATCATGATATGCAATAACTTCGTTTAAAAAGAGGTTCGCTATTGCGAAATTTTTGGCAAAGGGAAAGCATCGTTGGATAGGAAAAAATGTTCGTCGAAGTAAAAGAAACCGTTTGCATTTTCTCAGATATATACTTAAGCGTGTCACAAACACTTTTCATAATGTTAACAATAACTAACTAATATTGTTTATTGTTTGGTTTGATCTCTTCTTGTAATTTAAATATAAGTTTCGCTGGGTCAACTAACTAACTGACTAACTAACAAAGCCTAGTTTGCGCATATATTCAAATTACCTTCAAGCTCTTCAGCAAACTAAAATCGCCATTCAGCCAATTATGGGGAAAAATCAGTTCATATTAATATAAAAGCTATCAGAGTCGGTTTTTATATTCAGTGTGTAAATGAAATAAATTTACAACAACATTAAAATCACGTGGCCTTCATTATTTTCTTAAACCACATCAGGTGGCAGGACATGTGACTTGACTTCACTTGAAATATGACTTTTGCAGTGGCGCCAGGAGCACCAGCTGTCAATGTAGCAAGTGGCAAGTCGATGGGGTCCTATTGTGTCGACTTCATTTACTTTGATTGAATGCTGTTGACACGAGTCCCGCATGATGCTGGATATGAGGATTTGTGGATCTCAGTGGATGTGTGTTCAAAATAACAGCAATACCAACAGCCACAAAAATAACAACAACAATAACAACAACAACAAGACAAAGAACAATGACAGCATTTATATTCTGGCACACAGCGAGAAATTCGATTTGATTAAGACTTGCGTAAACAGCCGGAAGGAAGCTATGGCATTAATTCCCCGCCGTCCGTTCCGAATCCGCATTATAAATGAAACGCAAATATTTGTATGTTTACAATATGGATGCACACACATATACATATATTACATAAACATATAAAAAACCAATTCATAAAATACGACATAAGCCATAGTTCAGTAAACGAAAGGAAAGGACTTGTGAAAAGCACTTTCGTTTCATTGTTGAATAGCTCCATAAACTGGGAGTCCTCTTAGCTCTCATAAAAAGCGCATAAACAAAAACACAAAATGTAACTTAAAGTTGGCTTAAAGAGCTCATACTACATTTTGAGTATTTAAAGTATATTTTTTCGGAGTGCATTTCACAACATATGTGATTCACTTTTAGTCATTTGATTAATTATCGATCAAGTTATTTTTATCCTATCATTTATCATATATTATATCAATTTCATTGTAGCAAATAAAATCAGATAATTATGTTATGATATGCAGTATACGAAAGCCTTTATTTCTTCATTTTATTCCGCTATATTGATATTATTTTTTATACTTACCCATTAAATGAAGATACAAGGGTATATTGAAGTTGTGCAAAAGTATGAAGCAGGAAGAGAGAAGGATTATAGACCCCATACATTTGATATATTCTTGATTATCAGTAAACGTCGATTTCAGAGATTATAAAAGATCTCAGAGACTATAAAAGTTAGAGACGAATAGTTCAAAATCTCGTTTACCATAAATAAATAAAGTTCTTATCATTTCCCGAACATCAGAGACTATAAAAGTTAGAGACAAATAATACAAAATCTCGTTTACCATAAATAAATAAAGTTCTTATCATTTCCCGAACATCGATATAAATAACCTGAATTTTAGAGACATACATTACTAAGCTAACCTGAACATAATATCGTTTGTACTCAAATTTTGGTTTTATACGAATTTCCTTTGACATTATTTATTCATTTACCACTCTCGGAGCCCAATTTAATGACCGCAGATGAGTAAGCACTGAGGCACAAGTTCTACATCAGAATATTTACTGTACCGAGCCATCAAATTTAGCCATCGATTAAATAGTCCCTTGCTTGATTAACGGCTCAATCTGTCGACGTCTTCTGCAAGTGCCTACTTAACCCTACTTAACACCCCCCCTCCCCCTCCTCCCTTACCAAACACACACATACTGACTCCTCTTTCCCCGCCCCGCTTCTTTGTGATTATTAATCAACATTCTGGGCGGCAGTCTTTGTTGCAAGCAATTAATTTAAAACTGAGTAAATATCAATCATAATCCGAGCACGTTTCCAAAGTCTGGCCATATATTCCTTGGATCTCATTAGGGACATGGTCGAAATTGGAATTCGAATTGAATGTGGAACACAATGGCGTCATATGGCGCATCACGAAACCTCAACGACGACAATCCATTTACTTAATGAGATTGCAAGTGACATTGTAAAATGAAACTCGTCTCGAGGTGCCTGCACCCTAACCAGGCTCTCCTGCGGGCGGGGGGATGTGTGCAGCACAATGTCGGCCAGTCTCATATAGTAAGCTAAGTGAGCCAAGTTCATTCATAAAAGGCGTCGCCAGCCAAAATAAAAAAACCACAAAAACAACACCACAAATGTATGAAAAAATAATCAATGGCAGGTGTTGGGGATGCGTAGGGGGTTCCCTACAGCGCATATAAAAAATGCCTAAAAATAGCTGGACAATTGCGAAAAGATATGAAATTTAAAATGTCTTGGCCAAAAAAAAAAACAAAAGAGCACGAAAAAACACAAGTAAAGTCTTAAGGCAGCTGAGGAGATAAAGTAGCGAGTAACATTTAGTTGAAAAGATAAAAGAAAATGTGGCCAAATGTAAAGAAGAGAGAGCAAGTGGGAAAGCTAGGGATAGAGAGAGGGAGGGAGGGTAGCTATTTTTGGAAAGTAACACTCGAGCGTGGAAATGAGTGGGTGAGTGTGTGCGTATGTGTGTGCGTGTGTGCGACAGAGACAGAGAGAGAGAGAACGTCAATGCTTAACGCTGAGCTCACACTCCAGACGGTCGCCACCAGCCCAGAAAGAAACTTTGCATTGCGTGCGTGCGTGGGCATTAAAAGCTGCACGAAACCGAACACAAAACGAAAGCTCAAAGCGTGGGCGTCGCTGTCGGCGCAACAGGAGCACCAGCAGTCGTCAGCAGCAGCAGCGTCAGCAAAAGCTTCCCGAATAAAAGCTGTATGCCAACATTACCCCAGGCCCGCCAACTGGAAGGCTGGAAAGTGAAGCTTCGCAATGTCGTGGCGCGCTGTCGGGTGGCTTTTTGTGTACTTCGTGTAACGGTTGTCGGCTCGTGCCTCCGCCTACCTGATGCTCGGCGAGTATTCGCGGCAAGGCAACACTTCGACTTGATTTCAGTTCAACCTGGTGAGCGCAGCGAAGTGAACGCTGGGCAGTGTTGAGCGGTTAAATAAGAAAAGTGACTCCCTACAGCAAGTAGGGAATAAATTCCCAGCTAGTATTTTGCGCCAGCTAATTCAGCGATTGTCGTCCAGTGTGGCCAGAGCTCGGTTACTTATGGACTGATGCTGTTGCCGCTGCTCTTGCGTGGCATATGAAGCTCAACATATGGCAGCAGTTGGTATCGATGCCAAAATGCAGCACACTTATCATAAGCACTTTGCGTTCTTTTCAACCTGGTAAGTCATTTGTACAAAACTAAGTTTATCAACTTTACAATGTGTTCATTTCTCTTTTCGCTTGCCTAAACCATTTTGCTCTGAAAAGTATGCTACTTTTTTTTTGCTTGTTTCGATTAAATTCTTATGCATAATTTGTGCGCGTGGCTGGCGTCGCCATTTTGTGTGACGATCGACGACGTGAAGCGCGATATAATGTAATAATTAAAGAAAGCTCTTCGTTTGTCATCCATTCCAATTCAAATGCAAATAAATTCCAATTATATCATAATTAACTTTATTCTTTGTTTGTTTGTCAATTTTGATTATGAAATAGTTAGGAATATTCGCGAAATGAAAATACGATTCACAAATTAATGATAAAAAAAAATTACGTATTCATTATAATTATATATGTATAGAAAAAAAACCAAAAAATTCCCTGCAAATTGTTATGTGTATCAATTTCCTGTCATCAGGCAGCAACTCATGACACAGATAAGATACGTGTAGACACGAGCAGATACAGATACACACACAAAGGTGCTGTGTGCAACTGTATATGACATTGACACTCATACCCCCCACCCACCAACCTCCCCAACTCGTTGTGCTCTTTACAAAACTGCGCATTTGGTTTTTGGAAGGCATCGAATTTTGATTTCCAATTGATATGCAATTTTCTTGCTGCTGCTGCTGCTTGCTACTGTTTCTCTGTACACAGATTACATATATTGATACACACACAGAAACTCACACACACACACACACACACACATACTGATTTAAGTATATAGAAAATATCTCAGTTCTTTCATCAGACATATGAATCTGACAAAGCCTGTTCATTATGCTTGCATTTTATCATGCATATTTTTTCCGGGAAATGAATAAAATATTGTGCATAAATTCCATGGAAGCGCTCAGAAGACCCTTTCATTTTGCAGCTGGGAGGGAGCTAGCATAATGAGACTCACTTCGTTTCGTATCTGTTGTCCTGGGCAACAGCAACAGGAGCTGCAGCAGCAGTTGTTGCGCTTTGTTGAGTGCCTCCTACGTAAGCCGCTTTGGCAGCACCGCATTGACACTGAATCCTATTCAGTGCACAGGATGTGCACAATTTCCACGTAGTTTGCTTTCAAATTGGAAAAATGCTACCCACTTACATGGTTTCTAAATAGAGGGATGCAAGCAAAAGTTCAAATTGTGTACCCAGAAAAAAATAACAACTTCAAACAGGATAAATAGAAACAACAAAATTTGTATATGCTTATAAATAACTGTGAATAGCCCATTTAATTGGTTGGCTCAAAGCGTTAAAGTTTGCTAATCAGCTTAATGGTCAGCTTGGCCAAGATCTGTCTTTATTCCTTATACTATGCCTTATACAAGCCTTTTCACTTGCAAAGTCTTATCTGAAAGTCAAAACTAATAATGACTTGTTACAAACTATTTCCGAAAGTAAAGTAAACTAACTTTTGCATCGTAGTGTATATAGGAGAGAGGAAACACAGTTGGTTACCTTTGAAAATCTATAATCTTTTGACGAAGTTATGAGAGAAGATTAAAAGGTAAAATTTTCACCCAAATGCTGACCAAAAACTGTGTTTCAAATTTGTAATTCAGCAAACAATTAAACCGATAATTTCTACAACTATGTTAAAGAAATAATTTTAATGCTTATCCGCATGAAATACGCTTACGTATTTGCCAAGTTGAGGCAACATTGGGCTAAGCATATATTAATAAATTGCTTTTCATAATAAGCCGAAAATTCTTTGCTGTTTGAGATAATAATATTATAGGGGTCAACAAAATAAAGTGGGCTAAAAACATGGCCTTTTTCACTGAATGGCTGCTCACTGATAAATTTCACTGTTACACAGCTGGTGCCATTTTCTGCCAAGCACACAAATCATAACCAATGGCCGCATTGAGTTTCGCGGCCAGCGCTTATCTAATTGCTTTTAATTTTCCGCTGAGCGGAAATACCTTCTTTTTTTTCACGCTGTGCACAAATTGTGATTTGTGTATAGAAATGAAAGCCCGAAAAAAACAATTTGTTGTGACTTAACCAGGACTTAGCAGCAGAAGCAGCAGCTGCAGCATTTGCGAGTCGGTTACATAAGGCTCTATGGGCCAGCCGTAGCCGCAAACACCTTCCAATTCCACTCGAGATTTGCAGCCGTCTGTTCGTTAATTTTGTTGTTTCGCCCGGCTGCTCGATATTCACAATAACAGGACTCCTAAGAGCTCTAAAGTGCCCAGGCAACCAGAAGACTTGGAGCCAACACTTCAGGCTCAAGTGTTCGACCTTTCACCCCCAACATTGTGTTGGGTATAAATATCCAAAAACCCTGTCTTAAAGTGTGATGAACTGCCTCCTTCTGTGCTGAGAGTCGGCCAAGCGCAAAAGAGGGCCTATTTCATCGCCCACCAGCAACTTCTTATCCCTGACAGTGCTGCTTTAATGCTCAAACACACAGCAACTGACAGCCACGCGCAGGATAAACAAAGTTCATTTGGCCAATAAATGCACAACGAAATCAACTTGAAAGCGTTGAAAAGCTGGCCAACAACTGGCAAAAAACTGGGCAACAACTGGCAAAAACCCTTTCGACCAAAACTTAATAAGAGTTCACGTAGAACGGTATTTAGGCAAACAAAAATCACAATTTGCTTTAAACCGAAACTGACTTTGAGCAGCTGAACAGTTGGAAAGAAAGTTTCTTAATTATGAGTTTGATCTAGAATGGTTACTGTTTACAACAACCAAATTATATCAGCTACCCACATGACGTAATGGTAAGTTATATTCATCTAAGAAGAAGACTAGAGCGTCTATACATTATATTCTGCGCCGACAGTTAGCTCCATGATGGCATTGACAACATCGCTTTTTTGCCTCAACAGCGCCTTGATGGCCTGCTTGCGGGAACAGCCCGCCTGCATTTCGACCAGCTCGATATCCTTTTCATCCAAATCGCTTCCAAGTGCATCCACATCAATCTCCTCATCATCACCGCTGTTGACAATAATTGCATCCGGTGACTGATGCGACGACTTCCCATCGTTGATATAGCGTTCGGCTGCCTGGGCGGTGGCTGCATTTGAGGCATTATCGATCTGAACCTCACCGAAAAAGATGAATGTCTTGCTCCTGGGGCACTGGAAGACTTCCGGCTGATCGATGTACAGCTGCACATTGCTGCTTTTACGCATAGTGACACGCGACACATTCGGAATGCGTTGCAAGTCCAGTTTCATTAGAAGGCGTCGTGCCTTCTTCTCGCCACGTGAACACTTTGGCTTCGATATCAAGTTGCCGGCTCGCAAGTCCGAGAGTAGCATCTGCTCGGAGTAGGGCTCATCGTCGCTGTCCGATGAGGATGAGGCGTTGACCGAGTTCGAGACGATTGATATCGATTGCAGTTTTTCGCACAAGGTCTTCAGATCCTCCACATTGTCAATTAAGTCTGACTTCTTGGAAATCTCATCGTTACCGTTAGAGTTGCTGCTGCTGTTGTTGTTGTTGCCAGTTTCAGTGGCAACTGATTTTGCAGCAGCAGAAGCAGCGGCGGCCCTCGCGGCTGCTGCTCTTTTCATCTTTTGGTCTTTACCCATCGTTTTCACAGAAATTTCAAATTCGTTTCACGTTGGAAAGTTGACGAGGTGCAATTTGTTTAACACAAAGTTCACTTCAGAATTTTGTTTATTAATTTGTGTTTTGTCTTGAAAAAAGTAATTGCACCTAGCAAAGTTTCATTAGAAAAGAATAAGAAAGCAAATTAATTGTGTGAGCTTGGGTGCGCTTGCGGCAGTGTTGTAGAACGACAGTCACTTGTAATGTTGGTTAAGTTGAGCATTTGTTTATTGATTGATTTATTTGGTAATATTGTGCTTGAACAATAACAGGGCTATAAAGCGCTTTAGGCTAACTCTTGAAGTTTTCATATAAATCAATAACTGACGGAACTTCTGCGATATGGCAACACTTGATCTAACCGCGACTAATTCATTTCATTGCATATTGCAGTTCAGTATATACATAATATTATCAATCAATCACCGATAGTCAGTCTGTTTCTAAAGTATTTTTTTTGCTGTGTTTATGAAACATTTGCTTTTGCTATTGATTGTTTTTCTGTCGAGGAAAAAACACGCGTATTTAAATAACATGTTCTTGTTCAGTGATTTCTGCTCACTGCCAATTTTAATTCTAAGACAGCTGCAGTAATTGTCTGCAAATCGAATTTAAAAATGGGTTGGAAGGCTGGAATGATGTTGGGCTAAAGTATGTAACGGGTAAAAGACACTATAAGGGCTAGACCATCCGGATATCATGTTTACTTCATTTTATGCAAAACTCCCTTTGTTTCGCTATTATCAATTTTCAATAAAGAAAAGCTACATCCCAATGATATTGAATATACCTTGAATGACTACACACTTTAAAAGCCAAAACCACTTTTCTTATTGAACAAACTACTGTCAGTAGAAGTAAGTATTTTCTGTATGCATAAAAAGAGAAGGAAGCCAGCACAAATGCATTGTGTCAGGTACACTCTGCAGCGCCCTGAGATTTATGAATGCAAAATAGTGTAGATACGCGCTTCTGCAAGTAAATGATTTCCTTCTTGAGTTTGTGAATAAAAAAATGTGCTACCATAGATGATTTTCTTATTACCTGCGCAAGGTATGAAGTGATGATGATTTGTGTATAGAAATAAATTCCCGATAAAAGCAATTGATTGGACTTAAGCAGCAGTATTTGCGAGTCACTTACATTAGACTTTATGAGCTGGACGTAGCCGTAAATCACTCGGTATTCACAATAATAGGACTCCTAAGAGCTGTAAAGTGCCCAGGCAAGAAGAATACCGAGAGCCAGCACTTCCGGCTCAAATATGCGCCCAAACACCAACCTTGTGAATATACCAACAGTATAAAACACATAACGGAAATATCCAAAGTCCGTCTTAAAGTCTGATGGACTGCCTCCTGCTGTGCTGAGTCGGCCAAGCGAATAAAACGCCTATTTCCCTACTTCCATCTTCTTATCCCTGACAGTGCAGATTTTATGCTCAGACACACAGCAACTGACAGCCACAAGAAGGATAAAAAAATATACACAGGACCAAATCCTTTGCGGATTTTGGTCAAGAAATGCGGAGAGAAATCAACTTAAAACCGTTGAAAAAAAAAATATCCAGAAACGGGCTCAAAACTTTTGGCCTAAAACTCAAGAAGAACCAACGCACAACTTAAAGTCTCAAAGGTAGCAAAATTTTAAAACAAACAAGAAACAACTTGCTCCAAGCCGCAGACTCTTCCCTAGAATTAACCAGACTGCACGATGCTCTTATCTTAGTGTAATAATCGCTTAATATTAGTATAGAAAAGATTTCTTAGAAGAACTCCAAAATTATTGCGATGAGAATGAGTTTGAAAGATGTTTAAATAATAATAATTGTTTAACAATTGTTTAAGTCAATAATCTTTTAAATGGATTGGGCTAAATTGAATTTAAAAAAGTTGATCAGGACTTACTAATAAATTCAATAAGCTCTTCTTCATTCGAATGCAGGGTATTAAAATGCACAATATTTTGGCCATAAAATATACGAAACTTGAAATTGTTTGTAGAAAGTTACAGTCGTTAAAGTTGGGCAGAGGGGGTGGGTATGTCGCCCACGACGAACGGCACGTCCCCCTCAATTGTTTCTGGGCACTTAAGCTGTTTACCCAGGCGTAAGGCGTTTGCCATGTGGCCAGGTGATGGCTGCCATCGCTGGCAGCTGCCTCTGACTGTGTCGTCGCTTGTGGTATCTGTTTTTCTGTCTTTGCCTGTCAGTTGATTTTGTATTTCGCACGCGTCTAGCGAACGCCGATTAAAACTCTGCGCGCACAACTTAATCAATTTCCGGTTTAATTTTCCCTACAGCCAGCCTTAGATAGACATCTTATGCATTTGAAGAATATTGAAAAAAAGAGTGTTTTACAAGCTATGCACGTTTCTAGTAAAGAAAATCCTAATCACAAGGTTAAGGTTCTTCCAAACATATCGTCATCGACTGCAGTATACTATAATATATATAGAGTATACTATGAAATATGTCACTTTGGGTCTGAAACTGAAAGAGATATATGCATTTGCAATCTTTACCAATCTTAGGAGATGGTTTCTAGAAATCTACTTTCTGAGTTTGGTAAGCCTAGCTCTAAAATGTAGTGATATTGGCATTGGAATTTTTGTGGGTGCGTTAGGCGTGTAAAATAAATTTTCTTACCAATATTAAAAGGTGGTTCCTAGTAATCTACCTTCCAAGTTTGGAAATTCTAGTTCTAAAGTTCTTTTTTTTTTGGATGGAAGAGGGTGTGGCCCGACCATTGTTTGTGTCTTTCGAAGGTTTTTCTTACAAATTGATGTAGATTAATTACACATATCGAGATTTTGGTAATATGAAGAACAAAGAATTAGCTGTCTGCAGAAAGCATGTGTAATAAATGTAAGTACATGTATTGGTCCTATTGTGTGTTATCACACTTCAGAGCAGGGCATCACCTTGAGGACCTCTGTCCCCCTCTCTCTTACAAAATTCGAGCTTGTTTTTTTTTTTTTTTGTTAATTTTCAAGCACAAAATTGTTGGAGACACGAATTCGGTCACAATGCTAAACCTAAAGTCCTTTTTACGGCTGCCGGCGACAGCTGTAAATTGAATGAAATTAAGTCGCATCTAGAGTCCGCCATTTATTAAGTGGCTTTGCGCTGCGAAAGGACGACTGACTGCCTGACAACAGAATGACAAAAGAAGCCGCTCGCAACAAAAGCCATTTTAATTGAATGAATACTTATTCAATAAGTTCTTATGAAAGGCACCAGCACCTGGCAACTACAACGCCAACACTTAGAACAACATCAACAAAATCACCTTCATGAAAAGCTTATTAATTCGCCATAAACAATAAGTTTGCACAAATGATAAAATATAGTAAAATAGCTGGGAAAACTGAAGTTAAGGCTGAGCAATTGTGTGCAAGGACCAAGTTAACAGAGGATCTCAACGATGACAGTTGCAGAGAATGCCATCTGTCCAGAGTGGAAAAGAAAAATAGGCAAGAGAAAATGCATTCTCTCAAGAAACTTTTCACAAAGCTATAGCTGTGATGGCTAAATGAAAATCCAACTTAGATTCTGATGCTGACTAAGAAGCCTCATTCAATGTTCAGAAATATTTAAAATTTATTTAACTGAGGCAAACAAATTTCTTAAACATGTAGATGTACAGCTAGTCTAGCTATTGTATTCTGCGCTGATTGTTAGCTCCATGATGGCATTGACAACATCGCTATTTTGCCTCAACAGCGCCTTGATGGCCTGCTTGCGGGAACAGCCCGCCTGCATTTCGACCAGCTCGATATCCTTTTCATCCAAATCGCTTCCAAGTGCATCCACATCAATCTCCTCATCATCACCGCTGTTGACAATAATTGCATCCGGTGACTGATGCGACGACTTCCCATCGTTGATATAGCGTTCGGCTGCCTGGGCGGTGGCTGCATTTGAGGCATTATCGATCTGAACCTCACCGAAAAAGATGAATGTCTTGCTCCTGGGGCACTGGAAGACTTCCGGCTGATCGATGTACAGCTGCACATTGCTGCTTTTACGCATAGTGACACGCGACACATTCGGAATGCGTTGCAAGTCCAGTTTCATTAGAAGGCGTCGTGCCTTCTTCTCGCCACGTGAACACTTTGGCTTCGATATCAAGCTGCCGGCTCGCAAGTCCGAGAGTAGCATCTGCTCGGAGTAGGGCTCATCGTCGCTGTCCGATGAGGATGAGGCGTTGACCGAGTTCGAGACGATTGATATCGATTTCAGTTTTTCGCACAAGGTCTTCAGATCCTCCACATTGTCAATTAAGTCCGACTTCTTGGAAATCTCATCGTTACCGTTAGTGTTGCTGCTGCTGTTGTTGTTGTTGCCAGTTTCAGTGGCAACTGATTTTGCAGCAGCAGAAGCAGCGGCGGCCCTCGCGGCTGCTGCTCTTTTCATCTTTTGGTCTTTACCCATCGTTTTCACAGAAATTTCAAATTCGTTTCACGTTGGAAAGTTGACGAGGTGCAATTTGTTTAACACAAAGTTCACTTCAGAATTTTGTTTATTAATTTGTGTTTTGTCTTGAAAAAAGTAATTGCACCTAGCAAAGTTTCATTAGAAAAGAATAAGAAAGCCAATTAATTGTGTGAGCTTGGGTGCGCTTGCGGCAGTGTTGTAGAACGACAGTCACTTGTAATGTTGGTTAAGTTGAGCATTTGTTTATTGATTGATTTATTTTGGTAATATTGTGCTTGTACAATAACAGGGCTATAATGCGCTTTAGGCTAACTCTTGAAGTTTTCAAATGAATCAATAACTGACGGAACTTCTGCGATATGGCAACACTTGATCTAACCGCGACTAATTTCATTGCATATTGCAGTTCAGTATCTTATTGATATATGTGGGGATTAGAGACTTGAAGATGTTGTCTCTCTGCTCAAACTTAGCAGTAAAACTATAAGATTACTTGTACACCTGCTATATCATCCCCATCTCCTATATATATTTTAGACCTGCTTGAAATGTAATATTTTGTGTACTTTTTGAACCAAATTATTTGCAAGACTATTCGACTTTCGATAAAATCGCATTTTAGAGCGCCTGCTTGAGCAGTAAAAAAACAAAAAAATGTGCTCTTAACCCGGTCCGTCGGGCCAAAGCCTAGTTCCATGCAACATTTTACTTTGCGTTGCCTAATTGGATTAATCGTTTTGTAGCTGCATTTGGCAGCAGAGTCTTCAAATTTGTATAGCCAAAGCCAATAGAATTTTGTGGCAATCGCAGCCAATTTGATTGAAATTGCCGATTGAAATTCAAAGAATGAAAGCTTCAAGCCAAAAATAAATATATATATGTATATATATATATATGTATATATGCGCAAGCTAAGGATACGAGTAAGCCAATTGCAAAGTGTGGAAAGCGAAAATGCTGCTGTTGACAAAGCAGTGGATATGTGTAGAGGGAATGGGGGATTCGGGGAATTGTGGGAGGTATGCCGCAGTTGAGTGCAAATTTAAAGCCTTGCGCTTCAGGGCGCAATATGTGCTGACAAAAGCCAAACGGATGTGACTAGAAAGGCAATGGTTTTGCCATGGCAAGACGCACGATGGGGGAATAAGTGCTGCAATGTGTTTGGCGGATGTGGAGCGAACAATGTACAAAAAGCGAAGCGGAAAACAGCAACGCAGCCAGTTGACAAGCGCAACAAATGTATTTTAAAGTAATTTCCCAGAATTTTAATTGCAGCTATACGCGCAACGAGGCGTATGGCTGCCAAAGCGGATGGAGAGGTGGGGCAATGAATTGGAACTGGGTGTACTTAACCGAAAAATGCCAAAAGAAATAAAGCCGTTTCCTGGCCATAGCTGTGGCATTTGCGGCATGCAGCCATGCAACAGAGTCACTGAAAAAAGTGCACTTGCGGTGCCACACAATTAAAGGACGGACTCGTATTAATGTCTATATGCAGCTAATGGCAGCATTTTGCTCTTTATTTAAATATAAACTTTCCCACAAACTTGTTGCTAGAAATTTTCAAAATATTTAAAGCCGCTATTTGATAACAATAATTAGGGTTTTCACTTTTTTTTTTTTTTAAATTTGGGTAACTAAATCAAAAACTCAGCAAGACTAGAAAATTTATTTGGCCATTACGTTTGAATGTGCAAATTATAATCGTATGATTTGGAGGTTATTGAAAGCCATTAATATTTTATTTCATTGCATAAAATCGTTCGTTTAAGAATTTAAAATTGAATGGGTCTTTAGTATAGTTCTTCTTTATCGTGGACAAAGCCAGGGGCAACACTTACTCGATTTTATTACGTAGTTCTCATTTTGTCTGTGCAACTTTGTTTTCTTTTTTATCCGCTCCGTTTATTTATTTTTCTTCTTCTTTCTTCCTGCAGACACTGATGCGTTTTTAATTGCTCGACATTTTTAATTAAAGAGGGACATGAGGTGGGAAGCGGACATTAAATAAAAGGTTGACTGCTCAACATTTTGCAGTTATTAAAGTTTATCGCTAGGTGGGCTTTTAATTGAGTTGCATAAATTATAAAATGGTGAACTAAAAGAGGCAAAGCGAAAAAAAAAAACAAATTTATTCTTTGGAGGTCGGCTAATCAAATATTCCGTTTACGCGCAATAAATTCATATTATTAGATAATATTATAAAGAGCTTATGTAAGTTTTTCGAGCAGCAGGCTTTGCTGGGTTGGAAAAACTTTGAGGCTGGCACGTCCGAGCGATGATTAATTATGCCGCCGCATATGTTGCAATGTCATGCGGCAATGGGACGCCGAGGGCATGTTCAACTTATTGAGGCCCAGTTTAGTGAAGTTTAGTTTTCGCATCTACACTCAAAAAATATGAAAATAATTCTTGAAACGAAAATAGTTGTGCTCCTTTTCAAAGCAAATCCATTTACAAAAATTTCTTACTAAAATTCATTAAAAAAAAAATAAGACGATATGGCTTTGTCGTCGAAAGTTTGTCGGTTTTTCTAGTTTTATGTCATATTTTTCTGAGAGTGTAACGGCATAGAAATGACAGAGCCAAGACGAATCCGAGAGTGAAAAGGAACAATAGTCATCGCTACGCCCTGGGAATAACTATATCAAGGCAATAAAGTCCTGCTTGGATGGGAACAAATCTGTAAGCACATTAATCATGCAGCTTATGCGAAATGATTGAAAGCATATGATGTGTTAGTATCCTAAAGGGGTTGACTTCTCTGTGTGTGTGTGTGTGTGTGTGTGTGCAAGTAGAACAAGAGAAGACGACCGAAACTTGATTTAATTCCAAGAAAGTTGAACTTCTGCGTCAATAGCACATAGCAAACAGAATACGTAATTACGAATATATTCTATGTATTCACAATACTTGGCATTCGTTCAATTTCACAGTTCAGCGCTGGCAAACAACAGAGATCCATTGTAATTTAATGACATAATTTAAATTTATAATTGACTTTGAATTAAGTCTTGAATATTCATTAAGGTATATACAAATTTTGGTTAAATATTGTTGCCCATTTTAAGTTTATTTTGCCTATTTTTATACCCTGAACCCATTAAAAATGGGTAAAAAGGGTATAATGGTTTTGTGCAAATGTATGTAACAGGCAGAAGGAAGCATCTCCGACCCCACAAAGTATATTTATTATTGATGAGGATCAATAGTCGAGTCGATATAGCCATGTCCGTCTGTCCGTCCGTCCGTCCGTCTGTATGAACACGCAGATCTCAGAGACTGTAAGAGCTAGAGAATTTGGAATAAAGGTTCTCGTATACCAGGCGCAGATCAAGTTTGCGTTTTTTATCGATAACTGCTTCCGTTTGATATATTAAATTTCCGATACCAATAAATGCCACAATTTTAAAGGCAGAATCTTAGAATTCTTATTAATACATAATATGCATATGCATACTATTGATCAACTGACTGAATTTCGTAAAGATCGGATAAGAAACACCCAAGATATAGTCGAAAATGTATTCTCATATTGATCTCATTTCTATCAGCAGCCGCAAGCATTTTCTCTATGCATAAATATGCGAGCGCCTGTGTGAGAAAGAGATGGCATGATAATCGACGCGAGCCTTAATATGTTTTTGTGTGTATTCTGCGGAGCCCCGTTACCAGCGATTACGTGTTTCACGTGTTTGTCGGCAGAGGGCGCTTCCAGAGCTGCTCGCATTTTAGTGCAAATCTTTTTAAAGGCAAATTTGCCAACAATAATAGAATACATTTAATAACTGGGTTCTGGGTATATCGTAGTCGAGTTCACTCGACTACAGCACTCTTACTTGTTTGTGTTTATTATTGACTAACCTGCACTTTTCACTGATTATCCATATCAACTATTAATTTTTCGAATATAAATTAAATTAATTAATTAATTTTTCATAGCTTCTATAAAAAAAATGTTGCTAAGAAGCTCTTTTATTAGCTTGAAAGCCGTCAAAAGTCGAATCTTACTCTTGCAAAATTAATACTAAATTAACTGTTTTGCATTTAGTAGCAGAATAAAGGATAGAATATGTAATAAATGTATATTCGACTTAAATAAGACGCATACTTTGAATACCAGCTTACTTTGCATTTTTTAGCATTTATTTCTTGTCCATTTTTATTAACTGCTTTGTGACCCAAATCCTACATAAATTATGCAAATCCTTAAAGTCTTAGCCCTATCTTTAACAAATTAACCCCTCCATTGTCAAACGTCTTAAGGTAAGCTATTCGCATTTTATTTAAACTGTTTATCACATTGGCCGGCATTTAGTCATGGGATTACTTAGAAAATAAAAGAATTATTTCATGGAATGAAAGAAACGAAACGAATACCCATATTTATTCACCTAGCTATAAAGGCTTGGCGATTATTTATTTTATAGTTTTTCTTGGACTTAGAGCAGATTGACAGGTAATTGCATTTTGGTTTCTTTTGTTTTTTTTTTATTTCCATCGTCCTTCGTCACACCTTGTTCAACATTTATTTTGATGTTTTTATGTTGTTTTGTTTTGTTGGTTGGGAGGTGAGGCTTAAGCCTGAGCAGAGTTGTGTGTAACGAGGCGACAGTTGATGAGATGTAAACATCAAGACATTGCCCAGTGCAGTGCTTAAGAATAATATGAAATACAATACGTAGTTTAAGACCTCCGTCTTGAGAAAATATGTAAGCCAATGAGAAAAGGACCCCTGAGAATGTAACGATGGTGAAGGAGAAGGGAAAGAATGGGGCAGGTAACGACCGCTTGCTCTTTGAAGCGGCAGGGAAAATCAATTTCCTTTTGGCAGTGTGTTTCTGGCGCTTTTGCAAAATGAAGCCTGACATTTATTACCATATAAACAGGAAGAATTATTTGTAAGAACGCACAAAAGGAGCGCTGGGACAAATCCGGAAACTGCAGCGCAACAATACTAAACAACTTCACACGTCCCCTCTGCACCTTAAATGTGTGTATTCCTAAAGCGCCAAGGATGTAGGCTGATTGTGTATTGTACATATTGAACTAAACTTTGTGAGCAATACAGGAAAGCAAAAAAAATTTGACTCCAAATTGTTCACCCACTCACACAGAGCGCACAGTGGTTCCAAGACTCAGCTAGTCTTTCATGTCATCGTGCGCATGATAAATGATTAAAATTGTAAAGTTTTTTTTATTTCTTTTTGTAGCAGCCCTGAGGATATTTATCATTTTTTGTAGACAGCGGAGATTCTCTTTACAAATTATGCTACAAATGCGATGAAATGATTAACGCGCGAAGTGGGAGAAACATTTTATTGAAATAAATACATTTTGTTGGCAAAGGAAATTGGTTAAAGGTTGAATGCTTCAAAGTTTACTGTTGAAAAAATATATTTGTGCCACTGTAAGAATTATATTAAATATTCAGTTACATTTTTGCCAATTTCCGTTGAGAAAACCAACAAATAAGTAATGCCCCAACCGCCTTATTTTCTTACAGGTGGGCCGATTATCATGGCAAGCAATGTACAGCAACAGCAACAAGTGTGGCAGCAATATACAACTAGAGGGCAACAGCAGCAGCAGCAGCAGCAGCAGGTGGCAGGTGGAGGAACAGTCGTGTGCCAACAACAAGAACAAGGAGCATGGTCTAAGCAGTTATTGCAACAGCAACATCAAAAGCAACAACAAGAATTTGAGCTTGAGCAACAACAAGAGCGAACTCAGACGACGCATACCTCATCGCAGCGGCAGCACCGTCGTCTATTGATCAGTAGCCGACCAGCAACGTCAACGTCAGCGTTGCATAGTGGCAGCGGCCTGAGCCGCCTATGCAACAATCTGGACGCACTGAGGCAATCCTTGAGGCAGCCGCAATTTTGTTCGTGGGCAACGCTACTGCTACTGCTGCTGTTGCTGGCCACGCATGGAGATTTTGTGCAGGCGGAGGGCAATGTTGGTAAGTCACAAACATGCATTAAAACAACCACTTTGTATTACTACCACACACGCACTGCACACACTCTGGAGACACGCTGGATGCGTGTGGCAACAGCAACAAATTTACTAGTTAAATTAAAAAGTTTTCTCGACAATCTAAATCCAAATCCCAAATCTGCCTTGCTGGCCAGCTTTTAACAAGATTTGCAGTGCAACCATGTTTTTAACTAGTTTCGTGTCGTGCATAAACCAATTGCACCCACTGTAAAACAACACCCAACTCGCACAGGCTTAAATAACTTCGCACGTGTGTGTGTGCGGTTGTATTTTGTTACTCGGTAGTTTGACCGGAAACAGACAGACTGTGACAAGCTAAACAAATTTAAGTTAGATTATCAAATTAAGGTTGCACATCAAAACAACAACTTTATTTTTATCCTGAATTAGACTCATATTTGTGCTTGCTTTGTAAGTGAAAACTTAAACTTCCTTTGCACCATTCAGTTCTTTCCAATGCCATGTAAATTTTAAATCATTTAAATGGAAAATCCTCCGAAAAATAGAAACTTTTTGCTTGTTGTTAGAACTAACTTATAAATATAAAAAAAATTTCTAAAAATCTAAGTCGACAACAGCAAAACTATGGTGTTTTGTTTTTATTGTTTAAAAGAAGAAATTATATAAATTTATAAACTATTTAAATTGATCTGTAAATTTGGAATTTTAAAATACTAATTTTTAATTGAATATAGGTAACAAAAAGCTAGGTTTGTTGTACGCGTGTGAAAAACTCTAGACTTAAATTGAAAAAAGAATTGGGTTTTAGAAACATACTTTCAAGCATAGTAAGGTGAGTTACAAGGAATTACTAAAATTCAACGCAATTTTCTTTTTGTGTGTACAACGTATGTAGGTGTAAAGCTAACTGAAAAACCTAAAAAAAAAAACCAGTTATTATTTACATACTCTTACAAAAAGTCAAACTTTGGTTTGTGTGGCGCTATGCACATCAGTCTAACTAAATGCGCATTCTGGCATTGTGCATCTGGGGTTTATAAAATGCATATATAATGCATGGTTAGGGCACGTCGGTTAGCAAGTGTTAACCCGGCAGCACCTGAACAGCTCTTTGGCTCAACTGTACTTTTCCATTAGCAAAACGTCAGCAGCTTAAACTGAAAACTGAAACTGCTGGAGGAGGAGCTGGAGCTGTATGGGGTGCAGCCCCTGGTGCGGTCGTCATGGCAACAACCAGTTGCTGTGGCTGTTGCTGTACCTCCTGTTGCAACTGATGCGAAAATTTTGCAGCTCGGACGTCAGCAATCAACCCACACAGAATGTGTGTGTATGCATGGAGAGCTGTCTCTTTGTGTGTTTCTATATATATATATGTGTGTGTGTGTGAGTGTGTTTCTGTGCATTTATGCATCAACAGGAGCTAGGGCCTGGGATTTATTGATTGCCAGCCAGCTGCTGTTGGCTGCTCGTGTGTCTTCCACGCATCCTGTTGCTGTTGTGTTGCAGACTCAGACTCGTAGATAAATGAACTGGCATTGTCTGTTGGAGCTGTGGGCTGACTGTATCTGCCACACACATACACTTCTTATTGTTGTTGAGCGTGTCATGTATAAATTAGTAAGCAACTTGCATTATCAGCAAACTGTAGCAGCAACATCATCATTAGCAGCACTCAAGTTACAACTTTTGCTGGCGGCAACCATAAAATTTAATTAGAAGCTGAAAAGAATGTGTCTAACATGCTGCTTTTTAACAATGCATTAAAATTCTACTCCTTTGGCAGTCAACAACAACCACTTTATTAAACTGACATCAAGGCAAAGGCTGAAACTTAAAGTGCCTGTCAGCATTGTTGCTGCTGCTACAACTTTTGCGATGACAATTGTTCGTAATATTTTAAAAACAAATATAGCAAATTTAAACCAAATATTTGCGTATTTTACATTAGTTGTTGCTGGCTTCTACTCTCCATATTTGTTTGCACTGCAGCACATTTAATGAAATTAAAGCACAAATTTAATTTCCAATTGTAAAACAATACTATTGTCTATTCAACGCATTTTTGCTTAAATTGATTATGTATTATTCATTATATAACAATTTTCAACCAAGTGCAGCGCTAATAGCATTTGCATTTCCATTTGAGCGCTGCTAACATATATTTTTCACTCACCTTTTGAAAACCAAAACCAAACACTGACTGAATCAGATTTTAATCTTTCTCTTTCACAATGCAGTGAAAAGTGTGTATTTTTCTATTTTGTTGTGGTATCCTGCAGGGTGAACTTGTCGGACGAGGAAAGTCGGTTTGGGTGGTAGACCTAAAATAATTAAATACAAAGAGCCCAAATACATGATGTGAATTGCTATTATTATGATGTGTGTTTGAATTTATTGATTTAAGGGTAGAAAATATTGCGAAATTTGCATTTCCATTTAATTTCCTACATATTTGCAATTTATTACATTTTCAACTGATTGCGTAATCAGAGAAAATTGAGTCACTTAAGAAAATGTAATGCGGATTGTGGTTTAATGAAAAATTGTTGGCCTAATGTTAAATAAATATGTTAAAACAAACAAATATTAAAATTAATTTTGTTGACTAATTTAAATTTTATCGGAATTTTCTTCATGTTTTGATAATATGTTTGAACGTTCCACGTGAGTCAAACATAGCCAAAAAGTATTTAACTTTTGTGCAACTAAGCCAGTCTGCAATTGCCAACAGAAAGTTAGTAAAAAGAGTGGCTAAAACTTGGATAAGTGCCGCATTATCTGCTGTTCTGATGTGTTGTGCCTGTTAAGTGCAGCTTTGTGCCCGCCTCCAAGTGCAACAGCTTTTAATTTTATGTGTGGCAAGAGTTGGCGCAATTGTTAGTAATTGCAACAGTTAAATTGCCCACCGTGGCTCACCTCCAAAACTTGGCAACTTTCGGGGACGCCAGTTGCAGTTGTTGGCAGCTTGTTCTTGTTCGCCGTGCCCCATTTTCAGCAGGCTCAATAAGTGCCTTAGAATGCAGTCAAACGGAAATGCCGAGCGGAAAAGTCGAGCAGTTTCCTGGTCTGGCGGAAGTCACAAATATTGTTGTCTGCAACAGGAGAAATGCTGCTCGATTATTTCACCAACATTGTGTAAAAACAATAATGGTATATGTGCATCGCAAGGATGCCACGCCTTTTTTAACGTCTTGTGGCAGGCAGGTTGGGAGGGTTAGTTAAGCAGAAAGCGTTCTTGTTTCAAGTAATTTGAGCGAAGGGAGCATTTTCATTAGTTACAAGTTGTTGCATTTAATAAATTAAGTTGCCGACACATGCAGCAACTAGAGTCGCCTCAAAATCAGGGCACTGTTGGGTTGCAATAATTTTTCATGTCTCACATTCTACAGTTAGCACAAAGCGTGCGAGAGAAAAGATAGCTCTTCTTTTCTTTTTTTTGCCAAGTTAACCAGCGGCTATCATTTGAAACACTTTAGATGATGGAAACACTAACAAAGCTTTTTGAAGAGTACTTGCCACACATATTCAATGATGTGTACAACCTGCAGCCAAATAGGGAAAGTATAAGTATTTTCTGCGGTCTGCCGAAGTTTTAACACCTTTGCAGATATCGCAGATGTGCCATAGAAAATTCAGAGCTTAGCCAGAAATCGGTTATTATTATGAAGATGTAATAAACTCGGCAATCATAAACCTACCTCTCAACGTCAGCAACTTGGTTGTCTATCAGAAATTTGAAGGACACTCAACTACCAAATATGAAGACTAGGAATAGGACAAGTTTTGTGGAGTGGAACAAATGCACAAAGTTGAAATTGAGGTTAAACTAATCGCAAGTGTAATACATAACGGTGGCAACATATGCTAAATGTCAGCTAGGTTTATATTCTTATTCTTACAATTTTTTAGATTTCAGCCACATTTTTATGCCAGCACTCAAATGACAAGTCAAGGACTTTGTTTTCCTGTAGTAAGCAGTCGCGTACTTTGTACTTTGCTACTTAATATTCTCAAAATAGTATTTGTCTGCGCATTTATTGGGAAACGAATAAAAGTCAAGTGACGATATTATTGCCTAAAAGTTTGTACAAATTTAAAATGACATGCCAAGGATAAATGTATTCAGTATGAAATTACTGCTGCGAGAATATTTTATGCTTTTGCAGTTATATATTATAGCCAATGTTAGTTTGAGGCTGTCAGATGTGGCAAAGTACTTGTCTCAAGAGTTTAATCAAATATAAAAGTTTGGCCTTTTAGTAAGTGCTTCCAAGCTTTATTATTTTAAAAAATTTTATAGTCTGGCTAATAAAAAAATAAGAAAAGTTGACAAAAGCCTAAAGATCAGAGAGACTTTTTATGATGAAATATCTGAAGTAGTAATATTTTGCTTAATAAGGAAAATATTTTATCCGTAAGCATGGTAATATTTTCTATATTGAATTTCATATGCATTCTTTCCCCAATGTAAGTTTTATTTCTCATATCTTACAGATATATCGTTAATTAATATATAAATATAATATATGTTTAGGATATTAGAACTTGATTATCTATCATTATTTTATAGAAAACATTGTCTTTAACAATTCAATTATGAGACCTCATAAAATTGTGCACAAGGGCAGAATGAAATGGTGTCTATATTGAAAGGACATGCTCCTTAGACGTATAGAGTGGCAGCAGCGTGGCAGCTACTGGCACGTTAATTAAACTAGGGGAGTTGAAGGTATTGAAAGGCAAGCATCAAGATGAAAATGTAATTAAGAGATAAAAACGAAACAATGTTGTGTACATGTGTGTATTTGAGTGATTTTGTGTGTGTTTCTCTTGTGTTGGGGCCAATCAGCTGAAAGATGAAGAAAAAAAGTTGAGTTGACAGTCGCAGCTAGAATTAATAATAAGTTTACTTTATAGTCCTTGCAACGGCAGGCTAAAATCTAGAATTGGAATCAATCAGTCGCAAGGTAGTAAGAAGAGCTCATCAATAATGGGGAGATGGGGATGATGAAAACGCGTGGCTAATGACTAATATCCGTAATCATCATAATGATGCATAAAAATGATATGTGTTATAATAAGTATAGCTTGAAATTGGCCGCCAAATTACCAGCGGGCATGCCATCAAAATTAACGGATCATCGTAAATATTTGCAGCTGTACATATCCATAAATACGATTATATATATCCATATGCGTGGTATATGCCACAGTGAAGTGCAAATATGCGTAAAATTGCTCACATATTGCGCACAGACTTGGAAAGCATACACAAACACACTCAAGCACACAATCACATTTGGCATATTAAGCACAGAAATGTCGCAACCAACAAAAGAAACAGAGGAACCATTAAGACGTCCTTCTATCAAGCAATCAACAGTGGGAGTTCAGCATTTTCCTGTTGCTAAAAATCAGATGGTATTAAGTCTAAATTTAAATCTTCCCCACTATGGAAAATTATGAAAAAATGATCAATATATATAAAGATTAATCTAAAAGTCATATCAAATATCTATCATATCTATCCCTTGAGCATTTCCACTGGGTATCATATTAGGTAAGCAGACCATCTCTAATTTCTTTTTATACTTTTGCGTCTGTGTACTTGTTCATATTTAGCATATTGCTATGGGCGTGATAGTCACACACACACATACACGTACACACACATTTACATTTATATTTAGTTATTGCCCGCTAGCATAATGCGAGCAATTACTTTCTGGTTGGCACTTTGTTTTGGGTTCGCTTTTGAAGTGTATCTTTTTGTTTGCTTAATTTGCCGGCGGCTCTGGACCAGAATCAGCAGTACTAGTGGAAGTTGGGAATACACAGGACGAGTCGCAAGCCCATTTGGCAGGCGCAAAAAAAAAAAACTAACAGCCAACCACTGGAATAACAACAACAAGTCACACTAAAAATTGCGAGCACTTTTCATATGTTGCATAATTTATGCAAATGTATTTATTGCCGCGCCGCAACGTATTCAACACAAAACGTAAGCAATGGTGGCACAGAGTCGATTTCTGGCATGCCTTGCCAAAGCAAATAAATGTTAATTTCATGGTAATATCGTTCACTCGACTGCAAGGTGTAACAAAAAGTAAACTCTGTTAACTGCCACCACTTTCAGCAAAAACATAAACAACTCGTGCAAAAACTAAGCAAACGAGAAAGCAAAAGTCAACTAAATGTGTATTGATGTACATTCCGCACATGCCAGCTCTGTGTATGTACGTGTGCATACATATACTGGGTAAATATACACATACATATATGTATATCTTTAAGTGTGTAGAGGGTGTGAGTGCTTTGACTTGTATTTGCATGTTGCCTACTTGCTTATGGGAAGCCAGTGGCTGTTGCTGTTGCATAAGAACAAAACACAAAAAACATGTAAAATTCATTGAAGCCACCAGCAGCTGTGTATGTGGGAAACTTACTTGTAAAGGGGGCATACACACATGTGTATGCACAGTAAGAAATACTGAGGTAAAATAAACATTTCTAGCGATCTTTGTTTCAAACCATTACCGTAATAAAATTCTGCATCATTAATATTTAACAAAAGGAAATTATTTGAATCACAATATTCCAAAAAATTTAAGCTTAAATTTTTGATTTGAATACTTTACTGCTTAGTAAACAACAAGAGCCAATTAATTACCAAATTGTTTACTGTGTATATATACTTGTGTATTTTATATATACTTGTGTATTTGTGGTGCCACGCCTTGAGATTTGTTTTGGCCGTAGGCTCGGCTGCTTGGGCGTGCTGGAAATTTAATAAGAATTGGACTTTTATGTTTTTCGCTTCTAGCATATGGTGCGCACACATACAATCACACACACCAAAACACACACATAAATGAGTGTGTGGGCGCCTTTTCCGCGGGGCGTCCTTAATTTGGCATTAATACCCATTAGATGCTCAAACAGCAGCCCCTTCTCTGTTAACCTTACACATCAGCTCCCTTGCCTTGTTTCTTAGTGACCTTAACCTATTGTGCTAATGATGTGATTTATCTGCATTCAGCCAAACGCCATTATTTGCACAGCCCCACGATAAATTAATAAATGAATTTCATTTGGCCATCAGCGTAACATCGAAAGGATTCATGTATCATTTATGGCTACCGGTAATTATTTCCATTGATTCTAATGAATCCAAATAAAGGTTAATTTTTAATAATTAGTGATTTTTAATGCACTTACCCAAAACTCAGTTAACAGTATTAAAAGTAAAGCGAAAATCAATTTTGGATAAATGTATGTCTATTTAAAGTTTTAATTGCATTCGCAAATTAACCTGACCTGATTTCAACGCCAATTAACAAAATGTGTCGGCATATGGCCACAATTTAAATTAGTTTTTTGTTCAATGTCAATGTCATAATATATTAATGGGTAATGTATTGCAAAAGGTTAAATTTGTGTTAATTAAATAAAGCTGTTGACTGTTAGAATGATGGATCCAAATCTGGTATGGCCATTTTTAAAAAATCAATTAAGTTAGCCCGTCGAAGAACTGAGTCTATTGCAAAAGTCTGAATAATCAAGTTAATATTTAAAATTTATATAGATGAAATTTAATTCTGAAATCAATAGTCTTGCAGGACTTTGTGCTCTTAAATATTCTAACCATAAGTACAATGTCGATGTTGTTTTTGTTGCTTCTAATTTATGCAGAAATATCTAATGAATTTTAATGCCGGAAAGCGCAAGCGAAAAGAAAATCAAGCGAATGAGGGCAATGGGCAGGGATTGGGAGAGGGTGAGCGAGTGGGAGTGGGAGGCAGTGTAGGCCCCAAATAACGATGTAGCGCGCTGTGCAAATTAATGAAAATTCATGAGTAATTCTTTTGTCTTAAACGAAAGAAGCGCTCTTAGGGGATAGGAGACCCTTAACGAGTGCAAATTAAAAGCAGAATCCAAATATAAATGGGAAGCAAATCGTTGAGGAGAGCACAATGGTGAGGAATGTGCACAAAATAATAAGCAATAAAGATTTGTGTATAATTTTTCTTATGGCAATTTACCAAACTGCTTAATTGCACATTAAAGCTAAGAAATGCGTTTTGAAATTAATTAAATGGCTCGAGAAGAGGAGGTGCTTAGCTAGGATCATGCAGGTATCTCGGGGACTTATTTGTTTAAAGGCATCATAAAGCCAATTGCCAGGAAATTTGCATGCACAAGAAGGAGACTGCTGCTTCTTACGCAAGTAGCCAGCTTAGCAATGCAGCCCCACCCACCACGTCTTGTCTGCCTCTCTGACATAAATTTTCTGCTCTATGTAAAATGCAGCAAGTCGTTGCCTAATATCCTGTGCTGACTGGCGAAATGCACGATGACATTGAAGCTATCTCCTGGCTTCTCGGCTGGGGACCATCAATCAAACATAAAATTGAATTTTGATTTTCCATTTGGCATTTTCATTTGGATTTGACTGCGTATTGGATTGCAATCAAGCAACGCATCTGTCGTCCCGTTTCCGTTTAATTTCAATTCAAATCTCCTCGAACTTTCGGTCAAAAGTCACTGGGGATGACAATTTCCATCAATAAAACCGTAATTTCCTAGAAATACCATAAAATAGTTTTGAGCAGCAATGTCGCTTGTCAAGCTGCAAAAGATTTTTCATTAGGCATTTCTGGGAAAATGCATTACTTCGAATATCAAATAAGTTTCGCACAATAACTTTACCGCGAAACGTAATACGGAAATATTACCAAGAAATAAAGCAGTCAATGAGATGCTCGTTAAATTGGACAGAATATGCACTCAGCTTATAAGTTCGGTTGGGAAGTTAAAGTGTCTTATCAAATTGCTTGAATGAAAATGAAGAAGCAAATATTGTTTGCCCGTACTAAATCCTTGTTTAATACTGATTTGTTGAGAACTTAAAATGAATAAATTCACTTCGAGAAGTTTCATTTTGAATATCAGCTTTGCCTAAGACTTAAAGTAATCCATTCAGTTGCTGTTCAATATTGATTGTTAATAGTTTAATATTCTCTTTAATGTAAATTTAAGGCATACAACTTAAACAACTACGAGCCCCTTGGTCCTTGGGCATGTTAATCAGTTTAAGGACATCCTTGTCGCATTACCCACTGTGGCAAACAGGCACAAGACAAATGAAAGCAGTCAGAAAAATATACGGTCCCTGGTGTTTATACTTCAGTGCAGTGTGTTTAGTCACTTTTGTGTGACTGCTGCAAGGACAAGCTTTATGTGCTTAATCTGCCGCTTGTTGCTGCCACACTCAATTTATATTTTCGGGCCACAGACAAAAGGAAAAGAGCAGAGCACAAAAAAAGTTCATATTTATGCGGCACGCTCATTTAAATTGTGCAACTTGGCCGCCTAATTGCGTGCTAAATTTGTGGCTGTTTTAGGCCAACACATTTTTGTGGGCCAACAAATTCCGCTAGATAAATCAAAGCCGCTGGGCAAAAGGCTGACGTGTCCCAGCGGGGTCATCCGAAACAGGACAGCATTTAGTACACTCAGGCATGTCCTGAGCATTTCAAAATTTATGAATTAAATGAGTGCGCATAAATCAGCAAACAAAATGAAAAAGTGCTTAGCCAGCCCAAAAGGAATTGCCAGCGAACGTTGAAGCTGAAAGTCATGAAAACAAGACAGGCACAATTGTGGCGGCCTAGCCGCTCCTCTTCGTGCTGCATTTGCCATCTGTCAGTGGCTTAGTATTTGTTGCTGCTGTGAAATACCGCTGCTTATTTACACTTCATAAGGTTGCAACAAAAGCATGCCACAAGCCAAGTTAACAGAGAGCTGCATGAGCTTTACTTGTGTGTGTGTGTGTGTTTTTTTGACGAATATGTTGTAATATGTGTCTAAGGGGTTTGTCGTCTAAAGAACTTAACCAAACACAACGAACACTCGCTTCCTTAAGATTCTATAATTTGTTAAAATAAAATTAAAACAATTATTGGCTGTGTTTAATTCCTAATTTGCCACTATTATTATCATTCACATACAGAGAAAACTTACACAACATTAGCTATTTTGTTACCTATATTATTATTAAATAAGTGTTTTAAGGTATGTATGAAATATACAAACAAAGAGATATGAGAAATATACAAACATTTTAGATAGTTAATAAATCTATGTAAATAATTCGATTGATTTGATAATCATTTGAATTAAGGTTTCGAACCAGCGACATGTGATTTCTTAAAATTCATGACGACATTCTTGTAAGTGTATATATCTCTTTGAAAAGATTTCACCGTATAGCTGACTTATCATATATTTTGTTAATACTTTCATAAGGGTATTAAAACTTTAACACGTTAAAGAAAACTTTTTATACTTGTTGTTCCTGATGTTTTGCTGCAACTAAGCCCATAAGCAGCTGCACGGCATTAGACAGCTGCCCGTATTTGGAGGCACTGCATCCACCATCCACCATCCACTGCGTCCTGGCATCATTATGTTTTATTTGTTTGTTTGCTTTTGCTGTTGAGCTATGCTGCTGCGTGGCGCATGTGTGCGGCAAAGCATTAAATGCAAAGGCACATATGTACGAAGTAGTCAGTTTAGGGGTGGTGGGGGTGGTTGGAGGAGTGGCATAACTGACGGCTCGTATGTCTTGTTATGTGGGCCTTTAACGAGCTAGGCGCCACTCGCACACAGCTTTGTATCTATCATTTCTCGTATTGCATGTTTTCGTTACCTTCATCTTTGTCCACTGCCCCTCTTTTGACATTTTCCTTCTTGCCTTTGGCTTACTCAGATTGCCAGTGGGCGCGCTCTGATTTGCTCCTCTTTGGTTTGGTTCGGTTCGGCTCTTGTCTTTGTCACGATTAATGGTCGCCCTGTTATTATTATTATTATTTATTTTGCTTTGTGTGCTCGTCCCTGACAGTTGTTGTTCGCCCCAATGATCTTCTTCCTCCTCTGGCCATGTTATTTTAGCCTTGTTGCTTGTCCTAGCCATTGACACACGTTGTCGAGCATTTCTCATTTTTATGTGAATGCCCCCGGAACAACATCATTAAAGCATCTACAGCACACGCACAACTGCACAGTGGTTCCAAAGCACAGTGCTTTTTGCAAGCAGCTGATGTAAAAGGTTTGCGAATGAATGTAGAACTCAATGCACCCGAATTTCATGTTAAAATTATAAAAAATTTAATAATATAAGAAATATTTTGATTGTTGTTACTTTGGGAGTTATAACAGTATTTCTAACATTTGAAAGCAATCAATGAAATCATTGGAGAATAATGATTGAATTTCTTTAAAATTGTTTCCAACAAAATATTCAATTTAATTTTTGATGCAATACATTTGCTTCACAATTTTTGTTTGCTCAAAATTGATATGGAATAATTTATAACAGGAATCACAGTGCCGCTGAACCGCCCATAAGAAATGCCGCGGTTTCATATTTTTGTTTTATTATTTTGCACATCGCACATACCACACGTTAGCCCTGCCACCGTTGCACCTTCGCTCACACGTGTGGGTGGACAGAAAAAAATGTTGTTATGAAATAAAAATCTTTTTCAAATTCCTTGACCCGAAAGCAAATAGCAGCGGTGCAGGGCCCCAACAGAGGGTCGGTTAAATAAACAGGCAAAGCTGCCCGGAAACTGAATCTGAACCAGAACCAGAAACTGGGATCTGAGACCTGGGACCTCGCAAGCAGGATTGTGTTAAAATATGCATGGCCGTGGACATCAATCAAAAATGCGGAGCACTCTGTGGATGCTGCCAGCCTCAATTGACGCTGCGCACAATTCATTGGGGTGGAGTGCAGTGGGTGGTGCTTGTGTTGGGTGTTGGAATTTTCAATTTTGTCTTGCGGCAGAATTTATTAAATTGTTGTGGTCGCTTCGTTGTTTGCGAACCATTGCCATAATTTATGTGTAGAAAACAATGTCAGGACCAGTTCCATAGAGACGTTCTTGCTTCTAACCACAGAGCAACAGTTACCGCTGGAACAACTCGCACAGCTTCCGTTTCAGATGCTACTCAGAGTCCTATCTACCTCTCTCCCTTTCTCTCTCTCTCTCAGTCTCTTTCTCTCTCTTCCTTGATTTCCTCCAGTTTCTCGTTCCAGCTCGTTAACAGGCATTCGGGATTCAGCGCCAACATATCAATCAAATGGAAGATCTATCCACAACGGTCACAATAAATGAGCGATGGGCGTTACGCAATCGACTGGGCGTTGCAGATGGGGGCGTGACATTGTGCTGATATTGGAATGGGATGCCTGATTTTGATTTGTTATCCTGGCTTTTTGTTGCTGCAGTCGAAGACTGAAAATTACTGCAATTGGAATATTAGTTTATGTCTCGCTAATGTGTTCAGCATTGTTCCCATAAATCTTTTCATTATTAAATGAGTATATACTGGGCATTAACGATTAGATTTCTTTTTGCTTCTGCCACTTCACGCAAATCATCATAAATTATGTTAAACTGCCACAGTTAAGAAGAGCTGTTTAAAACAACATTTACTTACACCTTAAAAGAAAAGCCAATGCTTTTGAGCACAAGTCCAAATCATATTTAAATATAAAAGGGAAATGTTTTACCCAATGCTTAATTGAAAAAGTTAAGATATATGCTTGTAAAACTTTTTGCTGGTGCAGCCTTTGAGACTGGCTAGGCAATCTCCGAAAGTAATCTCCCAAATTTGAGAGGAATTTTGATAAACAAAAATTTCTTTGCCACTTATACTTTTCTCAAAGTATGCATTTATAAAAAAAAAATTGTATTCTGCGCATTTTTTATGTAAGGCATTAAAAATAGCACTTTATGTGCTTTGAAGTGCCTTAAAATGCTTTCATTGCAGCTTGAAACCAGTTAAATTAAATTAAATTGAAACATACTGTGAATATTCTAGACTAGTTTTGCTTAGATTGCAGCTTGAAACAAATTAAATGAAATATAAGTGAGACAAACTGTACTATGAATATTATTATGAGATTTTATAAGATGTATATATATACTATATGAAGTTTATAATTTAAACATTTCATAGTGAATAATATATATGCGCAACGTTTTTTTATTCCATCTCTTTAATCCCCTACGGTCCTTTAGCAAGAGTTCAATTTACTTGCAATAACAGCTGCACTTCACTTTTTTTTTTAACGACACTTCCAAAGGATTCACGCATTTTGTCGAACAAATCGAGCGCATAAAAACTTAAACTTAGAGTGCGAGTGTGAGTGAGTGAAGTAGAATTGGGTTCAGAATGGGGCAATTTGGTAGTCGCTGTAACACATTTGCTGTTGCCATTTGAGGCTTTTAGACTCGTTTTGTTTTATTGGCTAACCACCTATGCACTGGGCCATTTTGCGGCCAGACCTCCCATCAACCACAACTGAACTGCACTATTTTCATAGCACATTTTCATGGCGTAGGTGGTAGAGGAAAATGTTGAATATTGCGCATACGCCGCTGCGTGCGCTGCCTTATCGTGTGAAGCATTGGCAGCTAGATACATGCACAGCCCCGGACATGAGCGTGCATATTTATGAGCCTTGGCTAAGGACGCTGCTTATTGAACTTTGATGTGGGGCGTGATTTACTTTTCAAGTCCCTACAACAGTGTTGATAGACCTGCAGTAGAGAACGAAAGGTATTAAGATTCGTGTTCGGGACTTAAGATATTTGCTGCAAATATAGAGTGAATGTGAGTGAAGGCTTAGCGTACAGCTCGTGTAGCAGAGAACATTGAGCAACAGACTGAAATGAATATGGAGAAAAGTCTAAAGCTAATTATTTATAGTACACAGCATGAAATATAGGCTGTCTAGCGTAAAGTTTGCGTTTTGTTAACTGTCCTACGCTTATGACGCAAAACCAATTAGACAGAAAAAAAAATGGCTTTTCGAGATGCCACAACATTTGCTTCGTGCCATATTTCAACTGTCGGTCACGTGCCACATGCCACGTTCTACATTGGCCCCATTTGGCAGATATTTGTCAGACAAGCTTCTTTTATTGACAATATCAATCTGTCTTGTTGACAATGCACAAAACTAGTGCGATTCTTTAAAGCTGTCATTTGGCCAAATAAAGTTAGTGTTGGGTGTACAATAAACTTGTCCGCCATTTGACATTTAATAGTGTACCTAAAAGCCGGGAAAAGATATAGTAAAGAAAGTGCCAAAAAATGTTCTGCTTTTAACGGGCGCACTTAAGTTATCACATTGACACCACTCGTGCGACAAATGTCAGCATTCGTTTAGCCAGTTTCGCAAATTAGTTTACACATCTTGTGCCACGAAGCCACATATTAATTGTGATGGTGCGAAAACGGCTAAATTATGCATATTAATTTTAGTCGCTTATCAGACAAGTTTCAGCCCCAACTGAACCCGAAGCTGAGAAATAGACTGTAAAATGCCCTGTGAAGGATTTTGGTTGTTCAATTAATCATACAATTCGATGATTTCAATTGGAATTGCTGTTGCCTCCAAAAGCCTATATAAATCCTTTTCTGGCAGTACAATTTTTTTTTTATATAAATTTGAGCTTGGTTAAATGATAAATGTTTTGTTTTTCTTTCGTTAATTTAAATTACAAACATACCCTAACTACAGGGTATAACGACTGGCCCTATAGAGATTAATTTTTCACAAGGGCCATGCTGCAATTATACAACAATTAAAAACAAACGCTTGAGAGCGTTGCAGGAACAGTGAAATTTACGGTTTGGCTCGTGGTGGGTTGCTGGGAAACTACGGTTTTGGCGGTAACCCGCACACAAATTACTGCGGCTTAATTAATGGCCAAGAAATGTTTGTGCGTCAACAAGCAAAAGTTGGAAAAGCCTACCCAAACCCAAAAAAAAAAAAAATAAATAAAAATAAAGACGACGCAAAGCTGTTGACAACAAAAAAGTTTTTTAGGGGGTGCGGTGCGTACTATGTAATGACAGGCGTTGGCATCCCCTACTTGAGTTTAGTTTGGCTCAAAGCCGGCGACTAGAAAGTGCCACAATTTTCAGGCACACGCAACGCTACCGCAAACTCAGCTGCGAGTTTTGACGTCACAGCAGCAGAACCAGCAGCCACAACGTGAAAAGACTATCTACGGCAAATCGAACCCTAAATACCCTTGCGAACTTGTTTGCAGTTGCTTCCATCAACTTTTAATTATCAATTTATAAACTGACTGATCATTCCTATGTCAATTACCTGATGTTTAAAATGCGTTACCCATTAAACAGAAGAACAGTCACGTTTGGAGCGACGTGAAAATTATTAAAGTTAATAATGGGTTTCTATAGTCCTTTCTCAGATTTTTCATACCCAGTGCTAAAGTTCAAATAACCGCGTGGCGACAACAGACATTTGACTAAGCATCAATCTTTGGTGTGGGCAATATGTTGTAGTTGTCTCTTATTTGTTGATGTTGCTGGCTTGTATGTGTGTGTAAGTGTGTGTATATGTAGTGTGTAAGTGTGTGTATATGTAGTGTGTGTGTGTGTGTCATGTGCGACATGCTCGTAAAAAGCGTTTATTTAGCCAAGAGCCAGGCAAGTGGCACATGACACCAACAACACCAATAACAAAGACGCACCGACAAAATGGCGACGTGCCAAAACTCTGCTCTGGAAATAGGGGTTCTGCTCTGAAGCGTCTGAGGGTTGGCGTTTCTGCCCGGGTTTGTTTAGTATGGTAATGGTGATTTGGCTTTTACCACATCATTATGTCTTAACTGAAACTTGTTGTTGTTCTCTTTTTTCATGCTTTCTTTTTTTTTTGGTGTTTGTTAACAACTCTTTCATGTCGTTTTTTTTTTCTTGGTTTTCTTCCCTTTTCTTACAGGCTGCCAGTTTGTTAGGACGCTTTGCATATCCCACACCGAGGTCTGCTACGATGGTAAGTCAAGATACTAGCTGCGAAAACAGTCGATTAACTCAATAGACTACATCCAACAACAGGATCAGATTGTGTTTATGAAGTGTAAGCTGACTGTCTTTGTCAACTGATAAGTTGTGAAATATGACACAAAACATGGGTAATGGGAGCTTATGGTAATCGATACATATATTTATGGTTATCTTGCAGTTAATGGATTGCAGCTATTCTATTTTTTCTTTTGGCTCTAAATAAATAACGAGTTGAGACGGTACCTAAATCTTACCAAAGAAATATCTGATTTCTTGTGTTGCATTAAATACTAAACATTTTTATAATTGATCATAGGAGGAATCAAAAATGTTGAAGATATTTTTAAAAGTAAAGTAAAAAATTTAAGACAAAAATAGAGCTTTGGCATTTCTGTATAGTTCGCTCCAGTTTTTAAACATTTGAAATAATGGCTGGTCTTATTTTCAAACCTGGCCTGGTGCTCAATTGCTCTAAGTGCTCAGTAACATGCGAAAGGAACTTGCCATGCAATATAAACTGATTTCACATACAAACTGTGCTTGCGGCATTCCCCTCTCGAGAAGGGGAATCGATTGCCAACAAATTGCCAAAATGCGCTTTAGTGTCGGTATACCATAAACTCTAAATTGTGGGTCAACATGCAACTCTCACAATTGAGATTAAGTTTCGGTTAGAAGCCGCCCGAATATATTTGGGTATTTGCACAGCACTAAAACACACCAAGTGCATTCAGAAGGGGGTGGTCCAAACAAATAGTGAAATGTGGTTTCAGTGCAGGCGTTGACTACAGCAGTGCATTATCGAGAACATACTAAATTACGTATGCAAGTACTGTGCAATTTTTGGAATAGCTACTGCTATGGAGCGAAGTAGCGAGAACAATTCCATCAGCAGCTGCAGCTGCTGTTTGAAAAACCTGCAAAACATTGTGAAAATTGCTATAAAGGAAAAAGAAAGGTTGAAAAATGAGTGCTCAGCCACATAAGAGGCAAAAAGATACGCTCAACACAAAATAATTTCAGTCTTATCATTAAATATGTAGTTTTTTGATTTGAAAATTAATTATGTAAACACTAATTTGGCAAATATATTTGTATATATTAAAAAATAACTTGGAACAAATTGCTAATTAATTTGAGGTTCATAGTATTTCAAATTACATGTCAATTAAGTATTTCACCTAAATTAAATGTTTAAAATAAGTTTAAACCATTTTAAGTAAAACAAGTTATCTAAATAGTTGAGAATCAATTAAGGGTGATTTATACTTAAGTCAGTTAAAAATGTTGGCAATATAATGTATATGTAATGTATATAATATAATGTAAATCTGACTTAGACATTTATGGGAATAACAAGTTAATACCAATTCTGTGAAAATACTATTCAAGCAGTAAAGCTAATATTTATCTCAGTGTATGTAGACAGATGAGTGTGTTTGTGTAAGTATTGTATGCCAGTGAACTGCAGTTGCAGTTTCTTCTCCCAGTCCGCATTTACATTATGCAAATGATGTTCGAGACAGGCCACAAGAAGATATATTTTAATGCTCGTAACTCAGAGTGAAAACAAAGTGTGTCAGAGGGAGCGAGTAGAGAGCGAGATATTGTGCTGACAGCCATTGTAAGACATAGGCTATTAATACAGTTACGAGGCCTATTAAAATTGTGCATAATTTGCATTCCACAGACAACATCTTTGGCAAGTGCATACCAACCACTGGAGTCGACGTGGAGGACATTGAGAAGTAATTATCCTTGTTGCCAATTATGAATAATATTGTTTTTATGATCGTTTATTTGTTATATGTGTATGTATTTAGTATGTGGAATTAATACAATTGTTATTTATTATGCAGGACACCACTCACCGAGGACCAATCTCGACTGTTGGCCACCATGTTGGAGGAGCTTCAGGGCGCCGGCTTAGGCTGGGATCATCATTATGTCCAGTGTCGCATCCAAGGAGCACTGTTCTCGCTGCAACGACAACAACAGTTGCCGCCGAATCTGTGCGCAAATTTAGCTCCATCGCCTCCAGAATACGCTGATCCTGCAAGCGCTTTGGCATTCGTGCGCTTCATACCACCCGAGCAGGAGCCGCAGCTGGACTACTATGAGCCGGAACATGAGCAACTTTATCCGATGAGCAAGAAACAACTGCAGAACGGCGGTCTCGATAGCATCTTGCAACAATTGCAAGTGCAGGATCGTCGTCGCTTGCGTCATGATCCGCTCGAGCTGGAGCACTTTGGCAAGCTGGAAGGGCATGAGAAGAGCACACAACTGGAGCTACCAAGCGTAATGGACGCATTCCTCGCTACAGAACGACAGCGAATGGAACGAGAACAACAATTGCGTCTAGCCGAACTGGATGTCAGCCGAAAGGCGGAGCAACAGAATCGTCTGGAATTGTATCAGATCTTGGCTGACTCTGAGCCCGATCCGCAGCCCTATCAGCGCAAACAGCAGCCAGTGAATGCGATGGATCAACTGGAAGCGATTGTCGAGCAGCAACAGCAGCAGCAGAAACAGCAGCAGAAACAGCAGCAGAAGCAGAAACAGCAGCAGGAACAAGATACGCCGCAGGCAGCACCTGTCTATATGCCCGACGAGGTAAACGAGTCCAGTGAGCTCTATTTTCCGGATAACTTTGCACCGCTGAAGCGACGCGTAGCTCCACACTCCTTCTTCCGTGAGCTGGCCAACGAGCAGATAACACCCGAACTGGTGAAGCGACGTCCCGACAACAACGAAGCGCAGGAGCAGCAAATGGTGGCACAGGAGCTGGCCTTGGAGTCCAGTTTACGGCGAAATTCGCTGACACCCTTGGAGGAGGAGGCCATGTTGGCCTCCAATAGCTTCCCGCGCGCCCAGCACAATCAGCGCGTCTACACCGAGGGTGGTATGCTCCTGATGCCCCAGCTGCCCGAGCAGCTGTCCGAAGACTCTGCACAGGCGGATGAGCCAGCGGACATGAAGCAAACATTGTTGGCCAACATGTTGGGGTTTGCACGTCACGAGCGGTTGGATGTGAAGAAGCCAGGACCGCAGCTGGGTCCACCCGCAGAGTTGAGCAATCAAGTGGAGGCGGACAAGCCGCGACGCCCGAAGGACAATGTCAACAAGGAGGTGCTGCCTGCGCATATCAAGGGTGGCGATTCCAACGAGCCGTACAAAAAAAAGAAGATCATCAATGAGCAACACTCGGACGAGGATCATGCGCCGCACACCGTAGACACTGAATATGCTCATGTGTTCGTCAAGAACCCGTAAGCGAACGCTACTAATAAATCTTAATCAATTGTTAATCCATGTTAACTTATCCATTGTTGTGTGCTTCTCTCTTGCAGCATTGACAGTTGGTACGATGGGCAGCGCATAATGAATGAGCTGGCGCAAATACTACACATGCAGGGATACTTTTCTTATTTAACGTACGTTTCCATTTGCACTGATGTAAATTCCTGGAATTTATTGATATCTAAATCAAATGTTAAAAATTCCCTCAATTATCAATTGAATTATAGAGTTGTGCTTAAGCTAAAACTAATCTCACACTTGTTGCAGCGTTCAACCACACGAAGTAAGCTTCCGGGTGGACTCAAACAACCCCGATCGCAAGACGGCCGCCGATGTGGCACGCTACATCAATGAGAACCGCGGCGTCAAGAACAACATCCAACGGCGCGTCGGTTTCTATGTGCTGTACGCCGGCGTCGGTGATCGTGTCAAGGATCTGCGAGATCCGAGCATAACTGCGTCGCACATTGAGCTGGCCGAACAGGGACCGGATGTGACTCACATTATGGCCTATATGTTTGCCGGCGCAGGTGCCGCGGCGGTGATTGTGATCTTTGTCACATTGATACTGATCAAGCGACACGATCGCAAGCGTGATAAGTTGGGTGGATTGCAATCGGGTATGACGGGCGCGGAGAGCTGCAGCAAGGACTATCAAGAGCTCTGTCGCGCAAGGATGGCCGGTAAAAATGGCAACGCAACGCCGGGCAATGGTGGTTCTGGTGGTGGTGCTGGTGGTGCTGGCGGTGCTGGTACAACAGATCAGTCCCACAGCGGACGCATCACATCGCTGAGCAAGGAGAACGAAGCACGACCACCATCCTCACGCTCCAGCACTTCATCGTGGAGCGAGGAGCCAGCACTGACGAATATGGACATCTCCACCGGACATATGGTGCTGGTATGTGTAGACCCCCCACTCCTCCCGTCCTTGAGTTAATTTCCCGTCTTGCAGTCTTACATGGAGGATCATCTGCGCAACAAGGGACGATTGCAGCGCGAATGGGAGGCACTGTGTCGCTATGAAGCGGAACCCAGTGCTCGAGATGCCGCCTCCCAGCCGCAATGTGCCAACTTTAATCGTCCTGGCGCCCCGCTACCCTATGATCATTCGCGGGTTGTGCTTAATCATTTGGCCAATGCTGAGGGTCTGGATTATGTGAATGCATCCACAATTGTGAGTAGTTCGGGTGTAACAATATTCATAGAGATGAAAAATGTGTATTCTTCTGATCTCTTCTCGCTCCCTCACAACAGACCGATCATGATCCGCGGGCACCCGCCTATGTGGCAGCCCAGGGTCCGCTTCCCTCGACACTGGCGCACTTCTGGCAAATGATTTGGGAGCAGGGCGCCGTTGTTATTGTTGCACTGTGTCGACTGCAGGAAAGTGGAGAGGTTGCTTGTGCGCGATATTGGCCGGAAGAAGGTGCCGAGGTTTATCATATCTATGAGGTGAGCTACTCTTAACCTCTTAACCAAAACTGAGTAAATAGCTTGCATTTGTGTTCAGGTTCATTTAGTTAGTGAGCACATTTGGTGTGATGATTACCTCGTACGTTCTTTCTACTTGAAAAATCTGCGCACTAGCGAAACTCGCACCGTCACCCAATTCCATTTCCTGTCCTGGCCGCAGATGGGCGTACCGGCGCAGGCTAAGGCGCTCCTCGACTTTAGACGGTGAGTGGAGGACCCTTTGAATAATATTATTCTTATATCGGGCTATCATTTCTATTGATTATTTTACAGCAAAGTGAACAAGTCGTATCGTGGGCGTTCCTGTCCCATTGTGGTGCACGGCAGTGGTGGCGCCGGACGCACTGGATCCTATATCCTGCTGGATCTGGTGCTGGGACGCATGAACAAAGGAGCGCGCGAAATCGACATTGCCGCCACACTGGAGCATCTAAGAGATCAGAGAGCTGGAGTGGTGGCTACCCGACAACAGTTCGAGTTTGTGCTAATGGCTGTCGCGGAGGAGGTGCATGCGATACTCAAGGCCCTGCCAGCGAATACATCGGGCGAGAAGCGGGAGCTGGACAAGGAGAGTGGCGCACCGAAGGAGGCACTTAAGGAGGACAAGGCGCAGGAGGCCGCGGAAGAGGAGCCACCCACCAGCAGCACCAAGGCAGCAGCAGCTGCAGCGGCAGCCAAGGAGAAGGAGATGGAGAAGAAAAAGGAAAAGGAGCCACCTAAGGAGCAAAAAACGCCGGCTAAAACGCAGCCACAGCCGGCCAAGAAATAGGCAAAAACAAAGACATAAAAAATCAAAACAACCCAAAAAACAAAAAATAATAATAACAAAAACAAAACAACTTTTAGTTCAAATCACGTTTGTTGCAGCGTTTCGGGGGTCTAGATTTATTTAATTAGTAACTAGTGGTTAAAACATATTTTAAACAAATTTATGATTTTTGGGTCTAAGCACAAGGAAGGTTCGAAAAAGGCAAACTATGGTCGGCTAGCGTTGGATACACATTTAGTTACTAATACAATTTGAAAAAGCCTAATTTACGCACAAATGCACCAAGAGTTATACAACGCCTGCAACGTTGCAGCATCGCTTGCCACATGGCCAGTACGCTGTTTCCTGTGCACACACCAGCCCGTGACATTTGAAATGCGTTTTTGGCGGCGGTTTTTAAAGCGTTGCTGCTAGTGCGGCGTTCAGCACTTTATGCACAGATTATATTATATGATACATATATACATACAAACATATTTGAGTGTTATATACAAGAAATATTTATATATATCTATATACATCTAGTATATTATACATGTGTAGCTGTTAAGCATTTAAATTCGATTATGAATGCATTTTACCTTACGCGTTTATCGATGTTGGCATAAGCTTCATCTGAATACACTTACACAAATCGATGTGCTTGAAATAACCAGTGAGAAAGACAAAAAGGAACAACAAAATACGAACTGGCTAAGTGGTATACATATGCCAAAAAAAGCCGAACAACATAACACAACACAGACACACATAAATACATAAATACATACATGCATCCACAACATTCAACATCCAACATATAACATACATATACAAAATGACACATATGAATAAACTACATACATATAGGATGAATGAAATATTTGTACCTAAACAGAAACAACACAAAGTTCTATTTACAAACGCAAAGAAGCCAGATATAACTACAAGACGCTATTGATGTGTATGACAATTAATTATACAAGTTTATTAATATATATAAAAATATATATATATGTATACAAATTATTCATATACAATAATAATTATTATGAGTGTCAATACTTATATTACTTATGACTTATCGATAACTTTACTATCTGCGTGTATCTTTAAACAAACATATTTGAATATTGTTTTACCAAACCATATGCGAATTATACTATATTCTGTTCATTCAATCCAATCCTAACACTTATAATTTACAAGGTAAAACGAAAAATAATTCTAAAACGCAGATAACTTTAGGAGCAGTGAATTCAAACAATGCGTGGCCTCGTTTTAATCTCATATATTTCTCATCTGATTTTGTGGCAGCTAGAAGCGTTGGTCGCAAATTGTTTGGGATCGCGAACTGCCCGAAAAGGATCGCGTTTAGGAGGGTTTGTAACACACATATTAAGTAAAGCAACATCTAGAAATCGAAGCTTTAGAATAGCAACAAAATTGTTTAATCAATGCTTTTGGAAGCATACCGATATACTAATTACAGAAAAACACAAAGCACACATACACATGACAAACAAAAAATACTATCAACAAAAAGAATCCATACTCAGGCACGACCCTTTGAATGTTTCAAAAGGACTAATAGCAAACGTAAAACAGGACTTAAACAAAGAACATATGGTTTAGATGCGGCTTATACAAATTTCCGCATAACACTCAACACGATACACCACAAGGTACAGCCACAAAGATACAAATGACTTCAAGATACAAAATAATGACTCGAGATTCCAAAAATTAGTTAAATAAGTGCAAATTATTCAAAAATCAAAAAAAAAAAAAAGAATAATAAACATTTTCTGTAGCAGTTGGTGTTAAAATACATAATGCATACAAAAAAAAAAACCAAAATGAGTTATTGTAGTTTGAAATAAAATTTTTGAAAACAAAATGTCAACTAGATAATATTAAGAAAATAACAACAAATTTAACTAGACGCAAATTTTATTTGTTAGCATTTCCTTCGTTAAAAATGAAATTTCATTAAAAAGAAAAACTACACAAACAACACAAAAGCAAATGAAAACCAATATTACAATAACTGTGGCAAGCCCACCAACAACTTCGGGCTTGCAAAAACTCCAAAAACAAATGAAAAACACAAAAATTTATTAACGTGGTAGAAAGTACTTAAATATTAATATATACAGTTTGACGCAAAAATGGAAATTAATTTTTCCGCGTGCATTTTTTCATTAGAGAGTTTCAGTGTTAATTAAATACAAATAACAGCAAAATACTTATAAATGTTCTTCGACAAACAAATTAAATAAGTGTACTAAAAATATAAAAGAAGATGAAACAAAAAATCTCTAAATGTATTGTAGTAAAAAGCGTAATACAAATTAAAAACAATTATTGATGTATATTTGACATAATAATAATTTATTGTGAAAAAACAACAACCATGCGTAGAAAATTGAACGGAACTTACATATAATAACACAAATACAAATAATACTAAAATAAAAAATTATGTATATATATATAAATACAAATATATATATATCTATATTTATATAAATATATATATACATATATATATATAAATATATACATATATGTATTTATAATTATATTAGAAATTATGTCACACACTATACGCGTATCATTCGTATGAAATTAATGGTCAGAAACTAACATATTATTTCTTCATACTATTTCATTGATGGTGTAGATATACAAAATTTAAATTGAAACAGCAAAACTTGACCTGCACGGACAGCTAAAAATTTAGCGCTCGACGCAACGGAACATTATGACCCGCGAGTTTTACTCGAACCACAACTCCCGCTGGAGTTCATCGTGTAATATTCGCAAATAAGCATATAAATATATATATTATGCACGTAAATAAGGGAACGCATAGCCAAAAGAGCTGTGTGTATTTAGTGTAAAAGTAACAATATGCCCAGTTCGGTACTTGATCCCAAATAGGGAAACTAGCAATACGCAACTTTCAAAAGAAGAGCAGATAGTACGAAACGGATACGGACTAATTAAATGACAGACGAACCGGAAACAAAATGGTTTGAGTTCCTAGATTAACGCAAGCTGACTAAATGAGGAAATGTTGAAGAAAAAATATCGCTGGACCTGCTGTAAATACGCACATCTTAACTTCGAACAGCTAAACCTGACAAATACTGACGACAAAAAAAAAAAAAACGAAGGGACGGACCCAGACGAACAACCGGACAACACTTAGTTTTAGGCCTACAGAATGAGATTTACTGGAGTTTTGTATACTTGAAGTTTGCGTAGTTGAATGATTTGGTTTGATTATAGTTCCGATACTGGTGCAGTATTGCTTCTAGATTAGTGTGAAATACATATGACGTTCAACATGACTAAACAAATAACAAAAAAATGCTACTACAATTAAGAACATACGTACAACAACTTCTTAATTACTTATATACATTTGTTTAGATTATTTTATTGTTTCGGTTTCTTATTGATCAAATAATATACAAATACAAATAAATACAAAAAACATATAACATAAAATAATATCTATAGCATACATTTATCGTACATTACAAAGTATGTGTGTTGTATTTAACAAAAAACAACTTATTCAGATACAATTAAATATGCATATAAACAAATAACAGTACATTTATATTATTGCTGTCTGTTTCAATTAAATAATATAATTAAGCAAAATCAAATACCAAGCGCAGGCTTTCATACATTTTTGGAAAACAAAGGCAAAAAAATTATATTATTATATAATTTAAGTGAAAACATTAACAATTATCGGTGTGTACAATATAAACATATATACGAATATCTGTTTAGCCACTTGGCAACAATTTGTGTTATTAAGCAACATGATTATACAAAATACAAAAAACCAAAATTTAAAAATGTTACCAAAAAAAAATTGTAAAATCCAGCAGAAAAAATTTTATGCTGGCTGAGGCCACTTAAAATATTAAATGTACTAACAATTTATTGAATTAAAAAAAAAAACATTGCAAAATAACAAAAAAAGATGCGATACGATGGAGACAAAACTACATACAGAAACATGAAACAACATGTTTATGGACATACCTATTTGAGGATTTTTGTGCAAAAAATTAACTAAGATATATAAAAATCTATATAAATGTATACTTCAATTATTTACTACAAGTACAAGCATACATATACAACATATAAATAATTATACATATAAACACATATATAAACGGTTTAATTATTCAGCAAACAAAAAATAAAAACCAATTTTGGATTTGAATTCTTAGTATAATTCTCTAGGAGAGGTCACAAGAGAAATTTAGAGATAACAAGAAAACATATATCTAAATGTAACGCGCCATTGTGTAATATGCGCTACATAAATATATGCTATATATATATATACCTATATATAAACCTGGATGTATAAATGTAAATCAAAACGCTACAAAAACTAATGCGAACAATTCACAACATTGATAAATAGCAGAGCAAGGAAACGAAGACAATTGAGTTTGATATAATGTCATCAATTATGTAGAACCGGTAATAATTATGATTATTATTATAATACAAACAACAAAATAATAAAGAAACCCTTAAAAACCAAAACCCAAGACCCGAAAACAAAACAAATGCATACAGCAATCGCTCATTGAACGCACGATATTATTTTAGTGAGTCTCAATGTCTCGCCAATGTATGGTTTAACTGCTTAACAAACTAATCGAAGCAAATGCGATATACTACTATTGTAAAACGAAACACCAGTCAAAATTCCAATACAATGTGTTGTACTCAACGACGTATAGAAATCAAATAGATGTAATTTTTGCTTAGTCGACGCTCCACAAATGGAGTAAGAGACTTATACAACATATGCAAACATACATTTCACAACACTGCACTGCAACACTATTTACATATTATATCTCCAGCACTTTTGTTCAAGCCCATCATCAGAACATATTCATACTTGTTTTTAGAGTTTTAACATGGTTTAGCATCTAAATTGAAAGAATTTTATATCTTTGTTTCAGCTTTTCTTCAAATTATTGGAAATCGATTAAGTTATATGAAAATTGGTTGAAATTGGCAAGTTTTTCTAAACTTTTAATTACCATACCTATATTTTTAAATTCTTTTCCAACCTGGCTTTAGCGAAATTTATTTAATTCTCCAATAAAATGGGTCGAAATTGGGACTGGAAAATTTTTGTTGTTAATTGGCATTACATAAATTATTGGTATTGGTTTTGAAAATTCTTTTTAGGAAACTTTTTTATGCATCTATTGGTAATTACAAAAAATTGTTTGCAAAACTGTGTTTTTTTTTATTTAAATTTTTGTATAAGAAATTGTATACAAAAATGTTTACAACTCTATACTTTTCGAATTCGTTTCTAAATTGGTTTTAAATGAAATTTTCCGGGCTCTAATATATGAAATAGCTAAAGTTGGGATAGAAATACAATTTTTACCCTAAAAACATGTGCCCCTTACTAATTTCCCATATACGTAAATTAACGTTGGTTTGTTTTTTTTCAACACAGAGTACACCGAATATCTAGAATAAATATTTTGCAATTCTAATTGTAATACACAGTGAAGGCTATTTCACATATCTCTTATCAAATGCAAATATGCAATTGCATTATATAAATCAATTAAAGCTTCCAAAAAAAAAAAGGAAAACAAATCTAAGTAAAGCGCACGGCAAAGGCACTAAATTGTTTTTGTTCATTGTTTTTTGTGAAATTCTCAGAATCGAATGAAAAATGCACTTAGAACAAGTAGTGCGTAACAGAAGGACATAATTATTTCCATATATAAAATATAAAATATAAAATATTCATAGCATAATATATGCTTTATATAACCAATAATGAGTATTTACAAATATATACAAAATCAACATATATAATTAACAGTGCACCGCGACTTTTTTGCATATTTTTATATTTATTTAAACCGTTCTTGCATTTTTTCATATGCGATAAAATAGTGCACGCGGCGGGTTAAACCAGGAGGTACCCTTCAAGAGGAGGATTTCTTAGGAGCTATACAAAGAGCTCCTCGTCGCTAGAAAAAATACAACCAAAAAAGTATCAAAACAAATTCATTGTGCAAATGAATCTTATTATATGTATATCCACATATATTTAATCAATTAGTGTTACATACATGATCTACATATATTATGATGAGTGCACCGCGATTTTTTTTGCATATTCTTATATTTAATTTAACCGGTCTTGCATTTTTTCATATGCGATAAAATTGTGCACGCGACGGGATAAGCTAGTAGGCTCCCTGTCGGGCGATGATTTTTTTTAGGAGCTCTGCAAAGAGTTCCTTATAACAAAAAAAAATTTTAAAAATTTAAAAAAACACTTAAACAAATTCCATATGCAAATTACTCTAATTATTATATTCACATATATTTAACCAATTGGTGTTAAGCATTAAAAAAAAACTATAAAAAAAAAGTTATAAAAGAAAGGGAAACCTTTTTGAAAAAGAAAACAAATTTGGCGTAATTTTTATTCATATATTTATAAATATGTAATATTATGGTTCAGCTACAAAAACAAGGTAATGATATTTTTCTAAAGACAATTATTTGTTTTATACAGTATCATTCAGCTCATCATAGCATTCAGCTCAGGTTAGATGAATTATTTGCACATTTCCGACTTGCACAATATGTTTTATTCTTGGCGCCCCTGACACGCCCTAATGCAAATGTAGCACACAAATTACACCCATCAATCCACCCCTTTGCGCTTGCCACCCTCCGCCAGCACGTCGCTCAGAACAAAGCAAAAATAGCGCGCAAAAAAAAAAAAGGAAAAAAAATAAATAACAAAATAATAATAATAATAAAGCTAGTATAAAATCGGGTCATAGCCAATTTTATATGCTAGCAACTCAGCTGTGGTGGTTCAGCCGCATCTGTGCCAGCCTTCACTGTGTGTGTGTTCGTGTTTTTTTTTCGAGTTTTCGATTTCATTTGGTATTTTGGCAGAATTTCAGCTTTCGTATGGTTGCTGTTCGCCTGTTACGAATGTCGGAACATTTCTTTGAAATGCCGCAATGAAAGGCAAAAAGCCGCCGTGCAAACGCTTTGATGATTTTCCGCATGCCGCCAAACCGTTGCCACCACCATCAACCACAGCAACAAGAACAACAACAGCGACAGCAAGCGCATGCAACGACAAGGAACGTTTTGATGACCGCGTTTTTATGTATTTTTTTTTTTTGTATTTTGGCCTGCTGATGATGATGTTTGTCGGTGTTTGCGTTTGCATTTGCCATGGGCCGATGAGCACACACATATCAATTTAGGGGAGTGGCATGCGTGACGCTTACGGAACGAGATTATAGACTCTTCTCACACTCCCAATTCCCAATGTCCCACATACATATTGCTGAGTGTGCGGCAAAAGTTCCTTTGTTGTTGCTGTTGTCGTTCCTGTTGCTGTTCCAAGTGCAGCTGGGCGTTCCCGTAACAGGAGCACCGAGGAACAGCAACAGGAAGAGTATGAGGTCGGGTACGTGACAGACCGGGGGGGAAGAGTAAATGTAAGTGGAACAGGAGCAGCAGACTTTTAGGTCGACAATACAAGCTGCAGCATTTTGATTGCGGTTTTGATTCACTTATCCGCTTTTAATGCTTAATTTATCAACGCCCATGCCTCAAAGATAGCATGCAACATTGCAAAAAGGCATGCAAGGGTATATTTAATTTGTGACCAGTTGTGTAAGTAAATATATCAACATTGCTAGTACTCTTTCCATTACATAAAGTGTCTCTATAGAGAATCACCAAATTAGATCAACTTACTTAAAAAATCAGTATTAAATATACACAGTGTGCGTAAGGATTATGATAATATTTTATATAGTGAATAATTATAACTTATTCAGCTTATATCTAATATATTACCTAATCAAAAGATACCAACTTTTAACATTGGATTAGCCGAAGAGTTTCCAATTTTCAACTTAATATTTAGGTATTTAGGTATAGGCATTTGATGAGTTTACCCACTGTCGCTATCCTCGTCATATGCAAAAGGCAATCCTTACTAAGTATTGAAATCCAGATGGCGCCACAAATGCAGAGCACTGACGATTGCGATTTATGGACTGGTATCAAGCGTAAAACGGATCAATGTCTAGCACTTAAACCATTGCACAAGTGGTACAAAGACACTCATATCATGTTACAATTAAACAAAACTTTTTGTCTACCGAATCCATTTTTTTCGCTTGTCGGATGGGGACTATTCTATACTACACTAATTTAATTTTCATCGGTTTCTTGGGACATTGCTATTCTGGATATCATGTACACTTACCAGTGACAAATAAAAGTGTCTGTATTAGCTTAACTGCCCTTAAATAATCCAAATTGAAGCATACTTTTCTTTGCTTTCTCGGAGACGATTTGGATGCCCATTCGCTACGTCAGGATCCAAGTTATCATAAATTTTATTGGTTTTAAAAAGGATTCTTCTTTTTAGAACGACTTACGTCAATTAATTTCAAATGCTTTGAGATAGTTTATGATATTCATCCATTATTAATGTGTTCTGGACATAAAAAATCTTTTCGTGAACATGCGGCGAAAAGACAGTTGCTAAGGTTGCTGACTTGGATAAAGTGACCAGAACATAGAGCTGTGACTTGCATACGCCCAGATGGCACCAGCAGCAGCCAGTCGCAGACATTTCCCAAAAGATGGCGCGAGTATAATGCCTGTAGCAATCATTTTTATTATGAATATATCACGAAATGTCACAATTTGGTCGAAAAGTAATTGTATAAAATGTTTAGACAGGCAGACTTATTAATAACAAATAAAAAATGACAAATCAATGCATGCAAATAGTTAGATATTATTTGATTCTAAAAAACTGCATAAAATTGCTTGCATATTAGATATATAACGAAATATATAAAAAAAAATTTCAAGGTGTCACCTCGATAAAACTCAAATAATTCATATGCAAAGCGTAAAACTCGCGGTTGGTAAAAAATTAATTCTGAAAATTGAATAAATTACGCGAATTAGGTAGCAGGCGAACAGAAATCGATGCCAGCAGTCGAAGCAGCTAAGGCAGAAGTTGAGAATCGTTTAGGAGCGCAAACACACACACACACATAAGTATATCCACACACACACACAATCGAGAACATACTCGCCCCGCTGGCATAGCCGGAAAATGCTTTTCCTCCAAAAAAAAAGTCAAAAGTAATAAGTATGTGAAAGAAATAGAAGAAGCAGCAGCAGCAGTCAGCAAACACTTGAGGCAGAGATAAACTCGGCAGCTGCTGCTGGCTTCCTCAGACTGAATGTGTTGGCCATAAAACATTTTTCATAGCCACTGACGGGGTGGCACGGGCACGAAGGGGGTTGCAAATGTCTCGACCGCCACTATCTGGAAAATTAATGTTCAGCGAGCGAGTGAGCAAGTCAGCAACATAGATAGGGGAAATAACAGATGTAGCAAGAGAACGAGAGGGAGAGAGATAGAGAGGGAGGTAGCCGGCGAGAGCGTGCGTGGAAAATCATCAAAGGTTGCCGCAGCGGCGTTTTCGCCTTTGTGCCAAAATCCTCAAAGGAATTTTCCGATATTTGTAACAGGCGCACAGCAAGCATCAGTTGGCAAAGTTGACCAAGAAAAGCCACAAAATAAAAAAAATACACACACACATACACACAATCGACCTCAGCACGCCAATGAATTTTCCGACGTTTTGTATGTTTTTTTTTTCGCTTGGGGAGAAAATTCGCTTTTCATGTGTGCCACTCACACACACTCTAACATGTGATTTATCGATGAGATGCTGCGACGTCAGCTCTGACGTCGATCCATTTGGCGAGCGTCGTCATTTTATTTGGAGATTTTCATCGCATTTTCCACAGTGATGTCATTGTTTGTAAGCGAGCGAAAAACGCACTTGGCGTTGACAAACAGGCGAATTTGGTTTTATCAGTTTCTACTAGTCATCTTTTATGAGCCGCTAAGCCTCGATACTACCAATTTTGGTAGCTCATAAAAATCCATATCAGTAATCGAATTCATTCAAAAAAGGCCTTAGACAAAAACATAACAATGGTTATTAAAGAAGACGACTCATTAATATATCGGCTTCAAATGACAACGTTTAAAGTTGACAATAGACTGGCGGGAAAGAGAAACAGGGCGAGGAATGGACAACTCATTCATAAACAATCAATAAATTGATGCTTAAATTTGAAATGAATAAAATGAGTTTTTTATGAGTGTACCAAATCGAGTATAGCACGTGTGTGCAACGAACATTAAATTGCGCATGTCCAGACTGCAAGATACTCTATACAAAGTGTGACATGAGTTAAAAGTAAATGAGACATATAAAGATATAAGAATTGTGATTGAGACATTTTAACAGATGTAGATTTTAATAAATTTGAGTATAGATAATTAAATGAAAATAAACGAATTGAAAAATTATCATCTGGAATATGATAAAATGTGTGAAACAAAAGGTGATTGCATGGAGCTATGTGTATACATATACAGATAGACAAGACTTAAATATATAGGACTTTGTTTTAAGATACAGCCACGGCAATGGACTCTATATACCCCTTCTGCCTCCTGCCTGCAAAACAGGGTGTTTCAAATTCCAAACAGCTGCGTGACTTTAAGAATCATATAAATGTCAGTGTCAGCCGATTCGATACTTTCCCAAGTATGAACTATTGGCACGTCTGTAGTAGCAGCTGGCCCATAAGGGCACATGGAAACATAGTCATCATGAATTTAAGATTTAGATTCACATTCAGATTCGCATTCGAGCCTCGACTGTGATGGACTTTAAACTTGGCGCGTGCCCCAAGATGCATGCGAAAACTGACAGCCCAATTAAACATTGGCCAACAACTTTGTATAGTCTGTCCAAATGCTGACAGAGCGAATTGGAGGATGGGAAAACATAATTTTCTTTGGCATTTTAAGCAAATGCTGCAATCCACGTTTGGTTAAGGCAACAAATCATTGCAACAACAAAAACGCAAGCTTTGCTGCAAATAAATTCGTATTATCCTTAGCTTTGCTAAGTGGCAACGCAATATTTGCAAAAAGTGGGTGGATCGGGGCTTTTGCCAGGATTGTGGATTCGTGTCTTCAAAATACTTAGTAATCGCCATATGTGGTGCTAAAAAAAAAGTCACATAATTTATGTATATATGTATATTAATACTAAATGTGTTCATTACGTTCATATAAAATGTAGAATATGATAGAATTTTGAAAGATTAAGACTAAATGTTAAAAACAAAATAAACAGTTTTTTTCTTGGAATTTTTTGTTATAAGGTTTTTAAATATTATGAACATACATTATTTAGTAGCACTTCAGAATTAAATTCAAATAAATTATCCACAATGCTTCTCAATCATTAATTTTTTTGAAGCTTCAGCGTAACTCAAGCGAATCGAGTTATTTGCATATTCCAATGACAACATGCACATTCTTTTCACACGACAACTGGAAACGAAACAGCACAAAACAGTTCGCGAAACTTAACCAAGCAAATGATCACTTTTTAAAGCACAAAAATTCAATAAATATCAATAAACAAAAAAAAAAAGAAGAGAAGAGGAGATATTTAAGAAGCTAATTGAAGACAACCACTTCAACAAAGCCGCAAAAGCCGACAAAAGCAAGTGTTTAAGTTGAAGTCAATTTTAAAGCCAAAGCTGAGCCAATAAGCAAATCCTCATAATAAAAAAAACGCCAGACACTTTAAAACAACTGTAACGGTAATCATATTAACTAAGCGGGCATGAAACTTAATTAAATTGCCCAAAAAGTGCAGACGATCTGGCGAACAACGTTGTAGTTGTTGATGTTGCTGTTGTTGCCTTTGTTGCTGTTGTAGCTGAGACCGAGACCAGTCAACGGATGCGCTTAAATAATTTTAAAATATGCGCGTTTTGCTGACGACAATGTGAGAAGACAAGAAGGAGTTGCAATTAGGGGTACATCGAATACTAAATACCCTCGCTCATCGAAATTCCAATACTTATACATGAAAGTTATAGGACTTAGTAGTAAGTTGTTTGGCCAAATTGTAAGAAGCATTGTAATATATATAAATCGTGTGTATTACAAGCTGAAAAATTTGATGTGATTGGGTATTCCTGTCCGGCTAATGCTGATTAAGAGCATTTTATATATATTATGAGAATTGAGTTGTTGGTTTTCTTAGAAAAATTAAACAAACTATTGAAAGGGTATAAGCAATGCCAAAAAGGAATTTATTTAATGGCAACAACGACAACAACAATGAAAGCAATTAACTGCAATGAGTGGCAGGCAGGAAGTTTGGGGAGCTGCACGAGAAGCGACCTTGCAATGTCGCAAAGAACACAAGGCCAATAATGATAATGAGAATATACATATATAATAATGATGTTGCTGCTAGGTGTTGTTGCGACCGCTGCTTGTTATATTTTTGCCGACTAACTGTTAACTGATGTGGACTTGGGCCGCCCCCAACTGCATTCCAACACGCCAAGGTAAAATGTGAATAAACTTATCTAACTGCATGTTGCATGCCACTTTGTGGCAAGAATAGCAACAACAGCATTGCAGTGCCATTAAATTATTGCTAATAATAATGCAATTTGCAACCGTTCTTTCGACGCCTTAAACTGAATTGCATTGGCAGATCGTCCAATTTGTTGCTAGTCAAGCTAATTGGTTACTGTTTGAAATGTATACAAAATAGGTACAAGAGATATATATATTTAAAGTATGTACTGAATAACTTAAAAAATAAATATACCCAATTTTGGTTATACTTATTAGTGTTAATACACAAAATTGTTGGCATTATTTGAAGCAATATAAATATAAATTTTGAGTTGATTAGTTTTCAAACCTCTGGGAAACCCTGTAAATGGAAAATGTATACAAAGCTTTCATGCCATTAATTAATTTATAATTTTTACAATTGCAATTAAAATGGAACTTTTTAAATTTAGTTTGTCCAAAAATGTATGTTTTGTGGCATGACCTTTGAACTCACTATGGTTGACATTCTGTGAGCCGTTGGTTTTGTTGTGGCCACCTCATACAAATGCAAATGAGAATGGCAACTTAATGGAAACTAATGGACACTCGTGATAAAATCGACTTCCGCAGGATTACACAGTCAGCGATCTAGAGTCGGGTTCAACGCACAAAGTAGGAGTCGATGTCGGGTTCTTGGGGTCAATTTCTAAACTGGCAGCTGCCGTTGCGCATGCGCGGACAACGAAGCTGATGGATTTGGAATTGCTATGGCAACAGCGAAAAGGAAAACAAATAACAACCGGGTAGAGGCGAGGAAAGGATAATGTGTCGAGGGTGAGGACGAACTCTGGTAGTCAGACTGTGCAAGCATACATAAGATACAGCTCTAAAAGGATTTACAGATACTTTATGTTTACTTTAATTGGTTTGTCTGCCAGCGCCACGCGTCGCCTTCTCTCTCTCTCTCTCTCTCTCTCTTCTTCTCTCTCTAAGTGGATTTTAATATTGGTCTTTTGAGTGTTTTTGTTTGACTGCGGGATTGCAGCAGCTGTTGTCAAATTACACATCAGCCATCAGTTGGAATTTATTTATGTGCCGCTCTGCGCATAACCTTGACAAAAAGCTAGCAATTGCCACATCCTTTTTGTTGGCTGCACGAATACAAAACCACAGAGGCAACAGCAGGACTCAAATGAAAGCTACCAATCCTAAAGGCAATTAATCACTCAAAACCACATATAGCAACAACAATCAACTGACTAAATACCTTATTCTAGGGGTGGCTCAACATCTGTTGAAGTTGCTAAAAACTAAAAATATATCACATTTACAAAATAGCGATTATTATTTATCGGTTCAAAGAAACACGTAGATCTTTCTATGAAATTCAGTTTCTTAAAACATTTATTCAATTAAGATAGAAAAATTAAACCATTGAATAAGCTATGTTTAAATGGTTTTATAAGTTTCAATGTTGAACTAAGGTCGCCTCCTAACTTTTTTCTTTAACTCAACAACATCTTTGTTCAGCCCTTCTTCGTATGCATTTGATGAGTACACAACAATAGTCAACCCTTAATAAAACGTAATAAAATGTATTCACTATAGGGGACAGCTGCATTTGTACTGACCCCAGCAAAGCAGAAACTGGTCTATGGAATGATTCAAGTTTTTTACATTTAAAGCTAATTTGCATTTGTTCGAATTGTAAGTGGAAATGTGGCAACTTGTGGACAGCCCGGAGGGTGTGACAACACTAATTGTCTGCAGTGCAACTATGAAGTTGCACATATGTTTAAGGAAAACCCTGTGGAAAGAAAACAATATGCAGGAGTTTTCCAATATACCAGAAATGCTCAATTTGTTTGCTCGTCGGCGTATTTTGATTTATGTGTGGAGTGTTTAAGCAATCGCAACAGCTGGTTGGCCATTCGATATACCAAGTTGGGTTGTATTTATTTGATCTTTGGCCAAGGAGTTGCAGCTCACAGCTCACGGCTTGCAGCTGGCAGCTCTCGGGTCAAGGCGTTGACTGCGTGTGGCAGGCACAAGCGAGAGCTGAAGCTGTAGAACAATGCTGGCATACCACACAGTGCACTCAGCCATGCTGCTGCGGGTCACTTGGCTGCATAAGCAAACCCAAAAAAAAAAGAAAAAACATAATACAGTTACCCTAACCTCCTGCCACAGCTAGTGCTATTGCAACCCCTACGCTCAGCACCACGTGCGTCACGCGCAGACGCAGCCACTTGCAGGAACTCGGGACTCAATTCGGGAACCGGGATCCGGGCTCCCCGGCCCCGTTACGAATCAAACAATGGGTAGCGCTTTTCAGAAAAAACCCATTAAGTGTGCTATGAACATAAATAATAACAAGAGAGAAATGCAATTTTTGATACTTCGAATTTTAAATACACTTGCAGGCGGGAATTCGACTGACGCTGTAGAAATTTAATATTATGTATATTTTGTTATCATACGCATTAATGGATCTTATATCGAATAGTATAAAAATATACAATTTAAGAGAAATAACTGTATCAAATTAGCTATTTAAATATTCTTTACAAAGTACATGGCAAAATTGTTATGCCCTCAACAAGGGTATTGTTAGCAGTAAATATGCATGTGTACATTGTTGTAAATGGCAGGAAATGTGCACTTGAGTGCCAGCAACAACAGCAACCAGAACAACAAAAACATCATCAGCAGCATCCACACACAGCATCAATAATTGCTCCGCGCTGTATAAAAACTTCAAATTACAAGAAAAACAAAATAACTGAATGCAAAACACATTACTCACAATTCGATTTTACAGCAGCAAAAAAATGTGACAAACAAAAAAGTGAATAACAGCAGCTGGCTGCATTTTTTTTTTAAACTTATTATTTAATTTAAGTTTAGTTTTTCTTTTGCAATGCAATAGTTAAAATTGCATTGCAATATCCATAAAAGTCTCGTGTGTAGGCTAAAACAAACTAAACAAGTTTGAGACATTTGAGATGTTGGTCTCCATTTTCATTGCCTTGACACATAGACAGAGTGCGGCGCCAGCTTTATAAAAAGCGATATCTATACTTATATACATATACATATGAACGATCACAGATTAACTAATACGAGTTTAGCTGAGAGACAACATTGGGTTTCATTTGCAGACAGAGATCAAGTCTTGGCAGCTGGTGAATACTGCGTTGACTTACAAATGATTTATGTACATTATACTGATAAATTGCAATAAAGAGTGCATTTCATGGATTCAATATTTGTGAGAAAAAATAAAAATAATTGTTCAATTATTAACTTATTAAATCTACAAACTAATATTTTTTATATGATGTCCGCCTGTGAACTAAACATAAAGTTCGTGTGCAGATTCCTGGACAACATTAAAAATCTAAAGTGACTTTTAATTGATAGCATTTTGACTCGAAAGCTTATACGATAGTCATATTTGTATTGTTTTATGAGACACACTCGAATGACGCTCTATCAATTGTAAAAAAAAATAAAACAATTAGACATAACCACAGGGTGCTTTCAGAGGCTACATAATAATTAACACCCCACAGACTGCGATCACCTCTAAGCAATTCATTTGAGTTGACTAACAGCTGACGTGGTCACATGGCTAGGTAAACAGCTATAAAAGGGCGCCGCACATCCACCCCCCGCTGTTCATCACTTACGACAGGAGGGTGCAGGGAGTGTGGATCATAACGATTGCATAGGCAATTGAGAATTGTGGCATAATTCAGAGGAACAGCAGCAACTCATATCAGATCTATGCATGAAGATATAGCTCGTTATGTTTGACTTACGTCTCGTTTGTTGTTGTAGATAGCTTCCAATAGCATTACCAACTGTTGTGCTGGAAAACTGAAAAACTATGTCTGAAATTAGGGAGGCGTTCATCCTGTCAGAATTGTGTTTGTGGCTGCTGTGAGGGTTGCAGATCATACACAACTGTTCTAAAAATTATAGATACAAAACTAAAATTACAAACATATGTGGCAGGGGTTAGACGGCATTACGTAAGCATTTCAATCACTTACAGTAAACCATCTGGCATATCTGTAACATTCTTTTTAAATTTTAGCCACGAGGCAAAGTTTATTTGTTTGTAATGTTCCCACGTTTTCGACACGTTCCAGAAGCTTGATGCCCGAAGCTTCAACGTCTCGGAAACGAAACATTTATCATTGGAATTCCGTAAAAAAAAAACCCATCAATAAGACTGTCTTTTGTAAATACTCTAAACTCGACCACAAAATGCCTGGCAATCATTAATCTATTTAGCTATTTATAACCACGAATTGATGACTTCGGGAGGCGCTGATGACTTGACAATTGCCGACTAATTATGCATTGTCCAACGGAAAACCAACTGCATTCATTTTACTAATAAAATTTGAAGACGCATCGTTGCAGCTGACTTCCTAGATTAATTGGGCTGCCAAGAGATAGGAATAATTACAAGTAACTATCGCACTTACCGCAGTACCAATTGAATGCGATAAATATGGAATATGTTAAAGATACATAACAACCCTAACCCTATCTATCTATCGTTATACATAAGTACCCAATATAAACAGAGTATAATTTCTCACAATTTTTCTTCCAAAGCCTTCTCATATCTTTAAATCAAATTAACGTAGAAATAGTATGCAAACTTTAACAAAATAAATTGTATCATTTAATAGTATATTTTAGTGAATATTGTTTACTAGCAATGGCGCAACCTATAAGAAAAATGCGTTACTATCTCATGGATGAGATTTGTATACACAATAAAAAGGAAGATTGCTGGGTTGTGATACACAGAAATGTCTTCGATTTGACGCCAATGATTAAGGATCGTCTCGATCACTGGAATTGCGTAAGACTGAAATTGAATTATATAATATGAGATATTTGGTATACATTCCTCCGCAGAGCATGGATTACTTGGTGGCACATGCTGGCAAGGATCTCACCCACTTGTTTCATGAGAATGGCGAACCACGCACGGAGATCTCACTCAGCACCGGCCGTCCACGTGTGCTCTTTCCTCCCATATTAGAGGTAGCCATCAGCGAGTTCGCCAAGACCAAGCATGCCATGTGGAGTCAGGATCCCTTCTATCATATAGGTCGTGTAACGCGACGACCACGACGCATTCGACTGATTAACACGCTGACTGCAAAAGTGCAACACATGAATGTGTGCGATGAGGATAACATCTTTGATATACAGGAGAAGTACAAACAGCGTTTCAATCATCATGCAGGCAGCTACGAATGGCGCAAATTCTCAAATGGAGTTAGTTTCGATTTTAACTTAATTTAATTCTTATTTTTATTTATAATTACTCTTTTCAGGCCAAGTGCTGTGGTGTTCTTAACTTGAATGGCACATTAAATGAGAATGGTCTCACCGATGATGAGGATTGCGATGTGGAATTGCCGCCGCCATCCATCTGGCTATACTACACTGATGACCTGACCATTGCTTGATTGGGTTTTGCAATTTGTTTACCATTATTGTATTTTTTTGGGTTACACCAAAAATTTGTTGTGCATATTGCAAGTAAAGAGCACATTTCAAGCTACGCTGCGCTTGGGTCGAAGAGGCATTAAACTCAAAACTAAGCTTGGGCATGGGACTGCTTCTGACTCTGGTATTATATGGTATTTATTTTTATTTTGAACAAATGTCATGGTCGACATGCGCTGCTAATAATAACAAACCTAAAAGTGCAGCGGACTTGTTCAGGGCCACACTGAGATAAATTTTTGGGTTGTGAATTAAAAAACTTTTGGTTGAAAAATAAAATACATTAGCGTTTATTTTAGACCTGGATATGTTTCTAGTAAAATAAGTTAATGGTCTGCCGGCATTTTCCATGGAATTTATATTAATGTATATATATTTGAGAACATTTTTTTTCTCGGCTTTAAATTGTGTTTAATTAACTTATTAAGTCGCATAATAAACTGAACCAGTTAAGTAATCAAAAACTATATACATACGTTTCATTACAATTAAGATGCTAGACTTTTAAGGTGTATGTATAAGATATTCTTATTTTTCAGTGTATGTAATGCATGCTTAAAATGTGCCTTACTGCTCCTGCTTGCTTAATATATGCGGGTTTTTTTTGTTTAGGCTTCAGGGAAGAGGTAGGGACTTTGGGCTGTTAACTCGTGTATGACGCTAGACAGCGCCTGCAGCTGTCCAGCTGCCAAAGTGACTACCGTCTACCCCTCATGGTAGTAGGTGACGCTGGCACGCGTTATGGCCCGCCAACAGTTGCGCCTACTACATATTACAGACTGAGTACTGAGTGACTGACCGGATCCGGAGGGGGTGCCAACTGAACTGTGAACGCTTTTTTGTGAGCTATGCCAAGTTTGTGTCTTAAGTCTTTCGTTTCAGATTCAGATTCTTGGTAGCAGCAACACTTACAAGTCCAAGCCGCCCATTGTCTGTTCTTTTGCTATCTTGCGCACATAAATAATTAATTTTAGTCTCATTCTTTTTAATAAAATGGATGAAAAAAGAAAAAATCTGAAAAATAAATTAAAAACACACTTTAATTGTAAACCAGTTCTTGTTGGGTCCGCCACAAGTTCCGTCCATAAGTGGACGCGGTTGCGATCGCAATTTACATTAAACAAGCGACGTGTGACAACAAAAGCTAGATGGATATAATAGCCAGCCAGCCAGTAATTTGCACCTGAAATGATGTGAAATATTTTGTACAACTAATCTGTGTGTACGATACCCATCAGAGCTGACTCGTTGACTCGTTGATTCTAAAGCCAAAGGAGCGCCATTCCCACGCAACCACAAATTAACAGCTGGCAAAAGGGCAGGCAAGAGGCCCAATAGAACAGAACTGAACGCTGCAAGACAAGCACAAACTTGTGAAATACTTGTTGCTGTCCATATATTGAGGCAGCAAAAGATGCTCGGCTCTGCTCTGCTCTACAGCGGTGTCAGGCAACAACAGGCACCGACTAAAGCATGAGTCACGCAGCGAACAAGTTTGTGCCTGTTTGGGCCATGGGAAAAAGGAGCAATGCGTTGAGGAAGACTGTCTGGGATTGAGAACTGCTGCTGCTGAAAGAGGCAATGTGCCGATAAAAACAAACAAGTGCCCTCTAATGAAATGTGCCTGACTAGAAGATACCTTTTATTAAAACATGGACTGGGATTTTTCTAAGTTACTAATTTCAACATTGCGAAAAATCTAATTTAATAATTTCAACTCTCTAACTCTTATAGTCACTGGGATCGATGTTATGCAGAGACAGACGAGCATGCCCTAGCATCAGGAATATTGTTTAGTTTTCAAATTTACAGGGAATAAATAACACTCGTTCAAAGATTGATTACGAAGGCAGGTAGCTATGTTTTTAGTGAGAGTCGTTGTACGAGTATTGGCATATTACTCACTTCACATAAGTATATGAAACAACCGTTGCACTGTCCAATGGTGCAAAATGTGTTTGACTCTGGTGCAAAAACCAGTTTTTTGGCATGCGCTCATGCGCTACGCGAAGTTCGTTGTCTAAGTCTTTTGTTTGCACTGACTATAAAATTCAGCCATAGAGTTCATTGGCTGCTCAAGCACGCACACACACACACACAAACACACGCAACTGTATGTAATCAATTGTGACATTTAAATATAAGTACTTCACTATGCATGCATTTAATGGTTCATAAAGTTAGATCAACAAACTTAAATGCATGTTTATTTATACAGATGCTTATGTCTTTTAGTTTCTGTGTAAAAAAAAGAAAGAAAAAAGTACATTCTTGATCTCAGATATTTTACTAATGCATGAATGTATGTATTTTTCCTTAGAAATAAGTAATATCTTAAATTAAGCTTTAAAATATCGTGCACACACTTAAAAAACTAACAACTATATTATAATACTTGTATTCAGTAAGATTTACGAAAAATATTCCACATAACGCATAGCAAATTCTATCTGAACTATTCATAGCTTGAGCAACTGGCTTTGGAACTAATAGAACAAATCCTCCCACAAACACTTCGCATTCTCAACAGTCTGAATCACAGTTGTCGCTTTTACAAACAACTGCACAACAACATAAATATATGTATATCTATAAATATATATATACTGCGGATTCTCACTGAGCAGCAATGCCAACGACAACCCGCAATTGTTCTGTGCACCCAGAACTAAGCCACTTCAAATTGTTTGTTCTGTTAAGTTAGTTGCTCTGGTATGCGACGAACAACAACAACAACAACAACAACAACAAACTGCAAGCCATGACCCATTCTCACAAGCTGAGCTATGCGTAACTACGTCAATCACATTCTTTCCCAAAGCCCACAGTCCCGGAAGTTGAGCGTCTCTGGTATGCGAGCAGACAGTTCCACTGGGAATTTATAGCAGATAAAGCGCATTAATTTGATGTCTAGCTTTGCATAATCTACCAAAGCCTCCTGCTAGAAATAGAAAGCAAGTATAGCCAAAATATTATAAAAATTAAAATATTTGGCCTGAAGGTCAAGCTAAGGCTGAGTTTATAAGGAAGCCCAACCCCAAAAGCAGTTACCAAAACTGGCCAAACTTCCTTAATGATAATGCGTGTCAATTTCATTTTCTTTTTAACAGCATTTTTGTTAACACTTGCTGGTAACTTCCACCGACATTTGTATTTGGCATACAAAATACTTAACGTTTGCTTGGCATTCAAGACTCACGTTTAATGAATTAAATAATTAATACATATGAAAACGTATGCGACAGCAAATAGCGGAACCAAATTAGGAAGTGGCCACTAAGCACCCAACTGGCCAACTGGCCGCAAGCTGCCTGCCTGAATGTCTGCCCATATTTGGGGCTCAAACAACAAAAAACTGAACAACAACAACAACAACAACAGCAGCAACAGCAACAGATAACGACAACAAACGTCAAATGGATATTTGTGCGGTTAGCCACCCAAAACGTTGTCATTGGCATATTAAATACCATATGATATGATACATGTAAGTTGGGGTCTGTTTGACTGCTCTTGTGTTTGGTTTTTATGAGATGATAGATCTAATAGGATTTAAAAAAGCATTCGAATTTAAATGCTAAACTTTAAACACAAACTTAAGATTTTTAAAAAATAACAAAATTTAATATTACCATTTTATAGGTATTAAAGCTATAAAATCTATATTAAATAAGTCAATTGTGATTGAGACTATTAGACTTAAAATACTGTGACATAAAATATACAAGTTTAAAGTGCATACCATGTTTTCAAATTGTTTATTTCAAATTTTTTATATATTTACAACAAAATTGACACTGAAATTTCTATAATTGTATAGGTAAAGAGCGTAATAACTAATGTTAGAGCTTTAAAATGCATAAAATATTTCTCCGAATTTACATACTTTAATCATTTTTGTTGGCAATATACATTTTAAATATATTCATAATTATGCGTGGCAAATGTATAAGATATTATATTCTAAAGTGTGAAAATCAAGTTGCACACAACAGAAAAATGTGTCCAGACAAAATTGATATGCAACTTTAGCAACACGAAGAACAAATGGGATTTCATAAATTATTGAAAACTTAACTGTTTCCGTTTTGAGTGCGAGTGTCTACAGTGTCTGATTGACTGTCGACTGTCCGATTGACAGTCAGACATTGAGCTCTTCAGGGTATGGACAGAAGACAAAAAGCTTCTACAAGTACTTAGTATACGTTGATTGGAAGTTGAAAAACAGAAGGCAGAAAACTGAATTGAGGCTTCGGGCTGGCGCTGCAGTTTGCTTGCGGTTACTTCAGCGCAGCTGTTTGTATAAATTTCCAGCAAATAGCAGCAATAACAAAAACAACAATAACAATTTAGAATTGCTGCTGCCAACGAGTTTATTTTACATTTTATTGTATAATTTTCGGATGTGGTTTAACGGCTAACCAAAGCGAGCCACAGACGATCCAATGTACTCTGGCATAAATTAACGCGTGTACCTAAATAAAAATACAAATAAAACTAAGGAGAAGAAAAAATAAAAATAAATACATTTTTATTTGCATTGAGAACTCGTCTCGGGTGTGGACCTGGGGCCCGAGTTCCGCTCGAGTGCGTCAAAGGAATGTCCCAGACAATGGGGCGGTTTTTTTGAGAAATATTCTATGCAAATTGCCTGAGGACGCGTAGACCGACAGCTAGTCAGACAAACTGACTGGCGACAAAAGGGTTAAAAGTTAGCATTTAGATCTAGATTTATGAATGTGACCACAATATATTTGTTGGGCGCGTTTGTTAATTACGAACAATCCCTTTTACGTGAAAAACTCTGCAAATTTCCACTCCTTTTATTTTTACATTTAATGTCTGATTCCTTCTTAGATGTTTTTGTTTCCCATGCAAATCGCCTGTCAGGAATCAATTAAAAAGCACACGTGACATACAACTACCCATATACCATATTTGTATCCTTTTTATAGTTAGCTGGGTTGTTTTTTTAACTTCCTGTTCCCTTGGGCACCGTTAGTTTGGCCTTGCCCTTCCTGACCGGCAGCGTGGGAGCGAATTTATGAATTTTCATTTCAATGAGCTCAACTTAAGTTTCATTGATTTATGTCGAGATGTGTGTGAAACTCTCCCTGCGGGCTGCAAATTGATTTTTTTGTATATGCATTTTTGTTTTACTCAAGTGTTCTTATGTGGCTTATCAAATTGTCAATTGTGCGCATCTTGGGATTGATAATGATGGGTTGCTCGCCTTGCCAAAATTAAATATTTTCAAATTTACTCGCGCATTAAATTGGATTTGATTTATGGCAGACAAGTGTTCTCAGAGGGTTTGGTCTATTGAAATATATTAAGGGTACTTAGCTAGGCGTGTGCATGTGAATGATCGCATAAGAGTTCGGTTATATGTGGGCTTAAAGTGGGATTATGAAAAGGGTTCATAAGGGTAAGCCACAGCTAAGAATATAATATTATTTCAATAACTGATTATAATTTATGTATATCATAAAGGGAAGTTTGAACACGATACGTTAAGTTCCCATATTTATTTATTTTTATATTTATCTTTTTAAAATGTTTCTTAAACCTTACCGCGACTGTACTGCAAATTCTTCTTATTCTAATTATTCTTTGTGCCATTTGATTTTGCAAACACATTCGCATTTGCATTTCTAATTGACATGTTCTACGTTGCTCTGAGTTCTTCGTCTTCTTGTTTGACTGATTTGATTGATTTGCAAAGACCTTGCTGGAAATAAGCTGATTTCAAATTACAACAGCTCATTGTATTTAATAAGTGCGAGAGACATAAATTACAATGCCCTCGAATGGGTTACATAAGTCCTCCTCTCACATCACAGATTCCCACGCTGCTGTCAGAATCTATCACCTCACCTCACTTCGTGTTCTTCTTCTTCTTGATGTTTTTTGGGGGGCTTTGCCAACCCAGTTGTATATATAATTGAAATCGGCTACTGGTATTTTGATGTGTAAACAAATATTTTACCTAAGCTGCCCTACGCGCCCTCTAAAAGGGCAAATCATCTATGGATAGGGTTCCTTCTGTCTGCCCATGCCATCTAACCAAATGAGTTCTGCTCTGTGTTTTTTTCTGCTATTTCATCGTAATTATCAACTTGAGAAAAACTGCTCATTACTCAGCATACGAGTCTAGCTTGAATTAAAAAAAAAAGGAGAAAAGAGAGGCAGTTGCTGCCATCTAATCATGTTAGAAAGTGAAGCGAGTTTTTGTTCTTGTTGTTGGCAAACGAGTTACACGAGTCTCAGTCCGGAATTTCAGAGTATCTATTGCCATATGGAAGATCTGTGCAAATTGGTCTTAATATTATACGGCAAGAAAGTGGAAATAACTTTAGTCTGTGCTCCCACATGGCGATTTGGAATACTGGCATGTAGAAGTGGCACCAGACACTTTCAAATATTGCCTAACGGCTCATTTCTAATTGTGAAAGGTGTATTTGAGTTGCGAATTAGCAGCGTGACCTCAACCTTGAAATACTTGAAGCACATATATGCAGAATCATCAGCTTTTAATCGGCTTAAAATTTATATAAAAAATAATTACAAGTTTAATTTGCAAGGGGAATTATAATTTTGTCACTATATGGTATGCAATTCATTGAAGTTGGCAACTTCAATTTCATATATTTCATATACAGTATATATGATTACTTACATTTACTTACTCATGATATATATATATATATATATATATATATAGATATATATATATTATGTAACATCCTTCTCATGTGTAAATATATGCCAGTAATCTGTGCAAGAGCCTGTTGAGTTATTCAAGATAATTGGAGTTAATATAAAATCTCAGTTATAACAAAATAGTTTACAACTCTCAAACAGTTCAAGTACTGCGTATTTTTAATCATCTTGATAACCAACCTATTATTATGACAGCTCGCTTAAGTTGACTACTTTTAAGTGGCCAATAAGGTTTTTCCATCCGCTGGCGCTTATTACTTAACAATTTTTTCATTTTCTCTTAATTTCCAAAAAGCAATAAGCACTTTTTAATAAGACAAATTACCAAAGCAAGTAATTTACAGCTAAACTCCCACCATGTCCCCATACCTATGATACCAAATTAGCTGCAAACATAGACACGCACACACACACACACGCACACACGCATACACACATACAAACAGGTCGCAGTTGGTTTTCATGTCTTGCAGCCATTATAATTATCACGAGCATATTTTTTGTACTTATCAAGCATTTTTTAGCCCGCTTTTCATTACATTTAATGCCACGAAAAAATTTGAAAAGCATAACAAAAACGTAAGCAGCGTCGCTGACGCCGCTGCCGCTGCTGCAGTCGCAGCCGCAGTTAGCGGCCAAGTAGAACTTGGTAATGGATGCGCACGGTTGACTTTCATGGCTCAGTTGGGGCTGTTAGCCTAGCTCCAAACTTGTAACATGTTTTGTTTTGCAGTTGTTTCTGTTGTTGTTGTTGTTTTACTGCTGATTCGTTTGTTGTTGCTATTATTGTTGCAGTCATTACCGGCATGACAAGCACAAAAATGCGTTGTTCGTGCGCAGACGCCGCCGCAGTTGCGGCCCTTTTGCACAAAAAAATTGCATTTAACTGGGCGTCAACAAGGGCTGGTCTAAGGTACTAGCTAGTAGCTACAGTAAACACTATAATAAGTGATTTTGGTTTATTGTCTGGTGAGCTCTATTTTTAATTTAAATATGTTTATATTTCACAGCATCCGTCCAGTCAGCTGTGCAGTTAGGAACAGATTTTTTTTTATAATTTTACTTTGTATAATGTTTCAGTTCTCAGAACAAACTTAATTACCTACCTTTTATATAAATTTATCCAAAACTGTGAAAAACAAATTGGTTTGAGAAATTGCTGATTTCAGCTTATATAAAATTCAAATTTCCACTGTGTACACATTTCGAGGAAGTACTGTACTAGCTGCTAGACAGCACAACAAAGTAGTCTATCGATTAATAGACTGAACTCAGTTGACCCCTGGATAACACGTGTCACCGCCAGCCAGAAGACTGACTGATTTCCATATCTTTGGATATGCGGACGCACTTGGCTAGGTTCTTTGTCATGTTCTCTAGCCGGAGCTGCAGCCAAGCGTGTCTCTGACCAGAGCGACCACAGACAATATAGAGTCTCATGTTGGCAACTAGTTTATAAAGAAATTTCTACCACAATACAATCGCAATTAATTTAGCTTAGTTAAAAGCGGCAACAAGTGTGCAGCAAATGTCAGGCTGGGTGTGACAACAAACAACCTGTCGCTTTTGGCCAACTTTATATTTGGCAACAATCTCCGGCGCCGCACCCAGTCGCGTGGGCTGCTTAGCAGTTGCCAAACAATCGCTGCAGCTCTCGGATATACATTTTAAACAGTTATTTACAAATGTGCAGAGTGAGAAATTTGAGTTTTCATGCAACAGCAAATTATCGGCAATATTATTTAAATTTTTTTTTTTGTGCTAAAATCAAAGTTGCCCTCAACATTCATTTTAATTATAATTATATTATTTTATTATATTATAATATTATATTTATATATATATATTCTATATATAAATAAATAATATGTAAATTAGAGTTCATGCACTCACAATTTTGAATCCTTTGAAGCTTCCTATAAATTGTTTACAGTGCAATTATTAAAATACCTGCACAAAGTGCTTGACTTCCGTTGATGCCTGTCATAGCCAGAAACTCATCCTGTAGCTATCGAGTTTCAGGTGGCTGACAACTTTTCAGGAGGAGATCTTTAGGGCCTACCGCAAAGTGGAAACGGAAGTGTCGCCGTGTCCAGACATGCAATATACATAATGTGACAGAAAGGTAGACAGCCTCAGCAATTACCAATGACCTTTAAAATCTGTGTTGGCACAGAAACCAAAGCAATGCAATGCAATGCAACCAGCAAGCAACTATCGACAGCCAGCAGCGCCAGTTTGTATACATTTAGCTGCAAATCGGCAGCTTTCAATGGTAAATGACAGTGTAAGCAACTGCAATTACATGGCAGTAGCAGCTGCCAGTTCTAAGTTGCAACTTGCTCAGTTGCAAGTTTGGTAGTTGCAGCATCTGGGCAACAGTTGTCGATAGTCGGTAGTTGCTTAGCTGGCCCTCGTCACGTATTCCACTGCTACAACATACATGGGCATACTTAAGGGGCATTAATGTTGTTTATCAACCGAGGACCGTGGTAGATACGAGCACTCCATACGGGGCATATTATGACAAGGACGAGCAATTGGCAATGGTCAGCTATTCTTGATTAGTTAGCACCGCACACAGTGCCAACACTAAAGGCAACAGTGATGCCAACGAAATAATACACGAAAATATATAAATAGATTCATTTTTACGTAAGTCATATACAAAAAAAAAAAAATTAAATAAAAAATAGTATCTATTACACTTATCCATAATCAGCAGACTTAAGCTATTTAAGCCTCCAGTCTGACATGCTCATCTGTTAACTCATAAATTCCCTTCCCACATCATTAAAAAGTCAATAACATAAGCCCTTTCCTCATTATATAACAGCACTTCCACTTGGGATAGATTTTAATTATAGATTTTATAAAAAAAAAAAAAAATACGAAAGAAATCAGAAATCCTTTCCTGCTGTTTTCAGCCACTTTGATATATGGAAATTTGAGAATATGACAGCTTCTGAAGATATCTGCAGTGCAACACTGCCACATTCTCACTCGCGCTGTCAGCTCTAGTAACTTCAGCTTCAGTCGCAGCTTTTGTTGTCATTCGCCCCTTTTTTTCGAGTTGTTCGCAGCTGAAGCGAAGATCATTAAGAAAGAGCCAAGTGAGCAAAGCGCACATCCGTAGAAGGACATCTGATCGCTTTTTGTTGTCGCATTACACAACCGCAACAGATATGGCCAAAGGGGCATTGCGAATAGGATGGGCAAGGTCTTTGGAGGGGGTGGAGCGGTGGGGGGGGGGGGGGGGCTATATAAAATAAGTATGAGTTTGAGTATGAGTTCGAGTACGAGTGTGGCAGAAGAGCAAGCGCAAAACAAAATGCACAAGTAAGTAGAGAGATGAAAGTGCAGACAAAAGCACGCCGCCCCCCGCTGCGCCCCAAAAAATTATCGGTCGTTGCTGCTGTTATTATGCCCTGCACAAATTGTGTGAAGAGGGGTTATATGATGCAGTGTACAACGTATGTGACAGACAGAGGGAAGCATCTCTAAACCCAATAAAGTATAGAGGTCTTTAATTGAGTCATGCTTCAAGCTCGGAGACTAGAAGAGTGACAGATGTTAAATTAAACTTAATTTATGTTAATTCAGATTAGGCATATTGAATTTTGACACATGAACACGCAGGGTATCTTTGAATCGAACACTCTCGACTAGTTGCTGTTGTTGATGTTACTTCTGTTGTGGCTTCCTGTGGCTTACGATGTGTGACGACATGTAGAACTAATTGTCGTCCACTGGCAGCGGGATTGGTTAACTGCTGCAACAGCAACAGCAACAGCAGCAGCAGTTGCAGTTGCAGTTGCAGCATTTGCAGCAGTTGCAGCAGCAGAAGTTGAGTGCTGCCTTGTGACAGACATAAATCAGTTTTGTTTCAGTTATCGGCGCAGCAAGAAGTCGAAGTTGTTGTCAAAGTCGGTGCCGCACTCGTTGTCAAAGTCGCCACATGCTGCCTGCCACCTGTGCAACCAAGCGACCGGTTCGTGTCTGTGCTTCAGCTTGTGCAGCACCCAAAAATTGCATCATAATCGACAAACGAATGTTTGCAAGCCACCAAAAAAAGAATCAACCCCCATTGCGAATCATTTTTGATTTAAGCAACGAGTTAATTAAAAGACGTGTGCTTTAAGCTGATTTATCAGCTTCATTCTTTCACCAAATAAGGTGCTAAGCCAACAAAAAATTAGCAACATTTTAGTTGATGCACATAAATTAAAAAATAAAAAGAGAAAAAAAACTAAACAAACAAGAAAACCAAAACACAACAACTTGCAATCAGCCGCCGCTGCTTAACACTCCAAATTGGGCAAGACGTTCGTGTGCCGTCGTCGTGTGGGCCGTAAAAAATCAAACAAACAAAAACAAAAACAGCAACACTAACTAAACCCAACCCCAAATCGACGGGTTAATGAGAGGCGCCATATTTGGGCAGCTTGAAGCTGGCAAGATGCCCGCCACGGTGCTGTCTACTACCTCCGGTCACACGACCAAGCGAAACAACAGTAACAACAACCACAACAACAAAAATAACAACATCAACAATAACAACATAATGCTTAACAACAGCACTAACAATAGCTTATGCAACTCGATCGCCCATCTGAGCGATTCAAGGACCAATCTCACTGTCAACACGCCCACTGCCTGCCAGCGTTTAAGGTAAACAATTTAACAGCTAAAATCGCATTTATTTTTTATTATTATTATATTATTTCATTTAGTTTTGAAACAAGTTTATTTTGCTGGATATTTTGGCGTTCTGTCTGTTTGTATCTATCTGTGTGTGTTTGCTGCCATATTAATAAATTATGCTAATTGTTTGCGTGCGTTTTTCGTGTGGGTCGCTTTTGGCATTACATCGGACACGGCACTTGGATTCCACAATACAATCGACAACTAATTGGTATTTATGGGTATTAGACGTGTAGCATTAGAATGTCGGGGCCATAACCGATTTGTCGTGCAGAACGAAATGGAAGCAGGGCGAATAATTTTGAGTGGAGATATAAAACAGTGGTCATGGGATTAACAGTCATTTTGAAAACACTATAAAAACACTATATAGACAAAGCAATAACCAGCTTAACTTGAAAACTAAGTTCAATTTTTTAATTATTAAATTTGTTTGCATATTCAAAATATACTTACGAATATTAACAAGACATTATCGACATTAAAAACTATAGTAATATCATTATGCATGCAGAGTTATTTCAATAAATATTCACACATTTTAATGCTTCCTTTTTACCAAACAGCGAAATATTTCGTCGCTCCATCGCCAGCAGCACACAGTCGAGTACCAGAGAGAATACCTACGAGGAGGTAAGTTCAAATTACACCCTAATAAGCGTAGCCGTATATATATATATATGAATAATAAATGGTGCATTGTGTTTTCTAAGAATTGCAGTAGATGAAAAGTATATTTTCAACTACCCTGCGGTTTGAAATATCTATGTATATCAACGCTACCTGCTATAGAAAACGTTTTTTATAAACTCTCCATCAAAATGGAACTAATTAATCAAACAAAATGGCATTAGGAAAACCAAGCTTGTAAAAAATCAATGTAGAAAGGGGAGAAAAGAATTTGCGTTGCGTTCCATGAAAACTGCTCAAATTACGCAAAGATCGTTTTGATCATTTGCTTTTCAAATAGTAGTCGAATTCTTCAAGACGCGCGACAAGCAAACAAATCTTTAGCGAACCCCATTGCACATCAAAAGAAAAACGAATTCAGGGCCAACTATTTATAAACAAAACAGAAGCATTGGGGTTGTCTGCAACTGACTACACTCAGAAAAAATAGCATTTAATTTACAAACATCGCTGTAAAATTAAAATCGATCTGAAAACTGGAATATTTTTCTATTTTAAAATAATATTATAAAAAATGCGAAAAAATAAAATGATTTTTTAAGTTTTCTAAAATTGTTGTTTAAAAAAATATGAAGTCTTAAACTACTAATGATTGTTATTATCATAAGCAACAAAATGCTATTGTTCGAGTTGTGTACTTGTTGTACAAAATTCCTGAAAATTTTACATAGTTTTTGTTTAATTTTAGAAAAGTGTAGCCTGAAATTAGGAAAACCCTGAACCTTAGAAATATACTTTTTGAATAGTAAGGTGAGTTACAATTAGCGACAAAAGTATGGCGAATTATTAAAATTCAGGCCGATATTTTTGAGTGTAACGTGTGTGTATCTTTAGCCTTATTTGTATTTGTATCTGTATCTGTATCTGTGTCTAGAAGTGCGCGTCTTGTAATCCGAGCCAGTGGCAACCACTTTCAGTGAATACGCTCGGGCGAGACAAAAGGCAAAAGAGGCACCCAAACGACGTCGATGCCGATCTTCAAGTGTGGCAGCTGCCGTGTGTATCTTTAAGATTCAAAATTCTGTATGCTGGATGGCAGGACCAACGCATTGCAACACATCCTTACACCAGCAGCAGCAGGCAATGACCTGCTTTGGAATGTCTATTAAAACATCTGTCGACGAGTCTGTCTCCCTATGTCTCTACCTATCAGGATATTGGCGCGTCTGTCTTGAGGTCCTTGTCGCTCTCTGTTATTACAGGCAACGCTCGTTTGGCGCGCTCGTCTCACAGTTCGACAGGCTGCCTGTCCTTTTGTTGGAGCCGGCACAGGTTTGTCTCCGTCTCTACCTAGTAAAACATCTGCCTCGGTTTTGTCGCGTCCTTCTCATTGGCTGTGCATTAATTGAAAGTAATTTTCCTTGATTCCAGCAAGGTGATAAGCGGGTAAATTGTATTGCTTGCATAGTTGTTGGGCTCATTGCAACGCAGTTTCCGGCATAAAGGAGGTGTTATTGTCATCTTAAATATAGAAAGTACAGTCTTTAACTTGCCAGAATCGTAGTATCTCATATAAGAGATATTGTTTTTTTTTTTTTAATTCACTTGTGTCTATTAAAAAGATTTTTCAACACAAAAGACATTTAAGTCATTTGCATACGATATTTTCCAACCGATCATTATCTACGCAGCATTTATTTTCATATGCACTAAGTGAACTCCATTTGATATCCGAGGGGAATCGCCATTTGAGACTGGCCAACCGCAAAGGCAGCAAATATGCCGTATTGCCATGTGGCAGGGCTACCGCCTCAAATGCAACTTACAGATGCGCTTGTCGTACAGTTACAGATACTTAGATACATTGATACTTGGATAGAGATACTTGGATACATGCAGTGAGCGCGTGTTTAACGCATAAAATTGCAAATTACAACGCCTGAATGCATGTTGCACATAAATACGAGGTGGCATCAACAACAAGCTACAACTGATGTTACATCGATTCGATTTCATTTGCAGCAACCGCAAATCGCAGCTGCAAAAGATCTCAATACGGACCTACGAAGATGACATGAGATGAGCAAAACTGAGTTGAGCGTGTGGCAAACAGACGACGACGATCTCTAATGAGGCAGCATTGACAGTGCATCTCATGTTGCAATTAGCTGCGTCAAGTGAGACTGAAGTTACTGAACCCTACAGTGCATACCCCGCCCCAATCCACTCTCCACAAACCAATGCTCGCTAATCTCTAATGTGGAAAGTGCAAGTGAGTGCACTCAAGTCAAACACTCGTCTGTTTGTCCGCCTAATCAGAAATCAAATATACGTTTAAGTATATATATGTGTATATTTTGTGTTTTTGTACGCCTCTTGGGTTTTATGGTTGCGGTTCGCTCGTCTGCAACGGAATTGGAATTGAACTCGGATTCCGTTTTGAGAATTGATGGCTGCACACAAATATTTGACATGCACCGGGTGCTCAACAAGCAGAACTCGGTTGCAAACAGTGGCCATTGATAAGACGCTAATCAGCGCACTTGTTTGTTAGAGGGGAATGGGTAGATTGAGGGGTATCATAAATTAGAAGTGCTTGGCATTTGAGTCTGTTGAGGCGATCGCATAATTTGAATTGGAATTTTATTATTTGATTTACGCCTGAGATTGATAGTGCTAAATATTATTAGAGGTGGCGGAACTTGATGTGGTAAAGGTGTCGACTCATATATACCCTGTAATTTGTGTATTCATACACTGAGAAATAAAATCTACCTGAATTTTTCGCCATACTTTTGACCAGAACATTTTCTTAAGCTTGAAAAAAATAGTGTCTAATTTTCAAGGTGTTTTTTTTTTTATAATTATAAGTGGAGAGTTAAATATTAGCTGTAGCTTCTTAAAGATCTCTCTTATGAAGAGTACATGAGAAAAGTATTTTCACTACAACCGTAAAGATAATTTAAGTGAAATATCACATAGACACATCACAAGGTAAATTAACAACAGCTATCACTATTTTAAATAATGCACACAATATTTATTACAATGTTTTTTATTTGCTTCGCATCAGATCAAAGGCATTAGCATATTGAATTCCAACTTGTACAATGCATTGTAAAGTCAAAGAACTTTGAAGAACTTTGTGTACACATTAAGAAAGCACTTTCAATATCGTGTGAAAAAGGGCTGCATTTGTAAGTAATATCATTATTTTTACCAAATGTTTGCCCATAAAACTGTCCCATTTCAATAGACCAAATAAATGACAGCTTTAAGTCAGCAACTGTCTAATTTTCAATTTGACAAATTTCCATGAAAAATATGTCAACATGCCCCCCTGCTCAACCCCGGCACTCTACAGCACTCTTCAACTTTTGAGGTTGAGCGCCCTCTCATTGAAATGCAAACAGTTGCGATACGCCCAAGCCCCTCCTTGCCGTTACCCGACCCCCTCTTACTTCTATTTCATGTTATTATTAAAAACACCTAAATGGGTCGCAAGCAAAACTCGAGGCATCGATCCGAGCTACGTCTTCGAGTTGTTTGTGTGCTTTGTAGTGCAGCACGTACAATAAATTAGTGACATTATAAAAAAATTAAAAACGTGAGCTACTACAGCTAAACATATTTTGACAACAATAAACGTAGCGTTAAGGTTTGCCCTAACATTGAGAGCATGCTCAGATTGCCACTCAATTTGTAAGCGATTTAAAATTTTGTATTCCTAAAACTACTGTTGAAACATTGTTTGAGTCTATGAGAACTTGCTCGAAAATATCTGTAAATAAGTATAAGTGATATTTATATGACATTCACTCAGTGTATGTTAGGGTATTTAAGGCACAACACTTCTTGGCTTTCTACAAGCAACGTGACAGAAGCTCCCCTGAAAAACACGTCAGAATATAAGTTGGAATTAGGGGGTGGAGTTGGAGTTGGCATTGTTGGAGCAGCTGGATCTGTGTGAATTGTTTTGTTGTAGTCTTATACGTTTTTCTTTTTTCGGTTTATCGGCCCCTCTCTTTCATTCTTCCTGATCCGCGCGCGCTCCCTCATTAGCATGTGGGGCACGAGAAACTGATAATAATATTCCCAATTCTTCGCTGCTCGGACAATTGTCAATAAAATTTGCTGACTGGCAGCACGCACAGCACTTTTGAAAAACAAAACTTCAGACTGGTTTTGAAACAATTAAAAGAGGCCGTTCGCCAGAAAGATCCCACGCTTTTGCTATCCACAATCCGCAACAAAAGGAAATGTGCGGCATTTAAATAATTTTTCGATGCCAGCCCACACAAAAACATCAACGGCTCAACGGCAGACGCACGTTGCTTATTTGTTCAAACTGTTACTGTCCAAATTTATATGCGAAAAATGCATTTTAATTGAGCCAAAAACACTCACATACTCACATCTATGAATGTACACCTATCAGCCACATTCATTCACAACTCAAACTTTTGTTTGCGTGAACTTTTGCGCATTTCTCTCTGTCCGCGCTTAGATGTAGTCTGTTTGCGCCGCTGTTTATCATAATCACATTCAGCGGAAATCATTCAAAAAACAATACAAAACAGAAAAGAGTGAAAAATAAATACGCAACCCAAAAAAAAATATAAACAAAAAGGTTAAAAACACCGCAAGCATAACAACAACAACAAATCTAATGAAATCTACCTGACTGAGCGCAACTGGTGAATGAACCACACTGAAAACCCATTTTGAACCAGGTTATTTCTTCTCTGGGTTTTTCTCTGCTTGCTAAATGTTTCGTTGGCCATTAACAGCTTTTTAGCCGGAATTTTTTGTGGGCCCGCGCACTTGACTCTATCGCCACACAGCTTGAGTTTACGGAAAATCCTGCCTCGACATTAGCCAAGAATCACAAGTTAAAAACACTGCTTGGGTTAGTCCTGTGGCATGCGGCATGTGGCATGTGCTGAGCATAGCATGGGGTACTCAAAGAACGTGAGTAACATGTTTATTAGACTGATATATATACATTTTATAAAAATATTTCCAAACAGAATTCTCTTTCTTAAGTTCTGAACATTTTGTATTCATATTGTAAAAATGGCTAACTACTAGTATCACCCAAATATTCATTCATCATTAGGTTCATATTTTAAGATTTAGGGAAAAAATAAATCAATATTCGCAATCTAGGCAACATTTTAGTGAAACATATATTGAATCTGAAATTTGAATAAATATGAATAACAATTTATTTGAATTTATGAAAACATATAATATATATGCTGTCAGTTTCTCATCAATGGAACATCCGTCGGTAGCATCTTAACTATTTGGTAAACCCATGCCCAACCTACTCAGCCATTTGACGGTGTTTGGTTACAAGTTGAAGCTTTCTATTGCTATCATATTACATTGTAGGTTTTCCCTCAAAACTCACAGCACTTCCTCATTAGTTAGTTTTGGGGCTCTGCTCACAATGGAAATAAGCTGATGATAATTAAATCAGCGTTGCATGACACAACTTAATCAAAACTGAGCCGTGCCATCTTAAAAATAAATATATATACGTATATATACAAAATAAACCCTTAACACAACCAGCAATGAAAGTGAATTAACTGTCAGTCGACAATCTCAACAAAAACAAAACACACACAAAAATCACAAATGAGGTCAACGAACATGGCTCAAACGAGTAGTAAGCAAAAGTTGACAAAAAAAAAGCCAGTGGGCAGAACCTCAAAAAATGACTTAGGACTAGGAAAAGTTTCGAATCTCAATGGGCAAAAAATAATCTTAAATACTAAAAATAAGGAAGCGAACTGAACTAAAAGATTCCCCGTAAAAATATGACATTATCAATTATATATTCTTGGAGTGCACACATATATATGCACATATATATATATATATATATATATATATATATATATATATATATAAATATGACAAATAAAACATATTGTTTTATATAAAAATGCTGATAAAGTTATTTAAAAATAAGTAATAAATTAATGTTATTATAACAAATATAGCAATAGTAATAGCAACAGTAACATTTGAGATGAATACGTTTACTGCTAATTTATTATTAATATATTCCAGAGAGATATCTATCCTCCTTAGCAAAACTTATACACATAGATAATTTACAGGGTACACAAATCGAATAGATACTTAGCTTGCCGCTGGCTAATGTTGTTTTGGCTTTGCTTTGCTTTGCTTTGCGTTGGTTGGCTTGACTTGGCTTATCTTGGCCATTTACGTGCCAAATCTGCAGGTGAAAGTGTTGCAAAAGCAAAAGCAAGGTGCAAAAAATCAAAAGAAAATACAACAATATCAAAAATGAGTTGGCGCCTGTGATTTGAGGAGAAAATTGTTTTTCATCGCACAGTGCGCCACAAATGGAAACTGTGCTTGAGGGGAGGCATATTTTTCATCATTTCTGTTGGCATTTTCCCACACTGTAGCCATGCACTATGAAATCTAATTCGAGGTGTTGCACAGTGGAATTGCTACTGCTCCACTTTAATGCTAGCCATTGCCCCCGAGTGCAACATTCCTTAATTGCCGCACTGAGTCATGCGCCATTAGTCAGCCGTAAGAATTTTATGTATGTGTGTGTTTTGTGTATGTCTATTTTTTTTTTTGACTCACAATCAAATTTTTTTCAAGGCTGTAAAATGTTTCCCGCGCTACGCTGGAAAATTAACGCGTGTGGTGTCACTTGTATCGATGGGTTTTGAATTCAGGTGTCCGCACCTGTTTCCGTTCTGAAAGCGGCGCTTGGGTGGCTACAGACAGGCAGACAGTCAAACAGACAGAAATGCAGACGGACAACCAGACAGATAGTCATAAGTATCTTATACATATACAGTTTCTTCAGTTGCTCAACAAAATATTTACTTGTTCAACACAATACGGGGCGCTAATTCTAATGAAGTTGCCAGGCTCTTAATGGAAACGTGGCAGGTGCATTTCAGCTGTGGCTCATAGACAAAATAACTCATGAAGTTGTCCCATTTGAATTCAGTCATGTTTCAATTATTTAGACATATGATACATAACTTAACAGCTAATGAGATCATCTGGTCGACTAACAAGAAAAGCAACTATATTTTAGGGTGGGTTGAAATACCTAAGATTGAGTGAAGATTATGCGACGAGCAGATACAATCTTTATTTAAATAATTACTTTAAATATGTAAGATGAAGTGTTTTTATTTTTAAGACTCTGGAGCTAGCGACATCTTTAAATTGTAAAAATAAGTCAAATCACATACCAATTAAGTATATCAATGTGAAGAATGAGGTCTGTTACCTTAAAACAAATTTTGAAATCAAGACTTTTAAGCTACTATGACTTTTCAATTCCTTGATATTAAGATATTCTTTTGTGCCTTTCAACTATTTTCTAAGTATTTTATTTAGATTTGTGTACTAGCAAAAATAATAATTAATGTTTGCTGATTTCCCACAATTTATATTTTTGTAACTTTATCAGCCTTTGCAAAGGGCATTTGCATTCCCAGAAAACCAAGCACTCAACTGCTTAGCTTCTCCCTAGGTTGTCTAGAAAAATTTAGCCATGCTAACCGTCCGCAACTAATGCCAGATACAATACAAGACCTTTCAAAATCAAGGGCTACATCTAAGGATTGGGATCGGCGTGTGCGGTTGCCCCGACTCTCCTCCTGATGCTCATTTTGCTCAGTTTTGCTCTGGCTGTGCTCCGTTGTCATCAGTAGAATAATAAAAGATCATAAATAAATAGCATTGAGGATTTACATTTGACGAGGAATGCTGCTGCTGCTGCTGCTGTCGGAATTGTGTCGGTCTGTCGGTTGGTCGGTCACACTTTAATTAGTGTAGATAAAGCGAGTCTCAGCGGATCTGAGAAATGCACACAGTGCACACATTTTAGAATGATTCACGCTGCTCTGTCCATAGCACTCTTTCCCTCTCTCTCTCACTCTGTTTTTCGTAGTTGTGCATCTCGCTCTGAGTAATTGATACCCGAGGTGTTGATTTGAAAAATAAAAAGAAACAACAACAACAACAAGAAGAACAAACTGTTTGCTTGTAAACAAAAGCGCTTGTTATGCCGCACACAACACAAATAAACAACAACTGAATTTTCGGGAATTTAGATAAGCCGCAGAATATTTTCATTTTAAGAGACCAAAACACATAAAAAAAAAAGAAGCAAAAAAGTAGCAAAGATAAAAGCCAAAAAAAAAATTGGAAAACAAATAAGGGTAGGGCATTTCGGACTGGACACGCCCAATGCAAATCATTTAGGAAAATATCGAGTAGTCAGAAATGAAAACCCACAGCGATCAGCTCCAACTAATGTGGGTCCATTTGATGGACTGACAAAGTGATTGCGGGTTATCTGACTCTTCTCAACTGCTTATCAAAAAAATCCACCAACTTATCAGCTCTGTTCAAGAAAATATTTGATCTTTTCTCCTAGTTGTGTTTATATGTTAAATATTAAATATTTATGCAAGAGATTAATGGTTAGGCGCACGCCTTCCCATTTTTGGGGGAAATTTAATTTATGAGAATTACCTCATCGTTTTGGAATATTTATATTTTTTGTGATCTTAAACTCTTAATTAAGCAAATCAGCTTTTGATTAGCAGTTGAAGAGGAAACTGTTTTATTGCCAGCGGATGTACTTAACATCTTAAAAGTGAAAATAGACCATGTTTTCAGTTTATTAAGAAGCCATTTTTTTAGTCATAGACTAAATGTTAATGGACAGTCGTTGGCCTTGGAGCGAATTAGTTAAAACGTTAAATGGAAAACAATAACAAAAAATTACCTAAGACAATGTAAAACCCATTTATATCCCATTTATTTTATTATAATTAATGATTTGAGGCATAGCTAATGAATTATTGTGCAAAGATTGAATGCTTTTTAAACTAGTTTCTGCAAAGCCATTGTAAAAATGTACACAGCATATGTTCCAGAATATTTTGTTTAAAGAAAAAGAAGACTTTTACTAGTCAAAATTATGATAAAATAAGTATCGTAAAAATGAGTATTGTATATTAAGTATTCTTTCGAAAATATTATAAGTGAATGCAGCAATATGGATGCGCCCCTCGAATCCCAGTCGAAAATTTAAAAAAAATAAATAAAATGTGTCCTGATGAATAAAAATTGGGTATGATTATTCTAGCCTACCGTACCCCCATTAAATATAAATAAACAAACAATACGAAATCTTCCTAAATATTCAATGAAAACATTTAAATAGAAAACCCTAAAAAAAAAAATGAGGATTGCATCAGGAACCTCACTCTTTTTGACAGCATTTCCAATGGCAACATAAAACGACAGTTCCGGAAACATTTTCACAGTCTGCACAATCACAAGATCCTATTTTGCTGATCCTTTGTATCAACCCAAACGACACCTTTGGCAAACTGTCAATAAGCGCATTGTTCGCATTAAATAAAACAGCTGCCAGAGTTTCAGTTTCCATTTGCTGCCATTTCCCAAGGCAAGGCGAGCACACAATGTCCTCTGCCTGCACGCAAGGACAATAACAATTGAACTGATTGGTATACTGCATCTGCAACTGTCATGGCCGACATATGTCAGCAAGATGCTCTGGAATTTGGCGGCAAAAGTGGCAACAACTAATTAGCAGCTGGCCAAAAAAGCAAACGGAGCGAATCCGATCATCAAGCTAAGGTTTGGGCCCATTTTCCTTACCAGATGAAATCGATGTCAACGCTAAGCTTCTAAGCGGCTCTTCTGCTATTAACTACTAGAGACACACGGAAAGAGAGAGTTGTTTTGGCCTGGCCAAGTCAAGAGATCTTCGACTCTCTCTCTCTCTCTCTCTCTCTCCAGCTCTCTTTGCTGTGGTCTAAACAACTTTTCTTGCTGCCGCTTGTGTTTAATGACTCTTTTTTTCGGCAACGGCCAACAGGCCAACTCAACATGTTCAGTCAACCTTGGCAAGGCCGTTGTTGCCGGTTTTTTTTTTTTCTTTTTCTTTTTTACTATATCTGTGTGCGTGCGTGTGTGTTGTGTGTATTGATGTTCGCGTGGGTCTTTGGTATGTGGCCAACGGAAGTGCGTTTCGTTATAATTCGCATCCACCTTTTATTCAAAAACATAAAATGCCCCTCTCTTCTCCTCTCAGAGCCAAACAGCTGCTTTTGTTGTCGCCCTTTCGGATCGGTTTGTGTAATTGCAACGCAAATGGCTTGTTGCCCATCATTAGACCACATTGCTGGCTATTGGCTCAACATGGCAATTACTGTATATGTTTGGAAAGTGTCCTGCTACCAAATTGAGTGGAAATTGTTTTAGGGTTGCTTTTCCCTAAATGATAAGCTACTGCAATTTACAACTGTGGCCAGATCGTTACTCGAATTCTGCCCATTAGGAATAGACACTATATTTATTGCCAGCCAACTGTTGAAAATTTTATTTTATACATCCATCCAAACTGATTTCAAAAATCAAAACCATCAATTCTTTTAAAAATAAAAAAATACATTTTTAATTAGTGGTAAAGAAAATGTACTATATTTTTAATAATCGTTTATATCTTTACCTTAATATTCTGTAAATCGCAAATAAAATTTAAATCATAATTAATTTATTAGGCACATATATTTATTTTGAAATCAAGCCATTCAAATTTCGTTTAGTTGCATAGTTTTCGTAAAGATTTTGACAACCATTTCTATTAAATGCGCGTCTTTTCAAGTTTGACCTCTTCGGAATGCCTCTTGAGTACTTCTTGTCAATCCATCCATGCAGCCTGCATTTGCTCTCAATACTTTTACACACATACAAGTTCCGCAACTGTGTTGGCTCAGTGCCAATTTCATCATTTCATCAACATATTTTTGAACTGAGCGACTGACGAATTGAGACTCGCTCCATATGGAGAAACTCTTCAGCAAGCGCTGCTGGCATCTCTGTTGCTGCTGCTTCTGTCGCTGCCTACTGCTTCTGTTGTTGCTTTTCTCTCGCTCTAAAATGCAATGCTGTCAACTACTGCTCTATTGCCATCCCATTTGCACAACAACTCAGCGTTGCGCATGTGTATGAGAGTGAGTGTCGCTTGTGTGCATGGATGTGTGTGTGTATGTGTACGTGAGACCGGGTAGGTCTCTTGCCCAGCGACTGCGTCATTTCAGTTGCTTTCGAGCGAGCGACGCAAACGGTTCGTTATTTTGTGCGTTCTACGAAATTTTGAAAATTGATACAAACAAAGTATAAAAATTCAACAAAGTCGCGCGTGCGTTGTGCGAGTTGAAATATAAACGCAAAATTGTGAAATAATGAGTGCTTAAGAGTGCCAAGAACTAAAACAATCCATCAGTGTTGTACAACACACAACAGACACTCAAAGAACAACAATTTGAAACACGCAGTGGATTAGTTTCAATCAAAAACAGCAACAACAACAACAAAATGGTACGCAGCTTGGCACAGTGGACTAAAACGTTGAGTTTTCCCTCACGTTTGTCGCCCAATCGCAATTCGAAAGATTGCTCCACATTAGCCAATCCAGTGCCACCACCAACACCACCGCGCAACAAGACCAAGGGACACAGCAATTGTGCCACATCGCGTTCCTCCTCATCGACGGTGTCCTCATCAAATTCATCGGCCGCTTCACACAATTCGCCATCGCCGGGTAACAACAACAACATTAACAATATGCCCATAACGGAACTGGAACAGATCGTAAGTTTTATTAGTAGAATCCACTTGAACTTCCTGTTCGGCCCATGCAGCAGCTGTGCAAACGGCGCAAGCTGATAAAAAAAAAAATTGTATATAAGAAAAATAATAATAAAATGACAGCGATAAAGCTCATTGACCTATTTCGAAGGGAACTGCAATTGGCATTACGAAAGCCAACAAAATGCGGATAAGCCTCTTATCATTAAAAATCAATCAGTAACAAAAGCAAATAGAACAAATATTAACCAAACAACTGATAGATTATAACAAATGCAGTAGTCGCCACGCATCAAAAATAATACAACTAGAAAGCTAATGCAAATTTCCAAGAAAGAAAAAATTATTAGTTAGCTAAAAAAAATTATATTTTTTTATTATATTCAAATTAAAATATTTTACATGTAAAAAATAGCTGAATAATACATCTATTTTGAGAAAGTTGCTATAATCGAGCTTCCACTGTACATTTTACGGCAATTAACTGATAACACTACGATTTCTAGGCTAGATAAGCGAGTTTATTTAGATCAAAGAAACAACTATCGAGTCAATTTTGTAACCAGCCAGCTGTGTCCCGGCGACGGCCAAGTTGAGAGCAATTTGGCAAATTGAGTGCTTTAACTAAATGTATTAACACACAGGCACACACATAAATCTAGAGAGTCACATGTGCCACAAAATATATACAAGAAAAAGAAAAAGAAAACGCTGAAAAGCAAACAGGATGTCGCTTCGCTTGAACAGGGTATGGGAATTTAAATGGGAATGGGAATCTAAAAGGGCGCTCACTTTTTTGTAGACGACACACATATGTGCACAACGTGGCAAGCTGTCAATTGATGGTGCAACACACAGCGCACATGTTGCATGCAACGCCGCTAAATGGGAAATCTTCAAGTGCCTGTGGGAAAAATGATTGCAAATGTGACATAAACAAACCAAAGACCGTTAACGATTACATTTGTTTATCTAGGCAATTGATAGCTGATGTTGATTTGGGTTATTCGAAAGAAACCAATGAAACTGCAAATATGAACTATGTATGTGAATACAAAAGTCAACGACATATTTTATACTTACAAATACATACATATACAATATTTTCTTGACTTTTATACTAAATAAAATATATAGCTATAAGTGAATATATATGCATATAATTAATATTTCCAGTTGCATTCTCTCGAATAACTCTACTCAACATCTAGCTATAAATAATTAAATAGTGGCATAAGTATTTATGAAGTTAACACATACTTTTCTATCTTATAACACCATCTCTTTTACAACTCTCTACAAAGATAAGGTATTTTGTATATTTGAGAAACTTGCAAATTGCCAATATGGTACATGTTAGTGAAGAATGTGCAACAATTTTCAGAAAGTGCAAAGTTCCTTCGTTATTAAAGAGTGCACAGCAAGTGGTGCATTCCATGTTAGATTTGGTTCGCATAGTTATCCATGTTATGTTGGCCACCGAGCCACACCCGCCGACCACGACCAGTGGGCAACTGGCGAAAAACGTGCCACAGCAGCAATAACAAAAACAACAACTAATAACAACATGCCACACTTTTCAGCATTGGAATCGTGACTGGCGGCTCTGGCGCCGCTACCGTTGTTGCATCAACTACAAATAGCCGAGGCATGCAAGAAATGCCAAAGTTTAAAGGCGTCGTCTGCCCAGCAAATACCGTTAGAAAAATGCGATTATATAAGTCACAATTATCTCGCCGCTTTGCCATTTGTAGTTGTTTTTGCTTGCATTTTCTTGCAAACGAGTTTCTTTATTTAGCTTTGTATTTAGAAAAGTTGTTCGGGCGGCTTTTCCAAACATCCTTGGCCAAAGGTAAACCAGTTAACCGGTTTGCGCAGGCGTCTGCCGCACATAACTGTTGGATTAGTCGAGCTTATAGTATTGACCAGCATCCGGCTGGCATAAGCATTTCCGTCAGCTTTTCCCACAATTTAAATTGCCGCTGCTCCAATTGCATTTTCCCACACTCTCGCGACGAGGAACATGCTTTAGAAAAATTGACTTTGATTAGCGTTTTGGCATTTAGCAACACTGGCATTTCACACCCAGCTGCTAATGATAACTTTTATGTGTGTGTGTCTGCGGGAGCTGAGTCAACTGTTTTCTCTTGGACCTTGTCGAGAATGAAAAAACGAGCTGAAATACATATTTGCTGGTTGTTGTTGTTTTGCCGAGCCAAATACCAGGCGACGAACCCAAAAGCAGCGATCGCCGCTTAACTTGGCCAACAAACCAAGCGTCAGCAGTTGTGCTGTTGCGCTTCCTGTCCAAGCAGCTGCTGCTGCCAAGCTGTGCCTACCAGCATATATTACAAAACACTAAACACAAAGCAGCTGCTCCCAAAAACAGTCAAAATTAACACAGCACAAAGTTCACCTGCAGCAGGTCAAAAGAAATTGCAACATGGCGTTGAGATGCCGCAATACGTGTTCAGTTGGGCAATACCAGTGCAGTCAACAGCAGTGTGGCAACACTGTTCACAATATTTAGAACATTTGATCTTTGCAATTTTAGCTATGCATGCAAATACAGCAACAACAACATCGCTCTGTTATTAGTGTGCGTGCAGGTGCAGAGCACAGAGCAGAAGGCAAAACAAAAAAGAGAAGAAATAAAAAAAACAGCTGCTCACTCTCTTTACAGTCTCAAAACCTGTTTGGTGGCTTTGCTTATGTTTTTGTTTTTTCTTTTTGCAGCTGTCTGCGCTCATGTGTGTATGTATTAGTGTGTATTATTGTAATTGTTATGTTGAAGCATTTGCAGCTCTTTGTGAAATTCATTAAACTGCGCATCAGCTGTTTTTTTTTTGTACCACTTGTGCTAGCGCTGCATTTTAGCCACATACATTTTATTGGGTCAGCCAAGCGCATTTTACGCCCTTTTGAGGCGTTGTATTTCATCATCACAATCATAACGACGGCAACCACAAAAAAAGAAACACATAAACCAATCTTAAACCTGTTGCACAGCTGTTTCGAGACAGGTAGCCGAAAGCAAACAACAAATACAAACAAAAAAAAAAAACCAATAGCAAAAAAATGTACTGTGGGAAGCTTTAGATGTAAGCAAATAGCGCCAAGGCGCTCTAATTTGATATAAAAACATTTAGCACAGTTTCCAAAACCCGAACTGGTCACAACAGTCATATGAACGATGAAAATTGTTAATGAAAACAAGAACAATTTGGAGAAATGTGAGACCCATGCCAAGTTGTTTTTTCATATTTTTGGTGCGTGTTAAAGACCCATTGCCCATTGTATCGACCCATTTAAAAATCGATCTTTTGTTAAACTATCTTGAATAATGCATTTTTGGTTAACAGACCAAACGGAAGTTGCCCGCGGTGCACTTCTAATAGATGGCAAGGTGCTAACGTTGCCCCATCAATCGTTGCCACACTGGGTAGCTGGAATGCCACCATTGATGATCTTTTAGTTAGCATGTTGAAAAATCGTGCTCGCTTATTGACAGCCCAAATGAAGTATATTTTGCTCTGAGACTTTGAAAGATAATAATTTCTAGGCATTATTAAATGGAACAGAAGTTATGAACGTAATTTTAAATGTAATATCTTAAAAATATATGAACCGATTTCTTATTAACATATGGAGTCTTAATAAAATCAAGAGGCTGTAGAAGTTAACTTGCACCCCCAAAGTTTGTCTATTAATAAAGTCGCATTACACAAAAAAAAAAGAGAAAAGAGCATGAACAAAACAGAAAAATGTATTGGGTGCTTCGATGCAACTTTCAACAGAAACATAAACAATGCGTTGGCATCAGCCACTTCCAGACTGGTATGAGTTTTAATTGCTGCCTGATTGGGGCCTAAATTCCTACCCACAGCCCCTCCGAACGAAGTCATAAAAAAGCCAAACAAAAATAAAACGGACTTGTCAGCAATGCAGCAATCCCCCCAAAAACCATTTCTATGAGCGCCTTGAACTTTACATAACATACATGTATGTATACAAATATATATCTTTATGTATAGAATGTGCTAGACCCATGCCAAGATCAGTTCGAACCACTCTGTAGTGCATCGAATCGAAACAAATGGCTTGTCTATAATTATAAAAATCATTGCTTTGCTGCTCATTTTTAGAATTCAATCTTATGATTGAAGTGCTGGCAAAGTAAGTGCATTTAGCAGGCCTTATAAAAATAAATATTGCCATGTTTTTCAATGCACTTTCATTGCTTAACTCGCCTCAACAATCTGTTGTTGTATTTTACAGTTCATTGAATTTGTTATAGTTTTTTTTTTTGCCTTTTTTTTTAATTATATTAGCGTTTTTTGGGTTTTGATTATTTCTATGCGCTTTCATTTTCATGGCACGCACAAATTGAATTTCAAATCAACGATTTTTATATAACATGACTTTTGGACCTCCTTTTTTAGTGTTTTTGTTTTGATTTATTGCATAATGCGTAGCAAATTGTTTTTAAAAATGTTTTTGTTGAGCACTTAAGTCAAGTTGATTGTAGTTAAAGACGCCCCAACAGTTTCTATTTTCGAGCTTCTCAAGACAGCATAAATTTGTTAAATTGACATATATTTAGCCAGATAGAGTTTTGTATTTTTCCGGTGCTCAACCTAGATAATTATATAGATATTATATAATAATTTCAGCTACGCTGTGTGGTCCGCCATTTAAGTAGTACACAAAACTATGAAATAATTGCCTTAATAAAGAGTCAATGATCCCTCGAGAACACTTGCCCCAACTTCATCAGATTTTTCCTGCCTGGAACTCGTATTTGATTTCCATGTAAACAGCATCCACGTTGACAAACAGACAAACAACAGTTGGCAGGCGGCTTTTTGATCTTTGACTGGATGAAGTTGGAAGGAACCCGTACGCCTGCCTGCACATCATTTTCAATAAATGTAAACATTTGGTAAACATTTTGTATTTTGTTTATCGTACATATGAAGATGTGGTCCTCACTTCCTGAATTTGAGTATGCTTATATTATATACATATGTATGTATGTGAATACAACATATTCACCCAATTCATAACTGCTAATTGGTCCATGGCCCGTTGTCCGAGTTCAAAATGTAGATGGCCAGAGTTCAGCTCTATTTTATTCTCTAATGCTCTTTTGTCATTTAAAGTTGTCATAAAAAATAAATAATAAAAAAAAAACAGCTAAAACTTGTTTTCACGTTAAATAAAATTACCAGCAAAAAGCAATTCCATAGAAATGTATATACATATTTATGTACAGATGTACATCTCTGTATGCATGTCTGTATGTATTATTATTCTTCATTTGTTCTGTTTTGGGTTTCATGCTTTACGCCCATATTCGAGAGAGTTGGAGACCCGGGGCCCGGCTTATGTGTTAATTGCTTATTATATCTTTCATTTTGATGTCATTTTCACTGGGAGCTCGCTCAATTTGTAGTCGTGGACAAGTCGAGACATGTTCATTTATCAAAAAGTCAAGCCACGCTTGTCTCGACTCGGGCGCCGCAGAGCCAAACTGCAGATAAGGTCAATTAAAAGAGTCAACCGGAAATGTCGCGACGCTCGCACTTGGTGGGGGGAATTGCACACATGTGTGACACACACACAAGCAGACACACATACATATACGAATGCACGCACATATAAATGTACATTTAACCGTTTTACTGTACTCACAAATTATATTTGGCATACCTTAATGGCATTTCACATATTAAATTTTAATTAGATTGATAGCTACATAGCTAAACATATTCGCATAATTCATTATTATAATCTGGACGGATGCTAGACACGCCCCCAAAGCGCAACTCCCCTTTTTGCTGGTAATTACGATGAAGAAACTGGGGAGCAGCTTTGCCAAAGGCGCATGCACAAAATGCACTCAAGCGATCCAAACTGTCCAGAGCCCAAAATGGTAGACAGGAAGTACATACCTTTTATACGCATATAAATATTTATGTGTGTGTTTATGTGCGTGTTGGTATTTGTGCGTCTTAGAACATGATCAGTCATGCGTAAACAGAGTTGACGGCTTAAAAAGGCAGGTAGCAAATTGCTTAGGTAACTCGTGAAAAACAGTAAAACATTAAACAGATTTTCTGCGGACTAAACAGATAAGAAGATATATAGAAATTATCCTTCCACAAGGCTTTTCAGCAGGATAAATAGAAGACATTATCAAATCAGGTGCCCATACAATCAGCTATAAAAGTGTGCGGATAGCTGACAAATTCAAACAGTCCAAAATTGTGCGTGTGACAGTTCAGTTCGATGGGTTTTTGGCAACGTGTTGGCAAAATCAAATACAAAGTGAGAGCTAAACAAAACGCAGCTAAAAGATACAAAGAAGTTCTAAAAGTTGAATATAACTTAGAACTTTAACTATACTAAGAATTTCTTTTGAATTTCTACTTTTAAGAAATACATTTCTTAGTAATATAAATTATTCCTATAATAAAAAATAAAACCATATCTTTCGGATGATTTATTTCAAAATTTTCTAACTTTTAGAATTTTCTTCCTTATATTTATGAATTATTTCTAAAAACAAAAACTTTTTCAGTGCAATCAATGTTTTAGAGCCCAGGATTCTATAACTCGAATTTGTAAAAGTTAAATATAACTTCACAACTTTAACCAGTTACTAATTGAAATGCATTCTTTTCACTCTTTGCAGATCTATCCCGGTCCGGATCCGAAGCAGGCGATAATGGGATCGCTGGTGTTTTGCATACACCACAAGCAGGGCTGCAAGTGGTCGGATGAGCTGCGCAAGCTGAAGGGTCATCTGAACACATGCAAGCACGATGCCACACAGTGCCCCAACAAGTGTGGCGCACAGATACCACGCATTATGATGACCGACCACTTGCAGTACACGTGCACCATGCGCCGCACCCGCTGCGAGTTCTGCCAGAGCGAATTCTCTGGCGCTGGTCTGGAGGAGCACAACGGTAGCTGTGGCCAGGAGCCGGTGTATTGTGAGGCCAAGTGTGGCCAACGAATACTGCGCGGACGGATGACGCTGCACAAGTCAAAGGACTGTGCGAAACGTTTGCGTCGCTGCGCCCACTGTCAGCGAGAATTCTCCGCGGACACGTTGCAGCTACATGCGGCCCAGTGTCCCCGCACTCCGCTTGCCTGTCCGCAACGCTGCGATGCGGGTCTGATTGCACGCGGCGAGCTCGAGGCGCATTTGCGCGACGAATGCCAATCGCTGGCCGTCGCCTGCAGCTTCAAGGATGCCGGCTGCCGTTTCAAGGGTCCGCGCCAACTGCTCGAGACGCATCTGGAGAACGGTGCCGCCGCGCATCTGTCGCTGATGGTATCCCTAAGCACGCGACAGGGCCAACAGATCCAGATGCTCAAGTCGGCCGTGTCCAAGCTGTCAATCAACTATACGGGCACGTTGCTCTGGAAGATCACCGACTGGTCGGCCAAAATGAATGAGGCACGCGGTAAAGATGGCCTCGAGCTGGTTTCCCCACCATTCTACACCTCACAGTATGGTTACAAGCTACAGGCATCCATGTTCCTCAATGGCAATGGACCCGGCGAGAATACCCATGTTTCTGTCTACATTAAAGTGCTGCCCGGTGAATATGATGCTCTGCTCAAATGGCCATTCTCGCACTCGATCACATTCACGCTTTTTGAGCAGGGTGCTCAGAGCGGTCAAGGTGGTGTGGCCGAATCCTTTGTGCCCGATCCCACATGGGAGAACTTTCAGCGGCCATCGAATGAGCCGGATCAACTGGGTTTTGGCTTTCCACGCTTCATCACGCACGAGCTGCTCCACAGTCGCCCGTTCATCAAGAGCGACACGGTCTTTCTGCGCGTCAAAGTGGATCCCAGCAAGATTGTCGCCGTCTAAATGGAACACCCCAGGACAGTTTACTCGACTTTCGTAAATACTGTGTATTTGTGTGTCTGAGTGAAGAGATATATTTATATATATATTCGTTATATATATCTACCCAAAATCTAGACTGTATAATAAGTTAAGCGTCGGCTTCGGGCGTTGTTAGCCATTGGGTTCTAACTGGCCTTTGAATGCCGATTGCCACGCCTGCTGCGTAATAGTCATATAGCTCATATACATATATATAGCTTTAGGTTTTTTGCAGTGCTGGAATTAAACCAAAGCATATTTAACATAAACATCCAATACATCAACAAAAAAACAAAAGTTAATTTAGTATTTAGTTGTATAATTTAGTTCGTGTCTTAAGTCTTTTGTTATAGAGATTTGTATTTTTCTGTGCGCTCCTCGGGCGACTTTCAAAACTTTCAAAAGATCTTCAATTTAGATCGTAATGAACAAGAATAAGAAGAAATTGAAACTCTCGCTAGATACTTAGTTTTGCATGTACTATATAGCATAAACGCATCTCTAGTACTTAAGAGCTATACACATAGAAATATCTTTTATAAGAAAACTTCGTAGTCATTAGTACCATGAACATGAACAATGAACAATGAATCGATGAAAATACAACGTTCAATATAGTCACATAAGTTTATGTTTTAAAGCTAACAAGTCAAGTCTACAATAAAAGCAAATACAATATCGATAACATGTCTTTCAATTATTTTTCAAAATTATTCAAAGCATTATTGCCAAAACTAACTTTGAAGTGGAATTCAACATCCATTATAATTCTGAACGAAAATATTTTTAATGGTACAACGCACATTAATCCAATGAGTTGTCATTAAGCACAAAAAAACGAAACTCGTAAACAATAAGTGTCGTTTATAAATTGTAGTTCAAAATAACATGCAATTGGTTTCACATTTTATAAAATATTGCTGTGTTGAATAAATTAGAATTTGCTAAGTACAGTGATTATTCGAGAATTAAAATCTCTTGTAATTGTAATATTTAGATATTATAATCGACATTTCTAATAAAAATTTTAAATTATTTTACAGATGTCTGAAACACATTCAAATGTGTTCAACAATTATTTAATATAAATCAACACTTGTTTTTGCAAGTCGTAATGAATACTTATGCCGCCAATTATAGCCTTGAATTTCTATGTATAAAAATAAAATATTACTAAATATTTCCAATTGTTGTTAATAGTCACATATTCTACAAATTATCGAAATGTGGAACATTTTATGAAATTACAGCGAACTAATGGAATGTTTCTTGATTTTTTTTTATAAACTAGTTAGTGGCTTTGACTAGGGAAAACGTTTCTTGAGCAGGCTCTCCAGCTTCCGAATACCCGTCTGAGAGCTGCCATCGGCATTTTTATCCGCACTGCCCGTAAAACTGCCCACGCTAAAGATGAAGGCACGCTTTGGCGTGGAACTGGAGGCACTAGTTGTTGGAATTTCAATTGATGCAGGAACAGTAGTCGTTGCATCTGGCTCCTCTGTGGCAGTTGCTGGTGTTTCGCTTGGATTTGGCGTGTCCTCTTCGCTGTTGGGTGCGTCCAACAGACCACTGACGGCCGCCGCCGAGGCAGTGTGCTTGAAGAGATCAATCAGTTGAAGTTGATCCACACGCTTAACCGCCTTCATATCGAGTATTTTCTGATATTCGGCTATTGTTATGTCTGGCAGTAGTTTGAGCACTTGTTGCGTAAAATGTGCCGGCGGCTGTACGGGCGTCATAACCACTTTGATTATCATTTCGGCGCGCGTCATATCCTTGACCACTACTTTGGTGTAGCTGGTCGGTGCCTTGCGATTCACACTCGAACCCACCGATGGCAGCTCGAGCAGTGCCGATTTCAGCGAATGTGTGTCCAACAGCAGCTGCTCACAGCCCAGCACATTGTTGGAGCCATCTGACAGCGTCAGCTTACACCTGTACAGTACATTAATGAACTTGGGTATAAATGCGGCCACAAAGCGATGACAGAACTGTGTAAAGTATTTGCGAGAACTGGCGAGCGTGTCGCGTATTGTGGGCACCGTCTGCTTGAAATTGCTGCAGATGCTGCTGATAAAGGCGCTTTGATCGCCCACGTTGTTTATCTGCTGCCACTGCACCTTGGCCATTGCCTGCAGCGACGCCTCACAGCCAGCCTCCAAATCCTGAACGAGCAGTTGTATGCAGTTGGAAATGATACTGGGGGAATAACAAGTAATTAATAAAAATAACATTTGGTCGCATTAATTTCGACTTACCGATGAAAAACATCCTTTTCCTCGCTCATATCAATCTTGGCCACATAGGCAGGCGTCACCTTCTCCTTCAGCTTATCCTCCAGCTGCTGGACAGTCTCCAGACAATATTCACCGGTGGTCAGCACACAACAGATGCGCACAAGATCATCGCGACCGAAACGCTGTGTGTCGCCCTCCTTGAGGAAATTGTGGAAGACCTGACCGGCAGCCGTGGACAGATTTTGCATGTCGCGCGTCAGCAGCGAGACGCTTTTACCAATGGAACTGCTGGTGCTGTTCGGCACCAGTTTGGGGGTGCTGCCCTCGAGCACCTTGGAGGCGTATTCACGTAGATATTTCTTGAAGACCAGCGCCAGATCATACATGGGCTGCTCGTTGCTCAGCTGATTGCACTGCACCATGCACTTCTTATAGAAGACAAACAGGTCACCAGAGCTGGGATATACAGTGGTTTTGGCCTCGGCAAATTTGTACGGCTCCTTTGACATCTCAATGAACTTCTCCAGCAGCTCGGCGAGATTGCGATCAATACTGCGTATATAGATGTCCAAATATGGCTTGAAACACTGACCAATTTGATCATGGAATACGGTCACAGACAACGGTGCCTCTGTTGTGGCCGGTAAGGTGAGCACACGGGTCTGCTCGGCGGGCGTGGCGCCCAATGTGATGCCCGTGAAGCGCTTGGAGAGCAACTGTTCAAATGCCTGCGTCTTATTGATGGCAAAGAGGAGCAAACGCACATCGATCTCGTTGGTGCGCTTGGCCATGATCTGAGCCAGCTGTTGCCGGGTCTGGCGGCAGAATTCGACCGTAATACGCTCGGAGACCTCCCAGTCCAGCGGAAAGACTGCGCCATATTTGTCCTCAAAGTCCAACAGATGACGTTTGAGCCAGGCATAGCGCTTATCGATCTTGTCCAGCCAGGCGATGTCCTGGTTCTCATGAAACAAATGCATATACTCCTCCAGCTGTTGGGCTATAAACCACTTGAGCAGCTCCTTCTTCACCTTCGCATCCAGCACGGACATCACCTTGCATGCATCCGCCAACTGATTGAGTCCCAATCTGTGCTGCGTTGACGGCTTGCTCGCGAATGCCTCCTTAAAGTCCTCCGTTATTTGTTGCGCCAGCGTCACCTGGATTTTATCTACGCTCTGTGACAGATTCTGTGCAAATTGAGTGATAAGTTTAAATTTTATAATTCATCATCAACTATGGCTATTTGATGCTTGATTACCTTAATATCCTCAATGTCCGAATATTGCTGGAAATGTTGATTGACCTCGGTGATGGCCTGCAATGGATTCAGAATCTCACCGTAAGAGCGTCGCTCAATCAGCTCGTTCAAACTCTCAATGCCGCCCACAAGCATGTGCAGATGATTCAGTGTCGTGATCGCCGATGTGAGATTCCGCTTGGCGCAATCCAGTTGTTTGATGTCGCGTGTGATTTCCTTGACCATTTCCTCGGTGCGCTCGGCGCGCGTCTTCACATCGATGATGTGCGTGAACAGGGAACTGATGACCTTTTGTGCCTCGCACAGTGCCAATTGTCCGTCCTGTCCGGTATTCGTCTGGCCACGCACCACAGAGCGAATATTATCATCGATGAGGGAGACTTCGCACTGCATCCGTTGAATGGTCTCATCGATGGTGGCAAGTGATTGCTCGTTAGGAAACAGCTGATTGATGTAGTCCACCGTATTGAAATCGGGTGCATCCATTGGATCCTGTTCGTCTGTTTTCAGCACCTACAATAAAGTGATAAGTTCAGTTGTAATCTGATTTTATTTAGGTTCGTGGCATATGTCGAGCTCACCTTGTCGATAACCTGTTTCACCTCCTTGGAAAAGTGTATTTTGTTGACGCCTATTCCTTGAATGGCAACGGCGTCCGCCGCTCCTGTTTCCACAGACTCGCTCATTTTGTGTTCTTGCGCTTTTCGCTAAGTTCTCTTACAGTTTTTTCGCCAGTTTCTCGTCCAAAATTTTCACCTACCGCGTCACATTTGTCATTCAGAGTGAAACGCTGACATAATTGTATTTACCAAACAGCTGATTCTCTAAATCGAGTGTAAAATTAAAAATACAAAAAATGTGATTCATCCCCTACCTGAGGAATAATATAATAACCGATAATTATACAGACATTTGTTTAATTTTCGAAATGATCGGATTAGACTTTAATATGAATACCGCATATCCTGAAATAATTCTTAGAACTTTTTAGACTTTTGCGCCATATCTGCTCTGTCATTCACATTGAAACGTTAGCATGGTGTACAGCAAGTTGGCAGCGCCAATAGAAATAAATGCATTTGGACATAAAAACTTGTAGCTATTAAATAATATGCAATCACATTGCTCTCAGCTTGTTCTGTGGATATAATATTATTGGGAAAAGCATTCTGCCCATTTAGCCCCATCTCTGCATGTTGAGTGACAAGGAATCTCCAACTTAGACACTGCCTTGAGATGTTTTGAAAGCTGTGTACAATGGATGATGATGTGGTGGTGGTGATTGGGCCAAAGAAGGTGCCGAAACCTAAAAAATTATATAGGTGCACAAAGTGCAGCTATCAGACAAATCGTGCCTACAATGTTCAACGGCACCTTGCCAATCATTATGAGAAACCTCCCAGGGAACTGCAACATTTGTGTCCGTTTTCGGGCTGCTCGTTTTCGTCATTGCGCTGGGATAATCTGACGCGACACATTCAGCGACTGCATCGGGTGGAAAAGCCGGCAGTAAAGGATTCAACGACTCCCCCACCCACAAGTCAGGATTCCGAAATACAGCCATGTGATGAGGAACCAGCAAGCCCAATGCCCACTGATGAGGATCGAACATATGCTGGCGATGAGGATCAGGTATATTCAGAGGATGAGCATGAAGCATATCCTGAGGATGAGCATGAAGCATATCCTGAGGATGAGCATGAAGCATATCCGGAGGATGAGCATGAAGCATATCCGGAGGATGAGCATGAAGCATATCCGGAGGATGAGCATGAAGCATATCCGAAGGATGACCATGAAGCATATCCGGAGGATGAGCATGAAGCATATCCGGAGGATGAGCATCAAATATATGCAGAGGATGAGGATGAAGCATATCCAGGAGTGGAGTATGATGATGACTATGAGGATACAAGATCAATGACAATTGATGAAATGCCCAGAGCGCTGTCAGCTGAAGTGTCTTTAGCAGCCAAACCTATTCAAAAAGAGAAGGATTCAAAAACACAAAATAAAAATACTGCTAAACCAAAGTAAGTAAATAAAAAATAAATTTTAGATTTACCTTTAATACAATATTTAAATCCTATTTTCTATTTTTAATTGCAGAAGAAACTACATGAAAGGCAAAATTATATTGTATAAGTGCAACAGTTGCGATTATCGCACCAATCGTGGCTATAACATTAAGCGCCACATTGTGAAGCATGTGCCCACAGAGGGAGTCCTGCTGCATGTGTGCATAATCTCTGGCTGCAAATTTGTGACACCACGTTGGGACAACTTATGCCGGCATGTGAAAAGGGTGCATCCGGAATCGCAATCACCAGCACCTGATTAATGCAGCAGGCTAGTTTTTATTAACTGTTTAAGCTTATGTTAAGCGCGATTGAATTGTGTCATTTGTTTCATGCTATTTGTCCACTCTAGCAACTACATCAATAAACATTTATACCATATTATTTTTGATAAATAAAGTTGTACAAATTGAATGTGTTATTTTTAATATGCAAGCAAATTTTAATTGCTGCCCCTTTGCAGGAATGTGGCGAGTATTGCTTAGCTCTACTTTATTATAAAATTTTCTAGTATTTACAATTACCTAAACCTTAACTTATTAACATTATTTATTATTGTGTGAAGAAAGAGTTGCTCATTGAGCCTGTTCCCGTGCCGCCGCCTGTTGTGTTCATCATGGAAGTATCTCGCTGCGATGCCGTTGCCATTCTTTGGTAGCGTGCTATGTGATCTAGGGAATAGGGCAGAATTGGACGTACGCTGTGCATCTCTAGCAGCGTTAAATTGTCCAACTTGGCGTATGTGCCTTCGCCCTTGATGAATGCATCGATCGAGGTGCGCAACTTTGATTCGCGTATGTCGAAGATGTCCTTGATAACGGTGCGCAACTCCTCGCAACGTGGCACATCATCTGGTGCCGTACTCATGACCAGTTGGGCCACAACCATATAATGCTCACTGGGCATCTTGGTAAAGAATCTGAGGAACAATTACAATCAACAATTAAAGGGTGACTTTTATATAGACATACAAACGTAAACTAACTTGGAACGCTTCTCCTCCTCTTTGATCTCTTCCAGTGTTTCCATTTCCATCCATTCCGGCGGCACGATGCGACATTTTTGTTGTTTTCGCAGATGCGCCGCCAGCCACAAAGGCACGAAAACGGGAAAACCAGCACGAAATGGACCCACAGATCCATAAATTAAATGCAGGGGCTCATTGGAGAAGTTCGGTATTATGCTAATCATGCACTTCTCTCCAATAAACTCTATAATTGTGGGATCCATGATATGTTGATCGCACCGAGAATCCTTCTTCTTTCTTTTTTGCTCTGTTATTTTCTTGTCAACCAAAAACTAACATTTCGCAACATGTTATTAACAGCGCGCGTAAATTTGTTGTTCAAAAAACTGTTGCCCACGTTTTCCAGTCTAGAAAGGTTTTTGTATTTATTTATTAGATGCAATATTAAATAAATAATAGTTGTGCTGGCATTTAGTTAAAGAGATAAGCGATAAGCGGCAATGAAGTTAAATTAAATTGAACTGCTGCTGGCTGCCTTGAACTAACAGAGTTAAAATCAAGCACCTTTTGCTTAAAATTATCAGTTATTTACTCAAATTCAGTGTGCTGCGGCGCTTTATTCTGGCAATTAGTCATGCACATGTGGAATCGTTGGTTTTTTTTAAAGTAGGATAATCACAAAATTATCGATACCATAACAATCTCAAAAAACTCCGATCGAATTAATGATGACAAATGCTGATTGCTATAGCAACGATATGCTACCAAAAGACCGTTACTTTTTTGTCACGTTACTATTTAATTTAAATTGCAGCCTCAACAAATGATGACTTGCGTCAGACGACAAACCTCTACAGTTGTTAAGAAAACTAAATGTAGTGCACTCAGCCGACCCTTGAATCGGGTTATCAGGTGCAACGTTACACATGACTAACCTGACTGCTTTAAATGTAGTTTGAATTGTGAATATGTTATTGCAAATTCCAGGCATCACGCAAATTGTAAGTTTGTCGCCATGATAAGCGCATGAATGTCCGATATGATCGCGCATTCAAGTTCAAAAACACCTTAAGCATACATACCTAATGCGTAGGCGATGTAATTAAGCAAATCCAAATCTTGAGTCCATTGCAAAAACAAAATGCGAGTAACTTGCACAGCGAGAGACACTGTTATCAGCATTCTTCTCAATCAACTTAACTGACTTATTGATAAAACTAAGGTTATGACAAGGTTATGCAAGGGTTACATTCAAAATGATCTATAAGCAGCAGTCAAGTGCAAATTCAAGACAACTTCTCCCTTAATTAACTAAAGCGACAGCAACAACAAGAATAAAATATTGATTTATTGACTTATCGGCTTAAGAGTCAAACGTTTCCCAAGCTGATTAAACCAGATCCGGGCAGTTAATACTGCAAATATAAGACTAGTCTTCACTTGCTGTAAGTGGAACAGCTGTGATTTTGTAAATCCTTTGGATTTGAAATATTGAATTCTCAATTTTTCTGGATTCACTTGGCACGCTTTCACATATACGTAATGAGCTGAAAATACTAGAAATTTACTGCTCAATACTGTTCTGATAAGCGACGCTTGAGTGTGGACTCTGTGGAACCTGAAATCGCATCACAATAATTAAATTGTTTGTTTTATTTTCGAAGAAAAGTACGAGTTATGTGAGAGATTAACTTTAGTACTTGTCTATTTTTGGCGGGGTACGGACCTGCTGGCTAACGCGAGAATCCGTAGTCGACAGCTCAAAAAAAAAAAGAAAAAGTTCTTCCCTCGCGAATTGCATCTTGGACTGATAAGTCCAGACTAAGAAGATCTAAAATTGTTTGTTTTATTTTTTTCGGAAAACGCGTCGGCCTCTCTCTAACTGCGGCTCTTTCTCTTGCTCTACAAGCCCCTTTGAGGTGCGGTAAGCGATTTGCTTTGTCCGTATATAGTCCGTATATAGTAAATATAGGCGATAGAGGTGGCTCATTGATAAGCAATCCAGCAGACAGGCGTCAACAACGATTGCATCTCTCACCATCTCAGAGCCAGTGCATTTCCAGCGCAATTATTAGTTGTTAGCCACACAGCGCAGCGCACACAAGACCAAGGACCCCAAAAAAAAAAAAAAAATTATTAAAATAAATAAATACAACACCGTTAACATTTCGCAAACATCCTGTTTGAAATTGTAAATATGTGCTAAGACTTTTGCATTGTTAATTGTGATTTTCAATCAGTGTGAATTGTTTCTTTTAATCAATCCGTTTAGTAAGGACATTTAAAAATCGGTGACTGTTGACAACTGTTGCAACTGCAACTGCAATTGTAAAAGAACAAAAACAAAAAACCAAACAAAACATGGTCGATACGGAGATCATTGTGACCAATGCCGGGGAGCCGTCGACCAAGGCCAGTCTGATCGTTGTCTCCAATCGATTGCCTTTTGTCTTAACGCGCAATCCCAAAACCAAAGAGCTGGAACGCAAAGCCAGGTGAGCTCAACAAATTAAATTCAATTATTCAGTTCCAAAAGATGGGAGAGCAATGTGAGCAACAAGTTTGTGAAAAGTGCATATTTAAATGGTTACATAATACAATTAATTAGAATGCTCGACTAGACAATACACTCAACACAATTTGTTATGGTATACCAGATATTATATTAAAAATTTGAAGTCTGCACTCCTTGTACACACTGAGATCGGCTTGGCTAAATCGATTCGGGTCGGAGTTGCTCCTCCTGCCTGTTACCTCATTTTGCACAATCTCATTATACCCTTTTCCCCAGTGTGAAAATAGATGTGTTGCTGAAATTTAAAAGTGGCTTTTAAAAAATCACAATTTATTAAAGTATTTTGCTAGGAATCATGGTTTAACGTTAAAAAGTGTTGGTGTCTGTTACAAATGAAATAAAAAAATATGTTAACAAAACTTTAATAAAAAATTAAATATTCTGATTGTGGGCCTAAAAATAAATATATATATTTTAAAATCAAGATTGTAAAATTTAAAAGATTTAAGTTGTGTAATATTTTTTAAAAAATAAGCGAAGGCAACGAAGAATTTGTTAAAAAAAAAATGTTCTTTTATTTCTTAATATGCAAATATTTTGGTCTAAGGCTTGAGTTTTAAAAAATTGTCAATCGTTAGATAATATAATAATCGATTTTCATGAAATAAACCAAAAGCATTCAAAATTTAATCAAATTCTCATCCAAATTAGTTTCCAACACTACCAACAAAGCAACAACGGTAAAAGGTCACTGAACTAGTATAGTCTTGTCCGCTGAACCGAAAATAAAGTCATAATCCTCAATATAAATAAAATTCCTATTATATGTAAATGTAAATGTGGATGTGTATATTATATTATAATACAAACGTCTCCATGAATTAACTTATCAAGATCGCCGTGAAATCGGTACAAGTTAAGCCTTAGCTTAAGTCAAAATTCTCAACATTTTGAAAACTAACTCGATTTAAATGTTGGGCGTACAATTTGCATTTGAAGATAAGCCGTCGCGGACCAGAGCGGTCAGCGGGAACGGAACTATAGGTAGTACTGTCTCCACACGCTTCTAATTCTCTTATCAGCGCAAAATACACACAGAGACCGTGATACAAAGAAATAGACATGGGGCGAGAGAAGGGTGGCGCGGGAGCGAGAGAGATGAGCAAATTGTAAATTGTCTCGAACTAGCTAGAAGTAAATTTTGTGAAAAATAAATTAGAAAATCAAATTCAATAATAAACTAATTCGGCCTTATCAGTAGAGGCCCATTAAGCGTTTTTGACCCTTGATGCCCGACGTTGACAACAACGACCACGAAATGTTGCATGTAAAGGGGTCAATAGTAGAGGCGTCACTTCAAGGCTTTTCATATCGCTAAACTGCGAACCTGACACTGAAAAAACCCAAACACAAGATCACGTGCACCCAATTCGCTGGGTGGGTTCCAAAACCAAACGCACTGACCCCAGACAAAAAAAAAAAAACAAATAGAACGGGAAAAGGTTTCGCTTTTGGAATGCGACTTTTAATTTTTGGTATTTGATAATGGGGTTGCTCTTTCTATTTTTTTTGCTGGTTTCGGCCTCTAAGCCAGAGCCGGCCAGAGTCGAGGTTGTTTACACTTGTGCCGTATCAGGCAGGCGCTCATTTTTTATGGCTCCTGCTTATCAGTGCCTTAAGTGTCAGTGTCATTGTGATGCACCCTGTGGTAAAGTGGGCCTGGGGCTCGAACACAGAAGCTTTTGCATATATATATATATATATATATATATATATACATATTTATACATATATATAATATATATATATTATATATATGTTGCAATAGGTATGCACACTTTTTGAACACACACTCAAAGAATTCAAATAAAATGCAATGAAAATCTTTATTTGTTATTTCTGTAACAATGTAATCACAGCACTATATCTTTTTGAAATTATGTAAAGTCAATACAAAATTGAGATAACCTAGAAGATATGTTAATAACAGTGATACCGTTAATGCACTCGATACATCAACTATCAATGTTTGCATAAAAAGCAAATTCAAATAAATGGTTTTCAAATACCTTGTTTTTTAAATCTTCAATCAAATAACTTGAACGTTTTTTTTTTCCGCTCCGTATAGCGCTGGCGGTCTTGTTACGGCCGTCTGCCCGGTGGTGATTAAGGGCAGTGGGCTCTGGGTGGGCTGGTCCGGCATCCACTTGGAGGATCCCAATGAGGCGATACCCGAATCGAATCCCTACGATCAGACACCAACAGCTGGCCTCAAATCCAATCAGGTCGTGTCGGTGAACATCGATTCAAAGATATTTGATAGCTACTACAATGGCTGCTGCAATAAGATCTTCTGGCCACTGTTCCACTCGATGCCGGGACGCGCTAATTTTGGTGGCGAGCATTGGCGCGATTATGTGACGGTTAATAAATTTTTCGCCGTGCGCACAATTGAGGCACTGGAGAAGTGCCTGGCTAAGAGTAATGGTAGCGACAAAAATCCACCAATTGTTTGGATACATGACTATCATCTAATGTTGGCTGCGAATTGGGTACGTGAGCATGCCGAGGAGAAGAATCTACCATGTCGTTTGGCCTTCTTTCTGCACATACCATTCCCGCCGTGGGACATCTTCCGGCTGTTGCCGTGGTCCGATGAGATACTGCAGGGCATGCTCGGCTGTGATCTGGTTGGCTTTCACATTCAGGACTATTGCCTGAACTTTGTGGACTGCTGTCAGCGTACGCTTGGCTGTCGCGTCGATCGCAACAATCTGCTGGTGGAGCACGGTGGACGCACCGTTCGCGTTCGACCACTGCCAATTGGAATACCCTACGAGCGGTTTGTCAATCTGGCACAAAATGCGCCCAAAGTGCTAAAGACGTCCAAGCAACAGATAATCTTGGGTGTGGATCGTTTGGATTACACGAAAGGTTTGGTGCATCGCCTGATGGCATTTGAGGCACTGCTGCTGAAGTATCCGCAGCACAAGGAGAAGGTTAGTCTACTGCAGATTTCGGTGCCGTCGCGCACCGATGTCAAGGAATATCGTGAGCTGAAGGAGGAAGTGGATCAGCTGGTCGGACGGATTAATGGACGCTTCACCACGGCTAACTGGGCGCCCATTCGCTACATCTATGACTATGTCAGCCAGGATGAGCTCGCGGCGCTCTATCGGGATGCGGCCGTGTGTCTGGTGACGCCCCTTCGGGACGGCATGAATCTGGTGGCCAAGGAGTTTGTCGCCTGCCAGATAAATGAGGTGCCAGGCGTTCTGGTCATCTCACCATTTGCGGGTGCCGGCGAAATGATGCACGAGGCGCTGCTCTGCAATCCGTACGAGGTGAATGAGGCCGCAGAGGTCATTCATCGTGCTCTGACCATGCCCGAGGATGAGCGCATTCTGCGCATGGCGCGACTCCGTCGTCGCGAGGCCGAGTGCGATGTCAGCCACTGGATGCGCTGCTTTCTTAAGGCAGTGGGAGCTCTCGAGATGGACGATGTCGGCACCACCATCATGCAGCCCGTCTCCGTAGACGACTTCGATGACTACCTACTCAAGTGAGTTTACCTTAAATCCAATCTTTAGTTAATTACTTTACTTCATTTCTTAATTATGATTAATTAAATCTTAGTTGTTTCTTAATTATAAAAATGTAGTTCTCATTTTAAATGTTGTAGTTCTTCTGCTTATTGACTAATTTGAATAACTAGTATTATCTATTATTATTTTTATTATAATTAAACCAAGCACTCAAAGTCATAAATTTAGGTAATTAAGCTCTTAATTGAAGTACCAATTCTTAAGCTGAATATCCGATACTTTACATTGAAACAATAACAAATGAGCTTCTTAAGTCTATTTTAAACTCTAAAGAATTCTTAAGCTAAAAGCGATCTTAAAATGAATCTATATTTGTAGATACATCGGCTATAATCACAAGCTGGCGTTGTTGCTGGACTATGATGGCACTCTGGCGCCGATTGCGCCGCATCCGGATTTGGCCACTCTTCCGCCGGAGATTAAGAACGTGCTCTTCAAGCTGTCCAATCACTCGGATGTGTATGTGGCCGTCATTTCAGGTCGCAACGTGGACAATGTGAAGAAAATGGTCGGCATTGAGGGCATTACCTATGCTGGTAACCATGGTTTAGAGATTCTCCATCCCGATGGCAGTAAATTTGTACATCCCATGCCCATTGAATATGAGGACAAAGTCAGTCATCTGCTTAAGGCGCTGCAGGATTCGGTGTGCCGCGACGGCGCCTGGGTCGAAAACAAAGGTGCTCTGCTCACCTTTCACTATCGAGAGACGCCGACGCAGCTGCGTCCCGCCATGGTCGAAAAGGCCCGCAGCCTGATCGAGAAATACGGTTTCAGAGCAACGGAAGCGCACTGTGCGCTCGAGGCCCGTCCACCGGTACAGTGGAACAAGGGTCGTGCCTCCATTTATATATTGCGCACATCGTTCGGCGTCGACTGGAATGAGCGTATCAAGATTATCTACGTGGGCGACGATCTAACCGATGAGGATGCCATGGTGGTAAGTAGTAATAATCGAGACGTTAATTCAAATATAATAATCATAAAACTCTATTCCTTTTTTAAAAACAGGCTCTTAAAGGCATGGCGCGCACGTTCCGTGTTACTACATCGGATATTGTGAAGACCGCTGCCGATCATCGTTTGCCCTCGACTGATTCCGTTTACACCCTGCTCAAGTGGGTGGAACGGCATTTTATGGGACGCAAGGCGCGGGCCAATTCGCTGACGTATCGTCCCACCAAGGGCGATGGCGTCCAAATGCAAATGTCCCTCGAGGTGGCCTCGGCGGCAAACAGCCTGGATGTGTAGTTCCGCTTAGTCAGCCAAAAACAAACATACTCGATACATATGTAATTTGTAAGATCTTAAGAATAAAATAAACAAAAATGTAAAAGAAACATGTGTAGCTTAAAAAAAGAGCATGGTCACAGTTTTCAAATTAAATATTAAATTTACAAACGATTTTGGTTAAGCTATGGAAAGTTTAAACATTTTAGAAACTAAGCACAGCTGATAAATAAAAACTAATTATGCGATAAAACGAGCCACGATATGATGAAGAAGAACAAGAAAATCGGATAAACGGCGAGCGGCTTGCGATGTGGCGGCTGACTCTGACCCAGAAAGATGAAAGACGCTGTAAAAAATATATAATTTAAATGGGTAATTTAAACCCGTGAATAAGAATCACTCACCGTACGTTGCCCAGGAGAATCCCAGCGTTGTCGTCACAAAGCGCAGGAAGAAAAGAAAGCGTGTCTGTGTGGACAGTAGAATGATGCGACAGATGATCAAGGCGAGCGCCACCGGCGTCAGGCAATAGCCAAGCACACAAACCGATTGGAAGAATGAGCTAAAGAGAAAAAAAGAGAGCTATTTAAACACAAAATTGACAAATTTGGGCGTAAGCTACGCACATATTGCCACCGAGCAGTTTGGAGTTGAGTGTTACAATGGCGGCACCGATCCACACAATAACAAAGACTTGTGCAAATTCTGGGCCATTGTCCGACATGCTGTCGGCAGACGAGGAGCCCTGTAGAATGGTCGCCATAAACGTGCACAGCACCAGCGGGCCCCACAAATCCCCTGCAAACAAGCAGAGAGAAAAGACACCAAAGATAAAACTGCTGACGCACACACAAACTCAAAAACTCAACGCAGACACGTACAATCTCGCAGCAAACTGGACTTCTCTTTGGGATAGAGCACATGATAGAACTTGGCGCCAACAGCGCGTATGTCCCTCAGCACAGTTTCGCGTATCGGTTCGTCCAACGTATTGTAATCGGGCACACCATTCTGGGCTGTTGTTGTCGTGTTCCGTTTTCCGGGTATGGACATATCGCCTTCCAGCGACGGCGATGTGTTGACGTCCTCAAACATCTGTGTTATGTGTGCAATCGTGTTAAAGTGATACCTTTTCACTTGGTCTCAATTACTTACATCTAATCTGGCGTCCATTTTTGAGCTACTATTTGTTTTGATTACGTGCAGGCAACAGGAGTGAATTTGTTAAATGCAGTCAATCGCCAACACTTTTTCTTCTCATGATATTGCTGCTATGTCATCGATGCTAACACTGGTTTTGTATCGATACTTTTAACAAGCTCAAATAGTGTTATCGCTTATTACAATTGTTTTAAAACGTATCTTTAAGTGTTTTATTCATCAGATATGTGCACGACTTATTAGTATTATTTATTTTTGATTAGATTTATATATTTTAATTTTAGGTATTATTTTAAAATTACTTATTTTAAATAATTTGTAACACTTAAGACGCCTTCAATTTAATAGTACAATAATTGCTTATATTATTTTATTATTAGATATATTTATATTACAAACATAAAACTAGTATGAAATTACGATGATTGCTTACTTTATTTTTATACTTATACAATGTATAATCTATAAGAACAGTTTTACATTTTGTTTTTACAATCATTACTATTTTAGTATAAAAGTAATTGCGAAAATTAGACTAGATCTCATTTATAATTAGTGAAAGACGAGAGAACTCTGATGAGTATTTAACTTAAATGAGAATCTCCGGATGAGTGCTAATGTGCGATTTGAGATAAGCGGCCCGGGTGAATGCTTTGGGGCAGTGTGGACACCTGTATGGACGCTCCCCGGTATGAGATCGGATATGTCTGCCAAGATCGCCCTTGTCTATACAATTCTTCGGGCAGTGCGGACACTTGAACGGATGTTCGCCGGTGTGGGTACGAATATGACGCTGGAGTTGCCAGGCATAGGAGAACTCCCTCGAGCAATCTGTGCACTTGTACGTCCTCTCGCCATTATGATAACGTATGTGCTCGTCCAGTTCGCTCTGCTCGATGAAATACCTGGTGCAGTGGGTGCATTTGTACACCTGTTTGCCCGGATGCGTGGAAATGTGATACTGAAGATCCGTATGCCTTGTAAATGCTCGCGTACAGTGTGGACACTTGAAGGGACGCTCTCCCGAATGGATGCAGATGTGCTTGCGTAGATTGGAGGCCTGACTGAAGGCCTTCGGGCAGTGTGGACACTTGTAGGGTCTTTCTCCCGTGTGCGTACGAATGTGAGCATTTAGATGCGAGCTCTGCGTAAAGCTTTTCGAGCAGTGTGGACACAAAAACTGACTCTTTTTGGCATCGGATACGATACTGGTCAATTCTTTGTGTGGTGCTGTCGCACTTGATTCCTTTTGTTGCTCGTTGATAATTTCTTCATCATGTTCGACCTTTACACAGCCCAGATCTATATTGCTCTCAGCCAGCTCCCAGTTTTCTGTTACCAAAACTTCAGAGTGCACATCAGCTTCCGTTTGCCTTGATTCAGAATCTAGGATATGGGACAATTCCGGGTGGTTGTCTTCCTCTGGCGCTTCCAGCTTCATGTCACCTTTTCTAAATTGTGCACTTAGCACCTGATGGCTATTCTCACATCTGCGCTTGAATTCAAATGCTGCTTTCACATCGCAGATGCACGAAAGGCAGATTTTCTTGGGAAGCGCATCCTCCAACTTGATCGCACAGGCGACGCACTCGTTGAGCATATCGGCCAAACTGGGATGCCGCTGATCGGCAAATATATTCAACAATGCCACTGTGCTGGTCATGCAGGCGCGGCACACTTCTTCCATGGATAACTTTGTGTGCACCTCCGTAAAAAAAAAACCTATTTGAGCAACAACTAAACAGCTGTTGGGGATCCAAATAGTATCCAAATGTTATTAACAGCGCGCACAAAGATGTTTCTGCAATTAGAGTTGTAGGCTATTTTTCTTAATGTTAAATTTAACAAGTTTTTTTATCGAATGCAGTTTGTACTCATTTTCATAAATGAGTGATTGTTTACCGCACTATTTAAGCCAGCTATTTACATTATTTATATGCTATTTCGATAACTTAATATGCAAATTGGCAGCACTGCAGCCCTGGCGTAAGACAATCGATGCTGTAACCGCAGCGTAAAAACAAAACAAAGTGGAGCTCTCCTCTGTGTGTTTGTTGCATTTATAATATTTGCATGGCTCAACAATAATCAAGTATGTTTTTCTCAAATGAAGTAAAGTAAAGCGCATAATACAGGCGACAAGTGATACAAGGGAAATGTATTAAGATACGTATGCCAGACTCGCTATGGGACTGTGAGTCATGCCAGACAGCGGACTTTCAGCTGATAAGAGAATGAGTTTGTGTGCACTTTACCAACGTTTGTGCTTTGATTGTGTTTGTGTTTTGCGTTTGTTTCTTCTAGAGAGTTGCGGTTACGAATAGCAAACAAAAAGCGAGCTGTGACAAATGAATAGCGAAGCCTCATTACTGCCTACGGGCCAACAACTAAGTGTCCACAACATGTCCCCCGCCTCCGTTGCCGTAGTCACGCCCTCACCATCATTAACGGAGCCTTATTCTTATACGGATTTTTACATCGGTGTCGGTTTGGCCATATCCTCATGCTTCTTTATCGGCTCCAGTTTTATTATCAAAAAGAAGGCCCTGCTGCGTCTGAGCAGGCAGGGCGAGCTGCGGGCGGCGTCAGGCGGATTTGGCTATTTACGTGAATGGATTTGGTGGGCGGGCCTCTTGACAAGTAAGTTTATCAATACAGAATTTTTGCAGATTATAAAATCGTTTATTTTTATCAATTAAAATAATGAACGTCTTAAATTCAATTCTCCAAATAGTTTTTTGTTAAAAGTGACTCATTTGATATCGGTTTTTCCAGTGGGTCTTGGCGAAGCAGCCAATTTTACGGCATATGTCTTTGCTCCCGCCTCGCTGGTGACGCCGCTGGGTGCGCTGAGTGTCATCATTTCGGCTGTAATGGCATCCCGATTCCTTAACGAGAAGCTCAATTTATTGGGCAAAATTGGTTGCTTTCTGTGCATTTTGGGCTCAACGATTATAGTAATACACTCGCCCAAGGAAAAGGAAATTGAGGATCTGCAGGTGCTGTTCGATATGCTGCAGGATCCGGTCTTTATACTCTATGTCATCTGTATATTTGGCTCGAGTGTATTTGTTGCCTGCTTTGTGGCACCGCAGCATGGACACAGCAATGTTTGTGTCTACATATTCCTGTGCTCCGGCATCGGTTCGTTAACGGTGATGTCGTGCAAGGCACTAGGCCTGGCCATCCGGAGCACAATTGCCAATGGGTCGAATGTGTTTGGGACGTGGATGCCATGGTTTCTGATTATCATCACTGTCACCTTTATTGCGATACAGATGAACTATCTGAACAAGGCACTGGACATCTTCAATACGAGCATTGTGACGCCCGTTTATTATGTGATGTTCACCACGTTGGTAATCACGGCATCTGCCATACTTCTAAAGGAATTCAAGGCTATGCGTTTCGAGAACATTCTCGGCGATGTTTGTGGCTTTCTGATTGTGATCACGGCCGTATTTATGCTCAATGCGTTTAAGGATATTGACATCACGCTGAACGATGTGCGCGGTTTGATGCGTCCGAAAATGCAGCGTGTCTCGCAGTTCGATGAGGAGGTCCTGGTCAGCAGTAGTCTGAAAGATCAGCGACGCTTCTCCTACGGCTCCGGCGATATCTTTCGCAAGGCATGACGCAAACAGCGCTATCAAGTTTAGTTATTTCCCATAGCCCTAACTTGAGACCCTAAGCGAACAATATAAACAAAAAAAAAGGTAAAAAAAATTAGTGTGCGGAAAGTTTTTTGTCACCATATCATCATATTTCCCATTGATTGTTGCTTCATTTTGTTAATTTAAACATTCATTAAATTAAGTCCCATTGTAGTGAAAGATTGACCAACATTGATGTTGTTTTCTGAAAAGAGTATTCGTAATAAATTGTATATAATATAAGCATTGCCCATGTCAATCTGCTTGTACATTGTTTTTATTATCGTACTCTGGATATTAAATCACACTAACTAATTTCGAAATTTAACACCAATTTTATTTTAACAATTCAAATTGAGTGTTACCTTAACATTTTCGGAAAACAATCGATAACGATAATAATGGCAGCGCTGTCAACTTTAAGATATTTGCAAGAAATTAGTATTAAATATTAATTAGACTTATATTTTGGTTTGCGAGCACACAAAATCAACTAATATGAACATAGCACGCTGCGGACTTAGGCGATGCATGCTGAAGAATTCATTAACTTCGCAATGGAATCGCATAACTAGGGCTGCCAACGTGACAGCTGTCAATGGAAATGCCTCGAGCTCCATTCGAACTGCAACAACAAAGCCAGATCGAAAAATTTACGCCATTTTGCAATTGTCTACACCGGCAATTAAATCAATTCGCAGCTATTCTGGAAAATCTATCGCCAGCAGCATGGAGGAGCATTGCGTTGTGCCCGATGTGATCGCCAAGGCACCAAAGTGCAGCGTATCAGTTGAATATGATGGCGGTATTTCCGTAAAAGCCGGCATGGTGCTGACCCCCACCCAGGTGAAAGATCAACCCTGTGTGAAATGGGAAGCCGACAATTCAAAATTTTATACGCTCTGTATGACCGATCCGGATGCACCCAGTCGCAAGGATCCCCAGTACCGGGAGTGGCATCACTGGCTCGTCGGCAACATTCCTGGCAGTGACGTAGCCAAGGGCGAAGTTCTCTCCGCCTACATCGGTTCCGGACCACCGCCAGACACAGGGCTGCATCGCTACGTCTTCCTGGTATACGAGCAAAGGCGCAAGCTGGACTTTGATGAGAAGCGTTTGCCCAACAACAGTGGCGATGGACGCGGCGGTTTCAAGATTGCCACCTTTGCCAAGAAATACGCTCTTGGCGATCCCATTGCCGGCAATCTCTACCAGGCCGAGTATGATGACTATGTGCCCATTCTCTATAAGCAACTGGGTGCTTAAAGCCTTTCACACGCCAATCACATGTACTGATTACATAATGTGCGCGGAGCTGAACATTAATGTTATAAATGTGTTAATCCAAAAATTCAGTTGTAATTGAAAAAAAAAAGATAGTTGAGTAGGAAAGGCAATAAAATTGCTAAAACTCTACATTTTGAATGGGTTTTGTTTTTTCTTTCTCAGACTGAAATAAAATTTTTATGGAGACCAATTGGAAAATGTACAATTATAAAAATCTTGCAATTCTCAGACTAAATGATGAAAAATGAAATCTATGCTATTGGAAATCTACAATTATGATTAATTGTAGTTATCTACATAAACACATGCTCAGAATTAGATCTACACGTGAACAATCTCGTCAATCATATGAAATACATATCTTTACAAGACTATTTTAGATGTATGTATGCATTTATTTAGATTTATTTAATTCTCAATTACAATTTGTGTTTACGTTGGTTTTTGTGATTATTGAAAAACATAACACATAACAAATATATGTATGTCTATGTATATATATTCAAATCAGTTATGGGGATTGGGAAATGCATACAAGCACACACGTGTATTTCTCTAAGAAGATGTTGGGGCAGATGATTCCAGATTTGCATAAAGCTCATTGTGCTCCGGCCATTCCACCTCGCTAATTGCCTGTGAATATGTAAAAGATTTAAGCATTAATTTAAATGAAATCCTATTCTAATTAATATAAATATAGTCACCTTGAGCTCGTCGAATGCCTGCTTGGCTATCCAATGGAATAGGGGATTCTTCCAGTCCCTCTCAATGGCCTGTAGCTCCTTGGCGCCAATTTCAGTCGATGGCGATGAGGTCTTTGAGATTTTCAGATACTGTGCCCACAAATAGACCATGCTACGCATCTTGTACGACCAGAATGCGTTGGGAACGGCGCGTATCATTTCCTGCACCTTCTCGGTGTTGGGCATCTTAAGGTTCTCCAAGAACGTTATGTTCATTAATGTAAAAATGGACTTCATGTTGTTATAATAGTTATCCGAGTTCTTCTCCAAGCCAAATTGGGCCTGCTGAACGATAAAATCAACCACCTGTTCGGTGGTTAAACGCGGCAAATCGGGTATAAAGCAATTGCGCAGATTGATGCTGCCAAATGTCTGAAGCTGTTCCTTGATCGCATTCTCACACCACTTGTACTCCGTCCACCAGGTCTGCCAGCTCTTGTATGTGTTCGCCTCCTCCATAATTGTCCACTCGTAGTGGAGACGCTTGCGAATCCGTTTCACTAAGGTGCGTCCAGCATTTTTGCCATCCCGTTCACTATCCTGAATCTCGGCCATTTCCATGTCGTCCAGCTCCTCACCGCTCGTACTATAATTGGGCGCCTGCTCGAAGAACATGACGGCGTATGACTTGTCCTCCGGCTGCGGATGGGTAACCGTATTATTGTGTATATACGGCAACTTGTAGCCGCCAAGTAAAAATCCTCGCTTAATTGCCAGCTTGCGCCGCTTGATGACCGCCTTGGTGAGCGGTGCTGTGGGTATTTCAGCGACACGCTTCTGACCTACAACTGTACAAAATATTTGTTATTGCAATAGTTAAATTAGAACTAATATAATATCTAAAGCAAGCTAATCTATAAGCATTCAACTTTTCACTTAAGCAAAAGTTTATCAAAATTTCAGTGGTACAAAGAAAGGCTAGATTAAATTCTACAATTCTATTTTCTAATAACTCTTATTTATTTATTATTTACAAATGTCAAATACAATAAGTAATAAATAAATAAAATTAAGGATAAAAATTTGCAGTCTAAAATTTGGTATATAAAAAACCCAGGAATAAACCAAATCAGCCCAAAAAAAAATATTGTATAAATTAATTAAGATGCCCAACTACAAATTTATTCACAAGACATGACGTTTTCTTCTATATTTCCCATACATAATAAGCCCAAAAAGTTTTAGTTAAATTCAAATTTGTAGATCAAAATGTACAACTCATTTGCAAATTACTTTTCTTCAGTCAATCCTTTGCATAAAATTATAAGATGCACATCTATCCTAATTTTTTCCCTAATTTTTTATTTATTTTAATTTAGTACATTTTCTGCTTATTGCATTTTTCTGTGTGTCTACCGTTTTTAATCGACATTAAATTAATCTCTCCTTTTTCTAATTTCCCCTTAAGCCCAAAGTAATCTTTTGCCTTGTCGCATTTACCTTTTGGTTTGACATCGATAGTTTCTTTCTTGATCTCCGGCTGTTTATTGTTGCTTGGTTTGTTGTTGGCGCTTTTCGCTTGAGTATTTTGGGACACGACGGCGCCGGAAGAGGAAGGACCAACGGTTTTGGGCGGCACTTGGACTGGTTTTGGTTTAACATTATTATTACCACCATTAATGTTCTTGGCAGCTGGTTGGTTATTGGCTGCCAGCTGCTGCTTGTTGTTGCTGTTGTTGATCCTGTTTGCTGGATTGTTAATATATTGTTTTTGTTGTTGTTGCTGTTGTTGCGGTTTCTGCTGATGTTGCTGTTGTTGTTGCTGTTGTTGTGGATTCGGAAGTCTGTTCCCCGGAAACTTATTGGCTCCGGCTGGCAGCTTACGTACGCCAATAATGGGTGCCTGTGGCTTATTGCCATTGTTGTTGTTGTTTAGCTGCCTTTGCGGCCTGGATTGTATATTAGGCATCTGCGGCCGATTGTTTGCATGGGCCATGGGCATATTCGGGTTTGGTCCGTTCTGATTATCTGGATGCCATTTTCGAATGCCGCCCGCCTGTGAAGCGCCCTGTCCAAAGCCGCAATTATTGTTACCCACCTGCCAGTTGGATTGGTTCTTCATCATCAATGCGTTGACGGTTTCCAGCATGGCCAGCGCATCGCCAGAATTGTTCAGGCGCCGAAACTGCTGCAGATTGCTTTGATTGTTGCTGTTGTTGGAAATATTATTATAGTTGTGGTTGTTGTTATTGTTGTTGGTCTTATTGTCAAAGTTGGTCGCATAACTGTTGTTCGATTGTTGCTGCTGGCCACGAAAATCGTTGTCAAAGCCACGGTCGTTGTAGCCAAAGTTTCCGCCATTATTCGAACGTTCATTTAAATTATTCAGCTTGTAATTGGAGGAGCCAGGGTTGGAGCGCTCTTTCATGTAATTGGAGGAGCCAGGGTTGCGACTCAAATGTTTCGATTGTTGATTCGGATTCGAGTCCTGGCCGCAAAAATTGTCATTGAAATTATCAGAGCGTCGCACAAAAGAATCAATGTTCCGTTCATTATTATTATTATTGTTATTTGGGAAAAAACGTTGACTGTTGTCAGTGTTGTTGTTGTGGTTGTTATTGTTGCTGCTGAACCTGTTTAAATCGCTTAGGGAGCGAACGAAGCCCATATTAGCTGACAGTTGTTGTTGTTGTGGCATATAATCCAGATTGCTTGCAACATTGCGTGTGATTTTTTCACTCAAAGCAAAACGCTGATCCAAATTGCGTCCCAAAAAAGTCGATTGTTGTTGATGTTGTTGTTGTTGCGCTCCACGAAAATTATCGTCGTAGTTATCAATGCGATTGCTGACTTTGCTGTTGTTGTTGTTGTTGTTGCTGCCAAAGCGTTGATTGTTTTTGTTGTTGGTAAAATTTGAGTAGCCACCACCACTGCCACCGCCAAAATTATTATTATTTGATTGCACGCCGCCATATTTGTTGTTGCCATCAATATCTGCATAGCGCTCACTGTTAATGTTAAAATCGTTGCTGTTGTTGCCGTAATTCATCGACACCGGCGCTCCACTGAAATTGTCATCAAGAGCACCAGAGCCACCGCCATTGCCATTGCCACCACCACCGCCGCTTCCACCACCACTACGAATTGGCGCAAAAGACAACGCATCATTGGGCTGGCGACGCTGTCCAATGCCGTAGGCGCTGTATCTATTATAGTCCATGGCGTTGCTCTAAGTGTTACGCGACGACAACGTAATAATTGCAACGGCTTTTAGTGTTTAGTTTCTATTTCTCTATTTTTTTCTTTCTTTTTTTACTCGACGTTTGCTGCTCCAAGCCGTACTGAATTATTTTATTTTCACATTTGACAGACACGCACTCACACACACTCACGAAAACATGCTCACAGGTATGTGAGATCAAGGGTTGGGAAACGTCAAAAACAATGGTGTAAATCGGAACTGGTACAGTTCAGCTTGTGAACTAGCAAAAATTCACCACATTTCTTTGGCCTTCTGGTCAGTCAGATGTGTGGTGATCTGAAATGGCCGGAAAATTGCCATGTAACCCCTTTTCGAAAACCTGCCCTTTTTTCAAACTATTTCATGTAGCATCTTGTGTATTAACACTGCAAATATGCCCAAGCACTGTTAATCGATTCCAAATATCGGCTGTGCAGGTGCGATTCACTTACGATAGTTTCAACTAAAACAATCCATTGTGAAACTTTCTTTTTAGTTTACATGTCGCTTAAGCTTGAAGCTTCCAACTTGCAACTGAAAATGTACTTCAATAGTTAAAAAAAAATGCAATTAATATTTAACATTTGATCATTGCTCATCATGTTTGTTTATTTATTTATTACAGTTATTAATAAGATACTAAAATTCCAAAATTTTAAATTATTGGTTGCCTTTAGTTCCATGAATTAATTGCTTAGAACTGGAATGCGGACTTGAAGCATCTGAATATAACGTAATATTTATAGGTTATTATACTGAAAGAAATTGTAATTGAAAATCTACGCACCTTGCTGGTTTTATCAAAAAGCGCCTGGGCACGTTCCTGATTTAAACGATAGCTAACAAATTTGTCAAAAAAATAGCCATGCTTCTGGGACTCCATCAAAATACGATCCTCGCCAATGTCCAAGCTAAATTCATGCGAGGAAACCTGATAAAAAACATAAATAGTACATATATAATTTATTTGCGATAAAACATCTACTAAAAATAATTCTAGAAAGTCAGTTGTTTTTGGTAAGTATAACCAAAGAATATAAATATACCTATCTTTAATATTCCTATTTATATAATATAGAATATATCGATATATTTTATATAAATATACATATATAGGTAATAGTAGTACAGTCTTTGGGATAATATAAAGACTCACGCAATTGGGTAAATAGAGTTCGGCACAGATTTCATCGACGATTTCATCACGAACTCGGGCACGCAACTTATAAATGGGTTCCCTGCTCTTGGCCCAGTTATTCCTTATTTTGGCCGCATGCTCCTCATCGATTTCCTGCACCAATGACACTGGCTTGGATGAGGACTGCTCGCCATGCTTCAGCGGCAGCTGCGGCGAGCCCGAGTGATCTACGGTAATGTCAAATTGTTCGGCCTTCTTCACATCATCGTTGCGCACACGGTGGGTGACAAGGGTGCCAATGAATTTACGATTGGTCAATATGATGGTCTTGTCCATGGATATTTGAATGTTGTATTTCTCGCTCAGCGCCTCGGCGACGATTTGTAGAAAGAAATTATTGAAGAGTTGCGATTTTTTGGTTTTTGCCAAGAACTTTGGATTAACAGCAATGTCGCAGACTTCAACCGAGTTGTCCGAACGATCCTTGGTGGTGCGCATCTCGGAGATGCTCATAGGCACACGATAGGAACCGGGCTTGGTCGATTCCAAAATAGCAATGAGCTCCTCATCGGTGACATCTTTGGGTGCGGGCACTTCCGGAGCCACGCAAACATTAATGAAGAATTTCTCATTGCTATTCAGCTTAAAGCTTTTCACACAGTAACCTGACAACGAAGTGGAGTAAGAAATAATTAATTTAAATATAATAAAGCAAACCAAGACACAAACAACATAATTATATCAATTTGACAGCAAAGCATTTAATATTTGTCTGCGCTTCCAGCCTTTAGCTGGCTTTAATTCTAAATAATAACATCAATTTATGTTCATAACAGAGAGATCTGCGAGCGCCCTTTGTACACAGAGAGAGAGAGAGAGAGAGCTCTGTTAACGCTAACAGTTGCAGTTGAAGTGCACTTAACATATTGTGTAAATGTTTTTACAATTCAATCAACTAACCTTACGATATTTATATTACGTCGCGCAGAGCGTCAAATACGATACGTATATTTTGACGCGCTGGACGCCAAATTAAAATACACAAACGCTTCAAGCGAATGAATTATTTGTTGCTGTTGGTTAACCTATAAATATATATAACATTTTAATAAGTAATGCTTCATTAATCTCCTGGAGCTTTATTTCAGTTATTTATACATAATTTACAATACAGAAGGTATATATATTAAAGATGAACCAAAATCTATAAAGTTGATTCCAGATGTGGATACTCTGTGCTGTGATCGCTCCACTCAATGGCACTAATGGCCTGTAACAAGAAAGGTAGAGCATTAATAATATATAGAATCTATATATATCTACGTGTGCCAATTGACCCACCTTCAGTTCATCGAATGCCTGCTTGCACATCCAATGGAAGACGGGACTCTTCCATTGAGCATGGATGGCCACAAAGTTGCGTTCATTTCGCGAACTTGCATTTATAATTTTGTGGTATTCCGCCCAAAGATAGACCATGCTCCGCATCTTGTACACCCACAAATGATTTGGAGTACCCCGTATCATGTCCTGCAGCTGCTCTATGGCGCCAAATGGGAGATTCTTCAGGAACGTCTCATTCATCACCACATAGAGCGCCTTCGAATTTCGATAATGCGATCGTGTGTTCTCCTCAAGGGCGAAATGTGCTGCTTTCATCACCATATTGATGACATGAGCAGTGGATTTTTTTGGATAATTGGGTAGGAATTTCTGCCGGATATTGAGTGAACCGAACTTCTCCAGTTGTCGGTTCATTTGTGGCTCACACCATTTGTAGGCCTTCCACCAGATGGGCCAGCTTTTGAAGTTGCTCGATCGATAGAGCTTCGTCCACGCCTTGTTGATTTTCTTGCGGATGGCGTGGCGTTTCCTAAGTCCGACCCTCAGGATTCCCGTTGGTCCATTTCCCGTTGCCTCCTCATCCGTATTCTCGTCCTCTTCATCGTCATCGATGTCTGGCATGGGGCCCACTTCGTCGTTGTCTACGGCGTATATAGATGTATTGTAGATCGGTTCATGTTCGAAAAATGTGACCGCATATGATGTATCCTCGGGCTGCGGTAATAATTTCCCACTGCGATTTATATACGGCAACTTGAGGCCACCAATGAGGAATCCTCGCTTCTCCGCTATCTTACGTCTCTTGATCTCTGCTTTTGTTGGCGCTCCTGGATTCGATGAATCTGCTATACGCTTTCGGGCTGCAAAAATAATTGCACTATACACCTACTCTATTTTTACTTATTTTTTTTTGCTTTGTCTGGCACTTAAACATTTGAAAATAATATTATTTATGTGGGCTTTTAAATGGAATATAATTCCGGTGGAGCAGTAAAATCTTGAAAGTTAAAGTTTGGCTCGAGAAAACTGATATTTAATAACGAATTAAAAAGTCGATTCAAAATGAATATCAATTTAAACATTTGAAAAGAATATTATTCTTGAGGATTTTGAAATTAAATTTTATTTGGAAGAATGTTTAAAGATTATATCCGGTTGAAGAGTGTTATCTTGAAAGTTACCGTTTGGCTCGAGAAATTTGTGATTTAAGATCGATTAAAAATTTACGGTAATCTATAAATATATTTTAAGGCGTCCTTAAGACGAAATTTATTGAGAAAATAAAACTGATTTTGCATATTTTGATTTTTTGGAAACGTTGATAGAAAAATGTTTTTAAAGCAAATATCGAACTTGAAATCAATCCATAACATGCTCAAGTGCCTTGAAGACTTAATAAAATAGTTATAGAGTAATTTACCAGTTTCAAATACTTCTGATGGCTGTTTCTGTTGCTGCTGCCTAATCTGATGAGCAGCTTGCGATGTACTTGGCTCGTCCAGATTTGGGCCAACATTAGCATTAATATTGAATTGATCAAAATTATTCTTGGGGCCCACTGGGGCAGCCAGCAGTGGCCTTTTGACAGCCCGATTTATTGGCTGCTGCGGACTCTGTTTAACCAGTGTTTGCGTGGCACTTGGCTTATTTGGGTTTGGGCCTTTACATATGTTGTTGCCAAATGGATTGGCAGTGAATCTATTATTTGGTTGCTGTTTTTGCTTCATTTGATTTGATCGATCAAGCGATTTTTTTCCAGCCTGTTTTATTGGCTGTTGTGAAAATCGATTTTGACGTCGGTTTTGCATCGGGTCTCGGATTGGACCTGAGAAGTCAAAGCTTCTAAAATTATCATTGCCTGACTGATTGCCAGAGTGAATAAAGTTGCTCTTCGATCTGTCCGGAAAATCTTGATTAAATTCATGACCATCGTCCAGATCCAGATTTTTACTTTGCATCATATCTCTGTCGGGCTCTGAGAATCCACAGCTCCTAAAGTTATCATTGAATGAATGATTTCCCGATTGAAAATCAGTCGAGCTTTTATTACGGTTGCTGTTCGTCCTGCCCCGAAAATCTTGATTAAAATCATGACGCTCGTCACGATTAAATTGAGCATTATAATCGGGATTATATTGAATTCGATTATTCAACTCAATTTCATTTCTGTCATAAAAATTATTTGATAGCTTTGCGTTAAAATCGTGTTCGAAAATGCTTCGACGACCAAAAGAGTCAGCATTTTCAATACGTTCAAATCGATCGTCATCATTCCGAATATTATTGTGAAAGGACTCCACAAAAATGGAACCACGAGGTCTCAAATCTGACTGCTGCTCGCGGAAATCATCTTCGCGATAAGTTTCGTTTTGTTCATTCCAAGAACGTGGTTCGTTTCTGTCATCGTTGAAACGAGTCTCCATCCTTCTGTGTTCCGGGCTATTTCTGCTATAGTTTTCATCGTGTAGCTCCCGTGGAAATGCTCTGTAATCTTCATCCTCATCGTAATCGTTTATGTTGGATTTCTCGAAATTTCTGGTAAAACTGTTCAAATCATCGAAATTTCTACTGAATTTGTTTGAATCAACGAAATTTCTACTGAAACGTCTTTGACGCTCGCCACGAAAATGATCATCAGGACAATTTTCGGGGCTTGCTTGACGACGATCTGAACCAAAATTGGAATTACTCAGCTGACGATTGTTGTGGTTACTGTATTTAATGGGTTCAGCGTCTCTGAATCGCTCTTGACGACGATTAAGCTTAATATCTTCCATGTTCGGACTACGATTATTATCCATAAATCTTGAATGGTTATCATTTAATCTGTTCGCTTCCCGATAATCATCGGTTCGCTCACGAGCATTATCATATCGCTCAACATGCCCACGAATATTGTCATCTCTATCAAAGTTTCGGAAATGATCATTTCGCTCGCGAACATTTTCGTTTCGTTGACGAGAACTATTGGTTCGTTCAGGATCATCGCCCCTGAATCTGCGAACTAGCCCAAAGTTATCGGGACATGCATTCCGTTGCCGTGGCACAACATCCCCTAAATCGCGTGAGCCCTCGGGCCCACCATGCCAATCAATATCACGCGGTGGCGACGGAGTTCGGGGTTGCTCCTTGTGCCTTGAACCGGATCGCAACCCGAGCATAGCTGTAATTTGGTTCACAATGATGGTGTCCACCTCGGCCTTGCGACTTTCGGCGACCTCCAGGCTCAGGCGATATCTTTGCCGTTGAATGTCACCCAAATTGAAATCGGGCACTTTCAAGGAGGCGATGGACATGATGTGAGCCCGATTCCGGCTGATGCCCAGCTGGCGCAGATATTTACGTCGCTGATCCAGCTCAACGCTGCGGAACGGCGATTCATTATAGTTGCCTGCTCAATTTTCGAAAGGCGTTTTGTTTATATTTGTGACAAATACATGTAAAGAAAATGAGACACTTTGATTAAAATCAACGCACACATACACAGCAATTACTCTTTGGAAAAATATTAAGAGCGCGTGCGAGTTTGTTTGTTTATTTTCTTCTCTGATTTGTTGGTTTTTGTTTTAAGTTGAGCATTTGTTTGTGCTGGATTTATATCTCTGTAAACAGTACTCAACACGCTTGCTATTCAAATAACATTAACTGTAAGTTTTGACACATGCGTGATTCACATAACATAAGTCAAAAATCACTGTTATTCCTAATAACTGGTTAACATTGCAATATTTACAACCATAAACATGTGTTCATACTTGTAAGTAATTGATCGGCTGCACTATGTTGCAAAACGCTTAAGACAATATTTTACTAATTAAAAATGTACTTTTATTTTATGACTGTGCGGCTTATATGCACCTCTCTCTCTCTCTCTCTTTAGCGCTTATCAGATCTCTTTGTTGGTATCTTTCGGCACGCGCGTATAAAATGCCGATGAGCAATGACTCGGCGATTGTGCCGGTAGTTGTGTGCGCGCAGAACTAAAAGCACCAGCAACCATGCTCGAAGATCGAACGCACTGCAATTTGACATGCTCAACTGTGCGCTTTTAACATAATAAGTCTGGTTTAATGCACCACAGTTTTTCATTCATAAAACATAGAGAGAGAGAATCAGAATAGTTACAGTTTGACGCTCACGTCGTACGATTGCCAGCTCTGATTAAGTGCGTGCGTTAGTATTGGTGGAAAGAGAGTGAGAGGGCCCCCACATTTAAATTAGAAACAAATAAGAGTTGCTGGGCAGTGCATTTGCTATTCAGTTGGTTCTGTTAGCTCGACACGAGCCGGTCGAAGGAACGAATAAGAAAAGAAAAACCCGCCATCGCTTCATACACACACCGCAGCAGCAGTTTATTCGCCGAGGTAATTATAAGTGACTTTTATTGTTGTTGTTGCAGTATGCTAGCTGTTGTTATTCGGACGCTGCCGCAAGCGTAACAAGTGTGAGCGAAAGTTATTTAACACACATTGTGAAATATAGCCGCCTCCCCACAAGTGTATTCTAGAAGGGTTTCGGCCAACATCAACATAGAACGATGTTTGGTTTGCCCCCTAACGAGTTTCCATTAATCATTTAAATGATCTGGCACCACCGGCCAAATTTTGATAATTACAAACAAAATTTTGTGTGTGTTTATGATTCTCAGTGTGATTTTCTGTTTGGTCATGCTCAATGCGGTTTTATAATTGATAAAGGCAAATGAAATGACACACGACCATTATTTGAATTGTTGTCCATACAATATATATATATATACGTAATCGTATACGCGTTTTTATGTTGTGGCATTAAGACACTTAACACGATGACGTCACTGAAGTACACTTCAAGCCCAATTGACTGTTAACAAAAAAAAAATAAAAAAAAGGCCCTGAAATTATTGTTATGCTGTTAACAGAGGCACACACACACAGACAAACACATGCGCAGTTATTCAATTATTATTATAAAAAAAGTGCGATAAGCACAAACAATAACGTTATAAAGTGCAATTCGAAACTGAAACAAGGATACAGTAATCCCGCGAAAACACATCCAAAACTAATTTCAATTTCTAAACAATATCAAGTCTTAATAGTGTGAAATTGACACCAGATCGTAAACTATGATGACAGATTGTTGGCTTATCACAAAGGTTTTAGTTTTCCAGTGAACACTGTATTTAAATATATACCTATAAAATACGTGATAGGAGAGCGTACTTGGACTATAATGATAACAACGCACTTGTATTATAAAAACTTGAAAGATAATAATAATAATGTTTAAAAAAAAGGGATAAGTAATAAAAGCAATTTACAAATCAGGAAACTTTAGCAATGAAAAATAGATAACAGATGACCAAGTGATAGCACACGACAAGAGCAGCGATAATCTCAGACAAGCGAGCCATATAATAAATATATATTTGTATATATATACATACTTATATATATTTATACACTTATGTGTGACAACAATTGTAAAGTTCAATTTGTTTGACCTAGAAATGTAAACCACATTATCAAAAGGCTACTGAACTTCTCTTTGCTGTTTTATCAGACTGCTTTTCCGGGCTGTCTTGGTGATTTCTTGGTTGCAGCTTCACGACGACTTGTCACAATATCGAAACATTACTCGAAAGTTTCTTTAAAAAAAAAAATGGAACACAAAAGGTTTCATTCTAAAAATGAGTTTTTGGCATTTGCGCGCGCATAAAATTAGATTTTCTTATTTTTATTACATAACCCATGAATAGTGGCCGGAACAGGTTTGCCATTAATTACAGATGGGTTGTCTGAACAAAAATACACGTTTGTTGTTTTAACCTTGCTGTCGGGTATAATTACTTGGTCAGTTAATTTGCAACGAACCCCACACAAATCTTATCTGCTTTGTACAATGAACAACAGCAAGCAAATAGTTGCAAAGCCAATTGTTTAATCGATCTAAAAATATTGTTCAGCAGCAAATTTAGTGCAAAAAATGTTAATTGAATGCTTGCTCGCGATATGATTACTTGGAATGCTAGGGTATTTAAGCAACGGTGCTTTAAGAATAATTTTTAATTTAATTTCTTGTCTTAACTAAAATTTAATACCAAAGCACAAGCTAACCAGTTTTCTTGTTTCTATATGGCTTAGATTAATACTAACAAAAAATGTGACATTGGTAAAAAAAGCTCAAGTGTGGGGAACACCCGAACAGGTTTTCTTCAGATTTTTAGTATACAAATATATGGCATGTATATGCTATATGTGATATATATATATACATATATGAAAAAATGGCTAAAATATAAACAATCGAATGAAACTTGATTGCATGTAAGCAATTCATAATGACAGCCTTCAAACTTAAATGATATGATTTTCAATACTCTTCACTCTTGACCAAATCGAAGGCGATCGACTGAAGAATGTGTCAGCGATTTATAGATTGCAATGACAGATAAGCAGTAGGTGTAATACGTGTTGATTGGCGAATAGAAAATATATAAGAAATAAACAATTGTCATGCCCGGTAAAAAACAATAGCCCGATAAGGTGGACCCTGCGAAGCAACCCACTTACCGGGTGTTGGCTGTGCAATTATTGAGTCGCGTGGTGGGGCTCCACTGTCGGATTGCCCAGGACCATTACCGGGACCAGCATCGTGGCCAGAGCCAAAGAACTGATTTATGTTATCCTCAAACTCATTCTACAGGGGTTAACAGAAATAATTATTGTTTTTTTTTTTATTGGTTTTTGTACATATATTTTATTTTGCTTACCCGCACAAAGCGTAGATTTTGCTCGCGAAAGTTGTCGTTGCCATCGATAAAGTTTGTACGGCGCGACATCTTTGCTCCTTTTTAAATGGCATATAAAAGTTAGTTTACAGTTTGCCTTTGCTATTTATTTTATTTTTTGACAAGAATAAAGTTGATTTTATTTGTGCTGAGGATGGCAAAATGTACATTTGCCGTGCAATGTTGCTAAGCGATAAGTGCGATAACTAACAACAGTAACAGTGCTGTGAAATGTTGTCAGTCTGTCCCAAATCTATCGTTATCGTTTCCTGATCAACCTATTATTTAATTTTTTGTTATTGCTGCTTCCTCTTGTGAAATTGGCCAGCTGTTTTTGCATTGTAATTTTTGTATGATTTATAGCATCGTTGTAATTGCAGACTCGCACGTGGACGAGTGCTTACACAAAAGTCTAAAACCAAAACTCGACCATGACCGAAGTATTGAGTGCCATGGACCAGTTTTGCGGCTCCAAATTTTGGGTAATTTATTATTATTTGCAATAATGCAATCGACAAATTCTAATTTACACTTACCTACAATATATATTTGTATAGGATGCCAATGAGACTTGGTGGACAACCGATCCAGATTTTACGCCCTGTTTTGAGCAAACAGTGCTTGTTTGGACGCCCTGTGCCTTCTTATGGCTATTTGTGTTGTTCGATTTTTGGTATCTGAAGGCCAGCTTGGATAAGAATATACCATGGGGTAAATTAAACACAGCAAAACTATTTGTAAATCTTGGTCTTTTGGTGATTACCGCACTGGATCTAATCATGGCACTGGTTAAGAAGGGCGACGAAATAGGCTCGGGCTCGGGCCCACTCTATGCCATTGATATCTGGGGACCGATTATAAAATTTGTCACCTTCGTAAGTATGACCTTTCGGGCAACCCAATGTTGACCTTGTCAAATATATAATTATCTATAACTGTTCTTCCCATATTGCAGTTGATGTTATTGATTTTCATACCGCTGAATCGTAAGTACGGCGTACAGACATCTGGCTGCCAGTTCCTATTCTGGTTCCTGCTGGTGATTTTCTCGATACCACGATGCCGCACCGAGGCACGTCTAAATAATCAGCGCAATGAGATAATCAACTCGAATCAGGTCTCCCCGAACGATTTCTCATGGGAGGAATATCAGTTTGTCAGCTTTTACATTTTCTTTGCGTTCTCGTGCGTGATGTTGCTGCTCAACTGCTTCTCCGACAAGTTGCCCAGGCAGACCAAATACAATCGTGGACCCAACGAGATACCCGAGCTGTCGGCCAGTTTTCTCTCTCGCATCACGTACCGTTGGTTCGACGGCATGGCACTGAAGGGTTATCGCAATCCGCTGGAGGAGAAGGATCTGTGGGATCTGCGGCCGCAGGATAGTTGCAAGGAAGTGATGCCCACCTTTGCCCATTACTGGAACCAGAATGTGCGCAAGAATTACAAGCGGACAAGTAACGCCAAGCATGAGCCAAAGGCTAAATTCAGCAATGGCCGCGTTTCCTTCGAGAATCCGGAGAGCAATGGCAAGAAGAAGGGCATGGCCAGCATTATGCCGCCCATTTACAAATCCTTTGGCGGAATCTTTTTGTTCGGATCGTTCTTCAAGCTGATTACTGATATCCTGACCTTTGCCCAGCCCCAAGTGCTTGGGCTGATCATTAGCTATGTGGAGGACTTTGAAACTAATCCCCAGCCAGAGTGGAAGGGCATACTCTATTCGATTGCGCTCTTCGTCCTGGCCAGTGCACAGACCTTCATTTTGGCCCAATATTTTCATCGCATGTTCATTGTCGGTCTGCGCATTAGGACAGCTTTAATCAATTGCATTTACCGCAAAGCGTTGCGCATCTCAAATGCCGCCCGCAAACAGTCAACAGTCGGCGAAATTGTCAATCTGATGGCAGTGGATGCGCAACGTTTCATGGATCTGACCACCTATTTGAATATGTTGTGGTCAGCACCACTGCAAATCGGACTGGCTCTCTACTTCCTTTGGCAGCAGTTGGGCCCATCTGTGCTGGCCGGTCTTGCCGTGATGATCATTATGATTCCGTTGAACGGCTTCATCGCCAGTCGCATCAAGACTTATCAGATACGTCAAATGAAGTACAAGGATGACCGTGTCAAGCTCATGAACGAGGTCCTCAGTGGAATTAAGGTGAGCGATAACAATCTATTGGTACTTAATCTATAGTTTAAGCAGCCATCTTTTATCTAAAGCATTTCATTACAGAACAGTTTAATTTATTCACAAAAATACAATTTTATTCAAATCACGTTTGCTTTTGCAGGTGCTCAAGTTGTATGCCTGGGAGCCCAGTTTTGAGAAACAAGTCTTGGATATACGTGATAAGGAAATTGCCACTTTACGCTCCACTGCCTATTTGAATGCCAGCACATCCTTCTTGTGGTCCTGTGCCCCATTTTTGGTAAGAACTGCCAGTCAATCGGCGCAACACTTTGAACTCTCTTTGCAGCACTTGACGTTTATGGAACGAGCTTTAATCGTGGATTCTGTGTCTATTGTCTTGCCCAAAAAAATGAATATGTAAAAAAAAAAATAAATACAAAAAAAAGGTATCCCTGGTGACATTTGCCACTTACCTGCTGTCCAGTGAGGCGAATCAGCTGAGCGTCGAGAAGGTCTTTGTCAGTCTCGCACTGTTCGATATCATGAAATTGCCGCTGACCATAATACCAATGCTGACGGTTGACATAGCCGAGGTAAAGCCAAATCAAACTAAGGATCAGCCGGCATTTAATCAACGCACATATTTACTTCGGCTATGGGCATCTATCAGCATCAGTAATGGAACACAAATCAAAAAAGAAAGAAAAAAACATGCATTAACCCTTTATGATTTATGTATTTTTCTAGGTATCATTAGTCACATTTGCCACATATGTTTTAATCGATGAGAATAATGTGCTTGATGCGAAAAAAACATTTGTCTCATTATCATTATTCAACATTCTTCGTTTTCCGTTAACAATGTTGCCCATGCTGATCACCAACCTGGTGCAAGTAAGTTTACCATATTGCAATTTCAATTCAACATATGTTTCTCCAGTTTCAGCATGATATCTTAACACCTATTTCAATTAGTATAACATGCCGAAACTGGAGAATATTCTGAACAGTTTACATTGATAAATTGTTCCCTTGTGCCGTATTGTGATTGTAATTTATGTTCAACTGTATTATTATTATTTTATTTAGCAACAGCAACGAGAGTCAACTTAAAAAAACCTTACCTAACCTCACACTGAAACATTCCTCAAGACACTTTTCCTTAAACTCCTGAACATCGCTGTCATTATCAAGTTATCTTAACGGGTTATTAGTGGAGTCCATTAATGTATCATCCAGGTGTCCTACATAACGAAAGTTTTAACAATTAGTCGGACATTTCATTAGATTATCAGATTAGCAGCCGGCTTTGGGACACTTTTTCTATTCGTTTCTAATAGCATCTTCATTCAATTGAGGTCTAAATTCATACCCTTGCAGAGGGCATTTATGAAATTTCTATAATAACAAAAGAAATATGAATTTGATTTGCTAATAGTTTAAGCGAGCTAGATATTTTCCGTAAAATTTAAAAATACATTAAGCTATTTTCCGATATAACAATTTCTTATGAAAAACCTACCAAAAATTTAAAACAGTTATGAATCAAGGAAATTTGGAAACTATTATTGGGAATATATATATATATAATTCCCTAAATACTTATAGTTCTGCAAGGGTACAAAAATTGCGGAAGTCCGAATTTTTGGGCTTACCTTGCCACATTTGGAGACAATTCATTAGTATTCAAGAGCTTCGCCAATAATCCTTTCCCAAACACCCCACAAACTAATACTAACTAATAACTATTCCTGTGTGTTAAAAATAATGTTGTATTTAGAGCAAAGTTTTCTAATCGATTTATTCTTCGTATAGACGCAAGTTTCTGTCGCTCGAATAAATAAATTCTTGAACAGTGAAGAGCTGGACCCCGATAACGTACAGCATGATGCCTCAAAGCGTGAGTAAATAAAATATAGATTTTGGAGTCGTTCATTAATCTTTATCAATTTACTTATAGCACATCCCATGACCATTGAGAATGGCTTCTTCTCGTGGGGCGATGAGGATGACGTAACGCTCAAGAATATCAATATTGAGGTGCGCCAGAATAATCTGGTTGCCATTGTTGGCACTGTCGGTTCCGGTAAGTCCTCGGTGATACAAGCATTCCTTGGTGAAATGGAAAAGATCTCGGGCTCGGTGAACACCGTTGGCAATATGGCATATGTGCCGCAGCAGGCATGGATTCAGAATGCGACAGTACGTGATAACATATTGTTTGGCAAGCCGTACGATCGCAAACGCTACAATCGCGTAATTGATGCCTGTGCCCTGCGCACCGACATTGAAATACTCTCGGCCGGCGATCAGACCGAAATCGGCGAGAAGGGCATCAATCTGTCCGGTGGACAAAAGCAGCGTATCTCATTGGCACGCGCTGTCTACAGCGATGCGGATTTGTATCTGCTGGATGATCCATTGAGTGCCGTCGACGCGCACGTAGGCAAACACATCTTTGAGGAGGTGATTGGACCGAAGGGCATGCTGGCCAAGAAAACCCGTGTCCTTGTTACCCATGGCATTACGTTCCTACCCCAAACGAATAATATCTATGTGATGAAGCTGGGCGAGATCAGTGAAAGTGGCACCTACAGCGAACTGTTAAAGAACAAGGGCGCCTTCTCCGACTTCCTTATGCAGCATCTGCAAGAGGGCGATGTTGAGGACGAAGAGATTGATCAAATCAAACGTCAGCTCTCCCAGACAGATCCCGAATTGGTCGTTCCCTTTGAGAAAGCAATTGCACTGGCGCGTACCGAAAGCCTCTCCGACTCTATGTGAGTTTATCTTGCATTTATTTACTAAGCGAGAACATTTACTAAGTGTTTTTTTATTATTGTTATTTCAGCTCCATAAACTCCGCCAGCAGCTTGATGGGCGGCAGTTTGCGTCGTCGCGGTAAGCGACAAAATTCGTATGATTCGGGAGGATCGGCTGCCTCGTTGAAAAAGAAACAGGAGATCGAAGGCAAACTGATTGAGACAGAGAAATCGCAGACGGGTGGCGTCGATTTTGCCGTCTATAAGCATTATATCAAGAGTGTCGGCATCTTTCTGTCAGTCGCAACGCTAGTGCTGAACCTTGTGTTCCAAGGCTTCCAAATCGGCTCCAATTTGTGGCTTACGAAATGGTCAAATGACAAAGAAGTCGAGAGCGATACGGGACTGAGGAATATGTATTTGGGTGTCTATGGTGCCTTCGGTTTCGGACAAGGTGAGTTCATTGTGATTCAGTTTATAGCATTTTATATGCGTTTTTGTCGCATTTTCGTAATTATGTTGTCGTTATCGTAATCGTTTCATTTCTGTTCCGTTTGTGTTTAATATTCCTATGGCTTATAATTATGTATATTTAATTATGTTTAACTAATGTGATAGAAAATCAGATGAAATCCCTTTTGAAAGAAATTAATTAAACATTGCTATAGATATCAATGTTGAGCAAATATTTAAAAAAAAACTTGTTTTATCACTAGCGACAACATCTTATTCTTTATCACATTGTGTTTGCAGGTTAAGGATTGTATTTATTTGGTATTTGGCTATTTACGTTTAATTGTTATTTATGTTTTGCTATTTATGTTTAACCGCTAATTCATGCAAAAAAAAAAAAAAAAACAAAACTCGCTGACAGCTCAGTCTGTGAACAAACCCTAAACAGTTCATCCCGTCTCACTGACCAACAATCCAACGACCGCAATTGTACCCATATTCACAAAGCACACTTAAATATATATATGTATATATACATATAGTATATGGCCATCGATATGCCGAGTAACACATAATAAATTGCACTTATTCGCTAATGCTGCACACTAAACAGACCTAACACTTTGCCCTTTATGCACGCTAATCAACATAGTTATGGCTTGGTCTGAATATGAATAATTATTAACTTTCTGTTCGACACAATGTTGTGCTTCAGGGCCTGTTTTTAGATCGAAATAAAGGTTATCGATAATGATAAGCTCCGTATAAACCTTAAAACGCTGTGAGAGCGCTTGCTATAATTTCAAATTTTGTTTTGTTTTCACACTGTTAACACACTGTTAAGGCTAATCGCTTAATGCGCTCTGTGTGAATCCAGCATAAATTAAAATCTATCGATAACCTGATATTTTTCGGTTTTGAAACTGGTAATTGAAACAGTTTTGTCAATGCTCGATTACCGACAGTAATTTAATCTGTGTGTTTTTATATAATGTGTGTGTGCGCGTGCAATAAAATATTCAGAATTTTCTTACAAAATTAATTACTTTGTGTGTGTTGTTTCCCAAAAACAAAAATAAAAAATACAAATCTTACCCAATCATTACCAAAAACGATGACCTGAACCCCACCAACAAAATTTGCAGTCGGAACGACATTTTTCTCATCACTAATGGTCTCATTGGGCGCTCTTCAGTGCTCTCGCACCTTGCATAACGCATTGTTGAATTCGAATTTGCGCTGGCCGATGGAGCTGTTCGATACGACGCCGCAGGGACGTGTTGTTAATCGATATTCGAAAGATATCGATGTCGTCGATAACGTACTGCCATTCAATATACGTGTTGTCCTGATGCAGGGTTTCATGGTAAACTATTTCGATGACAGACGACAGTCTTGCCTCTCTCTTTCTACTACTTACGATCTCTACTAACGTACTATTCCTGCACCCTCATCATATCTAGTGGGATTCATTATACACATTGTACTGACAACTCCCCCTCCCCCTTCATAATGGTGAAATGGATATATTGGATATAAATTTAAGAGAGACTAGCCTTGCTTTTGCCATTATATACTCTCTGTTTTTTGTTGGCTTGGTTTGGTTAAAGTTAACTAACTTTCTGAACTTTCGATAACTGCAGTTGTAACCAGTTTCCTATCGACCCTCGCCCTCTCGGTGGGCTGCATTTATAGTGCGGAATATTTGCATCAGACTCTAGTGCATTTCGTTCTGCGCTGGCCCATGGAGCTGTTTGACATAACGCCCCAGGGCCGTGTTATGAATCGTTTCTCCAAGGATGTTGACACCTGTGATACCACTCTGCCACTTAATTTGCGCGTAGCCGTTATGCAACTGTTTGCGGTAATTTCAATTCTTTACCATCTCTCTCATTAGTCGACAAAACCAAGATAATCTTGCCATTTTACATATCCGAATAGGTTACAGGCTTCAGTCTGTAGCAAGCTTTAGTTTTGTGGCTGCCAAATAGTTTTGCAGTCTCCACAATTGTATTGTAATATTGTAGAGTATAATCATAATAAGCCTACCTATCTCACAGTCTTGGCATTTATCGGCTCCTCCTTTATGCTGGCCATGGGTGGCATTCGCGCCGGCATCATAGTCCACAGGATCCTGCTCCTTTGTGTACTGCGCTGGCCCATGGCAATGTTTGAAATCACGCCAGTTGGCCGAATTCTGAATCGTTTCTCGAAGGATGTTAATACTGTCGACAGTACACTTCCAATGCTCTTTCGAGTTGTCCTATTTTGTTTGTTTGCGGTAAATGTTGTCCCAACTGCTTAAATCCTTTAATACACAACGATACTTCTAAGCCAAATATAACTTACAGTCCCTAGATTCTAATGTCTAACTTTGCTTACTCGATGTTTCTGGTTCGAGTTCTGGGGATGTTCTTCTTTTTTTTTTTTTGGAAATTCCTAAGATTAATTTATAAACCCAGAAAAAACCGTTTTATGTTCAAAATGTCAGCATATTAATTTATAATATTCTTAACTAAATGTGTGACTTTAAATTCCGGACTAGACCCCAATCTGTGTTCAGTTAGACTAATATTCCACGTAATTCAGTCTTGTTTTTAAATGTCTAACTTGTGGGAACTGTCATTCCCGAATATATATGGGTAGTATAGTATATAGTTTTAGTGATCGCATGATTAGCATGTCTACTATTGGGATCTATTTCTTCTGCTAAGCTATAAAGCTATAACAAATCTGGTATATATAAAAATAACTGATAAGCAATTTAATTTGGGGTAGTTATTCAATAACTTTAACGTTCAAATGCAGTTGTGGCACGTTATTTGTCCGGCCTAGCATTGGCTCTGGGTGGATTGCATTGTTCCCTGGAGGTGTTCACCAAACTGATAAGCATGGTGCTGAAATGGCCAATGGAAATGTTCGATACAACGCCATTGGGTCGCATACTCAGTCGCTTTGCGAAGGATGTCGACACAGTTGACAACGTCCTGCCCCAAATTGTGTCGCAGTTTCTATCCACATGCTATTCGGTAAAGATACTATAAGAATATCCCCAAACAATTCAAGTAAAGCTCAAATCCAGCACTTTTCCCTCGCTTAGCTACCCCCACAAAGAAAGCTGAACGTACTAACAAGATTGCTAATAGTAGTATCCATTCCATTGTTACCTTATCACATCTACAACATTATTGCAAAAAAAAAAAACAAAAAAAAAATACCTAAACGCTCTTACTTGATTTGAGTCATAACCTCAACTATAATTGAGTTTGTCGCCTTATGCTTTGCTTTTTTCTCATTTACTTATTTTAATATAGAGCCTAATTCTCATTTTGAACTTACCCAATACATATTCGATCTGAGCACGCCCTTGTCTCAGAGTCCTTGCCGATTAATATTGATTAGATATGGGGCCCTGGATTGGAGCTGGGCTGGGTGGGTTATGGGATAGATATACCTACCATAGAGATAAACACGCGCCCATTTCCTGATTCGCATTACATAAGTACATTCGCCTTACTTACTGTTTAATGCGAGAAACATTTAATGTTTATCGATTTATCGTTTTGTGTCGTGCCGATACCATTCCATTCCGTTCCGTTCCATGCAGGTGTGTTTGCCTACTTTGCGGTCGTGATTGTCTACTGCGGCGGTCTCAATGCGGCCAAAACGTTGCACAACAATCTGCTTTATTACATAATGCGCGGCTCGGTCTGTCGGTTCTTCGACGTAACGCCCCTGGGCCGCATCTTGAACAATTTCAGTGCCGATATGGATGTCATCGACGAAGAGTTGCCCGCCACCGTGGACTCCTTCATGACCTTTATATTTATGGTATTTTCCTTATGCATTTTATTTGTCTCTCTCTCTCTCTCCCCCACATGCGATTTATTATTTTACGTTTGTAGCCCACTTGAGTTACGGTTTGTAATACAGCAAAAAAAAACAAAAAACATAAAAATTATGTTTCTAGAAGTTAAGATTTGCCTAATCTAACCTACACACCATGTACCAAAATCTCTGTCTCTCTTTTTCTACTCCATATTCCGTTCTTCTTTCATGCATTACATACAAACACATATTCATGTTGATATTATGATGAAGGTCTTTGCAATTACGGCGCCGCCATCACACTCTTCACAAGCAGTCTTAACGCCTCATTCAAAGTGTTTCGACAGCTCTTTAATAATATCATGCACTGCCCATCTGAGTTTTTCGATACGACGCCCAAGGGGCGCATATTGGATCGCTGTTCGAACGATATCAGCTGCCTCGATCTGGTCATGCCACTGAATATACGCATGTGCCTGTCCACAGCGTGTCAGGTAACAAACCCTGTCCACTAATCCCAATCCAGGATGCCATTTATCAGTTCAAAGTTAACATCTTGATTTTTCCACTTATTTGCGGCACTTTTCACTGCTTAGAACTACTATTTTGATTTGTTTGGTTTATGACACTCAGGGTTACTACAAATGTTGTCTCTCATACGAAGTGTATTTGTCAGTTACTCCCCATAGTTTATTGTCTCAGATAGGCTTACAGATTATCATATTCATTTCAAATTGGTGAATCTGTGCGATATCAATGCATAGCTATACATATTGTTAAACGTTTATTTGCAAATTGTTCTTGTTACTAAAGTGAAGAAACTAACACGTTTTTGTTTAAACCTTAAATCTACCTACTTAACCCAACTATTAATTGCAGTTAGTAGCCAAATAGGCAACACACTTACCGTTTATATTGCGGGTCTGCGAGGTGCGCGGAATATATTTTGCCAATTGTTTAGGCGTATTTTGGGCGCTCCTCAGTCCTTTTTCGATATACAACCCAGGGCCCGAATTATCGATCGGCTGGCTAATGATGTGTACAAATTGGATTCGGTATTGCCCCAAATATTTCAAGTCTTTTGCACAACAGCGTTTCGGGTATGTTGCCTTTGCGATGATCGTGACTAACCAAAAGTAATATCTGCGACTAACATTTTACTAATAAAAAAAAAAAACAAAACAAACCAAATAATCCAAGTTGTAGCAATTTGCGGACCGATTCGAAAATGTACAAATTGTAAATCGTATTTAAACATATCCATTTCAATACCGTTTCATAGTTTCTGAGCCGCGAATGCTTTGTAATTTCTTCTTCTTTTTAGTCTAAAGTGTTCAAATAATACTGTTTCGTCATACTTGTTTTAGTATGCACTAACGATCTCATTGATCCATTGATCTGATCATCTGATCTATCCCAATCGCAGGTATTGCCTCGTTCTTCTCGGATTTGGGTATACAGCTTGGAGGCTTGCACGCTGCCCAGGTGCTACACTCCCTCCTCCTCAGCCGTATATTGGGCGCACCCATGTTGGTATACGATACCACGCCAGTGGGGCGCATTATGTCCCGTTTCTCCAAAGATATTGAAACGGTCGACCAGAAAATTGTGCAGGTCATGACCGATTGTATTTGGTGTGCATTTGAGGTAATTTTAATCACTAACAACAGAAACTGTCCAATTCCCCCACCCCCCTTTGCTAATTCGGTCGAAATTGCTACACAACAAATGAATAACTGTATATTGCATTTTCATATTTATGTTGTAAGTCACATAATCCCCAACTATTGTTGCACTAATCCAAAAACATCAAATAGTACAAAACAAAACCAAAAAATAATATTTCTTTCGCTTTGGCTTGAGTGTCTTCAAAGTGGCTTCAAATTAAATTCGAAATTAAATTCCTCAATCTTCAGGTTTGTTATCCGTTGTGAAGGCTGTGCTGCCCGCAATTGGAGGTTTACGGGCTGCTAGACTACTTCACGCCTTCCTCTTGCGCCGTACGCTGTGCGCACCCGTAGAGTTCTACGATACCACGCCGGTGGGTCGCATAATATCGAGATTCTCGAAAGATATTGAAACGCTTGATCACGCACTGCCGCATCTTATATTAAATTTTGTGTGGCTGCTCTATGAGGTAACAGAAGTTGAAGAGATATTCCTGATTTCAATTATTGTACACTTTGTATATATATATATATATATATGGATTATAATATTTACAAATATCATAGTACATCATACTTTCTTCTCTTTCTAACCCAACAACAAAAGGTTAATTGTGTTTCAACCGTATTTCAACTAATTGCACAGTTTGTGGAGCACACATCTGGCCCGACTGCACTCGTACTTTCAGTACATTTTGCACCACTTGCATTTTTTTTTTTTTTGTATCTTCATTGATAATCTGCCAGGTATTCAATTGAATCTTGTGACCCTGTTTCCGGCTCTTGGAGGCATTCGTGCTGCTCAAAAGATACATGGGAGTCTCTTGCATGGTGTGCTTTATGCCCCTGTGCAATTCTTTGACACCACACCGGTGGGTCGAATTATGTGCAGATTCTCGAAAGATATTCTTGTAGTTGAACAACCTGTGGAGACACGTCTGATAGACTTATGATGTAACACTTAACACTTAACATAAATATCACGTAATAACTTCAGTCTCAATTTTAGCTCAGATTTGAGATACATTTGAACAGCTACAACTAAATAGCAAGCCGAAAACTGAAGCTGATTTATGCTTGAAAACTCTCCTATAAATCCATTATAAACTCCCATTTAAGCACAAGCCCCTATACCTATTTTTATTCCAGTTTAAGTAAACAGTTTAATTTGAATACCAATGATCTACTCCAGTGTACGAATTTCGTTGAAATAGACATGCATTTCTTTAGTGGAAAGTGAGATTAAGATCAAATCCTTGAGTTAGGTAGGTTTTTGGACTCAAATCAAGTAACAGCGTTGGGGCATGCAACTGAATCGTATTGAATTCGACTCGATCATGCATTTTGTTAACAAACAATTTCAGTTTCCTATCATTATAATTTTCAACTAACTCCTCACTACACTCTGCACACTTTTTAACCGCATCAACTTTATAGGTATGGAGATTAATATCAAATTATATTTCGGTTAGGTTCTTGCCACCATTGTGGTTATTAGCATTTCAACGCCAATTTTCCTGGCTGTCATTGTGCCCATTGCGTTCATCTATTACTTCGCCCAACGATTCTATGTGGCAACATCGCGTCAACTGATGCGCTTGGAGTCCGTCTCTCGTTCCCCAATCTATTCACACTTTGGCGAGACAGTCACTGGAGTTTCGACGATACGCGCCTATACTGTAGAGGATCGGTGAGTATTAAATATCTGCGCATATTAAATATCTGTCGTATCAACCAATTTATTTATTTTATTTGTCAATTGTTTTGTTCGCCTGCAGCTTCATTGATGAATCGGACGATAAGGTGGACAAGAATCAAGTGTGCAAATATCCATCACTGATTGCCAATCGTTGGCTCGCCGTTCGCCTGGAGATGGTTGGCAATCTGATCATTCTATTTGCCGCGCTCTTTGCGGTGCTGGGTGGCCAAACGAATCCCGGCCTGGTGGGTCTGTCGGTCAGCTATGCGCTGCAAGTGACCCAAACGCTCAACTGGTTGGTGCGTATGTCCTCCGACATTGAGACTAACATTGTGTCCGTGGAGCGCATCAAGGAGTATGGCGAGACGAAACAGGAGGCTCCCTGGGAGCTGGAGGCGGACAAGCAAAAGCCCAAGAATTGGCCTGCCGATGGTCGCGTCGAGTTCCAGAATTTCCAGGTGCGCTATCGCGAGGGCCTCGACCTGGTGCTGCGTGGCGTCAGCTTCAACATAAGCGGCGGCGAGAAGGTCGGCATCGTGGGACGCACTGGCGCTGGCAAATCCAGTTTAACATTGGCTCTGTTCAGGTGAGCTGCAAACAAATTATTAAATTATAAATATGTTAATAACAGCAATTGTTGACCCTTAATTACAAATGTTATTAACAGTAACGCATCTTGAACATATCATAAAGAAATATGTTATCTGGTTACTGAGATAACATATAAATGTTAACAACATTGCGGCAATTCTCTGTTAATAATAATTAACTAAATTAAATCTTTTCTCTTGCTTACTCTTGTAGAATCATTGAGTCGGCTGGTGGAAAGATTCTTATTGATGGAGTGGATATTGCCAGCATGGGTTTGCATATGCTGCGCTCGCGCCTAACCATCATACCTCAGGATCCTGTGCTTTTCTCCGGATCGCTGCGCTCCAATCTCGATCCATTTGAGGTTAAGACCGATGATGAGCTGTGGAAGGCATTGGAATTGTCGCATCTAAAGACATTCGCCAAGTCTTTAACGGCTGGTCTAAATCACGAAATCTCCGAGGGCGGCGAAAATCTGTCCGTGGGTCAACGTCAATTGGTTTGTTTGGCGCGTGCTTTGCTGCGCAAGACCAAAGTGCTCATCCTGGACGAGGCCACAGCGGCTGTGGATCTGGAAACCGATGACCTCATTCAGGTAAACATTTGAGCTGCAAGTCAACATACGACCAGAAAGACTTATAAGTTTTGTATTTTGTGTGTAGAAAACTATTCGCAGTGAGTTTAAGGAATGTACTGTGATGACAATTGCCCATCGCTTGAATACGATTCTGGACTCGGATAAGGTGATCGTGCTGGATAAGGGTCAAATTACCGAGTTTGCCTCACCCGGTGAGCTGCTAGACAATCCGAAATCGGCGTTCTATAGCATGGCGAAGGATGCCAATCTGGTTTAGTAATTTAGTGCTTATATTTGACGAAACTCATGTAACAAACAAATAATACAACACTAAAAACTAGAAATAGGTAGGCCAGTAATTCAACGGAATCTTTAAACAAAATTATTTGGCAAACACTGGTAAAGAATAATAATAATTACTTAATTCGTTAAAGTGCTCTACCTCAGCGGAAACAACTATTACAGCAACAGCAATTACTACAACAAAGAAAAAAAAAACCAACAATTGCAATACAACAATATGTATGTGCGTGCAATTAGTAAATACCATTAAAATGTTCATTAGCTTAAGCCAACAAAGTCAAACCGGTTTTATTAGTACAATGTGCTTAAAATGTATTTGAATGTGTATATATATAATTATGTACGTACATATGTGTAAGTACTTACCTAGGTTCAATTTGTGTATTTGATAATGTGTTCGTATGTAATCATCGACTATTCATACATATGTAATGTATTTTTATGTGGAATTACATGCCAAGTTTATTTTTCTATGCAAAGTTTACATGTTACAAACTACCGAAAACGAGTCCATTTGTTAACTTAATTACGCAATATATTTATGAAATGTACTTAAAAAGATAACAAAAAACAAACAAACTAAGGAAACAACCTCTTAAGAATTTGCCTTGAAATGATTAAATCACTACGATATAAATAATGCCCAGTAGTTAATTAAATTTTGCAACATTTTTGTAAAATGTGTATACTTGAAACGTGTACTTAAAAACAACAACTGAAATTATGTGTATAAGAAACAAATAAAACTCAACTAACCAATGTGAATCGAATGTTCATATTTATATATATTTCTATTTTATGTATGACTGCTTAGCCAATCCAAATCCGATATTAAAGCCATCCATCTATTATAATACATTCGGAAATCGTTGGAGTATCAGTAAATTTGTACAATAGGAAAAGATCAGAAATACCAAAACCTCAATTATCAAAGGTAGAATTGTCAACTACTTGAAACATATAATTGTTTTCAATTATAAATATCTTAATCTTTTACAATCAAAGTCAATTATTTCTTACATAGTTTTCTTCCATTTTTTTTTTGTTTATTGAAAATGCCATAGCGGTTTGGATATATGAAAATAATTTAGCAAAGTTTGTTATCTAGCATTATTAACATTGCGTGCGGCGTTTGGGTTCGCCAGAAGATTGTACGTTCGTCTAGTTGAGCAGCAGCTGGGCGACAATGTTATTGTCATCTGCCGGATTGGAGGCGTGCATGCCCGATCCGCTTTCGAGAAATTCGCGCAGCTCGTTCTCCAGATCGCCGCCTGCATGCACGTCCGGCTCATCAATGTCCATGGGCACGGGGCCAACAACAACGGGTTGCAGTTGCGGTAGCGACACAGGTTGCTGCAGCAGTTCGGGCAATTGGACGCGAGGCGAGGCCGGCGGTGGTGGCAAACCGGCTGCAAGGGAACATAAATTGTTAATATAGAACTTGAGATTGACTGCGATTTGAAGACCTACCAAAGGACATGCCCATTGCCTTGCGCAAGGCATATTGATCGGCAATCGCTGAAGGTGGCAGCTTCTTGGCTAAGTCACTCAGCTGCTGCGTTAGCTGCTGTGCCGTTTGCGTCTCCTCCTGGCCAGCGTGCGGTACCTGAGCCAAATGCGCTGGCAGTGTTTGTGAGAGCCTCTCGTGCTGGATAACACGGAGCTTCTCGATAAGGGTTAGATTATTGCTTAGGTGCTCGTGCATGCGACGCGATAACTCAAAGTTCTTCATATCGGTTTCCATGCTGTCGAGGAACCCGACTTCGATGCCCAGATCCTTGAGCGAGCGCAGCCGCTTAAAGTCCAGGCGAGTGTCCTTGTACTTCTCATACTCCAATTCGATCTGTTCGCTTGTTTGCTCGTTGCATGCGGTTGCCTCCTCAGTTGGCTGCTGCTCCTGCTGATGATTGCCGAAGCACTTGTCAATCTCCTGCTGCTCGTAGTTTTGTATCTGCATGTTGTACAGTTCGTCGAGGGATTTACTGTGCTCTCCATTGGTGAGTATGTCGAGCAGACCGTTGGCAATGTTCGTGCCATAGCTGGAGTCCTTGGTGAACTGCAGTATGCTCTCGGCATATTCGGCGCTGGACGCATCGCCATAGGTGCGCAGCACCAGCTGCGTCTCTTCGGCGCTCAGCGTGGAGAAGCGGGAATCGAACGTGGGCGCAAAGCTGGCAAATGGACCATAGTTCATGGGCTTGACCGGTTTGACGGTGTTCCGCTGATCTGTGTGGATTCCTTGGAGGTGAACACTGCCAGTGGGCAGCTTACCGACCAGATCGCCGATTGTGACCACTTTTTCGGGTCCCTCGTTCTCATCCCGGATGAGCAGATTGAGCGTGGTGCTACCATCTTTGTGCTGGCGCAGGAAGCCCATTTTGTGTGCCCGCTGCTTGGCACTCATTCTCTGTTTGGCCTGCTGTGCGGCACCTTGGACCTGTGCGAGTATCTCCTCACTGGTCAGATCATCCACATACGGCTCAAAGTGCGTTTTGGGTGCATTTTCCAAACGAAGTGCCCGCTTGCGCTCCTCCTCCTCCAGCTGGGCAGGCGTGGGCTCCTCGGCACCCGTAGATGCACCGTCATCCGCTGAGTCGTGCGGATCATAGCCCATGGCAAGTTCATTGCAACTAAGCTCGAATCCCAACTCCTTGGCGGTCAGTTCCCGTATGTAGACAGAGAGCGGCTTTAGCGTTCTCATTAGATTCTCTGGCTGCAGCTGCTTGAGGCCCATCTGTAGCAATCGCTTGGCCGCCTTGTGGTATACGGTGTCCACATGATTGTAGCGTATGGCATTCTCGCACATCAAACGGAAATCATCGCTGAACTCACTCAGTGCCGCATACTCGTGATCATCGATCTTTTGGCGCATGGTGGAAAAGTCCATCGGTTTGCTAATGATCGATGAGTAGCCGGGCGCAATGTCATCGGTGACGGGCCACGCAAAGAACTGATGCGGATCCCGTTTCTCCAGGAAGCGCAACAGATGCTCCAGCAGTTTATTGAGCGGCGACTTCTGCTGCTTCAGCTTCAACACACAGCTGCGGGGCTCACGTCCCGATTCACTGCTGCTGCTGGGCGTTTTGGGAGCCTCTAGCGCCTTTGGTGTCAGCGCATTCAGTGAACTGGCGCCGCCTGGCGTGGACGCTGCCGTCGAACCAGAAGGCGAAGGTATAAGTAGCTGTTGGACAAAAACAATTCATTAGCTAAACAATCATCTAAATTGTTAACGATGCCTAATCTGGAATACACTCACATCGGGCAACGGTTTTGTGGGACTACTGCTGGCTGCCGTCATACCCAGCGACGATGAGTTTGGTGAACTGAGCAGCAAATCGTCCAGTTTACACGGAGCTATCGGTTTCGTGACCGGACAATTGGAGGGTGAGTTGTCTGTGGTAATACCCGCATAGTACAAGATGTTCTCGGGCAGTGGCTGTGATGGCGACTGCTCCGCGTCATCGTCCATATAGCTGAAGCCATCTTGACTGCAATCTGGATCCACTGACGCCGGCGCCAGACTGCGCGGACTGCGCTGCTGCGAGGAGAAGCCACTGCAGGCTGCGTCATCGGGTGCGGGTGTTGTTCGTGTTGTTTCATCGTTGAGTCGCTCCTCGGAGCATAGGTCGCGATGTCTCTCCCGACTGCGATGACGCTTCTCCTTGTGATGTTTGTGCTTTTTCTCGCGATCCTTCTTTTTCTTCTTCTTCTTTGACTTCTTGTGACGCTCACGATGGCCGCCCAGTTCACCGTCGCACTGCAGCTCATCGGGCACTGTGGGACTACCCGGAGCCGCCGCCATCATCGCCTCTGCAGCTGTTGGGGGCCCATGGCCAGCGTCCAGCGTTGTTAGCGGTGAATTGGCGCTATATTCGGGGGTTGCATTCGAGCCTACTTTTAGTATTAGCTTCAGGCCCCGTTGCAACTGTGCGGGATCCTGATGTTGGCTATATTCTACAACAACAAAAACAAATGCAAATGTAAACAACGTATGAAAAATGCCCGCCGTAAATTTAGAACGCATGTGTCGGCGTTTTACCTTCATATTTTTCGCGCCGCTCCGATTTGTTCTTCTTGTGCTTTTTCGACGAGCCCATTTTATGGCAATCACTGTTATTTCTTGATGCACCACAATTGGAATAGTGCTGATGCCACACAAAGTGAGTATAGTCGCAAATAAATGGAGAAAACAAAATTATTGCTTGTTTCGGGCGAGACAGACGCCATGATTTAGTGATGTCACTTTTGTTTCTTAATCGATAGATGCCACAAAATATCGATAGGCCAGTCTGAGTGAATCGCCAAAGCGAGGGCTTCATCAATTTTTCATCACAAAGCCGCGTAATATTTTAGGCTACTTTGCTGTTCTTTTTTGTTATTTTTTATTTATGTTTTTTTAACTTGGCGATTGCGACGCTTTGGTATTACGGAGAGCTGACTTTTTGCAGTTGCAGTAGACATTTTTGTGTCAAATGACTTTGGCTTGCCACCAGGCGGCGCACTGTTGACAACATTCGTTGGTAGAGTCATCGGCATCAGCCCCTTTTTGCCCTTTATGAAGCCAGTGTACAGGGTGCGCGTGGAATTGAGCACCTGTTGCGAAGTGTCCAGCCTGTTCTTGATCTTATCGAGCTCTTGACGCATTTGCTGTATCTCTAGCGCAATTGTCTGCCTGTCCCGCTGCAATCTCTTGTGCTGTAACAACATGTTCTCTAGCACAGTTTTCTGTAGCAACACCTCCCGAATGCGTCGCTGATTCGTAAAATTTTGTTGCCCAATTTCCGTGTAGCCTCGTCGCATCACCTGCTGCGACTGACGATTCAATCGGGCCTTGATCTGCGATAGGGGCAGCGTTGAGTTCTTGCTGACCGCAAGAGCGCCAACACCTCCGCCCCGAATGCGACGACTCTTCTTTGTACTAGTTGTTTTGGTTGCATTGGGCGACATTGATATTTCCGCTATAGGAGCTGGTATCGTTGGCACAGCCTTACGCGGTGGAGTTGTTGCTTTTGACGATAAGTAAGAATAATTAAATATGCATATATAGCTCTAAGACTGAAACTCACTCTTCATGTGCTTGTGTATATTGGCCATCATGCTGTGCACCCGAGCTTTCACATCAGCCTTATCCGGGAAGTAATTATGACCGCCGCCAGCGCCCAATCTTAGTGTGCATCCATCCATTTTATTGGTATCATGATTGTCGGGCTCGCTATTGTGACACCCTATTTGGCTCCTTAAAATTGAGCCTAAATTAAGTCGCATTGTCATCTTGTAAAACGATAAATTCGTAAGAATTGTAAGCTAAATATGTGAATTTCAATACCGAAAGGTTGCGAAAGAAAAGGCCAAAATTGTCTGCTCTGTTAGTTTGGAATTTTGAATTTATAGGAATTTCTAATGGGACAGACGCCTTAACTCATCTCTTATGGAATGAAAATTTCGTTTGTCAGAAAACATTTGAAAAGTTTGAGCATTGTATAAAGCAACCTTAATTTTAAATACGATCGTCATACAAGCTTAGAGGAAAGTGTTTAAGTGCCTGAAATCAAACCAGTACTAAAAGTAAGTAAGTATCTAACTGGCTCAAAAATAATGAATACCCAACGAAAGATAGTATTGCCTACTATTTGCACACGTCTTATCTTATGGATATAACCCCAATTATTTGTTTGACAGCGAGAAATCAACTTTTTTAGTGAGGCATGGTCCAAGTGCAGCATTCTCTCCCACGACAAATACTATGTAGTATTATGCAAGTTGGCTCCATTGTAAATAGTCACAGTTATTGGATTCGTGTTTCCAGTTATCTGTTGTTGTTTCATCTGTTTTATATTTTTCTTTCGGTTTTTTGTTGCTTTCGGTTTTATGAATGCGCTTACCAGCGACACTTTACGAATTGGCTTTTATGACTGCAATATATTTGTATGAAAGGTGAAATGATATTTGAAAAAGAAAAAAAAATATAATTGGTTGCCCCTGAACTCCGGTAGTATTTTGTTGAGATGCACTTTTCGATGCCTTGAATTTATTGGATTAAAAAATAATAAAACTACAGAAGAGTTATGTGGCATGGCTATAAAGAAAGTCTTTTCTTTTTGCTGTCAATATTAGATACACATTTATATAACATTTACACATTAAAACCATTAATAATAAAATAGTTCCCTTTATACCCTGTGCACATTAAAAGTGGCTAAAGCATAATCATAACATTTTGCATATGTTTTTGCAAACACATATCAAGAATATTATACTTTTTTGAAACATGTGAACTTGATTTAAAACATAGAAAACTAAATTTATGCCCAAGAAATTAGAGTTGGCTATAGGCTAGTTACCAGAGGTATATTTTCTTATCTTTTTTTTGTGATGCTTTTTGCACCACATTGTCAAGTAATTTCAAGTACTTAATGTAGGAAGTATTTACTTCGCCAATTAAAATATGTGTAAAATATTTGCAAAATGTTTGTACAATATTGGGAGTTCAATGAACGAGAGTGCTTGACCAATTGTGAATGGAACAGGGTAAAGATCTTCAAACTATGGTCACTTAAAAAAATAATCATCTTACTTTTAGAAATTCTTTTGGCACCAAGGATTCCTTACCTTATTATTCAGAAATAAAATGTATAAAATTTAAGCTTGTGGCTTTGAAAATACTGTGTTTGCATTTCTTAAGTTCAGCGTGCATTTTTGTAAAATCACGAAAAAATATTTGTATGTCTTGACCTCTAGTCAACATACTTAATATAATACTTAATACTTAATACAAAGAATCAGCGTTTTCATTTCTGCTCTTTAGAAATGCATTTCTTAAAAATGTAAAATATTTATGAAAAGCACAATATCTTTGGTATTTCCAATAATTTCTAATTTTGAAGAAAATATTTTCTAATAATTAAAAATTATTTCTAAAATAAGAACATCTTTCCAATTTTTAGAGAGATTTCTTAAATTCAGGGAGATCTTTTTCTGAGTGTCGATGCGTATATTTTCATAGCTAAAAACTTTTGGTGTAAGTCAAAACAAATGAACGCTTTTGTTGAGGCTATAAACAAGAGTGCAAATTGTTGTCAGCGCCAATGGAGAAGAAGGGCGGGGAGGGGAGGGGCTGACTTAAGTGAAACCGAAAAGTCGCACCTAATTTCGACCCAAAGAGCACAACGATTGACCCGCTGCGAGTTAGTTGCGTTTTGTCGCGCGTTTCTACAGGTTACAAAGCCGCATCGCTAATTGGCACATGTTGTGGCCCTAGGACATGGCAGGATCAAGTGTTACTTACAGCGGTTACAGCTGGCTACTGGCATTACTACTCCTACTTGTCTGTAGCAGCGGCACTCACGGATCCATCCATGATGAGCTGCCGCATTGTGAACTTCAGGGCGTTTATCGGGAACGCGAGAGTCTCATCGAATCACCCAATTATCCGAATACATATCCTTTCAACCGATGCGTGGATTATGTGATACGTTCGCCATATCGCTGCCCCACCACATTCCACATACAGTTCCTCGACTTTCAGCTGGAGTTGTCAGATAATTGCAGTCGTGATTATCTGGCCATTGGCCTACAGAACGACGATCGCGACATGGATGTCCTTTGCGGTCAGGTGCTGGGCATTAAGAAGTATCAAACGCCGGATGGCATACTCCGCTTACGTTTCCTCAGCGACGATTCACCATGGACAACGGGTGGGGGATTCAAGTTGCTCATTACGCGTTTGGCCTGTGAGCGTGAGGATTACGAATCGCGCGGTCTGAATCTTGATCAGGATGACCTGGATGATACGGTGCTCGTGAATGCCAAACAGCCGCCCAAGAAGCTCATGCCAGTCCACCATCATCATCATCAGCAGGGGGTGCAACAGTTGAAGCCACAGCAAGATCAGCAGCGAATGCCACTGAATTTTAGTGTGCCGCAACAGCAATCCAATTTTCCTGGCTATCCAGGCTATCCTGGTAGTTATCCAAATCCCAGTTTGGGTTATGCGCCCAGCCAAGCAGGTGGTTTATATTTGCCGCCGTGTACATACGAGCAACAGTTGCAGTTGCAGCAGCAGCAGCAGCAATTACAGCAACAGCAACAATTACAACAGCAGCAGCAATTACAGCAGCAGCAACAGCAATTACAGCTGCAACGGTTGCTGCTATTACAGCAACAGCAGCAGTTACAGCCACAGCAACAGTTGCAGTTGCGTCAGCTGCAATTTCAGCTTCTGCAGCATCAGCAGCAACAGCTACTGCAGCCACAGCAACAACAATTACAGCTACTTCAGCAACAGCAACAACAACAATTGCAGCCAAAACAAGAACAGCAGCAGGACCAACAACAATTGCCCGACGTTTCAGATCAATATCAAACAAGCTCCTTCCAGTCTACCGCCGCCAATCTGCGTGATTACGATCCACAGTTTGGCGGTCAGGTGGACTTGTGCTGCCTGAGTAGCTTTAATCAGGAACATTTCTATCTATCAAGTCCGGGTTTCCCACGCACCGTGCTGAATGCGTTGCTGCCGAACCAGCAGCGAGATTGCATCTTCTATCTGGAGAAGAGTTCGCCAAATGTTGCTGGTTTGCGCATACGGTTCAAGTTCTTTGATTTTGGCACAGCGAGTGGACTCCATCCGGGTGCTGGCTGCAGTGGGGATTTCCTGGAGCTGGATGGACAACGTTATTGTGGTTGTCGCTCTGGGTTTGTGCTTAAAGTATTTTGGCGCCAAGGACGCAAGGCGCTGCGTCTGCGTATGGGTCAAGGGGGCAGCAGTGGCTCAACCAATGGTTTTCTGCTGGAGATCTTTCACGATACGGATACGAGTAGCTATGGTCAGTTTGGCAATGGACCGCTTAGTGATCCCATAGCGACACTGCCAGGACTGGGTGGTTATCAACCACAGCTGGGCAGCCTTCAACCACAGCTGGGCAATCTTCAGCCCCAGCTGGGCAACCTTCAGTCCCAGCTGGGCAACCTTCAGCCCCAGCTGGGCAACCTTCAGCCCCAGCTGGGCAATCTTCAGCCCCAGCTGGGCAATCTTCAGCCCCAGCTGGGCAGCCTTCAGCATCAGCTGGGCAGCCTTCAGAATCAGCTGGGCTACCAACCTCAACTGGGCTATCAGCCAGGATTTGGTGGAATCCAGACAGGATTTGGAGGCTATCAGCCGCAGACGCCACTCTACCCGGGACGCCTGCCCAGCTACCCGCACTCTTCAATCTCCCCACTTTTACCCTTCACGCCCTATCGCCAGTCACGACACACAGCTCGGTCGTTGACCCATGCCCGCGGCCTGGACGCCCAGCAGCCAGCTCGGGTCGTGGAGACGAATTCCACGCGCAAGGAATTCTATTACTTTGATGCAGACGAGGCTTTTGCACGTGCCGCCCTCGATGACGGCGATGATAACGATGCTGATGCTGTTAAGAGGACAACGCCAAAGCCTGTAACAAAAGCCTTCGAGCAGAGCAGCTGCACCTTTGACTACATGGAGGTGCTGCGTCTCTCTGTGGATACATTATGGTTAACCAAACCCATTTGCTTTGCACCGCTGCGCAGCTGGTTTAGCAATATCTTTGGCTAGTTATATTATGTACTAAATTTAAATAAATAAATAAAAATAAATGAGTACTTGTCCTACTTGTTTTAGAAAATTTATCAAGTTCATTTAACTTAAAAATCAGTACTTGAGTTGGCTACACCGCAATGATGTTGGCAATGCTGCTGATTTATTTGTGAACTTCAATTGTCAATTGATAAATTCATTATTTGTTAGCTGTTGGCAAAGCTGCAGCTTAAATATTTTAGAGATGTGCTAGATAATTTATAACATACATTTTTAAAAATCTCTAAGCTAATAATAATAACATAAAGAACGGAAGTTAACTTGGGATACCAATTGTATTGGATATTAGCTTTGTAAACATTTTCCTGGCTAAAATATTGTTTTATCTAGAATTAACACCAATATGTTTTTTTTTTTTGTTTTTTTGGTGGAGCATAAAGTATATTAATTTGTCAAGTAGCCAAATTACTAGATGCTCCTCGCGAATATTACAACGAAGTGTTGATTTTCTTTTTTCATACAAATGCGTCGCATTGTTTAGAACATGGTATAAGTGCGACCATTGTGTGCCCTCACTCCTTTTCACACTCCGCCACCAACACAACATTTTCAAGTACGAGAATACCGCTTTGACATTGAAGCCCCTCCACCCCTCCTTTTCTTGACTGCGCAGCTCTTGATACTGTTTACTTAAGCTTTGGTGGGCTTCACCGTCAATATTTCCAGACGACACCTTTGGCATTGAGGGTATCTATTTGAAGAGCTGCTGTGCCTGACAACATCGGAAATGGCAGGCGCAACAATGACAACAACAATAACAACAACAAAAACCACAATGGAGCTAGATTTGGAGCCAATGGTGAGTCAGCAGAGAAACCTTTTTTGTTACACATCGCATATGACGTCAGCAAAGTCAACTGGAGAAAAATAGAGAGAGAGAGAGATCGTAGATAAACAATAAAAACATATTTATGCCGAGTAAATATGAAAAAGAAAATACTATTTTATTTTCATCGTTGTTTGAAAAAAAATAGTTTTTTTTTCATTTAAAGCGGGATTTCTTCATCCATTTTTAATATGATGACTCAATAGATGAGTTCTTTTTCTTCGAAAATTAAATTTTACTGAAATATCTTTAAATCATTGATGTCACATTTGTTTAAACTTAACGTTTTCTCTATTGATAGTTCACAATAGACAACAATTTATACTCAAATACATCAAAAAGTAAACGCACTTAGTGAAAGCATGAATAAAATAGAATAATTACAAATATCATTGCGCGCAAGCAAAATGTTAGTTATATATTTTATATGTTTATTGGCAATTATATCTTCTGATTCCACATACATAGATAGTACATAATATTAAGAATTATTTGTTAAGTATACATGTACATATATACACATTAATGTTGAATCCATACATACATATTACATATTCATTTAAAATTAGGCTCAATTTACGCAACGCATTGACCCAATTTCTAGTTTAGATTATGTATATATTTTTAGAAATATATATTCATAATAATACTCAACTACCGACACCGATTGACGCATTCTAATGATATGACAGTTCTGAAACAGCTACTGGAATGTGGATTAACTTGATAATTGTGTAAGCTACTAAAACTTTTCAATACGATTAGTATGTATGTATATACAACACATTGAGAGACATAAAATTTGTTATAATTGTCCAACACTGGAGTTGGGCAAATAGTTGCTGGTAAATTGGCTAGCTTAGTAGAGAAAATGCGAATTACTGCAAAACTCCGTGCTCGAAGATATGTTGGGGGAGCGTGGGAGGAAAAGGATGAGGGGGGGGGGGAGAAGGGAGTGGTAGATTTAATGGAAGTATCTAAAATAAGTGCATGAGGTTAGTTAGTTTAGTTAGGCTTATTGTTAGTGCTTGTTGTTCTCCAGTTTCTCGTTTCTCACTTGGCTTTGTCAGCAATTTACAATTGATGCTTGGTATACATATGTGTGTGTGTGCGTTTGTGTCCTTGTCCTTGTTGGTGTGTGTGTGTGTGTGTGTGTGTGTGTGGTGATATCTGTGTGCTTGCAACAACTATCCAGATCTAGCCCAGGAATCGTATATTGGTAAAAACAGCCTTGGCGGGTCGCTTGCGATTACAAAAGTTGACCGTCTTGCTGTGATTGCCCTTTCGATTCTCGTGCAGATTGACCAGAAGCTTGAATATATCCTCCTTGCTGGGTGTGCAGGCGTAGCGCAGTTCCGGTTCATATTTGCTGTTGATAGAATTCACGTAAGAACTGATAACAGTGATATTTTTCAATTAGAATTAGAATTCACAAGTCACGCCCACTTATCAAATATATATTTATATATATATATATATATATGGGGCGAAGCATTAATTATTGGTTAGATAGAATCGTATTCGCTAGCGTATTCGGTATCGGTTATCAGGGTTCTGTGTACGGCCTAGAGAGACTCTTGGAAACGCAGTTTAGTATAATTTATTTTTATTTTTCAATTTTTAATATACAACATTGGATTTGTTCCTGAAATCGAATCTCAGCAAAATTTGAAATTATTTTTGTAGTAGTAATAATTGATTTGAAAAGCGTTCTCTAAAAACGAGTGAAATCAATTTCAGAAACGTACCAAATATATTTGTATAGAGCTATTGGGTTTGTTCCTGAAACTGCTGGGCATCTATAAAAAATTAAATTTAACCGATTTGTGATACTTTCAGTTTCACAAGATTTCCCATTTTGTATGTTATAAATTCGAAATTGATGCGATTGCAATTTCAGGAACATACCCCAAGTACTTTTTTGTTTAATTTTCCAACTGAAATAAGTTAATTAACTATCACTACAACTACAAATCAAAACTGTTTTGGTTTTTGGACGGGTTGCTGTGTGTTTGAATACAAAGGTGCTCTCGAGTGTGGCTGGGTGTGTGTGTGTGTGTGTGTGTGGTTGCGTCTGTGTGTGTGGGAGGTGACAGGGCTACAAATGCTTACCCGCGGTTTCGATTGTGACGTTTCCAGGGATAGCGACGATAATAACGCGACCGTTTTGACTTATTTGGGCCAAGTATCAGACTCTGTATGCCACTCTCCAGGTCCGGATAGTCCTCAACAGCAGCTGCGCCTGCCGGCTCTTCCTCCTCCACATAGACCAGCGGAAGCGTATCCAACGATGGGTCCTGTAGGATTACAATTTCAAATTCATTCTTAAATGTTTCGACACTAAGAATAGAAGTAAGAGTCGAGTTCACTCGACTACAATATACCCTGAACCCAGTTATTAATTATATTCTATTATTATTAGCAAATTCACCTTGCACCAAAATGCGAGAAGGTCTGCGAGCGCCCTCTGCCAACAAACAAATACAGAAAATGCTTGCGGCTGCAAGTGTAACATTTTTTTTCTCTTCTTAATTGCATGTATATTTTTAAAAAATTAAGAAAAATTTGTCTAATTTTTCAGTAGTTTTTCAAAGAATAGAAAATTTTACTACACATATTTTTGGAATTTTCGATATTGTGATAGCTCTTTTAGAAATTTTGTTCGTCTACTTAGAAATTATTTCTAAGATCAAGAAAAACCCGACTTACCTCGAGCATTTTCATGAGCATAGCGGACTTGTCGACTAATTCCTGCTCGGCGCGCAAATCATCCTCAAGCCTTTTGAGCATATCAAACTTGTTGGCCACCTCCAGCCCATTGTAGACGTCATTCGCATAGTCTGGCTCCTCCGGCGACAAGGCCAGCTCCTGGCCCAACTCCGCGTTTAGAGCATGCAGAAGATCTGTCAACAACCAACAACATGTATTTTGTAAATGAATATTTGCAAAACTTTGACGCTAATCCGGCCACAAACGCACACCTCCTACTCTCCTTTGTGGTAGCTCAAAAGGGGCGTCAAGTTTCCGCTAACTGGCATTTGAAAGTTTGAATTGTTTGTTTGACATCTTAGCGCAGTTCTCACTGCTTGTTGCTGCTAGTTGTTGACTGGCACTGAGCAAAACTTATACATATTTAAATATATAGTATATTGTTGTACAAGTATTTTCTCTGAAGTGCCGGAAATTGACCGGCGGCTGTAACCACCATAACAAGCAGCTCAGACAGCCATCATTTCAGCTCAGCTCAGCTCAGTTGAGCGGTGCTCAGTCAGTCATTTAGTCAGCCATTCAATTCATTGTGTTTGACATTTGCCTCTTTTATCATGCTGTTTGCCTCTTGTCTCATTTGGCAGCTTCCCACCAGCTTCAGTAACTTAAGTGCCACGCCCTACCGTCCTTCCTTCAGCAATAAAGCTGATTTTTTTTTTTAAATACAAAGCGGATCAGCGCCTAAGTTCCTCTGAATTTATATTTTATTTAAAATTTTCCTTGGCATTTTATTAGTGTTTTTCTTTAAGCAAATCCTTAACTAATCCTTAACTTATTCCACTTCAATAAAATACGTGATAAAAAAAATTAAGAACAAATATGGATCATTACATTGTTAATCTACTGTTGATAATAAGTGAGCACAGATATATAAGGATTTGAAGGATTTTAGGTACTTGCACTTCAACTCACAGTGTTAGAAATAACTAATGGAAAATATTCCGACTCTAAGCAAAAACCGTCACATAAAACTCAAATCATTTGAAAACCTAATTCGATTACATATTTATGACCAATAAACAACAATCAGTTTGATTGAAATTTTAATTTTATAACCAAACTCCTTATGAATATCCATGTTAGAGTGTGTATGTGTGAGTGTGTGGGTGTGTCTGTGCCTGTCTCTGTGTCTGTGCCCACTGGTTGTAGACAAGTCGGTGTGCTAACAAAAAATCAAAATATCAAATGCGTCAAATATTGTTTAAATTTCGGTAGGCGTTTTAAGTGCTATGTGTCTTTGTGTGTATGAGTGTCGGTGTGTGTGTGTGTGTCTGTAATGTTGCCATAGCTAAACGCACTTAAAAATTGTGCAGTGGCCGGAAATGCCCAGCGACCATTGAAATCAATTGCGCCTAAAAGCAAGCTACCATAAAGGGTAAGGGAGGGATGGGGGATTTGAGGACAAGTTGAGTGTGCACCCAAATTTGGCGAAAAATATGAAAGTCCCTTTTTAGAAGACCTCATAAAAAAATTGATTTAATAAAGGCTGATTACGCAAATATATTCTTCTCATACATAAATAAATTTCAGATGTCGTTGCTAAACCTTATTGAAATAAAATTAAAAAAATACGCATATTTAAAAATAACTCAATTTTGGTTTATAAATAATTAATAGGTGTCAATTTTGGGTGCAGAACTAGCATTAAAGTGAGAGGTTAACGCAAATAGCAATTCTCTATCAAATGGCAATTGATTTTGTTCTGACAAAGTAACCAGTCAATATGAAAACAAAAAGGACTTTCTTGCAATGTGCAAGTTAGTGCTCTCTTAATATGAAATGAATCTTCATTTCGCTTAGTCTCTCGTTTTTTGCACATGTGAGAAGGCTCACTGTGTGGCAGGCAAAGGAATAAAAGAACAAAGCCCACACAGCGCATCATCAGCTCAAGGCTCAAATGTCAGACGGTAATCCTTGGCCAAGCAAGAACAAAAGGCAGTGCTGCTGTCATTTAATCAAAGGACTCACCATCGCCAGGATCGTAAACGTTACGTTCCTGAGCATCCAAATCTCGTCGTAGTTGAGTCACTGTGCCATCGTCATCAACCCCACCTACTACCATTCTTCCTGATGCACGGGTGCGTTGCTTTTCCGCAGCTGAAGCGATTCCATGGCCATCATTTGGTGAAACCCCCGTTGACGTCTGGGATGTCAGAAAGCCAATGGCGTGACGCGTGCTGGCCAAGATCATCATGGCCAGCATGCACAGCGTTAATATGTCGGGCTTCATGTTTCCTTGTGTGTGTGTCTGTGTGTGTGTGCGTGTGTGACTTGACTGTTGTCCTCGGGATTAGCGAGCTCCTTGGCGTCCTTTCGCGTCGGGTCGCTTTCTATCTGCAAGCACAAAAATTGAAATTTGTTTGAGGGTAATTACCATCACTGCCGGTTTTATAAACCTCCTTTGTTTCGTGTGGGCGTTCGCACTTTTTCGAGTTTAAGCAAACAACAACCACACACACATACACACACACACTCACGCACACAGTCACGCACACAAACACTCACAACGCCGGTTTAAATCGACAAGGCGTTTTCTTAAACGACTTTCACTGCTTGCTTTGTGGTTGGTCTTAAATCATTGCATTGGAGGTATTATAATTTTGACAAGAAGTATGTAACGCAGTGAGTTAATTTATCTGTCATCAGAAAGTATGTATACTCGATTAGCAATCGAATACAACTGTTCCAGATTTTAAAGCTATTTAATTGTTTATTTATTGCTGAGCAATGTCGACACTTGACTTGGAGCCAACTTAAAAAACCTATTTTAGTTATTTATAGAGATCTCCAAACAAACAACAAATATTAATATTATTATTTTGCCTTAAGTCCACTTGGTAAGTGTATTTAATGTGCGACGTGCTAAAAATTTATATTGCTGTTATTCTTGTTGTTCATGTAATACAGCTTGTTTTTATTTTAAGGCTGCCGTACGCATCGTTTCATTTAATTAGGTGTGGGTGTGCCACTAGCACTGGCTTAACTCCTTTGCTACGCACAACTTTAACATCATCTTAAGCCACCCCCTTCACCACGCACCGCCCCTCCCCGACGATGTGCATGTCAAGGTACCCATTAGCCTGGCCACATCCCATTCAGCTCATTCTTTCCGTTCGGATAGAACTTTTCACTGGTGAACAATACAGATGAGATGGCTTCAAACTTTTGGCACTTGGGGTCTGGTTGCTCGGTTTAATTTCTCAAGTCAAACAATAACAAACGAAAATCACATCAGAATACATAATTTGTTTATTTTTGTGACCTTGTCTATTTTGCATAAGCAGTTTACCGATTCTAGAATTTTGACAAAGCTATTTTCTGTATTATTATTATTATCATTAAATGTATTTTTAAATATAACGAAATGCACTTATTTTCTGAAATTTTAAGAATTTTTTTTAGACAAATGTTATATATTTAGATTTTGCACTTGATACTTCTTAATTCTTATTTGATTAACATTTTTTTTTTTTTTAATCTGTCTTAAAGAAATTTCAAACAAATTTGACTTACTTTACTTTAATATTGATATTATAAAAGTGAATCAAATTGAGGAATTACCAAATGAACCATGAGTCAAAGACAGCGCCTACAACAAATGAGCCACAAAAACCACGCCCCACAAATTTGCCAGGACAAAAATTGTCTCGAAACAGCTCAAATAACGTTGTAGCCAATTTTTTTTTAGTTCGCTGCACGCTTTGATTGTACTGCAGTGCCAATTTCTTTAACTAAATGTGACTAAATAATTCTGTCAAATTATTGACTAAATCTGAATTTCAAGAAAATATTTTAAATTATGATTTTTTATTTGTATTTTATTTCTGTTGTCATCAATGATAGGCGCTGGGAATAAGCATCTCCATATAAATTCTGTTAAAGGCTAAAATGATGAAAGACTATAAGTGTTGTGCATACACCAGATTTTACGTTATACTTCAAGCTGCTGGCTTGCATTTAATAATGATACTTTTTTTTTTTTGCATCAATACTTAATATGTTTAAGTTTACAGATAGCTCGTTGACTTAGCGTGGTTGCAAGGTAAATATAAACATGTACGCGCATGTAAGCATAAAATGAAACGGTCTAACGGATATGAAATACACTTTTAGACGTCTCAGACAAGCTGCTTAAATATATTTCCACAATTTGCAACTTGTCGGTTGATCAGAAATAGGCAAATTGAACCACAAATGGATAAAACTCGTTTTGGCCGTTTTGGCTATAGCCATAGTATAGAGTATGAAATAACACAAGAAATAGGAAAATGTATACAGACATATAAGAAAACATTCATGAAATAACAATTTGCTTAAAATGCCCTTGGCATCGCATAACAATAATATAATCAATTATTCACATTTTTTAAGTCAGCTTTTGGAATATATTTTGTGTAACTTTTGTGCAATTATACAGGTGACGTTTCTGCAGACATTAAGAGAGTGGGGAGGGTTAAATGGCGCTGTAACTAGAAGGCAAACACGAATCGTTGTTAAACTGTTTTAATTAACTTGTTGACACACACAAAGTCGCACTAGACCCAAAAAAAAAAAGGAATGAAGGAAAAAACTTGGCCTAATTGTTGTTATTATTTTTTCTTTTCGCTGCTGCGCTTGTTGCGTTCCCGAGGGTAAAATAAAATGTACCACAAAAGTGCGGAATGGGCAAGTGTGTTGGCAGTGCGCATTTGTCCATGTCACCTGGTCTTCCAACTCACCTGTTTCGCAATATATGGACAGTTAATTGCTTAAATGAAAAAAATTGAACTTGTTTAATTAGCGAAACGCCACCTATTTGAATGAGATCCTCTTCTGGGCATATTTTTTTCTTTCTTAGCCAAACTAAATTCACATGTTGCCGTCACCCAATTAGGCAAACGAATTATGTTTCTTCTATTGCCAAAAGTTCAGAAGCTCAGTATTTTACTATTATACAACTTGGGCACTTATGAGATTGAAGCGCAGCTGTGGCCATTATTTCATTTCTCAATCGTCAAATCAAAGCAATTTGGGGCTGTTGGTAGATTTAAAGGCATAGAAATAAGAAGCCCTTTAGCATCAGCATTCAATGTTATTTAATATTGTAAAGGTAAGTGCAGCTATTGAGTGTTTTTTTTAAATTTTATAAGTATGTCTCATAATTTTTTTGTATGTGAATAAATTCCAGACAATACTTTTAATATTTAACTGGTCTTGAGAAAGAATCATGGCGTAAGGCTATTATCAGTTTATATAAAAGCTGTTGGCGGTGGCTGTTGATATATTTAAGGGCCTTTTAACATAAAGGTTCATTTTATTGTAAAGGTAAGTGCAGCTATTGAGGGATTATATATGTATCATAACTTTGTGTACTCGAATAAATTCCAGAAAGTGAAGCAAAGTAGATCTTTAGAAAGAATACTAATGTGTGTTTAGATGAAGACTAACCAAAGCAATGTGGTGCATTTGATAGACTTAAGTTAATAGTGGCAAAAGGCTATGATAGGTTTATATGAAGGCTCTATTTATATATAAGTAGCTTATATGTGAAATGCTCTATTATTGGCCTTAAGCTTGGAAAGGTCGCGAAGCACGTTAAGTGTTAGTATCAAATGTTGTTATGCTCTGATAAATTCACCCCTGCCATATTGATAAACCAAATAAGCCAAATATGTTTTCCCTTTTGGCAGTCTACTTGGCAATCACTTGGCACAAGGACTCAATAATCTGATATGTGGCGTTGCTTTCAGTTTTCACAAACAAAAAAGCACTCAGGCACTGATCATGTTTGAGTGAGTGGGTCGAGGGGAATGTCTACACCTGCGGCATGAAATTTGATCCCTGTTCGATGACCATGTGGAATAACATATACACCTGCAAGGATACACACTAGCACCCACACCCATAAGCACACATACTTCTATTATTTTGTATACTCGTCGTCTTCTTATGTTTTTTATAATTGATTATGTGGCGCATGGAATTTGACATTACACATTTTTTCGTTAGCAGTGGTTTTAGCTAAATTTTGATGAACCTTTGTACTAACTTTATGGCTTTGAATAAATGCTCGAAAACTTTCATTTAGAGCCGACGGCAATATTATATTGCCGTATTGCATTTATACTCTGTACTAAGAAGGGTATTAAGTCTTCGACACTCGGAATATTTGCCATTGCTGACTTTTAGTTGACTAACCCGCGTATTGCATTGATTGCCCCTGAGATTTTTCTACAGTTTTTCCCACTCTTTCTTCCGTTTCTTCTGCTGACTTTCACAGGTTGTAACAAAAGCATTTGACAAAAGATATTTTTAATGTAACATTGGCACAAAGAGTTTACTTGCGTAGTATTTATGGTGGGACAGCAACTGGACACCAATCTGTCAAGATATTTGGCAGTGTATTTGAGAAATTTCAACTTAGCTGCACACAAATGTAACTCAACATTAAATTTGTATCTTTAAGTCTAACACCCTCCAAGATAAATTGTTATTTTTAAATTTTCCTGTATACTTAAATTAATTCACGCTACACATCTACAAATATGCATATATTTTGCAAATTAACTACAATATAATTATTAAAATGTATAGATTTTTGGGGTAAACATAAAAACATTGATTGATTCACGTTTAACTTGCGGCTTGCATATTTTATAAGACATATGGTTTTTTATGCTTAAACTTTTGCTTTATTTTTTCATTTTAAAATTCCAATTCCTTTCTATGGATGATTGATTTGCATAAATTTTATAGATTTATTCTTATTTTTGGCAGGATGCAAAGTTAGTTTTCACTACGATTTTTTACGAAAGGTAACATTTATTTAAAAAAAATGTATCAGTCTATGATTTATTAATCTTATTTCTTTATTAAATTAAAGTCTTTCAAGTTTTCCACTTCTAAAACATTTATATTTACGTAAAATTAACTAATTTTCAAATAATGCTAATTATTATTATATATTTTATAAAAAAAATATAAATTTCAATTTTCAAAACTTTTTTTAACGACATTTAATGTATTTATATTTTATACCACCAGATAAAGTATACACAATTAAATTAAGTATGTGAATCAATGTGTATTTCAGGAATTACTATTTTTTTATTTATATTTTTTAATATAATTACACAGCCAGAGAAGTTATCCTCTATTAATAGCTGTTTAAGGTCCTGTCAGCATTTGCACACACACCAAAACATTATTAGATATACATATATATTGTGTTATCTAAGCACGCATTGTCTCCGATGATGGCGACGGCATTTATAAGATTTCCGCGTCTATTAACTGTTCAATTCAACATAAAAAAGTCCTTTTCAACAATTGTTTGTTAATTATTAGTTATTTTAATTTTTCGTTTCTTTTATTTAATTAAATTTTAGTTTTTTAACTGAAGGCGAATGAACTCACTTTCCGATGCAGTTTTGAATCCGTATTCAGCGGATTCTCTACTGGCAACTGTTGCTCCTACTACTTGTTGAACACTGCGTGACCGACTAGGGGCGCCGACTTCTTTTATAAGGACGTGTAGACCCGATTGTCCATACGAACCAATTCGGCAAACTTACGAAGCTGACGCGCCAAAATGTGTGTGAAAGCTGCGCGAGCTTTTACGATTGCGGGCGTCATATGAGCAAACCGAGGGTTTTATTTATTTCTTTATTCTTATTTTTTTGTTGTCGTTTTTATCAATGAAAAATTTCGTCACATTTGCGTAAGTCGCGACGACCGATATTGTCTTATGAAAAATGGTAGGCAAATCGTACAGAAGTTGTGCAGGAGCGTGGAGGCGACACCATACAAAGTGGCCGTAATTATTTACGCCGCAAGATAACTGAGCGCCACTAAGTAGGCAACAAGTCAGCCCGATTTGCACTTGTGAGTGGGATGTGGCTGGTTTGTCGTTCTGTAATTGTTAACAATACTTTTATGCATATATATATTCAAGCGCTGACGCGTTATTTACTTCCTATTATATATTAAGGCGTGGGTGCCGTTGAACTGTCCCAGCAGAAATGACGACGCGGAAATCCCTGAAATGCGAACGCGATATTTTCCATTTAAAAATATCTCTGCCCATTGTTTTTGCAAATCGTACAATTAGTATATTTATTTTATATTATTTCAATGCAGATTTACTTTTATTTGTTTCGTATTATCACAAAGCTGTCATCCTAAATAATATTTCATTACGCTCATATATTAAACATTGTCAGCCGTATTAATCACAGCAATTAGCTTTAGTTAGTATCATATCTATTTTTATACACTTTCGTGGGGTATTACAATTTTATCAGAGTTTAGAAAGGTAAATTATAATATTACATTCATTAAATTTTAACACAAAACTAAAACTATTGTTACAAACTATTTGAATTTGTGCTTGAATTCGAACTAAAAGGTATGTTTCTACATTTTAATGTAGTTTTATTTGAGATTTAAAATCAAAACCAAATAGACCGCAACCAGGCTTTGTCAAACTGTAAATTGAAATGAACTAGAATTCAACTGCTATCTTGAACCAGCCAGTCAAGCCTTAATAAACAAATACTCTACTTTACATATGCTTATCAATAAGGCATTGGCACTAAAATGATGAAAAATATGGTTTGCAATGCTCATAATAATAAACAGAGTCTGTCTGTGTTTGTAAAGTTTTATTACGCCCATGCAAATCTACGATAGACACTGAAAAGGGAGAAGAGTGGTCAGGGGATGAAGTGTCCCTCAGGGAGATAATCTACAGCGCAGCAGGGAAGCTTCGCTGGTGCCCACAAGCGACACTTTAAAGTCAATAAGTGGAAGGAAATGTGTAAGTGAGCACTTCATTTGCATGGCTCTTGACTCTACACTCAAAAAAAGACTTTTGGTATTTGAATTTTTAAAAAAAATATTTAAAAAAGCACCAAAATCGATCGGATTAATTTTTATAAAATCTTCTTTTGTTTAGAAATCAAGACAAGAATAACTTTATAATTTCATTTTGGGGCAATTTTCTGAAATTCAGGGCTATTGATATTCTGAGTGTATAGAGACGCGGGATTATGGGCTGGACGACAGCAAATAAGCACCCACAAGGTTGGCAGAGTGGCAAGCGTGTTGCCAGGGGCAAGCAATACCCAATCATGATCTAAAGGAAACCAATAACTGACACATTCAAAAGTTCAAGTTTAAGGTGTTGCCCCTGGACTTAAGGGGTGTGGCCTGGCGACGACTTATTCATATTTTTAGATAAGAGCAGATATATATGACTATTTTTAAGTTTTTGCATGTTGAACAGCTTTCAATTGCGGCTTACAGTAGTTTTTCAAGCAGTTTAAAAAAATATATGTTGGGAAGATTCGTATTCAACGCCCAAACAAATGCGTCAACATTGTGGGCGATTCATGCATATTGTTGTAATCAACACAAGTAGGCGCCGCCAAAACTTCCGGCGTGCAATAGATAAAGAAATAAACGGGGCTAATTATGCGGTGATTGGTTACCTGTCTGAATCCACAAATCGAATTCAGCCTACACTCAGAAAAAAAAGGCGTTGCTGCTCTAATGGCGTTATCGCATATGGCGCATGTGAATGCAAATATTTGTGGTCTACTTAACGACCTCCCCTGTGCAAACTGCAAAACTCCCACGTAATGGGAATTTGATGTGTGTGTGTGTGTGTGTGTTTGCATGTGGGTTTTATTAGCTTGAACTCGTAACAGGTTTAATTAAACTTGATGCATTGACACTCACTGACAGGTAATCGTTTTGATTTTTTGACGGTGACAGTCCCGTTATCGATATTAGCTTTTGTATTAACTATAATTTCGAAATTGTACGTAATTTGTGCGAATGTTACGCTTAGAAAATGTTTATCGAATGAATCAATGGAAATAATTTTGTATCGTCGAAAAAGATGACGGCCATCGATTGAAATTCAATGAACAATAATGGAACTACTTTTTACTCAATCAGCCTCTGGCTGGGTGTAGTATTCCATTGGTTCAGATTCCTTTTCCTCCTCCTTTGGCTCTTCCTCAACCGGATCACCCATGATTATCTGCTCCGCCAACTCATAAAGCTCGATTATGTTCTAGAAAGGAAATATAAAAAAGATATTATTTAATAAATAATTTGATAAGAATCTCCCGAGACTTACTTTAGCATTGCGCAGGGCGACAATTTTCTCATCCTCGCAGCGCAGTTGATCGTATTGCTGCTTGGAGATGAGCAGTCCCCGATTAAACTCGTCCTCCATCTCGGCCTGTAGCACTTCTGCATATTGCTCCTTGGCCACAGTAAGACTGATGAGGCTAGCACTCTTCACCGACTCCTCGGAAATATCGGAGGCATCGTCCATGTATTTGCTTTGTATGGCGCCCGGATAGTCTTCTTGGGACACCTCGCGCTGCAATTCAATGGTGTCACCTACTATTTCATCCATAGCGAAGGAGTGCACATCGGTTGTGGCAGTCAGAGCAGTCACATCCTTCTTGTCATCCTCCAGCTGATGACGAATGCGTAGCTCCGTTTCCCGGAACTTTTGGCTTAACAAGAAGCAGACAATTTCAAGTAGGTTTTTACTAAGTGAAAATTAAGTCCACTTACCGAGCCCGCACTATGTTCTGTATATCCTGCGGATCGGAGGAGAATGGTATGGGCACACGCAGCGAACGCTCCTTCATTTTTGACCGCTCATTCTCAAGGAAATCCTTCAGATTCTGTTCGCATTCTCGCCAATCCTCGTTGTCGATGCTGTGGGCGTGAATTTGAGAGGGATTTCGATTTGAGTAGTAAACTTTTCATGAACAATGAAATTTTTTAACAACTTGTCAAACATTCAACTCATGCACATTAATTGCCTCCCACCCCAATTGGAAAGCTGTTCCTTTCGGCATATCTACACCCTAATTAACGGATAAGCCTGGCTGTATTTTGATTTTGATGCGCAATATAATATAAAATAGTTTTCAGCATTTGGGTAAATTTGTGTTTTATCTGAACTAAAACTGGCTAATATTTAATATATCTGTGGATTGTCCAAATTGAGTAGTAAATCATTCTTTGCTTACAAAGATTCAAGCATTGAATTTAATGGCTTTTAGTGTTGATATATATTTTTGACTTGGGCTCGCAATATGATAGTAAAACCTTTTCAACATTTAAGTATTTTTATTTTTGTTTTTAATTATATCTCTACGAAAGCTATAAAATATTTAAGCCACATTAAATCATTGTTTGATTACAAAAACGAATACTTTAAATAAAATTTTTTGTAGCTATCTACTCTATATGATTTGTGTTGAAATTATAATGCTTTTAGCAATCTTATAAATGAATATGCCTGGTAGGGTATTTAATCAGTACTTTTTGTTACTCTAACTACAAGACTTTTCTTACAAGGCTTAAAAGCTTTAAGGAGCGTGGCACAAACGTGATAATCACGTGGCCATAGAATGTATCTTCGGTATGCTTTTATTGTTTACCTATTTCTTCTTTTTTTTTGTAATACATTTTAATTAGATCTCATTTTACTGGGTTTGGGTTGGGTTGCTTTATTAACTTACCGCAGTAGGTCCATGCCCCGTTCCGCATCCTCGACTCGGTACTGTTCGACAAGGAGCTTCTGTTGGCGATGGCGTTCGTGCTTCTTGGCCAGCATCTCAGCCTCCTTGGCGGCATGCTGCAGACGTTCCCTCTCCCATTTAACACCCTGCACCTTCAGTCGTTCCGCATTCTTCTCGCGGCTAGTTTTCAGCTAATAAAAAGCGTAATTGTGTTGATTTATTTATGAGCGGCAAGCTTGCTTTACATATAAATAGTACCTTGGAGCGCTCCTTTTGTATCTCTGTGTTGGCATCTTTGTTAACCATGAAAATGGGATCATCAGCGAGTTCATCGGGTATTATATCCGACTTGCCCTCAATAATCAAGATGCGCTCACGCTCCACCTCTTTTAACTATAGGAAAGACATCAATTTGATGCATATTAAAATTCTTTTGTGTTTAAATTATCACACTTTCAAGTTGTTATCCTAACTCTGATCAAACTTTTTAATTGACACCTACTGAAAATGCGCAGTGCAGTATAAAAGACAAAATAGTTCTTCAATATCAACGCCTACAGATAGACAAAAATCTAAGTGGCCATTTCCGGTTGTTGGAGCACTTTGTGAACTGCAGACGGCAACACCTATTTGTAGCTATTGTTTTTGTTTTTGTTTTTTAGCTGATGTTGTTCGCATGTCTCAGTCACATCAAGCCAAGTTGCTGGTGCCTATCGCGATGGTCTAATTTTTTATGATTTTGACGGCTTGGATTTGCCATTTGTTCATGTCGAGAGCTCATTGAATTCAATTGTTTGCCACTGGAAAAACAACAACCAGAAGAAGAAGAAAGAATAAAATAAATAGTCTAAGTTGATGAAGAAGCCGAAGCAGTAGGCGAGACTTTTGTTTTTGAAAAGTTTTCCTGACATTTCTTTTGTATCTTGCTTGGTGTTCAGTTTTTGTTATGGTCCACCCTGAACTCACTTAAAAGATGCATAAAGAGAAAGTGAATAATAAAAGTATGTAAATGTATGTAATAGTATATACATTTTTTCGATTTTGTCTAGATAATATCTGTCTAATATTTCATAGTATCTACACTCAGAAATAATCGGACTGCATTTTAGAATTTCGCATGACTTTCGGTGCCAGGGGTTTCTCCTGACCTTATTATTCACAATGAAAAAGTAAAAAAAAAAAACAGAGGGCAAAGAAGAATTCTTGTTTTACCTTCTTTGTTCCTTATTTATATAGTATTGTTAAATATTTGTATTTTAAGATATCACAAATACAAACATTTTAGATAGTTTATAAATCTCATATAATTGAATTTGAATATAAATTAAGATTTGACTGCGATTCGAACCTGCAACTCTTGGTCTTCGAGTTGATAGCCTCCAACTGAGATACTCTACCTCTTAAGCGGACAACAGCTTAACTCTAACATAACAGCCTAGCCAGTAAATTTCATTATTTGTTTCAGAATTTTAGAAAGAAATTATCCTAAAAACAAGGTTTACATTTCTATGTTGTATTAATGCATTTATTAATAATAGAAAATATTTCTAAATTAAAATAGCACCATGTTTTTCACAGTGTCGATTATGGGCAAGACATTCAAATTTATAAAAAAAAAAGTTTTATTTTATTTAGAAATAATGTGTTAAAACCAAATTTTTTATCTTTTCTGACTGTAGGCATTGAGTAAGGCACACACGAATGGATGTACAGGGTATATAGTTGTTCGTCACTTGAGCAGAGCAGTCTCTTAGATTCTGTTCATTTTGTTCATTTGTCAGTTGATGAGAACGGTTTGCAAAAACCTTTTTCAAAAGTAATGGCAACCACCAAAAAAAAAAACCGACGCCTACGTGACAATTTTCGAGAAGTTCTCGCCAAATTCAATTAGACGACTTACAAATTGGCCACATTTGTTTGTGGTCCATCCGTTTTTTTTTTTTTGGGTGGCTAAGTCATCTTTTTTGACACTTACCTCACGGGCCCGAATGCGGGCGAGAAGCTGCTTGCGGTAATCCTCATCGATGCGTTCGCGCAGCTCCTTCATGTAGGCGCGGTCCGTTAGCTTGACCACATTGGTGCCCATCAATCGCTCCAGGCGAGCGCTGATGCGCGGCAAATTGAAGCTGTGGGCCAAGTTAATAAAGCACACCGGTTAATCAGTTTGCCCAAAATGTGACAATAATTTAGTCGCTTTTTGTTTGCCTTTTTAATTACTCTGCTTTGGCTTATAGTTAATATCCATAAAATATTTAATTCTTTTTATTTTGCTTTTTTTTCACAAGGGTCACGAACACACCGGGAACGGCGCTTTCGCGCTTGTAACTGTTGGTAACGAATGAGGTCGGCCACATATTTGGTTTCTATAGAGCTTCTAGTTCCTTGCCTTTACTGACTTTACTGTCTGATGGCTTATGGCTTTTGCCTTTGCTTTTTGCTATTTTGTTTTTGGTTGCCAAACACCCGAAAGCGAGGAGCACACAAGGACAACCACCACCCAAATGTGCAAATTTGTCCAAGTATTTATATTTGTAGACGGGGGAATACCCTAACCAAAGAGTTTATCTAAACTAACTTAAATAAATAAAATGATAGTAACAAAAGTTGAAAGAAATTTTCGAGTTTATCTAAACTAGCCTAAATTTATCAGGTGAGATATTTTTTTTTACTCCAATAAATTTGGAGTCCCATAGGGACTTAAATTATTTTATTAAAAGAAGTCGCCAAATAAAAATAATAGCTTTAATATAATTTAACAAGATAAGAGAAGTTTTTGAGTTAATCTAAACTAAGTTAAAAATAATAAAAATACAAGAGAATACTAAGCCAGATAACTGTAATATTCAAAGTTTCATATTCTTAACCTTATTATAGTAATTATCTAACACTTAGCATCTATACTTTAGTGTATTTAAAAATGTGGCTTAGACTTTTGCCGCATTTTTTTTTTTATTTATTTTTTTATATCACTTCTGGTGCTTTTGGAACAATAGGAAAACCCCCAGCAATTGAGCGTAATTTTAGACATACAGCGGGGAAATGGAACTGTTTGGGAGCGGTATGTTTAATAGTAAATATATACTAAATCCTAGGTCGTCGTCTCAGTCAAATATATCTGCCAAGCTTTTCAACAGACAGTCGTTTGCAACTATCATATGTTATACGTATTTGACAGAGCTCCATTTGATGTGTGCCCCACAATTTTTATTTGGAAAAACATATTGGGCTCATACATGCGATATATAGCAGTACATACCATATATCTTTAAATGGAGCCAGACATGATATGCTTGCTCTGTGCTAAACATTTGTTTTGTTGAGTATGCAAGTATATTTCTTCGAATCCATATTTACTTTTATTGTTGCTGTGCTCGAGGAAACTGCGGGTGGCAATTAGTAAGGTATTATCTGAAAATTTGGCTTGTCTTTTTTGCGCATAAGCATATTTGCAACATGGCGCACATAAATACAAGTATTTACCACGCCGCCCACTTGTGTTGTGTCACTTGCTACACGAAGCCAAATTTAAGCTGACAGCAGGAGGGGATGGGCAATCGGGGAAATAATAAACAGGCCCAACTTTGTGGCGAAATAATGCTAAATGACTTGAATGATATGACCTGATTGAATGACAGCCACAGGCCGCAACATTGCCTGACTAGCGGGATATTTCTCTGATTCTTATTCTGACTGTGGTTTCACTTTTTGGTTTTGGTGCTGAGCAAACAAAATAAAAAGATTTTCGTTAAACGATTTGTGGCTGCTATTCAATTTAATGCGATTGAAACCAAAGTTAAATGCACTTTTAATTCTAGAGAAAATGAAATTTTATTTGAATTATATAAATGTTAAGGCTGGCATAAGTTTCAGATATGTTAAATTGTTGTTTTAAAATGATAAACATCAGCAACAAGCAAATAAATACAAATCAAATAAAAACAAATTTCCTTATGGATGAATTAGGAATATTTTACAAATTAAAATAAAAGTATATAAGTAAATATAAAATTAACAATTTTGCTGCTATTTCTTTATGGGTGAATTAAATGTTTTATCCCATTAAAACTAAAAAATGTATATTATAGTACAACTATTAAAATCAGAAGATGATCTACGCAACACGCCATAATTAACATTATAGCGACACAACAAACACATAAATAAAATAATATTTATTTTTAATATTTTCTCATGATAAATTTAATGTTTTATTCCATATATATGATAGATATATAAATATTATTTGAAGATAATCTACACAAGCTCCAATAAATAACATTTTAGCCACACAATAAATAAATAAAATATAACAAAAATTCAAGTTCCACCATCGTTAACATAACGGTATTTATAACAATTTTCCTATGGGTGAATCTTATATGTTTTATCTTATGGAAAATGAAAAAAAAGTATATAAAAGCCGTAACTATAAGAATCACAAGTAGATCTACATAGCCCACTATAATACACAAATGAAAAAATCCAGTTTCAATAGTCGGTATTTATCACATGGAAAATAAAAAAATAAATATAATAGCACCAACTATAAAAATCACAAGTTCCTAGCCAGCCATAATTAACATGTTAGCGACTTAAGCCTTGTTTATTTAATAGATACTTAGCAGAAATGTTGGTTGGCATTTTCACAGCCTTAAGCCACGTTGCTTGGCATTCAACCGCAATCCTTTATACGCATACACGCATGAACAAAACCACAACCAGTGGGTCTGACCTCTACCCACATGTCGCATGGCATTAAAATCGCATATAGAATGTGTGATATGTTCGAGTGTACGAGGTAATAACCCGGAGCTGGAGCGCATTTATAAATCATTGCCCGCCTGTGCGTGCGTGACAGGTACAGGAACGGATGCAGTCAATGCTGAAATGTCACGGAGCAGAGGCGGTAATAAAAAGATTGCTGACATCCCCAACTCAGGCAATGCAGGAAATTTGACTATCATAGAAATGTTTCCGTTTCCTTGCCATTCAAATTATTTGTTTTTTGATTCGTTTCGTTTCGATTTTTCCTTCATCCTTTACTGCAATTATTTAGTGCAGTTTCGAACAATAAACACAACACATGACATGGCTGATTGCCCTGGACGGGTATAATTTATGCATGTGGGCTAACTTATTGATACACCCACGATTGGAATTTCATTACCAATGCCAATGCTGGCGTAACCCTCGACAATCAATCACAGCACGGTCTCGACCACGCAGACAACACTTAACTTGGCTAACAACTTTCTTTGGCTATCACACACATATTGAAAATTGATTGAATTGATCTTTGATGACTTTGAAGTACACGAACACAATTTGAATGTCGTTTCGGATTGAAGGTGTTGTTGGGGTTAAGACATCAAAGCCCAAAACATTTTTGCTGTCTGAAATAAACGCGACTTTGTTCTTTGTTCATTATTCACTTACGCACTCAAGGATTTACCTCTTAAGCAAAGTAACTTATAAGGTAGAAGTTTAAATTTCAGTCTCCCATGATTTCAAGATTCTGGGAAAGCCTTAAATAGTAAAATGTGATAAAAGTAGGCGAATGTGAAAGAAATAGGAATAGTAGTAACACATTTCAAATACATAAGATTCTAGGAATAACTAAGCTTTTATATAATGATGAACTCTTCTCGCTGAAGATAATAATTTTGAATGCAGCCAATGCCTTACTTAAATTGGAATTTTAAACAAATCTTATGGTCCTTCGATATGACTATTTATGATTTAATCGATTTAGATGTTATTAACTTCCAATGATTAAAAAAATTGCCGTTACATAAAACTTTTTTTTATAAATATAAGATTCCTTTTGTTTTACTATATAATTTTATCGATTTATTTCTTCCTATTATATTAACTATTAATTAAACACATTTGTCTCCTGAGACTCTTATTTATATTCAAAATGTGACTTAATTAGGTCTCGTTTTCTCTCTCTCCTCGTCTAACTGTATGGCAAGCAATATTAGTTTACTGCGGAACACTTGAAGGGAAGGAAAACGGAAGTGCTTTCTACTGCACCGCCTAATTGAAAAACGAAGTCGAACTGCTATAAAAGTGACACTGGCAGCTAGCGGAAAGAAAAAGAGCTGCTGGTGGAGTGCCTCGAAATATGCAACGTTAATTAATGCGAGAGACGTGCATAAATTTTCAAGCACTTGACATTAATGTCCTTTCCCCATCTCGTTTGCAGCGCATTAAAATTGATAATTGCAACACGTAGTGAAAAGGCAATAAGTGTCGGCAATTTGCCAATGCAATTATATAGTTGCATGTATATATAGAAATATCTTACATAAAATCTGCAAAATAATTTCCCATAATTTACCTCTCGAGCGGCTCCAGTGTGCACTGCACAAAATCGAACAGAAAATCGTCTTCAATTTCCACGGGGGCAGCATTTTTGGATTTGGGACGCCTTGAGGTGCTGCTACGGCTGCTGGCCAAGTGGTATTGCCCATAATTTGGCATATGTCGACTATCAGGCTATTAGAATAGACCAAGAAGACAAAGTGGTTATTTGAAGAGCGCGGCATTAATATCAACGACTTGCGGCACTTGCAACCGCCAGCGGCGACTGTCGAATGTGAATGCGGGGGATTCTTGTTTTGTTTCGGGTTCGCTTTCTTTTTTGAAGCTAAAACACACACACAGAAACACACCTTTGCACAACACATATGGCAACAGAAGGGTCGAGTTTGGCCTGCGATACATTTTAACAGTGTCGTGTTTCGTAATGCCTGATACGGAGCCCAAGTCGAAGCAAGAACTCTTCCAGCTCTCGCATTGGCCAAGTGGGCGTATTATACTCTTTTGCATCGCATGTTGAGCTAAGCGTTTAATGTTTGCCTTAATGACATGACACCAATGTCAATATTATGACAAACACACAACATTCTGTGTCAACAAGTTCGCATTATACACTGTAACAAAAACACTTACCGACTGTCAAAGACTATACAATAGAAACAATTGTTCAACTTACTCTTCGCAAATCTTAATAGTTTGATTTTCCGATTGGAATTCATTTATTTCTAAGTAGAGATTCAAGTACACTTTTAGAGAATACAATGAAAGAATCACATGCTCTTAAGACCGAAAAAACTCCATAAAAAAAATGTGAGATCATTGCAAGTAAAATGTCTGTAATTGTAAGAAGAGACTAAATCCTAGAGAGAAAAATTTCATATACATCATATAGTCAGTCTTATAAAAAAATCTTAAATGCAGAACAAGCAATGATCATATTATATCTTTCACTCTCTTAACTTTACATATGTGTAGCAGTACTATAGCAATACCAGTTTTTAGAAATAAACATAGCTCATTTAAATATAACCGTCATAATGTTAATTACACAATGTTGTATTTGCATGCATTTGATATATCTAAGTATGTTAAGCAACCATGTATAGAAGTGTGTCGAGCAACTTTGCTGATTCAGAGATAGAATCATAGATAATAGTTAAGCTACGATCAAATTAAAATGACTTAATAAAAATATGCAATTATTAGTAGATATGCAATTTTTTTTTTTTTTTTGGCAGTGCATATCGTGGCAATGCTTGAAGGCTTTTAGGTGACAACTCTATTTTTATAATCGTTCGTCTATGGTAAACATAGCAGTACGAAACTAGTATTTGCAGTTTCTCGACATTTACTCGCTGCCAGATTTTATGACTGTCATCGTCGTATTTTATTGAAATATTTCATATGAGGCTCTTTATGACGAGCCCCTGTCTCAAAGAGTTTCACATTACGACTGGGGTACTGTGAGGGCCCGTGTGCTGAAACCAGATAACAATTTGGCTTTATGGCCAAGTTTCATGCCAGTCAGTCATACAATAATTCCCTCTAATCGACATTGAGCGCAGAAATTGAGCAAACACTTTCCGTTCGCCATGCAAACTTGTTGGCCACTGTCGAAGGCTTACACCCGGGGGAGGTGAGGGCCCTTTTACCGTTGCCAATATACTTATTTCGTGTGACAATTTATCGTGTTGGGCTGTCTTTTTTTATTTTTTTTTTCACCAACTTTAAGAATGGCGACTGCCTGCTTAAATTACAGCCTCAGACACCCAACAAATAGCTCGTAGCCACAAAGTTACATCTCCAAGGGGCAAACGTGTCCGTTGGCACCTTGAAAATCACAGCAATATCCAATTTAATTCGCTATTTGTGATGGCTAAAAGGGTATAATTGAATTTCCAACCGGGTATAATTGCAGAAAAAATAATAATGATCAATATTAAAGGAATTTTGCACTGTTCGTCTTTATATCGGAGAAGACTCAACTTTATTGCCATATTCGTATAAGCCGGACATTTTTGTATTTTCTTGACAGCAGAATATATGCTAGAATTCTGAAAAGTACCTAATCCAAGAAGTTTTTCTGTACTGCTTACAAGGTATTTTACTCTATCTCTATCTCTATCAGCTAGTCAACACCAAAACATAGAGTATCTTGCCGTTCTGATATTTTGAAATTTGAAAATAAGATGTTTTCTTGTTCATTTTGTTACACAATGCTTTGCGGCACTTTATCAATTCCTCTGTGGCAATAATATGCAGCATACTCTCCTCGATGCAATGTTTGTTTTGTGAAGCACTGCTCCCGGCTGCTTGGAGAGCCGCCTTGACCGGGGGTAAAACGAATGGAGCCGAATCAATGACACATTTTATGCTCACTGAGCTGTGCTCAGGGTCATGTCGGATGTGGTTCACCTTAAGTTAAAGGTGCATTTGGTGTGAAAAATATTTTCTTTAAAAATGCATTTTTAATTTTTCTTATGAATTTTTATATTTTCTGGTGTCTGGTAGCAGATTAGAAAGCTCGCACTTTGCTGGTTTGTGTAGTTGCTAAGCTTTAGAAAGCTCTCGAATAGCGGTGTACTCTATAAACAAGTCAAGTTACGTTGCACTTATTGCTGAACATTACTTATCAGCTAACTTAAAGTTTTGACATTGTTCACGGTTTCTTATTAGTTCAATTTTTATATCAGTCGAAATTGGGGGGCTGAGTTATTTTTAACTTTGATATCGAACTTTGATTTTTTCGATATTTAACTGGAGTATTTATCAAGAATCTAGATGTAAAACCAAAAAGGTATTACTAGTGATTTGTTTGAATGGAATTTTTAAATGAACTCCAACCAAAAATGGTATTTCAAAAACCTGACGAAAATTTGATCCAAAATTTCACAAGTGAATTTGTTCGGACAGAATTTTCCTACAAGTTATTCTCCATATCGATAACTATATAATTCTTTAATTCTTACGTGCACTTGACCAGATCCTGTAGATCATCTGAAGTAAGGGCGTACTGTGCATCCTGTTCGGGTGTATTTCGTTGCCTCCGGCGATTGCGACTGCGATGCTTACGTCTTGGAGCCGTCGTAATGGAATCGGCGCCCTGAATTCCCACGGCCAGATTATCATTGGACAAAACACTGGCTCTACGCCTGGCTATTGCAGTGGCAACAACAGCCGCAACACTATTCGTAACACGCTGATCCTCATATTTGGGAGCTGCATTCCCAGCTCCACGGCTTTTGGCGGCTGCCTCCGCTTTGGTTCTCTCCGCGTAGCTATCTCTGCGCCACGAAGGCGTCAGAGTCCGTATTAGATGTTGTGTATCCGAGAATCCCTCATAGTTGTAACGCTTGCGTAAACTCAAACCTGAGAGATACTCCAAAGTTTGCCACACATTCATCTTGTTTGAACGGTAGCGCGGCTCGTTGTCGACTGACCAACAATCGCTGCGTGCTATTCTCTGGGCCAGGAGCATCGTAACCGTCGCACAAACTCCGCCAGCCGGATTCGCTGGCAGCGCCCATTCATCGGAGTCGCAGCGCGCAACAGTGCCATCAGCAGCAGCAGTGGCAGCAACAACAGAAGCAGCAGCAGCAGCTGTGAGTGGCATGTGGATAACTGTAACAGTTTTCCTATGCCACGCAGCAGACAGCAGGAAAGCAGTACCTAGTTGAAGTCGCGTAACAGTGATGTCGATCTGGCTTTTTAATAGCAAACTTCTGTTTTGCGAAATGGTTCGTTTTCAAGCCTTGATATGTGCATATATCTGATGTTTTTTAGTCCGTTTTTTAGTGAACTGAGAAAAGTTTTTTTAAGATTTTTTGAAAAACTTCAGTCAAACTTCTTCTATATCCTCTCTGTATAACTGAGAAACATAATTTTTGAATTTAAAATGATTTTGAGAGTTCATCATTATTAAACAGTTCGTATTTAAATATGCTTGCCTATTTAATCTAAATGTATTGACGGAACGAATTGTTAAAAAAATGTTTGTCCATTTCTAGCCTTTTGGTGTGCAAATCTTTAGTAAATTTAAATTGATTACTAAACATACTGTATTTAAATGTTTTTTCAATCTAAATTTAATGTTTAGAGAAGTTACAATTTATTTTTTTTGGCTACAAATGCTGGCAACACTGTCGGCTACGGTTAGCGAGTTCACGTCCACATGTCAGTTGTTATTGTTGTTGTTGCTACTTTTTGGCGAGCGTAAATTGAAATGTAATTAAGTTTCGTTTAAAAAACTTTCAGGCCTGCTTTCGGGGTCAGGTGGAAGACTCTCGCGTGCGACGCCATTGACGGCCAAACTTCATTTGAGACCGGAGCCAGCTGCAAACCGGTCGGAGTCTTAGCCAAGTTACCCAAAAAAATATATTTAAAAAAAGAAAAAAAAGTAAAGGGATGAGCCACTCTTCCAATTTGCAGTTGCGTGGCGCGTATCGTGTTTATGGTTGCCATATATGTAGATACGGGGCAATGGTATTTGAGGTGTTTGGGGAGAGGGGGCACCTGTTCAATTCAGCACCATTAAAAATAATATCATTCTGATTGAGTGACGCGCCGCTTAAGTACTTTCTTTTGTCCCGTACTCGGTACTGACACCATTTCCGCTTTTGATTCTGATTTCCCTTTTTATTGAACACGCAAAGTGTTCAAAAGCTACACTTATTTCCTCCCAACCACAACCCCGCCGCCGCCGCCGCCGCCGCCGCCGCCAGCTCCTAACCTGAACTTCATTTATCGCCATTAGTAGCGATAGCAATGCGGCTACGCAGCTGAATGGAGCCTTGATTTGTAAGACCCCTAATGGTGGGTAGACCTCTAGCAACCAAGCAACCCCATTGTTCCGACATTTCAATGGTACAGCTCGGCATAGGCATTTAGTACGCTCAGGCATTGTGCCAAAATTGAGGTAAAAAGCTCTAAGGGAATTGATGTAGCCTTTAACCTCGATAAATATTAATTTAAGTTTTAGCATAATGATTATTTTCTCAATGATATAAATATTGGAATATTTCAAATATTTTAATTTATATTTTTTGCGATATGCTCAGACACAAGATTTCATATAAATATATATGATTCTTAAACCATATGTAGATTAATTTTGTTTTATTATTTGTACATTAAAAATATAAAAAAAAATTATTTTAATAAAAAAAATAGGTTTTTTCGCGATTTTCATGAATTCGAGTCAGGCTTGCGGATTTCTATTTCATTTTAGTTATTTGTTATTTATATAAAGTAAAAGTAACTCCAGCAGTAGCAGCAAAAGCAATATAAATATTGTTCTGCTACTGCTACAAACAATAACAAAATGATTTCACTCTGTCCTTCTTTGTCATTTGGAAGAGCAAAAGCAGTAGCAAGATCAAAAAGGATCGGGATCAGATTTAGACAGAGTTGCAGCCAAAATGTACAGCTTACGCTACTACAGTTTGTCATAATTGTTCTGCTCTTTGGCTGTCAAAATATAACCTTGTTAGACAAAACTATAAATAACGAAGGAGCAATGCATTTTTTAACCACTGAAGCCACGATTTTCGTGAATTAGCCAATAGTCGCCTACATTGGTTTTTATGCCGTCTACAGCTTTCATTGTCTCAACTTCTCTCTCTCGATCTTATATCCTTAAACCCTAAGGGGTGTCTGCAAGTTTAACACAATTAGATTTATAACTCTTCGTTTGCTTTAGTAATATTAAGAGGTGCATTAGTCGGGTGCATCAAATCTGATCACAACCTTGATATGAACACCACAATAACACTTCATATATATAAATATGTATCTGAAGTAACGCATATGCCGCCAATTACTTGGCAAACTTTTGCTGGCAGACTGTCCAAAGGGCTGCGCCACCTTCGGGTAACTTTTGCCATCAATCTAAACGCTTCGTTAGCATCGCGTGACTTGTGCGGCATATATATCATTATGGCATATACTCAAACTTTCTCTCACTTCACGAAATTGAAGATATTATGCTTCAAAACTATTCAATGAACTGATGCAATGATCCATGCATATTTCTTGCACATTCTCATATTTAATTACACTTAGCATATATAATTCTAGGTGCGGCGTGGTCATAATTTCAAAGCTATCATATAGCATGAAATAATAATATATTGTTGAGCGAATGGAATTTTAATTGAATGCAATTTGCATTGGCGCCACATATAACAATTTAATAATATAATATATATATATAAATATAAATATATATATATTTTGAATACTTACGCAACAACTACATCGGGATCCTCCCACCATTTCTTCTGTGTGGGCGCCAAACGCAAACTCACCTGACGCCAGTGATTCTTGTGCACCACCTGGGTGTCGATAGATTCTCTCATTACTAATTCCAATCTTAATTTATAAGATATTTCACATACCCGATACTTTTTGGGATCATATGCATTTTGATCCTTTTCTGTGAAAACCAGACGCGCCATTTTCGTTTGTTCTAATCTATGCCTCCTCACGAAGTCTACAAAAAGTTGTTTTAAAAAAAGGTTAGCTTTATATTGTATTTATATAATGCTTTATTGTATTTTTTAAATCTTAACTAAAGATTTCGTTTTGACAACTTTCCTAAAGGCAACATTGTTTTTCCTCGTCATATATAATATAAACCTAATCGAGCAAATGCCATAACTATTTATTGTATCAAATCGAATTCCATATGCCATAACTTCTTTTTATCAATAATATGCAAATATATTCTACAGATTAAGTTATTTTTCCATTAGATCAGCCAATATTCTTTCTTAAGTGCGCTCAAGTCTTCCATTCGAATCCCAGTCCTTCAATATTTTATTAGCTATTTATTAATTACACTCATAAAAAATCGACCTGAATTTTAGAAATTCGCCATACATTATCACCTTATTATTCAAAAAGTACATTTCTAGAAGCTGCATTTCTAAATTTAATGTGGGTTATTCTAAAATTAAAAAAATATATATGTGTAATTTCCAGTGTGCTGTTTTCTATATGTACACAGAAGAATTCTTATATTTACTAATAATCATTAGTATTTTAAGATTCCCCATAAGCAAACATTTTACAAAGTTTAATATATTCATCAATGACTTAATTTGTAAAAACTTACGATTTTACGGATATTCGAACCTGAGACCACGCAGCTAAACACTTATAAAGTAAATAAATGTCATTACCATTTTTTAAATTTCAGAATGCATTTTTTTCTAAGTCTGTGTTTGCTCTTGTACTTTTTAGAAATACATTTGTAAATAATAGAAAATATATTTTAAAAATATAGGGAAAACAACATATTTTAGCAATCCTTTCTAATATTAATAAAAATGGTTTCTTATATTTAGAAATTATTTATCAAAACAAGAGAAACTCAAGTTTTCAAGGCGGTTTTCTAAAAATAACTGCGATTTTTTTTAGTGTAGCTTAATGGCAATTTAACTAAAGCGTTGAGTTGGCAAAACCTTAACTTCAGCGCAAACACATTGAAAAAATGCTGATGAAATCTGAACTAACTGGCCACATGTAAAATGTATTGAACTACTGTTGTGTTTGGGTGTGTGTGAGTGTGTGTATGTGGTTCAATTGGTAGGTATTACGAGTGCAAACTCGCACATGTGTGTTTGAATTGATTGACCGAATCAAATCGAAGCATTTGTCGTTTGTGGTGGCGTTTATACATTTGTGCTTGTCAACTGCTTTGGCTAATTGTCTTGCCAATGGCTCAAAGCACAACGTCTGTAGGCCGTGGTCAATCGAAGGTCAAGGGGATGGGTGGGGCAGGTCCACATATGTATAGGTATCAGTTTCCGCATTAGGTGCAAGCATTGTCTGAGAACTGGATTTGGCATGGGCTAGAATCATGAATCGAACCAGAATTTGTATCCGAGCTATTGCCACTATAAAAACCCAACCAACTGGGACAGATATCAATTAGTAACGTTTCAATCGTCGCACAGTTCACTGAAGCTAACATGAAGGTGAGAGAGAGAGCTGAGGATAACCAGCAAGGAGTTGAAACTTAAGCCCCAATCTTCTTAATTTCTGTATTCCAGTTCGCAGTTGTCGTAGTCTTGTTCGCACTTGCCTGGGGCGTCAACAGTTCGGTGGTGCCACTGATCGCTGGTGTTCATGGACCTTTGCTGCTTAGTGCACCCGCTGTTGCCGGCTCTGTAGCCGTGCATGCCTCCGCTGTGCCCGCTGCCGTGCCCCTTGCCATCTCTCCAGCTGGCCCTGTGCTCATCCAATCCGCGGCAGCAGTCGCGCATGCCTCTCCCGTTGTTTTGGCTGCAGCCCCTGTACCGGCTGTTGTTGCCGTCGCCGCCGCGCCTGCGTCATATGTGGCCAAGACCCGGGGTGCAATCCATGTCGCCCCACTGCCCGGACATGTTCAGAGCGCCGCCTCCGTCAATCTGGAACCAGCACCAGGCACCTTGTAAGCGCGAGCTGATTGAGCTACCATTTGGATTACAACAATACCAGACCTGCCTTTGACCTTGCCATCGATTTTTTTTAGTTCGCGCTAATCTTTAAGTTTTGCATTCCTTTGTTTATTTCTATTTCCCGAGAACTTTTCCCACTTTCCCCCATTTCACACAACTTACTGCCGCCAATCTAAGTCACAATCTTCGTTTCTAATCAGCAGCTGCTCACCTTTAGGTAACTGCCTATCGGTTTTCCTACTCTCTACTTATTCTGGTCTACTTTATGAATATATCTATCTATTCCTATCCATCTGTTAACTAAATGAAATTCTCACACACCCTCACTGTTGTCAAATAAAAATTGTTTCTAAATAAAACATGTTTAAAATCAAAATATATATATATATTATATATCAAACCACTTTAAGGGAAGCTTGTTACCATAAATCAATTGAATCAAGATTAAATTAGATTACTTTACCATCTTGTAAATTCAAGATTGGCAATCTTGCTCTATCACATTGTAATTAATCAATTGAAATTATAGTTTAGCAGATAGCTTATGCAGAGTACGGTTATTTCTACACCTTCAGCTAACTTGTTTCCATCTAAGTAGTATATATAGATATAAAGAGAGAGAGTTACCTAAGCTAAATTGGAGCAGGGCAAGTTAACCTTGATTGCAACCAGTACAATTTATGGCAAATGTTTGCCTTTTCTAATCTTGATATTGCCGCATGCTAATTTTGCGAACTCTGACGTCAGCATTGTTGTTGTTTTTGTTGTTGGTGCTATATGTATGTATATGTCATGTTGGCACTTAAGCCCATAAATCTGAACAAGCCAGCGTTGGCTAGTCTACACGTGCTACCATCGGTCTTGTCCATAACTAGGACTGGAACTGAAACTGGAACTGCAACTGCAACCGTAATTTGCTATATTATAATAATAGCATTTTATAATATATCTATTTTATATTAATAGCTTTCTTATGATTGATTTCAAGCGTACATACCGTGCTTGAACTCAAAGAAAAATTCAATGACTCATTTGTAGTAGGGCTAAGTTAATTGAATGCCTTCACGACTTGTTATATATTCGCAGACCTCCGTTACGTTGTGATAATTGTCAATCATTAAAATGGGTCAAAAATAAACCAATTAAATCATTAAAATACGATTAATTCAAGAAACCAAATAATTTATGCAAGGGCGTGACTGTTAATAGTGAAAAAAATCCATACTTAATATTCGCATTGACAATTCTAAATACAAAAATTAAGCATTTCAAATATTAACGGCGTGTGCCACTTTTATACACATATCGATATTATTAACACATCTATCGATATCTAAATAAACATACGAAAATTCGATGTTAAGTTAACAGCTGTTAAGTTTAAATTTCACTAACATTCTTAAGCTAACTTATCAGGTTTTCCTCGTAAATATGTCATCGGTGCAAACAACTTTTAGCATTTGGCATTCACCTTTATCTTTAAAAGCATCAAGTGATTTGTTCATTGACAAAACCAGCTATTGAGCAGTTTTAATGAAGAGTATGCACTGTTAGTAACAGTGCACAAAACTGTAAAGTTTCGTAGATGCCAAAAACATATGTTTTTACACCGCGTATGGAATTTAGTTATCAATTTTGCAAGTGCTCTTATATTTGGCTATTGTGTGTGGGGCTCTGCGCCCACAAATAAATAAATATGGCTAGAATCCATAACGCTATACCGGCTGGTTTTGAGTCCGACGACGAAGAACTCGATTACATGCTGGCAAACATGAAAATCAAACGTCTCGAAGATATTACAACAGGTATGAAACAAAAAACAGCACTGCATAAAATTCAGTTTTTTTTTCATAGATCATCCAATAAATCTCTAAAATGATTATCATTATAAATATAATGCAAAATCTTTCTCGATAGGTGCTGGCATAAATGGTGATTTCGACGCTACGCTGGACTCCGAATCGCAGTTATTCTTCACTGTATTCCGCGAAAAGTGGAACATGCACAGCAAATGCAAATCATCGCCTTACATGAGACAGGATCTAATCAATGCACTGATGCGCCACCAAAATCCCATGCTAATGGCTCTCAAACTATTCGCCAACTGTCCCGACAGCAGCAATGTGAAGAACAAGAGTCTGTCGCACTTTGTGCTGGACACGGTGTGCAAACTGCAGTCGGATAAGCCCCAGTTGAGTGATCATTGCGATGACAACACAAGCATGATTGCCTTTCACTTTGTGAAGACGACGGGGCTGCAATCGTTGAATAACGCCATGGTGCAGGCATATCGCATCCATCAGATACGCGAATTGCTAGTGCCCAAGCTGCGCGAGATGCTCGACAGCGGTTTCTACAAGGAGGTCGCACAGTGGACAATCAATTTGCAGTTAACGCATCAATTTGATATGATGGAATTGGCCTTTCCGCTGATTGCGCAGGAAAAGCTGCCGCTGGCCGAAGAGTACCTGGAACAGGCGACCCATCAACGTCTGCCATTCGTCAAGTTTCTCGACTCGCTGCTGCACAAAGACAAATCCGTAATTGAGCTATGTGAAAATATCCTAAGGTACTCAGACTTGTATTTATTTCTCGTATGATATTTAAACTTCTTTTGTTTTTTGTAGTGGCTACAAGAATCTGAAGGTGTCGCATCATGTGCTGAGCTATCGTCCCGTCTCAAAGATTGTGGCACGCCTAGCCAAAAAATACGAGTTTGATGACTCGGTTACGCCCAACTACAAATTCACAAAGACCTGCAGCTACTTACATTACCTGTACCGCGAATACGAAAAGTCGCGCATCAATCTGGCCAGCTTTCGGGAGCTGGTGAGCGTCCATGCCTATGACTATGCATTGCAGGTGGACTTTGTCAGCTATCTGGCGGCGGCAACTGTCCTCAGTCCGAATGCATCGGAGGCCGTCTATTGGCATAACGAGTTCAAGCTGCTTCCCCAGGATTGTCCGCACGAAATCAAATCTCTAATTTCACAAAAGAAACAACAACAACCACAGCAGCAACAAAAGCAGCAGCAACATCAAAAATCCATGGAACAAATCCAAGAGACAACGTCTGAAGTGTACGTGAGCATGGATCTGCCGGATAATTGCCTCATCATTGTGGATACAGCGCTGATATTCGATCGTATGCTGCAGCTTCTACAGCGTGAGCAGATCATCTACATGGACTCGGAGTGGATGCAGAACGTCTGCGTACAGAATCAGCTCTGTCTTCTACAGATTGCTACCACGCAAAATGTGTACCTCATCGATTGCCTGGCCAAACAGGAGCTGCACGAAGATCACTGGCGTGCCCTGGGCGCCACTGTCTTCAACAATGTCAACATTCTCAAGGTTGGCTTCTCCATGCTGAACGATCTGTCGGTGTTACAACGTTCGCTGCCACTGCAGCTGCGTCTCCACATGCCGCATCATTATCTCGATCTGCGCACCGTTTGGCTGGAGCTGAAAAAACAGCGCCATGGCATCGAGTTGCCTTTTGGCAATCTAAATCGTGCCGGCGATGCACTCACAGATTTAACCATGCTTTGCCTGGGCAAAAAGCTAAACAAAGCCAATCAGTGCTCCAATTGGGCAAATCGACCGCTGCGACGCGAACAGATACTATATGCAGGTGAGTACACTGAACTCTTCAATATTACAATAGGAATTATCAAAACATGCTCTTTAACAAATATGCTTACCATTGATTTATAATTGTAGCAGACAAAATTGAATTAAATAGTTTAAACCTCTTTTCGTAACGATGGCATCATCGATATCAATTGATATCGATTCCGTCTGTTAGGCATAACTTTGCATGTTATATTACAGATGTTATTACAACCTTTATTCAATGTGAATATTTGAAATATAAAAGCACCTTTCAAACCAAAGAATTACTAACATATTTAAAACCAATTCTTTTTATTTATTTATAGCTATTGATGCACGGTGCCTTCTGCACATCTACGACTGTCTGACAAGCTGTGTGTCTGATATAAATTTGATTATTGAGAAAAGCATTGCTAGCAACAATTTCCTTAGGCGTGGCGGAAATAACGTGAAATAAGTGTGGAAATCTCAATGATAGTCGGGAAAAACGTATTGAATTCTAAAAAAGCACCGCATATTATAAGTTTAAAGTTAATGTTATGGAATGAGAGTATTTGAATTATATACACAATAACAAAATAGAGCAGAACTTTATTAACAATGCGGGAAGTTTGTATTTCTTATCTTAAGATGTGCAAATATCAAAATGAAGCTCATTTTAAAGGTAAAGTAAAAAAGGTAAAAAGTACAAAGCTATATTGTAAAAAGTGCAAGCCAAAGCATCATAAAAATACTGTAATTATCAAGATGGTTAGATAGCATGGAACTGATATGATATGAGGTAATTGAAAAAACTTTCAGTCACACAATAATATAATGGCAGATTGCCTATGCCAAGGCATATGCATAAGAACTATTCCAGTCGCGATCGAAAATGTTCTGTAAATCATTGCGTATCGAGGCCGTCATGTTGGGCAGAGTGTCCTTTAAAACAAGGCCAATGCCAGCGGTGTCTATGAAGTAGTCACCTGACCAATTGGAGGTGCCAATATACGCCACTCTATCGGTCACCATATACTTGTTGTGATTCACCCGCCCATAGGGAATTCTCTTCTGATCCTCATCAGAGGGCACAATAAAACGACGCTTTAAGGATGAATAAATAATCAAATAAATATAAATAAATATAATGTAATAAATTTTTACTCACAATTTCAATGTTCACATTACGTTTGCTCATGGTGAGATCTTGGAGTGAGCGCAGATAGTGATCCATGCTAGCATCGGAATGTTGCCACCAGGAAATGAGCATCTTAACGACCACCCCACGCTCAATGGCCGCCGAGCGTAGGGCATTATCAATGGCCGGCCAGTACTTGATCTGTCCAAAAACAACGAGCGGATAATAGTCCATGACAGAAATGTGCACAAATTTCAAAGCCGAGTTAATCGAATTTAAAATGGCATCCAGATCGTGAGTGCGACCGTGGGCAGAAAGGGGCGGAGGAGCACTGGATGCGAATGCCTGCATTGTGTACTCCTTGTTTACTTTCAATAGCATGGGCTGCTCCTGATTGTAGTCGGTTCTGTAATCCGAGGGCCAGGATGAAGGTATGCGTGCATCAGCATTGCTGCCCAGATACCAGTACGCCTTGAATATCTTGGCCAAATCACTAGTTAGCTGCGGACAATTTTGAGCCAAGACGCCCAGCTCCTTCACCTGTGTCAAAGCACGCCAATCCATGTTGGCGCTGCCCAGATAAAAGTGCTTATTGTCGACAATCCAGAGCTTTGTATGCAGAATGCCACCGCCCAGATACTTGCGAAAATCCAGTGATACCACCTTGGCGGCGCCATAGCTCTCCAGTATTTTGGTGTCCAAATTGGGGGACATGCTCGAGGGTGAGCTTTGTGCAATGCGGATCTGGATCTTTGGACCAATGGACTCTCGCCCGTTGGCAAGCAGACGGTTGAAAATTTGCTCACCGGGTTCGGCGCTGCTGTGATTGAATCCGGTATCCTCTCCCAGCATTGTCCAATAGAAGGAGCCAATATCCAGGGTGGAGTTACTGAGATCCAACAATCGTTGCCACGCTTCAAAGGTACTCATGAACTTGGGGCTATTTGGTGTATAATTCAGGCCAATGGGTATGGACTCAACCAGGCTTATGTTGCAATCGTAATACTGGTTATCACGTCGATGTTCTGTGGACCGCAGCGCCAACGGTTTGGGATGGAACGCGGAACCGGCTAGAAAAAGCAGCAGAAATATGGATAGCAGGAACATTTGCAGTGCATGCACATTGCCCCTTTGCATATTTCGATCCGGGACATTTCCAACGTCATCGTCGTGATTGAGCAGTGGTTCACCGGCTTTGTACATTCTCTTGCAGTTATCTAATACTATATATTTGATTCAGTTATGGCAATTATCGTGTTCTTTATTTCACAAGTGTATCCTTATCGCAAGCCTCACAGCAATTGTGATTCGACAAGTATTAAAAAATTAGTATTTCGCCGCGATAGTTTAGGTATCGATTTCTAGCAATCCGTTGTAAAACTTTTCAAGTGCTATGTTAACATTTTATTAGTGTGGTCGTCTCTAAACCGATTAATCATAAATTTTAGCGATTTCGAATTTTATCGAACGAGCTGTAATATTGCGGCACCTGCATTCATCATTGGCCATCGCAATTCGAATGCAAAAGCGATGAACAGCGATCTAAAGAGCAAAATTGAAGCCTGCTGTCGCACGGCTGAAGACTTTACTCGACTCTACTATGCCACCTTGGACAATCGGCGAGCTCATATGGGTCTCTTGTATTTAGACGGCGCGAACTTAAGCTGGAACGGCAATGGAGCACAGGGTCGTGAGACAATTGAGAAATTCTTGAAGGAATTGCCAACGTCGCGCCATCAGATGACAACGCTGGACGCCCAACCCATACTGGATTCCTCAGTGGGGGATCAGAGAACATATACGATATTGGCCAGCGGAACGGTCAAGTTTGCTGATCATCCCGTGCGCAATTTTCAGCAATCCTTTCTGATAACAGCCGAAAATGACAAATGGAAAATATTTTCGGATTGTTATCGCATACAGGAGCCATTTTAATTAGTAGCAATGTTAAGTTAATAAATAAATTATACTTCTAAAAAAATCAATGTGCCCTTAATTATCGATTAGCTATCGATTTCTTTTTTTGCAGACAACAGCCCATTTCTATGCAAAAACATATTACTATTGTGTCAAACCTTCCAATTAACGATCCTTTCGCTCTCATGCGAGACATAAACGACAATCGGCGTATCGATAATTATAATAACAGCTGTGTTACGTAAAAAGGCAAAATGTTGCAAAATATTGGCCTTTTAAACCGCAGCAAGTATGCCAAATATATTACAATCCGGAGCACATAATTATTTTATTATTTACTCGGTTAAGTCAGGCACTAGTCAGTGTGCTATTGAGGAACATTAGTTTGTCCAATGGCTCCCAACAACAGAGCGCAGAAACTGAGCGAGAAGTGAAACATCATGAAAATTATGCCGCAGATTGGTGGAACAAAAATGGTCCGATGGCAGCGCTGCATGCCTTAAATGAAATCAGGTAAGTGGCTAATAAATCAATTTATATATTTACTATAGAAATTGACTTATAGAGTACCCCTAGTACGCGATGGAATCGTGGCTCGTGGCAATGTTAAGCCCCATTATATAAACACAATAAAAGTGTTGGATGGCCAACACATATTGGATGTGGGCTGTGGCGCTGGGCTGTTGACGGAGCAACTGGCACGACTGGGGGCTCAAGTAACTGGCATTGATTTGGGTGAGGAGCTCGTTAAGACCGCACGCGCTCACTTGAGCAACTGCAGCCCAGAACTCAGCTCGCGAGTCCAATATGAAGCGGAACCAATTAATCAGCATGCAATGCAGAATTGTGAATCCTACGATGCGATTGTTGTGTCCGAAGTGCTTGAACATGTCGACGATAAGGTGGAGATGCTAAACTCCTGCGTTCAAACACTAAAACCGGGCGGATCCATTTTCATCACCACAATTAATAAAACAATACCCATGTGGCTGGGTGGTGTTATCATTGGCGAATATGTGCTGAACTTGGCTCCAAGGGGCACACATCATTGGGACAAAATGATAGCTCCTGTCGATGTGCAGCGTATATTGGATACGAGTAAACTTAGATTAGATCATAAATATAAGGCGAACAATTTTTTTGAATTACTTCTCTCGTTGCAGTGAATTGCCAAACAGTACTGGTCAACGGTAGCACCTACGACTTTTGGCGCAACACTTGGCGCTGGATAAACTCCACACAGCTGGGCTATGCACTGCAGGCGATTAAACAAAAGCCGGACGAATGTATCTGAGTTCCTTTACTGTAATTTGTTAACTTAGTTACTAAAGTAAAACGTTAACATTACGTATCGCCATCATACTGGCGTGGCTTTTTAAATTGCATTTTCTTCTGATTGGTTTTGCGCTTGTTGAAATCATTCCTCGCTGTCATCTTTTTCTGGATTGTTTTGCTTAGGGCCGTTGCTTGATTGGCATAATAGGTTTCTGCCATCTGCTCGTCGTTAACCTCGGTTGGTTGCTCGGGTTTCGTTTTGCCCTCCTTTTCGGCCCGCTCCAGCTCCAGCAGGCGCTCCAGCTCAGGATTCATTCCTCGAAAACTAATTCGTCCTTCGTTGAGACCGGCACAAATTGAATAACTCGGTTCGATTATAAAATTTGAATTACTAAGCATCTTTTGATTGAGTTCATTGGAGTACAGGGCTCGGCTTTGCTCGTCATCATCTTCCTTTTCCACTTTGGCTTTGGTGCGTTGCATGAACTTCATATCCAATACGCCCCGCGACAGTCTTGGCTTCATTTTCGATGGCATTTCGATATTTGTTCGCCTTTTTCTAATATATTTTTCGAAAAGCTTGCACGTTGTTTTTTATTCCGAATGGAAAAGCAAAACAAACCGAGAAATAGTGATGGGCAATAAAGCAATAGTGTTGGAAAACAACTAAGCTGCATTGACATGTGGGCGCGCTTGACTTGTTCAAACTATCAATTTGTGATTTGTGTTGCTTGCAATAAATATAAAGAATTGGTTATTCAGGTGTAAACACTAATATTTAAATCATATTAATAGTGCATAAGGGTGTACGTGTCATATGCGAACAATGCAATTTACAACAAAGTTTAGAGACAATGAATTAAATATAGGTCTGGTTAAAAGCTTGTAGCACATCCAACACAAGTGGAAAAAAAAAGTATAATACACAGTTAAGGTACAAGTACCAAAAGAAAGCTAATCACAAAATGGGATTTTGTTTTTAGTTTGGAATAAAGTTTACAAATGGGGCGTACAGCGTGACACGCAATTAAAGTAGCTGCGAAAGCGCGCCCCTCGTTGCGCGGAAATAAGAAAATATGTTTGTTCATGTAGAAAAGAATTTCATATAGGCGGACATTGAAAAACTACTATAGCTGCTAATGACTTAGCTATATAAGTATACGTATTTATAAAAATATGTATAATGAAAGAAAAAATAGTCGTGTTTAATTGTTCGATAAATTGTGTTCTTCGATAAATTGGGAGAGGTGTGGTAAAGGTATATTGATTGCAGTGCAGCCCGATTAAATTGCTATATAGACAGCCAAATTTTGCGTAAGCACCAAAATATATGTTGAATTGAGCTTAACCTTAAAACAAGCAAATGTTTTTGCTTTGTAAACGCGCATGGAAATAATTGCGCCAACCTCATTTGGACGACAATTGGTGGCGGTTGGTCGATAAATTGATTGGGTACAGTTCTGGTGCGCAGTGCTGCGAGAATGAAAAAAGTGACATAAATGGCGGAATTGTGCTCAAGCGCCAACATTTGTATTTAATTGAGAATTATAATAATATACGTGAATATTTTCATTGTTGAAACACGCCGCAAACCGATAACGCCAATAAATTAGCAACCAAACATCGAAAGGGGACTTTTATTTGAGTGCGCGCCATGTACAAGCGGAAATCTGCGACAATAGTCACCAAGCAGCGGATCACTGCCAGCAGCAGCAGTCCCGATACTGATGACACCGCCAGTGTCCACGATGACTTGAAGGCGCTCAAACAGCCCTATGGCACCTTCCACATAGACCTGCCCCTGGATACAAAACAACAAAAGCACAAAATACAAAAGCAGCAACAACAACTGCAACAACAACAACATCATCAGCAACAACAACCACATGCACTACCAACTCAAGCACAGCCAAGTCAGCAGCAGCAGCAGCGCTCAGTGGGTTCGCTGGTATTGTTGACCCAAAAATTCGTTGAACTGATGAAGCAGAATGGTGGCACCATAGATCTGAAAGAGGTAACACCTTGCAATTGATTACTGTATTCCATATATATATATGTTTATTTATTTATTGTTGCAGGCCACCAAAATCTTGGACGTGCAGAAGAGGCGAATCTATGATATCACCAATGTGCTGGAGGGCATCGGGCTAATTGACAAGGGCAGACACTGCTCGCTAGTGCGTTGGCGGTAAGCACTAGCGCAATTAATTTGGCTGATGTATTATTATTATTATTTTAGATAACTTATAATATAAACGATATTAAATTGTTTATTTATTGGTTTTTTTTTGATGACTTTAATCTAGCAGCAATTAAATGCACAAGATTAACTTTCCCAACAATAATTTAATGAACAATTGCAAATATGCAAAAGAAATAAACTAATGTAATTTTTTCTATAAAGCTACAATTTTAAAGTGTCCAAATATATAAAAGGATATTTGAATTAAGTTGCTCTACTGTATGGGATCAATCTTTTTTTATTTTTTTTTTTTAACTTTTATTACCTTATAATTAAATAAGTAAATATAACCATATTTTTATAGCGGTGGCGGCTTTAACAATGACAAGGAATGCAAGGACTATGACATCGCCTGTGAGCAAACGAATCATCTGAAATCAATAGAGGAGGATTTGGATAGGCAATTGGATTATGCGCAACGCAACCTGCACTATGTGATGCAGGATCCAGTCAATCAATCGTACGCGTATGTAACGCGAGACGATCTACTTAATCAGTTTGGTGATGATTCCGTATTCACCATACCAAACTATGACGAAGAGGTCGAAATTCAGCGTAGTGAGGTAAGTTATCTGCATTTAACAATTGAATGATAATTTTTTACTTAAAAACAATTGCAATCGCAGAATGAGCTGCGTGTTTCATTGGACAATGGGAGCACAATCGACATCCGTTTGGTTACTAACCAGGGTAAGGGCACCACGAATCCTAATGATGCTGATGGGCCCTTCGATGATCGATATTCGGATGAGCAGTCGCCAATGTCGTCACCGTCGCATTCCAGCGATGCTGGTGGAGGTACTGGCAACATTATAAAGGACGAGCATACGTATTCCTGTAATCCCGAACTAAAGGAGGAGATGAAGGCACTAGAGAATGAACTGACGGCAAAAATAATCTTTCAAAATTATATGGCTGGCCACTCAATGAGGCGATTTTATCCCGATGATCCAGATTTAGGTAGCACATTTTGTATATATCACAAATTAATTTATGGCTATAATAATTTATTTCGCTTTTAGAAAATCCGCCTTTAGTGCAACTGAATCCGCCACAAATAGACTTCAATTTCGTGCTGAAAAACGATGAAGGCATCTGCGAACTTTTTGACGTACAGTGTTAGGCAAACCATGAGTTGTTGGCTGCATTGGCAGCTCGCAATTGTAATTGGCCGAGTGCGTTGTGCAAATATTTAAGATTAGTAAAATTTTTGACCTTTAATATTGTTTTATATTGTAGACATTTTAAATTAGATTAATTGTAATGTACACTTTTGGGCCAATAAATTACGTCGATGCGTATTCATATACAAACACTCATGAAAGGGACATTGACGCCATGTTTTACGTATTTACAATAAATAATAAATAAAATATACATTTGAATTGAGCGTGGTTCTTGTATATATTACTACATACATTCGTTATGTACGTATGTCTTATCGTCGCTCCAATTTATCGATTTTATAAATAATTGATCACGAGCGCGTTTAAAGTTTCACAAACTTGATACTGTAATTAGTACATTTTAAAATTGAATAAGGCGCTACAAATTCAAAATTTAGTTTAGAAGACAGTGTGTGTCCTTTGTATCGATAACTGTTTTGGCGATGACAGTGGTATCGCTTCTTATTTTGCGATTTATGCAGCCCCGTCATAACGGCACTTGTGTAGAAGAGGGAAACGATTATTAATTGTGGTGCATTTCGTCAACATTTTCGGTGGAATATTTAATTTGAACATCAATCGAAATAATTTGCGTGAGAAATGCGTATGCGCGAATTTACACGAGCATGGGTGCAACTAGTTAGAAGAGTGGGCATAAACAAATATAGCTCAAAGGAATGGCAGGAGCACTACATTGATTTTTGGAAGTCCATGCAGTCAAAAGCCGGGCCATTTATACGAATTGATTGCGTAAAATAATGCTTAATAAATATAAATTGAAATGCATTTCAATAATTGATTAACATCTCTCACACCTGTAGGAGGGAAGTTTAATTAAAAGCGCATCCTCATGCCTGGGTCAGGAGCAGCCACATTCGCCGAGCTCGAATCGCAAAACTTCACACACAGACGATGATGAATTGCCAATTTCCCTGTTGCGTAAACGCATTAAACTGGACATAAAAGCCAGGATGCTGCGTCAGAATAAAAATGCAGCAGAAGCACCAGTGATCAAAGAGCGTATGTCAAGGCCAAATGAAGCTCCATCACATGCTTCCAGCAAAAATTCAAAGAATGCAAAGAACAGAGCAAAGGAGACAATAAAAAAAAAAGAAACTTTGAATTTCGATCGGCCAAGCCTGGCGATGCCGAAAAGCAAGGTAAGTTTAAGGGCTATGGTTGCCCATTTTTTTTTTTTTTAAATTCAATAAAAAATTCATCAAAATAAGTGTGTATCATTTGTTAAAGAAAATATATAGAACTCAACTTTTTGACTATAGTTATTTTGTATAGATTGGTTCTCTAAAAGTTGTGTTATTTGGATCATATGTGCTGAATTTAATTCTAAACTTTTTTATAGGAAACCGAAAAAATATTTTTAAGGCTTAAAAAATTTATATTTCTATGTTTTTCTGTTTAACAAACTCAATATTCAAAATTTTTGTAGTTATATTAACTATATATTAGTCAGGTGTGACAGATATGTATGTCTACGATTATAACTCAAAACCCATCTGTCGACCAATTGTTCATATAGCAGCTCAGTGACATAGTGGTCCGATTATGAGAATTTTTATTGCCAAAAGTAAGGCACTAAATAACATACATACATATTGTAAGTTTGGGTTGCGATATCTTGGTAATAAGTATTAATTTAATACAACTGTATAATAGAGTGGTATGATTCGGTCAAGAATATATAAACTATATGGGGTCATGGACGTCTCCTTAAATGCATTGCCAACTTGACAGATTTATTATAACACCTACAATGCTATATTAATGTTTATTGTTTATTTGCATAAAACACAGTTAAAGCTTATGAATTTATCTTCCCCTTAGAAAAATATCAAAACAGAAAACACATTGATTGTTTGGTCAAACTAATTTGAATATAACTGATGTGAATGATCAGCTGTTAATTTGTAAACCTATCACTACTTTACATAATTCTGTTAAGCCTTATTCACTGATGTAAACACTATATTGTCATTTTTGTAAATATCGATAGTTATCACTATCGAAGAGTCCGAGTTTGTGATACGAGCAAGACAGACGCGCGCTTCTGTTCGAATATAAAATAAACTTCCTAATTATTAAATAGTTTAAACACCGCCCAGATCTGAAGTTTCATGTGTGCATAAAAAACGCTTTATGCATCAAACATTTTGGCGCCCAACGTGGGGCAGTGTTTAAACAAATTATTAATAAACAATTGGACAATTTCGTATCTCGTTACGCTAACAAATTCGACTTGCGCGTATACACAAACTAAATTATTTTCGACTTGGATTCCAATTGCTTGCAATACTTAGTTGCAACAATTAAACCATCAAACTCGTCAGAAAATAGTTAAAATCGTTAACTAAACGCATCACAAAGTTCGTCGCAGTACATGCACATAACCTAAAGTAACGGTTATTGCATTGTGTCTACATATTCGTTTTGCTGACCTTCAACGCCGTTTTCGCTCGTCTTGTTTGCCGTTAATTTTCGGTATACATCTTTCGTTCGTCTTCTTTCACAACGTCGCTGCTCTTATCGCATTTTTCGCTTCTGCTAAAACGGCCAGTGCGCTGCTCGCAATCGTCGCTTCAGTCGCTGCCTTTAGTAGTTTGTCTCAAATTCGTTCTTCGTTCGCTTGTGGTCTTTGTGTAAGAGGTGCAACTGTGATCGATACCGTTGTAGTTCATATACATACACACAACTCGCTCTTTTTTTCGTCGTTTTTGGTGCGTCAAGCAGAGGTCAAGCTCCGCGCCACATTCTCTTCGATTTCGTTACACATCATAAAATATGTCGCATTCCTTGTGATGACTACCGACGCCAGCGTGCAAATATCAAAAGGAACATATCGCGCATTAAAACCTTGGTCGATGGACAATCTGGAGAACCGTCTAAAAGGTCACCTGCTGATCTTCAATGTCGTTTAGGCATTTTGGAATTGTACTTTAAGCAATCGTTGGCTATTCAATCGGAAATAGAAACTCTGGATCCAAATGATAATGGGCGCGCTGAACTGGAAGACAACTATGTATACATCAAGTTGGCAATTAAGAAATTGCTTGGTGAAGATTTAAATAGTACAGTCATTGATGACGCTGCATCACACGTCGCTTACCATTCTCAACCAATACGTCTGCCTAGTTTATCCTTGCCCACATTCGATGGCAATCATTTGGAATATAACAACTTCATTTGCTCGTTTAATCAAATCGTGAACGGAGCGCAAGTAACAAACATTGAGAAGTTTAACTATCTGCTCAACTGCTTAAAGGGTGCTGCTCTGGAGTGCGTGAAGGCATTTCCAGTCACTAATGAAAACTATGCTAAGGCCTTAGAAAATTAAAGTCTCGGTATGACAAGCCAGCATTGATATTTACAGAAACAATATCGTCTATTTTTCAATTGCCTTCAGTTAATTCATCAAATGCTACTCAACTACGTTCGTTAATCGATAATGCATCGGCATTATTTAGTTCGCTTTCGTCCTTGGGCTCCGACGTTGACATAGCTCAAGCCATGTTAATCTATGTGGTTCTAGATAAATGCGACCAGGAAACTAGAAACAAATGGAATTTATCGCTAGATTATACAACAATCCCGACTTGGTCTCAGTGCATCCAAGTAATGGAGCGTCATTGTCAATTCCTGTTATCCAAGGGCTCAACAACCAACCAAATGCATTTAAAGCAGATTCGTAGCCCTAGCAAAGAACATAACTCGTCTTTCGCACTTGCTACCGCTGCTTGTGCATTGTGCTCAAGCTCAACTCACAAATTGATGGCTTGCGAACAATTTAAAGCATTGGATGCGCTGCAACGTTTTGATGTCGTCAAACGTCACCGACTGTGTCTTAATTGTTTGTCTAAGGGTCATCAAATGGCCGATTGCCCTTCAACAAATCGCTGTCGCCATTGTCAGAGATCGCACCACACCTTGTTACATAACAACAAGTTACATTCAACAACACAACAAAGCTCTTCGCCAGCCACCGCCGCAGTAGCACACAATCATTCGCAATTCAAAAACCATAATCTACCTCAGGTTCTATTAGCAACGGCTATGGTCATGGTCAGAGATTCAACTGGCACCTACAGACTAGGCCGTGCTCTACTGGACTCGTGTTCGCAGGTGAATTTCGTCACCGACTCGTTCGTTCAGAAGCTTCGTCTAAAAAGAGAGAAGCACGATGTGCAAATCAGCAGTATTGGCAATGCACATACAGACATCACGTCTCTTACAACTACTTCAATAAAATCTCGTTTGTCATCCTTTGAACTTTCGTTAGACTTTTGCATCACCTCGCATATAGCTTATCAGCCGGACAGCAATATCGACATTTCATCATGGAAAATGCCAGAAAATATTGCTCTGGCAGATGAAAAATTCTACCAGTCTCGACACATCGACATGCTTTTAGGAACAGAAGCATTCTTCGACATTCTGTCAGTGGGCCAAGTTAAACTCGGTACAAATGGTCCCATGCTTCAAAAGACGCTGTTTGGATGGGTAGTGACAGGCAAGTGTCACCCGCAACATTCTCGAGAGCTTGCTGCTAGCTTTAAGCTTGGCGCCACTTCAATTGACGATCACCTTAAACGTTTATGGGAAATTGAATCAACTGAAACATCAAATGTGTTGTTGAAACCAGAACATCGAGCTTGTGAGGAACACTATAATAAAACGACTGTTATAAATGACAGTGGTCGCATTGTTGTAAAGCTGCCGTTTAAAAACAATCCCAGTCAGCTTGGTCATTCATTCGACATAGCACGCCGCAGATTTCTCAGCTTGGAACGCCGTTTGGCACAATCTTCGGAACTTCGTTTACAGTATTGTCAATTCATGGAGGAGTATGACCGTTTGGAACACATGTCGCTGGTCACAGAACCAAACTTATCGGAACCTCACTACTATATACCCCACCATTGCGTTTTAAAACCCGGCAGCGAATCCACAAAGCTTCGAGTGGTCTTCGACGCCTCGTGTCGGACATCCAATCAAACTTCGCTCAATGATCATTTACTCGTCGGCCCTACTATCCAAGATGATTTATATTTGCTGTTGTTGCGTTTCAGACTACATCGTTATGCCATAACAGCTGATGTAACCAAGATGTACAGGCAAGTAAATGTTGACTTAAATGATCGCAAATACCAGTACATACTTTGGCGAGCTCTTCCAGATGAACCACTTCGCACTTATCAACTCAACACGGTTACATATGGAACTGCCTCGGCTCCATACTTAGCCATACGCAGCCTGCATTATTTGGCAGATCTGTATCGAACTGAGTATCCAATCGGTGCTGCAGTCATCAAATCATCGTTCTATGTAGATGACCTTTTATCTGGAGGTGATGACATACAAACTGTTCGCACAATCAAGGATCAAGTCACGGAAATTCTGCATCGTGGTCACTTTCCGTTGTCCAAGTGGCATTCAAATCATGACCAATTCATTGAAAACTTCGCTAACAAGGATTTCAACACTTGTGACAACGGATTGACCAGCGCACTTGGTGTCAGCTGGAATCAACACACCGACATGCTGCTTTTCCACTTCAAACCAAAAATCATTTCGTCGACCGTCACCAAGAGGACCATTCTGTCTATTGCATCAGCTTTGTTCGACCCTCTCGGCCTGGTGGCACCACTCATAATCGTCGCAAAGATCATCCTACAAGAGCTCTGGCTTGCAGGGCTTACTTGGGACGAATCAGTACCACAGCATCTTGAACTGGCCTGGAAGAAGTGCCTGGAATCATTCCAAACCATTTCGTCACTTGCAGTACCCCGATACTGCAAACAGGTCAACCAAAGCTCATTTCAATTGCATGGATTCTGCGACGCATCGATTCGAGCATACGGCTGTGGCATCTATGTGCGATCGGAATCTGCTTGCGGAAAAATTGTTGTTCGTCTTCTCACTGCCAAGTCCAGAGTGGCCCCGGTAAAGAAGAAATCGCTCCCCAAACTGGAATTATGTGGAGCACATTTGTTGGCACAAGTTTACAACAAAATTAAGTGTATTTTCGCCGAAGAACCACATGCAGTATACTTCTGGACGGATTCGCAAATTGTTTTACATTGGCTGGAACAACATTCAGTTACGTTATCAGCATTCGTCGGAAATCGAGTTTCTGAAATTCAGGACTTGACTTCAAACGGACATTGGAGATTCGTACCAACGGCATCAAATCCTGCTGACATTGTTTCTCGAGGTGCCACCACCTCTGATCTACAATCATCTATTTGGTTCTCAGGACCAGCATTTTTAACCCAACATCAGGATCTTTGGCCAATATCAGGCACCATCAGCAACATTGATATGCAAGTAGTCAATGCCGAACAACGCAAAGCCACATACGTCGCCACAATGGCTCATAACCATATCCTGGAGAAACTGACCAACATCAGTTCTTACAATCATTGTGTTCGCACTGTCGCCTACATGCTTCGCTTTGTTCAAATCACACGTATGAAACGTAAATTTGAAACAATTTTGTCACCCGAGGAACTACGGAATGCATCTAATTGCATAATTTGGAACATCCAGCATTTATCATTCGTCGAAGACATTCGCCAATTGCAAAAAGATCAACCACTTAAGAGTCATCTAAAGTTTCTCAATCCTTTTCTAGATCGCTCCACAAGATTTTCACTTATCAGAGTTGGCGGCCGGCTAGAGAACGTTGACGTTGAAGACTTCGAAAAACATCCGATATTGTTGCCCAGTAAATCGCATTTCGTCTGGATCTATGTGCGGCATCTACATCTTCGCAACTGCCATGCTGGACCTAAAGCTCTAGTGGCACTCATTCGCTTGGAATATTGGATCGTAAATGCCAGGGACTTGGCACGCCGCATCGTGCGCACCTGCACGGCGTGTGTTCGGTACAAGCCAAAATTGGAAAGGCAGCTTATGGGATCTCTGCCAGTGGAGCGCCTTCGACCAGAACACAAATTAGCCATTTTACCGATGGAGGCTTGATGTGTTGAAAGCAGATCCTTTCAAGGTGGCCGGGATGTTTGGTCAAACTAATTTGAATATAACTGATGTGAATGATCAGCTGTTAATTTGTAAACCTATCACTACTTTACATAATTCTGTTAAGCCTTATTCACTGATGTAAACACTATATTGTCATTTTTGTAAATATCGATAGTTATCACTATCGAAGAGTCCGAGTTTGTGATACGAGCAAGACAGACGCGCGCTTCTGTTCGAATATAAAATAAACTTCCTAATTATTAAATAGTTTAAACACCGCCCAGATCTGAAGTTTCATGTGTGCATAAAAAACGCTTTATGCATCAAACATTGATAGAGCAGCCAAATGAAATTTCTCCAAAGCGAAAAGCAGCAAATAAGCCGAACAATAAGAGGAATACATCAGAAATAAGGAAATGTGCGGTGAAGCAGAAACTTGAGCTTGACTTAAAGGAGGAGCCCATTATCGCAAAGAGGCAAACCCGTTCGCAAATGAAAATGAAATCGTCGCCAAAAATTGCGAAGCAAACAACGCAACTAAATACGAAAATAAAGCGCAACAATTTTCGTTCAAAATCAGTAAAATTAGCTTGTACTTTGCTTGAATATGTGCCACCTAATCAATCTTTTTTGTTACCACAGATAAACGTTGCCAATAAAGAACCGGCGCACAAGCCACCGTCACCTCTTGATTTGACATGTAGAGCAAAAGGTGGTCTAGCTGCTCCTGCTTCCGATGATGATGATAATGGTATCGTTTGCATATCATCGCAATCGAAATTGATGCCAACAGTTAAACCGGCTGAAAATCTCAGTTTGCCAAGAGTAAGACTAATTGTTGAGGAGCGGAATAATGATGACTTCTTAAATAAATGTCATGAATTTGATGACCTAATCGATGTCACATCAGCGATCTCACCAAATACAAAATCTGATTATGCGCTTCAAGATATTAACATTGAGGACGCCATACGGCTGGCCGATCCATTGCCCAGTTGTCAGGATATCAGTCTGCTATTATCGGATGATATAGTCGATGCGCTGACCGATGGCATTCCTGGTGTTGACGAAATCGAAGGCAGTTTGGCTAGCTTCAGTGACAACCCGTTTATTGAGATTAAACATGAAATAGGTGATACCGCCAATTGCATTAATAATTTGCCCAGTTTATCACCCACTGTCATGGATAAAACACCTTTGGAAGAGGATGCACTAGCAGATAAAGTGCTCAATTTTGAATTTGATGACAATGATGATAGTGATGGTATATCAATGGCCACATCTTGGAATGGCGAAGATGACATTGAATCATCACCAGCTGCTCCAAAAGCGGTTTCTGCAGAATTGAAAAAATTTTGCATACCCAAGAAAGTGACTGAGTCGTCCGTGGGCCAAGGAGCAAAGGAGCCGCAGCATTCTAAGGCTCCAAGTGCTCTGTCACAGTTGTTGCCACATGGACAAATGCTGCAGCAGCAGATTAAGCAAATCCCCAACAGCAACAGCAAATTTAGACAGTCAATTCCAGCAGCTAAACCTGCGCCTCTTGTGCCCGTTTTTGCACCACCCTTTCGCCTGCCCCCTGTGTCTGCCGCAGTCTTCAACGCGATGCCTTCAAGCATACCCAATATTTATGCAAGTGGTGATAATAGAACAACAATTTTTGGCATTAAATGCTGGCGCTATTTGGATGGCAGATGCCAGCAACTCAATTGCAATCACATGCTGCATAATATTGGCGATGTTCAACGTAGCCTCAATCACCTGCCGCCGGATAAGGTGCGCGAGAACTATGGCCTTCTGCTGCGTCATGGCATCCTGTTTAAATCCTATTTTATACTGTTCGCCGAGACATTTGGCAGGCGAGGCATGTTGTCACATCTGATTGAAATGGTCAAAGATTGTGATCTCTATTTGACGTTTAGTGTGCCCTTTCTCACGGAGCTTTATCATCTACTGGTGCGCTGCGGTCTGACTCCGGAAGTGGCAGCCTCGCACTTTATGAATCATTTGTGGAAGCCACATAATGCAGCAACGCATCCTGCATTATTTGAACAGCTGCTTCGCATATTGGCCTCGGCTAATTGGATTAAGTATAGTGAGCATCTGGAGCATCTGTTTAAAAGTGGTTTTCCTGTACCAGTCCCATTCTTCCATTCAATTTTAAAAGATGCAATCGACAAGCATGAAGTAGTTCTGGCTGAAAAAGTCACACAGATAGCTGACATCATGATCTTGCAGTCACCATCATCTGATCAACAGATTTCTGCCATGTCAGAATCAACAGTTTTAATGAGAAAGTCGAGATGAATATCGAATTTACCTAAGACAACGTGTAAGTTATTCATCCCGACATGCTTGAACTGGTATTATTAAGATAATATTTATTATATTATATATATTCTTTAAAGTTTTACTATACTATTTATTTTTATTATATATATATATATATATCTTATTATATTATTTATTTTAATTAATGAGAGTATAATTTCTATAATTCTCAAAATTTATCTTTTCGTTTCAGATCATGAAGGCGTTGAGAGTTCTGACATTAATTTAAGTTGAAACGCTTTTGAACAGAAACAAGTGTATTTTTTGAGTTTTACACAATTGAAATGTGTATTTAATTTTTTATTACACTCTATTAAAATACTTAAAAAAAGTTTATTTCTTTAGTTTTACATAATTGTGTTTTTAATTTTTTATTCTTATTTTTAAATATATATATAATTACAATTTATAAAATGATTTAACTATAAACTTATATGGCTAATTTTTGTTTTTGCCCCGGCCCCAATTCTTTTTAGCCGCACCGCCTCTGCCTAGGCCACTTCCCCCCGCACCTTTGCCACCACCCCTTCCTCCCATCGTTTTCATGCGTTTTCGCGCGCCTGTAAATTGCTCGGAATCATCCTGATTATCTCCGGCGGCAGCACGCTTATTACCTCTGCCACCCTTGTAACCCTTGCTATCTTCCAGATCCTTGAGCTCCAGTTTGGCAGTGCGTTGCGCCTCGGCGACTCGCTCCTGCAGCGCCATCACCTCATCCTCCTCGCACTTATAGAGTGGCAACTGCTTACCCAGCAGCTGCTCGATGCGCTGATACAGCTCAATGTCGTACTGACTAACAATTGTGATGGCCTGGCCGGAACGTCCAGCACGAGCCGTGCGTCCCACACGATGAATGTAATCCTTGCTGTGGGTGGGTATATCAAAGTTGACCACCACATCCACATGGGGTATATCTAAGCCACGCGAGGCAACATCCGTTGATATTAGTATGGAACGATTCTTCGCCTTAAATTTATTGAGAGCCGCCAGACGTTTATTCTGCGACATTTGGCCATGCAATGGAATGGCAGCCAATCCAAGGGCACGCAACATTAGAGCGGTCTTCACTGTGTTGTTGCATGTGCTGCAGAAGATCATGAAGCTGTTGCCCGCCAATTCATTAAGGATGTGCACCAGATAGACATCCTTGTATTTGACCGGTATGAATAGATAATACTGCTGCAGTTGTTCGACTGTTTGATACTTGTTCGAGACCTCCACCTTGACGGGATCTTTGAGTGAAGCACGCTGCAGCTTCTTGACCTTCTTCGTCATTGTGGCGCTAAAGAGAAAGGTACGGCGCTCACGCGGCAGAACCTTTAAGATCTTGTCCAGCTCCACCTCGAAATCCATGTTGAGTATGCGATCCGCCTCATCCATGACCAAATATTTTATGGCCTTTAGATTGAAACCTTTGAGGTTTTCCAAATGATCCACCAGACGGCCGGGAGTGGCAATAATAATATGCGGTTTCTTGGCCAGCTGCAGACCCTGTGCAACCATATCCATGCCGCCCACAATGACGCAACACTTGATCCCAATCCCACTGCCTGTGGTGTGAGAAAAACAAAAGATACTCTTGAAAAATATGCAAAGGCATTCGAATATATGAAGATATGAGATACAACATTTACTCAGAGGTAGTGACGAATTAAAAATTATAATTTCATATTTTCGTTTAGGAACATAAAATCAAAAAGGATTTTCACATCATAGTGGGTTTGGATAATGGGTATATGCATATATATATATAGACGTATTATGAATAACTTACCCAATGCCTCGAATTGTTCGCCTATTTGGAAGGCCAGTTCACGTGTGGGTGTCAGCACTAGTGCAAAATAACGCTGCGGATTTTCGAGCAGGGCATGCAAAATGGGCAGAGCAAATGCGCCCGTTTTGCCAGAACCCGTTTCGGCCAGGCCGATGACATCTTTGCCCTGCAGCGCAACGGGAATTGCCTCCTTTTGGATTTTAGAGGGCGCTTTCCATTTGAGCTCATCGCATGCCTTGCACAGCGTCTCGCTGAGGCCCTATTTAATTTTTTACGCAATTTGTTAGTGTGCAGAATATTTGGTTATGATGAGTAAATTTACAAGATCTTTCCATGTCAGTGGCTGTTCAGCTTTGGCTGTCTCTTCGTCGACGGAACTACTTGCCGACTGTTCATCTACGTTATCTTCATCCTCGTCTTCGCCGTTTTCTTCCTGTTCCTCCTCATCGCTTAGCTCTTCTTCACTTGTTTGCAATTGCGCTTGTTCGTCTTCTGAAGTTTCCGACATTGTGTTATATATATTTCTTACGCCTTTGCTTTAGCGTACATTACCAGCCGTCACACGTGCTCAGCGAGAAAAGAACGGAGAGATGGATTATTTGGGAGATCTGCGCTATCGATAATCGTCAATGATTATTGCGAATATGACAGCGGCGTATCGATATACCAGGGTTGCACATTTGTAGAAAAATATTATCTTATGTGTCAGCCTTTGCATATATAAATTAAAGTTTAATTTTTACTAGCCCAGAGGATTTTGCTCTTGCCTAAAATGCAAAAATATATTTGTATGTAGTGAGGGCTGGTAAAATAAATCATATCGATAGCAGTGTTGAAGAACCCTGACCCACTGTATCAATAAACTAGTTCAAAGTTGACTCTTTTCGCTCGTTCACCTTAGGACAGTTCGTTTTGGTTAGTTCGTGAACAATTAATTTGCACGACAAAACGAAGTTACATATAGTTAAACTTTACCAATATTTCAATGTACAAATGAAAAGTAAGCATTTCTACGAACACAGTACTCAGCACAAATCTGTAGCACAGAGTTTAAGAATAAATCAATACCAGCATTCTCAATGAAGGTGGATTTTTCGAGTTATCAAAACGCCCACAAAATATTCAAGCGACAATTCCGATACAACAACGAAAACATTTATATTGAGAACTAGGTGTCTATTTGATGTTTATTACCTTCTATAGTTGTTGCTATAAGTGAAATTAATTTATAACAATTTAAAATTGCATTTTAGGTAAACCATAAAAATCCATTGTGAAAAATTGTGGGGTGGTGGGAGCAAAACGGATACTCAATAGTAAAAGAGCGTAAGCCAGCGCGAGCGAGCGAGAGAGCGAGTGAGTGAGCGAACGATTAAGCGAGCGTGTGTGTGTGTGCAGTGGAAGGAGCATGACATGTATTTGATGTGTACTCAGCAGCGGCCGAAGAGAGCGCATTAAACAAGAACAAAACACACATACGCGCGCACACACACACACACATAACTAAGAGCTGTGAGCTAGTCTTAGTGTTGTTGTTGTTGTTGTTGTGGGGGAGTCGGAGTCGGTTACGAAAAATACACACGTTTTACGATAGCAACACCAAACACACATACACATAGACATTCATATACATAAATCCATATACAGTAAGAAGATACTTTGCAAAAACGCAAAGCAAAGAAGAAAAAAGTAGCTCGCACTCGAAGGAAAGTTGACACAGAAAAGGGCCAATAAAATGAATCCAGCAGTGGATGTGTCTGCGGTGACACCGCGAGAGAAGCTCAAGTACCAGGAACAGTTCAAGGCACTGCAACCGCAGGGCGGCTTTGTAACCGGAGCCCAGGCGAAAGGATTCTTCCTGCAGTCGCAGTTGCCGCCGTTGGTCTTGGGCCAAATATGGTAAGTATTCAAACTGACTGTGACTGACTCATTGTTATTTTTCTTATTCATTTATCATGCCTTGACGAAAGATAAGAGCACAACTTATGTACAAATATATATATTTTTATGTATATGGCTGAAGCTCTGTTTTGTTCTGGTTACAATTGATATGGATTAGAGATGTGTGCATTTGACGAATGTCGATTAATTTTTGATCACGAAAATTATGAAACACGACAAAGGCATTAAATTTTGAAAATGTTGAATATATGAAATCATAAATAAAAAACTGCATTCACGATTCACGCACCCATCTCTAATGCATTGCTTATGTATTCTATAAATATATATATATACACAGGGCCTTGGCTGACACGGATTCCGATGGCAAAATGAATATTAACGAGTTTAGCATAGCATGCAAGCTAATCAATCTGAAGCTGCGCGGTTTGGAAGTGCCCAAAACATTGCCGCCCACATTACTCAGCTCGCTAACGGATTCAGCGACGCCTACGATGACGCCACGTGGCTCAACCAGTTCAATGAGTCCAATAGATCCGCTTAAAAACATTGTGGCTGCTGTGCCGGCGGCACCAACTGTCGCACCTGTTGTCGCTGCACCAGCTCCAATTGCAGCGCCAATTGTGGCACCGATGCCTGTTGCTGCCGCTGTGCCCGCCGCTTCCATTGTGTCGCCACCGCAAAGCAATCCACCTAGTCGTCATATGTCCATTTCGGAGCGTGCGCCCTCCATTGAGTCACCGTAAGTTCCACATAATTCTCTATTATTTATTGAGCTTCTTGGATTAATCTGTATTAATCTGCTTCAATTTGCAGTCAAGGAGGAGAGTGGGCGGTGCAGGCGGCACAGAAACGTAAATATACGCAGGTCTTCAATGCCAATGATCGTACGCGTTCTGGATATTTGACGGGTGCACAGGCGCGCAGCGTGCTCGTCCAGAGTAAGTTGCCACAGGTGACCCTGGCACAGATCTGGACGCTGGCCGATGTCGATGGCGACGGGCGACTGAGCTGCGATGAGTTCATTTTGGCAATGTTCCTTTGCGAGAAGGCCATGGCCGGGGAGAAGATACCCGTCAGTCTGCCGCTCGATTGGGTGCCTCCAAGTTTGCGCAAGATCAAGTCACGACCGGGCTCCGTTTCAGGCGTGAGCTCACGTCCCGGCTCGCAGCCCGCCTCGCGACACACCTCGGTGTCATCCCAAGGCGGTGCCATGTCCGATGCGGATCCCTTAGCGGGTTTGCCTCAGAGTAAGTAAAATAGCAGTGCTCCTATATACATAACTATAATTGTATGTTTCTTACACAGCTTCCTTTGAGGACAAGCGCAAGGAGAACTACGAGAAGGGCAAGGTGGAACTTGATCGCAGGCGCAAGCTAATCGAGGATCAACAGCGCAAGGAGCGAGAGGAGCGCGAGCGCAAGGAACGTGAGGAGGCGGACAAGCGCGAGAAGGCACGCCTGGAAACCGAGCGAAAGCAGAAGGAGGAATTGGAGAGACAGTTGCAGCGCCAGCGTGAAATCGAACAGGAAAAAGAGGAGCAGCGTCAACGTGAATTGGAGGCCAAAGAGGTGGCCAGAAAGTTAGTAGTGACCGACAAACGCAACAAATTTTGAATTTATATTAATCTTCTGTGTTTCGCGCAGGGAACTGGAGAAACAGCGCCAGCAGGAATGGGAACAGGCACGTATTGCCGAAATGAATGCACAAAAGCAGCGGGAACAGGAGCGCGTACTCAAGCAAAAGGCACACAATACTCAACTGAATGTGGAGCTCAGTACGCTTAATGAAAAGGTGGCACACACTACAACATTACATCAAATCCTCAAGAAGACTTCAATAATTCACTTGGAATTTTAACTATTTCAGATCAAGGATCTATCGCAGAAGATATGCGACACACGGGCGGGAGTGACCAATGTGAAATCCGTTATCGATGGCATGCGCACTCAGCGTGACACTTCGATGAGCGAAATGGCTCAGCTGAAGGCGCGCATCAAGGAGCAGAACGCCAAGCTGCTGCAGCTCACCCAGGAGCGCGGCAAATGGGACTCGAAGAGCAAAGCGAACAGTGGAGTCGCTGGCGATGTCGCACAGCAGGAGCAGCTTACTGCAGCGTTTGCCCACAAGCAGGTGAGTTATATAATACATACCATGTCAGGAATACTTACGTAGAAAAATGTTCGCATAACTCTTTACCAGAAATATGTTTCGTATATATTAGAAATGTTTTTAAGATGTACGTGTAGAATAGGAATTCCTCTATCTCCAATAATGCAAATTTGCATTATGTATTTACGGTGTCTCAGAGCTTATTTGGACCAGAGTCTAGCAAAAAGATTAAAGTGCTATAAAGTTTAAACAAAGAAACAAACGCAAAATGTTAAAACGCCAATTTCTTTAATGTTATATCACGTTTGAGATAAAAACTTTAGTTTTTATTAAAATATTAGCTAATTAATTAAAATTAGTCAAAAACTAAAAACATATCCAAAATACATGACAAAGCTTAAAAAAGATACATATTTGACGTATAAAAACTTAAATTAGGATGTTAATACTTGGTATGATATCCTTTAGCCTTAACAACTTCCCTTAACCTATTATTTATGGAAGATACCTACATATTCTTGTCCATTGTTGTTCCAACAAACACCAAATTCCCGACGCCGGCTGCCGAGATAGATGCCCATACTTTTTTTTTTTTGTTTTTTCAATGTTTGGGTAGTTTAGTTTACCAGAAATATATTTAATAATAGAAATGGTTTTAAGATTTAAATATAAAATATGAATTGCTCGATAATGTCTGTAATAATCATTATATTATATATATATATATATATATATATATATATTCATATCATTCATATTAATAACCCCAAACTTCATTCGTCCTTTGCAGCTACTTATCAAACAAATCATGGACAAGGTGGAGAACATAAAGAAGGAAATCGAATGCAAGAAGGAGGATCTCAACACGAACGATGAGAGCGTGCAGGAGCTAAAGGCTGAACTTTCGGCGCTGATCAACAAATGCGAGGATCTGTACAAGGAGTACGACGTGCAGCGAACTGCGGTCCTGGAATTGAAATACAATCGCAAGAATGAGGCAGCCGCAACTAGGACCACATCTGCTTGGGAGACGAGCAGCTCTGCCTGGGACAGCTCTGCGGACAGTGTGCCAGCAGGTGAAGTAGCCGCAGCGGGAACTGCCGATGCCTATGGCGACTATGGATTGAGTAATGACACAACCGCTGCTGCTGGTGCTGCTGTGACAGCAACTCCTGTCGATCTCAGCGGACCAGCGCCTGAAGGTTTCGTTAAATATCGCGCCGTGTATGAGTTCAATGCGCGCAACGCCGAGGAGATTACATTTGTGCCGGGCGACATGATACTGGTGCCCTTAGAACAGAATGCGGAACCGGGCTGGTTGGCTGGAGAGATTAACGGCCACACAGGCTGGTTCCCCGAGTCCTATGTGGAGAAGCTGGAGGACGAAGCAACGTCGGTGGCAGCCGTACCCCAACCAGAGGCCGTCTCCGATAGCTACTTGGACAATAACGCTATGGCACCAGAGTCGCCGGTTGCAGCTTCCGTTGATGCTACAACAGCTGCTGCTGCTGCTACTGCTAATGCTGCTGCTGCTGCTACTGCTACTGCTGCTGCTGCTGCTGCTGGTGGCGATGTCGAATACTATATAGCCGCATATCCTTATGAATCTGCCGAGGATGGTGACCTTAGCTTCGGTGCCGGCGAAATGGTCATGGTCATCAAAAAGGAGGGTGAATGGTGGACGGGCACCATTGGCAATCGCACTGGCATGTTCCCATCGAACTATGTGCAGAAGGCGGATGTGGGAACATCCGTCGCCGCCAATCCTGCTGCGAACGCCATTGAGTCCGAGACGGCAGAACAGGTAAGTGGGAGTGGAGTGCATCATAAACCTCTATACAAATAACTCTCAGCTTCGGCCTGTCAAAGTTTCGAATACCCTTGCAGATCAATTATATACCAAACTATACCATATTCTAATCTTAACACACTATTGCCCAAGATATTTAGGGCTTTATTTAGCTTATAATGTGCTAGTTTTATATAGATATTCTAAACACAACAAATTTTTCATATTATGACTTAAATTTGTACCTAAGATACATTTTATAGGACTTTAGTAATTAATTTAGTAGTTAATGTAGCTCATCTTTCTAACAAAATTTCGTGACACAACGCAGTTATCCTCTGCAAGGGTATCCAAAATTAAATCGTGGCTAACCATCATGTGCTCATCTACTAATCCAATGCTTTTCATTTGCTAAAAACAAAAAAAAAAAAACAATACCAACAACGCCCGTCAACCCACAAATACCATAACTCATCGTGCTCGTATCAGGAGGTCACATTCAATGGCAGCACTGCGTATGCTGCTCAACCAGAGGCCCAATTACAGCCGGAGCAGGTGCAGCAAGTGCCGCCAGAGTCAGAGCCAAATGCACAGCCCGTTGAGCTGGAGGAGTCGCACGAAGATCTCGACACTGAAGTATCGCAGATAAATACACAGTCCAAGACACAGAGCACAGAACCGGCCGAAAGCTACAGCCGGCCCATGTCACGAACTTCTTCCATGACACCCGTAAATAGTTGACTCATATTATTTATATCAAACCTAATCCAAAATTGCATCTTAATTGTTTTGCAGGGAATGCGTGCGAAGCGTTCGGAAATTGCACAAGTTATTGCCCCGTATGAGGCGACCAGCGCCGAGCAGCTGTCGCTGACACGCGGCCAACTGATCATGATACGCAAGAAGACCGACTCCGGCTGGTGGGAAGGCGAGCTGCAGGCCAAGGGCAGGCGCCGTCAAATTGGCTGGTTCCCCGCCACCTATGTGAAGGTGCTCCAGGGTGGACGCAACAGCGGTCGCAATACCCCCGTATCCGGCAGTCGCATTGAAATGACCGAACAGATTTTGGGTTAGTTAGCTAACAAATAATATTGAGAATTGTCTATACTCAATACACAATTTACTTGCAGACAAAGTGATTGCTCTTTATCCGTACAAAGCACAAAATGATGATGAGCTATCGTTCGAGAAGGACGACATCATTAGCGTCCTTGGCCGCGACGAGCCCGAATGGTGGCGCGGCGAACTAAGTGGCCTCTCCGGACTCTTTCCCAGCAACTATGTGGGCCCGTTCGTAACGTCCGGTAAGCCAGCGAAAGTGAATGGCGCTAAACCAAAGTGAATCTCACTACAAATCGCCACAACAGCAACACAATAATAACAACAACTACAACCATGACGATGCTTTTTCAAGTAGTTTCCCAGCAAACATGCGCTCTCTCACACATTCCAGTCTTATTTTATATTTTGCATTTTTTTTCTCTCTCTGTTTATAATTTTGATCAATATTTCGAATAAGTAACGCCAATTATTTCTCGCCACGCCTCCCACTTGTAAGCTAGTTGATATCTTATGCTGTTTAGTTACAATTTGTTGCAATATCCTCACGATGATGTATCTATATTATTGTTAATTGTTATTATTTAGTTGTTTAGCAATTATTTAATTTTAAGTTAAAATGTCCTCATTCCCAGCTCCCAAACACATTGTATCTTTGTTAGCCAATTTCCAGCTTTAAATGATATTGATTTGCATATGTATGTATACATCCATTGTAGTAGTCCATCGATTTTGTATTTATTTACTGTATTTTTTAATATTACTATTATACATTTATTCTGTACATAAACAAAACGTAAACTATAATCTAATCAAACTGTAATTTAAATTTCCAACTCTTTTAATGCTGCGCACAGGAAATGTATAACGAGCCATCGGTTTTGGTCTCTAAGCGGCGACAGGATAGCGCCTCACACAACTACCACAAGAAATACACGCGACTTGAGTGTCGTCTTACCCAAAAATGTAGACGATATTTGTCGAGAAATTTGAATATTAGTTTTTTTCTGGGCTTCTCTGAGAATAGAAATTTAACTGGCCACAATCGGAAACCAGCCATCCACCCTAACAGAAACCATAAATCTGTTGAGTCTTAATAGCATTTTGGAAGTTTCCTAAAAAAAATTTAATTATGCTTCTATCAAATTTAGTATTCTTTAGAAGTGCAGAGGATTGCTGTATGCTATGCATTTTTTGAAGTTTTAATTTGGAAAGTTAGATTTTATATAACATGAATAAAATTCCGGGAACAACCATATGTAGGATTCTCGCTTTTGATCCTTCTGTATCTTTCTATAGAATCAAATGTGCAATTTTAAAGCTCTCATAATTGTAATCAATCAAATTACCATTTCAATACAAATCGCAATCGAAATCAAGTTACATTCAACAAAATATTGAAAAGTATATTCACATACATAAATATATATGTATACACTAGATAATATGCATATATAAAATGAGCAAAAAAAAAAAAAAGAAACAAAACATCAATTATATCAAAGGACATTTACAAGTTTGTTGTATTAGATGTGTTTAAAATCAATACAAAATTCCGTAAAATACATACATACTATATATTCAAAGTGTTTTTTCCCCAAAAAATCGTTAAAACCAAGACATGATGGAAATATACATATACTAACTACCTAATGATACATATACATATATAATGATGGTTTTCCGTGTTTTCCCATAATATGCGTATGTAATTGTATTTGTATATACATATAGATATATATATCGCCACAAGTATTTAATATTAATTGTTAACTAAATACTAAGCATGATGACCATTTCACATTACATAGACATGTACACAGATACTCGTCAGATTCTGAATGAGGAATTAAGGCTTTTAAACAACAGTATTTGGCAACACTCAAAAACATCGTCAATCGCTTCATTTTATACGAGTGTGTATTTTTATTTACAATTTTTTTTATTTTTTTTTTATTTATTGTCTACTACTTTAAGCGCTTATCTCAACTGCCATAATTTAGTTATATGGTTTGCAACTCTTCTTGAGTTCTTCGCGGGAATAAAGTTGTATAAAAAGGAATATTGTATAAAACTTGGGTAATGAGGTAGAGAGGGAGGAGTTAACTAAAGCTACACGATTAAAATTAGCAACATATTAACATACTATATACCAATATATATATATATATATATATATAAATATGTTATTTTCTGTTATGCTGTGCATTAGTTCAATGCTAATTGCAGTTATAGTCTATCTTATCTATTATATCTATGCTAAATGAAAAACATAATGATTGCCTTTCAAAATGATAACCTTGACATAACATGATGAAACTTACTCGTAACTTGTTATTGCATCAAACCAAAGCTATACACAATATGCGTTTATAGGCCCTATAACTATATATATATATATATATACATAAACTGAATCAAGTAACCAAAAGTCAAAAATTCTCTACTTAATACTTGCCTGGACTAAAATCTAAACTCGACCTGTTGTTAGCTGAGTTTCGTAGGCACTTAAACTACATATTTACATATGTGGCTAATGTTGGATTGATTATGAATTAAAAAAATTGCAAATTATAATAAGATGAATGCTATATACAAAAAATTACATGATTATAAATTTAGTAAATACTACAAATTTCTTTAGCAGAATGTTAAATAGAGGCAAACATAAAATAAAAAAATAAAAACAAAACAATTTATGTTTATTTCAAGTATGAGATGTACACTTATTATAGAGCCAATAATCACACATTTTCACACACACACACATACACACACACTTGCATACATATAATGCTCATATACGCGTATTTGTTTTCTGTTTTGTTAAAGAGTTCATGAATTTAACTAAGCAGTAATGGATATATTATTAAATTTAATATTTAAAAACATATATAAAAAAAAAATAGTAAAATTGTATGTACTCATTAGCTAGCACACACACACATGCACACACACAGGCACACATACAGACACACTCTAAATGCGAAATGATGACCATCGATATACATATTTACCTACATAGCTACATACATACATATACATATACCTATATATATACAATACACAAAATACAAAATATATATGCATATTGAACTTGAACCAGACGTCTGCAGAGACCGGTTCTCGTTATCGGCATATTAACATAAATACATGCATAACATACAAATAGTATATATACGTATAGAAAGTTCTTCAAGAAAACCAATAATTAAACAAAAATCATTAAACATATTTAACTATATCAGTTTCAAAAGAATTAAGATAATGAAATTAAAAACAAAACAAAAAATTGAACACATATTTGGTGAAATAAATGTATAAACGCAATTTCAAAGCAACAACAATTAACTTGGGCAATTTGTTTAAAATTTTTTGTTGGGCGTTTAGGGGTATGTTTCCTAAATCAATCCCCATGATACTATATTTTTTTGTTTTTTATAAGTACAATATATATTTTGTATTTCTTTGACTTTCAATTTAGATATTCGTATTATGTACTTACGCAGAGCTCCAGATTGAAAGCGAACCCGCCAAAAATCAAATCGTAATCAGAGGTCCTCTCCAGCGACTCTGGCAACACTGTCGCAGAGCACAAGAGAACTGTGTTGCCAGACCGGATGAGCGGCTGCGTGGAACGATTCAATCGGTGCACATTTCCAAGCATAGCGATGGACAATTGATGGGCTGTGCCTTCTTCAAATTCGGATGCGATCGGGCTATGGCCCGAGCAGGACAACGATCATCGTCTGTTGGGACGTGACGTCACCGTGGAGTGGCAACTGCCCAAAAATCGCAGATCCACTAGGTGGCGCTGCTGGTGTTGAATGTATGTACGAATATTTGGGAATCGTTGTCGGAATACAACAATTTGATTTTAAATATTATTTTTAATGTACACTTGCAAATAAATGGAAATAGTAAATAGTAAAATTTTTACTGTTATTCGAATGAACTTTGTACTTAAAAAATCAGCTTGAATGCGAGAATGAGTTATTTTTTATGAACAAATAACTTTTCCCAGCTTTGATTCATCTTAAAAGTATTTATGTTGTGAACTTAAGTTTTTGATCGTCTGAAACCACAATTTAACACTTAACACAATTAAAAACAGTTTCAATAAATTTCCATTTATTCAAACTGTTGTGTTTCATTTTCGTTAAGGTAGTTTATTTACTCTTGGTTACTATTTGTAAACCCACATTTTAATTAAAAATCTAGTTTTTGATTTTCATTTGCTTTTATTTTTAGTAAAATTCTCTTATACAATATTTAAAATCAGTTTAACAGTTTATTTTATTTTTTTCATTAATTTTTTTTCGGTTTTAATTTGTGTTTTGTTTAATATTTGTTTGTGACTTTGGGTTTAATTAGCTGCATTTTTTCGCTCACTATTTATGTCTAGCAATTAATTTATTTTCTTGAAATATGCACAACTTAAGGCCTACTGTGTGAAAATTGCAAAGTATTTTCAATGGTCAGCTTGATCTTAATTTTTTTTTAGCTTATGCTTTCAAGTAATTCAGTTTATGAGCTGTCGGTTATTATATAAAGGGTTTATGTCACCGACGTTCCCAATTTCACAATTTGTATCTTATAGTTTTGTGCATAATGCTAAATTTATATAGAAAACGCGCTCATAAGTAACACAGCTCTGATTTTTTTTTTTTTAATTTTCTATTTATTTTGTTTTCAAGATTTTCTATTTGTTTTGTGTGAAATGACAATTTACAAGAAACTGTACATAGTTTAAAATGCAATTTCTTGTAGCTGTTTATTGTCTTTCGTTTAAAAGAATATTTATAAAAACTAAACACAGAATATTTTATATATAGGTAGTAGCTTACAATGAAATGGTATTATACGCATTCGTAACTGAAATTTCGCATTTGAATTCAGTGCTAATGTGCAAATTTAGAAGGCAATTTCTTGGACAATCTAACACAAAGACTCACTTACAATTTAATACAAATTAGAAACAGATCCTCTGCCACTAAGCGCTTGGAAGGTGTTTTCAATTCATGTTGAACGTTAGGTTCTTTAAATTGAGCTTGAAGGTTAATAATTAACGCTCAAGATAAAGTATGGTATGGGACTTGTGTCGTGTTCTATGTGTAATTTGTGATTTCGATAACATATTGAAACTATGAATCTTTTTATGTTGATTCTTCTCATACAGTCGCGCATTATTATACGATTAAATTTACTCTTGGAGTCCTTTTACGACCTTCGTTCTATCTTTCACACTAGTTGTGGCTCGTAAATGTATACAAAAATAATTTATAAATTACATAACTCTTGCTAAATAGCTATACATAGTTAGTTGTATTTAACTATTGGTTGGCTTAAGGCTAGTTTTTATTATCTAGCTTTTCGACTCTTGGCGGCTTTTTATTCTGATTACTTTTTACACGCTTCATTTAGTTTTAGCTAGTTTCCATTTATAGTTATGGTAAGTACGACTAAAATTGAACTAAACACTGTAGCTGTACCGTTAGCAAAACAGTAATAATTAATTATACGCATACATATGTATATGTATCGAATACTATGTTTCAAATTTACTAAACTGAAAGCAAAAATAACAACTTACACACAATTAACTAAATGTTACGACTTAATCAGAAGTTTGGCTAAATTTGTTAATGATAACACAATTGTTTCTGGAACACATTAGCTTTAGGCTAGTTGAAATATAATATATAGGTTAGTCAACAATAGAAGAAGCAAGCGATAATTGTTGTTTTTCTGTTAACTAAAACTCGTACCTACAATAATTGTTCAATTTATATACAATATGTTATTGGTATCATAAATGTAAAGCTTTTTTGTTTTAAACCCTTTTTTATTTCATTATGTTCATTTATACACTCAGGGAAAGACGCTTTTCTGAATTCAAGTAAACCCGGGGATCAAGCACAGAATACTAATCAGAATACAATCAATTTTGTACATCAAATAAGTGTTAAACGTCCTAGTTAAATTTAAAAACTTAAATTCTTTACTCAATCTGATATTGTTTTATATTAAGATGATATCATGATTGATTTACGAATTTTATTACTCAGTATACACGAATTAAATATTTTTCTATAAGTATTCAAAAATACGTAATTTAAGTAATTAAATCATTAAGATATCCCGAATTGGATAACAAAATAACGGTCTTGAATTATACATTTTCTTCCTAGAATTTTCGACCTTGCCTTTGTTTAAGTACAAAATTCTCTTCCTTATTTATTTTTTCTGAGTGTATATTGAACTATATATATTAAGTATATATAATCGTTGCTGATCTCAGTAGAACATTTCGTATGGGAAACGTTGCCCTGACTTGGAACGTGATCTCCAACTGGCTGGAGAAGGAACTGCAGCATTTACTCAAATGATGCTCTCATCATTTTTTCGTGTGAGGCGAATTGTCGTCGTGGTAGTGGTGCCTCCACCCGCCCCTCCAGCTGCACCGCCTGCCCCACCACGGCCGCCACGTTCGTGCATGCGTGGCGTTGCTGGAGTTGTGAATGTAGTGACTACAATATTCTCATCATCATACAAATCAAAATCCTCGCCTTCATCGTCGTCCACATCCTCCTCATCCGAATCGCTCTCCGTATCCTCATAATCCAGCAATGCTGTTGTCACCTGATTCTTACGGCCCGGCACGCCCACAGATGCCCCGCCTACCGCTCCGGCGTTCTTATGACGGATTTGAGCACGTGGCGTGGATGTCAAACGCGGTGGCAGAAGCGGTTCCCGGCCACTCTGCATCATTTTCTCGCTCTTGACGCCGGAAGAGGAGGTGGTGGCAGCAAGGGGCATCGAATCCCAGTCATCGCCATCGTTGGGCTCGCAGAGCGACTTGGAGTGTCCATGCTGATAGGTTGACTCCTCGGGTATTGTGTCACTGTGAGTGTGTTGTTGTGGTTGTTGTTGTTGTTGTTGTTGTGTGTGGTTGGTTGGTTGGGCAATGGATGTGAAGAGAAGGCGAAGAAAGTAAAATGTCAATTGTGCGATAAATTTTGTTGAAATGCAGCGAACTAATGAGCATGAACCACAAATTAGATACTACTAATTAATTTACTCGGGGATCGTTGTTAAAAATTCAATTATTCAATAGGTATTAGTAAAATATGACGAAGAATTAGAGAAACAATAGAAACAGAAATAAAATACAGGGTATAATTTGGTATTTTTATTAGAGTAAACACTACAAAAGCATAAGTAGGCTTGGCTTAAAGCAAAATGGAAGAAAATATTATGGAAAGTATTTTAGAGTATAGAAAAAGTAAATCAATTATAATAAGCGTAAGCGTAAATAGAGTAGAAAATATAAATTGCTTAAGGCATAATTTGACAGTAGAGACAATAGATATTAAAGCAGTTTTACAAAAATATATATAATACAATTTCCTAACTAACTGCTAGGCATTGTTTTTGGTATTTATAACTGTAAAAAACTATGTACACATATATATTTTATTTATATATTTTTTTGTGACAGATAAGTAATGTTCTCATAATATTTGAGGGCTTCATATGCAACTGATTAAACTTTTCTCCCATAGAATTATTATATGACTGAATTATAAATTTAATAGAATGCAAAAATTTAATTTATCGCTTTAGAATTTTTTATCTGACAGAACTGACACACTTTTGATATTTATTGATTTATTGTCACATAATATAAGGAGGAAGCTATGAAACGCTTCAACAAAAAGGACTCTATATGCTTTTCATATTAATATTAATATTATTTACTACATTTAGTATTATTTATTGCAAATACTATTTTTGTTGTTGTTTGGAAATTAAATGCCCTCCGCTTCTAATTAGACGACACTTAAACAATTAACCAGTTGCAGGAATACCCCAAATATATCCACACGTATTAGTTGCACATGTATTAGTTAAGGGTTAGCACAGTTAACAACTTTTGGTAATCGTATAAAGCGAACGAAAATACTTACACATATTTTTTATTTGAATATATCTATATATATATATATAAATGCTAAAAGCCAACAAATACTAGACTTTTACAACAGCTCTACTTCCGTATTATAAATATATAGTTTAAATAATTTGCATAGTATTATTGTGCGCGCGTGTGTTTGTGTGTGTGCTTGTGTGGGTTTACTAAGTGATTTGAAGCGTTTGTCTGTGGACTTTACGGCTATAGGGACTCAATTGAAACGGCGCTAAAAATATAATCAAAATTATAAACGAAAAATGTTACCCAAAAGAAAGCAATAAATAATTTATAGCACCATGTGCAGGTTCAGGTTTTCAGTTAATACTTCGAATTTCGTGTTAGTTAATAGTTAGAAATAGCAGTTAGTTGAATAGGTTTGTGTTAGGTGTGTGTTAATAAAGAAAACTGAAAGGCAAGCACAAAAATTAAAAAAAAAAAACCAATCATAGTTTTGTTATTATTAGAACAAATAAAAGATAATAATAATTAATGCATTCACCAAAATATTTACTTCCTACCTAGGACAATTAAAATTATGGTGCGAAAGTAAATTAATGCCAATTTTAAGAGATGTTGAAAATTTCAAAATAGATATTTTGGATTGTAAGAGTTTCCAATTAGATTGTAAGTGATTCAGACTTCTGATTTGATACTACGAATGATATGCACTGCCTGATCTCGAATATGTATAATGCATAATGTATAATATATACAAATTATGCGGCTTAGATCATTTAAGTTATAGTGTTGGGTATTTTTGTTGTTGTCTGGTTTACGATATACAATTAGTGGAAATTCGACATTGGCCGGCTTTAGTTGCATTTTATATAACATTGTTTGCCCCCTTTTGTTAAGGATTAGTTACTCGGATTACTTGGAATAGTAGGTAGCATCGCTACTTTCCGATGTTGGCGAGCTGTAGTTTGGTGTCGATGAGTTGCTCGGCGAATTATTTTCAGTTGCTGCTGATGAACTTGTTGTTGTTGTTGTATTTGCAGGGATGGTAGTGGTTGTTGTTGTTGTTGTTGTTATTGGTTTGATATAAGTAGTAATTGTTGGTATTGTTGTTGTGGTTGTTGTTGTTGTGGGTGTTGCTATGCTCTCTAGTAAATTAGTAGCTCCTGGACTACAGATCAAAATTCTACTGGGCCTGCGTCCAGTTGCAATAAGTCTGCAAATCGGAACCATCAGAGTAAGTCGACAACATTTGGTTTTTTTTTTTACGGGGTAGTGGTTTGGTCATTGGATTGAGAATACACAGATAGTAGAGTGTTACAAAATATAAATAATGGAATAAAGGTTGCGCAATAAAGAATATATACATTATAATGCGAAAAAAGACAATTATGTACAAGATTTTCAATTTTTGTGTTACAAAAATCAATTCAAACTAAAGAGCATTAGGGCGAGGAAATTTCGAACTTATGTTCTTCAGTTATATAGCGCAAAAAAAAAAATTAAATTTTATATTTTTAAAACAGTTTCTACACTGAACACACTAATATTGTCAGCTTTTTCAATATCCTTCATGCTGTTTAAACAGAAATTTTGAATAAAAAAGTATTATAATGTTTTAATTCTTGTTCGCAAAATGTTATAATAATAGGTGTTAAAAGCGTGATGATACCTTCTGGGCCTGAGGAGCAGAAGTCAAACCGAACATTACCCAATTTCAGAATCTTAGAAATGTGTTGCAGGACACATGAGAAACATTAATATACATAACATTACAACTATTATTATAATATAATTATTTTAAAGCATTTATATATGATTTCACCATGGCTGTGATATAAATTGTAAACAAAATAACATTTTTATAATATTTTAACCCATCATCCAAAATTTAAGCTTTGTCACAATTCAACCGTTTATCAACAGCAAAGTGCATGTTGAAACTCTACACAAAAATATCGTCTTTTAGCAATTCATATAGTTTATGTGACATCACAATGAATATGTCAAATGTTAAAGGATATTAGCAGACTTGTAAACAAATAGTTCTACACTTAAGAACAAGCAACATATACAAAAAACGAACACATGCATAGACAAACACATACATACACACATTAGTGTGTGTGTGTGTGTGTGTGTTGTGGACAACATAGAGATTGTGGCATGTGCCGCAGGTGTAGCAAGAACTTACCCGCTCAGCTCCAACATGGAACCACGTCGCACATTCCGCCGATGACTCGCAGTGACCGGAAAGGGTCCGGCATGCCCGTCCGGACCGACGAGATGGGAGCCCAATGTGCCGGAAGAAATGGATTGCGAGCGACTGTCCAGGCGCGGATTGTGGGTTGAAGTCGATGGCATTGGATTGGGGTTCATGGGATTGCTGCCAACGGGGTTGGTGACCATGGGATCCAGACTGGTGCCGGCATCCACAGTGCCGCTGCTGCTGCTGCCGATACCGACGCTGCCTGCCTTTGAGCTGGAACTCTCGCGACGGAACAGACCTATGACAGACTTGGGCTGTTTAGGCTTGTTTATACCACCTGTTTATGTGTGGCGTGGTTGTTGTTGTTGTTGTTGTTGTAGGTTGCAAGCACAGGAGATATCAACATTGTACAGGGTGTCGTGTGTGTTGTGGTAGGTGATTTAATTGTTTTTGTATTTTGTGGGCAACAGTTACCAAAAAGGATAAGCAATGCGGCAAAAAGAGAGAAGAAAACACAAAGTTCAGGAAAATTAACATGAAATCAGGAGAAGAACACAAAAATGAAGAATAACAACTACAAGTGATTCACATTTATCTTAAAATTTTGTTGCAATTAGCTCGTTTTTTTTTCTTGTTTCAAAGACATGGTGCATTTAAGAAACACAAGAGTAAATCATATATAGTACTATATATATTTATATACATATGTAATCTTAGATATTTACACATGTTTCTCTTTCTAACTACTTTCCAATGTACAAGGTCAAATAAAATAAACTCAAATAGCAGAAAATTTGTAATCAAAACTAAAACCAAAACGGAAACTGTACAATTATTGTTGAAAATTTGGTCGCTTTCGCTCGCACTTAAATCTAGGCCTGATTTTTTCTGTTCTTAATGGTTTAAGAATTTTCCATTTATGTCAAATAATTTAGAAAAGTGCCTAAGTCCGTAGAATATTTTATAACTTCGTTCATACACTCAGAAAAATAATCATCCTGAATTTTACGTACTATTCAGAAAGTATATTTCTAAAAATTAATGTTTTTTCTTGTTTCAAAAAAATAGTTCTTGCCTTTCTACTTTATAGAAATGCATTCTTTAATAATAGAAAATATTTTTTAAAAATATAAATTTTTCTTCAAATTTTTAAAAATTATTTTTATTTTAGACCGATTTTCTAAGATTTAACGTGATTTATTTTCTGAGTGTACAGATATATATTTTTTTTCATGTATTTCTTACCTAGAAATGTGGCACTGGGCGAGTTGTAGGCCAAATATTCCTTGTTTGAGGCCCAAGCGGGAAACTCATTCTGCTGCACTGCATCCGTGGATTCGTCACCCTGTCGCTTCCACGGCAACTGCGACTCTGTTGCAGTGGGCGTGGCTACACGCCGCTCGCCATCCGAATCGCGCGACAAATTGCGATCCTCTTCGGGTATTGGATGCTCGGCCACTGTGTGAGATAAATCGAAAAGTTCTTTAGAGAATTTACAATTTGGTAACGAAATTAATTTTGCATGCTGCTCAGTTATCGATAACTACGGGAAATCGGAAAAAGGAAATGAAGACAAACAAGGGAGTGGACAAGAACAAAATGCGCTCAACCAAAATGCAAATAATAATCCGATTTAAACATCGTACAAAACTTAAACGGAATCGAATCGAAGTACCAAGTGGAACGAAGGGCTGTGATCTATTATAAGCTGGGTACACATACCAATAAGTTCCTTTTGTATGTTTTATTTTGAAAAATGAAATACCTTTAATAATAATGCTTAAATCTCTACTCAATTCTAGTGGCTCCAATATCAAATAGAAAAATTTGGTAAGATTAATAGTAATACATTTTATTTAATAACAAACAAGATTAAGCTAAAATAGATTTAATACAATAGCAGCTTATATTGACTTATGTACCACTTACAACTTAGATTCGATTAATTGCTTAATAATTAGATTTTTTTATTTGATTTCCATTTAATGGCATGTGACCTTCGATTCGATTCATCCCAACTTTATTATTAATGCCCTGATTAAACCGATAATACGTCAAAGTATCGCTTAGAAACCGTTTACACTAAAAAAAAATGTTGACAAATTTATTGCTAACAATATCGATTGGCCCAATTGGATTTCTTAGTTAGTGCAAACGTCAGTTTCAACTCAAGAGGTAGTACGATATACAATTAGGGGAGGGCAACAACAAATAACTTTGTCATGCACAAAAATGCCATGCTGCTTTTTCTGTTTTGATTCACTTCGAAATGCTCGAAATGTTTGAAATTCTTGAGAATGCTTCCAATTCTTCAAATCACATGTAAATTTCAAATGATTTGCGTAGCATAATGCGTTTCTACATGTAAGTACTGAATTTCGGCATTATATTTTCAGATGATCACCTATTGAATGAAACAGCGAGCTTTTCTGCAAATGTGTTTTTAACTTTTTTGTTTGTTTTAGTTTTGCCTCAAGAAAGCAATTCAGCGAGTGTTTTTTTTTGTTTTTTTTTTTTTTGTAAGTAAGTGGATATTTAACAACCAGCCCCTTAAAAGACATTAATGACAACTATATATGATAGATATGTAACATTGAAAAAGTATGCATTTTTCAGGAACGTTTTCGCATGGCTATGTTAAAGATGGTTCACAAGTTCATTTGGTCAGTCTTTACATCATTTTCACTTTAACAGCAAAATGAGAAAACGAGCCTTGGTAAAATCAATGTGTATATGTATGTGTGTATAGTGTAAACCAGTTGGGAAATACAAAATAAATAAAAAGAAAGCAACATAAATGTACTCGGTATAGCTTAATTAGCGGCATCAAACGCTTAGCACAAATTACAACTGTACTTCTCTAATATTATGACATTCTGATTCAAGTAAGTTGAATTAGTTTTTGTTTATCTTTTTTTTTTTTTTTTTTTGTTGTTTGTGTATGTGTGGACTAATGGAATATGAGTGTGGAATTGATCTGGGGTGCTAACGAGGTGCTAGAACTGAAGAGAGAAGCTTTGATAGAAAAGAGATAAGTGAATGCAACTTGTCGCTTCTCGCCTCTTGCTTAATATGTAAGAAAAATTTGGAGTTTGCATTTGCAAGCGGAAAATTCTGTGTATATATATATAATTTGAGGATTTTGGAATTTGAATGTTTTAGATTAGAAGGATTTTAGTATCTATAGAATATTACAATTACACTGAAGTTTGTACTAGAATATAGGAACTGATACTATTTTGTACATAATAATATAGAATATTTTCATGAATTATAAATTTAAAGTCACTAAAGTATCTATGTATTCGAGTTGAACAAGAAGATAAGGACGGATGATCTATAGATGTGAATGCATATCGTTGATATATGATGATATGATGTGCTTGTACATATTTCTTATAGCCAATGCTTTTTATAATTTTTGTTTTTGTTTTTAGATAGTTGTAGCTTTTGTTTTTTGTTGATTTGGTTTACCAATGCTCTGGTATGAACGATCCCGTCGCCAGGGCAGGATCAGCTCAGCGGCTGTGGGTCCAACTGGTGGATCGGGCGAGCCTAGCTCTTGCTGAGGACCGTCCTCAAGTTTAGGCGCATAATGCTGAACGATGCGCGCTTTGGATGCATCAAAACCGGGCAGGTTTTGTATGTGCGCTATCAGGGAGTTATTATTGGCGCGATCCGAGTCAGCTAATTGTGTAACAGTAGTTATCGGGTATATCGAGCAACATATATTGATATGGTAATCAAATAAATTGGATAGGCATACAATAGGGATAAAAAAATATATAGAAATGTTGTCGTTATAACTTTTTTTTTTAACTTTAGGTACTTCTTAAATTGTAGGCATTATGCATTTAAAGGCGCTTTTAGAAAACGGAATTGTTAACAACAAAAATCAAATTAAATTTAAATCAAAAGAAATTATTATTAAATATAGCAAAGCTTTGGCTGAAGGGCAAAGTCACAGATTGTCTGTGACTTTTAAAAGATATGAGTTTATAAAGAAATTATAGATGTAGATAAAACACACACACAATATATTCTCTAGTTTAGTAGTCTAGAAAATGTTTGTTAAATCAACTTTAGCTACTTGATATGGTAAGTAACTAAGTAATTTACATCTAGATTATTATTATACCAAATAATTTGTTTAAACCTGTTTAAGAATTATTCATGACTTTACTTTGAGCTGTTGTGTCGGACAGTGTAGTACATACATTACATACTACATCATTCACTTAACGCTTAAGGCTCATTTCAGTTCAGCATCAAATGAATTACTTGATGGCATTTTTGTGTAGTCAATTGAGTTGAGAAACAGTTAACACAAGTCGGCTATCGCTATATAACCTCCGATCATATGTATCTCTAGAGGTTACCGTGACAAATGATAATAAACAAAAATATCATAACACTGATAGGGCAATTCGTGGACCAGCCACCAAGAGCCCCATTAATGATACATAATTACCACTTACATTTACATATTAGTGATCGATTAAAGTTAGTAAACAATACATTGAGTGGATGATAGAACTTACGTGATGATTTTGCTGTAAATGTGAGACCATCATCCCAATCGTCGCTGGGTCCAATGACATTAATCTCATTCGGATTTTGTGGCGCCTCCTCGGCTGTTTCATTAAGCACATCGTTAATATAGTCTTTATATATATGATAGTATATTATTTTCATTATATATATATGTATATATACATATGCATATATAATAAAAGAAGCACATGATCAAAGCATTTGTTAATGTTGTTGTTTTAAGGCAAAGGCAGATGCGGTTTTGAGTAAGTTTTTGGTGATGTTGAAATAGAAAAATTGAAGTTGAGGATTTGATTGTTCAACCAATTTTGTGGGCATCGGATAAAAGAAGGAGACATGAAAGAAAGATTTGGGTGGAATAATTAGTGACCAATTTTTGTTTAAAAAATTTAACAATATTACAAAATATTTGTAAATTAATATTAGTAACAAAATATGAGGGAATTAATGAAGGGCTCGTAAACTTAAATAATTAAAGAATGAAAATAATTTTTGTTCAACAAATTTTCTTATCCTTAATAAACAGAAAAGGGTTTTCATAAAGTTTGATACATAATATTATAAATAATTAAGATTCTAATCATATTTTACGAGCCCTTGCAGAAAAACTTAAATATAATGAAGTGTGGACTACGTATATTTATTATGTTATGAGATACAGTCTTAAAATGTCGATTTAAATCAAAAAGAAAACACTACTGATAAAGTCAGACCACATCCTTTGGATGCTGTCTAACAAAAGGAAAACGAACCAAATAATTAGATACTAAACGATTTTGAATAGCTTTCTACAGATTGCTGTGTGTGTTTAAGTAATTCATTACTGAATTTTTACTGTCATTTACCTATTTCTAATCTACGATATTTGTTAAGTGAATTGTGAGTATGTCTTTTTCTGTAAGATTTTTTGCGTGAATGGTTTGAACTCGAATTCGTATTCGTACCATTGGTGAGCTGCTTCGTAGTGCCGTTCTGTTGAAAATCAGGGAATGAAACATGATTTTGTTTCACATTCTCCTTCGCCTCCTAGTTAAACAGAGATCATTTATTATTATTATATCAGTGTGAGGGATATTCCTTATAGATGATGCTCACCTTATTGTTGGCGCCACGTTTGCTGCGCTTGTGATGTTTTCGATCGTTAAACATGCGACGGAAATTCATTTGCATTTTGTAATTGACCTACAAGAGTAAACATATAAATGAAAACACACACATATTATAATTAATTAATTTATACTGTATAATGATTAATTAGATATACACATATATATGCATATATGGGTGCATTCAGAGATTTGTCTATGCATTCAACTCACCTGTGTGGACAAATCTCTGTCATCTACTGCGTGTCGGCTATAACTAAGACGACGGTGCTGTAAGGAATGGTAGTACGAAAAGCACATTAAATGCCAAAAATCATATATGGTGTTTTTAAGTGATATATCTTCATTTGATTGTTAATTATTAGAAATACATATATGGTAGATTGTAGCATTTAGTTAATGCTTAACAGGAAATGGCTGCGAAACTAGCATAAACATTAATTCATAAGTTGTAAAGACGTCTCATAACATTTATACAATTTCTTGCTAGTTATATAGATTATACGATCTGAATAAACAATTAAATATATATACTTGTTAGAGAAGGTGTATTTTGGGCACAGCAACTGAGGGTTAACTTCGTCATGACCGAAGCTAGAATACTCTATCCAAAAGTACAGCTGCAGCCAAACCCCGATTATCCGATCGCATATTTAAAAATACATTCATTTTGGTATTCCAAAAGGTGTAATAATTTTATCGTGCAATTTGTAACGTATTGAAAAAGATTTCACGAGTATATATGTATATGTAGTTCGGATCAATATCGATAGTCGAGACGTTAAAGGTATTTCCGCTTGTCCGGATAATCGAGATTTAACAGGTTTACAAATTTCATACAATCTTCTCTCGGAAAACGTTCTCTTAATCTTAAAAGATATGCATATCACTTGGAAAGAGTATATAATTTAAGGAGCAAAAACTGTAACACAACATTTACGTATATATATTTTCATGTTGATAATCAATGGTATATAGTTTTTAGTGGAGCTTGCAAAAAGATTAGTGTATTTAAAATAAGTAAGTAACAAATAAAGAACATAGTGAAAGTAGTTTAAAAGTGTTTTGTTATCAAAGCAGTCAAAATATTAAAAAAAATTAATTTTTGTAAAGTGCTTTAACATTAAAGTTAATTGTTATGTTGTTGAATATTTAAGTTTAAGTTGTGGTGTTTAATTTTGTCTTTTGAAATAATTTCAAATTAATATTGAAATCAGCCTGTCAACTAGCAAATTCACAGATTAATTCTAAAATTTACTTTAATACCTTGTAAATGTAATTGAGAGCGTTCAAATAAAAGCTATAGCTGGTATAAGCATTTACAAATATTTTGGTAGTTCTTTTAAAAATGTAAACGAAATTGCTTTTGTATTTTTTTTTTTTAAGTATTTTACACTTTAGCTTTCATAACATAAGTCACATTTATTTATTATAGACTTCTCCTATATAAATACAATAAATTTTTTCATCTAATTCTTGTTTGTAATTGCTAATAAAATGTTTCTAAAGAAAATAACTAATTAGGTATTCATGTGATCTTGTCTGATATACAGTGAATGTGTAAATTTTGAAAAAGTAAAAAAAAATGTTTATATTTGAGTATTGAGTTTTAGCAATTGAATTTAAGAATATATATATATGTGAAAGTTATTATTAGCCATTTAGAAGTAATTGATTATCGATACGATTATTTAAAGACTGTATTTGGACACCAATTGAAATTGAAATACATTAAGATATTTACTAGAAACTGATAATTAATTAATATAATTAATTATAAGCATTACAAAGAACGTTTTGCAGTCATGAGTACAGACACACAAAAACGTTGAACATTATCGTTTAGTTAATTAGGAAAATTTATAAATAAATAAACAAATCAAAAATGCTTTTAGCAACAAATGAACCAATTTATTCGTACCATTTGTATGGAAGCCTTTCATTACGAAATATTTGAATATATTTTGTACAGTTTCGTAAAATTTTGTTCAAAGCACACAAAAATTTGAAGTAGTTTTTTTTTTTTTGGTTGTTTTGATCGCGATTGATATATATTTGAGTTGGATACGTGACGTTGACGATAAGTTGAAGTTGAGTTGAGTTTGTTACAACGGGAAGAAATCAAACAAACGATTAATTACAAATATATCTAGTTGAAGATATAGTCAGTATAAATATAAATATAGAGTTAAAGACAGATTGTGAGAGAAATATAGAGAGAGAGAAGCGTGTCTCAAAACCAAATGCCCAAAAAAGAAATATCAAAAGAAAGCATAAAATACGAATACTACTACGAGGCGTCAATTATTTTCGGTGAGTTCGCGTAGAAAGGTGTCGGAGTATCTATACATCATATACTCAACAAAACTTGGGCTGTGTTTAAGTAAATATGCTTTAAGATATATATATATATATAGTATATATATATATAGTAGCGAGTGAAATTGATACTGCTATATTATAAAAAACCAAACCGAAATCGATTATTTTGTAGGGATTTTGAGTTTTGTGGATACATACCCTCCTATAAGGCTTTAGTTCTTCGGCTAGCAAATGATGTATCTTGGCATCAGTCAAATCCCTTTTGGATGGATTATAGTCCAGCTCAGCCATATCCAAGTTGTGCGAGCATGTATTATCCAGATTCGTTAGGCTGGGACTATTCAGATTTAAGTGTAAGGTAAAATAAATAAAGCTTAAGTAGTTCTTTGCTGGAAATATACACTACAAAGTATTAACCAAAAATACACATAAACGAATTTTAGATATACAAAAAGGTTATCTATACGCTCAAAAAGTACGTAGAGTGTAAGAAAAAATATAGAGAAGTATTAATCGGTGTACAAATTGAAGGGGGATCAACTTGGGAAGTTAGAAAAACTTTAGTGCTGTTCATGCAAAGTTACTAAATTTTTTTAATCGCTTGCATTGCATGCATCTGTACGGTTATTGTTATCGGTTATCGATTAACGATTATCCAAAATTCGTTTACCAGGTGGTGTATATGGTTGGCGGTGCCCACCTGCCACCAATATAATTATTGGTATAATTCCTAAATAGCGCACTCATCGACTCAGTGCCCGTCATCTGTCCAATTGTCGAAGGATTACGACGCATCACCTCCATGGCATCGCGCATGGTCAACTTTGAGTACGTTTCAATAATCTTGGGTTCAGCGCCCTACAATGCAGCAGTGAAATTAAAGAGAAAGAAGCATAGAGAAATAAATTGAAAAGTTCACAGAACGCAAAGTTGGAAGATTCAATTAAAAAAATTGTGAAGTTATACAGGAACTATGAATATATATATATAGTATTTGACACATACCTTTAGATCTCTGATCAACAGTGGACGTATGAAGCGATTATCGAAGCGCTTGAACTTATCACGTACATTATAATTTCCTGTCTTGCCAACAATGTCCTCAATGCCAGCCATCAAGTGATCCATAAACTAATTGGAATTAAATAGAAAATCAAACTCAGTCAATATCTAATCTGTACCTTCGTAGCTAATATTTAACGTGCAGCTTAAATTTGATATACTCACACGTTCGTGAATGCGCTCGTTCATGGTGGGTTTTCGTTTATTGGCTCGCTTCACATTAAGTATTGTGACTAGGGGCTTTATGGTGATGCCTTGCAGAAACACCGTAAAATAAATCACAGCTATTGTCGTGGTTACATACATGTTCTTATTCTTGACCACATTCTCATCGATGAGCAGAACGAGTGCGAAGGCGACAGCACCACGTAAACCACCATACGACATGACAAACTGATCCACTCTCGACAACTTGTGCAGTCGAAAACGATTTGCAAGGGCCGACAACAGAATGACACCTGAACCGATAAGCGGAAAATTTATTAAAATTCACAATTGATCGAACTTAAAGTTATACACACCGATAACACGAAATACGGAACAGAATGTAATTGTTAGCACCACAAACCACGTATTCCACACGTGTTTATTATTGACGGTGGCGACACCAAGGAACATAAATATAATTGTCTCCGCCGAGCTTGATAACATTTTCAATGCATACTTAACGGTTGTGTGCGATTTTTGAGATATATTCGATTCCACATAGTTCTTCATTGTAATGCCACAGAATGTAATGCTGAATATACAAGGAAATATGGACTTAGATATAGTAACGCTATCATGGGGTGTACACAGCTCATACTCACGCCAGTATGCCGCTCATGTGAAAGATTTCCGCATTCAGATACGCCAGATAGGCCATGACAAATATGAAGATGGGCTCGATGACGCGCACATGATCCGTAAAGCGTGTCACCAGACCAGTTAGGAAACCCCAAATAACGCCTGCGAAATGTGAAATATACTTAGTAAATAACATTTCTTCCGTATATACATATTGTTTGTTATCAATTTTCCTACCTATGGCAACACCGCCGAGTGCCACAACAAAGAAGGAACCAACACCGCTGACAATGTCCTGTGCCACAATGTTCGGCAAACCAATTTCATTATACACCTCCATCATATGATACATGACAACCTGAAAGCATACGGCACAGATGTATATAAATGGATAGTCAAATGCTCGATTTCACTTTGGTTTAATGCGCGTTAAAAACTGTCTGGAAATAGCACTTACCGTAACAGCATCGTTGAGTAAGGACTCGCCAAAGACGACAATGTAGAGAATCTCATTGACGTGTATCTCCTCGAATACGGCCAGCACAGCGACCGGATCCACGGCGGATATGAGCGAGGCAAACAGAAAGACATCCAACAACTTGGGCATCTCATCGCCAAAGACGCCAAAAACGCCACACGCATAGAGCGAGCCACCTGCAATGCGGAAAATATTTTATGAAAATCGTAACTGCCACAATTTTAATTAATGGAAATTGTTAATTAATTAATTAAACTTGTCTTGATGTAAATTGAGGCAATATTTAAATGACTTATGTTAATTACATATAAACTATGGCTAATTTGAAAGGAAAAGTGGACTGCAAATATTTCATATACACATCATATTTGTATTATACAGTCTATAATATATACACTATAAATATTCCCTTTCATATATTAATTATTCACTTTTTATTTTTATACTTGTAGTATTATTTCTTACAGTGAAGAGATTATAAGTTTTATACAATCGATGTTACAAATCTAATTAACTTTAAGTGCAGTTTTCTATTCACTTATTATTAATTTGATTTATTTTATTTTCTTTTAAGTTTTTGTTGCTAAGTTACATCTCACATGAATATTGACTACATATCAATTTCGTTTGTCGTCTTCTAAGGGGTGTTGCCCACATCTGTACCATTCTAATATGTACAAATACACTTTCACATAAATCGAATGTTGTGTATTACACTTGAATAAATCAAGTTTACAAATGCTCTTTGCGTCCCATTTTCCTACCCTTACCTTGCACAACATTATATGACACACACATATATATATATATATATATATATATATAGCTCGCGTGCCACAAATTTTGTTTAAGTAGCGCGTCGACATTATAATTTGTCCTGAGTAATGTTAATGCACAACATATTTCCATTATTTTTTGTTTACATTACCAGCGTGCCAAAATCACAGTCGAAATAAAAAATATTGAATTTCAATAACTTAAGTAAGATTTTTTTTCGCTTAAATAAAATAAAATGCTAATAAAAGTGAAAATTACGGAAATTCTTCTACAATTCCCAAACGATTTACGACCCGTAACTTCTTAACTTTGTAATATTGCTTGATAAAATTGTATTTGATTATAAATTCCCTGCTGAGTAATGTTCGTGTTCAAGTTAAATGCAATTGTGCAAAAGAGATTTAAGATAAGATTTAAGATGATAGATAAATGTATAATTATACAATGCGGATTGCCGTTTTGCATGACAGACAAAAAAACATGGACATTCTTAAATAAATTAACGTACTCCTCTAATTTCAGGCAAATATTCTTATCTGCAATATTATGATCTGATTACAAAACTGAGTAATTAAGAAACTTATTTTGAGCAGACATTAATAGTCACAAATGTATTGCCCTTTATGGATGCTACGAAATAGCAATGTCATCGGTCACTTGATGGATGTGTGAGTGGTTGCCCCAAAAGCAGCAAGTGGTGCAGTCGTCTCGAATGAGCAACCACAAAAGCTTTCACTTTATTTTAAGGCCACGTTCAGCTGGTTGACAGAGTTCGCATTTTGACCCCCATTAAAATAATCAATTTCATTATGCTTACCAATTGTGGCCACATTGAAGATGGTGCCCACTACAGCCATCAGTAGGATTGTGCCAAGATTATCGAAGAACATACGATTGGGCATAAAGTAGCCCGCGTCCAATATTATCGGTGGCAGCATATAGAAGAAGAAGGTGTTCGGCGTCAGCGGGGAGACGGCAACATCTGTGCAAAAGTAGAGCACAACGCCTATGACCACGCCCACCACAATCAGCAGACACGATTCCGGAAATATCAGATGCAATTTGGGTGTCATATGGAAACCTGTAATGTAAATCACTTACTTAGCAAAAAACACACAAATACCTGAAAGGGAGCTTTAAACTGTGTTCTATGTAAATCTATGTATGCATGTAGTTGTGGGCGTCAGGAGGCGTGGCTGTTTCACGGCCATACGATATGAAAAAGGCAGTTAGAAAGCTACGAGATTCTGAAATTCCCTTTAAATATCTAGTTGACTTGCTGATATTATTTTAACATGAAATTAAGTTGTGGTTAACAAAAACTATTTTAATTTGTCTGGTTATATTATATATCCTTCGGAAGGCTATATCTTTTCAATAGAGTCTTTTATTGCTATCGATATTTGCGAAAAGATGACAGTTATCGATAAAATTAAACTAACTTCATCTGCGTAAGGTATACGAGCACTTATACTCCAAATGAACTCTCTTACTCTTATAGTATCTGAGATATGTTTGTTCATATAGCAAGAATCGGCTTAATTTACTGATCAAGAATATGTAGTTGCTTTCTTCTGTCTGTCACTTATTTTTGCACAACTCCATTATGCCCTTTTCCAGTTTTATACAAATACTTTCACTAAAATACAACACGACATTTGCTGGTGTTTTTGGTTTTGCTGTGTGCCTATAAAAACCTAAATAAAAATGAATTCCATTTCAGCTATGGCCCATTTACATGAAAGTGTAACAAGTCCCCCTCCAACGCCTCCGCTCCGCCAGACAGCCCACATTGGGACTGTACCATGCTTATGGCTGGTTTTTGCATTTGGGTCAACGCCTACACATACATGGGTACATACATATCACTCAGAAGTAGAAGTAGTCCATTAACTTTAACTTTATTTAATAAAAATACCTCAAAGCTTATTTTAGATTTTAAAGTGAAAAAGAAACCGATCAAAGGATAAAAATAAAAAAAAATTTAACAGAAAACAAACATCTGAGGTTGAAATCAATAAATACCTCTTGAAAATCTGTTAAAAATAGTGAACATTTTAATGTGATTTTGCTACAGATTTTGAAAGTTAACAAGTCAAATAACCACAAGCTTATTAAATATCGATCAGAATGGCATTTCAAATATCTAAGCATAGACTTAAAGAGTTAATCTAATTCAATTTAAGTGAAACGAAGTAACGTTTTAATTTGATTGGCGACAAAAAAAAAAGTTTTCTCGCGCGTCAAAATGACCCCGATAATTATATAAGTGCCAGTTGTCACTTGGCTCACATGGCTTATTCAATTGCAGATGCGAAAAGGAACAGTTTTGCAGGAGGAGATAGCTAAATAAAGGAACCAAATGCCTGAGGGTGTATTTGGGGGTGTATTTTGTGATGTTGCGTGCGTTGTTTTTGGGGCCTTGAATAAATGGATTATTGCGCAGAAAGCCAAGGTAACCAACGAGCCGAAGCAGCAGGCCCGGAAGATAATAAAGGCAACAGTAAAAACCAGTTCAAAAAAAAGGCAACCGTGACAGTGGCAGTAAGCTGAGCAAATCTCATTGCAGCTTGCCAAATCGCTTATGCAATCTGGCAATTGTTGCTCCCTCGAGGGGAGGTTCAAATGTGGGTTGTTCTTGTTCTTGTTCTTGTTTTTAGGGGGCAGTGTCAAGGCTCGCTTGTTGCGCACTCGGCTGATGCTTATGCAATGTCCTTCAGCTAGGACTGGCTGCACACCTCTACAAACACGCTTTCCACACACACACACACAGAGACTCTATACTTATACGACTTGACGTAAATCTGCATGTCAGTGACAGCGACGAAGTCGACGTTATATAAAATATATTGATTTTGCCTGCTTGGGAGCCGACAGTCAGCATTATGTGCTCTATATGTTGTTGCTTGAGCTGAAGAAAATGACTTGGTAGTTGAAAAATAATTCGTCGTTGGCAGGGGCAACCGCCGCCCTTCAAGAAAAACTGAAATTGCTCACCGATTTTGGCTATGCTCGCCGATAATATCCAGACGCCAATGATGAACGGCGTCTTGACCCTTGCAAAGTCCACCTGGGACAGTGGATAACGCTCCGTCTCATGGTGTCCCCCGCCCAAGTCGTCGTCATCGAGCGACACATCAAACAGGTCCTTGGTGTCCGCATCGGCTGTCAACGATTCTGCATGGGGCAGCTGCGGAGGCAGAGAAGGTTTCGCAAATTGTTCTGTTGAGGCGGGCAACGAAATCGTTTGCGCCAGCTAATGAGAGAAATGGTAAGAAAGAGAGAGACAGAGAGAGAGAGAAAAAAGGGAAAGGGATATGATTAATGAGAATAGTGTTCTTTCCTTAAAGTATTACAATTGACAAGTTGAGCAGATAGATCTTAAGCAAACATTTCATTACAGTACACATATTAATTGAACATGAAACATGGAACAAGGGAAAGGTCCTTTGGCCTCTTTTGGCTTTTTTTTTATGAATAAATTCCAAATGCATATTTAATGAACACTGTAATCGATACGTTGTTATAGGTCAGTGCTTTTAATGGGCTGTCGTTATTGTATGGAATATTATATTAATCGAATTTTTTACTGTAAAAAAATATGGATGCGTTGAATACTTGAAACTACACTCAGAAAAACATCTCCTACAAACCCTATGATTTTGGCCAGTATTTATAATCTTTAGAAATTTAGAAATTATTTCTGAAATCAACAAAAACTTTCTAGTTTTCATGACGACTTTATTTTTAGGGCCATATTCTAAATTGAGTGTAATTATATTTCTGAGTGAGTACACAGGGACTAAGCGCAAGGTCTTTCGGCATTTATTGGTTTCTTTTTTTATGAATGAAATCCAAATGTATATTTAATGAACGCTCTGGTTGACACTGATACGTTGTTTTAGGTTAATGTGTTGTCGTCATCGGATTTAATATAAAGCGACTTTTTGATTGTCCATTTAAAGCTTAATATTGTGATAGATAGTAGATTCTCTGAATACTAAAAATATTACAAAATCTTTGTGATGTTCGTGAAAACTATATTTAATGCTTTAGGTAACAGTATAATACAAAAAATTCTTAATCGATATCAATCAGCAAGTCTACTTAACCACTTTTTATTGCTTTATTTTATTTAAATCACATTTTTGTGAATATTCAAACTTTTTTCTTCAGTGCCTGCAATGATAACATTGAATTAAATAATAATATGACATTATAAGCATTATCATATATATAAAGCTACTGCTTATCCCCATAATAAATTGTATAGCAGATAAAAAAGATAAACATATAGTGTATATAAAATTACTCTGCAGTTTTGTTTAATTTATTACCGAGTCTTAACGAATGACAGCGAGATAAAAACTATTGTGCATGAATATGAAACCCATGATTTCTTTTATCTGAGAAAACACATAACATTGCAATCTTTGTAATATTCTTCTAATAATGTTAATAAGAAGAATAAACTATATTTATCTTATGAGCCCAATGCTAGATGAGTAGATGCTATGTATTTATTTGCTAACCTTCTCAGTAATAAATATAAATAAAAAGCGATCTGACTAAGTGGAGCAAGCCATAAACCAACGACAATTATCTTTTAATCACATTTCTAAGTAGACCAGCGATAGTGCCAACATTCATAATTAATAAACAGAATTATCTGCAAATCACAGCGGTTAACTGTAAGTGTCCAAAGCTATGACTATCAGTAACTGATTGATTTGTGATTTTAGCTGGCAGCTGACGTCAGTTGAAATTTGTAGCAATATTTCATGACAAGTGTCATTTCCAATGATATATCGACAACTGTTGCTGCATAACAATTAAATCAATTATCTTGATTACAGGTCACAATGGCCTAAACGCTTCAATGGCCAACAGCTGTGCTGTGCAGCATTGACATTTCCTGCCACTCCTTGCCAGGTTAAAGTGCAATCAGCTAAAGAGCTTCGGGCATGGTCAAAAAGACGACTAGATGCATATTAACAGATAAATGAGCGATTAAACTAAACATACATATATATATATATATGTATATATATAAATGCGAACAGGAAGGTACACATCTATCACATTAAGCCATATCTATGGATTTATTTCTAGATTAATAATTAAATTTTTTTTCTTAATATGATTACTACTTTAAAGAAAACGTCCTCAAAATTCTCTATAGCTGGATTAAAAACGGGGAAAGTCAATCAATAAACCTTAATTGTAACTGCGACTGTTCAACTCTATTTCTTTTTGGATGCATTGTCGGCCAGATCGTAATCAATTTAATTGCCATACTTACACTAAGTGCTTCCGTTGTCTTGGAGCTGGAACTGGAGCTGGCACTGGAGCTGGCACTAACATTGGGACGTGCCTCAATGCTGGCCAGCAGCATGCAAATCCCGCATAGAAGCAGCAACAGTTGTCGCTGCAAACCGCAGCCAGGACTCTTTCTGTTGTGTATTGTTGTTGTTGTTGTTGGTGGTGTTGTTGTTGTTGTTGGTTGCTTACTCGGTGGTGATGGTGGTGCTCTTGCCCGGTTCTGGCATGGCTCATTTTGCTTAAGACTTATTGGACTATCCAGCTGACAGGTTGAAGGCACAGCCAGCTGAATTTCGAAAGCAGCATAAGGAGAACTCGGACTTGGATTTGAATTGGGATTGTTATTGGGATTTGTCGTGTTGTTCCAGCAGGCGCGGCGGGCAAGGTTCATTTGTTGCTGCAACGCCGGCGTCGTAGCACTATCGTAATCCTTTTCCGTGCGGCTTTTCATTCTGCTGCCGCTACCGCCGCTGCTGCTGCTGCTGGCGGCCCTTGTTGATTTATGTTGTTTGTATTGGCTTCGACTTGGACTCGCAACTCAACTGAGTTATCGATTTCTGCGGGCATAATACACTTTCCGAAAGTATGTTTGCACGTGTGTTGCCCTTTTACTTCGTGTGTTGTCCTTAGCTGTCCTGTTTTTCTTTCTATGCTTAGGTGCAATTTGTCGAGTGTCTGTAAGCAGAAGATAAAATAAGACTTTAGACGGATTTGCTCAAGGAAACACTTAATAAGGAAAAGTACTCAATATAGTCTTTAAGTTAAAAAAAAAAACGTTTTTTTCAAACTATCAAGACATACACAAAAAAAATCGATTTTATTTAAATACCAAGAAAAATTTCTTCATTTTCAGAGGAGCGATTCGAGCAATTAAATTCTATGAAGATCTGTTTTAAACATAGGCATTCGGAAACTAATAACAAAATCTGGAACTTACCTGGGGCAAGTAGAAAAATTTGCAAAAAGAAATGTAAAAAAAATTTGTACATTAAAATTTTTAAGATAAAAATCAAAATTTTTATGTAATTCATTATAAACAACAAACGCTACGGTTCCTGGTTGGTAACTTCAGTACACTCCGGGTCGACTTGCAGACAGAAATAAAACAGAACAGGCTACAACAGTAACTTAAAATCAACGACAAACAACCTTTTAATATCCGACAGCACTTTTCATCACTTCGCTTTAATTTCGATCACAATAATCACCATTTACAACCTAACCTATCCTAATCGTAATGCTTATCAGGCCACACATTCAACGACCGACCTGCCACAATAACTAACGGAAACTGGTTAATACCCAGAAAATTCACTTGGCTTGTAGACTCCCACTTGATGGCTTTAATACCCAAAGCAGTTGTATGCCAAAAGATCATCAAAAGCAATCAATTGATATTAAAAGTAGTAAACAATAAGTACATGTGCTAAAATCACGCGTAGCCGGACAAATATCGGACAAATTTCCCATTTTGCTGATGTTGAAATAAAATATCAGACTACAACTGAAGCCATATCATTTACAATTTGCTTTAAAGCGCTTCTGTGATTGAAAGCTGATCCAAAGAATAATATTTATGTTCCTTTGTATATGTATAAGTCTTCCGAAACCGTTAATCGAAATCAACCTATTGAAATGCGAAGCCGAAATCCAAAAATTAAAAAATTCGAGTAAACGGAACTGATATGTTATAATTCAAAATATTGTACCGGTACGGCAAACTTTAAAAACTTTTGCCTACCATTATGCAACAGACTATCGAAAAAATTCTTGAGAAATTAATCTTTAGAGGAACCTACGATTCGACCATAGTTTATCAACTAGGAAATATACTTTTCAATCCACAAGTAATTTCACAAAGGAACTATCAAAACAGAAACTATTAAACGAATTTCTATAATATTTATAAAGTATTCTGATCTCTATTATTAAAAAAAATTCTAAAGATTTTCCAACTTGGTTTTTTATAACTAAGTTCTCTGGTTACCTTAATAAAATAACTATTCTTACCGATAATAGCTAAAATAAAACGAAAATGATATTTGAAGTGGTTTAGTCTAACTTGGAAATCTTACACATTTAAACTTTTTGGTTAATTTCCATTGTTAAGTGGCAATCGATTTAATCAGACTCGAGTGTTTTTTTTTTTGGTCAGTACTTTTAAATGCTATACGAATTATTTGCACACACAAGTAAATATTGACACCACGCGATATTTGAACTCTTAACTGGATAGATCCAGTGCACTTAGCGCCACACAAAATTAGATACAGCTTGTTAATTGCTATAATAATCGCTACAATAAAAGTTAAGTACACAAGCAGTATCTTCTGCTATTTCATCTCCATTTTAAAAACCGTCTAGAGGGTAATATAATTTTGTCTTGAAGTGTGTAACTCATAAACTGAATATATATTTTTTATCAGCATCATTAGTATAATCGTTATAGTCATGTCGATTTGTCCTCTATTTTAGCATAAGCAGAACATTACTTTGAAGATATCTTGTTCAAAACAACAATCGGTCGAAATTAAAGTTCTGGTATTAAAAACTTGTTGTTTAACAAGATAACCAGACCAAACTCACTAAATATGCGTGTCAATATGTTCCTCACGTTCGACAGAAAAAAAAATCATAATTATCTAATTGATCGATTTGAACAAACAACATAAGATTTAAGGCACCGATATATCACTTTATATGTTACTATTTCTATAATAATAAATAAAATTAGTTGAGAACTTACAATAACGCCTTTTTGCAAGGGTATATTACCTTCGGCGAGCCTAAGATTCATCTTTCTTTCTTATTTCTGCTGTTTTTGTTGTAGGACTATCAGCGTTGAAGATAACAAGTGATTTTAATTTGGGGGCGCGAAAGCTACAAAGCTGCAAATTCGCCGCCTGATAGCACACCCCAATTACAATTAACATACAATATGATCTCATTATGGCTGCAGCTTATCTATTTAGATCCCGGGGTGCAGATGTTCTAAAAATTATAGCTGAATATTCGAGTAATTCGAGCAATTGATGTGTTGACATTTTGTCAACAGTCAAGTGCAATGCCGAGACGCGATCAATAAAACTGCAAACAGCCTCCGTTTCTCGACCGTTTTCTTAATTATTTTGCCTTACCCTCAAATCAATTGAAAATGGAATGTTTCTCATATTGATGTTGTGATGGCCTCAGCTAAATGATATGCTGGTCTATTCGATCATAAATCAAAAGTTCTATTTACTCATCTTCAAAGATCGGAAATGTACTCAGTCTCTTGCGTCACAGCCCTCTTATAAACTATGTACCTCAATGCTCTACTCTACAATTCTCAATTGGAAGATAGCCTTCGAAACTGATTTACCCCTTAACGCAATTCTTTTTTCCATCAGTAGGCCAAAAAGGTGATTAAATGAGCAGCAAACTGAGCAAACCGGGCAAACATTATCTACAAATATGTTTAAGTTCAGTGACTCTGATATTAAATCGTTAACCAATCACTTAAGCGCATTAAACCGGTATTCGAAGGCGTTAAGCGACTTAAGGCTTTTTTGTATGGCAACTGGTAAAGATGGGTAATTTGCAGAAACACCAATTTGTATGGTTTTAAAAATAGATGAAAGAAATCTATAAAAAAATAATAGAATAAATTTAAATTGAAATTTAAATCAACTGAAGTGATTATGGTGGGCATGGGTAATAACTAAGTAAACATGTCCTCAGCAAAGGACACACAAGTTAATGGACAATTGAAGGTCAATGTCAAGAATGAGAGCCATGGAAATATAAACTGACAATTAAGGGAAAAGTAGTTATAAATAGACTTATGAGTGCTAGAATACAAATGCCGATTGAATAGGAAAATTATCCTCAATTTTTATTAATTTAAAGTAATATTCCTATAAAATTATATAATGGTTTTATTCAGGAAAGACAGCTCGACTGCGATATTCAACTCAACACTTTTAACAAGTAAGAGTGCTGTAGTCAGTGAACTCGACTACGATATACCCTAAACCCAGTTATTAAATATATTCTATTATTATTGGCAAATTCCCCTTTAAAAATATTTGCACTAAAATGCGAGCAGCTCTGGAAGCGCCCTCTGCCGACAAATACGTGAAACACACAATCACACAAATAAAAACATTTTGACGGTCGCGTCAATTATTATGCCATCTCTTTCTCACACATGCGCTCGCATATTTATGCATACAGAAAATACTGGCGGCTGCTGATAGAAATAAGATCAATATGAGAATATATTTTCGACTATAACTTGGGTGTTTCTTATCCGGTCTTGACGAAATTTGGCAGTGGATTAGTAGTATGCATATGCATATTATGTATTAGATATAAGATTCTGCCTTTAAAATTGTGAAATTTATTACTATCGGAAATTTAATGTATCGATATTCGATAAACGGAGGTTATCGGAGTTATCGATAAAATAACGCAAATTTGATCTGCGCCTGGTATACGAGAACCTATATTCCAAATTTGAAGTCTCTAGCTCTTACAGTCTCTGAGATCTGCGTGTTCATATAGACGGACGGACGGACGGACAGACGGACAGTGCTATATCGACTTGACTATTGATCCTGATCAAGAATATATATACTTTGCGGGGTCGAAGATGCTTCCTTCTGCCTGTGACATACATTTGCTCAAAACCATTATACCCAACTTTACCCATTATAAATGGGTTCAGGGTATTAAAATGCACATACCCTGTGTGTGCATAAGTTTGTATGTATACATGTGTGTGTGTGTGTGTGCGAGCATGTACACAGGAAATGCTTGTGGAGTATAATCATAATTGTCTTCCGCGTTTCTCAGGTGATCGTAATGAAATTTCTACAGTTGATCAATATTATGTCAAGGTACACACAATTAAGATTAATGTAGAGAAAAAAAGATGCACAATGTTTATGTAATTTAATGTGTACTAAAAATGTACACAATTTGTAAAAAAACGGTACTAAAAAATACAAATTTGAAAAAAAACAAGAAAAAACGATTATTACTAATTAGCTTACATAATTAAGAGGGAGTAATTAATTTGTAAATTCGAAATTACATCAACAAAAATATATTATATAATAATATAATTTAACGGAAATTAAAATTATTACAAATTAAATTATATTAAATTGAAAGGAAGACAGTAGTAAAAATTTGAAATGAAAATAAAATTAAATTAATGTTATAATAAATCTGTGGGCTTTTAAATGTAAAATTATCCAACATTTAGGACATGGATTGAATTATCCGGGAAACCTATTACATAATATTGAAAAAATAATTTGACACTTTTTGCCCATTGTCATTCAGGTTATAAAAATAGAATCCATCGCAAATACGATGCAAAATTATTTGTTTTATAATTTTATTGACTCTTGCCCAATATTGACTGCTGTCGACAATAAATTATGAACTATTGGCTGTGTGTTTTTCCGGTTTTTCCGACACCTGAGGCAAGACTTAAACACAAATTGTGTTGACGTATTTTTTCAGCCGTTAACTATTTACTTTGGCCATTGAGCAGAAAGTCTGTTTTTTATATTAAATGCAAATGCTTATACGGATAGAATTTTGTCGTTTATTGCCGCTGGCAAACTGGTTCAGACTGCGTCACTCGAATTCAAATTCAAGTTCAAGTTTGAAGAGGAATTGTTATTCAAGGCTCAACATTTTATGTAGTCAGAAATTTACAGTCAAGAATGCTCGACTGGTTAATATTCTGGCAAAGTTCATAATGAGGGTTTCAATATATTTCGATTTGTAGAGCTTATAGTTCTGGAGATCAAATAGCGAAATGACCAGATAAATTAATTGGCTGGCTTATATGCTTTGCATTTTGTTTAGATCCAAGGCCAATATATAAGTACATACTTCATGCTATTCATAGTAAGGTTATAGGGCATAGAAACGCAAATGTGAATTATTAAAAACGCCATTTGGTCATGGGTAACCGACGGATATTTTTTGGACGCGTACCAAAAAAAATGTGTCTTTTTCTAGCAGATATTCAAATTGTGTATCTATATATATAATTTTTATAAATTTCGAAAATGCAGTCTGGCATTGGAGCGTACTATACAAGGCAGATGTGTTTGTTACTACATCAACAGATCGATATACAAATAAAAATGTATACGTTTATATCTATGGTAATGATTATGCAAGCAGAGCAACGTTGTACTCAAATTCAGTTTGGGGCAACACTTTTGTATCTAATCCTTAAACTTTGACCTTACACATGGCCACAGACTTAATCGATAGCTGCACGCGCCGAGTCAATTACAAATTGTTTTTATTATGGATGCACAATGAAAACAAAACTCACAAAAAAAATTTTTTTTAAGCAAGTCAAAATCAATGGCAAACAGAGAATAGCAACAAGCCACTAAATACTGTAAATACATCTGATTAAAACCGGTAATGAGCCGTATTAACCTGTTCCAGCTAAAGGGAAACTTGGAACTTAGTCAAAACGAGAAACACCTGTCAACTCATGCAAGTTATGAGTGCCAAACAATTTTAAAACAATTGCCTCATGTTCAGACAATATGAATGCATACGTACTTGAAAATATATATATATAAATACATATATATATAAATGTATATATATGTATATGTATATAGGTATATATGGGTATTCGAGTGCATTCGTTTACATTTCTATGGCAATGCAAAATTTGAATAATGCACCGCTTACAATTCCCGCCTTCCGGATTGTGAGCCCTGAATTTGTGTCAAGTGCTAAGCAGTGGATTGGAGAAAGGGGTAGTAAAAAGCAATTTCAAATCATTTATCCTTGAAAGGAGGTAGTCTGATGCCAAGTGAAGGCACAAGACACTTTATTTAGTTTATTCCGCATTTTATGTTTGGAGAAGCAACAAACTTATGTGAACTCACTTTCTATTCTTAGGGGAGCTCATTATTTAGGATAAAGCTATGCCCTTAATCAAATAATATTTTTTAACCAACATTATTTTCATCTACTACTAGGGGAGCTTATATGATATTATATGATTTGTATTTTAATGAAAACTTTAAGAGACATGATACGCTTGAGTACTGCTTTATAAAAGTTAATTACATATTTTTTTTTTATTTTTTTTACAAATAAACATAATTGTTACAGTTTCCTAGTCACCTCATTTATTGGTATTTTTTCTGTGCGGCGATTATTAACATTTTATACTCTTACAGAGTGTATTATAATTTTATCGTGAAGCTTGTAATGCAGGGAAGAATCAATCTCCGATCCCATACAATAAATAATCGTAATAAGCAGCACTAGCCGATACACCCTGTCTGACATAGCTAAACAAATGTGAAATTTTCAGTTCACAGTTTGAAAACTGAAACTGTAAATTAAATTTGCTTAAAGCGCACAAAAACAAAATTATATTTGGAACTGAGTACCAAAATTTAGATGCCGGTAGATTGACGCCGGTCTGCAAGGGTATGCAGTCTTCGGCGTGCTTACTTATAATCAATGTTCAATTTATTGATATCTTTTCTCCAATCCAATTTATTGATATTTTGGTCCAACATATTGTATTCCAATTACGTTCATATTTCTTTCTCAGTGCTCCAATTACAAGCTCTCACAAAATCGTTAAGCAAAATTCAATCAATCCTCGCAGACAACCCACAAATTTAAGTAGTTAACAATAAAAAAATGACCAAAAAAAATCTGAAATAAATGACAGGCTAAAAAGAACGCAAAAAAACATCAATAACAACCAAATCAATATCACAAATCGCCTCAAAATCATTTTACGCTCTGTGGCAACAAATGCTAAGTGCGAATTCTGGGCTTGTGAAGGGGGAGGGCAGGAAGAGTGTGACGGTTTTATCGGTCTGTGGATAAACCCCCCAAAAACAAATGTAGCCTTTGTACTTGGCAACCATGCGCCTCCAAAATTGGTTTGTTGCTGCCTTTGATATGCAGTAGGCATGTGGCATACACATATTTATGTGTGGCGAGGGTTTCTTGAACTGAGGCAATGGCAACTTGTATCACTGTGAGGCATATTGAATAAAACATTAAGCGGAACCGAGCATTATGATTTCTCAGAGTTCTTATCGCTAAAAAACACGTCATTACTATATTAAAGTCGATGTTTTTTTTTGTGCCATTTCCCATCGCTTTTAGGATTACAAAATATTTAAAGTTCCTTCAATTCACACCCCCATATAGTCTCAGCATATTTATGAGTAGTGAGGGTTCCTTGAACTGGGTCAATGGCAACTAATATTATTGACATACTAATTAAAAAATTTGGCAAAATCGAGCACTCTGATTTCGTAGAATGCTTATCACGAACACACACGTCGAGAAATGATTAATTTTTTTTGTGACAGTTCTCAACGCTATTAAGTTCAAAAAATATTTTAAGTTTCATTATTTCACATTCCCATAAACCAAAACTTGTTTGAATAAAACTAATATGTCTCGAGTTTTCGGTTAGTATAACAGTATCTAAACAATTTATTATATCAAACTAATTTTTTAACTTTGAAGTTTAGTTTGGGCTTAGATGTTGGTCCAAAATTTGATAAAAATGATATCAAAGTAGCATTTACCCTTTGAATTAAAATGGGAGCTTAAAAAACAATTTGAAATAATATACAATTATAGATATTGATGGAAATATATTATAGATAGTCACCTTTGTCCAAGCTATTCATTATAAATTAAATGATATTATGCACAGAATTCCAGACACAACTTGCATAATGTTGTTATCGAAACTATTGTCGGTACATTTTATTTTTCTTGAGCTTTTGTTATTAATTGTGATCTATTATTTGTCATATTTATAGATAGTAATGTGGTCAGCAAATTTACAACGAAAATATCTCAAGGTATTTAGGAAATAGGTAAATAAATAGATAACAAAGTTAGATTTGATAAAACAGTAAAGTAATTGATTCCATCATTAATTGAAAGACAAGTTTTGATGAAAAAATGCGCAAGATTAAAAGACTTTCAAAGAAAAGACAGATACGTTTTGATGAAAATATGCCCCAGATTAAAAGACTTTCAAACTGACTGACTGTCGCAATAACAGAGCCAAACAGCCTGGCCCTAAAAATGTTTTAAGACCTTTTAGCAAGATATACCAGCAACAAGTATATGTGAGATTTCGTAGAGAGACTCTGTGATTTTGACGGCTTTATTGTCTTAACCCTAGAAGAAGAACAATGTAGCACAGAGTTTGTTCCCCGCCAATGACTGGACAAAAAACCATGTTGAAATGCGTAACGCGCTCACCATTCAAATACCAAAACAGTGCCGCAAAGAAAACAGAAGCGACACACAGAGAGATAGAGAGCGAGAGAAAGAGCAAAAGAGAGCGAGAGAGAGAGAGCAAGAGCGAGAGAAAGAGAGAGAGAGAGAAAGAGAGAGAGAGAAAGAGGTAAAGAGATCGGGTGGGTGAAGAGCTGCACAGCTGAAAAGCCAAAATAAACATGAGAAGTACACCTTTTTGGGTGGAAGATTCATTGCATTTGGAAAAGAAATTATGAACAAAATATATGTCTAAAAATACTCGCACACAGACAGAGTTTAAATATATAGTACAGAATATATATAGCATATTTAAAATATATAACAATTTATTTTATAACATTGTATTTCTTACGCACGTTTTGTATTTTTCTTAATATTTTCAAGTGACTTTTTGTCGTTTGATTTTCCGCGACAGCACGTCAAAGAGCAGCTGTGCCTTTAGTCTGGTGTTTTCCGATTTTTGTTTGGATTTTCAAACATTAAGTTATTTTGTGGTGTTTATAAATAACATCAATTATTGGCAGAGCATGCTTAAATATGTAATATTATCAACAAAATCAATTGCGTTTTTAAGTTGCTATACGCGAAATTGGCGCAATTTTGACACAACAAAAACACGTGTTTGCCAAATCACAGATAACTGTAAATATTTATATATAGATGAACATTTTGTTTATAATATTTTATACATTTTTTAATTTTTTAATTTCTTTTGCGAACGAACGAAAAACAAACTGCATTCCGCGCTCATAAGCCGAGAACTGAAGCAGAACACCAAACAGCAGCAGGAAAACTCACAACACACACACACATCCCCAGACACACAGTCGCACAAAAACATACGCGCGCAGAGAGAAAGAGACAGAGAGCGAGATTCGCTCGAGCGACTGAGGCAGAGTGAAAAAAAGAGCGAAAAGAAACGCCGGCTGCTGCACAGTGGGCTTGCTAAGTCCAAACAATTTTACAATTTATATTGAGCGAAATATAATGTGCAAATAAAATATATAATTAATTAATTTTGAATATTAAAGATTTATTTGTATATTTCAGAAACAATATATATATATAATATTATATACAATAAATACTTAATATGTAATAATAATAATAACACAAATAATAATTATAAAAAAATTATAATAATCATAATAGTAATATTCATAATTATGATAATAGTAATAATAATAGTAATATAAATAAATGATTATAGCTGGTTCCAGGTAAAAATAAATTTAGAATCCAGTCGGCATTCCTCTTCAGAGAGAGATTAGCACAGATTGAGTGATATTAAATCATAAAAAGAGGCCACAACCAAAAATAATATAAAGATATATAAATATGTATATATAATATAACATGATATGTAAATTAAAATATAACAAAATTTTCTTATATTCAAATTTATTTTATGTGACCATAATTTTGATGGTTTCTATTCAATTTATAATAAACAAAACAAAAAACTTCAAATATGAACAAATAAAAAATGCTTTCAAATAAAACAAGTTATTTACGCTTGCTGAACATTTTTACAGAACAGTTTTCTATAAATATAAAAGTAAATATAAATAAATAAAAATTGAAAACTGAATCAGTGATAAACCTCCCGTTGTCAATTTTATATTAACTAAAATTACTCACCGATAGTAAAGTTACATCAGCAAAGAGTTACAACTGAAAGTCTGCTTCAGATGTAGTATAAAAAATAGTGGAAACGACTCTAGCATCTGCATTACGATTGTTTTCTGCATTTCGCTTTGAATTTATTTTGTTCAGCAATTTTCATTGTTAATTGAAATTAATAATTGAGTGAACAAGCAAAAGGAAGGAATTCTTGGGACATGCAGTTTGAATTAATTATAACTGTGTGTGTGCGTGTCTGTGTGCAAGGATAATAAGACCCACACGTAATTCGTTTGTACTTGCAGTGTACATAGTGCATGTCAATGTGTGCGATTCCATTCTGCCTGCCATTGAAAATGTATTCACACAATGTACGTACGAATGTGTTGCTTTGGGTATTTCAATATCAGGTTCATGGCATTTCCATATCGATCCATATCTGAACCACAAAAAAAAAAAGAAAGAAAAAAAGACAGCCAAGCAGTTTAGCCAGTTGTCAGGATAAAGGATGAAGGATGAAGTTGACTGGCGCCTTGAAACAGCACCACAGATCTGAGAGATATCTGTAATACGCACACAAATTATTTTGTGTGTACACATTATCCTTGTACTTGAACGCAGCATGCACTTGGGTGCACATAACTGATACCAAAGGACACGTGACTGAGATCCCAAGACGCAATCCTGCGTCGCGCTAAATTGAAGACTATGCTAAGTTTAAACCCATAGCCAATGTTGAATACTTTAATAACTGAATATGACAACTAATTTAAAATGGAATCAATTTTACAGTACCACAGAAAAAAAAAGGAACGCATATTTTGTAAGGGTTTTAAATTAAAAGTAAAAACAAAAACATTATGCTCAAAATCGCGGCTAACCGCTACTTGTTTTTAAATAAAAAAAAAACCCCCAATAGCAATAACAATAACAGCAACCACCGCCGCACAGCATTTATAGCTTCAACAAAAACAAAACTTTTTCAAAAAGATGTTTTACTGAAAACGGGTCGCATAAAAAGTGGGGAAGGCGGAGAACTTTGAGTTCAATCGGCTTAAGCATTTCATTGTGTGTACGCAAGCTTTTTGTTGTTCGGGATCGTTATAAGTATGTTTAATAAAATTTAATAATTCTGACACACACACTCAATAGCAACAAAGCAAGGCAGTGGTGCGTTATATAATGGGCTGGCACTGCTCAAGGACGCTTGACAACGAGACGAAGACCGAAAATAGCCAGGAAACAGCAGCAGCAGTAGTAGTTCCAAGTAGCAAACCAAATATGGAGATAATAACGAAGAAGAAGAAGAAAACGAAGTAGGATGGGAAATTTATTAGACTTTTGCAATGGCCATGTACGAAGGACGAAAGACACGCAATAGTCATCTAGTAAATCAGTGGCGTTGAGAGGCAAATAAATGTAAGACTGGTTGGGGCGTGACAAATAGAAAATACTTATTGCCTTCGGCATGGACAAAAGGAAAGACCACAAAGAAAAACAAATACACACACACACAAAACGTCGCTCACATACATAGTTATGTGTGGATCGACGTTTCATGACAGTGATGCATAATTGATTAGAAAAGCAATTCGATAATTAAAAGCGATATCGATAGACACTTGTCAAGCTCCACTGATCAAAGTGAAATGCAGCAAAGCAAATCGTAATACTTGAATGTAATGTTGGGTATGTGTATGTGTTTGTATTGTGCACATGACAAAACAAAATCACCAACCAACATGGCGCCTGCAAAGAAGCATACACATATACATACATACACACACACTCTCACAGTGAAAACTTAGCATGCTTTTGAGCGCTACAGCTGCAGCTGCTTTTGTATGTTGTTATTATGGCTTGCAGTCCTAATGGAAACATCGGCAGCGACAACGCATTGTGACGTAAAAATAGAGACAATGTCGGCGTCGTTGTGACAACTTGTTTTTGTTTAGCGTAGGTACCGTTAGCGTGGGCATCACATGTGACATGCGCACTATTGGACGCCGCCTGCCTGCCTGTTAGTCTGCAAGAACAGATGTTTGCTTTTTGTGGCGTCGGAGAGCAAGTAAATCGAGAGAGTGAGAGAGACAGCAAAAGTATTAGCTTCATTTTTACAACACTATCAAAGCTAGGAAATGCTTTTTAGTTGCACCACAATGGGCTCATTAGATTAATAACCTTGCAGATGCTCATAAAAATCACGGAGGAAATTATATAGTATATTTGTTAATTAAAACTCGGCTTGTTATTAGGTAATTCTAATTATTTACTTTTTTAAAAAATGTGCACATTATCAGGCTAAAGCAAAGGAAATACAGTAGTCGCTGAATAAAAGCTTTTATTTAAGAGCTTATTACAACTTATAAATGATGATTATTTTGTCTAATCTAATTGACGAGCGTCCACTGTATGTTATTATGCAAGCTATACATATATATATTAAGCATTTACCAGATGACTAGAAATCTGGGGTTCCCTTATAAATAAAACTTACCGTTGCAAAATTTTTTTATTGTGCCAATTAGCAGATATGCCCGATGTTTCAGTATTTCTGCCCATTTCTCTTTGTTTTTATAATTAATTTTGAATTGAAAATTAGATCTTTTGTTAGTTGTTCGATTTCTATTGAGGTTTAACACTTGTTTGGCTTGCTTATTGCTGACGCCGCATATCGCATAATAATAATTGATGTAATTTCAGTAACACAAACAACTTTCAGCACACACACACACACAACCACAAACACGGCAAAACTGTTGTGAATGTATTGGTGGGGGACTAGGCGGCGGCAGCGACAGAGCGCCCCAACTCCTCCCTCCTCCTGCCTCCTCCTCCGGCAGCAGCGTTTTCTTACAGCGAACGCTTTAGCACGTTGAAGTTTTGCATTAGATTTGCCGTTTTCATATAAACAGCAAACAATTTTATTTGATTTTTGTGGAAAATTATGTATTTACTGATGTCGAACTGCCGCCGGGCCATTGCCATTGCCAATTTGATGGGACTCGCACTGAAGACTGCAGTTTTTTTCTTTGCTTCTGAGCTTCACCTTCACGTGTGGCCACAGGACATTGGTAGCGATATGTCCTTTATACTAAGAAAATGTACTAAATTTGTCATAACGGTGGCATATGAGATATTAGGGTTGCTATTTTTTTTTAAAAGGTTTGAGAAAGGTATCGATTCTTGTAACCATGATGACCATTCACAACGGTTCCTTCATTCATGTGAATGGCAGAAACATATCGAAAACACTTAACGAAAAATACCGCCGAATCAATTTTCAAAGCAGAATAAAAAATGCAGAAATTGGTAAACATAGTTTTGCTTAACTTTACATTGATTTTATTTTGTTATTATTTAACTTTTTAAAATACACACTAGAAAATTGTATAATTTTCACATATTAGTTTCACTTTACGTTAAAATATCAAAAAAATTTGTATTTTAATAATTTGTTTCGTTATTCTTAATTCAAAATGCGTTCCACAATACGAAAAATAAAATTCCCATTTTAGTTCAGTAGTTAATCCTCGAGAAGCGTGACGACTTCGAGCCATACTGTCGATCATCTCCCCGCGAGCTACCGCCGCGGTCCCGATCGAATTTATCATGTGAACGCTCACGGGAAGATTTATCCTATGTGGATATAGCAGATAAATATTAGCCAGATCACATTTATACATATAGAACCATATATTTAACTTACTCTATGGCGTTCCCGTTCGCGCAAATCGTCATCGCCATTTTGTGCTGAAAATTGCGTTAATTCTTGAATGTCCTGCATAAAATTTGGAGTTTTCTCGCCTCACCTTCGCGCCGACGCTTATGATCCCCGCTGCCGGACTCCTCGTTTCGATCCCGTTTGCGGCCCATCTTGCGATCCCTGCGCGCATCGCGCTCCTCATCCGACATCTTGTCTTTGTTGCGCTCTTTGGTCTTGAGGCCTCGCGCCTTCTTCACACTATCTACGAGCTCCTCAACCTTCTGTAATGGTACAACGTTAATAATTGGCAACAACTCACAATTTGTGCAATTTAAACGGATTGTTTTTGTTGTTGTGTAAGAAAATAAAAATATAAAACTCGAAAATAAAATTAAAATAAGTGTAGAAACAGACTACGCCTAACTAGCCACAAAACTGTCCCGCGTCCCTGCCCCATCCCTCTGTCCCCAAAGTTGATTGTCCTTTATCCCCACAACGAGCTGATCACTTACCCGTCCGCACACGAGAGGAGATCAAGATCAACGGGATTTTAACAACTAAACGCTGGTGTGCTGCATATCAAGCTGGGGAGGCTGCAGAGTCGTAAAACATCCAGCATCAAAGAGGTTTCCATTTGGTAATTTGTCGATTGTGTTTTCTTTGCCAGTTGTTGGTCCCTTGGAATAGAGATGGGTTTGTTGATTGAGTTCGGTCTTCATTTAAGCTGGATACTTTTTCGTAAGTGCTTCAGCAGTTTTTGTTTTCAGATTGTACTTCGGCTATGCTCGGATTATGGTTTTAGACACGGTTTAATCTTTTGTAGTTTTTGTTGCCTTTGATGATTTATTGATGCATTTCTTAAAACTTTTCATTGTTTTTTTTGTTTTTAATATGTTGGTAGATGATCATGTGAAGTTTTTTTCATGTCATCAAAAGATTCAACATGTTGGGTTGAATACTGCTTCAGTGGAATGCTTTACGGAATGCGTGATCCTGTTTTCAATCGTTGAATGAATTTTTTGGAACAAGTTCTCATCGTTTTGGTAGTGATATAGTTTTCAAATCGTCTAGCTGCTTCCTTCGATGTATTTTGGTGTTGTTTCGATAATTACATGTTCGCTTCTTATCCAGTTATGGATTTCTGATGATCTTCTGATGTATTTTGGAAACTTGGATTTGTCGATTGAATTAGCATTGACCTCATCAGCTTGGGAAATGTGCTCGAAGATAACGACTGCATTCGTTGGGTTACATCATCAAATGATATGGATGGATATGGTTGGAATCCTTGTTGGGATCAACTAGAGATTCAGATTTTGTTTCTCTTGACGTTAATTCGATCAGCTTCGATTAAAATGTGTCCAGGGTTTCACTTGGTTTCATAGTTGGAATTGACGCAATGATGATTTGAATTTATTTGAAAACTGTTGATCATTTTCATTTTGCCTCGTCTGCTTTGTTTTTTGTTCAGTATTCCTGGTGCAGGTGTGAATCTCTACATGGTATACAGCGACTTCCGCGACAGTATGCTCCGTTCATCTATGCCTTCCATCAGTAGTTGTTTTTGTCGTCCACTTTGCCACTTAATTAACTAACTTAGATTTAAACTACATAACAAAACAATTTGAATTGAATTGAAAAAACAAAAAACGAATCTTTCTAATAAAGCTGCCTAAAATTCAATTTCACTAAAAATATTCACACTTAAATACTAAATACAGTTCAACTGTGCGCTTATTAACTAAAAATATGGACACATTAAAACTAGGCTACTCCTTCCCCAGGAGAATTTCACTTGTTTAACTAGGTCGAGATCCGCAAGTTGTGTCCAGTAGAATTTGTTTATGTTTTTTTTTGGTGGGTTGGTTGGATGGTTGGTTCTTGAGTTGCTTTGCGTTGCGTTGCGTTGAGTTGGTCTGACATCTCGTCTGATGGAGGAGTCATTTGTGTGATTTATATTTATTATTGGTGTTAATCGCCTCTTTCGCTGATTGATCATTTTGACTCTTTCTGTTTTTTATTGTTGTCAGTTTTAATGCCCTCCGTTGTCGGGTTGTTGTCTTAGCGTACTATGTATGCAACCATATGCTACTAACCTTTGAACTTGACGACGACGATTCCATTTTACGACGTTTAGAATCTAAATTGATAGATGGATTTTGCAAATAGGATTAGTTGCATGTGATCCAGGCAAGAGTTATTAGTTTCAAGCATACCTTTATCATATTCAATTGTCTCGTGACTGCGTCGATGCTGCAGGGAACCATTGCTCTCGTTGGACACCGAACTCAGATCACGATCTCGCTGGCGTCCCTCGTACTCTTCGTAGTGGCTACGTAGATGCTCCTGGCTGCTGCTGCCGCTGCCCGTAACAAGATCCACCGTTTCGACGCCATCGTGTCGATGCTGACTGCGCTCATCGCGACGCGATAACTTCTCGCGCTTGTGGGCGCGCAGAGTGGCCGCCTCCAGCTCCTCAAGCCGCTGCGTCCTTTCCCGGGCCCGCTGCTGCAGCTCCGCCTCGGTGCGCAACTCTATGCGACCTTCTTTGTTGTTGCTCGGACGCTGCGAGCTGCGTGTGCTGCTCAAGCTGTGACGCTCCTCCCGATCCCGCTCGCGTTCCCGTTCACGTTCCAGCTCACGACTGCGTCGATGCTCGCTGCCATTGCTGCTGCTCGCGTTGTTGTTGCTGTTGTTGTTGTTGGCACCACTGCTGCTCGACTGCAATTCCTCCTTGGCATCGTTGCTGCGATGTGATTGCGTTGATCCTGTTCCTCCTCCGCTCGCATCCCGTTTACTCTCGCGTTCACGATCGCTTGTCGCCGGCGCCGAAATGGACTTTGAGATGGAAGCCACCGTTGTGGCGCTGCTCCCATCCGCTTTGCTAAGCTTCACCTCGCCTCGCACTGCGGCACCTGGAATAGAGTTGCATGGCATTAAGTTGGACTTTTTAACATTTATTTCTATACTCTTCAGGCAACTAAAAAATAAATCTCTTGAAAAACAGAACACTAACCAAGGGAATTCATAGGCTATATTACGATGGATATGGGTCATTCATCCATTCTAGTAGAGAACACAATAGTTTCCCTAAAAACAGACACCCTTCCTTACTATGTGAACGTAAAAAACATTTAAGATAGTTTATAAATGTATCTAATTTGGCTCGAAGGAATACGACAGGTAAACTCTAATAGAAATAGTATTAACTAGGATTGCGAAATGGCAGGAAATTGAGAAGAGTCCAGAATACGTCAACACTACTGGTCAAATCTAGATCAACTTACCAGCCTTAACGTCCTGCTGCTCTTTGCTACCAGCCGTCTTTTGTTCGTTGCTGTAGAAGGAAGATGAAACAGTGGCTGGTTTTGTTGGTATCATGGACGTTGTTGTTGTGGCAGTTGCAGCAGCAGCAGCTGCTGTTTTCTCCGTGGAAAGCACCTTGGCATTACCAACTGGCGATGAGGGCACACTGTCCTTGGCCGGACGCTCGGCCACCTGATGGAAATCGCTCTCCTTGAACATGTGCGGCGTCTTCAGCTTTAGCTGACCAATGTAACTGGTGGCGATGGCAAACAAATCGGGTCGCTGCGTCTTTTCCTCCTCGCGCACTTTGTCCACCTTGCGCTCAATGATCTGCTCGAGCTTGGAGAGGACCGGATAGTGCGGCAAAATGCGCATCAATATGATGAGCGCATTGCGTATCTGCATAAAGTCCTTCGAGTCCAGACAGAACACAATCGCTTTGGTGATTTTGTAGTGCCACTTGTGGCACACATGACGATAATTCTCATAGCCCACATGATCGTTGGTGTCCGAGAATTGATTGCTAACGCGGAACTTGGTCACAAAGCCGGGATAATTGGCGCACTCCTTGTTGAACACGGCTTGATCCGAATGCCAGCGCATCACCGTCTCCAGCATGGCACACAGAAAGCGGCCATAACGCGTCGCCTCACCCTCCGTGCAGGATGTCACCGAGTACGTAATGTCGCAGAAGAGCTGATGATTTACATTTTTGTTAGGTAGTAATAGCAATCAGATTTTTAGGTGGATAAACATACCCGATCGTAGCAGAGCAGCGTGGAGAAATTCGCAGTCTTCAGATTGTGTATGGTCTGAACAAACTTGGCACAATAGAGTGCATCCAGGGCAGTGAAGGTGCAGCGCGGAAAGAGGCACAACTGCAGGAACTGTGTAATTGTATCATTCTTCGCCGATTTGGCCGAACGCAACAGGAACCAGCCATCCTTCTGCTCCTGCAGCCGTTGTAGTGTCTTATCCACATGCTCATGCTGCTTCTTGCGCTCATCATTCAGTTTCTCCATGAGCGCTATATAACGCTCCTGCTCCTTTTTGTTCTTGGACTGATTCTGGAAAAGACTCGCCGATTATTTATAAACTCTCTATTAATAATATTTATTGAGGTTATTGCTTTTACCGAATCTTTGCCATCGGCTGCTTGCTGGGCCAGCTGTTTGAGCTTCCCAATCTCACGCTGATAGATCTCGTTGGGCACATGCAGGTCGTACATGCTCAGGCTCCAGAAGGTGACCAGAAATTGTGGACTGATGTCCTCCCACACTTTGGCACTGTGCAGCGGGCGCACCGACTCCACAATGGGATTCATAATCAGCTGCGTGGCGTCCAGATACTTTTGCAGCTTTTGTGTCGTTGTCAGCTTCTTTGCATTGGGATCCGCTTTGCGTAATTGATCGTATTTTTGCTGCAAGCAGAAAATATACACAAATACAAATTCTTAAATGGCATTCCAGAATAATCTCGTTAATACCTACGTTAATCTGATGCGTGAACATGGGCCGTGCGAGGAAGAATGCGACATCCGTATTGATGTGATATTCGCGCAGCATTGTGATAATCGATGGTAAGCGTTCAACATACTCATCCACCGAATATGTGGAGCCCAGAAATGTGCCAAACTGCACCAACGCATCCTGACACTGATCATACAGACTACCCACCAGCTTCAGATGACTATGTGCTGCCGTTTCGCGATAGATGACACAGTGCTTCTGCTGGGCCATCAGCAGGCAAAGTGTGACGGCCAGATCATTATTGGCCAATGCCTCCTTCAAGCGATTCGATGACTTTTTCGTGTTGCGCACCTGGCTAAAATAGCCAGCCTAATTAACAATCATACAAAATATGTGAATATTTATTGCTGGATAAGGTGTAAATTTGTACATCACCTCGCCACGCAATTGCTCGCCGCCGCAAAGTGCCTGCAGCTGATCATTGGTCATTTCCTCGCAGGACTCGACACCGGCCATTTTGTGGACGAGTTCTCGCAAAACGAGCAGATCGAGACTCTTCTGCGACTTGAGCTGATTGGCGACATACTGTAGCAGGCCGCTCATCTCGATACTGTACTTTTTGTAGATGTTGCCACAGAACGAGGCGAGACTTTGCAGCCACAGTGAGAGCGATGTGCCATCGTCCTTAAACCGACCACGACCCGTCATTGTCAGGGACTCAATGATGCAGTAGCCAAGGCAGTCAAATGATAAATTTGTCAAATATTTGAGCATATCGCAAACGGGTCCAATTAAATTATCATACATTTGGATCTGCACAAGGATCTAAAAAAAATACGAAAAGAGCATATATGTAATTTGTGTTGGAGTTGATAAGGATTTATATTTATAGTTACATAATCAAAGAGCAGCCCAGGCGCACAGTGGCTGTACTTGCCGACTAGTCGTCCTAGCGGTTTGACATTCTCCTTGCTGACGCGCTTCATCAGCGCCTTGATGTCCCGCTGCGCCAGACCACAACGACGTATCAGATTCGGATGCAACTGATAGCTATCGTTCTTCCAGCGTCCATACAGACTGTATCGCAAGTGATATGGAAAGAATTTGAGTACGGACCAAATCTCCTCGGACATAGGACAATTGCTGTCCAAATAGAGTAGCGAGGGCAATATGCACGCATCCAGGCAGCTGATGATGTCATAGTACTGCTGCTCCTGATCAGTATTCGGCGGCGGTACATTCAAACTGTCCACGCCCATGTCGAGCAATACGCTGCCCATGATCCGCACCAGTTTGTACATCAGAATCGTGTCGCAGTGCATCGCCGGACCCAAAACATTCGCCATCGGCCACGTATACTTGCGTAGATCGGAAAATTCGCGCACCTGCATCTTGGCCACCAGGCTGGCATCATCGTACAGACGATTGCGACTGGGTTTGCGGCCGGCGGGCGCTTTGAAGCATCTCTTGTAGTAAATATGCTCGACGGAAAGATGCACAAGCTCGACAATGGCACGTGCAATTGGATCTTGCACCACAACCGATTGATCCGGCAGCTTTTGTATAATTTTGTACGCATTCTCCCAGTCGCCAACCTTAAGCAGCGCCTCGCATAGACCAAACTTTTGATTAGCATTGTATTTGTCCTGTGGAAAGCATAAATGATAACTGAGATTCTTTATGATTCTTTCTGAAAGTTCATGCAAACCTCATCGAATTTCTTAATTGTAGGTGGTGCTGGAGGTTCCTTGTCGTCATCTTTTTTGTTGGTGGAGATCACATGAAGTTTGCGCACCATTTCCCTGGCCTCGGCCAATTCCTCATCCCAATTTGCACGTATGCTGCCATCGTTGGGCGCCAGCCACACATAAATATCGTTTAGCTCGATAACGCCATGCTTCAGGAGCAGTGCACAGACATGGTGCAAGGAGCGAGGCGTGCGCGACGCCTTAAAATGGCAGAATTTGTAGCCAAGTACTTCGCATATTATGGAGCCAGTGGGCATATAGCTGCGTAGCAACGGTATAAATAGCTTCCAGCGATCGGGTCGCGTCTCAAAGGATTCAATTATGATATCCAGCACACGATTCGGATCCAGATTAAAGCAACCTTCAAATCGACCATATAAATCAGGTATACAAATTAAAATTAAATATAATGTGTTACCTATCAGTGATTTGATGATGTCCATGATGACATCGGGTGTTGTGTGCTGCTCAAAATCTTGATTCATTTCTGTGATCAGCTTGGCAAAGCCCTCGCTCTCCTCGCGAAAGAGATTAAAACGCCTCTGCTTATAGCTGTAAAATATAAGAATATAACTGCTTAACTATCGAATTGTCAAACTTAAAACACCGCACTTACTATAATTTAGTTTTCACTTTGATGAATTTGGTGTAGAAACTTTTGTTCTTCACAATGCCCACTTCTTGGAGCGTATCAATTTCCAGTCGCTCCTTCAGCAATGCCTCTGGCAGCACTTTGTCCAGATCCTTGACAATTTGCACAAATCCATGTCGCTCTTCCTGCAGTCCCTCGGTCATCAGCGATGTCTCGCTGTCCAATATATTCACCACATCCAATATGAGACTAGGAAATTCCTTGTGCAGTGCCTAAAATAAAAAACAAAATAAACAAAATTAATTTAAATTTAGCTTGTTAGTTTTTAGCCAAGACTTACGACCACATCGGTGAGCACATGCAGCACAATATCCTTTTTGAGCTTGAAGCGAAGTGCTTGCCATAGCAGCTCATAGATGGCATTTGAAATGCCCTGTTTAAATGCGCCATGCTTATCAAAGACTGGACTTTCCGGGCTCTCCTGTAGTTGTTGCTTCAGGTATTTTATGCTGAGCGAGAAATGCACAAAATTAATACCCACTAAATTATAATAATAGTGTACACACAATTCACTTCTGCCCGTTTTATCGAAATGCTTGAATATATCAACGTTGAATAAAGTCTCTCCTCCTCCACCCCCTGTTCCTGCTCCACCTCCTCCTGCTCCATTCGCACTCATCGTGGTCGCTACTGCATCTGCCCCCAATGTTGTTGTTGTTGTAGCCGATGTCTCGGCCGACGTCGGCGCCGCATCACTATCTAGCGTCCCCGTCACACTGTGACTTTTGGACAGTTTCTTCAAGCGCCGCATGCAAGCTATTTGTGAACACACGCGGGTAACACTTTCTTTACTTCTTTTAGTTACCAACTATTCTGGTTTATTGAAAGATTTTACAAATTTTCACACTTTTCTCCGCCTTTTTGAGTATGAGAGATGTGTATGGAGAATAAGCTTATCGATAGACATCTATCGAACCAGGGCTGCAACGAATCAGCAGGGTTGCTCTTTGAACGCGTACTAAAAAAGAATGGTATGCTGTTCACTAATCAAATCGGCACACATTTTAAGTCTTTTAAAACACACATATTTAATAAAAATTGCTTTAAAGTGCACATAAATGTGAGAGAATATTGCATGTTTACTTAATTGCTATAGACGTAGACATAGATCTGAGCGTGATGTTTTGTTTCATAACATTAGAAACGCGGCTTAAACGTTGCCGGATATTGATTGAAGCGCGGACGAAGCGCGGCATTTGATTTTTCAAATTTGTCGCCCGTCTGACCCAAAATGACGCCTTCAGTCGCCTTGCCGCCGTCCTTGAGATTAGCTTGCGATGAGCTCGCCTCGGCCACGTCGATAATTCGAGGATTCTTGCGATATCTGTACCACCAGTATTCAAAGACGAGCGTAATGCAGGCCATGCCAATACCCACAAAGATGACAATAAAGACTCCTCCAATATTTTGTATGGATATGCCATCCGACTGATCCTCCGGTTTCTCACAGTTGGCCTGCGCCTCATCGTTCTTCCACCATTTCTCCTTGAGCTTCTCCAGCTGCCGCTTGTTCAGCAATGTCAAAATGCTGGTAGGCAAATGTAAATATTTAGAATCCTTAGTAATCATCATCATGAGAACTTACGCATTATTAAATTGATCCTTAAGATGTGAACCCTGTTGGACGGCAATCGCATACGGTTTGCGCGAGAACTCCTCTCCGACTACCTGCAGATCGCAATTGGTTAACTGCAAATATCGGATATCTGTTGCATCTCCGAGAAATGCAAATCCCGTCGCTGTGGAGGAATTGCGCACACGCTTCACTGCATCCTCGAGGCTGGCGGGCAGACCCGCCTCCTGCATAGCCTGCCACATTTTTGTATACTTATCGCTCACTGGATAATCCCAGACGGCCAACTTGGATCGCTCTAGCGGCGTCAATGAATCGTTCAGCGACAAATCTTTCCAGATCTCATAAAACATTTGCTCAATATTCGCCATGCGATCAAAATAGGTCATCGCCGCGGACCCATTTAGGGGAGCATAGAGAATCTTGTACTGTTTGGCCAGATCATCGAGTGACTCCACAGGAGTGTCCAAACGCGACACAGTCAAAAAGGCAGCCAAATTAGCCGTATACGAAGCAATGATGATAAAGCTACCGGTCAATATTAAAAAATTAACAAAAATGGCAACTAATTATTAAAATATTATTTTCAGTTACCCACCCAAAAAGCCACCAAGTGGCTGCCACCAAACGACCCGATAGATTCTTGGGAGCCTCACCACCACCCTGCGGCGTCAACGAAGTCATGCAGAACCAAAGGCACTCCTTCAGATTAAACTCGCGCTTCTCCTCATCGTCTTTGTACTTCTCGCGGTTGTTCTGGTAGCTGTAGGGGCTCCAGCGATCGAAGACCCACATGAGAAAGCTGGTAAAGAAATAAGCAGCCAGAATGCACAGCCAGACATTCGTCTCGAGCACGGTGAGAAACTTGAACAGCGAACTGGGCGAACTGGGACGTTGCATCATAATGGTGATGCCAACCAGATCGTAATATGGCACAGTGAAATCAATCACAATTTCCCGCTCTGCCATAACGGACATGCTGCCAAGTCCAATATCGGCCTGTTTGTCAATCAATTTCTTCACAATCCCATTCCATTCGCCCTTCTCATCCATATTGCCAAACTTGCCATCCTCAACCTCTTGAATCTCATAGTCAAAGTGCACTATTGCCGCAATCTCATTGATCAAATCGATACAGTATCCCTTGTAGCCCTTCGGTGCGGTCTCATCGCGTATTATAAAGGGTGCTTGCTGTAATTAAGATCAATTATTAAATTAGAATATGGCACCTTAATTCTAGCTTATAGTAAAAGAAGTTAAATTTTTCCTAAAATATATTTTTTTATTTCATTAAAAAGAAGCAAAAGTTTACAATTGGTTCATAGAAAATAAATTTGATCGTATAGAATTGACTAGGACTTGTAAAATTGTATACTTAGTTTGTAGACTATTCATTTATTTGCCATTATAAAGAATTTACAAAAGTTGCAACAGCAGCAAAAACCATTAATTTGCTTACATCTAGTTTATACATAAATAGCTTGATTGAAATGCTGATAGCGCAAAAGCTTTCAATAAATAATAAATATTTTCCACAAATATATTTTCTTAGGCAACAGTGGATATCAGGCTAGCCAGAGAAATTACTCAGGATAAACTCTTTTATAGATAACACTTACCACAACAGTAAATATGCGATAGACCGTATCTGCGGTCAGGTTCTGCATTTGCTGCTCATCCTTGACGATGAGCGGGGAGTCGAGACCAGCTGTCCAGGTGCCAATCGATTTGCTGTTGACCGAACTGCCGCCACGAATTTGAAGCACATTTATGTCCATTTCAAATTTCATATAGCTGAAGCCATTAAATGGCTTGCGAGATTGCGTGACCAGCTCGAAAGAACCATAGGACGTTGGTTCGCTAACCTGTGCGAGCGCATTTTGTAAACAATAATTACACATAATTGATGGAGCGCAAGGGGTTTCTCCTTTTAAACTCTAAACCGTGTACACACCTGTGTAAAAAACTGTCTCAGATCAATATTGCGTTCAGGTGTATTGCCACCCTGGAAGTCGTCACACTTCAAATACTCCATGTCCTTTGGCCAGGCGCCTGACTGCAGCATTTCTCTAACATAATTAATAAGATATTTAATGTGTCAAAAAAAAAAAACCATAGACATAATATATTATTATCCAATAATAATAAAGAAAGTCAATTAAATGTGGTGACCACAAAAATATAATCAGTTAAGACTAATTTTCTAACGTTGTTCTCAAATTTAACAAGCACTCAACTCAATAGTTGTTCTCAGGATATTTATGTCAATAATCTATTATATTTGTCACCAGAGAAGAAAGTTACTTTTCGTGTCTAAATATATATCAGTCGACACAGAAGAATCCAAATATATATTTAACTTAAATGGTTCAAAAAGTTGTTGTGTGGCTCTGGGAAATACAGAAAAAACCCAATCAGCCCCAAAAAAAAGTTAGTTATGATGTCCAACCACAAATGCTTGCGAAAGACTTTAAAATTTGAGTTCTTAATGATAGAAATAGAGACCTTGAATTAATTATACGATTAAATCTATTATAATCATTACAAAGAGTAATGTAGTAGTAAAATAGCGGGTAGCTAGGAACAGAAAAATGTATTTGGCTTAATAGAGCAGTAATCGAATTCACTTTTTAGTAATTTAACTACAAACAAAAAAATGTTTAAAATGGTTAATAAGTTCAATAAATAGGAGTCTATGCAGGTATTAAATAATAAAAGTAAACAATTGATTCCAATCTGCTTTAATGATTCGGGTATTGTGGAGACTACACACAAGATCCGTATTCCACAATACAAAGGAAATGAAGAGTATATGTGTCCTATAATGGTCATAAAATTCAATGAATAAACGCCTGAATGGCTTTGTTGTCAGTCAATTTAATGTGACTATCGAATTTTAAATGAAGGTCAAAAAGTAAACCTAATCGTTAGATCTTTAATAATAATAATCAAACTCACTTAATAGCCAAAAAGCTGCGCAATGCCAGATCAAAATAGAAGGCTGATGCCAGCTGCGGTTCCTCATTCAGATTGAATGTCGTGCGCAGCAGGCCCAACCGATCACGATATTGTGTGAATGCCATCGGTTTCATGAACATAATCGTAGCATTATCCCGCTGACTGCTGACTTCGCCCTCGCTCTGCGTGATTGCGTGCCAGGCGAAATTGCGCTCAAAGTAGGCTGGTTTCACGGACTCGAGGACCAAGCGTATGGACTGCAGGTTGCCCAGGATGAAAAAGTTATTAATGTCCAGATTGCGCAGCTTCTCAATTTGCTCCTCCCGCTCCCGTTTCCCATCCTTGGCAATGGCCGTGATAACGTGCCGCGTCTGAATATTTTGCAGCAAGGACTTGTATTTATGATCCATGACAAAAGTGTCATCATAAAGAATGGCCGCTGAAGTAATAACCAAGTAATAATGTATTGAGAATTACATATTTACAACCAGAAAAATGTGCAATCCCTTAGTTTAGATCAAATCCTTTAAAAATTTCAGAGACAAGTAATGCAATTTACTCAAAATAAATTATATTAATTTATTTAAAACAATAAAATGCTTGTATATGTGAAATTTTAAAATACCTATTTTTATTAATAATATAAGCAACAAAATTTTAGAAAAATGTGCCCTGTAATTAAGAAAATTACTGGTTTTTAGAATAATACTTTCTGAATAAGGTGAGTTGCTCTCGTCGCCAAAAGTATGGCAAATTTCTAAAATGCATGGAGATTTCTTATCTGAGTGTATGTATTACTAACCATTGGTAATGTTCAGCTGCTTGACAATGCTCCTAATTGCCTCGGGTATTATGTCGGCTGGCGGCATTACTTGCAGCAGATACTTTTGCTTGGATTCATCCAGATCGCGCCACTGCCTCAAATCGCCCTCTTGGCCATAGGAGGCGCTAATTGTGGGCAAACCCAGTGCCTGGGTAAAGCTCTTGACCGTTTCTGAGGAAACTCCAGATTTTGTAGTGTCCAGTATTAAATGTGGCGTTTGTTTCTTTTCAATGCTATCCACATACTTGGTGCAAACTGAAAAGTATAGCAATGAGTTTATATTAGAAATGGAATTGGGTGAATTGAATTTTCATATTTAGCTTATATATATTATTATCTCTAAAAAACTTACTTGCTTCCAGCAATATTTTGGCATCCGTTTTATTCGCCTCAATGGATTCAATTTGCACCGATAAGCCATAGCTGGGATTCTTCTTCAGATAGGTAAGGACGACCTCAATGGCCTTCGTAGCTGGCTCATTATCCACCTCATTTATAAAAACTGTTAAGGACACGACATTACTATTACACATACATAAACATACAGTACATACATTGTTTGCATTGTCAACCCAAAAAGCACTCAGCCACTGAACCACCCAACCACTTTATGCTTAATGAGTTTACACAAGTCCATAGCCCTATTAATTAGAATTGCTTTCAAATCTATCGATTTATCACTCACACACATTAATATTTTGACTGGTCTGAGCGTTGGCGATTTTCAGATGGTTTACAATTTGCAGCCATGTCCACAACAACCATAAATATTTTGAAGTCTTCAACATTATCGCCAGGACCGTACATTGACCACACGCCACGAACCACAAATGACAACTGAAAACACGATTTGGAAGACATCGCAGAGCTTTCAACGAGCCAATGTGTGGACATATGTGTATCCTTGGTGATAATCAATTGGTTGACCACACAATCTAATATATGGTTCGTGCCCAATGCATAAGCGCTAATTGGCAACACCTCGCCCCATAATAAAGGGGATATGGGTCAGTGATTCGCCGACTTCACGTGAACACCATATACGTGTTCCTGACTTTGGTATTTATCCTGATTAGGATATAGGTATCCGGGAATGAATGCCAATCAAATGCTAAATTTATATGCCATGTCATGATCAGAGATATATGCTTTTTCAAAAAATTTTTAGCTTTAACCACTCTATGGCAGTGGAAAACTTGCTGGCGAATTTTAAAACCAGAAACGACTTGTTCTATAAATCACATTTATCATATTTATAGAACATGTTGATGCTGATTTTTATTTCAATTTGTATTTTATATATAATATAATTAACCAGTGCATATATAGAAACTCGATTCACGTGACGAAAATACAAAAAATTGTATTACATTTTATTTATATATGAAACGTTTTTGATGCCCAGCGTAAATAATAATTGTCATTGGCGCACTTAAAAAAAAAGAATCCCCCCGCAAAAATCTGACGCTATCAATCAATTATTCAGCTAGTGGGCGTAATCTTAAATACAAACATTAGATAAGTAGCTACTAGTTGCTGGCGACTAGCGTGCATTGTCATTATGCGTAAGTTTAGGTCTAAAGTAAGCTTTAACATACACAGTTCTCGATCGCAGTACATGGTTGCAGTAAATATATAAATATACATATCAATTTACATATATATATATACGTAGATAATAGAGGCCTATGCTATGTGTGTGTATATGCATATAAAATCTCACAAATTCCAGTCATCTGGGCCCGACTCCTCGTGCACAATGATGGGTGTGCGTGGCGCCCCGGGCACAGGTGTGGGCACCAGCGGCACATTACTATGCATGCCGGATCCGCCAAAGAATGGCGGAGGCCTAAAGCTCGTGGGCGTCGCTGCATTAGAGCTGTGCGTCGATGACGCCGACGAATCACGCACACGCGCAGCATCAAAAACAGGAGGTTGAGCGTAGCGATAATGCTGCCCCGACTGCTGGCCGGGCTGTGGCGTCCTGGAGCGCGAATGCGACTGCTCCCGTCGGGCCATCATTTCGTGTTGGCGCTGCTGTTGCCGTATATGCTGCTGTTTTTTCAGTAACAGCTCCTCGCGCTGCTGCTGGCGCTGCTGCTCCATCTGCTTGCGCTGCTGGGCCAGCAGCCGATTCGTTTTGCTCCACGGATTGCCGCCAAAGCACATGTTCGATATGAACACCACCGGCGAGAAGAGACGCAATGAAAATTGGCTAAAATAAAAGGAAGACAACTTTAAGCAAAAGATCTTTACTTCCGTTAAAATACTTACGTGGTATCCACAATGGGCTTGGCCTCATTGCCGCTGAGTATGAAGAGCGGAAAGAATATGGAAAAGATGCAGCTGCTGACAATCAGCGAGCTGGACATATTTGTCAGCACTGTCAGCGGTATGCCGAAGCCAAAGAAATATGGCCAATTCTTCTCAATATAGGTGAGGCGACGGTGTAGCTCCCATCCCATGTTGAACCATTTGTACTCGAACGAGTACAGAGAATAGAGCAGGCACAAGTGTATAAAGCACAGCGAGGAGCCCACGTATTTCACCGGCACCAGATTAACCAGCATGCTCTGCACTAGGAACAGCATTTGCACCACCATGCTAAACAGGAAGTCAGCGACCAGTTTACTGATGCCAGGTATCAACTGTGGTCGTCCCTTACGCACCCGATACGCTGCATTGGCAATGTCCGCGAACCATAGCGAGCTGACCACCTTGGACAGCATGAAAATGGGCAGCACCCACATCATACCAAATATCAGCGACAATATTGGATGCAGCCAGCTCCACACAAAGGGCAGTGTATCCGATTGTTTGCCATAGAAAATGGTCAACGAGAATTTAAGCGTCGGCAGCAGCACATTCTCGAAGAGCACAATGCTCAGCCAGGTGAAGCCGCCATTTAGCAGGCAGCATTTAAATAATTTCTTTGCGATTTTCTTCTCGCTGCAAATGCGTAATAAAAATTGAATTAGTAATGCGCTATTGTTAGGGGCACTCAATAATCTAGAAAAATAAATGTGAAAGGTAGGTTTTAAATTTTTCTGGTTCAAAAAATAAAAATAAAAAAAAACACCTGCAATTGTACAGTTAAAAAACGACAACAGATTATCGAAAAATATTTATCGACCATATTTAATAATCATAATCGATTGATAGAGTGCCCCTTCTTTCCTATGGTATACTCACGCTTGCGGCTGTGGCTTCTCCGATGGCTTCTTCTGCAAAATCTTCTCGAGTGTTCGCTCATCGGAGTTGCACTCCGCCCGCTTGACATACTCCTCTCGCATCATTGCTGCCGCCGAGCTGGGCACTGGCGATGTTGAACGTGTCTGCTGTGATTGCTTGAAGTGATCTCTGTCCATTCGTCGCAGCTGGCGCATTGTTTCCAGCTCCGCATTCTGTCTGGCAACCTCGTTGTCTATGTGCAGCACCAGCGTCATGCCGCGTATGCTGTCCCACAGCCCATACATAATGCCCAGCGCGATGTTCTACAAAAAAAAAAAAAAAAAAAACACATACAAATCCGAACATATGTAAATTTACAATTTTTATTTGACATACATACATATAAATTATGAATATATGCATAGTTACGCACCTTTATCGCTGCCATCTGCTGTGTGTGTAATCTTGTTTCTAGCCAACACTAATTGGTATTATTACGACTTTTGTGAGCATTACAAAAATAGATGCGTCTTTGTATTTACAGTTTTACAGTGATGTTTGAAACGTTTTGTTTCCGTATAAATTTGCGATGTTGCTATGACATTATTTCATAGTAACTCAAAATCTCAGTTTATACGATGAAAGCGACGTCATTAGCAGGCATAGTACATAGGTTCAGAAATACAGTTTTTTGTTGCACTTTTAATCCTTCCTGTTGCGTGACAGCCAATGTTTAATCTGTTTTATGATTCATCAATTTTTAACCTTATACCATATATATATTTATGTATGAAATTTATTATCAAAGTGCTTACCCAATGATAATGCAAAACAATCGTGCACTTGCAATGAACGATTGATAACAAATCGAGCATTGTCTATCGATTGTGTGTGATTGGAGTGATCGAACTGGTTCACATAGCTTGGCCCAAACGAAAATTAAAAATTGAACGTTAGTTAAGTTTCTCCGTTCGCGGAAAACAGGTAGGAGGTCGCAACAGCTAAAATTTCAGGGTTGGTCATTTTTTGCCAGATGAAAAACGGTGCTTACTTGTTGAGCATTTTTCCTGTGTGTGGGTGTGAATCGATTGTGTTTGTTTTGAAATTGTAAGAATAACAGCAATGATATGTTAATTTATTTTGCGGCTTTCAGTGGCACTTTTCAAATCGTGACTCGCGCGCGCGTTATTCTAAATTCAAAACAAACGCAAATCATGCGCTGATTAAAAATGTTATTATTGTGTATGACGTGCGTTGATAAAAGGCTTTGTGTATCCTCAATGCCAATGTAAACATGTACAATTGAATGTTTGCATATATTTCGTGGCTTCCCAATACGCAAATAATTGGAAGCTTAGTGAAATTTTAAATCAGGTGTCAGGTCAATTAATGCCTTGCTAAAGCAGCGCACAATGCATGCACTTAACTGATTAGCAAAAATGTTGACAAGATTCTGTTTGTTTGACTTAACCCTCACACAACCCACACACACACACACATGCAGCTTGTGTGAAATGAGACAAATTTCCATATCACTTTTCATTGCAGATTAACAACTGGAACCTGCGACAAGGCAAACCCCAAAAACAACCCCCACCAAAACCTGATAGTGCGTCTCAACTTGCACTGAAATAATCAATAATAAAACAACAAACAACAACACCATCCATCAAATACATTGGCATAATGTTGGCCTGTAATAAAAAGCACTAATAAAGGGCAGCTGCCCCAACCGCCCTGCTCTCTTGGCCTTACCCAGAACTCAAATAAAATCCTGAGACAGCTCTCTCCAATAGTGTTCAGAGATAACCGCGCGCTAATCATTCTTTGGCATTTGCAAAAGTCAATTTAATTCAACGCACTTCTCTAAAAAAAAAAAACAACATGTCGAGGGAGGAACGTTTGCCAATTGTGGAATGTGCCTCGAGCAGCAGTGGGGAGGATGAGGCAAAGCCAGTTGTGCGTAGGCGTAGCACAAGGGACACCGAACAATTGGCTGTGCCTTTGAGCAAGCCGGGCTGCTGTGATCCCAGCAGTGCTCCCCACCGATTTTTGGCCTTGGTTTTTATGTGCCTGCTGGGATTTGGTGAGTTGACGTTGGAGATTTCGAGATAAAATATTGTCTTGCATTTTTAATAGTTTAAAATTAATATATATTTATTTTATTTATTATACGCAGGTTCCTATTTTTGCTATGATAATCCCGGCGCACTGCAGGATGTCTTTCAGAAGGAGCTGCATTTGAATGCCACCGAATATACATTCATCTATTCCATCTACTCGTGGCCAAATGTTGTGCTCTGCTTTGTTGGTGGCTTTCTCATCGATCGCGTCTTTGGCATACGATTGGGCACCATTATCTATATGACCATAGTGCTGCTGGGTCAATTGATTTTCGCCACTGGTAGCCTGATGGGTCAATTTTGGCTAATGATTGTCGGCCGCTTTGTGTTTGGCATTGGCGCCGAGTCTTTGGCCGTTGCCCAGAACAGCTATGCAGTGCTCTGGTTCAAGGGCAAGGAGCTGAACATGGTCTTTGGCCTGCAGCTGTCTGTGGCACGTTTCGGTAGCACTGTCAATTTTTGGATTATGCAACCGCTATACTCCTATGTGTCCAAATTCTATGACGGTTATACTGGCCTGGGCATCACATTGTTTCTGGCCGCGACCACCTGCGTCATGTCATTGCTATGCACACTTATACTGGGTAAGTGGTTAATCTTTATAAATCTTTTTAATCAGTTTTATATAAATCAATTATTGATATATATTATTGTTTTAGGCTGGATGGACAAACGCGCCGAACGCATACTAAAGCGAAATAATAATCCTGGCGGTGAGATTACCAAGCTCAGCGATGTAATGTCATTCAAACTGGACTTCTGGATGGTATCGGTCGTTTGTGTCGCCTACTATGTGGCCATCTTTCCATTTGTGGCCCTCGGCCAGACATTCTTCACAACCAATTTCCAGCTGACGCCCGAACAGGCCAACAATGTCAATTCGATTGTGTATTTTATCTCAGCGATTGCATCGCCGCTATTTGGTTATATCATCGATCGTGTAGGACGCAATGTCACTTGGGTGTTTCTGGCCACAATTGCAACGCTCGTGGCGCACATGTTGCTCACTTTCAGCCATTTGAATCCGTATATTGCCATGGCGGTTATGGGCTTGTCCTATTCGATGCTGGCTGCCAGTTTGTGGCCCTTGGTGGCTCTCATTGTGCCCGAATATCAACTGGGTACGGCATATGGCTTGTAAGTGAAATCAATTAAATATATATATATATTTTATCTTTAAAAAAAAATGCATTTAATCTAATTAGAAGTGATAGATCATACTGCCAGATATAACCCTACTTATTAAGTAGATAGAATTTGTTTTAATTTATAATACACAATCTATAAATTAAAAATGATTATACACACTATATATTTATACTATAAAATTTAACCATAGCTGCCAGTCGGTGCAAAATCTGGGCCTAGCTGTGGTCACAATTCTTGCTGGCCTCATTGTGGATAGCAGTGGCGGTAGTCACTTCTGGCTGCAGCTCTTCTTTATGCTCTTCCTAATTAGTAAGTAATGAATGCACTTACTTAATCACCTGCACTAATCAATAATATTTTTGTTCACGCAGTTTCACTGTTGGCAACATGCGCAATCTGGACCTATGATCGGAAGCACCAGGGCAATCTGAATATGTCGCCGGCTCAGCGTGCCACATATCATACATCAATGTACGTGAATATTGAGTCTAGTTCGTGAGCAAGCTATCGATGTTGTGTGTATATTGGTGTATTGATATTGTGTGTGTATCTAAAACTATATTTTCGCCGGTTGGTTCGAGCACTTAACTAATCTCCACATTCTTCTTTCCAAAATGCTAACGAAAAAAGCTCAACGCATCGGCGCACTATGGATCGACGGCCTCTATTGGGCAAATAAAGAATATACAAATAATATATATATATATACATATACATATACATATATACTATATACGATAACCAATGTGATGTTGTTTACCAAAATATGTTTCTCTTCGCACACATTCGAAATAGTCGCACAATATTTTGTTTGATTTATAAGTGTACCTTTGACGCTAACATATCAAATCATATCAAAATTGAAACTATTGTTATAATGTGTTAACATTTTGATGATATTTGTGTATAAATGTTATGAGCCCGTTGCCAAAGATAAATGTTTAAATAAAAATTATACATATCCTAGCGAAAATCGAGCCTTTTCTTTTGCGTGAGGAAAATAAAATGGTGTATTGATATTTATTCAATTTATATGTATTTGCATATGTGAACGATTTCCATTTGTCGAAAGTATATAATTTATAATAAATTAAATAAATTAGCTAAAACATAAACAGAAATTCCAAAATGTTGGAGTGTTAAATATAGAAACTAAAAAAGACACAAACGTTTCCACAACGCATTGGACTAGAGAAAATTAAAATACAATTATTGCACAAGATTAAAAACAAAACAAAATTAATTATGAAAACTACAATCGTTTTTTTTTTTCGTTTTTGAGAAGTTATCTAGTACATTCAAAAGTTGGATGATTGAAATTAGATACATATGAGAAAATAAAAATATCGATTTATTATTTTTCTTTGTTTTTACTATTTGAATAGAAATGCATTTACGTTCATTTGTTGTTGTTAATTTTCGAACCGCTTTTCGTCGGATTGTGAGTAATGCCGTTTTCAACGAGCGTTCCATCAATTAGCTGCATTTTGTTATTATCATAGTAAGCATATTATATTAGTATGTATATTCATCGTTTTTTAAGTTTAACTAAAAGCATCGTTATATTGAAAGATAGTTTGGTTCTTGGTTTTTTTTTTCATATATAAATCGTCGTACTTTTTTTTTTTGTTTTTGTATAGCTCCTAACTAAGTATTTAGAATTTATTCCATTTGATTTTATTTGGTCGTTTATAATATATTAAGAAATGTACGCGACACGCTAAAGCTAAAAGCATAGTAAAAAAAACAGAAAAATTGTTCGTGTGTAGTTTGACATGATTTAGGGACTTGATGAAACCCTAATTGAGTTATATATCTAAGGCACACACATTAACATTCGCTATTGCCAGATCTGTTGTTTGCTCTTTCTTATTCACAAAAAAACAAATCAATATCTGTAAATCGATCATTTATATGTTCAAGTAATGTGCTCGCGTGTTTCTTGATTTCCTTCTCAGTTTCTGTTATTCGTCCACATTTTCAGTGTCGTCGGCGGCATCAATATTTCGTTTGGTGGCACTCTGAATGCTGGCGAGATATTTCTCACCATCAAAACGCTGGCTCTCATCATGTAGATCCTGTGCAAAGTAGAGTAATGTATATCAATTAAAAAAGGATGCATAATAAACTATACCTTTTTTTTTACCTTGTATATATATGTACAAAACTAAACAAAATGATGTGTGTGTGTTTGTGTGTTATGGGGTGTATTGAAATTTACAAATAGTTAAAAGCCAAGCATTTCGACTTTGCAAGTCAGACTTTTTTTTTTATTATTTTACATATGCATGTGTATAATGTATATATAAATTTTAAAATGGGTTATGCTTGAAAAAACGCTTACAACTAAGTTTTTGTTACACTTAAGCCTAAAAAAATTATGCAATTGCAATTGTTAATTAGTCTTTGTTAAACATTAATTACAGTGTATGTGTGTGTTTTGCTTTGTTTGTAAGAACAAATATATAAGAGGTGTGTATGTATGTGTGTGTGTGTGTGTGTGGTTATGTGTGTGTTAATATGGATATTAATTAAGGTTGACCGGCAACTTTAGAATAAGCTTAGCGAACACTAAATCTGCTTCACAGCCAAAATACAGATTCCTTTCTTTTTTTGTTGTTGTCAAATTACAAATTAATTTTTAATTTGCTTTTTCACTTTTCTTTTTGTATATTTTCAATTTTACATTAATATTTCGAGCCCAAGATCAGAAAATTGTTGCGTTTTGTTTTATATTTAATAATACTGGGATTAATATCTTAATGATTGATGTCAAATGTAAAAATTGCTTATTCGAATTAATTAAGCGTATGATTTGATAAAAAAAGAAGCTTTACATAAGAAAATTGCTTTACGAAAACGAAATGATTAAAATACGAATATGAATGAAATTTAGATAATCGCACGATTGTTATTATTGAGCTCCTCATTGGAGCATGTATCACACATGGCTAGGCAGAGCTCATCGATTTCGCTATAGCGCTGGAAAACAGCTTTTGTTTGATTGCGACATTTGCCCGATGAAGATGCGCCCATTGTATTTGTTATAATTTGCAATTGCTTGTTATATAACTTACGATCAGATTCTAAGGATGGCTTGCGATTAATGATCTGAGCATTATCACCACGTTCACATGAGATTAGCTTTCGTGCACTTAAACTATCGAGCGTTACACTTATGGTCTTTAATTGTGGTGCTTGCTTGCTGCTGTTGTTAGTTATTAGAATTTGATTGCTAACGATTCGATTATTGCTGGGTTCGCCATCTTCATTGACGGAAGCTGACATTTCCGCAGTTGTTGATGTTGTTTTTGTGGATATTATTGTTGTTAATGACGAACTATGTGCAAGGTGGGTGATATCAGCACTGGGCGAACTTGTTGAAGTAGCAATAAAGTGCTGGTCAACGGGTTGAATTACCTTGTTGCGTAGAATCGATGGCACCGTTTCCACCATTTTAACCCACTCGGTGGGTAGCGCCCAAGCATGCGGACTCTTTGAATAGTACATCAAATGTTCAATATCATACGAGACGCGTGCTGCGAATGGAAAACCAAAAAGGAAAATTAGATTTATCCTTAATAAGTTGGCATGCGATGAAATTTTTACAGGTATTCGTCTTTAGCAGATTGGCGGCGCGCTCTTCCTCGAGTTTTTCGCGCAGTGCCTTCGCTTCCGGCGTGGACTCCTTGCGTGAGAAGTGACTGCGTCGCGAACGTGCCAGGCCATTGCTACTTCCATTGGACTCGACAAACACTTCATCATCGCCATCGCCATTGTTGTTGCCCTGCCCACCGACATAGTTGAGATTGATGCCACTGTCAGCCAACGGCAAAGCGTTGCCCATCATAAACTGTGGTGGCCCCGAGCCGGGCAGCGGTGTGGAAGGCGTTGTGACCGGACTGACCAGCGAGGTGCCATCAAAGGCAGCGCCCGCTTCAATGGATGCCAAGAACTCGGAGCTGCTGAAGTAGTCGTCCAACACAAGTTTGGCCACCTGCAGCAAGGGGAAATTAGATTAGTCAGGTGAGCTGGAGGAGTTATTTAATTTATACGTTTCACTTACGCGAACGAGCTCGCAGCAGCCGCCGGTGATCTTGATGAGATGCTGGCCCACATTGACCGTGAATTTGTATTCACCTACGGAAGCATCATTTGTGGAATATGAATGCATAAGCAGCTGTTGATTCGGTCGCATAACTTTACCGGCAGCAGCTGTTGCCGCTGCAGCAGCCTGCTGCTGATGGTGCTGCTGATGTTGCTGTTGATGGTGGTGGTGGTGGTGCTGTTGCTGCTGCGACATTTGCTGTGCAGCCGCTGCTGCTGCTGTGGCAGTCATGAAATTCTGTGCCGAATTGAAGCTCAAGCGATTGGCCAAACTGCTGCTGACGCCGCCAGCACCTGGAGTGCGAGGCTGGACGGCATCGTCCGAGTTGGATGAGTTGAGCGATGAACAGGAACCACCGGCTCCGCCAGCGGATGGTACCGGCTCCAGGCGCACCGGTGAGGCGTTGCGACGTATGGTGTCGCCCATCAATTGCTTGGCATAACTGCAGAAATTACAAAACATTTGTCAGTCAGAAATATTATCGAAACTTACTAGTTAATTACAAATAAAGTAGAAGAAATTCAATCTGAAAATTATTTAATTGACTTACTTAATTTTGTTTTCATCTGGTCCGGTAATTTGCACCAGACGTTCTTTGGCGCCAGGATTGACTAAACAAGAAAGTATATATTAATACAAATCAAAAATCTTAATAAATGACACAGCTGTTTATTATGAATAATGAGAAATGTATATGTACATATGGATGATAATAAAAAACGAGCCTTGGATCCAAAAAGTGAATAATAAAAACAATTAGAGAATCATATTAAAAATTAATGTTTGACATGCGAGAATTAATGTTAATTGTGGGGGGTTATGGAAGCAAGCCAATTTCAGACAAGACAGTGTTTAAATAATGCGTCGCTGAGGTGCAATTTGTGCAAAAATGTTGTTTACTGTCGGTTTTACCTCTTTGAAAGGATATTATTGTTTCGCTAAGTTCCTCGATCATGTGTACGCGTCGGCCCTTAATGCCCATAACTAATATTGGCAGCCAGGCAGCAGATATAAAACAGAAGAATAGAGTCTCGTGTGTCTATATATGAGGAGCAACAGTTAAGAAATACTTACCCTTGCCCGAGTCGGCGTTGCGTATGACGACCTCATCCTTGCAGTATGTTTTGCCCGGAATTTTTGTAGGTTTGGGAAATTTGCCCGAGTTGCGAATGACCTCACCGGGTGGCAACAGCATATGCTGCTGATTGGGTGAGCCGACCGCTGCAATGGCCGCCGCTTGTGCGGCAGCGGCAACAGTGGCCGCATTGAATGCAGCTGCCGTTGCGGCAGCAGCGCCGCCAACAAGTGCACCCACGCCGACGCTGACACCAAATGTGGGGGAGGTGCTGAGAAAGGCTTGCTGGTTGCCAACCATGCCAGCAGCATCGTGTTGATATGCTTCAACGGGCAGCTGCTGCAATAAAAATTTAAGTTAATCTATATATTTATATTTTATATTTGTATATTGCTGTTTAACCCACCTCAGCGTTCGACACTTGCTGCTTGGACTTGTAGTAGGCAATTGTGTCATTGTCCTCCCAGCTGTGCGCACGCAATTCGATCAGTTCGAGCAACTTGAGTCGTGTGGTTATGTTCAGACGTTCGTCCTGCGAAGCATTGCGGAACACAACGAAAGCACGATCCAGCGTATCCTTCGATACCGCCTCCAGCTGCGGCCCATGCACCCGCAAATTATGCAGTAACAATGTTATCGATTCCGATGTCGTATTGCACGACTGCAGGCCAACGGTCACATTGTCAATTAACTGGATGAGCTCCTCGATAACCAAATAGCTGTTCTTCAGCGATGAGCGCGATTGTGTCTTGAGCGGACGCGGTGCCTCAATATTTTTCACCGCTCTGCCCAGATGTGTGTGCGCCATTCTGATTCTGATTTGATTGGATTACTGGTTTTCCTCGTGTCGATTTGATTACAAAGTTTCTGTTTTATCTTTCTCTGGATTTGAGTTCGTTCGTTTTTATTTTTCAGTATATGTATGTGTGTGTGAGTGTGTGTATGTTTGTGTTTTGAATGTTGCGAAAATTTGTGTGTGAAAGAAGTCGTAGAAGCGTTTCCGCACCTCCCCCTGCAAAAGAAATGGAATAGAAAAAAGGGGGTTAATATACGCATAAAACAAGTGGAAACCCTACATTACTTATTGCTATTCCAATTTCCTAATTCATATATCAGTAATTTCATTTAGATAGTTTTTGAAAATTTATATTTACACCAAAATTCAAATGCATATATGTAACGTATTAGCGATAAAATAAAATCGATCTATCGCTGTTCTTTTTCTTGTTATCGCTTATCACTTGGCACTATTACGGTAAATATTGACTGTTACAAGTAACTGTTGCTAGCAGCATTGTTTGCCTGCAAATTGCGACGCAGCTGTTGATACCAAGAGCACACACACACACGCACAACACAAATCTAAATTGTACGAAAATGTGTGCATATCATTTGCAACTTTGATAAGAGCCTCGCAGGTAGGCTAAAGCTGATTAAATTATATTTATGATAGTTGCTTCAGTGCTGCTCACATATTCTTGCCCAAAAAAAGTGCTTAGCGTCGCCGTGAATCATTTAGGAACCAAGTATGAATGATAATTGTGAACGTCTCAAAAAAAAACCGTTTGCATTATTAAACGGGCACAATGGCCATGTCTATATGTGTGTGCGCTTTCTGTCTTTCTATCCGCGCGGTATTTAAGTTTCATTAACAAGAAGAAAATAACGCAGCATTTGCTGCTGCGTCTAATTGCCGTTATGTGCGAGGGGTGTGAGGCGGATTCTGATTTTAAATACCATTTTTACACACACAAAAAACTGTCAGTTCCTCCGTGTCGCTGCTGCAGCACTAGCCGCATAGGCGTAGCGATCATGCCCACTTATTGAATCATATGTCGAGAATAGCAACAACAAATATGTCTGTGACTGCGACGCTGGCAGCGCTGCTTGAGTCGCCTTGGGCGTAAAACTCTCCCTCGACGATTACCCCAAAAAATCACTTTGACAGAACTTACACAGAATTTTTGGTTTGCTTTTGCAACTTGTTAGTATTTCAAGTAAATTTGTCACTGATTTTAGTTGCAAATTAAGTAATATTATGTATTATATGCCAGCAATGGAAGAAACTACGCGTTGGCTGCGCAGCAGCGCTCCACTTGCTGTTAAAACTGTTGGCCACTGAGCAGCTGAACTGCCACAATAAAACTTTTGCTAATAATACGTTGACGACACACTATGCAAAACTTAGTTTATAACGCTTTTTAGCTTTATCTGCTTTATTTTAATGAAGTAGCTCTATTAAAGCTTACCAAAAATCTCTGAGACTGCTAGATCTGTAAAACAGTCATCGGTACTATCGATAGTGAGTAAAGTTTCGCTCACAATCGATTGGGCAAAGCAATCACGACATATCGTTTAGTTTGAAATGCATTATTTTTTTGTATTGTTACTTGACTACGATTTACTTATTTAATTACTTTTGAATAAGAACAGAGGCAGTGCGGCAATAATTTAATAATAATGATAATCCATGAATACTTTTCACTGGCGGCAATATCGATAGTTTATCAGTGTGGCGTTGCCACACATGCAATTTTTTTTGACGACAACAGGGTTGTGAAGTACCCCTGGTAACACAAATGAAATATCGGCCAAGTTCTACAAAAATTTTTCAGAGCGCTGCTTTGTTGAGAATATTTCCACATATTCTGTATGTTAAGATCGGTAAAAATGGCTGAAAATGCAGACACAGAGCCCGATACAACGGAAGCGATAAACAATGATAATGCTGATAATAAAGATAGCGTAGCGAAACCACTGCAAATGTCCTTCGCCGATTGGAAGAAGACGAAAGAGGCCAAGGAGCAGCCTGAAGGCTCCGCAACAACAACAACACGCAACGGACGCAAACCGTTTAAAAACGAGAACAACAAACAGCAGCAGCACGGCAACAACAATCGAAACTTTAACAATCATCACAACTACAACATCAATAATAATAACAATAATTCATTTCAACCATTGAGTCGACCACCGCCGTTGCCGTTTCCCCTGATGTCCATGGGCTTTGGCAATTTTGGGCCGGGTCCGGGTCCCTGTGGCCCATCGCCGATAATGCCGCCTTGCCAAATGGGCAACATGGGCCCGGGGCCATCTGGTGGACGCAAACATCGACCGTTGCAGCCGCCTCCGTTCTGGGAGGATATGATGTCGCCACAGCTGCGACCGCCGCCTATACAGCCGCCCATGCCAAAGTGTCCGAGTCTGTGGAATCTGGTGCCCAAGGAGAAGCAGCGACACAACAACAACAACAGTAGCAACAACAACAAGCAAAACAATCAGCCAAACAAGAAATACAAATCCAGTAACAACAGCAGCAAATCGGATAACAATGCTTTGCTGGATGCGGCTTTAATGCCGCCACCACCACCACCTGGCGGAGCTGCAACGGGAGCCAACGGCAGCAGCAGTAGTAGCAACTCGGCCAATAGCAATTCCTCGTCAAACAATCGTCTTATCAAGAAGAAAAAAGGGGGAGGCACTTTTGTCGAAATCGATGGCAAATGGATACAGAGACCGGAAGCGCCGCCTCCACTGGAGGAAGCGCCGCCGGGCACAAAGGAGGACCGGCAGCGACAGTGGAAGGAGTACAGACAGGCGATGAAACCTTTCAAAAATCGTGAATTTCACAATTGGAAACGCACCGTGCAACGGCTGAGTAAATTGCCCCGGGATTCGCTGGACGAGAAGCAATTGGATCGGCTGCAGAAAGCAGAGGAATATATTGGGGCGCACAAGGCCATGCTGACGATCAAACATGCCGAGCATTGGGTGCAGCAGTCTAACCAAAAGAACGATGGCACTGGCAACGCCACCGGTCAAGCCCTTGCGGGTCAAATTCCGGTCACGGGTCAGGTTTACGTGAGGAAAATGGTCAATGCCGGTTGGCACAAGAATAGCGAGCAGAATTCATTTCAACGGGCGCCGATGCGTAAACAGATATTTGGCACGGGTCGCGCCATCAAGGGTGGTTTCGCTGGCGATGTGGCTGGCTGTGGCATGCCACCGTTGCCAGCCTGTGCAGCGGCAGCGGCACCTCCTGCAGCAGCAGCAATTGGCCAATATTCAAATTACTTTGGACCAGGCCAACAGCAGGGCTTCAACAGCAGTCAACAAGAACTTTATCCAGGGGATACGGCATCCAGTAGCAGCAACAACAATCCATTCTACAACAGCTACAACTCGAGTTTTGTGAAAGGAGGCACTCTGTTACCGCCCTAGAACACAACAAAAGCGTGGAGCGAGAGTTACACCTAGTTATTTATAAGATGAGCAATTGTCATCGCGCTAAGAGCCTGCTATTTATACATATACATATACACACAAAATGAATTCATTATAATATATATATATATACATATAACTTATGCCAAGGCTTTAGCAGACAATGGCTGAATTGAATAGTTCTCACTAAACTTAATTTGCAATCTGAAATCGATCTTTAAGGCTGTTGATCGCTTCATCGATATTGTTCGATCCGTATCGATATTGTATGTTATGTTACTGCTGTTAGTGGCCTGCTAACTATATTATGATTGGCATGCTTAACTGTGTCTTATTGCTTTATCTATTTGCCTTTTGATTATTTGGCAAAGTTGCTCAATAATAAGAGTCGTTTTCAATCAATATAAACCTGATCATAAGATGATTTCCATGATTTTGGAATAGCATAGAAATGAATAACTTGTTTGGTTTTTCAAATATCTTCACTTAGTTCGTGTTCGGTTCTTTATATATTTTTATTACCCTGATTCCCGAAAAACATTCTTTAGAAATAGGTTTCTTTTTGTTTTTCTAGATACGCATCAAGTACAAATTTAATTATTATAAACTTTATATTGAACAGTTGCCAAAGCTATTCAAAAACCTTGTTTATTTTCCAAGCAGTTCAATAAAGTATTGTGGTTTTATATATTCAGAATTAAAATAGCATAATTTTAGTTAACTTTGTTGGATTTGGAGCGACTGCGGCTGGCTTTAAAATTAGCCTCATTTAGAGGCGGCAAGCCGAGCACTTCTCGTCGCTTGCGTTTGCCACGCCAAATGGCCTCCTTGAACAGGTTGCAGTAGAGTTCGACTGCGGCGGGGGAATCATCGTTGCCGGGCACCGGATACGTAATCAAATTGGGATTACAATTGCTGTCGACAATGCCAATTGTGGGTATGGCCATTTTGGCTGCATCGCGCACAGCCGTATGCTGGGCCATCACATTGTTCTGTGTGTTGAGGAAGATGCACAGATCGGGCAGCCGGGTGACGGCATCGAACTGGACATTCGCATTGGTAAAGATGCCGCCGCGCCAGAAGCGCGTGTGCGAATATTCGCCCGCCTCCATGGCCTTCTGCTCGACGAGCAGTGCGTTGAGTGCATTCCGATTGAAGAACAATATGATGCCATCACGGAATGCAATGTGTGCCGTAAAATTTAGTGCCTGCCGCAAATGGGCAGCTGTCTTGTCCAGATCAAAGATCAGGTGGCTCAAGCGACTGCCATATAGATACGGTCGCATACGATCGTCGAGAGAGCCCTCCTTGTGCCCATAGTGCACGCGGGCATTGAACAGATCGCGCACACTGAACAAGTTGTTCACCTGGAAGTAATCCGGATGTTTCAGAATCCGTTCTTCAAGCACGTAAATATCTTCCGGCTCCTCGGCAGCTGTCGTTACACTCTGTGTGCTTTGTAGACGTGCGAACAGCTGACCAAAGCGAGGCACTGCAAGTATTAAATATACATATTGCATAAATCAGTTATTGTAAACCATATTTAATTCATTTCCTCACAGTTATTAAACGTTTTTCTCAACATTTTTGCGATGTTTTCATAACATGCATGCTAGCGTGACCGCACTGCGTAAAATTGAAAATACCTACAAGAAAAAGCTAACAGTGCGTATATACATCGATAACAAAAATTAATCGATTGATGTCCGCCACTGGCTGTGCAATAATGTTTTATTTTGCAAACAAAATTAGTGTACATTATGGAAACTGAACAAACGCCCACTCCAAATACCGCTACATCGGACACGAATTCCACATGTGAATACCTAGATGCCGAAGGTGATTCCGATCACGAAACTGGCGATCTCTTTCAGGAGGCGGATGCGGATGCAGAGCAACATCAGGGCCACAATATTATTTCGGAGGCAGTTGCAGGACAAACGAACGATTTGACCACATCCGTGGAGTCGCTGGCGCTGAGCACATCGACAAGTGTCAAGACCGAGGATAGCGCCAGTACAAATGCCGTCGACGAGGATCTGGATGACTATCAGCACGACAGCGTGTGGCGTGGCCAAAAGAAGCATATATTCATACTGAGCGAGGCGGGTAAACCAATTTATTCGCTGCACGGCAAAGAGAACAAGCTGGCGGCGCTGTTTGGTGTCATTCAGGTGTTGGTTAGCATTGTGCAGCGCGACCAGGATGGCATCATATCCATCCATGCGGGCGGCATCAAGTTCGCTTTTATGCATCGCAATTCGCTGATTTTGGTCGCCGCTTCGCGCACCAAAATGAGCATTCAACAGCTCCAGCTGCAGCTGAGGTGAGCTGAATTATTATCCATTAGGAGTAACTATTAAGCTAATTATATTTCCATATTTCTAGCGATGTATACTATCAAATACTTTCCTTGTTGACGCATTCGCATCTGTCGAAGACTTTCCAGCTTCACAAGAATTTCGACTTGAGGCGTTTACTTGCCGGCAGCGAGCGTCTTATCTTTAATCTGCTTGCCAATGACAGCAGCAATGCAAGGGGTAAAAGAATACATATAAGTGTGTACAGTGAACGCTCGCAAATGCGAACTTCTGCTGTCAGAATTGTCCTCAAATTATAATCATATTTTTCCAAGAATTTTGAATATTTGTTTGGGGATAATATTTTTATAACTACCATATACATTTTTTTATTAACGCTTTATATATTTTATGATAATTATGCTAGTCGAGCAGTGTACAGTGATCGCTCGCAAATGAGAACTGCCTGCCAATAGTTATAAATATTTTTTTAAACAGAATTTTAAATATTTGTATGAGCATAACATTTTGAAAACTACCATTTCAATTCGTCGGCATTTTTCACAATTGCAACTAATTGTAATGTTTTTTGTTTCTTTGCAGTTTCCAGCAATATTTTCACCTTTCTGACCAACTCGATACGCGTCTTTCCATTGCCAACGGCTGTCAGATCGAATATTATAAGCGCGATTCAGAGCAATTGCTCGAAGGTGAAGGATTTGGTGTTTGCCGTGCTGATAGCGGACAACAAACTGATATCGCTGGTGCGCATGAAAAAGTATTCGATACATCCGTCCGATTTGCGTTTGATATTCAATCTGATCGAGTGCACCGAATCGTTCAAGAATTCGCCCCATTGGCTCCCAATTTGCTTGCCCAAATTCAATATGAATGGCTTTTGGCATGTGCACATTTCGTATTTAACCAATGATTGTCCGGCCTGTTTGCTGCTCATCTCTGTCGATAAGAATGCATCGGACACAATGCAGTCGGTGAAGATGCGCATCACAGAGAAGCTGGAACGCAATCAGTGCCTGAAGGCGATCAATGAGGAGCTGCAAAATGCCAAACTGTATCAACAGATGCTCAGCATGCCAGAACTGCGACACTTTCTGTACAAGCCAAAGGCAACGGCCCAGTTGCTCTTCCCCATGCTCAGGCATCCGTACAAGTCCTTGTCGGAATTTGAACGATTGGAGGCGATCTATTGCAGTTTGCTGCATCGCATCCACAATCAGTCGCGGCCCTTGAAATTAATCTACGAGGTGAGGGATCGTGAGGTGATCCTCGCCTGGGTAACAGCCACCTATGAGTTATATGCGGTTTTCGAGACGATTGTGGACAAGGCAACGGTCATTAAGTATGTGGACAAGCTTATCAAATGGATCGAAAAGGAGTACGATGTTTACTTTATACGTAATCATGCCACATTCTAAAGTGATTCCCAAAACAAAGCAGAAAGCAGTCCTTATTTGTATAGTTGTAGCAAATAATGACTTGTTATATTTTTAATACATGCGCGTACACATATAGTTGTGTATTTGTGTATGCCTATTATGCCCGCATCTATGTTTAAAAAATTACGTATTAAGCAAACCATTAAAGACAAACTAGGCTCTTTTCAATTCGAAATTCAATCGTAAAAAGATCATAATAAAATGTTTTTGTTTTAAGTCCTTTTCGAATTGCGCGCTAAACATAAACACACCACCGTTGTGCAACAGTTGAGTAAAATCAATGCTAAGTTGGCTGCACGCAAATTGTGACGCACTTGATGTTGGTTGCGCGATGTGCAAGCTTTTTGCGTCTTCGTCAGCGTCGTCATCGTCGTTATAGTCGTTATCCTGCTCACTTGACATAAAAAAGGCTTCCTTCAGTTGAGTACAGGATATCAGCGTGTGCGTTACACAAAAGCGCGGTGGGAAATTAAAGTGCGGTAAAACATCAACCAAGAAAAAAAAAATAAATTCATACACACTTACACATACATACAAGTGAAAAAAGTGAACCCAGTGCCGAAATTCAAAATCAAAAATTTCAATGAAATTAATAAATTGTCAAATTCGTTTTTGGGAGTGTGCAGCTGTCTACTACATTTTAGCTGCTACTTGCTGCTGCTGCTTTGGGTCCCTATTTTTTGAAACATGCGCCACGCATATTTTTGGGTGTTAAATGTTCGTGTATCTGTCGGTTTTTGCGCGCTAAGCTACGATGAGCAGAGGCGGCATTAATACACGTCCTCTGCTTCCATTACACATATATTCAAACACACACATACAGGCAAACAGTGGCGCCCACTGTGCACGAAAATAGGCAGAAATCAACCAAAGGAAATCTACTACTATTTATGTATTTATGTTCATGTCCTTTTGGGTGTGTGCGTATGCATCTGTGTGTGTATTTTATGCTGTCACTGCTGCTTCGCTTCGTTAGTTTTGAGCGCGTGTTATGTGTGTGTGTCTGTGTTTGGGGTTAGTGTGCAAATCATTTAATTTATTACTAAATGTATTTTTATACACATTTCTCTGTGCACTTTTCGTTTCGCTTTCATTCCGTTTTGCCGTTTTATCGTTTACCGTTTGCTCAGCCATTCGTCGTTAATTTGTCTTTTGCTTTTTAAGCCAAATTCGTATTCTCATGATTATATCAACAGCCAGTCAGCAACAGCAAATGCGACAACAACAACAACATTATCCAAAGTTTCACCTTTGTGCTAAGCAGACGCGCACACACACACACATACAAGCACACGGCATGTCTTTTTGTGTATCCTAGAGTTATTTTTTGAAAAGCAAGCAGCAGGCAAAATAAGAAGAAGACGAAGAAGAAGAAGCAGCAGCAGCAGCAAACTCTGCGCGCGTGTTTTGCTGCTGCTGCTTTTTTGTTTTTCGGTGTGTGTCTTTGTGTGTAAGGCAAAAGCGGAAACAGAAGTGTAGGAATCTATTTTTGCGTCAACAAAGTTTTTTGCCTGTCTTTTTTGGCTTTTATGGCTTCTGCGTGTCTGTGTGTTTGTGTGTGCGTGTGTGTGTGCAGTAAACTTTTTAAGTGCAGACAATATTCTTGAATTTTTTAATAATTGGAAGTTTTGGTGTGCAATCATTTGCCAAACGAAATAAGTTATTTTAATAAAAAAAATACCAAATCGTAAAAATATGGCAAAAACGATCGCAAACGAGAAAAAAGCAACTTGGGATGCTTTTATTATATTGTGGCGCGACATAGTAGGCAACACTTTATTTACACAAGCCAAGCTGCTGTGGTGAAATAAATTTCGGTGCCTACTTCTAGGCAAATTTAATATATCTCTTGGCTGGGTGCAATGAATGAAAAAATTAAATAAATAAAATAACTAAATAAATACATAAAAGCACTATGGAAAATTTGTAGTACAAAATTAACAAACACATATATATAATGACAAAAAGTAATATACAAATTAGAGCTCAGTCCATAAATTTAGTAATGCTACAACTAAATTTTAAGCACCTAATTTAATTAAATTCACAGCAGAAATGTCGCGTCTACATTAATTTGAAACTAACAATCAAAAGCTAAACACTATCTAACTGCTGCCACAACCAAAACAAAAAAGTCATCCTGATAAAAATAAAACGAAAATCCAATTTCCCTAAGCAACTGCAACAATCTACAACAATAAAAGCAACAACTACCACAATAATAAAAACAACAGCAACAACAACAACAACATCGCCTATCACCGACTAATACAAACGGCAATTTCGTATTAATTTTATTTGCGCATACATTTTGCCGCGTGCTCATAAAAATTTACATAGAAACCAACACCAAAACAAGCAGCAGCAAGAACAACTGCTGAATGGCAACAAGGAGTACAAGAAGAGGGTCCTGGTTAACTGCTGACCCAGACAGCCTACGACTTTAGGTTAGTATGTCTTTCTCATTTCGACTTATTGCTAAAAAAAAAATAACCTAGTCAAGTGAGCTGACAACGCAGCTGGTCTAACTAACATATACCCTGTACAAGCCACAAGAATAAGAATACGATTTAAAATGTCCTTTTCTTTTGAGTAATTCATGTATTTTGTAAAATTCCGTTACAGAAGACGAAAAATAAATAAAATTAGTTTGTTTCTTCAGTTTTTTTCTTTATTTTTCTAAGAGCGTATGACAACTTATATATAAAATTTGGTAGCTCTAGCTGTGCTTAATCATACCCTGTTCGAGGACGTTTTTGTGTCCAGGGCGTGGAAAAATGTCCCTTTCGTCTTTGCATTCGTTTAACATTATGGCGCGTATGCTGCTTCTACACTCTTTTTCTTTTTGTCCGTTTATTTTTATTTATTTTTATTTTTTATGCATTGTTGTTGTTTCTTTTGTTGTTGGTGTGCGCTTCATTTTGCTTATCCTTTTGCCCGGCTGCTGATCAAATAGGCATCATTTGCCTGCCAGGCAACACAAAAAGGTCGACAGCAATTTCAAACGACAGTCAGTTGATGACTGTGTTGACATGATATAAGGCAGCTGGAAGAAGGGACAAAGGGGAGCGCAGATGGAGATACAGATAGAGATGGGGAGAGAGAGAGAGAGAGAGAGAGAGAGAGAGAGAGGAAGTGGGCAGCATCTCTATATTTAACTATTTGCGGATGTGTGTGTGTGTTTGCGTGTGTGCTTTCTAGCTATATTAACCCTATTTTTGACGTCAATTAATGACTCGATACTCGGTTGAAATTTAATTTTTTTATTTGTGCGCCATATTTCTTGGGGTCGACGGCGACTTCCGGTCACTTTCCTCCCCTTTTACCATTGCCTGTTTTTTGGCGCCATAAGAAAATTTTTTAAGAAAATAACGAACATAAATTAAACGCGTGTGAGTATATTTACACTTGGAAAAAAGAGTACATTTTTTATTCACCTAGCCAATCTAATAGGAAACGGAATCTGCCGAATTTTTGATAACGACGAGGAATCCTTGAAATATCGTATTGTGAAAGATGTAATATCCTAGGTAAACATGTCTTAAGCTCCAAATATATAGAAACACTCAAAGATATAATCAAATTCAGACCATAATTGAAAAGCCTAAGCCAAAGAACTATCATATATATATATATATATTTGGTATTTCAGTAATTTATTAGTGTGGAAAGTATAGGACAATCGCAAGTGGACTTTTTTGTACAACATTCCAAAGCAAAATTAATATTTTCATACCGAATTTATCTACATTCAAAATCATGTTAAAAAATGTATTGCTTCTGAAAACCGGTTCAGTTTAGCCGCAGTTATGAGCGTAAATAATTTGATTATATATTTTCAGATTGAGTTTTATCATGGCCCACTTTATTTCAATTTTAATTTATTTTTTAATTTGATGCTTGAATTTATGACAGCATTTTTCTCCGTGATATTCAAAATATTTTCAGATTGAGTCGATGTACTTTATTTATATATTTTTTATTTTTATGCTTGAATTTATAACAGCGTTTTCTTTCCGTGATATTAAAAATATTTTCAACTTAAGTTGAATGATGCACTTAATTTATATGTATTTATTTTTTAAATTTTATGCGTTTTTTTCCGCGTGTATATAAATAAGAGTCATGGCAAAATCGTGTCTGTGTCGAGCAGGCAGCTCGTTTAACCCCATGTGCTCTCTCAATTTTTGCACACACACACACACACACGCACACACTCCTGCATACGTACACACACACACACACACCTAGAAGCGGAGCAACATTACGAGCATTGTGCGGAATTTATTGAATTTTTATTGGATTTCTCTTGCATAGCAGCGAGAAGGCAAGCAGACGAAGAAGCAACAACAGCAGCAGCAGCAGCAGTAATTCTAGAGCCACGCTGACTGCTCTGCTGTCGTCTCGTTAGGCGTGGCATAATTCATTATGTTAACTCACATTCCACTCCTTGCCACAGCCACCCGTCCTATTGAGATGGCGTGCTTTGCATATTAATATGCATTCCTGTGGGTTCAATTTATGATTTAAAGCGACGTGCTCTCTTGCTTCTTGCCTAATCACTACAACTTTTGGTCTTCATTCGAGATTCATTTAAGATTTTCTACACACACATATACACATATATTTAGGAGTGTAATTTTTGGGGTCTGGTGATTAGCCATGCAATGTGGCCCCGAACAAATTTTAAATGGAAATTATTACGCTGCAAAGATCAAAACCATACACAACACAACCCTTGAACCCTTGACCTACAAGTTTACCTTTCATTTGAAAGAGCTTTTGTTTTGATTGTTGTTTTGGTCGAAGAGGGATTTGGCTTGCCACCCAATAAAATGTGTGTCAGCCTTGAAAGTTATATTACCAGTTTGACAACTCATTAAAAACGATTTCGCCAGCTTAGTTGGATTTTGCTTATGTGTTTATTTTGCAGTGAACATTTGCTACAGTAGTCACTCTCATAACGCGAAATGAAATCGTTTTTCAAGTGCTACGGATATGTGTTCTATGCATATATATTTCGTAAGTTTTGCGCAAAGTTTTCCATCAAAGTTTTCAATATCGTCGCCAGAGTTGCGTTGCGTTACGGTTACGTAAGGGACGCGTGTCAATCGTTCTGTACCCGCCCCGCCCACTCTCCAGGCACCTCAATTCCCCCAGCCCGACCCTTTTTTGGTGCGCCAGACCAAACGTTTAATATTCACGCTTGAGCGCATTTTTTGCGAATGGGAGGGGATGGCTCGGGGGTGGTTGTAACTGTTTGACGCTTATCTATGCTTCTGCTTTTGACCAAAATTTTATTGCCTCTTTCCAGGCCAAACATTTTGTTCCGTTACTTTTTCCATGCTTTGAACCCAAAAATTGGTCTGTTAAGCGTGTAGAGGGGGTGCGATGTAGATATATAGATAAACTAGTAAAATAATAATAGTTTGGTTGAATAATGATCATGCATTTTGACCAAATTTAAATATATACTTATCTTGTAACTAAGCCATGATCAACAAGTGAAGAAGATAATCTGAAGCCAGCTTTTGAATAATTTATTACTGATATAAAAATACGTTTTGGTTTCAGAAGTCTATGTTTTTTATTCAATCTTAAATCAATCTTAAATCGACTTGGCTGTTGATGCTGATCAAGAATATAAATACGGTGTCTCACAGCTTATTTGGACCAGTGTCTAGAGAAAAATTTAAAGTGCTATAAAGTTTAAACAACGAAACAAACGCAAAATGTTTAAATGCCAATTTCTTTAATATTATATCACGTTTGAGAACAAAACTTTAGTTATTATTAAAATATTAATTAATTAATTAAAATTAGTTAAAAGCTGAAAACATATCCAAAATACATGTCAAAGCTTATTTGGACCAGTCTTAAAAAAGTAACATATTTGGCTTATAAAAACTTAAATAAGAACGCTAATACTTAGTATGTTATCCTTGCGTCTCAACAACTCCCTAAATCTATTATTAATGGAAGATACCAGCTTCCGGGTAGTTTCTGGGCTGATCTTGCTCCGCTCATCCAGAAGAGCACTTTTGAGATCCTGTTTGCTGGATATGCTGTGATTCCAGATCTTATTTTCCAGCAGAGCCCACAAATTTTCAATAACATTTAAATCTAGAGACGGGGCAGTTCCAGATAAGCCAGGACTGTACTAATCCGGACTTATGCTTGTACGGAAAGTACGTCGGATTCCTAGCTTCTTGGCACTTTTGATTAAATTTTCCTTTAATATATTGAAGTACACATTCTTGTCCATTATTGTTTCAATGAAAACCAAATTTCCGACACCGTCTGCCGAGATAGATGCCCATACCATGTCACTTCCTCCGCCGTGCTTGCCTGTTGCCTTTACGAAGTTGACTTGCTTAGATTGACCATTTCAGCTATTTGGTGATGTGAATATCCCATTTGGAAGTGTTCCAGGATGAGACTGCGTTGATCAATAGTAGTCCGTTTGCCCATAGTCCTTGTTGGCTGGTCGCACCCGAGATGCAGGATACAACAAACAAACTTCAAAGTATTGGTCTATTTATACCAAAAATAATCAACCTGACGTAAAGAATCCGGGTTTTATGGCACCCAGGTGTCCATAATGTAACTGCTTGAAATAAGCTTTGATCTTAAATTGAGGTACTACTAGCAGGTGGTGAAACCCCAGTATATTGGGGTCGTATATTAATTTTGGTGGAATTTTTGAAAAATAATGTATAATTCGTTTATGGCAGGCACTTAAAAATGTTGCCAGGCACTGGTTCAAATAAGCTCTGAGCCACTGTACTTGATGGTGGCAGACATGCTTCCTTCTGCCTGTGACATGCTTTACCAGAGTTATATTATTTATTTTCCCTTTCAAATGGAATTCAGGTAATTAAAATGTATTGCTTGAACTTCTGTGCATCTCTGACGTTCACATTTTTAACTTAGCTACTTTAAGCGCTTGCATTGATAGTATTAAGGTTGAGTGCTTTTCAAGTAAACTTTGACTTTGTATACCCCGGTTTGTGTGTAATTTCTTCTCTACTGCGAGCTGATGTAATTATTCGAGCAGTAATTAGCTGACAATAGAATAGAGCTAATCATACGCCATGTTGTGTAGTCTAGTTGCACGCTAATGAAGCAGATCCGAGCACAGTCTTCCGCATAAATGCAAAGCATTTCAGGCACTTTAAATGCAATTTGAAATGTTGACGCTTGCTTACATGGCCATACAAGCGTTGGGGCCATACAAGCGTATTGCAGTCCTGCCTCAACGTTGCAAGAAGTATCTTGGTTTGAATTTTTTTTGTTTTGTTTTTCTTTTTCTAACTTGTTTTTGACTTGCTTCTACGGCTACGTGATTTTAGCTGCCGGCGCTTCAAACTATCATTCAACTTTTATGCGCACATTTGTACTGTTTCTATTTGTATGTGTGTTTGTCTGTGTGTGTGCTTTGTGTGTGGATTGTTGGCTGCCACAGCCGCCAGCCAGGCGAATCGAGCTATCGACGAACATGGCAGACCACAGTCATGGCCCCAGTCAGAGTCAATTCTGGTCGGTGGGGCCATCAACGGAAGTGCTCGTCGCCATTTTTAGTGCACTTCTCGAAAGTGCGCACATTTCCGTTTGGCATCAATGATTCGCCCACTGCCCACGGCTCACCGTCCCCCTATCCCCATGGTCCACAACCTAGCCAAGAACATTCGACTTTCTCATCTGTTTCTGCTCTTGCTATATTTCTTTATTTTAACGCCCCGTAGTCATAATGTGAGCGGACATTAGAGGGTAATAATATAGTTTTAATGCTAACTGATACTGACTCTCAAAAGTATATGTATAAATTACAGATTAGAGACCATAAGAGCCAGATATGTATTATAGATCATATATTTTTCTAAATTTCAACTTGCTAATTTTATTTAATCAATTAAATTCTATGTGAAATTTTATTTCTGGGAAATAGAATATCTCATATTTAAAATCATATTTTTAATGTGAGAACTTACCGTTTTCTTTTGTATTTATTTTTCCAAGCTTTAACTTGTTGATTTGATTTAATTAATTTCATTTCTTTCCTGGAAACGAGAATTTTTCATATTTATAATCTGTTGGAATATAATTATTTATTTCCTTATTTTTTGTATCTATTAATAAAAACTTAGTTACAAGAGACACTCATAGACACACTCGACACACTCTTTCTTTCTTACAAAATATTATAAAAACTCGACATATAACAAAAAAGTTATATATATATTACACATACTAGATTTATATTAATAGGAATATATCTCTAGCTAATATAACATTTATATTCTCAGGGCATCTGCTAGTCGAGCACTCCCTTGCCAATTGCAAAGCGTGTCCCCCAGTTCCACTTTTTATGTGCCACTGTTGACTGCTGACTGTTTGGCTTTTTACTTTTGCTGATTTTAATTTTGGTAAAAGTTGTCACATTTGATTTTAAACAATTGTTTTGGTTTTTATGTGTCCGCCTCTCGTTCGCAGTTGTTGTCCTAACTTACTTCGCATTTCGTCTTCTTTCTCCTTTGCCTTCTTCGACTTCGACTTCATTTTCTTTTTTTTTTTATGGCCGCCTTCTTTTTATGTGGTGCCAGGGCAGACCTAATGGCTTTCGACTCTCGAGCACAGATTGGCTTCTCTGCTGCTTGGCCTGTTGCTTGTTGCTAGTGAGTGGAAAATTGCGGTCTAGAATGTGATGTAACCGGAAGAGCTTCGAACTGGATTAAAGTGCCAGAGCCAAAGAAACCTACTCGAATAGAAGAAGCTTATGTGAGTGCGAAGTGGAAAGTGTGAAAATTAAGAAAATTTGTAAGTGCCAATTGAAGTTATCTCAAGCGACTGTAAAGACTAAGGTAAAGAACACCACAAAAACACAATGTGAACGAACCATCTGAGCTGACTTGAATAATAATCAAAATTTCATTCATTTACCAAATCATTTCTTAATTGTTGATTATTTCCGTTTTGCTATTTGCCTTTTGTGGCACTCCTTCAGCGTTAATCAAGCGCAAGTCTCGTTGCACTTGACACCCAGGGCGGCATTTAACTAAGCCAACTTAATAAGTTATTCATGCTTGGTTAAAAGCTTGATTTAAAGTGCTTGACTGAAGTTTGCCCACGGCATGGACATAGACATAACTTTGGCTTTCGCTTTGGCTGCGTCTGCGGCAAGAAATGTGTCGAGGCTCTAGCTTAAATGCCATCCACTGATTATATAACCAAAAAGTCGGCCTCACTCTGTCTGCTCGTCTGTCGCCGTCTCCTTTGCCGTGTGGCATTGCCGCCTGGCTGCATTTTCTACGTGTACTTGGTATGCATGTTTTACAGTTACGCCAGGGACGACGATAGACGGGAGAGGCAAGCGCACATGCTGTGTGACAGCAACAGCACCGACAAAAAAAAAACATATATATATATATATATGTATGTAAAACTAAAAGCAAAACATGTCCTTGTTGCGTTGAGAATTAAATACCCTTAAGCAGCTTTATTTTTGCACAGAATAAAATGTTGCTAAAGAGTTTTTGTTATATTCTCCTCTATATGATAGGAAGTTCTCTGTGAGCTGCAAAAAAAATTATATCTGATGTTCAGGGATTTTCCTATGGCTTATTTCTCTTCCACCACTAAATACTAAGAAATTTATTTTTACATCGTAAATATTAGTTTAATTAAATAGATCATTTAATATATCCAGATTCCTTTTATTTTGTTGTTTACATTCCCTTTTCATCACTTCCAATTTTCGTACTTCCAATTATAATAATATATATGCATAATATTTAGGTTTATTAATTACTTTATTTACTATACATATTTTATAACAAAATCATAATACCCCTTCTTGATTAGGACATATAGAAATGAGAGTGATATTTGACTTGTGGCTTAAAAGCGAAAAGCATTCGAAATTTGCACCAGCAGCGAAATTGTAGCGACATTTTTACGCTCCTCGAAGCGAAATAAACATGGAAATGTTTGCGACTATTTAATGTGATATATATTTGCGCCCATCTACATACATACACACATTTATACATATACATTCACACACACACTTATATATGTATATATATAGAAAGTCAATAAAATGTTGTTAAAGCTTGAAAAGTTCAATTTTTGTATAAATTTACATAGAGATGTGCTTCACAATTTTTCAGTTGAGTTCAAGCAACAAATTATGCCGTAGCACAACATTGGACGCACCCACACAAGAGCTCCGTTTCGGGGGTGGGTTTTTCAAGGATGTGTACCCCTACCTCTGCCTCTTCCCTGCCAGGCCCTGCCCTGCCTCCATGCCAATGCGTTCCGTGCCGTGCCGCCTAGCCAACGACTTTTTATCTAAAAGCGCACTTAGCCCAAGTAGGCCAAGTAGATTACGGCCATTGAGCTGAGGCATATGCAGCATATATGTGTGTATATGTATATGTATAAGTATAGATACTATGTGTAGTTTATTTATTTATTTTTTTTTTTGTGGCAGGGGAGAACAATAATTGTGTTAAATAATGTATTAATTTTTTTTTTCCGTAAAATGATTAGCTTTTCATTTTGATACAAAAAAAATTATAACATAATTAAGTTTCTATCTTAAAAGAAAAAGAAATCTTTAAAATATGTATTATTTGTGTCGACTGATATTAATCGACATTAAATTTTTAAATATAAATAAATAATATTGACTTATGTATAATATAACACAACTTATTTTATTATTTATTATATTTTATTTTTTGTTTTTTAATCTTCAATTTGGATCTGTGATGAGGTTAACAAGTCATCCATAAAACGAGCCCATGACCAAATAAATTATTATACCCACATTAAATCATAGTTAAAGCTCTTAAAAATATTTCTTTTGATAATCTATGGTCGATTAGGATGAGCTGATGAGCTTATGTAATCAACTTGGGGTTGGCAAGGCTCTATATGAAGACAATGAATGCATCCGGCGAAGCTTTAATGATATAAACAGCAAACACTTGAACAAATTGCGCATGTAAACAGAGCCCAAGGAAGCGCTGCCAAGTGGGTTAAGCAACAGTAGCAACAGCAACAACAACAACAAGAACAACAAAAGGGATGGATAGGAAGGGAAAGGAATACCGGGTGCTAGACCCTGAAAAAGTGATTAAAAAACATGAAGAAAAAAAAATTGTTGTAGGGCAACGGAAAGAAGTGGAAGCTGTGTGTGCAAGCTGAGGAAGCAACGGCGTTGACAGCGTTTCGTTAATGTCCTTGGGAGAAGGTTTTCAAGCAAAGCCATGGAAGAAGGACATGCCCAAAAAAAAAGGCTTTTTGGCGCAATAACGGTACAAGCGTTACAGTTTTTCATTATAGAAACCGTAATTGGAAAAGTGTTTTGGGGCTGCCACTCGATGCTTTTAGCTCAAATGTCAGACAGACAATAAAGTGGGCAAAATTGTTGGATGCTTTGGCAATGTGTTGTCCGATTTGTTGGCTTTTAAGAGGGTACGCTTCGGTCCTGGCGCCAGGACTTAGTTAAAAATGGGTGGGGCGTGGTTGGAGGGGGCGGTGACTGTTTGCTGCTCGCTGGAGCGCAGCTGCTTGAGCTTATTTAAGCAGAGCACTGGACGCACAAGCGACGCGTCGCAGCACATAGAATGACAGAGACAGATACATAGAGAGAGAGCGAGAGAGAGACACAGAGAGGGGAGGCAGCAGCAGCAGCCGGCGCACAATTTGTCCTGCAATCGCTTTTGCTTGTTGCTTGTGCTTGTTTGCCATTGTCTAATTGTTAACCATTTTTTGTCTCCTTTACTCCCGTATTTTGCATTGTCTGATTGTAACACGCTTCTGTATTGCTTGTGTGTGTGTGCGAGTGTGTGTGTGTTTGTGTTTGTGTGCAGTCAGGCAAAATAACATTTGTATAATGAAAGAGTGACATAGCTCAGTCTATCTCTTTCTAACCATATGTTGCCCAGCATCTCCTTATCTCTGTCTATTTCTGTCTGTTCACGCAGTGTCTATTTTAAGCATATTACATATTGTTTTAATATTATTGTTATTATTATTATTATCATTATTATTGCCGGCAGTCGAAAGCGAATTGTGTAACTTTATAAGTGCACATCCATCAAATTGTTTACACACCACAAAGACGACAAGACAAAATAATGGAGAGAATAAAACCAATTATGAACTACAGACAGCAGGAGCATTCGACGCATATGAATATGAATACTCTGAAATTGTTTACTAATTCCATCAGCTATACGAAGTCCACTTTAGACTTGCAATCAAATTTAACTAAACTTAAATTTCTGCAAGCGCAAATTAAAATTTAAATTTCAATAAGCTCAAATTTAGTTTATTTTTTTTTTAATTTGAGCAAGCAAAAAAGTAGTTCAATTTTATTGCCATATTATTTCGTTTTGGTTAAATTAAATAACACTAAATCGACTTGGCAATTAATGCTGATTAAGATAATATGTACTTTTGTCAGTTACATACTTTTCCACATACTCTTTTTCCAATTTCGAGAAAGTTCTGTGTATATAATTGCAGACCTCATTATGCATTCCAACAAAAGGCCTCAATCAAATTTGTTTACTCAAACCTCAAGGTTTGATACATCTGCAATCGATATGGGATTTGTTCCTTGGACAAGCCGCAAAAATTTCAATTACTAGTGAGGACTAGGGGCAATGTGAAATGGAGGCGGTAGTGAAGTCATCTGTGCAAGCGACTCACACTCAGATGATACAAAGCAACAACGATGTGGTTTTAATTTTAGTGTGTCTGTTGCAAGTGGTGCAGAAAAGTATGCTGCAAAAGTTTTGCTCAAAGCACTGTCGGAAAAGTGGTTTTTCGGACAGGAAGTCAGTTTTAGAAAGTTCCATGGAATCAATACACATTTTGCTATTAACACATTCATAAATTTTGAATCTAACCTAGAACACATCTAATATAAGACCATGTCTAAGAATTGTTAAGATATACATTTTTAATATATTTGTTTTTGAATAAAAAGAGTAGAGTTAAAAATACAAAATACAAAATAATATAGAAATACACTCATATCTCGCTATACGGACAATCTTTATAAGGCATTTCGCTAAAACGGCCCTCTTCAATTAGGGCACGATTTACGGCCTAAAATGTTTCGCTATAACGGCAAAAAATAACTTTTTTTTGATGTCTTGATGCACACTCTTTTCTATGTCTTCTTGTTTGCGAGCGTTATTCAGTTATGAAATGATGACGACAGTGATCTGCAGGTTACAATTTCTTCATTGTCTTCAGATTAAAGCCATTAAAAAAAAAAACAAGTAAGAGTGTGTTGTCGAGTGAGCTCGACTATGATTTACCCTGAACCCAGTTGTTAAATATATTCAAGTTTAATTGGACAATTTACCTTTAAAAAGTTTTGCACCAAAGTGCACGTAGCTCTGCAAGCGACCTCTGCCGACAAACACGAGAATATTCATACATAAGAACGTATATACACATATATATGTATGTATATAGTAGGTAACGGGACTCTGCAGAATACACAATGTCCCTTTAAAAAGTTTTGCACGAAAGTGCGAGCACCTCTGGCTTTTCGCTATGCGGCCAATCTTCGTGAACGTATCTAGGTCGTAAGGCGAGGTGTGAGGGTACTAGTCTGTTTTCTAAAGCATCGCTAATTTAAATATAAGCGCTATAACATCAATTACTCAATGTTGACTTTGCATGTGTGACCATATATCAAATTATGTTAAGCAACTGTGCTTATCGATATTAAGAAGCATGTTCAGAAGTGTGTGGCGAGCAACTCTGCTGATCGAGAGATAAAAATATCGATAAGAATTGGCGTCACTTTCAAATAAAAAAGAAGCACTCGATAAAAATTTAAAATTATTACTACAATATCAATAAGTTATGCAAAATTATTATTGTAATATTTAAAAAAGTTCAGTCGACCGAATTATTCATTTGTGCTAGAAAATGTTTCTGATTTCGCATTCGCGATTTTAATTGAAAACAGTGCACGAAAACAGACACACACCTTGATATAGATAGAGAGAAAGAGAGATAGTGACAGAGAGAGAGAAATCTGCTGCGAAGCAAATTAAAGTCTTGCAATGGGGCCCCAACCACATTAGCTGCAGTTGAGTGAGTGTCAAGGTGAGGCCAGGTGCGACGCTGCCAGGTAGAAAACAGGCAACTAGCAAACAACAACAACAACAGCATGAGCAACGGGATAAGCTGGTGTACTGCTTGGGCTATATGTGGTGCTGGCATCTGGCCAAATCACGTAATCAGCGACTTGTTTATGGCGCATGTGCCAACAGCAATTAAAAAATAATAATTTTGTGCAATGTGTAAGAAATTAATCGTAATTAGCGTCAATTTTCGCCAATTGGCACGTCCTTAATCAATCACAATATTTATGCAACAAAATCACATTTATTACAATTTAATGCGATTATATTTGATTTATTAAAAAAACAAACTCTTATTTCATTTTCGCTTGGCTCTGGCAAATGCGAAAATTATGGCATACAATGGGGCGACACTTGAAAAACGCTTTAACGAATATGCCACGCCCCTAAGGGGATGGAGGCGGGTGTGGTTATCGTCCTGGATTATCCACGACCAGGTCCTGGGCTCTGGCGTCCACTGGGAGCCGTTACATTCTGCGCGCATATTATTTGCATTTGTTTGACTTTGTGCTTTTTTTTGTTGTTCTTTTCTCTTTCTCTTACCATCTGGTTGCTTATGTGACATTCGCCTGGAGAGGGGCGTAGCAATCCCCAATGCATACAGCAAAGCTGCTAATGGCAATATGAACAATCTTGGTAATTACCCAAAGACTATGGCCCTACAATAGATGGGAGCTGATGGTTCCCATTAAGGGACCATTCCAAACTGATTGCCAAAACACGACTGCAAATTACTTTGACTTAGAGCTACAACATAAATAAAACACATATGTTGGCAATGCGTTGAGATTTGAAATAAAGTAAGAAAGATCAATAGATTTACGATATACTGGATACCAGGTGCAGAAATCTTTGCAGGGACAGCTTGAAATAAACCTTTTGAATTGAAAACAAGTGTTATCAGCCCTTCCAACTCAGAAAAAAGTCGGTCTGAATTTACGGGTAAATCACTTTATTTTTATTATTATTCAGAACGCATATTTCCAAAATATTAATGCTTTTCTTAAGTTCCGGACATTTTTTTTTATTATTTATAAAAATTATGTCTAATTTTCAGGAGATTTTTTATGTATAGAAAAAAGCTTTATTGTTGTATGTATTACACTAGTATTTAAGATTTCATATATACAAACATTTTGGATAGTTTATAAAATTAATTTAACTTAACTATAATAACATTACATTTTAAGGCGATTGGAACCGCGACCTTTTTAGAAATGAATTTCTTAATAATATTTAGACTTTCTACAAAATTTAGAAACACCATAATCTTTTAACCACAATCTTTTTTAATGCAGTGCTATTTTTGTTCTTATTCTCATTTAGAAATTATTGTTAAAAATAAGAAAAACTTACTAGATATCAGGTTGATTTTTTTGTGTTTGTGTTGAAAGTCTTTTAACTTATTCCAATCAGAAACCAATATTCATCTTCTAAGACAGTTCCTTCAACTAGTACACTATTTATATATGCGTATACGTAATTTCTTATAGTCATTGCTTAATTCCCCGTATATATATTAGATAGTTAATAGCACACACTCGAAACTGTATTTGAAACTTAACTCTGATTATCGCACATTTTATGCTGCTTTCATGGCTGGCCGAGCACTTTCAATTAAATTGCAATTTGCGTTGATATAAAATTGCAATTGATGTAATTGCGATTGCATGTGTGAGTAAGTGTATGTGTATGTGTGTGTTTGTCTATTGGGTCTACTGGGTGGTACTTCTGACATTTTTAAATACACTCAAATGGCCAATGCACATGAAACGGCAATCAGCATAATTTTAACGATCAATGCAGTTAAAATTAATTGCATGTAAAAACTGAGGCGGTGAAAGCAACCCATAGATAATTAATTATACATCTATATGTATTATATATATGTGCATGAGGTGGTTTAATGTTGGTGTACCGCAATGTGTGGAAAAGTTAAATTTGCTTCCATTTCACTGTGTGAAATAATTAATCGAAGTTAATTTAATTATATAACAAATCTGAGGTTCCTTTTGAAAATGTAGACATTATGTTATATATTTATTTATTTTATTATAATGGATAGGCTTAACGATATACATATGTTTGTGCTTATTAATAATAAAGTTAAAGTTATGTTTTATTGCACTTCTCGCGTCTTCAGCGCTGCCTGCAATCACAATGCCGATGAGATATCGATACTCTTACTTATATCGCTACTGACTCGATTACCTGCTCTCAAAAGTATCGACACAATGGAATCAAGGTTACCAGATAGCATTGACCGCTTCTTGTTTGTATATCTCCTATATGAAATCTCACAGAAATAAACCAGAAAGTTTTTAGCAATATCTCGATGAAGTTTGATATATGTTTTAATGTCGGAGTACATAATATAGAATAACCCTCTGAATTTTAAAAAATGTGAAACTAGTTATTTAGGAATTATTATTATATAAATAATTTTATTGAAAATATGCTTAGTCAAAGCAAACAATTTCATTTCCAAAAGGAAAACATCATGTTATGACTAAATCTAATATTATTATAACACAATTTCGGGGCACACATCACACATCAAAATTATAAAACAAATCTTATTTTCCAAATTTTAAAAATGTTACGTCAGTTAAGAACCAACTTACTGTTGCACACAAATAGTGTAAAGATGATCACAGTTGCTGCATTTTCGGCAAAAATAACACCAGATAAGAATCCAGATATCCATCAGTCTGGCATTTTCATCAACAACGAGTGGCATGATAGCAAGTCAGGCAAAACCTTTTGCACCATTAATCCAACCACAGAGGAGGCTATCTGCTCGGTTGAAAGGGGAGGCAAGAAAGACGTTGATCTTGCCGTGGCGGCGGCTAAAAATGCATTTAAACTGGGGTCTCCCTGGCGCCGCATGGATGCCTCGGACCGAGGACGGCTGATAAATCGACTGGCAGATCTCATCGAACGAGATTCCCTCTACCTGGCCAGCTTAGAGACCGTAGATAATGGGAAACCCTTTGCCATGTCTTACAAGGTGGATTTGCCACTGACTGTGAAGAGCCTGCGATACTTTGCCGGATGGGCAGACAAAATTCACGGCAGGACGATAGCCGGTGATGGCGACTTCTTCTGCTACACACGGCACGAGCCAGTGGGCGTGTGCGCTCAGATCATACCGTGGAATTTTCCCCTCCTGATGCTCGCCTGGAAATTTGGTCCAGCCCTGGCTACAGGGAATACAATAATACTGAAGCCTGCCGAGCAGACACCGCTAACGGCCCTTTATGTAGGTCAGTTGGTGAAGGAAGCTGGCTTTCCTCCGGGTGTGGTGAACATTGTGCCCGGCTATGGGGATATAGGCGCCTATTTGGCTAAGCACTGCGAAGTCGATAAGGTCGCGTTCACAGGATCCACCGAAGTGGGTCGACAGATTAAGTCGGCTGCAGGCGACACAAACCTGAAACGAGTAACCCTCGAGCTGGGCGGAAAATCTCCCAACATTGTCCTAGCCGACGCAGATATGGACTACGCAGTTGAGATGTCTCATTTTGGACTATTTTTCAATATGGGTCAGTGTTGTTGTGCAGCCTCGCGGACCTTTGTTGAGGATAAGATATATGATCAGTTCGTGGAACAAAGTTGTGAGCGTGCCAGGAAGCGCAGTGTGGGCGATCCCTTTGACGAGAACACCGAACAGGGTCCACAGATCAGTAACAAACAGATGGAAAAGATCTTGAGCATGATTCAGACGGGAATAAAGGAGGGCGCTACACTGGTAACTGGCGGTCACCGAGCTAATGGACCTGGATACTTTGTGGAGCCAACCGTATTTGCAGACGTGAAAGATGACATGGCAATTGCACGTGAAGAGATCTTTGGTCCAGTTCAGCAGATTATTCGATTCAAGAATATAGATGAAGTCATCGAACGAGCAAATGACTCACAATACGGCTTAGCTGCATCTGTATTTACCAAGGATCTGGACAAAGCCAACCATATTATTGGAGGTCTGCGGGCTGGCACCGTTTGGGTGAACACTTATAACGTGCTTGGGGCTCACACTCCATTCGGGGGCTATAAGATGTCGGGACATGGCCGAGAGAACGGCGAATATGCTCTCTCCAACTATACAGAGATTAAGAGTGTAATTGTGAAGGTGTCGGAGAAGAACTCCTGAATGATGTTTACATATCAATCAGTAGTTGATTCTTGCCGCGAGGTTTGAATCTGTGTTTTCAATTCAGGTAATTTGATAGCAAAAAAATTGTATACAAAAGCCAATCGCACTTCAGAAACAATTTATACTTTATAACTATAATTATAATTGTAGTGAATAAAGGTTGCCACAAACACTTTTAATTCGTGTGTGTTTAAGTTAACTTTTAGTTAAGCCTTTGACAAAGATGGACATTTATAACTTGTGTATCAGTACCAATTACGTTGAGCAACTGAATTAATCGACCACCTCTGCTGATTGATAAATTAATTTTGTTTTAAATATATTATTTGCAAATGTATTTAAAAGCACTTAGGCTAAGGTTGACAAAGTTGCAAAACTTGCGCCGTTTAATTATTAATGGACAAAAAGTTGTAACTGTTCCATTCAAATTGGGTTGCGTCATATTCAAGCAAAAAGTTGCAAAATATCTGCAAAAGAGGCCAAAAACTTTTTCAGTCTCCGCTGTAATTGTAGTTTTATTAATTAGGAAACTTCTTCAGATGTTTTTAACTTTTTGCTGAAGCAATATGTTAAATTGGTGAGTGTTTTGCCTTTTGGTTCTTTTAATATGTACAAAATTTCCACTCCAAAAGAATTCCTACCATTTTATATTTACAATCTTCACTATCGCAAAAGAATGAGATTTAAGATTACAAAATATGTGTTTCCTTTGTCAATTTTCGATTATTGGAAATTCGAGCACAAAATTGGTGTAAAGCAAGCTAAACTAAGAAAAAACTTTTCTCATTTGCAGATGTGCGAGTTGAAAAACAAATTCAAGCCACGCCCACAACGACAGGAAACACAAAGTGCTGCAACTAGAGGAAGTTGGCGAGGAGGAGGAGCAACCGCTACAAATTTTTATACAACAACCCGAACAACTTTAGTGATATGGAACTGTGCATAGCAACAAAGTCAAAAGCTCAAAGTTCAATGCATGTTAAAAGCAACTATCAAAATATAATAAATAATATTAATATTCACAAAAGATGCCACCAAAATCAAATGAATACTCAACAAATCAGCCACAAATGCCACATGAAACACAGAGATCGAGACCACCTGAAAAAGCAACAACAAAACCAACGAGCAACACAACAAAATAGCAATAAACAAAATCGAAGCAAAAACAATTGTTATCCACAATGCCACAGACTTCATCTGCGGCTGCTACTGCTGCTGCTAATGCTGGCACTCGCCCAGCATACCACGACTGCATCACCTGGCGGCAGCAGCAGACGTGATGCTCTACTCGCCTTCTACAAGCGTGCTAAGCTGCGAGAGATGCTGCCACTCGGTGTCCAGGAGTTTCAGTTGCGCGAATCGGCCGGACTCGATTTTGATGAACTGACGCCTACTAGCAGCATGGTCTCAGCCCTTAGTAATGCGGAGCGTTTGCGTAAGCGTAGCGCCTCAACAACATCAACAACAACAACAACAACAATAGCACCACCACCAACAATAAAACAAACAACAAAAACCACACTACCGACAACAACAGCAGCAACATCAACAATCACTGCTACGGGCAGCAAAAAGTCGGAAAAATGTGAACCCAAAGTCCTGGAAACGCTGCCCGATGAACCGGTAAATTAAAAATTTCCCATCTCTATATGCATACATAGATATATGAAATAATATATTATAAATGAAATAATTTTAATATGACTGATTGACTGACCTAAATATCTTATGATGTATGAACGTCGAGCAACAATCAAATATCTAAATACAGGGACAACATCAATGCATCAAAACTAATAATAAATTAATAGAATAAAAGAAATTTCGAATTTATAAATATTTAGATTGTGGACTGCCATAACTTTCTTAAAGCTGATCTGATTTTTTAAGTTAAATACATTATAATCATGAATTAGACTCAAGATATAAAATACATTTAAATTTTAAACATAATAAAAAATCAGAATAAAATTAATTCAGAAATAGTTATTAATGAAACCACTTTTCTAAATTAAATACATTAATATTCATGCCTTAGTCTAAAGATTTCTACTGCATTTAAATTTGAAACACAATTTGTTTATCAAAATTAATGTCAAACACTAGCCTTTGTCAAAACTAAACTGATTGCCAGCAATTTTATGCATCGTTTTTAGGTGGCTTTAAAGATTCCATTAAGATTGATGAAAACTTCAAAAACTCCACTCATGCCATATATATGAAAAACAATGATTTTTATTAACTACATATCGAAAAAAATACCATTAGGTAACTTATCTTATATATGGTGTTTGCTGATGCATTTTACAAGCCTGAATCATTGGCATCCAATTACTTAAATTTTGTATTTTTTGTTGTTGTAGTAACTATGCTATTTGAATTTTGTTGTTGATGTTGTTATTGAAACAAAAGGCAGAGCGGCATATAAATTTGTGCGACTGTTGTTGAAAAACGGGACAAAAGCAGTGGCTGGCAAGCGGACAGTGAGGCAAGCGTGGCAAGAAGCAGCAGCTGGCGGGGCAGCAGCAGCAAACAATAACAATAAGAACAAACAGCAACAATAACTCTTGACAGGCTTTGGACAACGCGTCCGCTGTTGACCAGAGTCACAACAAAAGGCAAACACACATCCACGATGTTTTTTTTGCCTACCCCAGCTGCTGTTGTTCCATGTGCGCTCCACTTTATTCATTACATTGTACATATATATGTATATATATATATATATATATATGCATATATATCTTTAAATAGCTGTATATGGGGACTACGTGGCTAAGTAGCGCACACACTCAAGTGTGTATAGATACCAGGGAGATACGCCCTAATGGCAATTTTCAAATTTGCTTGCCATTTTGTTCAATGCAATTGAAATTGTATCTTTTAATTATGGCTCTTCAGCTGCTCGCTTGAAAAGACATCCAGGCAGCCAGTCAGCTTCATCGATCTCACCCACACCCTATGCGTATTGGCATCTATACTGTGACTGTGTGTGTGCGTTCAGGGGGTAGCAGTGGGTTGCACAGCTGGTACGTGGCACATTGCTTACAGGTTGTCACATTGAATATTTATACGAAACACGTAGTTAGCTAAATATAGATGTTTGACAAGAAACTTGAGTGTAAAATTGTAGTAGGCAAAGTAGTCTTAGCAATAAGCAAATTACACAATCCAATATAACAAACAGGGTTGCATCTCGCGCACAATGCAACTAGAGATCGATAACAATTGTATTTAACATACGATTAACATGAATGTTAAGCAAACAGACGTGGAATTAAAAATATCAAATCAAAGAAAAAACATAGAAGTGAAAGACATACGTTTAATATTTGTATAAAACATAAATAAAAGAGCCTCCGGCAAAATGCAGCTAAGACAAATTAAGTATACAAAAAAAGAAAGAGCTAGTTTAAAACTAGTACTGATACAAATTACATTTTTTATAAGTCACGATTTGACTAGTTGCTTGGCTGGTGAGCTGCGTGGATGGGAGTGTTGCTATCTTTAAATTTGAAAAGCCTTACTGAAATTGTCATGCAAATTCAATTATAATATCGTTGATAGACCGCACACTGGATACACAAACCAGATACGACCCGCAGACAGGCCCGAAGCGGAAAACCGAAGCCTGTGGCTCAGTGGCTGTGTTGCTGACTTCTTTAGTATCTTTTAATTAACTTGCGAGAGCAAAACGCGTGACATGCCGTCAAGTAAATCCTCATGTAATACCTGTAACCCTCCTAACTGCCACAGCTCTCCTTTCCTCCATCCCACACAGCTAGAGATAGTATGTGAGTCAGACATGGCGTATGCGTAATATTTTTTACGACCGTCAACAACATTGCAGGGCGGGTTTTTGCCTTCGAATTTTCATGCGCGTCGAATTGCGCAAAAAAAAAAGATTTTCGTCAGCATGAAAATGCGAAAGTCTGATTCAACTTATGCTTGCGGAGAGCGCTGGGTGGTTGGGTTGGGAATGGTGTGTGGGTGGTCTGTGTTGCTGCTTCAGCAACTTTATTGATTAGGACACCGGGAAAAAGTGCCGCCTCCTTGGCAGTTTTCGACAATGAAGCACTTTCTCAACTGCCAAGCTAGCATATTTAAATATTCATGCTAATTGCCCACTTTGGGGTCGATTGCAAGCTGCAATTTTTCTCACAGCCCCCCCAAACAATTGTCAACTGCCAAGAAAATGCCCAAAATGAATTGCAGTAACAGTTAACAATTATCATATTTGATATCCTTTCCTTCGTCGAAAGAGGATATTTAAGAATTTAACAGAACATTTAATAAAGTGTTGAATAGATAGTTGTAAAATTACCTATCCGAACTGCGAACGACCTACAGGTATTGAAAGTAGCAGGGACTTTTTAAGAAATTAAAAATTTAAGAAATTTCATCTATGATTGAAGAATATCGTAATAAAGTTATTAATCATTTGAAAATATATTCAAAGAATTTAAATTGTATCTGACGCAAAAGTCCGAAATATACATAGTGTAGCAGGTCACTAATGTAACACAACATGCAACTATGCACCTTACATATGATATCGATATAGATCACCAGTTTGAAGAAGAAGAGCTCAATCTCTGTGAATAAAGCAATGTGATCGGACGTGTTCACAGAAGATAATATAATTTAGTTTTGACTGCCACAACACTAAATTATTCCATTCAATAATTGAAATTACTTTCTAATTAAGAGCCAACTTCTGACAGATCAGAATATTCGCCGTTCTCTCAGCCATGTCTCGACATCTTAAGTGCTCACCCAAAACCAGCTCACAGACCAATAATATGGTTGGCTTTTTCCAGATCCTTAATAAATACAGAGGTAGATAAGCCGTATTGTGAAACATTTGCTCGTTCAATGACCTCTGTGGCTGGATTAAGGATACTTAACGTATCCATTGAGTTGGTATCTGTCCACTCATTTATAAAAATCCCAGTGAATCGCACATTTGGCCTACTTTACGGTTTCGGTGACGTCGAGTAGAATGCACTTAAAGTCGGGCTGCTACCCTCTAACCGCAACAGCATGAAAATGACTTCAACTTGACTGCACAGCCGGAAATGTGATTTAGATTTTGAAAACTTACTTCGGTTAAACAAAGCGGTGAATTCAAGTTATACTGAAATAAATAAAATAAATTGAAAACATGTCTGCTCACTTCCACGATTGAACTCATCTTCTCTAAGCTGATGATCACATTATTGATATCTATTGATATCGATATCGTATGTTACGTAGCGTGCTGCATGTAATCACTAAACAGACAATACACATATGTGTGATGTTATTTTACAGATGTTATTACAGTCTTAGAAACTGATATTATTACATTAAATGCTTTCCAAAGAAACAAAATGGCGACGCTTCAGGCAGCTGCTGAAATGCGCTGATTATTAAAGCAAATGAATTACTGCTCGCACGTCTTATGCAATTTACGGCATTCAAATTTGTTGAAGTGTGGCCCGCAATTTGCATGCTGCTTGAATAAGCAACCGTTTTGCTAAATTGCAATGTGGCTCAGACTTGAAACACACACACACAACACACTCAAACAGCGAGAGTCGCTGGAAGGCAAAGAGGCGGGCAGGAAGATGCTCTGCATAATGAAAGATGTGCTCTGGAGTGCTGCATACTTCTAAGCTGCCCAGATGAGATTTGTAAGTGTCAACAACAGCAACAACAACAACAATAACAGCAACAGAGGAAAAAATAACAAAACGCAAAGCAAAGCAGCTGACATATTTTATTCATTAAGCACAAAGCGAATAACACGATGCCAAAACATGCAAATGACAACAACAACAACATGCAAATGCCATATGAGCATGTAAATATTTTTATGGTCATAAGTAAGAATTTAGTATAAACAGGCACTGAAAGCATTTTCTTGTTTCGCTTCATTTCAAAAATATTATTTAAGGCGAGTTAAATAAGCCTAAAATTCTTTAAATTTCATTTTCTCAAAATAGAGTTTAAGCTTTAACTTGACATCCTTAGTTGGTCTTAAACATTTCGTGATTTTTTTTAATTATTTATCCTAGCAAGGTTTTAAAACTCAAAATTTTAAATTAAAATTTTAGTAATATAACATCCACTCGCTGTAAATAAACTAAAATTTAAAATAAAGAAAATAAAAAATATTTTAAAATTAAAATCGTGAGATATGATTCGATTATATATTTTTATTTAAAATTTTTTTATTGGTAGGTGGTAGTTTATATTAACTTAAGCACAGTTTCTTTTCTGAAAAGATAAATGATTAGTAGTTAAAATCTTTTTGAAAAACGTCTCAAATACAGTAAGTGAATCTTAAAATTGAATATTCACAATGAAATATTTATGACAGTGTAGACACACACACACACATATATGCTAAATGCCGACATATCCGAGTGCTCGACGAGATGTCGAGGAATGAGACATTAAAAAGCCAGTAAAACGCGCTTTACGGATTTGGTTTCAGCTGCTGATGGTGTGGTGGTGTGTTCTATGTGTGTGTGCGTGTATATATATATATATATATATATAAGTGTGTGTGTGTGATACAACACTTGGCATAGTTGCTGGCTTTATTTACATGTGTCTAAGCCGTATGTGTGAGAGTGCTTGCAAATGTATGCATGTTTTATTGCACACTCGTTTCTGTTTTGTGGTTTTTGCTATTTACAAGTGTTTCACTGTTTTTCTTCATTTTATTTTGTTGCCGTTGTTGTTTTTATTTTGTTGATTTCCTTGCTGTAGACCGCAACACGCCTGAATGAATCTACCCCCTGTATACATGTGTTATTTGTGCACAAATATGTTTGTTTCTTGTTAATAATTCATTTGGCTTTTCATCTGACACACATAACGTATACGCAATGTGGTCGCCCCACCGGCTCGAGCATTGCTAATGGGAAATATTTGTTAGAAAAGCCAAAGGTGACTCACCCACACACACACAAACACTCAGTTGAAAACCACTCCCTATACTCCAATTTCCACTGTCCGCCACCCACCCTTTCTCTCTCTCTCTCTCTCTCTCTCTCTTCTCTCTCTCTCTCTCTCTCTCTCACTCTCTCTATGTGCTGCGGTTACCTTTTGTTTCCAAAAGGCATAATGATGTCATCAGGAGTTTTGTGATGTGTCGACCTCAGAAAATATCCTCAATGCGTATCCTTTGCGCATCTTTTGCACACCGCTCTGCTTGGACATTAAATTGTATTATTTTCAACGCAGTCCAACAGCAATAACTTTTTGAACTACACTCAGGAAAAAGTAGTTTCATAACTTACTACAATTCATCACCATTACAAGCTAAATATTTAAATATATATTTTATTTCTGGAAAGAAGTTTTTCTTGTTAATGCTATACTGCCAACGGAAGTTAATGTTTATCAATATTCGCAAACCGGATTGAGACATCGATAAAATGAAATCAGCTTGATACTTATAAGGAAACATATATTCCATATTCAAAGTATATGCATCTTATGGTTTCTGTAATCGGCGGGTTAATACAGTTTATCGAGAATATTTATATATGATTTCAGTTCATTTTGTATTTAACATTCTGTTATTATTGTTTTAAGTGATTTTTGTTTCAGTGATTTTCTAAATTGTAGGGCAAATATATTTTTTAGGTGGATGCATTTGCAAACGCAAAGGTGTTGGACCGTGCTAAACCGTGTGTCATGTGAATAATTAATAGCTAAACAGCCTCAACCCCAAGCCATAAAAAGGGCTGCAGGGGTGTTGTTTGGTAGGAAGGGTGAAGGGGTTCGGGGCTAGGGGTTCGGGGTTGTTTTCTTGATCATCTTATTTACGTATGGTATTTTTTCTTACGCTTACATCAATTATGGCTAATACTTAACGTTAGCACGCATTTCAAGCTAGATTTTATTGTGAAGCTTAGCTGTGTGTAGTAAAAGCCATGAAATAATTTAATAGCTATGGGCAAACAAGCGTTTCTTGAGGCCTTCTACTACCTACTGACCGAGCTAAACTTCTATGAGGCATCTTATAAGCAAAATTAGTTTTATACGTGAATAAATTATGATTATGATAACATACTCTCTGCTGCAAACTTTCTCAAACATTCTCTCCCTAATTTAAGTGTATCTCGAAAGGTAGATTGCATTTGTGAATTATTCTTCAGGCTGCTGTCTTGTACTTTAAATAAACCTTATTATGAAAGGCCACTTACAGATGCCGCTGCCATTGTTGCCACATATTTAATTTATTTATGGCGGGGCACGAGAAATTGCACAGTTAACTTCTACCTTGCAACCAGAGACCAATCTGTGGTGTTTATTCTATCTGCATTATTAGCGCATGTTAAAGGAAAAAGGAGCTATATTGCTTTCTAAATTATAATTAGTACCTATTACATAACTATTAATTTGTTTAAAATTATGCATATGTACATGTGTATATACATATATATAATAGAAAATAATATAAATAATTAACACATGTATATATTGACACATATACGCATATATAGCTATTATATACAGTACACATTTAGTTATATTATTAAACTGCTAATTTGTATTTTCTGTTACTCGCACACACTCACCATTTAAACGTTGACACGTCTCTCTGGGAGGGCATCTGGCACTGCTTATGTGGCAGCAGTTCGCCCGACTTAACTGCTCTAGTCTATAAATAGTAACATTATTTATGAAGTAATAGGGCATAAGTTTAGTAAATTTACTTGCCTCTGAAAAAGCCATGAATTCTCACAGTTGCTGATTTACCTTTTGTGTATCGCATTAAAATTACAGTATTACGATTTCACCGATATCGCCGAGGACGCCGCACGCCAGTTTACGGAATACCTGTCGAATAAGTTTCCAAACGCCGACGCAAATGTTGCCATCGATAAACAGACGAGGGAGGAGGTGAGCCGGCGAGCCAATGTTATCGCCAGCTACGCCCTCAACGAGGATGACAATCTCCTGGCCTTTGCCATTGCGGCGCCCAGCATACAGGCAGTTGTTGTCAAATTCAGGGACAATGTGACGGTCAGTCTCCAATTGCTAAAAAAAAAAAATAAAACACAAATTTTGACTAATGGATTTGAATGATTTTCTATGCTTTCTATTCGTACTTCAGATACCACCAAATCAGGTGCACAACAAGGATTACTTGGGTTCCTATTGGCGAGAATTGGGGTAAGTTCAAGTGTAACACGACTTAAGCTTAGATTTGTTCGAGACTTAAGTTCTATAAATTGACAGGTTTACTTTGCCTACAGTTCAATTTTATCGATTTTTTTTATTGAAATTTACCAACTAAGCCGATTTTCAAACCCAATCAAATTCTTAATTATGGTTAAGCCTTTTATCATTGGTTTTACATTGCTACTTTAGTTACTTCTACTTAACGATTATTTGTTAAGTTCGCGTGCAGCGGCTTTGGGGTTTCTAATTGATTTGATCCTATCGGAAAAATACTTCTAGGGCCGCCTGGAACAACAGTGATGGCGTTCAGGAGTGGGGAGCGCCCTTTCGTGACTGCAACCTGTTGACGGGGCGCTGGCTGTGGCCATTTCGCATATCATTCACCGACCACCGAATCAAGTAAGATATATATAAAAAAAAATTGTATAGATATACATACATACAATATACGCCCTAAGCGATATCCAAATAGATTTTAAGTAATTACAATAAATTAATTAAGTTATATGTATCAAATTGTAGTGTATTAATTGACTCATTGAAGTATAATCAATCCTGTCATATTCACTGTATCTAGAAAAGATTATAAATATAAAAAAAAATTATGTATTTAATAAGATGGCTTCTTTGAATTTCGTAGAATTGTTGCTGCTGCATTTGTAGCAGCCGACGAGGATATGTGCAACGATGGTCTCGAAGAGGTCTTTGGTCGACGTCACGGGTAAGAAAGTAGCAATATGCACAAATATACAACTATAAACTGTAAACTGCAAATCTATTTTGAACTTTCAGCTGTGATCGCAACACCACATTCTGCCTGCTGACCGAGAACAAACCGTCGGCGACTCGTGATCTTTACACGTGCCTCTGTCGCGAATCCTATTATCTGCCCAATGCCACATTGCAGGGATTTCGCGGTGATCTCGTCGAGCTATCGGAGGGCTTTGACAACTACTCGTGTGTGCCCTGCCCGGGCGGATGTAGCAACTGCGATCTGCATGGCGTTTGTCTCACCTTTCAGGTGGATGATGCACTCAACATTGATGCCTGCCTGCGCATCCTTGTGGCCATTGTCCTGGGCGCATGCATTCTGTGCTGTGCGGTCCTCAGCGTCATTGTGTTTAGGCAACGTAAATGCAAGGTTCGTTTATATTTGAGCTCCATTTAAGACGTACGTTATTAAATCATAAAATTCATCCTTATTTCTTAAATTTAAATTTAAATATATCATTTTATTTTGAAGTTAATTCACTTATTACTATTTGTATATTTTCTGTGTCGACCGATATTAGTCGATATTATATAAATAAATAAATTGTGAAATATTTTTAAGGCCATCGCCTCGGGCATGTGGACCGTGCTGGAGACCATATTGCTCGGCATTGTTTTACTTTATGCATCGGTTGGTAATTTATATAAGAATGTGTATATCATTATTTTAATAATTCAAAATGCTTTCAGGTTGCCGTCCATTTCTTTCCCGCCTCCACGGAGCGCTGCCTGCTGGAGCCTTGGCTGCGTGAGATCGGCTTTATTACGTGCTATGGGGCCATTATATTGAAACTATATCGCCATCTGGTTGACTTCCGAACACGCAAGGCCCATCGATGGGTGCTGCGCGACGTGGATCTGCTCAAGTATCTGGGCACAATGGTCTTTGCCGTCATCTGTTATATGTCCGCATTTACCGCATCCTCACTGGATCTGCTGGAGAGCGCGCAAATGGAGAGTCTTCGGGAGGCCAGCACCAACACATGCCGTCCCCTCAAATGGGAGCTGGTGACGCAGACCAGCGAAATATTCATTCTATGCTTTGGCCTTCATTTGGCCATTGCCAGTCGCAATGCCAACACACAGTTTCGGGTAAGACAACAAAACGGGAAAAGAAAAACATACTACTTAAAGAGGAAAGTTCCAAGACAGGTCAAATATCGTTTGGACTGCTATCTGATCATAGGGAAAAATAGAATTTGAATACTCACTAGTCTATTTTAGAACTTAGCTGTCTTCTGCCAAAGAGACAAATGATTTAAATTTATAAGCTACCTAAAAGGTTTAAATATGTGGAATCTTAAAATACCAATGTTTGTTTATCATATAATGCCGACTTTATATCTGAGTGCAATAATAATAATTTGACTTAATTCAACTTTCTTCTTCTTTTCTTTTTTTTGCAGGAGCGTCAATTTCTGGTCACAGCGTTGACGCTAGAATTTCTCGTATCGTCCAGTTTCTATTTTCTGCGCTTTGTTTATTTGCCGGAAATGAGTCCCAGCGCCATTTTGTTGGCGCTCTTTGTGCGCTCGCAACTGACAAATAGCCTCGCCTTGGGTTTGATATTTGTGCCAAAATTGTGGTATCAGCACAAGCAGGTAACAAAAATTGTTATAAATTTTTCAGTTATTCGGTTATGGTTATGGTTTTCCATTAACTTTTGTTTTCCAATTAAGATTTATTTCTTGCTGACTAGAGTGCGTCCAAAGTTTGTTCGAGTGCATACAACGAGTTATATAAAATATATATAAATATACAATGTATACTAGAAAGTTGAGGTAATCCTTAGCTTAGGCCTGATTTGTGCTCATTTGTCCGCAGTCATCGTCGTCGTCTTCGTAGTTGGTCCACATAAAAGTAATTTTGAAACCGTAAAACGTAAACGTACTCGTCCATTGTGTTTGGTATTCACATTTTGGTTGAGGAAACGATTTTTGTATACAACATAAGAAAAAAAAAATAAGAAAAATTAATCAAATTATAAACTGCTAAAGAAAGCTTTTTGCTTAACAAAATTATTTGTCAATTGTTCTGTTTTTCGTTTGTGGCGTTGAATTTTTGATTTTGGTTTTAATGGTTATCATTTTGGAAAATTATCCAATTTTAGTATTAAGCTAACATCTTTCATGAATTTTAGTCAAGCTATGAAGTTGCTGCAAGTGTCATTTTTATACAAGAATGTTTACTGTATGTATTTCGATTTGATTTCACCTCATCTACCATTCCAAACCGTTCCGTTCTCGTTTCCATTGTGTTTTCTAACTGCACTCACATTTAAGTTGCACAGCTGTACTTTAAGACGTTTACTAACACTGGATGCATGATATTTTATTGTTGCATGTACTTTGTTTCCTAATCAAAACAGCTAACAATGACAAAAATCGGTTTCCTTTTTAAAACCCAACATGCATACCAAAACTATATAAAAGTATTTTTGTCTTCAACAACTTACACAACAATTTATAATCTCTATCTCTCTCTATGTCTATCTCAGTCCACCTCTCTCTCTCTCTCTGTTTACCCGTGCCTAACTCTCTAACTAAGTAGTTGTGTTAGCTTAAAGTTCAAAAAACGTTTAGTCGTTGTCACTTATGTTTAGAATTTGACCTATGTTTATCTCATTTACAGCACAACAAGAGACACAACAACGCCCCCACAAGCACACATACATAAAAGAATATACATAAATATATATATATATATATTTATATATATATATATCAATTAATCCATATATGTATACTACTTAAGAATTCATCAAAATTCAAATACACAATTGACACAAAGAGCACTGAACTTTCTACTATACTTTCAATTCTTTCGATTCTATTAATTCCTTGACTCTCAGTTGTATTTCCGTTTCCGTTTTGCCTTATCCGTTATCCGTTTTTTAAGTTCTTTTCTGTTTTAGTTTTCTGTACTTTCCTGAGTGTGTGTTTTGCGGTGTTTGTTGCATCTTCATAGCTTGCAGGTTCGATCGCTTGCGTATGATCTATCAATGCGTTTACCTGTGGATGCTTTCAAGGGTACGTCACACGATGCCGGCCAGAGATTGGGCGGCGGTTATGCGGGACTGTGCCTGGGCGATCCCGACATCGGTGAGCTGACCATATCCGAAATGACTCCCGAGGATATACGTGCCGAACTCAAAAGGTAAGATTCAACAAGCCAACAAAAAAGTCTAATACACAGATAGACCAAGAAGCAACCTTTCCGTAGTACACAAAAACACCTGTGCAAGGTGTTCCAATTCCAATCGTTTCACATTCTTTCCGTTGTAGACTGTACACACAACTGGAGATACTGAAGAATAAGACGCTGCGTCAGGATAATCCGCACATTAGTAAAAGACGCGGCGGTCGGAAGGCGGGTCATCGTCGCTTCTCATTGCAAGTAAGTGACTGAAGACCGACTGGCCGTCAAGTCAGACGCTTCACTGTAAAATACATTTTCATCAAGGCCAAATCCAGCCAGTGAAAAGAAAACGAAACGGAAAAGAAAATCAAAAAGAAATACAAAAAACCTCTTACTTCTTCCAAAGCAAGCGAAAAGTTGTCTCGAATGTTAAAAAAAAAAAAACTAAAAACTGAATTCAAGATCTTGTGTCCCGCCCCTCTCCGGCCCCCCTCTATCAAAGCCTAAGCTCTTCCCAATTTCTTTCTCTAACTGTCTCTCTTTAACTCCACCACTTCCAATTGTAATATCTTTTCTGTGTCAATATATAAATATTAATATGAAATATATCTATATATATATATATCATTGTTCTTGTCATGACTTGTAAAAACAAAAACTCAAACCCACCAACAAAAACCAATTCTCTAAATGTAGAAAAAGGGCAGCAAAGATAAGGTAAGAACCGTCAGTCACTCTCTATCTGTCTCTCTCTATCTCTCTCTCTCTCTCTCTATCACTGTCACCTACACGTAAAGCTAACCTAAAAAAAAAACCAAAAGCCTAAAATTAAAACAAAAAAAATACCTAACTATGTGTTGTGAATATTCAGTAAAGAAAAAACAAATTGCGCACGTTTGTCTTGTAGCGCCTAAATCTACGTAACATATCGATAAATCTAATAACAACCTAGTACTTAGCATGTAGGCGTAAGAAACCCACTAATCAAAACAACTAAAACATGTTTGTCCTTTTTGTAACTCGAGCGTCTCTGACCCCGCATGTCCTCAATAGCACTTCATACATACTCTAAACTAAAAACAATAACTAAAACTAAGAAATCTAAAAAAAAAATAAAAGAAAAACTAACAACAATAATAAAAATGCACTAAATTCACTACTAATAAAAATAATCGTAAATGGCCCAATATAATATGAAGAAACCCCCATTTCGCAGGCTTTAAGTGCCAAACATCGCAGCAATAAGCATCATCAGGATATTGAAATAACCGAGGCGGAACCATCTCGCACCCCCGAGGATTCAGTCTGCAGTGCGGAGGGGCCGACAGACACATATGCTGAAATATCGGGCATATCGCATTCAATGCTATCCCATTCCATGGTCTCTCATTCCGTTGTCTCGCATTCAAAGTAAAAACAACAAACTGTACATAATATAATATAACTCAAGAGAACTATGTATGTATATCTGATATATACTAAAAATATATGTATGTATATGATTGTATGTAACTGAGAATTAGGTGCAGCATTATAACAAATAGCGCAACAACACAAACAATAAAAGAAATTACTTTAATTTTTGCAATGAGAAATGAAAAATGTTAATTACTTATATGAAACAAAAAAACAAAAACAAAAATATACAAACAATACAAAATATTACTTTATTTTAACAAATGGCATAGAAAAAGTGTTGAGTAACAACAAAAAAAAAATATATAAATAAAAAATGTGCTCGAAAGCAAAAACATTTTTGTACAATTTTGATAAATTTTTAGAGCTGTTTTTTGTGCGTGTGGTTTAAATTTTTTTCTGTTTTTGATTTGTGACAGGAGCAAAAAATACGAGAATGAAGAGGAAGAAGAAAATAACAGAGCCCACCTGTGTAGGTAAACGTTAAACTGTTTTATCAAATAAGATATCTCAACACTTATTTGTTGTTGTTTCTATTTCCGTTTTTTTTTTTTGTAATTATGTGTTAGAATCTTAACTGAGTTCCTTGAAATGTAACTATGAAAGAATACTTAATAATTTGGCACTCATTTGTATCCGCAATAAATCGAAACCAAGAAAACTCGAAAGGACAATTCCTAATGGTCGAATGATGGCTAGTTAAATCAGTTGTAAATTTGAGCTTATAGGCAATACTTACTTATAAAACATACTAGAAATTCCTCTACCCTCATACTTTAAACTACAATCGACGCCTAGACTTTAAAAAATATGTATGTACTTTATATATATATATATATATATATATATACATATACTTAATATAAAATGTAAAACCACACCAACTAATCAGCGTATAACATAATATGTATGCATATCTGAAGTATGCGCATTAAATACTCCGATATTGTGAGAGATCAAAGCCACGAAATACCAAAGAGAGGCACTTGTTAACTTTGTGACAGAGCGATCCAAAAAGTATTGTTGTATAATTTTACACTATAGAGAAGGAGATGAGACAGGATGGGAAGGGGGAATATTTAGGGGGGTGGGGGTAAAGATCGTTTAGAATGTTTAGTAAGTAGTCAAATACTTATAAATAATAGTAAAGTAGCTGAAAATTTGTCCAACAACATTTTTCACATTCCAACAAAATTGCTTTCGATTCCAAAAAAAAAAAAAAACAAAATCTAATATTTAAAAAAAAACAGAAGAAAACAAATTTATGGCATGTTTTACGATTTTTGGTGTAGGGTATTTTTGCAAATTTCTAGTATTGTACGAAAACCGTCATACATTTGAAATGTATTGGAAATATATTACTCAGTAGCCATTTAAGACGTTTTTGATGATCGTTGGAAATGAATGGAAGCGTAATAATCTGAATATATAAGTCCAAATAAAAATAGACAAACAAACAAAAATACAAGCCATTCAAAAATACGACAAACAGTATACAGTACATAGGCATTTATATGAAAAAATTATTAAATTAGTTAAAGAAACACACACACACAACATGCATGCAACAAGTTGAGCATTTAAAAAGAAAAAACCAAAAAAAAAAAAAATTACAACTTTTTGATTGCGTTTGATCAAAGAGGCATGTGAAGTAAAGGAATTCTACCAAAATAGTATATATATATATATATATATATAAATATATTATATAAAACTAATGATATTATATAAATAAATTATATAGGAATGTATGTAATTGACATATGTATGTGTGTGTGTATCAGCATTACAATAAATATATAAAACCAATACAAAAAAAAGAGGCAAACTAAAAGTTAGTTGCTCATTGCAAATGAAATTCAAAACACAAAACCAAAAAACATTTTACAAGTGTGATAGTGTTCATAATATTCGTTCATTGTAATTAAACAAAAAGATAATAAAACTAAACAACAGATGATAATGCAAAATGTGTCATAGCAATTAAAATGCATTAAGCGTTGCGTTATATATATATACATCATATATACGTGTATTCCCGTTTAGTTTAAGGGGCAGGGCAAAAGCAAACTTGTAACGCAAATACTTTCAAAAATGAAATACAAAACAGAAAGCCAAACAAAACAAGAGCGAAAAATAAAAATATAAAAAAATGGTACTAATAAACATAAATAATGATTAAATCAAAAGCATTTTGCGTATTTCTTTTATACCACCCAATCATTTTAAAAAAAAACTTCTATCCACTTCACAAAAAACTTTAGTCACGGTAAGTATTTAAAGAAAGCTATAAAAAAAAAAACCCTCAATATAAACAAATCTAATACAAACACTGTCCTTATTATATTTCTACAAGTCGGACCTTTATTCATTAATAGTATACTATATATCTCTTCAATTGTTGTTTTTAAATATAATTGAAATATTGCTTGAACATGATTTCAAGTTTTTTTTTTTCTTTTCGTTAAATTGCAGTTTACATTCAATACATACAAATTATTAGATAATTAAATTTAAATTTACAGTTTAATCACTATTTACTCACTTTGCTTGCTTTGTTCGCCATTTTGGTAGTTAGTCAATTAGTTTATTAGTTAGGATCTAGCAGTTGTTATTGTTATTATTTATATTTTATATATATAGTACGTATCGTTTGTTTTCTCTTCTGTCAACAAGTTTAATTTATTAATTAGATTAGCTTGCAATTTAGAGAGAAGCGAGCTTTGCATTTGGTTTTGGTTGCTTTTGATCGTCAACGTGGTTTATTAAAACTTAAAAAAAAATTACAATAATTAGTAATTACTTAGAAATTATTTTGGTTTTACATGCGCTGCGCATTTGTTTGTTGCTGTGCTGTGTGTGCATTTTAGGTAGACTTTTTGTTTGAGTGTATTAATAATAGAATAAGGTAATATTAGATGTATATTATACAATTCCATAACACTATATTTCTGCTTTGTTTTTCTTCCATTTTTTGTAAAAATTTACACATTAATTGATTTGGTTTGTTTTTTTTTTTTTGCTGTAGTTTAGTTTTAGTTTTAGTTTTAAGATTTAGTACATACAACTTGCAAGTAAATTAATTGATTAAAAATCCTTTAAATGTATTAAAAAATTATTAATTATTATAGTATATTACAAAAACAATTATAATTATTATGTATATAAGCTTGTTACGTTACGACTGTGTTGTTTTTTCTCACTTTCCTTGTTGTTTTTTAAAAGCTTAATTTATAAAAAATTGTTAATAATATATTTATATATATTGTATATGTTTTTTTTTTGTTTTTTAAACTAGTTTGGCGCGTAAAGCTGTGTTGCATTTTGCATAGATTTTTGTTTTTGTTTTTCGATTTCAATTTGCTCTTAAATACTTTTTGTCTTGCGTTCGAAATGCGCTTAAAGAACTTAAATAATTTATAAAAACAATGGTTAACATTTAGAATGTACGAACCGTTAAGCAGTTAAATTAAAAAAGAAAACAAACAAAATTACAAAGAAATCACTAAACAATATTAATATGTAATTAGTTTTAAAACAATTTCCATAATTGATATCGTAAATAAATTTAAAGCCAAACAAACGAGATCCTGCTCGTATGCAAATTAAGCAAAAGCGTTTAGAGTTTTCATCTATGTTTGAGTACAAAATTTCGAAAAATTCATCATATTTTTCAAGCTTGAGAATAAATAACTTGGGGTTTGTTTTTTTTCTTCTTTTTAGTTCTTGTTCGAATAAAGTGTGCGTGTAATGCTTTTTAATGTTTATAAAACAAATTAATTAATTTAAGTTTTGCGCGTAGTTAAATATCGTCAACATGAGTTTTACCTTGAAACAAGTTTAAATCATTTAAATATTTGATAAAAAATATTTCTCTTTATATATATAAATAGTAAAGATTTGTAAAATTGTGTGTGTGTGTGTGTGTGTGGACGTGAATGTGGATGTGGATATGGGTGTAGGTGTATGTGTTTGTGTGTATATAAAAACGATTATCCGTTACGATACAAAATAATATGCATTAAAATCTCAGAGAATAACAAAATTATGACTAATGTTGTATATGACATGACATGACAAATATTATAATTACAATAAAAAGGAAAATCAAATTAACCAAATCAAATATCGATTGCATTAACTTAACAAATAGAAAACGCCATTTCTCTCTTGTGTGTGTTTGTTGTAGTACAATTTGTTACTATTTGTTATTATTAATTTTTTTTTTTTTCATCTTTTTTACTAATTTTTGTTTTCATTTTAGATTGCAAAAATTCTAGTTTTAAGTCTAGCAGCACTTTGAAGATTTGCCAGTCGTTGGTTGCGTGCTTCTCTCCACCCGATCCTTTTTAAAGTTGTGTCGTCTTTGAAAACGTCTTTCATTTCAGTTGCTCTTCGGTCCTCATCCCGTCCAATGTCTCGACTCCAGTAGTAGTTCCAGTCCACAATCGAATATTCTCGTTACTTAGGGTTTCTTTGGGTCAACTATTATTGTGCGCCCACCGCTGGGCCTATCCTAGAGCGGATGCAGCTTTGTCGTGTGCACGGTGAGTGCACTTCGTTGCGTAAATCGTTTGTCACAGTACGGACAGGTGTACGGCTTTTCGCCGGTGTGTGTGCGTATGTGTTTCGTGAGATAGTCCTTCACGCTGAAGGACTTCTCACAGTAGCCACAATGAAACGGTTTTTCACCTGCAATAACGCACAAGAGACAAATACACCAAGATTAGCATTTACCAAACGCCCTGCACTGCAAATTTCATCTGGATATTATGCCGTGCAGTACCAAAACTTTCGTTTCGTTTGATAGATTTAGGTACAGTATTATTATTATTTTTTTAATGTATATAATTATGCATATGTATATACGATTTGCACGTAATTATCAAACTAATATATAAATATATATATGTATATATATATATGTTTATATATAAATGTATATATGCTGATATATGCGTGAACATTATATATATTTGGTTGTTTGGTTTGTGAGTTAAAATGCAATTAACGAGATACATTATTACGTATGAGATGAGGCGGGGCGATACGTTGTTTCTGGTATTTGCATTTGATATTCCCTTTTTATTTTTTTTTTTCTCTTTGTTTTCATATTTTATCATACACTTGCAGAGGAATCTTTAGTTTTGCAATAGATTCTAAGTCTTAGACTTTGGGTTAACTAGCTGCATAAATCTTAAAGTTGTCAATAACCAAAAGTAGATTATTGAAAAACTTAGGAATGTGCTTTAATAAATACTTGTTAATAAAGTGACCACAAAGTATCATAATTACTTTTGTATAAGTATAGTAACATTTTTAACGTTTGGGATATTTTGGGATTTGCAAGAAATAATTTAAAATTTCTTAACCTTTTAGTTATTCCAGTTTTTGGTTTTCTTTTTAATGTTTGTTACGGTATCCTTAAATCTCTATAAGCTATAAGTTATGTAATTAAATTCTCTTTAAAATGGACATAACCATAAATACCATTCTGCTGCTTGTTGAAACAATACAAAAAGATTTTCACACAAAATTAGACCTCTGCAAGTTTGTTTAATTAATTATTGAAATTGCTATATTTTTAAATATGTTTTTTTTATGTTGAATTATAATTTAGAATTTCAGATGTGCACTGGCGAAACGAAGACTATGGCAAAAGTGAACCAAGATCAGCTCGGAATACGAAGAGCAATTCTTATTATGAATAAAGTGTGACGCACACAAGTGCAAATGATCGCAACTGTACATTTTTAGATCATGTGGACTCTGTGTGTGTTGGGCCGCAGTTTCTCTTTCATTTTGCCATGTACTTATTCCGGTGTGTGTGTGTGTTGGTGTGTATGTGTTTGTGTGTGGGCGGAGCGAGCGCGGTGAGAGCGAAAGTATCGAGTATTTAATATTTAATATTGAGTATTGAGTATGACAAATGGATATGAAGGCATTTTGCATAAGAGTTTTAACTGATATATAAATAATATATTTTTTTTAAATACATTTTTTTTTTTTTTTGGTTTTGTGTATTTGCACTTAAACGAGTCGAGTTGATTTGAGATTGAGTTCGAGTTGATTGATTGATTGACTGAGTTGATTTGAGAGTTGATTGATTGATTGACTGACTGAATTGATTTGATTTGAAAATATATTGCTTCTCACCCGTGTGAGTCGTTAAATGTTTGTTCAGGTAATCCTTAACAGTGAACGCCCTGTCACAATAGCCACATCTAAATGGTTTCTCACCTGTATGTATGCGAGTGTGCTGTTTTAGTGTATTCGATTGAGTGAAGGACTTGCCGCAGTAGGAGCACGTGTAGGGGCGTTCTTTGGGCGTGGCGCTGTATTTTTTTTTTTATTAATATTATTGAGTAATTTATTGCAGTGCGGGGTAAAGAAACCAAAAAAAAAAGAAGAGAGAACAAGAGAGAGAGAGAGAGAAAAGAGATGAGAATAAATTGATTAGTAACATTCGTCATTGAGTAATATTCGTTGCACACTTAAACAGGGCAAAAAATAGAGAGAGAGAGAGATAAAGAGTACACAACATTGAGAACGCATGGGCCACGCCCCATGGCACTTGAAGGACGCGCCCATGCGCTCATCCATCGGGACTGATCTTAAGGAAAACAAACAAAAATATAAATAAATGGTTAACAGTCAATCGGTAAACGGTAATCGGTTATGTTAAACAAAGACGCTTGCCGGCCAGCTGCTCAAATCAGTAACATCTTGAAGATCTACCAGCCTCAAAGCCTTTTACAGTGGTCGCTAAGGCTGATTTAGCAAATGAATATTAACTATAAATTATTATATAATATTAGTTAACCATTTAAAGGATATTTATACGCAAAGCGATTTTGTAATGTAATTTTAAATGAGTTAATATAAATATAGTTCTCTAGTTTTTTTTTGCAGTAGTGAAGAATTCACGAATATTTTTTAAAATTGCAACTTCTATTTAGATATGCAGTAAGTATAAATTATATATTATTTAAACAAACTCCAAATGCTTTCTCAAAATACTAAAGTGTACAAAAACAAAATAATATAAATACAAATTTTAAATGAATTTTTCTAATGCCTGGGCAAGCTTCCAGCGATCCACTGTACTTTACATAGAGAGCATACTGGCAGCAGCGTCTGGAGATGTGTGTTTTGTGTGCTATTGTGTGTGTGTGTGTGTGTAAATATATATAGAGGATTGGTGGATAATATATAAAAATGGATTTACTCTGCTTCGCCCGTGTGGATTTTACGGTGCATGGCCAGCGTGCCGGGCGTCTTGAACGTTTTGGGGCAATCGGGACATTTGTGCCGGATCTTGTGCGCCAGATCAGCGGGCACCGTTTGCGTATTTGTGCTGACCAGGACACTGCTTGTGGCGCCGGGTGTGCCAGCCGGTTGAACGCCAGGATTCGCTTGTATGGCATAAACAGGCACTGCATTGACAACATCGCCGCTATCACTCAAACTGAGCGGCTCCTCCTTGATGATCACCTGAATGTATAATATATGAATTATATATAGAAAACTATATATGTGAAAAGGAATTGGGACACTTACCTGAGGATGTGTTACCGTTGCACCATTGCCATTCTTAAGCAGCTTAACTGTCAGCGGCGGCACCTTCAACGCTGCCGGATCACTCAAATCCTCCTGATGCTCCTGCTGTTGCTGCTGCTGTTGTTGTTGTAGTTCTCGCTGTCGATGTTGCTCCTGCTGCTCGAGATGCTGATGATGATGATCCTGCTGTTGCTGCTGCTGTTGTTGTTGCTGCTGTTGCTGCTGCTGTTGCAATTGTTGCTCCTGTTGCAGCTGCTGTTGGTGTTGCTGCTCCTCGGGCGTCAGTCTCATGTCACGCGGCGCAATCGCTGGCAGATCATCGGGTGTCACCGGCGCCTCCTGATGTTCCATATACGCTTGCTGACCGGCGGCCAACATGGACGCATTGCACACAGCGCCGCAGTGAGAGCATTTGTATTCGTTGGGATTCTGCGTCACAGAATTGACACCGTAAATGCTGCAGACAATGCAGCGTGCAAGAAATGCCGTCTGATGCGTCAGCCGATGGTGTTCATCCACCTCGAGGGCGCTACCAAACTTATCATCACAGTTGGAACACGCATAGCTAAGCGATTTCAGTTGCTGTTGCTGCTGTTGTTGCTGCTGTTGCTGATGCTGGCCAAGGGTTGTTATTGCACCCTGGGCATTTAGGGTGATCCCGTGACAGAGTTGCATATGATCGGCAACATGCTGGGCACGATCGAATTGTTGGGGGCACATCGGGCAATAGTGCGAACTGAGTACATTTGGATCCATGCTGAGATTGGGCAGAAACGTTGTCTTTAGCGTATCCATATTGATGCCAACTCCTCCTGCTGCTGCTGCTGCTGCTCCTCCTCCTGCTGCTGCGGCTGCTGCTGCTGCTGCGGCGGCTGCTGCTGCTGCTGCGGCTGATGCAGATGTTAAATTGTTGGCTATCACGGCGGCAACTTGATGTGTCGGCTGCTGCTGCTGATGTTGCTGATGTTGCGCATGCGCATGCGTATGCGGATGTGGATGCGAATGTGGATGCGGATGTGTTGCTCCTTGATGTTCTTCGGGGCGTGGCAGACGCAGTTCCTGTGTATTTGTGCTAGACTTTAACATTTCTCTTTTATCAAGACTGGCAGGCAGGCAGGCGGGCGGGCAGGCAGGCGGGCTTTAAGCGCTTTAGATGCTCTTTTCTTTATATAATTATTTTATTTTTTGATTAGTAGTTGATTAGTATGAGGCGCTTATATGTGTTGTTTCCAGCAGAACAAAATCTGTAATGATGGATTTTGAAATGAAAGTAAATCAAAGCAATTTGATTTTATGAATCGTTTTTGTAAAGCTTAACAAAATAATTGAATTTAACAGAGTCTAAAATTATAATTCTGATGCCTGTGTCATAAACCAATTGAGATAAAGAAAAAATAAAAATATTCAGTAATTTTCTAAAATGTTGGGTTTTTATGCATGGTTTATGAGATCAGTAACCAATACTAAAGCAATCATAAATGATTGATTTTGAGGTAAATCGCAAAAAAATTGGATATAGCTGTTGCAACTTTCGTAATTAAGCCAATTTTTCAAAAGTTGATGTCAAGACAGCCTAATAAATTCAATTTAATGAAATGATCTTTAAATTACTTTATTATAGTACTATATCTATTATATTATGTATTAAAAACAAATATAATAATAATATTAATATATAAATGGCATAAGTTAAGCGAAGATCAAAATTCACACCTCCGTTAACTACATGTCCTTTAATGAATATAAATATGATATGCTTCTCTGCTAAAAGGCTTGCAAGAATTAAAAAGTATGGCATGCAAAATTGCTTTCCCTTGTCCTGCATTACTCACACACACAAACACACGTGCACACGTGTGTGTGTCCCCGAGGGACGACGTGCTGAGGAGGCGAAGAAAGCGAAACTCGAAGCGAGCTTCTGATTGGATTTCGAAGCTGAAAATGAAAAGCCCGCTGTCCTTTTTAGCAGCAAGTGTGTAATGGAAAAGAATAAGAGCTAAGTAATAGAACACACACGAGAACGAGAGACAGAAGAGAGCAAAGTGAAAGAGTGGAAGCAAGAAGCAGAAGCAGCAAAAAAGGCGGCGTAAATTAAGCGTAAATTAGCACAGAAAATCAGAAATTTGATGAGCCCAGCGGCAATAGCAACAGCAAAGGCAATGGCAAACGCAACGGCGGCGGCGGCTCTCGCCTCGCGCGCAAAACCGAAACGAAATCGGAAATCAGTTGGCACTGCTCGCTGCTGCTGCGGCGGCTGCTGCTGATGCTGGTTCTGCTTCTGTTGGTGCTATTGCTGCTGCTTCTACCGATCTGTGTTTGCTGTGTTTCTCTACTTCTGTGTTCCCCCTCAAGTTTGACCCCCAAGTCTCCCCCCACACACAATGCGTTCGAATTGAAAAAAATTTTTTTTTTTGGTCCGTCACTGTCATATTCTAAATTCGGAATTCTATTTTGATTTTTTTTTTTTTTGTGCTGCGCGTTTTGACTGCTTGGCCCTTACCAGCGTATCCACGTATTGCACTTGGGTGTTTTTATTACGGCCGTTTTATGGCGGAATTGCCAATCAATCCAACAACATTTTCTTTGTATTTGTGAAACAAAAATACATTAACTTTTCACTTTTATTATTATTTTTGGCGAAAAATGTACAAGTACAACAAAAAGTATCGACGACATCGATACTTTTCCATATTTCACTTTGCGCTCATATTCCACTATCGATATGTGCATTTTGGCGTAGCCACCTGACTTAAGCCATTAAATTAACAGAATTGCATTACAGCAGCTGACGTAAATGCTTCTACGTTGTGTACTTAAAAAATGTATAACTTTTTTATTTGGATTGGTTTTAAACCTTAATGCTTCTCTTAGAAAATCCATGTCATAGTCAAATAATTAAAAATTCATTAAAATTTACAAATCAGTTTAAAGTCTCGGCGATACCTATTTAAAAACTTCAACCATGCTCCTCACTTAACAGTATTTCTCCGCTCCTAACAGAGCTTTTATTAGTGTGCTTTGCTATTTCACAATTGAGCAAAAACATAAAAATTTATCTGATAGAAAACAAAGAATTCTTGGAGACTATTTCAATTTAGTTGGCAATTGCTGGCCATTGCAATATTAACACGGCCAAGTATCCGACTTTGTGGAACAGTCATTCCATAACAGCAGCAGGCCGACCAAACAAATCAAATTAAGTTGAAGGTGATAAAAAGTTTTTCCTTTTCTCTTGAACATTATTGTTATAATTTCGTTTTAGTTTAAGTTGAAATAGTTATGACGTCGCCTTGGTCAAAGGGCAGCAATGAGCCCGTGCAGGCGACCAGTCTGGCGGACATAATGTCCGAGCAATATGCCCATAAATTGTACGACAAGGAGCTAAAACAGCAGCAACAAAGGAAGCAGCAACAGCAGTCGCCGCCCGTGGCAGCCACGCCCACTTCGGCCAGCTACTCAGATGTGGCAAGTACATCAAAGAGCGGCAGTCAAGCAGAACAGGAACAGTGGGAGGATTATAGAATGCTGCTCGAGGAGCAGGCAAAGGCGGAGCAGGAGGAAGAGGAATCAGATGCAGTCATTGCCCAAATGCTTCAATCCCAATTCGATCACGAATACAATGAGGAACTGCGTCGCATCGAGCGACAGCAGAACAAGCAATCCAAAGTAACCATAACACTTAATAAATTTCTGCGCAGCGGCGATGCTGAATTTCTGCATGACACCGCAGCGGATTCGGAGGATGATGATGAGTTGGAGCGACAGAAACATGACTGGGATCGTTTCGAGACAAATGAAAAGATGCTCGATGCGATACCCAAATGTGGCTTCAAGTTAGACAAGGATGGGGAAATGATCACCAAACACGATCCAAAATTGTGCGAGGTGCGAAATGCACAGCGTGTGATGTCCTTTCCACCTGAATTCCCCACGGGAGATGGCGCCTGCTTTGACATGAAGCTGTCCAATAAGGTGAGCAATAAGGTGTGCCATCTTTTTAAGTATTATTATTATTCAATGCTGATTGCGATTGACAGGTATTCAATCAGCTGAAGGCGTATTCGCGTCGAGGACGCGCCGATCGCAAAGAGAAGGTGGCCACCGCTGAGATGGGCGTCGATGCCGCCACACGTCTGCTGCTGTACAAGCTGATCAACAATCAGATATTGGAGCAGATCAATGGCATTATATCCACAGGCAAGGAGGCGGTCATTTTGCACGCCAATTCGGATGCCAGCTATACGGGCAACAACGAGCATGGACATGGCAATGCGCTGCTTGTGACGCCCGAGCTGCTGCCCAAGGAGTGCGCCATAAAAGTGTTCAAGACGACGCTGAATGAGTTCAAGCAGCGTGATCGTTACATCAAGGATGACTTTCGGTTTAAAGATCGTTTCAGCAAACAGAATAATCGCGCAGTCATCAATATGTGGGCGGAGAAGGAGATGCACAACTTGATGCGGATGCAGTGCATCGGGCTGAATGTGCCCGATGTTGTGGTGCTAAAGAAACACGTACTTGTCATGCGCTTCATTGGCGACAATCACAATGCGGCCCCCAAACTCAAGGATGCCCGGCTCAGCGTTGCCGAGCTGAGCTGCGCCTATGAGGAGATTGTGGCCGCCATGCATAAGATGTACAACGAGGCCAAGTTGGTGCATGCCGATCTCAGTGAATACAATATACTCTGGTTTGAGGGCAAGTGCTGGTTCATCGATGTCGCCCAGAGCGTTGAGCCGGAGCATCCCAGTGCGCTGGAGTTCCTCATGCGCGATTGCGCCAACATCGTCAACTTTTTTGAGAAGCGGGGATTGGCCAACATCTACAGTAAGGAGCAGCTATTTGAATTCATCACTGCCTTAAATGCGGAGACGCACAATGCGGCGATGCTGGAGCGGATTCATACGCGTGGCGCCTCCATCAATCAGGCAACAGTGCCCAATCAGCTCGAGTGTCCCGACGAGCTCAAACCACTTGAATATCCTTTTGAGCTTGCCTGGGAGAAGTCACAATTAGATCGCGCACTGGCAAAGCAACAGCGACTGGAAGAGGATCAGCAGAAGGACAACAAGAATGTGGACGAGTGCCAAACTGCCAAATGTGTCCAGTGACAACAGCATACGAAGCTAATTTTTAGTTTATAATTATATTCGAAATTTTCTCACATTGATATTTTGCGATTCTGTATTGTTTTTGGATAAATTTCAAATTCATCCATATTAAAATATTTACAGACTTCAGAACTGAGTAATTAAAACCTTTTTTCGTTGCACACTTTTGACTTTTAAGTGACTTTAAGTTACAATTTATATTAGACATATTCTCACATTGATATTTTGCGAGTCTGTAATGTTTTTGGAATTCTTAATTCATCCCTATTCAAATATTGTTGCAGACTTTTTAATCGCATTTGATTTTAAGTTCAATTGACTAGATTTATAGGGTTCTTCATATACCGAGAATCATAAATTGAAGTTAAAATTTTTTTTTACCTTTTATTTCGCTTTTTTTAACAAATCTAGTTATTAATTACATTTATTTATATTGATTTTTAAAATTCACTATCACAGCAAAAGGATCAGCAAAAATATATTTATACTAGCTAAATAATAAAAATGTATCTTGTATAGAAATGATGCTATTTCAAGATATAATAGACGATATACGCATATCAAAATTACATTAAATGCCAATTGTCACAGGATAGAAACTTATTGTTTTATAATATGTATTTAAAACAGATGGCGGATATCACGCATAGGTCTTGATGTATATCTAAGTCATGCAACATACAAATAAAACAAGCAAATTATTATTATTAAATTGGATTTCCATTCATTGAAACGATGGCATCAAGGAAAATGTATTTTCAAGTTTTACTGTAGAATCCAAATAGATAAAAGATCCTACACAACATTGAAAATAGATTGGAGATTGGATAACCTTTGGCTAAGACATGGAACTGGTTATTTTAACTGTTGTAAACAATGCTTGAAGCGTATTTTTCTCGAAATGTATCAGAAAATTTTATTTTCAAGTTGTAATGCTGAATTAATTAACATAAAAATGCCTGTAAAACATTGATAATAGTTCGGAGATCGAAACTTCTTTTTTCGAATATATGGGAGTTGTAATTTTAACTTGAATAAAATGGATGAAAGCGCAATTTTCCCCAAAAAATTCAGAGAACTTCCATGATTTAATTCTGAATTATAGATGGCGTTGCATGTAGGGGTAACCTTAAGGTTAGCTGGCGCCAATAACTCGGCCCATAACAAAATTTTCTTACTTTTAGCATATATTCACTTTATATTACATTTGAAATTTTGGTCGCCTTCTATAACTATTTTAGACAATCTAAATTCTTTTAACTAATCTAAGCCGTGAAACAAATTCAGTTGAACTGGGAGAGTTGCCAATAAATTACATTTTATGGTGGTCAGTCGATAAATAAATGCCATTCAGGTGTAAGCGTGACGCACTCCGTTGACAAGAAGCTCAGTGCTATGTGAAAGTCGAAGCGAATGTGCAAAACAAAACCTGCGGCTACAAATATAAAAAAAACAAAAAACAAACGCTTTCCGTAGCAATGTAGTTCAAATTGATTAAATCTGCAAAATAAGCGTGAGAAGTGACAACAGCGACAGCAGCCGTATAAACAATGCCAAACAAAATGGTTAAAATATTCTTCAGGTAATTCAACTGGCATAGCAAGCAAATAAACAGAGGCAGCAACACCAACACCAACTGCAAGAACAACACAACAACAACAACAACGAAAAGACTGGCGCTGCTCTTTGCTCTGCCTTTTTATTTTTATGAATGACGTAAGCGCGCACGTCTCTGTGCCGCTACAAAACGAAAAAACAACTTTCCTTTGTGTGGTTGTTGCTGTTATTGTTGTTGTTGTTGTTAGTGCTGTTGCTTGTTATTATTTGCTTTGCCTAAAAAGCAGAGGAAGCCCTCTCATCGTAGGTACAAATATACATGTGTATTTGTGTGTGTGTGCGTGTTGCGGGCCCAGTAGGAATCTAACCGAAATGTTCCAAAATAAAACCGAAAAGTATTTTCAGACAGTGTTAAATTTAGTAGCAGTAGTAGTACAACAGTAATACAAAATGGTACTATATCTTATTATTATTATTTATTTTTATATCTGCGTCACTATCCGAGTCACTTTACGAAATCTAGTGCGTGTAGCGGAACAATGCTTCCATTGAAGTATTTTTTGGACTACCTTAATTCCTACTGGACACCTATATACACACGTACTTTCAAAGTGGCGTCGATGGTGTTTTTTTTTTGTTGTTGCTTGGGAAACATGCTCTTAATGGAAGAGCGAGCGAGAGCGTGCCAACAACAACAACAGCGGAGATTTTTTTTTTTTTCTTCAAATAAATCATACATTTTTTTTTGGTCAATGACCTAAACAATGCTGTTAGCTTCGTTAAATTTGTGCTCATAATTTGCAAGCCATTAGAAAATTCGCCAATAATGTTTATTATCTATGCAAAGATAGTTAAAGGTCAGCTCATTGCACTGTGTATACCTTGAGTAGTTGCGTCCTTCGAAAAGAATTGCCAGCAATCAAATATACAAAGTAAACAAATTAAAACTAAAAACAAACAAAAATCAATTGCTTTAACTTTTCAACCGAGTAATTGATCTTGTTGGCCGATCTTTAAAAATATTTGTAATTAAAAAAAGAGTTTGAGCAAAAATGGAATCAAAGGTTATTTGTTTTATTTCAATTTTTAATATTTGTTTGTTTTTTAATTCTTGTAGACGCTTTAAACATATTATTATATTTTTGATCAGCCTCACAAGAGTATGCACTGATGAAGATGTAATTTCGTAAAATATTTTACTTCAGGAAGTTATATTTTTGTACCCATTAAAAATTTATTAAAAAAAACGGCTTGAAATCGAGAGATCTTTATCCCTTGTATATGTATTTGATCGGCTGTTAATTAATATAATTCTTGCTGTCGGAAATGTCTCGCTTAATAATATTTCAACAAAATGGGCAAAATATTCTTCCTTCTTAAATATATCTATTAAATATATATATCATTTTGGTATGAACAAATTGCTAAAATTTAGTTTGCCTTCAGGAACAGTGCTTAAGGCTTGCTTGATTGTTTATTTCTGATCAATATATTCAATCATTATAATTTACTTTTGCAATATATCGCATTTTATTTATGCATACACATAATTTTCTATTTGCCCACAAATTGCAATATCCGAAACAAACCAGAAACTGCACCCAGCACGGGACGCTTCCCTCATAATTTATCATTCACATTCCACTCATTTAAATGCACTGCAATGCGGTTGTTTTTGTTGGCTGTCATATTGAGACAATAGTCCACTTTTACAACTAATTTGATAAACACGGAAGCACTATGAATATGAAAGCAATAACAATTTGTAAAGATAATAATTTTTAGCCATCAAGACGAATTCCATTAATAAATGTCAACAAATTTAGCTAGGAATATTAACTAATACAAATATAAGTTGATATCTCAACTAGTTTGCAAAATAAAATGCCTTATCATATACATAAGTAAAAACTTTATACAAAATAATAACAGCATTGCCATTTAAGATCATTAAATAAAAACTCGGTTTACGGGTGACTTGTGCAATAATTTTTAAAATTTCACAAAAAGATTTCTATATCTGTTCCGGTATCCGAAACAAACAAACGAACAAATTAATTAGAACATTGTAGCTGATTCGATTTTCAATTTGTTTACTATGATACATAGAGTTAGATTGTATATTTATAATATTATTGTTTATCTTATTATTATGTCAGACTACTAGTTGATGTTACTTAAATTGGGGCAATCGATCAAAAGATGACTTTGAACAGATTCTTAAGTGCGAGCACAGATGGACTCCGATCTGAAAGATTATGTATACTTCGTCGAAACGAAGTATAATTTTGACTGATGTAATAAAAATAGATAGGAATTCATTAGGGGCGCAATCAATGGCCTGCGCCTGCAAGGAATGGCAGTTTTCAAAAAGAATTGCTTAAAGCAATTAAAGTCAAATCAAATAAAAAAGGCTTCCGGCTAATGGCGTACACATTATAGGGGGTTGCTTCAGGGTTTTTATCTGTGCTTTGTTATTCAGTATTTTACAGACTTATCATTATATACACATATGAGTATGTAAATATATATATTTGCGGGTATTATATTGAATTGCCAGGAAATATGCGCATAAAATATTCGCTTAGCGCATATCTAAGAGGAGCAACGCCAAAAAACCCGCTGCAAAATCCAACGAAGCTAAAAACTGATGGAATGCAGAATTATTATACGTAGTAAATGAGAATATAGATAGAATCGGCCCTTATAATTAAAATTCATTCTAATAATAATCTAAATAAATATAAAATTCGTAAATAGTGAGTTTAAGCTGAATCTTTGTATACCAAAAAATCACTTTTCGACTTACTTCAGTTTTATCATGATAGCGCTTAACACTCTGCACGAATATACATAGGTATCAGAACGAAAGCATTGCCAGACTAAGGTTACTAAGGTGACTAAGGTCAAACCTTTCAATGTGTGCACACACAAAACCCACAATTTGTCAGTCAATTGGCAATCAGCTGCCAATCAGCTCTCTCACCCCCAACAAGCTCATGTGTAACTGCAGAAGAGAAGGAGAGAGAGAGAGAGAGAGAGGCAGAACGATAGATAGAGTGAGAGAAAGAAAGAGCCGTCAGTCTCTCTCAAACAAATGCAAATCCGTTCAATTAATAAACACAGAGGTGAATTAAACTAAACGTTCGGCTGTAGTCGTTTATTTTAATTATCCCTCTCTTAATTACATAGTTGCTCTTAAATTAATCGTAGTGGTATTCTTCAAAAGTTTTAATCTAACATTTTTTTTCTATCTTTTTTTGTTGCTCTTTTTTAAAGATTTCACAGGACTATATGCTTTGACGCAACCGAAATAAAAATAGTGCTTGCAGCAACATTATAGAAAAATTAAAGGGTTTCATCTATTTCCAAGGAAAGGTTAATATTACTATTTCCGTTAAATTAAAAATTTTAATTTAAAAAGCTTTCTAATAGATATTTTGAATGACCACCAAACAATTAGGTTATCCCAATATTAAGGAAAAGGTTGTTAAGCACGGAGGAGCTCTTCCAAAGCACACAGGAAAATCTACCAAATCGAGATTCCCGCATGCCGAAATTAATGTTGTTTTGTGACGCAAAATATTTACCAATTTTGGTTAGTAATAAACTCTTGAAACTCATACCTATGGTATGTTGCCAAATTCTTTCGCAAGGTTTTTCGCACCTGTTATTAAAAACAACGACTTGACATAAAATACTAAAAATAGTCCAATATCATATTAGAGCCATATTCTAATCAATTTTGATGGTCAATAAAAGAAGTACAACTATTATTTTGAACGGCTTGGAGGCCTCGGCTATTTAAAAATTTGTGTTACTAAATAAATTTAAAAAACTATATTTAATGAAAAAATATTACTTCAAACATACGAGACTGAGTTCATAACTTTTTGTTCTTATCTAATTCTTGATTACAAATTTTAATTAGCATGATTATCCGTTGCTTTCTTATCGATATTCAGTATTATTATTATTACTATTATTCGAGTACCAACTGCAAATAAATCGATAGCTTCAACTTAACCAAGGCAAATAATAATAAATAAAATACATATTGTCAAATGATCGGTATATGCAAAAAATGGTTCAGTCTTGAACCGATTCTAGTAAGCGTTCACATTATCTGAACTTATCCCAACCATAAAGTCAATTTGTCCATATCTGTCTAATAGCAATAATTTTGATGACTTATGCGAATTCACAATTTGTAAGCTTTTTATAAACGTATTCACCTTATTTACGGACCAATCATTTAAAATATCAAGCCGTTTCGGTCTTTACAATGGATCGTCAAAAAGTGAAAAACAAACCCACAACACAATGGCATCATCGCAAAATGCTCATTTAAGGCGCGTACATGACAGCATCAATAATGTTTCGAAAATAATTTTGTCCAAAAAATATTGGGTCCATGTGTGTGTGTGTGTATTAAGAGTCTATGAATTTTGTGCGCAAATCTTTTTAAGCTTTCGCATGACACGAGCAAGCCCTGACATACATTATAATATTTAAAACAACGCCTTCTTTTTGTGTATTTTGAAAAGAAAAAACAGTTTATATATGTATTAGATATGTATGTATTCATTAACCTGCACGTGCTCATAATATTATTTGAGGCAGCGTCAATTAATTGCCGTTTGTATTTAATTTTGGCACATTGCTGTCATATATGTATCTTGAATATATTTGTACAGGACAGACAGTCTTTTACACACGCCCACGAGTCACGGCTGACATTCCCAGAAATCATATTTTCGTATTGCGGATATGCCTTCAAAATAACGAATCTACCTTTCAGTCCTATTTAAGGAGCAATTAATGGGCTGGTTTGAACAATTTCAGCTCTGACGACATAAGCTCTTATCATTGTAACTTATCTAGCGATAGTTAGTCACATTTGCCTAAACAATAAAATACCAATGAGTCATCACAATTGCTGTAACTAGGAGTATTTTTAGTTGGTCATGGTATTATAGTAAAGTTATTGTGTTAATTTCCATGATCAACTATTATTTCCCAAACGAAATTATTTCTTGAAGATTTGTATTCTTCAACAAAAATATTTAACTTATAAATTGACAACATTGTTAATAGCATTATCTTTGTCTTAATTTGGCCAAAGTCTGTGGTATCAGCTATAAATAGTTATTCACTATCAACGAATTCATGTTTAATAAGCATTGAAGATATGATGCTCCAACAGTTAATATTAAAATGGCTTAAAAATGAATAGTTAATGACTGAATGGGATTTTATTATAGCAAATGCATTGTCCTTTTCATGAACTGCTTTTGACACGAAGCATACCCTTATATAGCTTTTTTTCTGATTCTATTACGAATGAGATGTAAATATTCTAAAAAAATTTCTTCTTTGTTTTTTTTTTACTAATTTTTAATGGGTTTTGAGTACAAAACTGTGCTTAACCACCTGCGAAATACTTTTTACCTGTACTATAGTAGCTAAGAACAGGCGCGTATCAGGATTTTTATAAGACTGTCAACTGGTTAGTTGGTTGGTTCATGGCTCGTTCTTTAAAAAAGCTGTTGGTTAGATAACAATATTGTGATGAATTTGGTAACACTAAAACTAAAACTGTGTGAAATCAATTTTGAAACGTAGCGGGAAGGGTATTCCAAGTTGGGGATCATTGTAATGAGAATAATTTGAATATTTTATTACAATAAAAAATAAATTGGGAGATCAATACAGTGCAATGAACTTGATCTTTCTCAGGTATTGAAGATATTGATTGAAAACTTGATAGCTCTGACTTTAACGTGATGGAAGATACGCTGAAAAACCAACTTAACAGTTGGTTAAGAAAATAAATAACTATTTGGGTAGGAGATGATTCCCTCTGCAACACAACCATTTTTACATATTTTAAATGAGTGCAGAATTTAAAATACCAACATAACAGTTCAATAAATTAAAGCTACCCACGCCGGCTGACTGGCTGGATGCTGAGGGGGAAGGGGATACTGCAAAAGCGCAAGTTGGACAGCATTTGATTGAATGTTTGCTTATAAATATTATATATAATAAATACATAAATAAAACACGCTGCGCTGCTCGGAGAGTAAATTCGGCGAAGGAGAGAGAAGCGCAACAACAAAAGCATAAGAGGAGAGAGCGATAAGTGCGCTCTCTCTCTCTCTCTCTCTCTATTTCTCATTCAATAGGGCAGGCAGACAAAATCATTGCGTTGAGCGAAGTACTTCTGCGCGCTTTTTTCTGCTTAGCGAATCATTCGCCAACGTTGGCTCGACTCGTTCACAACGTTGCGTATTCACCGTGAGTGTGTGTGCGTGTGTGTCTGTTTATTTGTTGTGTATATGTGTATGTGGTATACATAGAAATGCTGAGCGCTTCGAGTGCTTTGTGTATATTGTGTGTGATTTCCGTTCATTTCTAAATTTATAAAACAAAATATAAGAGCATACCTATAAGTTGGGCTGCCATGCGCTCTTCTGCCCCTCCCAAATCAGCAATAAAAATACACACGCATATATATTTATATTTATATATATATATCAATGAGCGCGCAAAAAATAATACAATGAAAAATCAAATATTTACATAAAAAATGATTTGTTAAGGCACGCCCACACTTATTAAAATTTAAAAGAGCGAAAAACAAACTAGAAGCGGCATCAACAATTTAAAAATCTTTATTTTCTATATTTATTTCCTTTACTTTTCGCATTTTGAAAAGATTTAACAAAAAACCAATGTTTATTTTCTTTTGGGCATATAAATTCTTTAGTTGAAAGTGAAAGCTGTGTCGTCTGTGAAATGTTGTCACTAGCAAGTTGAAGCAAACAAAAAGATAAAAATAAAAAATAAACAACGCAGACAAGTTATGCTAATTTCTTGTATTAGTTGCGATGTGTTGAGAAATGTTATCCAAATGTGCACATAATAAAGCCACACACAAAAAGTCATAAAACCTAAAAGCACAATTCGATTAAACGTTGTTCAATGACCAGCAAATTGGCAAAAATGCGTTTGCAACAGCGCTATACCAACAGCAACGCCAACAACAGCAGCAGCTCTAATACCACAAAAGCGGCGCATGCAGTTGGCAGCAACAACAGCGGCAGCAACAACAACAACAACAACAACAGCAGCAACAATAGACTTAACAATCCGCGTGCAAAGATACAAAATCTCATCAACAACAGCAACAGTAACAACAACAACAATCGCAACGGTTTCCTCAAATTGCGCAGTGCTGCAAAAGCAGCTCCGGCAACAACAGCAACATCAACAACAACAACCACAATCAACAACAACAATTGCTCGCTTGTGGAAACTCTGGAGGAGACCACAACAGCAGTGGAGCTGCGCTCGACGGCAGCTGGAGGCGCTGGCGAAAACGATACGCATTATCGTGCCTATAACACCCTGCGCAGCAACTCCACATCGGCTATTTTGGCAGAGGCTGTCGCTTTGCCTGGGCTGCTGAACAGCGGTTCCAGCATTCTATATGCCCGGCCCCGCACCCTCAACGTGCATAATGTCTGCCAGACGCCGGCGCAAATAACACAATTATTTTTTGGGTATGTTTTATTTTCAGTTTATTTTCATTTCAATGTTTGGCGTAAATTTTATATTTTTCGTTTTATAATTTGATTTCCGCTCTAAAATGTGACTAACATTAGTTTTCAATAGATTTATACTGTGAAATCGAGTTAAACCTAACCAGTTTAATTGAGTGAAACATTACTCAAACACAAGTAAGCCCTTGGGGGCTATAATTTTTGGAATTGCATAAAGATATTCTATAAAAACTTAGATGTAAAATTGTGGCAATAATTATTTGCACGTAGTACAATATTATAGTCTCTTGCTTTAAACGCTTGTTTGTTCAGGGTACACAAATATTATGAAATTTAAATCAACCGTTATAGCAAATATTAAATGAACTAGATTATTTTTTATCTATATTGTTGTCCAAATGCTTGTGCAAGATAATTATCTGGATAAATTCCTATCAACTAACTGCCTAAACTAATCATAATAAAAGCTTGAAAGCGAAGTTTATATACCCTTGTAGACCGGAGATAATCTTTCGAAATTTCTCATATCAAATCTTTTGCTAGCAGATATTTTATTAGCTATTTCAAACTCGAAAGACTGAGTAGGAAATATGTTTCAGATGCGATTGTTACATTTTTGATTATATGTTTCCGGTTAAATCGAACCGTAAATAAATAGAGATATATTGAACAAATTTGTATTTGGATGTTTAAAAATGCTCACGATTTGTATATATAAAAATACAATTTTTTTTCAATCTCTTTCGTAGCAAAAAATATGAATGTTTTTCATTTAGTAAAGCATTATTAATCTTTAATTATTGTATTGTTAATTGGTGACTCATAGAAAATTATCATGTCTGAGCAAAATGAAAGTTTTATGACTAGGTGGCTCACGACTTCGGTGGTTGGCAATATAATACCTAAAGCTATTATTTTTTAACCTAGAAAATTTAAACGACTAAGCGATGAATATTCTGACTGTCTCAAGAGTTCAACAATGTTATGAGTTATTTTCAATGTTAACTTTAAGAAAGTAAGGCTTTTAGGCTCAATATGAATGCTCCACTTAAGTTCCCGTTATATGAATTGTTTCTGATTCTTTGATTACATGGCTGTCAACAATTGAAAATACGTTCACGGGATAAATCCCTAAAATTGTTGTCGTTTTTATTATTGTTGACGTTTTTTCGGCATCGTTTTGATGACATGAGATCAACCGAGAATAATCACTTATAGGCGGCATTATTTGAAATATGTCCACGCCTCCTCATCTAATTGCGTTGCCTTCCTGGGCGAATGCCGCTGTTTCCGAACAAAAACAATGAATTCTCTTTATATTTTACACAATTCAGTATATCTTTCTCTTGTTTTGCTTTTACGCTTTGTGTTTTGTGTTTCAGTCTTTGGCGTTGCACAAAAATACAGCGAGTAAGATTTTGTCATCGCTATTTTAAAATTAAATGTATATATTTTATTTTTGCGCATTCTCCCAGCGCGCATCGCTTAAAATATTGAATTAAATGACAAGGCAAGGAACTTTTGACTGCTTTTATTTGTCGCACAGTGCAAAGGCATTTTTGGACCCTGTACCTATTAAAAAAAAAGAGTATGACAAAGCTATGAAAATGTATGTAACAAACATATTATGACTAAAGACACCAAATTTTTTCATAAGTTCTACTGTTGTTTTAGCATATCTTGAAGGTCATCTCAGCTAAAGTCACTAAATTTTACATGTGTTTATCGTCCATATCAATTTTTTAAACCTTTCCCCGATTTCCAACAAAATTGAAAACAGTGTATGTTTAATGCCATATATATGCTTTAAAGTCCGTATGCAGAGGGTACTTTCTAGTCGGGAACTCTCGACTAGAGGCCCATTAATTGTTTTTATGTTTTATTTTTGCTTTTTTACAAAAATAAATTGTATTTAAATAAACCACAATAACAATCTATTAAAATGTCAAGCTCTGTAAACAAAAAAAAAAAAAAAAACGCTTCTCTATCCTGTAATTGTTTAATTTATTTTTTTTCTGTTCAATTTGCTTATAATATATTCGTAAGTCAGAGACAGAGACAAATTGACAAATTCATAACATATTTATTGTGTCTGCAGTGTTCAAAATTTATCAATGGATCAAGCGCAGTTCATATAAATCATATTAAGACTATTTCAATTTGTATAGATGTTCGAATTGTTATATTAAACTCGAAATCTGAAGCGTTTATAAAAAATATATGTATTAAGTATACTCAAATTTGACGATTTTCGTTAATCACACGAAATTCAATACAACAAATTTATATAGATCAACATCTTTATGTTATTTAAGATACACATATTTTCTAAAATTATCGAAACTTCGAACAGAAAATAGTCAATTTGATTAAATTTAAAATTTCAAATTTTATTTATAAAGAAGTTTAAAAGTGAAATGTTTGCAACTGTTTTTTTTTTTATTATCTTGTTAGAATATATTTTTTTTGCTTCACTGTGGTGATAATTTCACTTCAAAGCAACTCTCAAATGTCAGACCATTTGTTAAGAGGACCCTTAAAACTAATCTTTCATTAATTATGTGACGCATACGAATTCTAAGTCGCACATATTAGATTATTTTGTAAAAGGCCAAGCGCGCTTTTAATGGCGATCTTAAAGGCAGCAAAGACACAATTAGACTTTTTAGATATTTTTAATTTAACGACTTTGCGTTGCAAAACTATGTCGTTAAAGCGGTTCACTAGAGTCAACTCAACTCATTCAAATTCTTAAATCACTGAGTTGCAATGATTAAAAATTATGTCGTTTGCATGCAATGCTCAATTAAAAGAGATGTGTTTATCTTTTTTTCGCTCTTTGTTATTTTTTAATGTTGCCTTTATTCAATTGTATAGTCACAACGCACATCAATCGTCTGTTATTGTCTCTGACGGGTTATGGTTTCTATTTCATTCAATTCATTTATGTATTTATGAATCAAAAAAGCAAAAACCGTTTACATTCATACATATAAATATTTTGTGGCTATCAGCGAAACTTTAATTAAGCAAAGTGCAGCATTTCATTGTTAAATGTTATATAAATTGATTTTATACTCGTGATACACAAGGGTGTATCTGTCATGCTGTATGCACATCTGTTGATACGAGCGCAAAATTGTTTACCCCCTTGAAACTAGAGAGTTAAGGTGTCCACATAAGAAAGCTGTACTTCGTTTTTTTTTTTTCATTTTCTTTGTTTTGTATAAAATTGGATTTTTCACATTATATAGCTGCATTTATCGCTTTAGCGTATAAACAGTCGTTTGTTATGGCTTTTTGCGTCGTGATATTATGATTTATTTTTAACTTGATTATGACATGGTACAATCAAATACAAATGTATGTACATATGGGAATCAGAAGTAATGACGACTACTAATGTAGATAATTATAAATTTAATATAATAACAATAAGTCAAGCCCAGCCATTATGTTAATTATCAGCATTTATCTTTTAAATATATATATACATTTAGAGGCGTGACTGCTTTTATGATCTATGGATAATGTTAAATAATTAATCCGCAGCAAGAATCGTACGTTTTGCTTATCCACAAAATATGTCATACAAAATATTGCTATCCATGGTTTAATTCAACACCTGCTTTGACGGATTTGAAAAACCAGTCGAGTTGAGTTAGTAATATCTATTAATATAAGCGCATCGGTCTTAAAGACTATATGCAAGAGATTTTAAATTTAGAGTGTAATCTCACGATAACTTTCTCCGATTTCAAGATATTGCTTTCTACTTTGATAGGAATATACTTTGCATCAAGCCAGATATTTAAAAGTTTGAACGAGCTTATTTCATTGTTTCCAGTCGAATACATTCTTGAGCACTTTTATTTGTTTTTTATTATATTTTTGAATGCTAACAGTTTTTAATTCAGTTTATAATTCAGTAAAATAATTAAAAGTATACAGCGGTATTTTAAAACCGCATTTTAAATTATATATGTTATATTTGCGATAATGCAGAAATGTAGAAATATATATACTAAATTTCGAGTCTCTAACATCAAGAGCGTCGAAATTATGATTGTAGATTGTAACTGTATTAAACTTGGAAAAATATGTTTTTAATTTGATCAAGATCAGTTGGCTCTGATAATGATCAAATGCATATAAGCAACGCGAATATGCTTTCACACACATCACACACACCAAGCTGCGATTGTGGAAATAGTCGGTTTTTCGACAACGTGGTATATGTAATTCCATTTATTTTTGAAATGTTGACCTCATAACTAGTCGCAGCCAAAGTCTGTCGAGCCTATATAGCGTGCTTTAAAATCTAAATTTACGGGGGAGTAACGACGGCAGCGTCCAAATGTGGCGATGACAACTTCATTTTGTAGCATGTGACGGACAGACAATCTGTAGGTTTGACAGGGTGCTTTGTTCTGAACCGCCAGTATGGGTTGACTTTGCCGCTATCGATACTTTCAATCAGAAAACGATAATTCATGACATCATCAAATGGCAGCAACATGAAAGAGAAAGAGAGAGAGAGAGAGAGAAAGAGAGACACTCTCTGGGTGAGTGGAAGCGCTCGAGTGGCTGGCTTAATTAGTAATTTAACACAATTATAAATAAACGAAACGAAACGCTACCTCGGCTAGTGCTTCGCCTTGTAATGCCTATAAATATTTACACATATAATCCATCCATGTTTTATAGACTCATCGCATACAGTTTTTCGCCATGACATAAAAATTCGTGCACCATTCAGAAAATAAAATATTACTTCATCTCACTTTAATCGGCATTCATTGAACACACATTTAGCATGCTTTGCTGTTGTTATTGCTGCTGTCGTTTTTTTTATTGTTATTCAGTCTTTTGGTAGTTTGGGGTAGAAAAAAAAAACACATTTCAACCGCATTCAGTTGCTGGAGTACGCCTATTCAATGCGGTTAAACAAAAAGCGGATACTGATAAGTGTAATACAAATTCAAAGTCTCCAAGTATTATTTAATAAATTATAGTTAACGCCTCTGTGGTCTATGTTTTGTGGCATTGTTTGAACAATAATATGCATCTAATATAAGTGGTGTAATTAAAAGCATAGTTCAAGATCAACTAACACTTATCAATCATTATTACACACAATAATAGACTAAAGCAAGCTTTTGCTGCATATAAATACTTGATGATTTATTGGTAAGAGTAGGTTTTAACTTAAGTAAGAATAAATATTAATAATATTACAAAAATTAAAAAGAAAACTGCTAGAGCAATTAGAAAGAACTCAGATCAATTTAGTAAAAGCATATTGCTTGTGCTTATTAAATGAACTGTAGCCAATTCATTTAGTTGATTATCCATTACCAAATCCAAATAAAATAGAGTCCTGGAATCTAACGGAAACGCTTGATTGCAAACCATTGTCGATTGCCAACCAGTGTTACACAAAATAAATAAAAAAAAATAAAAAACAAACAATCAAAACAATCTTCATGGTATAGAGTATAGACCTTTAAAAGTGCCATGACCAGCTGACATAAAAGCTCAATAGCAACTCGCGATATTGTTAAGATTAGATTGCGGCTTGTCGATAGCTCAATTTGTAGTTGCGATAGACAAATAGGTAAGAAGCAGACCAATCAAATCATATAACACAATTACCAATAGGCCATTAAAAACCTACTCTAACTGTGGCGTAACTTACCAATAATTCTATAAAAATAAATAGTAACGAAATCGACTCCATTACACTAAACTTAAACCAGCTGAAAACAACAAAAGACGCAAAAACATCTATAATTAATCTGCTTTCCAAATACGGTGACTCCTGTAGTAGATAATAGTAATCTATTTTGTCGATTTGGGCTACCATAAATCTTGCAAACCTTTCAAATTTTTGACCCCAGACTTGAAATTGTGATATATTATTGACTCCCCCACTTACACGTAGGACAATTTCGAGAATGGATTGAGTCGATTTATCATTGGTCGGCATATAATAGAACTAAATAACTGCGGTACCAGAGATAAACGTTCAGTCAGTTATAGATATATATATATATATACATATACTCGCCTAGTGATGCTACGCAAATAATTAATATACTTTATGGGGTCGGAGACTTCTTTAATGCGTTGCAAATTTGGAAATATAATTAAAATATCCGCTACAAGGGTATTATGAATAAAAACAAAATGTGAAAATAGCAAAAAACGTTAAAGAAATGTGAAAGAGAATTGAGCATGTAACTTAAAAATAACTATTGATGTCACTTCTCAACTAAAGCCAACATTTTATAGGACAGCGACATTTCACGACATGGTCCAAAACAAAGCGCACAAGCAAAGAAAAACTGATGATCATATTTTTTTTGTTCTTTGGGTGATAGTCATCGCTCTGAAACCACAAAGCTAGCTATTGTGTCACCTCCATGTCTTTGGGGAAAAGAAATGCGCTCATTTGATACCATGTATTAATATATATATATTTATTTTTTTATTATTATTATTTTTTTAATAAATACAATATATGTATGTATAGACGGTGCTATGTGTTACAGCAGAGTTATAAATAAACAACATACAAATGAGATATAGATTTCATTTGCTTGGGGTAGGGTTATTTTAACGCAACTTTCAAGGAGTAACTAATGCTTTAAACCGCTACAAAATTTATTTGATTTAGCAGTGGAATGTTTAGATATTTATTTACTCAATCTTACAATAAGATTAGATATCCATGAAAGTATATATATAATTATATATAAATATGTTTAAGGAAAGGCTTAGCAATAAAAGATAAATGTGTAAGAATATCGTCTTTTAATTGATATATTATATTAATATATTACTGATAAGCTGTAAACATTAATTTGTATTACTTACAATGTCTTACTTCCTTTTTATTAACTAATCAATATTAGCATAGCTTCGGTGATTAATTTATCTCTGAGAGTGATTAGCAGTGACTTAATTAACCTACTCTTAATCCGAGAGATTTGTGCCTTTTTTGTATTTTATTGACGTCTTACAATTTTAGTTCGGATTTGGTTTATTATTTATTTATTTAAAGCCCTTTTGCACTTGAATACATTTTAAATAGTGATTTAATTAATAATTTATATATGCATACCAATTAATTCGCAATTTAAATTTGAATTGAAAATAATTATTTATTAAACTGTAATTAGCTTACATTAAATAAACATTCAAAATCATTAAATATAAAAGTTACTACCTGTGCTGAAGATATAAGATTAATATATCCAACAACTGAGTTCAGAGAATATCCTCATCTACCTCTCCCGACTGAACCATTCCAACGTGTTAATATTATATTTCATATAAAATATATTTATGTTAGACTGTATTATATTAATGGCAAACCGTATAAGGTAGAAATTCCTTAGATACATTCTAACCATTTTATTACTTATGTATATATAATTTTTGTTTGTCAAACGGTAACCATTAAGTCATTAAGACTAAGATTTATTGACAAAGTGTCGAGTCGGTTAAATAGGCCGCCAGCCCTGTCGTATATCGACCCATACGACGCATTCGCAAAGGTTCAAAGATCAACGACATTGAGTGAGTTTCACTCGAGCATTAATTGCTATTAAATAAGATAACAATAAAGTTGCGATAGTTAATATATATAAATATATATTTACATATATGAGGCGTTCCAAAGTAAATGTGCTAACAACAATTATTGTTTGACTTGAAAAACAGGCCCACCAAAAACAGCTGTTTGACAAAAGAGAGCGAAAGATCAATCGAGAGCAAGAGAGAGAGAGAGAGCGACTGGCAAACAAAGGGAGAGCGAGAGTCAATATGAAGTTCTTTAAGTTATTTCCTCATCTTATTTTATTGTATGCTCTTTGCTCTGATGACTTGCCATGTGCTTTGCTAGCGGTTGCTCTCTGCACGAAACAGCGTCATTTTTATTATTAGTTATGACCTCATCATCGATTATTGCTTTAACAGTGTGTGTGTGTTTGTGTGTGAATATAGAAACAAGTCGTCGATGTGGTTGCCGAGCAGCTGCAACCTGGTTGGGAACTGGCAATGCGGCTGACTGACTACCTGTAGCCAGGGCGCCATGAGTGTTGTGCAAAGAAATCTAACACACCTCTTATTTTTTTTTTTTTTTAGAAGCGGCGTCTTTTTTATACCCTGTGAACATAATAATATATAATGTTGGCATATTAAAGTTAATATTCCTAGTAAAAAGTACGACAAACTAACAACTAGCTAACGCTTAAGCTTATCACCATCTGCATCATATAATAATTATGGAGATTTGAAGAGCTAGAGCTACTTTGTTTGTTATTTAATTATATACAGAAATATATTTATAAGAAAATCTATAAATATAATGTGATGTCCAGATTGACTGACTTTAAAAAAAATCCAGATTTGAATCAGTCAACCAATTTGTATTGAAAAGTAAATGTGTATTAAAATGTTTGATACTCTTAATAGTACTACAGGGTATTGACATGTTGGATATTTGATTTGTGTACAGTTGCCCGCAGATTAATCTTCATCCTATAGAAGGCGGACCAAAGCTCAACGCTATGTGACATGTGTAGTGGCATGTTGTTTTGCAGATTTGAATGCAAATATTTTGCTGACAGAGCTGTGCGCGTGTGAATTGCGAGCGCGCTCGTATGTGTGACTTGTGAATTTACAAGCTGTTAAAGGAATATGTGTACTCAGCGATTTGTGTTCAGGCAAATATTTTTATGTTGTTTTGTTTTGATTTGCTCATCCCGCCCCACTGTCTCTCTGGTATGACTGGTATGATTTACAGCATTCAGCACACAATCGCCGTCATTTGCTGGCTCATCAGCGTCATTTAAAGTTCAACGTACAATGTACATTAGTCTCCCGCTTTATTGCATTCGGAAATTGTGGATTGCTCATTTGAAAGGAACTCGCGCATGGGTCAATGATATAATTTTTTACAGTCGCATTTTTTTATTTTCTCGCTCATATTATTATAATTTTTTACTCGTTTATAATAGAATTGGCTTGGCACATGTCAACAGTTAATTTCATTTAAATTTACAAATATTTTCGAATTGCGTAGCACACTTAAAAAGTGAATTTTTATAATTCCTAAGGTGCATCCGCATATTAATTACATTTTTACTGAAATACATTTCATCTTTGATTGCATAGCAACGGACAACAATCATATTGATGTCTTACTGACATTCCAGCATCCTAGTTGTTGTGTATATTTCATCTCAACTCTTATCTGTCTTATATGGTGCAGAAATCAAAATTCTTTTACGTATTTTTAATCAGTTGCATGTAGTCATTGCACAAAAGGATCCCACACACTATTTATTTTTTGCTGTTCTTGGCAATGACATAATCCATGCGTCGGTTGCTGTTTCAACCGCATTGGCAATTGAATTAGCCTAGTCATATATTTCTAAGCGTAGCTTATAGTATACATTTATTTGGTTGTCTTGTGTGGGCAGCGCGATAAACAAACCAACGAGTTTGTTCTGCCATCGAAATGTCTAATAATTATGCTAACACTTTGAGCTAAGCCAACTTTAAAATATTATGTATATATATATATTATATAGTTATGCATAAGCAGTTACAAATATTTAAAATATTACGCATCTTGAAAGTGCTGTTCAAATTTTAGTTGCATTGCAATGCTTATCAGCTGGCGCCATATATAAATATACATTTATACATATATAAGTAAACACATATTTTTTACTAGTTATCTATTAATTTGTTTTTGTATTACTTTGCGATTGAATAGGTAGCTTTGACGTCAGCTTTTCTGGCTGCTGTCAATGACAACTGATAAGTCGGATTTGGCACCGAAATGGGCTGAGTAAAAAAACTGAAGTGAAAATCTAAGATCAGTTGCAAAACATATTTTGAGACGAAAGTTAACTTAAAATAGTGTATATACAATTGTTTTGGGTTAATAGTTTTCCATATATTTACATACCAATAATCAATTATAATTAAAAGTTTCATAACCAAATTGAAATTTAGTTTTGTAACCTGAAGCCACACAAAAAAGGAAACAAAGATATATAGTTTTTCATCTTGATTTCTTTGTTTATTATTTACAACTTAAATTGGTTGATTTATGATTTTAGCATTGCCCATTTAATGAAAAAATAAATTTATAATTGGACAATTAATATGTACTTGGAACGTGTGTTAAAAATTTCAAGTAAAATTTGCGCTGCTCGTGTCGGTTATAAGCGCATTTAATTTCAGCACTACATTATTAATAAAATAATTGGCAATATTTTAAATAAATTATTGCCTTTTTAGTTTGCTGTTATGATGCAATTGCTGTTGTTTTCGTTGTTGCTGTTGTTTTTGTCGCTGTCTCGATGCCAATTGCTGGCAGGAAATGCGGAAGCAGATATAGATGCAATGGAAGAGGCTGCAACAGCAGCCACAACACAAATTACGTAAATCTTTTTGCGTTTAGTTTATCGTTTTTATACCCATTAAGTGTATAGACACGCAGAAAAAATATTTCCTCTGAAATTCGCCATTCTTTTGGTGCCAAGAGTAAATAAATTTCTAAACTGTGTTATTCTAAAAACCAAGGCTTAAATATTTTAATTTTATGTTGGATTTTCTAGAATTTAGAAAAATATATTTTTAATTTCCAAGCTATTTTTTTTTTCTTCTCATTTTAAGAAATGCATTTCTTAAATTTATTAGAAATTATTTTTAAAATAAAAATGATCATATCATTTTTAAGCTGATTTTTTAAATTCCAAATCGATGTTTTTCGGAGTGTATTTTTTATCTGTTCGTGTGTATAAAAATGCTTATTTACGAGACTCTCTGGGTAATAGAGCTATACAGCAACTAATTGCAATATTTTATAATCGATTTGCGATTGTAAAATAAGCATTTTAAGTCGGTAGCAATATAAATTGGCATAAGTTTGATCAACTGCAGAAATTATGATTAATAATTAAATGAAAACTAATATTTTGGGTTCATTTTAAATTAGCTCTAAATCTGTAGATTATTCTGAATTACATTTAACATACCTTATATGTGTGGTATGATTTATAACGAGTCGCTTATCTTGTGTGTTTGGATTTTGTCTCGTTTTCTGTTTATGGCCAAGTTCTCTTTTTGCCACTTAAATGATTCGCATATATATATATATATATATATATATATATATGTACATACATATTGAATATGAAGCGTTTTTGACTCGTTTTGGTGTTCTCAAAACATGGAACGTGCCTTGCATCCGATTTCCATTAAAAACAAACTTAAAACCTCATCATATTTTTTTTTATACAACTTTTAACGTTGTTTACAATTGTGTTGAATTTTGTTTATATTTGGTTTGATGTGCGTCCTTCGCTAGTTGATTGACATCGTCTCATCTACAAATAAGGAAAATATTATGAGACATTTTGGGCAAAACAGGTAGTATAATTATAGTAGTTCCTGTATTTTAGTTTTTATAACACTTATCGACTTTTTTTTATGATAATCAGGAATATATCCCCGACCATATAGATATCAGTTATCTTGTTTTCTTAAATTTACTCATACAAAACCATGATTCAGTTTTATAAATCTTGTAATTATGATACAATATTGAATTATTTTCACAATACTAACTAGATCTGAATATTTTATCGTTTCTTACACTACAGGGAGGTGCTGAACGCTTGGAGAGCTAAAGCGCGCTGCAATGTGGTGCCCGATGAGCGCACGGAGGAACTCTTTCACGAGCTAAGCTTTCATCCCAGCCAAAAGCAGAGTAAGTACTCAAATGAAATACTTACAGAAATAGAATATGTAAACATTAATGCATTGTTTGTTCAACACATAGTCAGTGAAATGCTGCAAACGGCGAAGAAAGTGGCCCGCAAGAACCGGGGACAATCGAATGGTTTGACATTTGGACAATTTTGTGTGCTTGCTGCAGACTTGAAGCGCTTTCGGTGAGTTTTTGGTTTGGATTTTTGAACTTGTGACAATTGAATAATGAAATGTCTTGTAGCGCTTCAATAATATCGAATTCAGTAAACTACACTGACGTAAGGTACCCACAAGTCTCAAGCTCTCTCATGCAGCGGCAGCAGCAGCAGGACATTGCCAGCGAGGCGAACACCTCGGATAAAATACAAAACCATTTTCAAGCTGGTAATGGCATGCATTATGTTAAAAAATCGGAGAATTATGGCAGCGAGCTGCGCAGTACAAAGTCCTTCAGTAGTGTCGATGACACAAAAAAGAAAAAGAATGTCAGCAATGAGCCGGTCGAGGTCTTTCTCGGTGGCTCTTGCAATCCAACCACATGGCGGGCGGATGTGGCCATACCCGCACTTAAGGAACTTGGAATTTCATTCTATAATCCGGTAAGTCCGCAGATGATTCAGATATAAACAGGAAATTCCTTTAACATCTTTTGATTTTTAAATCACTTTTGTATTGAAAATATTGGAAATATTTCAAATTGATTATTTAATTTACAAACATATATTTCATTTATCAATTTTTTTAATATACAAACGTATTGTTTTCAAAATCTTGATCACATGATTAAATCATCTAATCTTTATATCTTTACGTGGCTCATTTAAATTTAAATGTTTGTATATTTATATGTTTTTTCTTTGGTTTAACAAAATGCACTCTAATTGAATAAATAAAATAACTACTATTAATTAAATCATTTAAACTGCAGCAAGTATCCGATTGGACGCCCGATCTCATCGAGCTCGAGCATCGAGCCAAGGAAAAGGCCCGTGTATTATTCTTTGTTATGGATTCGGAAACACGCGCATCTGCTGGTGCCATCGAGGCGGCACACATAGCGGGTCAAAACTGCAAGCAGCTAGTGTTGGTTTTGCATCCGTATAAACCAAATCAGAATATCCTCAATGAGCCTATTTCACATCAGTAAGTTTTCAATATTATCTCGAAATTATTTGTATTTATAACAAATTGAATTACTTTCATAGAGAATACCTCGATTTATATCGCAATCAGTTGATACTTAAGGAGCTGGTCTCCCGTCGCGGCCTGCCAGTTTTGGATAACATACCATCTGGTCTGCAGCGCACCAAGGATATTTTAGCCGGCATATGGGATCCACCGTCAAAAATATCGTCTATATTAAAGTAAGTAATGCGGCATTAATATGATGATAAGTAGAGTGAATCCATCGACTTATTACACTATTGCGAATAAGCCCACAGAAATATTAGATGTTTCTCTTAAGTCTTATATGTTGTGATATATTGTCGTCAATCACAATAAATTATACGAATAATTGAATAAAATTATTTTCAAAACATTAGATATCAATCAATATTAAAATAAAAAAACGAATTACTAAAGTGTTATTATTATTTGTATTGTAAAGTCTTAAATTGCGTAATAGATAAATAATGAAAATAGTTATCATATGGAGATTTAGTGGCAATTGCATATCTCTCATGAATTTTTACAATATGCTGATAGGGACAGTTTTTTTATTTACTTAATTCTTTGCGAATTATTTAGAATTGTATAGAAAACTATAAAACATTGACTAACTCTGATTCTCCCCATTTTCTGATTCTGTTTGCAGTACGGTTCGCGGCGCTTTTGATCGGGTCAATCCGCAAGGCGAACTACTCACTGTGGAACAGTGTAAACTTGCTCTCTTATTTTTAGGATATGCTCAGAGTTTAGTTAATTTAAATAATCTAACTAAAATAATAATTAATCAACGCGAATCATTAAAATTGCTACATACGCAAAGTACAAAGGCCAGCAGCAAACAGCTGGCCAAGAAGGAGGAGGAGCTGGAATCAACTCAGCAACAGCAGCAGCAGCAACCATCGCAGCAAAATTGCAACTCATCCACCATGCCAAACCATGAGCTCATCGATTTCGATCTATTCTGCGTCATCTCAGCGTATCTCTCGGTGCTGCAGCAGGAGATACACGAGAGCGGCTGCATTTCCCCCATTAAAGGAACAAATGTGCCGCCACCGCAGGTTTATTTTACAAATGGTGAGTTCTGTTGAATAGCTGAAGAGTGATCTGGCTGCAGAAGACTGCTGATTTGTTTTGACTTTAATGTTGGAATCAGAGAATATAATATATATATTTATATATCGCATAATCTTCGCTGTAGTGTGTAGCTTCATCTGCCTCCTTTTGTATATATATAAAATATTTTATATAAAATCACTTTATTTTATTCATATTAAACAAATTAAATTTAGTATTATTCAAGAGGTGAATCCATAGTTTGGCATGACTTAAAGTGAAGAATCTGTAATTTGTTCATGATAACAATACGGATATGTTAATGATTCTCAATATAGCTTTAAAACTCATCAATTAGTTGAGTGTAGAAAATAGTTGATAATGGGAAGAAGCAATAATATTTATACAAGAAGAAGAAGAATACTTATTTTTCGAACGTGCACCTATAATTAGTATATATTTATTATAAATTATAATAAGTGTATTTAAAAGGCAAAAGAAAGTATCTTTGACTCCATAACATAGAACTTTAGTGATGATGTTTATCTCGCTTTGCGATTGTTTGAATTTCTTTCGCATATTAGAATACTTTCTAAATTCACATCTGTTTAATATAATATTACAAACGTGTAATTCATAAGCCAACTTTTGCTGTGTACCTAAAATTTGTATATTCGATATTTCAGCTCCTGATGTGGACATTTATTACTCGGCTAGCAAAAACATTTCGCGCACTTCAAGCAATGCCAGCGTGCCTTCGAACAGCAGCAGCGGCATTGGTCACGATTCGATGGAGCGTCCAAATCTGTTCGATCAGCTGAGTCGGAGTCGGGATAGCGGCACCTCATCCCCGCAGCCGAGCACGACGTTATCGTCGGCCATGGGTATAGGTAAAAAGGGGCAGCCGCAGATACTGCTGAATGTGGAATCGATTGAGACAACCGAAATAATTACCACCAAAACAATAGAAACCAAACCGCATAATCTGCTAGCCGCTGTCAGTACGACAACGATGCCCCCCGCCGCCGCCGCCGGTCCCTCGCAGGAGGAGGAGGAAAGCGATTCAAATGACTCGGTCTTCTCCAGCAGCAGCAGCATAGCCAGCGCCGGGGATGCACTGTACTGCTCTAACCTGGAGCTGCGCGATGTTTATCTCGGCGGCAGTTGTGTGCTGCGCACCAAATGGCGACAACAGCTCGCAGCGCCCTATTTGCAGGCGAAAGGCGTGAGCTTTCACAATCCCGCCCTGCACGAGAGCCTAAATCAACAGATGCCGCCGCAGGAGCAGAAGGATTCATCCCGGCCACAGGAGCAGCAACAGCAGCAACAGTGCTCGTTTGTGCGGACACGTCGAAAGTGTCGCGGCTCTCAGTTTCAACTGGAGGAGCAGGAGGAGCTTACCGTTGCCGAGGAGTCGCTCAGCTGGTCACTGCCTCAAATGGTCATGCGTCAGTCCCTATACAATCCGGCTCTCCTCGAATCCAGTCGCGTCCTCCTTTTCGTCATTACCAATGAGACCCGTTCGCTGGCCCCAATGACCTTGGCGGCCCACTGCATTGGACTCATGTACAACGTGGTGCTGGCCGTTCAAATGCTGCCCGATGATTGTGTGCTCGGTGGTGAAAAGGTAGGTTTATCTAAAAATATCATTAATCTTTAAAGTATGCTTATCTGGTATGGGTATTTAAAAAGAACATAGATATATACAAATATATAGTTGCCTGCCTAACTTCTTAATTTTTGTGTCAAGAACTACAAATTCATTTAAATTCTGCACTTTTTCTGTCCTTCACAAAAAATTAAGAATTATTGGAATTATTACATATTGAAGACGTGATTTTCTTAAAATCTTACCAAACTCTCTAAGTAAATAACTAAATGTTTGTCTGAAAACTGTAAATTTAAATTATCGAGCTGATTCAAATGAAATCTCTTCTTTTTTTTTCGTATTCATAAAATTAAAAATTGTTCGCTGCTTATTTTATTTTTATTGCTCTTTTGGTTTTATAAATAAATTAAACTGACATATATGAGAATATTAAATAAAATATTACAACTTCCCAATTAATAAACTAAATTTTTGGGAAAATTATAAGTTTCAAGGATTTTTTCCGTCGCGTACAAAAAATGAAAAATGATTTTTTGTTTATTATTTATATAATATATAATAGTAATAAATTAAAATATGAAATTAATGAAATATTTATTGAATTTTTGGGGGTATTATAACAGTATAATTATTATTTTCTTTTTTTTTTCTTTTGTGAGCATTTTAACTAGTGGAAGTTATACAATTTTTGAGTTACTGTCCTATTATTTCATGTTTCTGATTCTAGCTATAGTTTAGTTTGCATATATGTAAAAACCACTACTACTAATTATCTACATCTAGCATATATTTTATTCGAAAAGATTAAATTTCAAGTATTATTTCTGGATATTTGTTCATTGTATACATACAATTTAAATTATTGGTTTCTTATTAAACGTTGTTATATTGATATTATATTGCGATGTTATATTATTATTATATATCGATATTTAGCTTTCTACATTTTAATGGTTGCAGTCCTATTAATTCATTCACACATTATATGTTTTAATATATATACGTCAATAATCAATTATTTATTTTGAATGCTTTCAGCTAACCGTTGCGGCTATCAAGGACTACAATCGTGGTCGGTCGTATCTCATTGATTTGGCGAAGCGACAGGGTGTGCCCGTGTTTAATGACATCCAGGGAGCGCTCGAATGCACTGTGGCCAAGGTGCAGGCGTATAATAATCGCGAGGGTTCTTAGAATATTCGTACCTGTTTCAGTTCCAGAACGTGACAATTTTAAGCTACATAATTAACAATCTAGTAAAATTTATGTTCGTTTTTAAAATTCTAACCATAACTATAACTATAACACTATACTATTTAATTCAAATTCGATGCTATGCAAATCTACTAAACTCTTTTTCTATGTGTAAAATCATGTTTATATATAAATTTATATACATAAAATACTGTAAGAAAAATGTCGTCTCCCAGAAAGCGCATTTCAAACAAAAACAACTACAAAAAGCATCTGCTTTTTATGATAATTTATTATTTATTTAACATACCATAACTGTAAATGTCCATGTGCTAAATGAACAACTGTAAATATACAAAAAAAAAAAGGATAAATTTAAGGACATAATGCAAAAATATTTCATATTTAGGCAGCATTATACACAATATACACATACGTACATACTTAAATTACATACATATATACATTTAGTGGTGCCACTGTACCCAGCGAGCAGGCAAAAACATCTCAATAAACAACTTTTTCTAACAAACCCATTTCGTTTAGCTCAAAATTAAGTTTATTTTATTTTACAGAATAAACTTAAATTATCTGATAGCTTTTGATCAGCTGCAACTGACTGAGCGCGATAAATATTTTCTCTGTTAATTAACAGCTGCTTAACATAGGCTCATTACAGCCACACTATTGTGAATTACAGTTTTTCATACAAAAATCGCGTGCAAATATCGCTTGCACAAATATCGATATATTTCGTTCTAATTGCAGGCATTTTTATCGAACAGCTGTCAGATTTCACTCGCGATCAGCCGCTCATACTGAGACGTACGTGGTATGTGACGTGACAAGTGACATGGGCTCACAAATATGGGGAGGGGAAAGAGAGTAATACTTTAACGCTCTGCACAAATATTGTGAAATTTTTGTGCTGAAATTTCTTTGACTAGACTAGATTTGATGAGCCGTTTAAAATGCCATTTCTCTCCCAATTTTTGAATTGCTTGCTGTTGCTGCATTTTTAGCATTCCCTTCGTTGTTCTCTGACCGAATCGCGTTGGCGCTTTGATTTTAGTCGTCGCCCATCGCTCGCAATCGTCTGTGGTACGTATTCTGTGTGTGTGGTTTCTCCCCATCCGTCTCTTTGCTTGTGCCTGTGTGCGTGTGTGTATGTGTGTGTGTTTTGGGTTCAATCAACTTAATCAAGCAAACAACAGATCTGCGCTCATAAAAGTAATGCAGTGCGAAAAATAAACAAATAGATAATCCAAAAGATGTTTAGCGTTAAAAAAATGTCTTAAAAATGTTTGATTTGTTGCAAAAAATACAAATACGTAACAGCGGCGCTGCTGCTGCATCTGTGTTTGTGAGCAGCAAAAGAAAGAGGTAGCGAGCATGCTGCGAGTGATAACCGCACGACGCTCTCTCTCTCTCTTTCACAGTGTCTCTCGCGTGTACTTGTTGCTGTGTAAGCGCTAAAGACAACAGAAGCCGTAGTTGAGTTCAAGTGACGACGTCGCGTTCTCTCTCTCTCTCTCTCTCGCGCTGAGAACGTAAAGTGGGGACTAAAACAATAACAAAGCAAATATGCCGTTTGATTGATATAAATGAGAATATGCAGCAACAGTCGCAAGTGGAAAAAATCACTTTAATGTGCAAGTGTTCGCTGTTACGACTTTAATTGGTGCGCAGCAACTAAACATACAGTCACACACACACACACACATACATATATATATATATATAAAAGTTATTCGCTTTACAGAAGTGCAAAAAGAAAAAATGAATCTAAAATATTAATAACAAAATAAATAATAAATGTGGCAAGTGTTAACTACAACTTGAGTGCAGCAGAAACAAAAAACAAAAACAATAAAACAAAAAACATCGAATCATGTGATTAAATTTTGGAATATAAGAAAACCAAACAAGTGTGAGATTTTCCGCTCTTCTTCGCTTTCATTCATGCGGTCAACAAGAGTCAACAGCCATAACAACAGTAAAAGCCCGCCACATAAAAAGCAACACCAACAGCAACCAGCAAAACCAACAGCAAACGCAAAAACAAAAGTAATTGCTGCAAAGACAGCAACTTCCAATTCAGAGCTTTTAAGTAAGTTTCCATATAATACAAACATTTGTATGTGTGTGTGTATGTGTGCATGCAGCTGCACTTATTCACAGACATATACAACTATATATATATTTATATATAAAACTCTCGGCGCATGCTTTTTGCCTATTTGCTAAACATTTTAGTTGTTCAAGTTTTTGTTTAGGCTTTACTTAGTGTATTGACTCGTGTGTCGCAAGCAAACAGATCGATTAACAGGGGAAGATCTTTCTAGAATATGTAAATAGATGGGATAGAGTTTTAGTTAAATAGCTAAATGTTAACCACATGTTAATATAAATTACGTTTACATTATTGTAATTAAATGTTACGTGCATATGTAAACTTGAGATATAAAAGATATAGAATCATCTTATAGTGCAAAAATAATTCAGTTAATTATCAATGAGTTTTAAATATTTAAAAAATATATGAAAAATATAGATCATAATAGACGCATCACTGTTTGTCGATTTAGGCTTTTCTTGATAAAGAGTAATATTGTTTAAAAATGGTTTCAAATTTCATAAATATTTTCAATACTGAAAAGTTAAAGATAGAAGACAAACAAATTTTTAATTGTATTATAACATATTTTATTATCGAATTCAAAGTAGTTCCTAGTCATTTTCAATTGATATCTGTCTGCTTCAGCAATTTTTAAGATGTTTTCCAAATTTATAGATAAAGATAGAAGAAATTAATTTTTTTGTATTATGACCTATTAAATTATTAACTTCGTTACATTTATTTTTAAATTACTATGAAATCCTAGACACTTTCAGTTGAAATACATCCACCAAAGCAACTTTGAGTTTTATATCAAATTATAAGTTCATGTACTCAAATCCCCGATCAGTTCAACCCAGAGAATCATTCAAACATTTTTTAAATTTTCTTAGACTTATAATTCTGAAATAGTTTGTTCCTCACTCATCAAAAAAATATAATCTTACTTATCCATTCGGTTAAACGAAATTCGAAAATGTGTTCACGCGATCCGGCTTCCAATCAGCTTATCGATTACAAGAACAACGATGCCGAGTCGAAGAAGGAATGTACCACATCGGGTGGAATGCCAATTGGAGTTAAGGATGCCATACAAACGGTAGGACCGCGAGGACCTGCCCTCCTTCAGGACTTTATATTCCTAGACGAAATCTCGCATTTCGATTCGGAGCGAATACCCGAGCGTGTTGTCTATGCCAAGGGAGCTGGGGCTTTTGGTTACTTTGAGTGCACTCATGACATTACCAAATTCTGTGCGTCTTCTCTCTTCGAGCGGATCAAGAAGCGAACAGCTGTTGCCATGCGCTTCTCGGTGGCCTGTGGCGAGAGTGGCTCGGCGGATACGGTGCGGGAACAGCGTGGATTTGCCATCAAATTCTATACGGAGGAAGGCATCTGGGATTTGGTGGGCTGCAATATGCCCGTGTTTTATGTCCGTGATCCATCGCTATTTCCAAGTTTGGTGCACGCCCAGAAGCGCAATCCACAAACGCATCTCCGTGATCCGGACATGTTCTGGGACTTTATGTCGCTACGGCCGGAGACGCTGCACGCACTGCTCATGTATTTCAGTGATCGCGGCACTCCCGATGGTCATCGGCATATGCATGGCTATGGCGGTCACACATATCGCATGGTGAATCCCAGCGGGGAGACATTCTATGCTAAGTTTCACATGAAAACGGATCAGGGAATCAAGAATTTGGATGCACGCCGCTGCACTGAGCTGGCCGCCCATGATCCCGATTATGCTATACGTGATCTGTACAATGCCATCAAGAAGGGCAACTATCCAAGCTGGAGTCTCTTCATCCAGATCATGCTTAACGAGGAGGCCAAAAAGTGCAAATTTAATCCGTTCGATATAACCAAAGTATGGCCACAAAAAGATTATCCACTCTTACCGGTTGGCAAACTGGTCCTAGATCGCAATCCCACCAATTACTTTACAGAAATCGAGCAACTGGCCTTTAGCCCTGCCCATATGATACCAGGCATTGAGCCATCTCCGGATAAAATGCTCCAGGGTCGCCTTTTCGCTTATGGCGACTCGCAGCGCTATCGTCTCGGCACCAACTACATGCAAATCCCGGTGAATTGTCCGTATCGTGTGAATGTGAGGAATTTTCAACGTGATGGTGCCATGACGGTCAATGACAATCAGAGCGGTTCACCAAATTATTTTCCCAACTCATTTTGTGGTCCCAAAGAGAGCTCAAGGGCTCTTGCCTTGCAAACCTGTTGTCCCATTGCTGGCGATGTATATCGCTATATGAGCGGCGATACGGAGGATAATTTCAGTCAGGTCACCAACTTTTGGACCTACACCCTGGACAATTGTGGGCGCAAGCGAGTTGTCCGCAATATATCGGAGCATCTAACAAATGCCAGTAAATGCTTGCAGGAGCGTGCCGTAAAGCTCTTCACCATGGTCCATGCCGACTTTGGTCGACTCATGACTGAAGCCTTGAATACAGCTGAAATATCAAAATTTTAATTGCTTGCATTGTTAAATCGTGTGTTTTTGTTTTCAAGTTGATTTTATCTATTAAGATTAACGATGATTATTTAAATTTGTAGGGTAGAAAAGAAAAAAAATACAAGAAGGAAAAGCAAACTGCCATTGAATGATCACCAAGCTGCCTTTTATATCTACTGGTTATATCTCTTAAAATGCGTGAGTGGCTTTTTCCATTTCTGTTGATGAAGTGGGCGTGGCTACGAAATTGTTTTACGTTATTAATAATCCACCTTTCAATTTTGGGAACTCTTACTCTAATATTGCGGGAAAAATAAACTTTTTTTTGAATAATTTTGTTGCGTTCTGCAGGGAGTTCCCAGCAATAAACTTTTCAAATTTATTATTTATAGATTATTATTTGGGTTGGAGTTGCCAGGAAATATTTATGGCAATCTTTGAAGGACGTCACCAGCTATTTATGTTCTAGTTCTGATAGGCCTTGTTTGAGAATTGTGGACGATGTGCAGTCTTATCGATTTGCACTATCAGATTTATCGATTTTTTTAACTATGTGGGCGTGACTGGGCGTGACCTTAAATGTTTTATAGCCCTTTAAAAGCTTCCAAATTTGGAAACTGCGCAGTTATATGTAATATCTTTCGTCTTATGCGAATATCTATTTCTTTAATAGATACAAAATACAATCTTTGAAAAAATATAACCAATGCAAAATTTGTATACGAGAGTAACACTGTTTTTTTTTTTAACTAGATCTGATATTTGGTACTAGGAATTTATCTAAACGCCTGATAACAATCAAAGAAATTTTGTTGTTCTTTCTACGAGTTGCCGCTTATGAAGATATAACGAAAGCTTTTCTGTCATAATCACATTTCCGGCGTTTATAAAGACGAGGCCGTCAATAAAGCTTCAAAGATTACGAACTTATATATTTTATATATATATATATAAGTATGCTTCTGACTATTTACGCTAAAATAAATAATATATACATACATATTCAGTATGGAGTGCGTCATACAATAACCTGCTTAATGGATAGCTCAAATGGACAAGTTGTTACAGATAACATAACATATTGTTCATATTGTTGCAAAATCATAAAATATGGAGTGCCTGATGTTGTCTTAGTGTGTGTGTGTGTGTGTGTGGGAATAGTATGAAGCAGCAACTCGTATTTTTTTTCACATTGTCATACGCCTGCTATTTGGGCAGAGATCGGAAACCCATTATTATTTCAATCATAATATGTACTAACATATAAAAAAATTATTGTAAGCTTCGTAATTGGATTAGTATTACAACTATCGTATTGAATTACCCCAACTAAATTGACCACTTATCGTAATCGTTCATTTACAGTTGTTAGGCATGACTGGCACATGTTCGTAAATAGTTTGTGATAAGGACTCCTGCACTTGTTTATTATGAAGCACCCGCAAGATCTGACAATTGACGAAGAACAGCAACTAATGGAAATCAAAAAAGTGGAGCAGGAGTTAAATGAGCCAGGTAAGTGATACATATTATTAATATTGAACGGTTAATAATATTATACATACTGTCCAAATAAGGCATAATTCCAAGTCATTTCAATCATTATTAATTAGGAACAATTATAATTGCAGGATCTTGAATTACAATAATAGTTTATGTATTTTCGAGAAGTTTTTTGGTCGAATAATAGTTCTTAATTCAATGAGTAGTTCTCAAAAAGAAGACTTGTCTGTGTCACCCTTGAAAATCAGAAATATATTGGAAACTAAGTAATTATTTAAATGATCCGATTTTTAGTACCATTTGAATATGGATTGTGCTCTAGATCCATCCTAAATTCAAAGTTGAAAACGTGATTTTAGATCGTATTCCATGTGAATATAATACTCTAAAAAACTGGCTTATGGACAGATATATTATTCTAATCTCTCATGTATCAATTAATTAATCAACTCTGAAACTTGCATCTAGATCACATGCGAAACACCCAAGTTATGATCAAAAATGTGTTTCCATATGGATTGTTGGGTTTTCTCATGGTCGAGCTCACTTGACTATTTTATTTTTCTTATTTTTTATTTTGTTCATTCTAAGGTTAAGTGTAGTGAAGATTTTTTTATGTAATTGCATTTTAATTGCAAATTTTACTATAATTAAATTTTAAATAGAGATTATTAAAAACAATATTCAATTATTTTGTATCTACTACGAGCGAAATATTAATAATAACTTTTGTCCGGAAGAGGTACTTTCAGTATTTTAAGTAAATAATTATAATAACAAGAATGAAAACGTATATTCTTTGTAATATTTACATCTAATTCTTAATCCTTTTTAATTTTCATAGAGTATTAGCCAAAATACTACTTTAAAAGAAAAATGTAGCATAGTCAAGAAAATAAATAAAACATTAAATACAATATTCTTAAAAATTCTATAACACAATTTGAAGCATAATTTAAGAGATACACTTTACGATAATTGCTCTGATAGAACTCAATTCAAAGTAAATTTGATTCCCACTGAAATGTTGAAGTCATTAACTCTGTGGGTTGACAAAGTTCAGGCAAATAACATATATAATCACTTCCATGCACGTGGCACGTGACAGGCGCAATACATTGTATTAAAAAGGTGCTCAAATTGCAATTTTGTGCTACTCAAATAGTTTATAACTATGCTAGGGTGTTTTGTTATAAATAGCTGCGAGTGAGTTAGCCTTGATAAACCAGCTTGCGAATGAACGCTTGATAGGCCAAACGGGGAACAATAATTGTAAATGTTTATAATTTGCTTATTGATTAGCCAGAACATGTTGCTTGCGAGCTGATTAAAAAATTGATTGGTCGTGATATAAGCAACTATATTCGAATGTAAAAAATATGTAAAGCAAAAGTTGTACAAAAACGCATATGAATAAAAACAAAGTAAAACAACATAAAAAGAGCTCAAAATAAAACGTAAGCGTAATGTTTAACTTAACCCCAAAGGGTTAAATATGCACACACAAGTGACTTAAGCACAAACAAGTGACAAGAAAAATGAAAAAGTAAAACCAAGCACAGCTTGAGCTCAAGCCCCCAGGCGTAGCCCAGCATTTAATTGTTGAATATTTATAACTGCCGCCTGACCAGATACAGTCGTCGACGGAACAGAGCCCCTGACTGGGCTGGTTGTCTAGTGTCACCTTAGCTCACGCTGACATGACAAAAACCATTTTCAGCTGAAACGCACTCGGACTCGCACTTAATTTAATTTTTAAGCTCTGCTTCAACAATTTAATGAACAAAGTATTATGCAAAAAAAAACAAAAAAAAAAAATACCGTCTTCTTCCCAAAAGGCAATTGACTGACCCATTGCTCAATATATTTTAACACACGTGCATAAATATATATATATATATTTTAACACACGTGCATTAATATATATAGATATATATACTACACTTTCTTATATACATACATATTTAGATGATATGTCTTGGTTTAACAATATTATATTCGAGGTCTCTTAAAAATTGTTGGTTTTTATTATTTTTATTTGACTGCATAAATTTATAATTAAATTTTTAACGTCTATCTAGATAGTATTTGCAGCTTGAATACTAAGAAATCATTGAGATATCAACATCCATAGTCGTAAGTGAGTATTACTTTTTTCTGATTTCCGCTTTGGACATTCATTAATAATAAAGAAGATAATCGAAACGCGATTGCGGCAATTTAATAAAAGTATTCATTCACACGTAGGAGAGAGTGAGGTCTTGCAACAATTTCCGATATGATTAAGTGCCTCACAATCATTTATGTTAGAAGGTTATAACATTGTAAGATTTCAACATATTTATTATTGTTGCGATATACACATTGCGACTGCTAGATATATTATGCCCTTTTCTGAGCCAATAGCTCTTCCATGAACCCCAACTCCTGCACGAATGCAAGAATCTTTGTTGGGTTGAGGGTTTCTTTGGGGCTCAAAACATGCATCCCTAGAACGCAATCTGCTAGGATGTGCTTTTAGGATTCTTCCTCGCTTTCACAAAACCAGCATAGTTTGCTACTATAACTACACAGTTTGGATGAGTGATTTCTAAGTCCACAATGTCCTGTAAATAGACCGGTGACGATCCTTAGCCTATTCTTCCCATGCCACCCAGAAGAAAATTAAATCTGCGAAAGCATTAGAATCTGGATAGTCAATTCTAATAAGAATAAGCAATTATAATTTATGTATAGTTATAAACGATCAAAAAATACAACGACTAACTCAATGCAACATTCATACACAAGATTTTTGTATTATGAAAGATTCAGTAATTTGGAATATTTTTTAGATACATATTTACTTATCGACCTACAAATTGTTTTGTTCCTAAAAATTTTATAAGTTGAAATCGCCAAACATAATTATTATTTTTGATAAATAAATATATACATGTATATATCAATTATAATAATAATGCGCTTTTCTTTTAAGTATAAATTATATGCAAAATATTTAACATTAATAAAAACATTATAAAATTAAAATGTCATCTTCAAGAAGTAAATTTCTACAATTATGAGTAGGACCGCTCCGGACAAATTACATTTAAATTATATTTGCACAGCTCTGAACGTTCTTCTATTTATTTTGTAGGAGTCAAGTGTTAAATGATTGGCAATCGCTGATAGTTTTTAATGCAAGGTCAAAGACGTTTCCAATTTTAAATGGTTTCCATCACTTATTTTCCAATCTGTCTTTTAAGGCTGGTTTTTTTGGTCAATTTAACAATATCTTCCTTATTACATGCATACAAATAAATGTATGAATGTACCTTAAATATACAGATAATATTTTTTACATATACAGATGACAGAACACAAAGCACTTAACAATATGGACACATTTCATTTAAAATTGTCACCGCCTAATGAAGTGTAAATAGTAAATTGCAATCAAACTTCATGAACAATATCATCATTATTCATCATTATTATTACCAGTCGGCAATCATGAACAACAATTACAATGATTATGTTGTTCATGACGCTGATGACGAACAACACATGCAAATCACATGGCTGGCTATCCATGGATATAACTTACACTCACACTCACACTCGCTATTCACACTGACTACTCACTACTCACACTCATGAGCAAGTGCAAAAATAAACGCAGCTCCATTGCTTTGTATGGTTAATATAAAAATGTATGCAAATAAAATAATAATTTTCGCACAAAATTCACTTAACGAACTATTGAAAATGTTAAGGGAGGCGTGCAAAGCTGGTGTGCAGGTTAACGGAATGGTTGTCGAGGGGAAAGGACGGGGTGCCTGAGAAGTGTCTTTAGCTTTGGTAATTTTCATATTTCGCTGGAAACGGACTCGCAGTCGACTGTGCACATGTGCGACAGGCAAAACACATCACACAGCAATATTACGAACATGACATGCATTTTATTATACCCTCTTCAATGAGTAAAAAATGTGGTGTGACAAAGTTATGACATAATATGCAACAAACGGCAGAAGAATATTCGACAAGGAGAATTGTGGGCCGTGGACATCTGATTTGTGAGTAGAGATATTCTCTCCCATATTTATATGCCATCATTTTGGCGCATAGGCTGGTCTTTTGCTACGTGCGTACTTGGATGAATTATTATATAATATCTTTTGTTATTTATAGTATTATTAAACATAAGTATTTTAAGAAACTTATAGTAGTAGATAGAAAATATTCTTTTCTATTTTCTGAACGGATTTCCAGAAATGCTTTTTTCTAAGAATCAAGGTTTGCATTCTATTTTTTAGAAATGCACTAGAATATAAGAGAAACACCATATTTTTGGGATTATCGATTTAGGGCCTTTCTAATTTTATGAAACATTTTTTCTTATATATAGAAATAATTACAGAATATGTCTTAGTCGAGCATTCTTACTGCTGTTCATAAAAATGTTGATGTGTTGCTTTTTACTTTTGTTGTCATTACTTTCGTCATATTAACAGTCATACTCACACACACACACACATACACATGCACACACACAACCACACAAATACACTACACGATATACCCATGCAGGAAACGCTGTTTGTATCTTTTGGATACCTCGGGGCGACAATCCTCTGGCGTATGATTCATTTGGCGCTTGGTGTTCGATTTCAAACCAAAACAAATGCGTCATATTCTCTGCACAATAACTTGGTTCAAGCAAATGATAAACGATAAACGGGTATATGTTTCCATACTTATGCGCTCATATTTTGTAATTGCAATAAATGTAATCGCAGCTCCATATTACAATTACACATTGCATTCGCCTCGATTGCGAAGCGACTGTCGGTCAAGAATTTGTGACAAGTTTAGTTTCTTAATTATTTACACATTTATTATTATTAAGAACTAATATTGAGTGTGAGATGAACTTACTTTGGGCTTTACATATTTAAAAATATGTATTTCAAGAAAGGGTATAAAAAATGTATAGAATATATTATTTATTACCTAATATTTTATTTTCTTTATTCTTTCCAAGGGTATTATTATTCTTGATTAGCATTCCAACAACAGTCAAGGTGGCCATGTTCATATGGGCATAGCTCTAAGCATATATTGACCGAATCGGGTAACCAACATATCATAGGAGTATCGTTTAAAACCCAATTTTACGAAACATTTTTTTGATTACCCAGTTATCTAAACCAAATTTTATATAGCTCCTAAAAGAGGCATACAAAACACACATAATTATTTACATCAGACTTAGGATATATAAATCGATCCGTGCAAAGTACTCGGGAGCAAGGTATCTTGAGCAGAAATAAAGGCTCGATAATCCAATTAAATTTATTTATTCACTTGTAAATAATTTATAATACACATATAGATACGTAAATATATATTTTCGGCTTGTAATTAAAGTATTCTCGTGATAGTATATCAGCGAAGTTAAAGTGGATGATAAGCACAAAAGATGATCAGACAACCTCTTCCCTTGCCGTGACGTAGCAGTATGCCGGGTATTTAAAATAAATCAAAGTACAATGGAACTCAAGCAAATGACGCCGGTTGGTCTCGCCAGGGAAATTCCGACGTATAGCCGCACTGGTTAAAGTACGACAGACGCCGACGTGACGTTGACGTCACTTAGGCTCTGGTCTTCAATATAAGATATTTCCATCTGTACATTTTTAAAAATATATAGTTACATGGTATGCAAAATACCGCGTAAGTTCTTAGTGTGCTAGAATTAGCCTAATCTATCCCAGACTTTAGCTCTACTGCTGACTATCATTAAGAATTTCTTTTATTTGTTTGCCCTTGAGCAATTAAAAAGGGAATTACAAAAATTTTAATTGCCTGCCATAAAAAAGAACCTTCATTTATGGTCAAAGCTTATTTCAAACACTTAGGTTGATTATTTTTGGTATAAATAGACCAATAACTCGAAGTTAGTTTAGTTATATCCTGCATCTCGGGTGAAACCAGCCAACAAGGACTATGGGCAAACGGACTACTATTGATCAACGGAATCTCATCCTGGAACACTTCAAAATCGGATATTCACATCGCCAAATAGCTGAAATGGTCAATCTTCAAGTCAACTGTATACAACATCATTCGGAGCTTCGTGGACGCAAATCGGACAGAGGACAAGGGCAGAATGGCACCAAACAAGATTTTCACCGAACAGGAAGAGCGGAGGATCATCAGGAAAAAAAGGGGAAATCGCAAGCTATTGGCACCAAAACTGCTTAACAGGTGCAGGATGAAATGGGGAAAAGTGCAGTGTAAAAATTGTGCGCCAGGTTCTGCGCAACCATGACTTTAATTGAGGTACTTTTTTTTATATAACCCAACCTAACAGGTGGGAACACCAGTATATTGGGGTCATATATTAATTTTGGTGGTTAATATATGTACCTGCCATAGGTCTGTGGAATTTTTGAAAAATAATGTATAATTACTTTACGGCAGGCAATTAAAAATTTTGCTAGGCACTGGTCCAAATAAGCTCTGAGCCACTGTGTGTATCTCATAGTTTTTCATCTAGAAACATCAAATTTAAAAGTCAATTATTAAGATTATTCATTATCTACCCACTTATGCACTAACCCCATAACTACTTGGGTTACACTGGTAACAGAGTATTCAGCAGTCGGTTCCTTCTCGTTTCTCGCTCAAGCCACTGGTGCCCCTCCCACCACTATTACATCTGGCAGCAACCTTCTCACCTAAGTTAATATAGCAACGTTGTACAACAAATATTGATCTTATCATCATATAAAGTTAAATCGCTGCTCTTAAGTTTCATAAGGTTAATCGAAACACAATTTCGCTTGTGGAACATAAGAAACAAAGAGGTCTGCTGAGAACCAAAAATAAATTAATTAATTTTCTCGCCTCTACGATCTTTATTAAAGCTCTTTTTTCTTGATGATCTATGAAAATAGTTTTCATCTATTTTTTCTTTCACAATACACTTATTGCGTTTCTAGTTGGGGGCGGAAGATCGACCATAAAATAATCGCTATCAGAATATATTAATTTTCTAAATCGTGTGGATCTCAGTTTGGCAGTTTCAAAGTCATGCATTTCTCGGGTTTTTCATTATTGGTATTTTCTTTTCGATCTGAAAACAGGCTTTTTGATTTAAAAATCGACATTGGGTATCTTTTAGTCGAGCTCTCTCTCTCTAGACTAAAGCACATTTACTTGTTTTTATATGCATGTACGTATATATGTATGAATATATATGTATTTATGGCTCATGACTGATAACCGAGCGCCTTTGACAGCTCTGCTTGGCTGACTGCCATATCATAACAAGCAGAGCGACCTAATATATTCATATGTATATATATATATATATACATATATATGTATACTTGTCGTAACTGCTGTTGTCGCTGGTTACTACTGAGCTCCGGGATTCAGACACTGATAAGATGGACGCTCGACGCTTTGTTGTTGTCTTTGTTGTCCCCGAGCAATTCTGTGTCTGTTTGCCAATCTTGAAATAAGTAGATTAACACATATGGGGATTATGAGTGTGCCTCCACAAATATAACAACTAGAAAATGCAGCTCTGCTCAAAGATTAGAGCCTCTAGAATAGCAAAAAAAAAAAAATAAATAAATAAGTAAACATCAACTTAAATATGTAGCATTATATTATTTTGTATTATGTTGTAATCCTTGACCGTTTAGTTATCTAACTGACCCAGGGTGTACGGATAATGTAAATATTTTATCCAAATACCAGTGCTATTTACAAGTTATTTTTAATAATATGCATATGTGTTGAAACTACATTTATCTTGTGACATATCAAAAAGTGTTATTGAATATGGTTTTCTAAATAGCCTGTAATTCCCGAGTGTTTAACTTAGTTAAAATTCTTGATTATATTTAATTGATATTTGATTATGATTGTTTTGTTTTTTATTCAAAATACATTAAAACTTTGTCACGGGTATTGGTAAATTGGAAATTTATTATTTTATAATTTTCCCTTGTTTGTTTTGAGAATTGTGTGTAAAAATTAAAATAACATCAGTTTGCAGAGAATGAAGATTTTTACCTTTTTGGTCATTTGTAAATTATTGGACAATATAAAGATTATTTATAAATCTTTTTCCTTGTAGTCTGGGCCAAACAATGAAGAAAGAAAAGTTGGCATTAAGGTTAAGGACAAAAAGTTGACGATTTTATTACAAATCGAATTAAATGAAACAAATTTGGAGGCTGAAGGACGTTACTTGAATATCGCCCCATAATATCACCTTTTTTTAAATTGATTAATAATAAGCCAACAAATGTTAAAAATTAGAAAATAATTGCTCTTGGCCACTGTGGGTTTGGTAAATACGAATTTACAATTTGTATATAATGAATGTTATGCAAATGTAAATTCCTATCGAATTGTAAAGCTGTATCATTAATATTATGACTTTTATTACTTAAATGCGTTCAGAATGTAAAAATGGATTAATGGCTATAAAAGCAACCAGTCGTATAAACTGTAGATTACAGCAAATACGTCATACTTCAATTATGGCTTAATGTAAGTTGCGTTACAACAATATTGACTTAATTGGTACATCATATAATATAATGTTTATTCAGATTAATTGCTCTTGCTGATAAGCAATTTACGTAAAATGACTTGTGTACCTTAAAATAATACTTATGTGAAATATTTGTTTCTAAAGCTGAACTAAATCAATGAAAAAATCAAATCCCACGAATATCGTTGAGACATGTATCAAAATTATAAAGTTATTTGCCAATTTTTTAAATGTTTTTAAAGTTTAATCCAAATCCCTTTTTCTTAGGAGTTGATTCGGCTTATATAAGCAATAATAATGTATAACTCGCGAAAAAATTAAATAAAGTATTTTGGATTTGTGCGTAGTTAAATCTTAAGTACTGTCGCGATAATCACTCTGCAAATCTAAAATGCTACTTATGTGTGGTACTTATACAGATATATTTATAACAGTTTAAAATTAGAATTATTGTACACTTAGAAAAAAATCGGTCTACAATTTAAAAATCGCACCACAAATTGGAAAGTTTTTCATGTTTTTTTTTTTAGAAATAATTCGTAAAACACGAAAACATTTTTCTAAAAAATAGTTAAGCTGCAATCCGAAAAAAATATGGTATTATTTCTATATATCAAAAATATATTTAATAAATTATTTCATAATAAAAATTATTTCTAAAATGTAAAAATGTTAACCATCATTTGTAGAAAAATCCTTTCTAAAATTCAGCAATAAGTAATGAAATTTACTGGCTCGACTTTTATATTAGAGTTTAGCTTTAGTCTGCCGTAAGATCTTACGTTTTTTTTTTTCAAAATAATTTGTGAATTTATTAGCTATGTTAAATATTTTTTGTGCATATGTGAAATCTTAAATAACTAATGTTAAATAATATATTATATGTAAAAAAAGAGCTTACATTATAAGTCTTCTATGTAAACATAGAAAACACCAAAATGTATATATGAAATCCACATTGAAATTAAGATATGTAAACCCTGGATTTCAGAAAGGTTTTAACCTTAAATTTGAATACTTTACTTTCTGAATGAATCCCTTGGCGAATTTACAAAATGTAGACTGATTTTTTTTCCGAGTGTGTAAACAATAATTTGTACACGTATGTGGTTGTGCTCTACAATTGATAGTACGCCGTGTGTCGTCTATCTGCGCATGCCCCATCGAGAGCGTTTGGGAGGCCCGAACGGTGGCCTGTCAACGTAGAATGAGGCGATACGACGCGAGCCGAGTCGAGTCGTAATCGGACTGAATTGTTAACAATTTTACTAAGGCAAGTGCGCAGCCGCAATACTAACAACAATAACTAAAATGATAATAATTAGAACAAAAACAACAAAAAGTATAGTAATAATATATAATAAACTTTATGTGTTTGCTATGGTGCTCGCAAATAGCCGAGCTTCGATCGGCACCGGTAACAAGAAAGCCGGCCGACGCTGACATCGATGACAGCGTCGACTGCGATTGCGTTCTCGTTGTTGTTGTTGCTGCTGTTGTTATTGTTGTTATATTTGCTGTTGTTGCTGTTGAGTCGCCGTCCGACGTTGACTTCTACATATATCTACAACAAACAATATTAAGACAGTTAGTACGTGCTGAGAACATTATTTGAGGTTTAGTCAGTGTTTCGCACTGTGCGGTTATAATACATAGAGCACCGAGAGACTCCCGGTGGGTTGCCCAAAGAGAAAGCGCACAGTATTGTGCCGGTTCGAGAAGAAAGAAGAAAACATTATATACGCTATATAAGATATTGCCAATAGTCATTTAAATTTCAAATCTATGGATTAGCATATTGAGCAAATGTGTGTACGCAAATGACTGTGATAGCAAATAGACGAAATAAATAAACGGAAAACCCTTAAATCGATTTGGATTATTTATGTAAATGGTGCACCCATGAACCGTCACCCCACCATCCCTGATGATCGATACCGCTTCTATATATGCATATATATCGTTAAAAGCATTTGCCGCCGGATTTTAAGTGTTGTCTTTGCTATTTATAATTTTAAATTGTGCAAATATTTAACTTTACTTAACTGTGTATATGTGTAAAACAAAAAAAAAAAAAACAAAATTAAGAAAAAATATGCAACAGCAATTTGTAAAAAAATAAATTTGCACCAAGTGTGAAGGGCTTTTAAATATTTACTCATTGTTGCGTCTACAAACCAAACGAGGAACTGCCAGTTCTGTGAATATTTGTTTTTTTTTTATTTGAGGAAGTTCGATATATATTCAACAATTAAATGTACTCCTCAATGTTACCGAGTTTGTTAAATATGAAAACCGAAAATTTAACAAATTCGGGCTACGATGATGTATTTCTGTTGGAGGAGAATCTATTACAAATGATGGGTGAGTTATGGTCTGCTGTAATATATATATATATATATATATATTATATTACACAAAATTTCTCCTTGGGTATTTGCACAACATGCAATCATGCAGCTGACTCAGCTATGTTTGTTGTTTATAATCAGTTGCAATTTTAAGTTTTTAATCAATTAACTTATCATTAGCTATACCTATAAAAATTTATGTATGGCTTAGATTCGATATCAACACTTTGCCACAAAGACTTCACGAAAACGTGCCATACCTTATCAACGAATACAATAAAATAATGAAATTTTTAACTAGGCTTTAACATACAGTATTATTTATTTGTGAGCCAATTTCTGAGTATTCTGAGGGTTTTTGTTGTTGTCCAGTAAATTCAGATCAGTCCGCTCTGGATATCATTCTGTTATGAATTTCAGTAAAGTTTGTTTTCGGGAGTCGCCGTCATTTTAAACCAGAGTGTAGAGACTGTAGGGAATCTCGCTTATCACCCCTTTGTATATGCCTGAGAATAAAACATGACCACGTCATACACGTAATTCACTGCCTTGACTTTGTTTCTACTCAGCTTTATTAGAATGCGATTCATAGTTATCAGCCTAAGCAAAGACGACTGAGCTCATGCCCCCGCTCGTGAGTTGTGAATCGTTTGCTCTTTGATCCTTTTAAGATTGCCAGCAGGCATTCTTGATATAGCATGATGATTAATTTATTCATCGAGCATTCATTATACCTCTAGCAGACTTGTACACTCGGAAATAAATCGCCCCATATTTTGGAAATTCGATATACAGCGCCAACAGTATAGTGAGGTAGTGAGGAATTGTTATTCAGAATGTACAGTTTTAAAATGGAAATTAAAATTGCTTTTTAAAAACCAGGATTAGCGTTTCTTAATTTCTGGGAGAATTCTTACAATTCTTGTTACTTTTATAATTATTGAACATTAATACTTTTCGTTTATAAATTTATAGACTTAACTTTACTTAACTTGACTTGCAAGTCATGTTCACTTGATCATTTTGTGGTTTATGCCTTGCTCTGCTCTATTTAAGGAAGATTATGCTTCTATAGGTTATCTCTTGCTTATGTGTGGTCTGAGTCTTATTTCTGATAAGATACATTTTAATGGTGCGTAATTTACTAATTTATATTGTATAAAACACAAAACAAATAAAAGCTTTTGCCGTGCCAAAGTCACAAGGATGGAGGGACATATCTAGATGGTGAATCACAAATATATATATATTATGTTCGAAATGTTTGCCCTTTAGCAATCTTAATAGGTCTAGACTATAAAAAAATGCGATCCATTATAATGCAGTTTTATTATTGCCATAAAAATATAATATAATATAATCTTCTATCTATTGGCATATGTATTTTGATCAGATTACCTATAAAAATACAGTCACGCTCTTTACAACGAGTAATATTAGTATTTTCGTGTTAATCGTTGTTTTTATGAGCATAGAAGCATTTTTATCAGATTTTGTTTTTGGCTTAGACCACATAGGACTAAACTTTATTGCGGTGCTTATCAAAGATTAGTGATTAGATATCGCTGACAGTAATCACAAAAAAAGAGAACAACAAGAAAACTATTGTTTTACCTTGTTTGTGAATTATTTTTGAAATAATATAGTGAATTTGTTGTTATATTTGAAAATATTTTATTTTTTGTAACTGACAAAAAGAAAAATTATTTATTCTTACGTCGATACCACCATAATTATAAACTAAAGCTTATCACCATTACTGATGACCTTTAAGTTCATTGCTATCACAACAAGAAGGATATTTTCAGTTGGTATTACACTAGAATTACAAAATTGTACTTGTATAGAGTATCTAGAGTGCAGAGTATATAATATTGAACGTATCGTTTATGGCTTAATTATTTTGTTTTCATTGGCATTTCACACACGAATGCTTTTATTAGTAATAACACCCATAATCAATATACGTATATATATACACGTGAAAATTATTGATTTATATCTGCCGAACTGCTATTTAAAGAACACATGTTCTATGTACACATTCGTAGATAATTTCTTTTAATTATTCAGTTTTTCAATAAAACAATAATTAGGTTGGCTTGATCCAACCGGAAATACTAGACATGGCAACACACACAACCACACACACATCAATAAAATGGCGCATTTGATATTTTAAAATAGGCACTTGAACTTGAGACATACTTGGCAAACTCGCGTAATTATTTGCTGGCAGTAATGGTCAAAAAAGTGGTTCAGAAACTACCAAATTCCGAAGGCTCGATAACTAAAATGATAACAACTGATTCCACTGATTTGGGTGTTATAGTTAAATTAGTAATCATACTCTATAACTGATCTTATTGATAAGCTACTGTGGCAATGTGGGTTGCGTTTGTGAAAAGGGAGTAGTGTCAAGTACTGATTTAGAAATAATTTCTGAAGTGATGGTAGAAGGATACATATTTATTAATTAATAATAGTAATTGTATTTAATAGAAAGACAAACGTATATTATTCCTATTGAAATAAAAGGTGCGTCTGTGCCCATATTGATATTTACTAAAATTGTACTTTTGGGGTAGGTCTGTATTTATTTATATTAATGCTTAGCATGTTGAGCGACATCATAAACGTGATTACTTAGTGAAGTCAAATTATATTATGCTTCAAAGGTGTTTGCAATTCAGAGACTGTTTTATATATCTATATATATACATTTCTTACATTTATGAAATGTGAAATAATTGCAAAGGCTTGGCTTAATGGGCAAGCCTATTACTTATTACTTATTTTAAGCAACTGAGCGCATAGACTGAGTCAAGTTCTAAATGTCACCGTCATTGGCAGAGCAGTTCAAGGCAAAGACGTTATTTAATTGCACGTCGGCTATTCGGAGTGGAACACGTTAGATCCCAATTAAAAAGGCCAGACACTAAGACTATAACGAACATAGTTAATGGAAATTACACTTGACAAGATTTTTATCTGGTTTTACTTACGAGGCGCCACACCGTTTCTAACATACCAAATCACATACATCTACAAAGCTCTGATTACATATCGTTAGACAAGTTATTAACAACAATAATAATAATAACAACAGCAGCAACAATCATATGAAATTAAATATGATTGGTACACAGAGTATTGTGTTGGATACATTAACTTTTTTTATTAACAACTTAATTGAGACGTTTTTAGTATTTTAATTACAGACAAAATGCGCTCAATTATTAGTCATAAAGATAATGATAATTGAAATAAAAAGAAAAATATAAAACTAAGAATGCTCTAGTCGTGAGAGCTCGTCTAGATACCCTGAACTCAAATCTTTACCTAACCATAAGCGGACAACTTTAAAACACTCTTTTTCCAATAGTTGAGTGAGTTCATAGGAAATTCCATTTTACATTTTCCTAGTTCTATAAGTTGGTTTAACAATTAACAACATTTCACAACCACATGGTGCGATTTTTTAATATTTACATATACATATTAGCCATATCTTTGATCGCCCGATATTTGCACTTAATCAGCAATATATAATTTTAAAATAAATATAAAAAACACTTCAGGCTTCAGGTTTTACTCCATCTATAAAAATAAATAACTTGACTTTAAATACAGTTGACAAACGGGCAAAAATGTCGCTTTAGGGTCTACGTTGATTCTACGTAACTAAAATTGCAATTCACGTCGAACAGTCTGGGTAAATATTTATACGGCAATACTCCGGAAAAGTTGGTGACTTAGTTATTTATTTAATAGAGTCAATTTGCATTTGAATCTAATTTTTAAAAGGATATTGAACTAAAACTTAAAAGTAGATAACGTAAGCATAATATTAAAAATAAATTCTTGAAAATTGTGATTCAAAGCAAATATATAGAAGTATTTAACAAGGGAGAATTTTCTTTTAATTGCTGTAAACTTGTTTCCAGTTTAGGAGGGAGGCTAGAAACATATAAACTAAAATTCATTTATAGTCTGAAAATATTTAGCTTAGTAATTATTTACTTATATGATTAGATTTTTAAATTTTTTAATTTTACTTTTATATGTCTTTAATATTTTATCAAGAGTCAAACGACTTTTGCTATGAAGAACTCGCGAGAGCTGATTATTTGTTTTTGGTATTATAAACTCTAAAATAAATATAAATAAAGGAGAGTCTGTCTGCTTAAACACGCTGATCGCAATATATAGTAGGCAGACATAGTTTTTAATTTGATATATACATCGATATATACATCGAATTTCAAATCCCATCGTATCGAGTTCAAACTTGTTTGTACCCCTGAAGCAAAAGCATAATTTTCTGCATGTGAATATAATCTTTTTGATCAACATTTTAAAATTCATTACAGTATACACATTTTGTATGTATTTCACTGATTTTCGAAAAATTACTTAATTACCTGCGAAGCCAGTAAATTTCACATATTCTGAATAATATAACTATGAATGTATGTGGGGACTTAAAGGGTAGTTTCTAATCGGGCAGACTTTTCATATTTGTTTCTAAATCGCACTGTTGACTCACTTTTTAAGTTTGTATAATCGTTGACGAGACAATTCCTATATAGTCAATTCAAAATGTGTGCATATCAGTCCCTGTGTATTTTTGTGCTCCAATATTTCAGACTACTTCATTTGAAATGGAGTTTTGTGCGTCGCATTCACAGTCGCTTTAGCTCTTACTTATCAGCGACGGAATTAGGCAAGTTTTAACGACTGTTGCGACGATAACAGTTTATAATTGGTGGCTGGGGTTATGTGGGGGTTACGCTGGGTTATAGCAAGGCAGATTGCGAGCTATAAAAGAACATAGTTTATAACTGCTGGTTTAATTGCTATCTACAAAATAAAATAATGCAAATGCTCAGCAATAATTTTAGTTAATGTGTAAATACATTTTTTTTTTACACAAACAATTAACAATGGCAATTGTATTTAACCGGCTTTGTAAAAATAAACATATAATTTGTGTACATATACGAAAACACAACAAATTAATTATTAATAAACTAGAAGTAATTAAAGATTTTGCTCAGACACCGCACAAATAAATATTTGCACCTCAAAATACACAGATGTATTTACACATTCATAAATATTTAACATAAACTATATTATTATTATTAATAGTTTTAATATACAAATAAATACAACAAAACAAAACCAAGACCTGTTATTTCTAATTATCGACTTAATTTTCAAATAAACCAAAACATATTTTCTTATCGACCAATAAAGTAACGAAGGAAAAAAGGTTAATATACCCACCATAAGAGAATACAATAAATTAAAAACAAGGCACATATAATCAAAGCAATTATTGAGGTTTATTAATTCCACATTCTATATGACATCCGTATGTACATTCATACATTATGTATAATACATTCAAAAATTTGTATTGTCAGGTATTGCCTATATTTTTAGCGTATTTCGGGGGCTCGTCTCGAACGCTTGAATAAGTAAATAATGTGAACGTAATAGAGTTTTGTATATCTTTACAAACGCCCGTTTCATTCACGGGACGGATTGACAGACAAAAATAAAATTATAGTTCAACAACGCCAACGCTAAACAAACAACAATATCATCATAAATCACACTTTGCGCTAATCGTTGACTCCAACCAAATTTGTATGCACTGGCTATAAAATATTTGCGACCAAAATACAAAACATGATATTTCATTCAAAATAGAACTGAAAATCCCAATAGTCGAGTGGTGAATGCTTTTAATCTGAGACTACGAATCGATAAGCCCAATGGTAAGCTGAGAAGAGAACAGGCAACAAGTTCTCATTTTGCGAAACTAACGGTGATGAGGCATATAAAAAAAAAAAAACTGAAACCTAACGATGACGCTGCAGATATTTCCTAGCTAGAATTGACAGCAACACACAAAGCGACGACAAACACACTAAGCAAATGAGTTTATGGCGCTACCCAAGTTATTTATATCACCATGCGCTATAATATAACATTTATTTTCTCTTTCGTTTTATTTTGGATAAATAAAAACAAGCAAGGTAAAATTAGTTTTTTTTTATTTTTTTTTGTAATGCGCTTAACCCTTTGATGGTAAAAATATTGTGCAGAATATATATTTAAATAAATACATATAAATGTATCAACAATAATAATCGAAAGCCGAGTTTTAATTCTTATCTATGTAAAAATTAAACCTGTAGTCATAAGCTGTCTGCTATGAGTGTGTTTTTAGCAAAATATTATTTCGAACGCAACCTATGGGGTCCAGTTGCGAAAGTGATGCGAAAATGATGAGCACATTTAAATAACATTCAAGGGAGGAGTTCAGTGACAAAGTAGAATAAAACAAGGTGTTAATTGAAGCTGGTGAATGACGTTGTGAATGCCTGTGAATTAATTGAATTAGAAAAGTGGCTGCTAATTAATTACACAAGTATCAAATGTATCTTTAAAAAGTTCCGAGTCATTACAATAGTTACTAATTTGAATATAAAGTGTTTGTCAAGGTCATACTTGAAGGACAGGACTAAAAAAAATCTCTTTTCAATGGATAATTTTCGGTTTTCAAAATATCTTGTTAATTTTTTTTAAGCTAGTTGTAATTTACTAAATTGTTTTGCAAACAACATGTAAAAGATTAATATTTTGTACGATTAAACAAAAGTTTTGATTTTTTAAATTACTAATAAAAATGATATGCGATCATGCTATGCAATGGAATCAACGGCGTGCCCAAGTTATTTGCTTCTCCTTTTTCAAGTTTTTATTAAAGCAGCTTTTCTTTGTTTCTTCTTCTGTCTGTCTATGCCTATCTTTTGCCTTAGCACATATACACACACACACACATACACAATTTAATGCCGGCTTTTTTAGTTTTATTTATTTATTTGTTTATATGCTTGTTTACTCATTTGCTTTTGCTTACGTTTTCTTCAAAATGTATTTGTATACCTCTGTGTGTGAGTGTGAGTGTAGTGTGAGCAAGTGTCTGTCTCTCTTCACAATTACACATGTATGTATGCATTTATGAGTGCTCCAAGTCTGGTTTTGAGAGAGCCGCAGCTCAGCAGCAGAAAAATATGCATATACACATATGCTAACACACTCACACACACACAGTATATTAAAGCGTTGATTAACGAACATAGCGACGACACACATGAACAGATACGCAGAGCGAAAGCAGCGGCAACGTACGATATGTTTGTATATGTATATGTTTCTGTTTATGTGTATGTGCATGTGTGTGTTTTGTATGTGGGGCAGAGCGACGCCAGAAGCATTAGTAGCAGCTTGCCGTATGCACGACAGCCGCAGTCAGAGCGCGCGCTCAGTGTATAATTTGTTTGTCGTTGTCGTCGTTGTCGTCAGCGGTTCGTTTTTTTATTAATCAGTAGCACTAAAATGGTGCGCAAGTCCACTAGAGTTAAAATTCCTACTTGTCGTGCCGTTGGCAGCGTTCTTTTGCGTGCTGCTGCCAGCAAAGGCGCTGCGCGCGCTGCTGCTACTGTTGCTGTTGCATCTGCTGCTGGTGCTGCTGTTGGTGAGAGTGTTAACGATGTGGAGCAGGAGGAGGAGAAGAAACAGGCAATGGTCAGGCGACGTCGACAACGGGACAGCATTGCAAGCAATTCACTCTCAAGTGATGATGGTGTGTGTTTAGCTGTGTGTGTATATATATGTGTGTGTGTGGGTGTTGGGGTATTTGCCTTGTTTTAATTTATATAATTTTAAAATATATTTCTTTTAACTTATCTATGAATTCTAATAAATATTTGAATATGCAAGCTCAGTTAAACAAATACATGTACATCTACACGTATATATATATATTTACATATTTACCTACACTAATGCAATTGTTGCCTTTTCTCAAAGTCAAATACACTTCGCATATTAATTGCATTTTAATGCAACTGATTGGAAGTGGCTAAACATGTATTTCTGGCAGTGTTAACAATTTTTCAACTTATATATTATTTGCCTCAACGTAATCCACGCTATTTTAGATTAAACAGAAATCCCTGCTAAATGCAAACAAATTTACAGGTTTAACGATCATCTTATTTAGTAATTCGATAATAATCCCAAAGGGACTGAATATTTCACATTTCTTGTAGTTATATTATATCTATCTCTATCCCATGAAAGCTATGAAATAAAGTTGCCAGATTCTGGGTGCCAGAAGTTTCACCAAGATAGTTTTAAACCTGAGGCAGTTCTGCTCATAGAAGCGAGAAAAAATTGAATAGACGAACCTGTCTATACCTGTATATATGTCTATTAATGCTGGTGAAAAATATAAATACTTTATAGGATCATCTCTCTGCGTTAAAATTTTTATTCTTTAATTTTATAGTCTGGTTTTGTAACTTTTAACTTGCACTTGGACATCAACTGAATTAATTAATCGATCTATTTATTTTATCATTCGCACAGAATCCGTTGAAAGTCCAATAATGCAGGCAGAGGCGATGCCGGTTGGTCATCCTGCCGGCTCACCCATTGACCATGCCCTGAGCCCCAATGGCGTTGGCCTCGGTCTCAGCACCAGCAGCAACCAGAGCAGCGAGAATTTTACGATCTGCAATGGCAACAGCAATGCCAGCAACAACAACAACAACAATATGTACTCACCAAACATCAATCTTGGCAGCGGTGGCAGTAACAACCAACAACAACAACAGCAACAACAACAACAACAACAACAACAACAACAACAGCAGCAGCAGCAGCAACAACAACAACAACAGCAACCGCCCACAGTTTGCGCAATTTGTGGAGATCGGGCGACGGGCAAACATTATGGCGCCTCCAGCTGTGATGGCTGCAAGGGATTTTTCAGGCGCAGTGTGCGCAAAAATCATCAATATACCTGCCGGTGAGTTTGATCAGACCAGAGAGAAATCAGACAGATATAGCCAAAGATCTCCGACATCATATGTAAAAGTAAATAAATGTGGAGATATCGAAAAGTTGGCAACCTAAATTTTAACTATGTTGCATTGCAGAAGTGAAAATTCTAAAATTCTACAAAAAAATAATGAAATAGATTTATAAAAAAATTAATGAAAATGTTAACATAATATACACTTGCTCAGGTACAAATTTAATTATTAGTAAAAAAAAAAAAAGATTTATATTTTAAACTATAACTACAAAGCTACTTTTCAATGAATATTGTTTCAATCCATAGCTGCTAGATCGACTAGTCTAGTTATGCCAGTCAATAATATATACATATGTACTTAATGGGGTCGAGACTTGTTCTTCAAAACGTTGCAAACCATGGAATATTAAAAGTATAATTTCAAGTGTATTTATAATATTTATATATTTTGGAAAACAAAACTAATCTCTGGTCCTAGTTTAGTTTTGAGCTTCACAGTTGACTGGGCGGACGCTATAAATCTTTTCCTAATGGGAATCAAAATGTATTGGAGAAAAAAACGAAAAAAAAACAAAAAATAGAAAATAGGTCAGCAAACAATAAAAAATAATTGTCAATATGTTACATGCTTCATGGGGTCGAAATTTGTACTTTAATAAGTGTAATTTGTGAGTTTAGATAATTTGAAGAACGAAAACACATCGCTTTATCTAGTTTAATTAAGTTTCAAGCTCGAAATATTTTGGAGTATAAAAAAGAATATAAATAAAAAGAGCACTTGTTGAAGCCAGCGAAAGAAATATTTTAATGAAAGAAAAGAGGTCACCAAACAATAAGCAATAATTGTCAATAATTTAACAGATTCTCGCGCAACTGCGTGGTTGACAAGGACAAGCGGAATCAATGTCGCTACTGTCGATTGCGCAAGTGCTTCAAGGCGGGCATGAAGAAGGAGGCGGTGCAGAATGAACGTGATCGCATCAGCTGCCGTCGCACCTCTAACGATGATCCCGATCCCGGCAATGGACTGTCTGTGCTATCCCTTGTCAAGGCTGAAACCGAATCGAGACAATCGAAAGCGGGGGCCGCCATGGAGCCCAACATCCACGAGGATCTCTCCACAAAGCAGTTTGCCAGTATCAACGATGTCTGCGAGTCAATGAAACAGCAGTTGCTCACCCTAGTCGAATGGGCCAAACAAATACCAGCCTTTAATGAACTCCAGCTGGACGATCAGGTCGCCCTGCTGCGCGCCCATGCGGGTGAGCATCTGCTCCTTGGCCTCTCTCGTCGATCCATGCAACTGAAGGATGTGCTGCTGCTTAGCAATAATTGTGTCATCACCAGGCATTGTCCAGGTAAAATCAATCAATTCACAAGCATTTATTGTTCCACCTGCTTTCAATGCCAAATTTAATTTACAACAGATCCACACGTCTCGCCCAATTTGGATATATCACGCATTGGAGCGCGCATTATTGATGAGTTGGTGGTCGTTATGAAGGATGTCGGAATTGATGAGACCGAATTTGCCTGCATTAAGGCGCTGGTCTTCTTTGACCCCAGTGAGTTAAATGTTTTGTTTTATTTTTTGTGGGGACTAGTGCACTCTAGTTTTCGTGTTAAGTTGAAAATAGTCGAACAGATTTATGTGATTTCATATCCTTATACAAATAATAAAAGTAGCTGGCATCTTTCTTCACTGCAGATGCCAAGGGTCTCAATGAGCCGCATCGCATCAAATCCTTGCGCCATCAGATACTCAACAATCTGGAGGATTACATTTCGGATCGACAGTATGAGTCACGTGGCCGATTTGGCGAGATTCTGCTCATTTTGCCGGTGCTGCAGTCAATCACCTGGCAGATGATCGAACAAATACAATTTGCCAAAATCTTTGGCGTGGCGCATATCGATTCGCTGCTGCAGGAGATGCTTCTGGGTGGTAGGTGCACCCGCTTTATCAAATATAAACAGTTGATATAGTTTTTTGTATTGCTTCCGGCAGGTGAACTCGCGGACAATTCGCTGCCTTTGTCGCCACCAAATCAGTCCAACGATTATCAGAGTCCCACACATGCTGTAAATCTGGATGGTAGCAGCCAGGCGAGCACCACTCTGGATACGCTGGCGACGGTGACCAGCGGCAGCCATGGCCTAGACCTCGATGTACAGCACATACAGGCGCTCATCGAGGCCAACAGTACGGAGGACACTTTTCGTGAATATGCTGCTAACAATGCAGCAACGGCTGCCATGCCAACGTCCGCAGTTACGCCACCCCTGAGCAGTGCTGCCTGTAGTCCAAAATCGCAGGAGAGCGGCGCCTACATGGATGTAAGCCAACGCCAATACAGTGTCCAGCATAAGAGTCATATAGTGCACACTCACAATCAATCCCAACGCGTGCATCCCTACCAAAGAGTGCCAACGTCGCCGGTCGATGCCGGACTCATAATACGCAATCCGGCGGATATCACTCTCAATGAATACAACCGCAGCGAGGGCAACAGTGCCGACGAGCTGCTGCGGCGCACCCCCCTCAAAATACGTGCTACCGAACTGCTAGCACCTACCTATGTGATGGGTGAGTAACACTAATTCATATTATGAATGCAATGAAATACGTCAATCACGGATTGACAACTGATTGAAAATTATTCGTAATTTTTATATATATTATCTGTTATTTAAATAATATATAATTATTAAGTTGCGAATTCTCAATGGACATCACTTAAAAATATCTTAAAAATGTTATATTCTGGTCATAAATGCATTAGAATTAATTATGTTTCCAGATGTGTATACAAAAATATCAACATTTTGTGGCATATTAATTAAAACAGGCCATTGATAAATATAAATATACCCGTATGTCCATTTTGGTATTACATATTACTACTAGATTCTGTGCGCTCTTCTTTACTTAACAGCGCTTTTTATTTTTTTGCCCTTTTTTTTAACTAATTGTAATTGTGTCAGAACTAATGATAATTATTTTCTTTATAATTAGAACCAATCGAAATTTGAAAATTCAAACTTATCTGAATATTTTTGTTTTTACAGAGCCGTGTCGCATGACGCTCAAACAGGAGCCCGAGACAGGCTATTAATTGGTGCAATAAGGCAAACTACACACAATACACTACACTACACAACACACACACACACACACACTACTCTACACCTGTTCTGATTCCTGCTCTTCATCACACCTACAGGTCGCACTTGTAGCTGTTAAGTGTAGAAATAAAACACAGAAAACTTACTTAATTGTTATTGCCTTGAAATTTTTGATACCTTTTTATTTAGACTTTAAGTAGGTATTTTGGAAATTGTTGCTTAATATGTAAATCACACAATTGCAATATATTTTTGTATTTTATTATATATATTTTTTAAAAACATAAATGAAGTTCAAGGATTTTGCTCAAATTATTCTATACATACTGTTTCATCTTGTTTGTTATCTATACAATATACAATATACGTATATATATCTATATATACATACATATATAGAATTCGGATAAAATTATTAACATATGCATGAAGCATGCTTATACATGTTCATATATATGTATGCAATACTTTGTTTTAGGCTAAGGTGTTGTTTAGTGATAAGACATATTTTATATGAGTACTTTTAATCCTTACCTGATAAACAATGAAGAACTATTTTTATATGGAAATATAAATATACATTGTATGTATAAAATACAGAATAATATAAAGTGGATGAGTAAATAAAAAACACAAAGAAATATACAACTAGTGTACGAATGCTATATCCAGGTGTTAAATATATTATTCTAGTTTATTAAGAAATTTCCCCTTATAAAGCCTATATACTCAAATGTAAGCAATTGTGCAAGTGGTCCCATTTCCCATAATTATACACAAATATATATACATCAATATGTATGTGTATATATATAAAAACGTATTTATATTTATGGTCGCTTCTGTCAATTAATGTTGGAAGTGTTTTATAACATAATTTTTTTATTCTTATCCGATCTGGACTTAGATTTTGCCAGTCTAACAATAATATGCCATTTACAAAAAATCTGATTTCCGAATATGGGGTTGGCTATTACAAAGTTCAGGACAAGAATATAATACTTTCTGCAAGTGTAAAATAAATTTTGGTTTCAATTGAGACATTTGTTTGTTAATTCGAAATACCGCGCAAGCTATCGCCATTCGTCTGAGTTGCAACTTGATTAACATATATCGATACACCTTTAATCGATATACAACTGTAACTTAACAGATCATTTGAGCAGCTCCACATATTACTATCGATATGCATTATTCGTGAGCAAATACTGATGTGATATATTTAGAGAATACTCACAGCTGACGAGCAACCCAACACTATTTTTTAATGCCATTTCATTTTTCATTGTGCGCAATAAAGTGAGCTCCCAGTAAACTAGCTAATTCCGAAACTAACTGGTGAATCAGAGACATAATTGTTCATATTTCTAACCATTGTAGATTCAAAAGTTTACAATCAAAAATTTACATTGCAAAAAGGGCTAGCTAGACTGCAACTAGCATAATCAATATGTTTGCACATAAATTCATAATATGCACGACTTTGCTCCTGTTGAGCACCTCTGGTAAGTAACTGTTCGACAGCAAAAAAAAAAAAAAAAACCTGTGCAACTCTTTGTTCAATTTATTTCTGCCCGTTCATCGCGATTTAATTTCTATTTCGTTTTTTTTGTATTATTCGCCTATTGTCATCTCGCTTGCACAAGTAATAGTCCGTTCGATGGACTGATTGTTGTTTTGGTGTTGCTGTGGAAATTTATAAAACTAACTCGCATGTAGAATAATTATTATATATGCATGCGTGTATATGAGTGCACATATATATATATATGTATATGTGTGTGTGTATTTGTAGCGCATTGACACTTATCACTTTTTTTTCTCTTGATTTCTTGTGACACTCTTGTTACTGTTTGTGAAGTAAAGGGACAAAGCGCATAAGAAAACCCCACAAATCTAAAAAGATGGTGGCTTAGACGAAGACGCAGACGAAGGCAAATGCAAATTGCAGTTAGAGCTACACTTTCAGCTCTTGCTGAACTTAATACTATGACACACACACACACAGTTATTCACATATGTATATATGAGTGGATATATGTTGAAGTGTATCGCATGATGCCCTTATCTCTAAGCAGAAACCAACAACAATTCTACCTGCATTCAGAAGCCGCTCAGATAAAGCAATTGTATTTCTTCTCTTCGGTATGCCTTGCCGGCAGCATCGACCCCTCTCCTCTTCTCTCTATCTATACAAAGAATGCTGGCATATTCAATTTTTCTATGCCTTTTCTATTTTTCTCCTCTATTTGCTTTTCTCCTCTTTCAACACTTTGTTGTCTTCTGTTGTGTGACAGTCATAAACTGCATATACACACACATATATACAGATATATAATTATCTCTGAATCACAACTACATTTAAATTGTTATTTATTTAACTTATTTATTCGCCTGAGGTTCATTTGCTCTCACTTCCGTCACTCTCTGTCTCTCTCTCTCTCTTCATTTATTCTTATAACTGTGATTTGTGATATCACATGTACATATGATGCACATACATCTACACTCATACATAAGTTTATATTTTTATATGCCGCTTCGAAACACCCCCATGACAAATTGTTGATTGCTTGTCAATAACTCAATTATCAACTTAAATCCATCATCACATCTGTTTATGTTATTCGATTTTGCACAAGTCAAAAAATATATCTGAAAAGTTAGACTTATCATTCAACTAGTTCTTGATAATATCAATAATATGGCGCAATAGTGAAGTAACTTAAGAACGGTTCGATGACAATGAAGCTCAATGCATTGGATCTCTATCCTAGTAAGAGTTTCTGGTCTGATGTTAGACATCTTAGATTTATCGAATCAAGATCTTAGAAACAGATTTTTGAAGAGAGATACAAAAACACGAATACTAATCAAGTTCTGAACAGCAAGTTGATGAAATCAAATCTAGTATTTTTTAAAGATAGATCCACAAATAAATACAAAGTATGATTATTATTTACAATAATTAACCCCCATGGAAACCCCCATCTTCTGAATATTATTTCTAGCTTTTTAGAATCATTAATAGCGAGGGGCGAATGTAAAATTAAATGGAAGAGGTTAACTTAAATTTGTCTTTCATCTTGCATGCTCATGGAAAATTAATCTTCTAAGCTTGTGCATATCACATGCATGTCTGAAAAGCAGGCGTATTATTTATCCAGCCGTCTGATTATTCGCTGTATTCTTGTCGATTAACTCGTGTTTAAAGGTCATATCTGAGCCCTGCTACAGAGGCACGGGCAGGCAGGCGCAGAGCTGGGTGACGAATAAGCTTAACCACAAGCAGCTAGAGGCAGAAAACCACTAAGATTTAACAATATATGCATATGCATGTGAACAAAGTATATAGCAAATATAAATAAATAAATATATCAAATTGTAGCAGACAAAGCTATGTTGATAGTTCTTACAAACATGTCTGCTTACCTCTTTTCGTAATCGTATTGATTTGTCCCCATCTGCTTTAATTTGCTGATCGCGCCATCGATTTTGATCGATTGATATTGATATCGTATTTTAGGTACATTGTTTCATGTTATTTAACAGATGTTGTTATAGTCCCAGGTAGAAAAAGTCTCCTATTCATTGCATATAGCTTCTTCTGATAGTAAAATGTAGTATAACAACCGATTTTGGCCGTTTTTAAAGCAATTTATCACATTTAAAAATGTAGGCAAGCCGAAATACATCAGCACAAGTTGATAAAAGAGCATTTACAAGTTGAAAACACAAGTTGTCAATTGTATCAATTAGCTATGATTTTCCCATATATTTGGAGCAATTTTCTAGTGCAAAGTTCAACAATATCGTTTTTTCTTACAATCGACTTAAATGGTCACTTTCCAACGATTCGCTGACATGTTATTTGCTTATCATTTGCGGCCTGTGCAAATATTTATATTATTCATCAATATGACTCACTCCGACACTGCTCGAACAGTCGTGCAGAAAAGCACACAATGAAGAATGCTGATAAATAAATAATAATTAAATAAATAAACACTGTGAAATTAATGCTATTCAAAGTGATATATTTTGTCTGAAATTTAATTAGATAGAACGTCTTTAAACTGCGCTCTAAATTTTTCATTTTTTATATATTATTATTTTTATAGTTAAGCCATTGATAACATTTTGCATATATGTATGTAATTAGTTCTTTTGTTGAACGCTAAAAAATGTGTTTTTTTCTACAATTTTGTTTACTAAATTCGCATATTCATATGACCGAGAAAATAAATGGAAGTTATGTTTTTAATAAAATTAATTGTCGACTATAAGAAGGTTAATTAAAACACAAACAAAGTATTCCAGTTTGGATGCTGTAAGTTCAATGTATATATAGAGGCAATGAAATGTAAACAGTTTGTTACATACTTAACATACTAATTTAGAAACTGGACAAAGTGTAATAGAGTAAATAAGGCTAGTTAACAGACTTTTATATACAAATGTGTTTAATGTTTTGCATGCACTTCTTACAGTACTTTCGCAGACGTTAATTAGCCTGAAACATGCAGATATTCCCGAGCAGGAAATGACGCGGTCCACCACAACTTCAACTACTACCACGACTACCATGCCAAATCCACCAATCACATCATCATCAACAACAACGACAACAACAACCATCAAGCCACCTACAACAAGCACCACTCAGGCACCTACAACAAGCACCACTCAGGCACCTACAACAAGCACCACTCAGGCACCAATAACCTCGACGACTTCGGCTCCTGTGCCGACCACCACGCATAAGCCACAACCTTATCCAGCGCCCAGCATGGGTTCATGGAACTCCAGCTGCATTATGCTCAATATAGCAACACAGCTGAACTTTACCTATGAGACCATTGGTAAGCTTAAAATAATCTTTATGCCAAGTCACTTCTTACTCCATCCCATCTTTTTAGACGGCAACATGACCAATGGCTTGTTCAATGTGCCCACCGATGCGAAAATGGATCACTCGATTTGCTCTAGCCAGACAATGCAGAGCATCCAGCTCAACTGGGGTCCCGCTGCCGTACAGGAATTTATGGTCTTGCAGCTGGAGGACAAGAATAAATCCATCTCACTCACATCAGTACAGATTCAAATAACGGTGTCCACCATAGATTTTCCTGATGCCAAGGGTGAGTGTGAGCTGTTATAATATTAACGCTATGCAATACCATGTTTTAGTGTGTTTTTATTAGTAATTTTTATATTTATATAACTTGATGTTTGTAAAAAGAGACTATTTCGCAATACAATCATTTAAGATGTTAGCAAATTAACTCTGATTTACAAGGTTGAGGTCTGATCTTCAAAGTGTCTAAGATAATTGCTCTTTCTTGGGAGAAACACATATGTAAATTAAAGCTGGCGTTGCATGGTCTTATTATCAATTTAATTTATATTCATAATTATAAATAATATCTATATTGTTTTGCAGAGAATCAAACTGTGTTTTTAGTACGTACAAGCCAGAACACCGACTTCAAGACGCCCGAGAAGATGTCGTATCACTGCACACGCGTCCAGAAATTCAACATGACGGAGTCCCTCAACCACAATGAGACCATGGGCACCATCAGCTTCAGTTATGTGCAGGTGGAGGCGTTCCGCCCCAATAACACCACAGGTTTCTCGGCGGTGCACGATTGCGACAGTTCAGAGACTTCCGATGTGGTGCCCATCGCTGTCGGCATTGCCCTAGCTGCACTGATAATGGTTGTGCTTATTTCGTATCTCTGCGCACGTCGTCGTTCCACCTCTCGTGGCTACATGAGCTTCTAAGCAAGTCAACAAAGATAGTTAGAATGGGAGGCAGAGGGATACCGAGGCAGAGAGGCAGAAATCAGTAAGTGCAGGATAGGTATGAGGAAATATACCAGAGATACCAGATATAAGGTGTGTCGAGGCGTGGATAGCTAGTGCGTTGTAATCCGAGAGAGTTGTAAGATTGATTTTGTATTTGGCAGGCACTGTAGGAAAAAACGAAATTTAGACATTTGTTGTGTATCATAAATACTTTTTGTAAACGGTTCTTGTAATTGTTCGGTTGGTTTTTTTGTAATTGTTTTTTTTTCGTCTAAATGACTCGCTTGAAAGAAAGAAAAAAATTATCTGTGTAGATGTATGTTTTGGCTGCTGACCGGCCTACATAATTAGAAGGACGTGGCATTCGAATAATACTTACAACACGGTTTTTACTATATATCATAACTTAAATCCTTTTACCACCACCTTTATGACACATAACGACAAACGCAAATTTAATCACATGCATATTCAAACAATAGATAAACAGTTACGTAATAATTAAATGTTCGCTTAAATTTAATGGGCGTGTGGCATGGGTTAAAGTGAGGGCAAGCGAACCGAAAGAAGCGGAAGAACCACGATGAGACAGCAAAGTAAGCAAAACGGTTGTTTCGTAAGTGAGAAGAACAGCAACAGCAAACAGAAAAACAGTCAAATTTTAAATATAATATATTGATTTTAAATTGTAAACAAAACCAGCTTATGTATTATTTGCCTTGAAAACGTAATAAACGATAAACCAAACAAGTGCCGGGAGTGTACGACTATTAGTTATCCTCTACCAGCCCTAACATATATTTGCAGTTGCTTATGTGTGCCTAACAAATTATATATACATACAAAAATTATTCTTAAATAAAATTGAAATTTGGAAAATTGGTAGAGCCCAAAAATTATATTAAAATGTGTTCGCACAGCAAATTGCATTACTCAAACATCACTTCTTCCCAAGTTAAGAGGCAAGGATACAAAAAAAAATGACAACTGCTTTCGAGAATGTTTATCATACAAATCAGTGCTTAAAGCTCGAGGCGACCTCGGAAATTACCGGTAAAAAGATGGGGACATGCGATCAAAAGGAAGCGACAAGGAACCCATAGAACTGAAACGGACATTTCGGACTTGATGTAAGCATGCGCCGTAACATTCCCACATCGAGCAGAATTTATTTCATTTGATATATATCGAGGAGGACGATCTGTCTGTTCCAAACATTTGCATAATTTTATGATAACCTTTTTGACCATTTTTAATGGGTGCAAAATACAAAAACTGTTGTTGGCGACGAATGCACTGCTTGTACATTTAATATTGGAAGGAAAGCAGTATAGCAGACACGTCAAGTCTATTGAGTGCGATATACTGCTTGATGACAATTGCACTGCTTGTATATTTAAGCGAATGCAGTTAAATCGCTGAGCTTCAAATTCCGACTAAAAAATTAACTTTTTAATTATAAGGTTGTATTTTGATTTGCAGATAGATTTGGGCTGCGTTGTGAAGAGAATTTAATATTTTGCGTATACCCATCAAATATTATTTCTTAAATAAGTTTTTTTTTTCAATTTCACACCATTATGACTAGTCCAATATAATGTTATCAATATTCTTTAAATGGGCAGCAAACTGTCTGCATTCATTTCCGCATCATCGTCCGAGTCGTTGCTCTGCTGTCCTCGAAACATTCCTGTGCGAGGACGTTCAGCTGGTGGGCCTAGCGGATCCACATGCTGTTTAACTATACGATTGAATTTGACATTACTATAAAGGAATTGCTTTTGGATTGTGGTGAGTCTTACCCAGGTAAGAGTTGCCGCTTTGCAGGAACTGTTCACCACTGTATCCCGTAGGACTCGACATAAGAGTGGCCGAGATGTCAATGTTCTCCTGCAGGCGATCCTCATTTGACTGTCGCAGTGCTGTGGAGGAAATGGAGGCAGTTGTCTCATTACAAACATAGATCATCCCATTTTGGATGGGGCTTACTTTTGAGGCGACTGTTGGCCCTGCCGGAGGTGGCAGACGATAGGCGCTGCTGCTGATAGCGCTGTTCGTTCTGACGCTCCTGTTGCTGCTTCTGCAGCCTCACATAATCCTGGCCATAGCGCTCGTGCAACTCGCTCATGCCCAGCGACTTGGTCACTTGCATCAAGGCGCGCACACAGGTCAGGTTGTCGGGAAAGCGCGCATAGATATTCTCAAACATGCCCAGATACTGCTTGGGCGGCAGGTACGAGTTGCGAAAGCAGCTGGCAATGCGCAGCATCAGATTGGGGTCATTGGGATCGGCGAGGACGGCACGCTCATAGTAATAGAGAGCTTTCTCGGTGGCCTGCAGCTTTATATAGTAGGAGCCAATGGAGCTGGCAATGCTTATGTCGCTCATATTGATGCGGTACGCCTCGTTGTAGTATTGATTGGCCTCCTGGTGATCCTGTCGCTGCTCGTACATGCTGCCCACCTTTTCGAACAGACGCGAATCAATGTCGGATGCCGAGATGCCCATGACTTGCAGATAGGCTTGGAGTGCTCCAGACGAGGACGCGGACGCACTGCTTAGGCGGCGCTCCTGCAGCTTGGCCAGCTGGTAGTAGACATGACTGTGCTGCATCGAATGCGGTTCCATTAGTTGCGCCTTCAATAGCTCAAACTGCTCCTCGGCTTGCTCGAAATCCTGTTCCTGCAGGGCTAGCAGGCCCAAATTGTAATTGGCCTCAAAACTAGTCGGGTCCAGTTGCAATGCTCGCTGCAATCGCTCCCTGGCCGAGCTGAGATTCTGGTTCAGTTTGTCCACAATGCTGGCATTTACAAGCGCCAAAGGACTTGTCTGCAGTGCTCCGATCTCCTGCAGCTGATTCAGGCAGTGGGTGGCCATCTCCATGTTGCCCAGCTACAAAGAAAAATGGTTAGGTAAATAGTAAATAGTAAAATCTATATTTATATATATGACGCACATTAATGTAGATAAAGCTGAGATTGGTCAGTGCACTGGCAGTCATTGAGGTCTCGCTCTTGCGATCGTACATTTGCAGCATCTCGATGGCCTGATTGACATCGTTCTGGCGCAGATAGACGAGCGCCTTGTTCAGCTCCAGTTCGTTGGCCAGCCAGGATAGGTTTGATGTCCTTATCACCTCTATGCACCAGTTATAGCCTGGGTGGAAAATCGAATATAAATTATGCATTTTATTTACAATTATCAGAATTATTATGGCAATTCTAGTCTGTGCTATAAGTCTATAATCGATAGTATGTAGTATATAGCTGGTCTTAGCTCATTTAAATATAACCGTCATATTGTTAAATCCAATTCATAATAAAGCGTTTTACTTGCCAGTCAAACGTCAAACTTACCATCATTATAGTTTTCCTCAATGAGTGGGGAAATCAGATCGACAATCATTGTAATGGAACGTTTCTCAGTATTTCTTCGCTGTTTGGTATAAATTGCCAATTCATCGGTTTTGAGGGCCTGCAAAACATATTGATGCTTTGTGTTCGCCGAGCTCTTGTTGGGCTCATTGACCTGCTCATAGGAACTGCCACCATCTGCATCAATGATGGCCACTTCAGCATGATTGTCTCCCACCTGCGCCTGATTTGTGGCCGATTTTTCGGCATGCTCCGCCTGCTGCTGTAGTCGTATAATATTGTTCTCATTCTCCAAGTCACGTTCATTTTCAACGGGCTGCACTTCGCACAGAGAGCGAAATGTGCTTTTGATTTTTTCCACATCGCCCATGGCATAGTAGCAGAGTAGCAAATGGATGCCACTGCGAATATCTGCCCGTTCCGACATGATGAACTCAAAACTGGAGGCAGCATCCGAATATTGGCCCATCCGTACAAATAATACGCCAATATTCTCGGTGATTTTCAGACGGAGCTGCTTCAATGTGTTGGGTACCGAATCCAATGCCATGCGATACATTTTAATAGCCTTCTTATGCATTCCCATCTTGAAGTAGATGTTGCCCATGTTCAACTTCAGTTGATTCACGTGTGGAAACATTTTATTCTTGGTCATTATGTTATAGGTGTTCAGGGCCTCGATGTGCATCTCATTGTGCTCGTATTGCTCGGCAAGATTGAAGAATACCTAAACTCGTATTATAGAATGATCAATATATATATATATATATATTTACATATATATACATATAATATGTGAATGAGCAAAGAGTGATCGACTAAGGAATTTAAGAACGATATAGGAAAAATAGTGGAATTCCAAATCAATACAAATAACCGAATACATTTTTTACTAACTGTACGACAATTATCTAACCAAAGATTGATTATCAACTTTCATTGACAAAAGCCCTTTGGATGCAAAAGTAAATGGATACCAAATAATTATTACTCACAAAAAAAAATATAAAACTATGCTTAAATAAAAATTATTTTCCTGTTTTGAATCATCACATGAACATCTGACTCAGGGTCAGATTTCACAAGAAAAAAAATATTTCGCTTTTAAGGAATTTTCACATAAAAAATTTTTTTTTAAATCCGAATTCAAATGAAATACAAAAAATTGTTTGGAAACTATTTTTTGGAATTAATTTATAAGGCGATTTTGAGTTCTATCAGCTTATAAATCAGTTCAAAAGATTCACACAAAAAAAAGAAAGTTTTTTTTTACCGCATAAGTCAATTCAAAATTGTGAAACACATTCTCGCCCTGCTTGTCCTGCTCATGATGCAGTATGCGATCCAATGAAGACGCATCCTTTGCCTTGTTCAGCGCCTCAGCCAGCAAAGACTTCACTTCAGAATTATTATTGGGGCCACTTGGGCGATTTGGTGAACAGCGGGCTGCCAGCACTATCGATGATTCCAGCAGTTTGACTATTTTCGTTTCCATATTCTTGTACTTGATCTGTGGACTGTTGTGCGAATTAGTGTATTAAATGAATAGAAATCCAATGTCCCACTTACTTGACATCCTTGGCTGCATCGACAGCGGCATTGGCCGACGACAGCGCCTGTTGTTTTACCTTCTCCAGAAAGAATTGATCGAAACGCTGACCCGCAGATCCGCTACTGCTGGCCGCATATCCCACAGCCCGCACTGCTGTCGACGGTCTCGCCAGGGCAGTCCGATCACCAGCAGTGCGACTACTAACCAAATTGCCACGCTTTAAAAAATATAACACTTAAATTGGCGAGCAACATTTTCCAGCTGTGCACTTACTGAAAAGAGCTGCGAAGTTGGCGGTCTGCCGGCAGCTGTTGGAGGCGGAGGTGGCGCTGATGTGACTGGCTCCACATTGCTGGCAACTCGATTATCCCCCGTTTCCTTTTCAATCATGGTCTATTTTACCTAATATATCCTTAAGTTGTATATTTAATTTATGCTCAGTTTAGTTAACAGAGCTCCCTGCAACTATCATTTGCTATGGTTCAGCGTTGCCTAGGATATTAGGCTTCTAGTATGTTGTTGTCATCGGGAAACCCGTTGCTAGGCTTTAATTGCTCACAGTGATGACTAATCGATAAGTTTATATGAACTGAGTTTGTAGCTGGAGTTAAGCACCCAAGCCGAAACATACAATATATAAATGTGTCACTGAAATTGCACAACAGAATTTGCATCATATTTGCTCTTGCAGTGAATTGTTATTATCTTAGGAAGGGCCGTATGGATATTGTTATTAATAAAACTAAATGGGCATTATCTTGACCTGTCTCAACTTTATTGAAATTAAGCGAATTTATTCAGGGCCTTACATAATGTTAAATGTTAAATCGAATATAATTTTTTATAAAATATAACAACCCATGTCTTTCCAAACCTAGCATGTTGTAAATATAAAAATCAAAACGTTCAAAATATGCATATAAGGTAGATACCCATTGAGACAGTCTATCAAATTTGAAATATATTTCACTCGTAAGCGCCTTCCACAATAGATAGAAAAATTAAGAAAGATTGGTGTAGTGGAGATGACTTGATCTTTGCTTTTCATATTTATATATGTGTCCCACACAGGCTATCCTTGTGCCCCTGGTAACTAGAGGCTTGTTGCATGGCCAACACATATGAAGAGGGTTAGTTGGGAATTTTTGTCAACTTTTTGTCCATTAATATTGTAAATAAATTAATGTATGCGTAACAAATTACAGTTTGTTGGTGCAATACTTTCATAGTTTACAAAAGATATTTGAATGCATAATTTTTCTGCCAGCAGCCACAACTGATTGTTCGAGATTGACCTCAAATTGAGAGAAGGTTGAGCGAAAGTCTGCAAAGCAGAATTGATAAAATTACATTGTTCCGTTACAAAGAAAGCACAAAGGAAATGTAGGCACCTAGGAATGAAGGCAGCATCTCCGACCCTATAAAGCATATATATTTTTGATCAGAATCAATATAGCCATGTTCGTCTGTTAGTCCGTTCTTCCGTCCGTCTGTATAAACACTCGGATCTCAGAGATTATTAAAGGTAGACACCTCAAATTTGGACAACGGGAGGACCTAATTTTTGCTTCGGCCCGGGTTATATGACACTCGATGATTATTAGTCTTGTCCATATTTAAATTCTACCCCCAAAAATGGTTATAAATACTGTTCAAAACTTTCCAACGCTATAACTTTGTGAAGTAAAAATCCCAGCCCAAAATATTCTAACTGGAATTTTTTGACCTCTAGATTTAGACTGCATTTAAAAAGCCAGGACTATTTGATCATGGTATGACCTCTATATCAGAACTGCATTCAAAGTTGGAAACTCGATTTTAGCTCAAGACTCATGTTAAAATTCACCCTCAAAGAATGCTCTTAGAGACTGTTCAAAACTCTTCAAACCCAAAAAGCTAAAATAATAAAAAAATAAGCAACATTTTAAATACATAAAATGCATATGCATAGTATTGATCAACCGACAAATGCCATCACGATCGGATAAGAATCACCCAAGGTATTGTTGAAAAGGTATTCGCATATTGATTTAATTTCTATCAGCAGCTGGAAGTATTTTCTGCATGCATAAACATGCCAGTTTTCATACTCTTCAGTTCCTGTGCTGACCTAAGAAATGAGAGCACTTGCAGTCCTGCCTACAAAAATATTAATAAATTTTATATTCCCTAGAAGCATAGCTGGAAATACGCAAACATTAAGTAATTCAAGTTCTAATTCTGTGTTTTATTTACCTGTGATTATATATCGGAGAGCCATCACATCGGCCTTTAAACTAATTTCTCTTCACTAATTGTGGGTAAGTCACTTTCTGTTGCCAATATGAATCCAGTTTGCCTGACGGACATTAACAAACCCGAGTGCCAGACATGGATGAAAGAAGTCTGCGCCCGTTGCAGAAAGCTGTTTGGCCGGCATGCCGGCGAATTCACATGGCTTGATGAGACATCAGCGATATACAAGGATGTGCTGGAGATGACCGTCAATGACTGCAGAAAACTGAAGCATCTGCTTCAACTGGAGGTGGCTGCAATGCAGAAACGAGAAATTTCAACAATTTTAACGAATTTTGCGTGGTGGCAAAAGTTATTGTTAATCTCGAGCTATATTGGAATCATTGTGCTGTTTGTGCTTGTGTTTCGTTATTGGAGTCGATCCAGAGCTCAGCATATTGACGAAGAAGCCGCCGAATCGCCGACACCGCCTATAGAAAAGACTCAACCGCCACGACAGAAGAGCGAGAAGCGTAAACATACCTTAAAGTCCTGGCTGCGCTACAGATGTCGCTCCATATTTGTCCATAACGAGGCAGCGCTGCGACGTCAGCAGGCCAAGTACAAGGAGATTGAGACTAATAGAGAGGAGCATACGCAGAAGAACATTGACAAGTGGACGAGGGGGCGCGAAAAGGTGGAAAGGAAGCGGCAGTACAGAAGGGATACTATCAAGATGTTGGAACAAAAAAAAACCAAGAAGGACGATGAAAGTAAATAATAAATCGTGAACAAATATATTTCATGTTGATATTTATTTATTTAAAAATATGGTTCACCTCTTGACACCACAACGGGTTCGGGGTCTATTCTGCAAAGCAATATGAAGCAGGGAATGCAACCCAAATTATACAACATTTTTCTACGAGGATGCTTGATGCTAGGTGCTTATAGGAACAATTGTTCAAAATATAAGTTATTTTGTTTAAAAATTGGACAATATACGATCAATATCGGACTACTTCATAATTTAGCTTCTTTACAGAAATTATTACTATAGAAATTTTTGCAATTACAAAATATCTCGGTCTTTAAAATGACTGCTATAATATTAGTAACTGAAAACTAAATATAATTAAATCCAAGAACTTGAGCTTTGTGTAAGGTGCATTGAATATGGTTATCGTTAATTTAACTTACTAAATCTTTTTAAAATAAATCTCTGCTTACCCATTTGTATGAACGCAATTAGTATGAACATAAACTCCCTTCTCTAAAAATGGTAAAAACCAATGTCTTCTGTTTTTTTTTGATTGTGATTTAGGGCTGAGCGTATTTATATTTATATATAATATATAAAACTACATTTAAAAATCAGCTTCATGGTTTTTAATCACAATAAATATTGCTCACTTCGAATTAATTTCTTTAACAACATTTTTTTTTAGCAGTCCAAGTCATTGCGAGGCGCGAATATGTATAAATTTATAAAGGTTTTTTCGGTTTACAAAATGTATAAATTTAGTTGCTTAGGCTTGTAATACACATTACACTGTCATATTTTTGTTTGTGCTTGTTGTTAATTCTAAATTTTACATATGCCACTTAATTGCTTAAAAATATGCGTACTAAAATATTTGCTTAGCTACTTTTAAAAATGTTGACTGTCTTTTAGGTTTTGTTATTGTAGATACATATACACATACATAAATGATTTCTTATAAGGCAAGTTTTTAAGTCACATTATTGATTGCATTCAGCGCTCTATATATAGTATACAGTATATACATATATATATATCATTTATATATACAGTGGTAGCTATATAATTTGGAACAAATTAAAAATGAAATTATTTTATCCATTACTATTATTCTCGACTATTTTTGTTTTAATTCTGATTATAAAATGTAACTCTTAGATATGAAATATTGAACATGGGCTCGGTTGGGAATAAGGTAATAATGTAAATTCTAAGCAATTAATTATCAAAAGCATTTCGATTGCTTAGGTATTATGCACACTACCTTCGATTTTACATCTATTCAGAATTTTAAAATTGGTCCACGGAAAGAGTTATGTATAAAATTCATCAAAATTATTAATTGTAATTATATTTAAGAAATAATATGATCACAAACTAATGACTATAAATAACATTTGTAACAAACTGTAACTAGATGTGTATGTCTTTGCTGCCTTAAAGTGCTATAAAGTTATTTAGATTAATGTATCAAACTCCTAATAAATAATTGGTGTCACTAATTATATGGCCATCACTGTATACGTATATATAAATAGCAAATATAATTATTTATTTACTCATATAGCCTCAGAAGCTTTGAAATGTATTGAAAATTATTTTGTTTTTATGATATATTCTATAACATTTTTGCTATTCAAGCTGATTTTTTTTTATTTGTAAAGTAGTAAAAAAGATTCTCAACATTTTTATTGTAAGCATTTATCTGTGCTAGCTTCACATAGTCTGTATGTTTATAAGGCTCACTCGTTGTATATGGTAATAAGTAGCGAGATCAATGTGTCTTTATGTTTGCGCGAGTCTATAAAGAAATACAAAAATGACAATGCACGAACCATTTCTACTTAAACTAAAGTGTTCTTCAAAAACACTCTTCTTTGTGTTAATTGTCAGCTTATACATAAATAAACTGACATTACATACAGTATTTTTCGTTGTGCAAAATATAATTTATAATTATTAAAACTGACTTCTGCTCTAGTATTCTTTGGTTTGATTTTTTAATTGGTAAGCTTTGTAAACGCTGCTTGGTCCAAGATTTATATACAGTAGCTGGACAGAACAGCTATGTGAGTTTCTTAGCCCATTTCAGGTCATCGTCACGCGGCTTCAAGCCCGTCAAACGCTCAATAATAAACTCAAAAGATGACCAAAATCTAAAAACAAAGATTTCAGTTATTTATTTTTTTAAGTTTAAGGGTATCTGTTTTTTCAACTACTCACTTGAGCAGCTCCAGTGGCCAGTTTAACCAGCCGGTGGTTATGCAAAAGTAGGTCTCATGCGGCGCCACATGATGTATACGGTGATGTTTGCGCGGCAGAATTATATGGCAGTTCTGCAGCAATAGCACCCATCTGGGCAGGCCCCAATATGTATGCGACCACTTGTGTATCTAAATAATAGTACATTTTATCAGTAAATAATATATTAATTGTTTTATTAAATAACAAATCTGGTAACTTTTATGGTTTGTAAAGATCTTCGTAAAGCTCACCTGATTTGTCATAGCCACAAAAATAGAGCAGAGAAACACATACGCTATCCATCCGAAATTCTGTTGTATCTCTACCGGCGATTTGATATAAAAATAATGCGCCAAATATCCAAGTATGGGTATGCCAACCATAAAGTTATCGCCATTTGTCTCAATAAAATCGTGTCGCGTTATTGACGTGGGATCCAAATGATGTTCACGAAACGGTCGCAAAAAGTTCTAGCCATAGACTTTAAATTGTATGTTTTAATTCATGTCTATAAGTTTTTACGCTTACCTTTCCAATTACGACCAAGTCGACAGAGCCCCATGTATCCGCTGCCCAATGCACCAGGCCCGATGCGAAGTCTGCCGTCAGAATGCCGCACAGTGCAGAAAAGAAGGTGACGCTGATGCGTTCCCAACGCATGTGACTCATGATTAACGCCAAATTGATAATCATCAGGCTAATGCAGGTGTAAACACAAACGAATTCCTGAGCCCGTTTTCCTGTCAAATTTATTATAATTACAAATTATTTTTGGAGACGTCGAAATTAGATACTATCTATAACCATGATTATCTATTTTTTTTATCAGTCGACATAAAAAAATACAAAGAGTATAAAATAAATGGAATTAAATTAAAAATAAAATCGAATATTTAAATCTAAATGGAAAAAAACTAAGAAAGAAGAATAATATTTATAATGTTGAACCATTTACAGATAAGATAGTAAATGGTTAATTTATTTCAGCAGATGTCACTGATTATTGATTGTTATCTTAATACTATAAATTAAAATTTTGACTGTTCTTTTTAATCTTTTTGGGTTAGCTTTTTAAAAATTAAAAATTCCTTAAGTGCACATATTATGTTTTTGAAATTAACTATTTATAGTACGGCTTTTAGAACTTATATGCAAAATATTAGTTGAAATATTTAAATCCTACATATATAAGGAAATGATTCTTCAAATTAATTGTATTATTTTAAACCAAATGAATTCTATTTAGAATTATTGACTTTTCGATATATTAATTAATTACCCACTTTTCTAAATGGTAATTCAAATGAATTTTAAATATTATAATCGGATCTGTTGCTCTGTCTCACCTGGACTATAGAGTGATGCCAGCTCCTGTGCACCTTTATTTTGTGGTCCCCAACGCGGGCAAATCGCTGCCGCAATATTTGTTGGATCCGCCGCTGTCGCTTCATTTGCCGCCAACTGCCCATGCTCCTGATCAATCAACGTGGGCGCTGAGTTGCCATTGGGATCATCTTCATACATAGAATTGGCTAGTATTTCCTTATCGCTTTTGGCCATCGTTATCTATTTGGCATACAAAATAATGAAGCATACAATAAGAGATAGACCTTAATTTACAACTGAAGTGCCACAAACACTGGCCATGAATAACAGCATGGCAACTTTCAATATCGGCTGTCGTTTTGAGTAACCCGGGAAAACTGGCAGATGTTGCTGTCCTTTGCATTATTTAATAACTACATGGGAAGGAGCACAGCCCCGATGAGTGGGCGTGAAATATTTAAAGGTTTTTAAATTTTTCCGCGGTTGAATTTCTAAAAGTCCAGTTGAAGAGCTCAGTAACAACCGTTAACGTTAACCTAACTCTCCACATGTTGATGTCATTACGTGGCCTGCATTTTCAGCCCACGCCCCGTGCTCCCTTGCTCTTCGGCTGATCCTGGTGCGACTGTGTCGACTTCGTGTGTGTCACGCAATATTTTGGGACTTATGCTTGGTCTCGTGGGGCAGGGAGCAACTTTGTCTCCTCGAATGAGTGAGCTGTCACTTTTGTAACGGGGCGTGCGGTTAAAGGAGACTTAATTAAGCAAATTGGTATTTAAATTATTGCGAATGCGATCTCTAAGTTAAGTAACATAAGTTAAGTTAATAAGTTAAAAGGCACAGATATATATTTATCAATGGAATTTATATACCCTTTACTTATTAAAAATGGGTTAAGGGATCTGTCCCCAGTTTATTATTTGAATAATATTCTGCATCAAGTGTTGAGTTGATATTAATGATATTAATGTGTAAGACACATTAAGACTATTTTATTTTACTAAAATCTATAAAAATCGGTTATTCTTTTCCGGTTATTTTCTGAGTTTTCAACTCACATTCAAATATGTAAATTAATAAAAATTATATGATACCATTTCCAATCCCCCAAATATTTTTATAGAAATATTCTTCCAATTTAGTGTTATTTCCACATTCTTATGTTATTATTAATATTATACACCATATTTGTAGCTATTTTGTACAGACTTCACAACACCGACCTATTAATTGATTACAATCAAGCTTTATTACTTCACTTAATTGAGATTCACACATCATAACACAATTTTAATTAATATTATATAGTTGCCCTCGAAGAATCGAATCGAAGAAATACACTTCCTCACATTATATTAACATAATCTGATACTAGCACCTCGTTAATTATTTGGTACCCAATAAAGGGTTGAAATATATTCTTTTATCATGTCAAGTAGAGCTGAATAGTGGGGGAGGAACAGGAAATATTTAATTCTAATCCTGCACCTCTTTGGACAAGTCTATAAACACGATTGTAATCAAAGATCCGCCTCTTGACAGAGAGCCATGCGATGAAGATAATGGAGGCTAATTCATGGATATAGGGTTATTAATAGTTTCATAAAAAAAAGACAGAAGGAATGGCTACCTAAGGAATGAAGAGAACGGAGTCAATTTAGCGACATCTAAATTCCGCTTTATATTAAAAAAAATACGAAAATCACGGAAAATAATAATAGTTAATTAAATGATGAATAGAAAATAGAAAAAAAGGTCTAACTGACATAATCTCATGTAAAAGCTATGTGGAAAGTTAATAAGCATTTAAAAAACTGGAGTCATCTATCATTCACGTCGAAGATATTCATGAAGACATTTTAACAATTAAATAGTTTATAGTGAAACGGGTTATTACATCGATCAAATAAAATAACCGTAAATAAACTTAGTGTCCCTATCCTTTATAGTCTCTGAGATCGGGACGGTGATGGTAACATTTACGTTGATCAATATTACATATGTACATATGTATATATACTTTACGGGATTGAACTTGTTTACCTTAATGTGTCACAAACATCGACAATTCTATAATAAGGGTATAAAAAAGCAATTAATTGTAGGATTTCAACACAAGTTGACTATTATTTATGCATTAGTTGAACTCCCCCACAGAGTTGCGCTAATATTATATTCATATGTATTTAATTCATATGCTTTAACGTTAGACAGGACAAACAAAGCTCTATATGGCAGTTTGAGAAATGCCCATAATTAAGTTCATTACAAAACAATTAATGCATAAATACATATGAATTAATAATATAAGTAGTGATTGTGTCGAATAAATTACACTTATAGAACTCTCTACTGTCATTTTCAGAAATCGAAATCGTGTTAGTGGAATTGAATTAAAACAAGTAAGAGTGCTGTAGTCGAGTAAACTCGACTACGATATACCCTGAACCCAGTTATTAAATATATTTTATTATTATGCAAATTCCCCTTTCAAAAGATTTCCACTAACACGTGAAACACGCAATCGCAAGTAGCGGGGCTCATGCCATCTCTTTCTCACACATGCGTTCGCATATTTTTGCATACAGAAAATGCTTGCGGCTGCTGATAGAAATGAGATCAATATGAGAATATATGTTCGACTATAACTTGGGTGTTTCTTATCCGATCTTGACGAAATTTGGTCAAGAGTATGCATATGCATATCATGTATTAATTAGAAGATTCTGGCTTTAAAATTGTGGCATTTATTGCTATCGGAAATTTAATTGATCGATAATTGACAAACGAAGGCAGTTATCGAGAAAATAACGCAAACTTGTACTGCGCCTGGTATACGAGAACCTATATTCCAAATTTGAAGTCTCTAGCTCTTACAGTTCCTGAGATCTGCGTGACATGGCTATATCGACTCGACTATTGATCCTGATCAAGAATATATATACTTTGTGGGGTCGAAGATGCTTCCTTCTGCCTGTTACATACATTTGCACAAAACCATTATACCCTTTTTACCCATTTTTAATGGGTTCAGGGTATTAAAAAAAACAGAAAAATAACGGCGTCTATTGATAAAGCACCTGGGCATACCCTTAATACCAATGCTTATCATGCCCAGAGGCGACCCACAACCCACGATGTCAAGAAAAACAAAGCCCATAATCTGAAAGCTTGTAACGCCCCTCAAAAAGCAAACGAAATGTTTGCATGTAAAAATAGTAAACAACAAAATAAAAGAAAAACGATGATTCAAATTTCGAAAATACACATGAGAGGAGGTAAGAAAAGGAATAGCTCGAATTATGAGCTGTTAATGAAAATTAATATCATAACGTCGACAACTGAATTTGAACGGAGGCAACAACTCCTGCAATACCCTGTATAACTTGTAAACTTAACTCGGCACTAAGAAATTGTATACCTCAATTAAAACCAAGTGGAAACGACAAAACATTATTAAATATTTGTACACACTGTACGGAATAATATTGATCATATTATTTAACGAAATGTACCATATTTAAAATTAACAAAGGAACGAAGTAGTAACAACCGAAAGATGTTCCATTCCACCAATTCACAAAAGCTCAGCGCACAGCAAGCAACATAACGGGGTATTTGCCAAGTTGGGCATCATTTGCCACATTTTATGGTTAAGGCAAGAAAAATAAGGAGCGCGATGCCAACAGGTGCTAATTTAGCGCAAATGAGCTGGAAATCATTTATATAATTCTATACTCCTATATTCCTGTGAGTGTGCTTGTGTTGTGGTAACGAAGAAAATATAATTTATTACAAGAAATGCGCAAAAAGTCGCACGAAAAAGTCTTTCGTTTTGGGGTGCACAAAAAAAATCAGCCCTCAGACCTGCCCTGGCTGGGAACCGCAGTCAGTCAGCAGTTGTATTTATAGTTTTAGTGCTGTTAGCCATTTGCGATTGATAAGAAATGTGTATGTCGCTGCTTTTGCACATACTTTGCACTTGCCATACTATTTATAAAAATCCTAACAGAAATAACGCAGCAAAGCTCTCTCATACATTTAATCATTTGACTCACCTTTGTATGCCTGTTTTTTGTTATTGTTGTAGGCAGGTGGCGGCAGCGGCAAGTAACGGCAAACAAGGCGCGTTGTTTGTGTTGTTTTCTTGCTCCGTTTGTTGTTGCTGGTGGCAGCGGTACCTATAAAAGAGCACAGATATTTCTAGGTTTCACTTACAGCTTGTGACAAGTAAATTTTTACACTAATCGTCTAGTAATATTGATTAAAATAAGAGTAGATACTACTACTACTACTACTTTATGCATGCAGCAGCAAGTAAAACACGCACACACACACACAAGCAGACAAGGACGCACGCCATGAATTAGAAGAAGCAAGAAGCACAACGTACGTCAGTGACTCTCTGCCCACTACACTCCACAATATGGGTAAAAATTAAATAATGCTGACTTTAATGCACGTGATTTTATGTTGTCAGTGTCGTGAACAATCACAATGCGACCCGGAAAAGCGACGGCGACTTCTTCTGCAGCTGCATGGGCTACCGCTGGCTACTGTGCACCCGTAAGTTTCGAAAGCAACTAAACCAAACAGATTAAAACGATTTGCAGCTTTTCATTCATGCCTTGTGGTTTGCATTTGTGTGTGTGCTTTTAGTCAGCTTTTACCGTTACGCTGTGATTGGTGCGCAAATACTCACGACTGAATATGAATTTTTGTTGTCCGCCACAAACAGTTAGTGTGTGCCTCTTTTTGTAGGCAAAAAACAATAAATAAATAATTGATATACACTTCACATTTTGACAGTTTCAAAAGTTTCACATTAAACGCTAAAATTTATTTAATAAAATAAGCGGTAAATTATTTATCGATATCGATAACAATGATGATGACATATCAACGAGCTTTCTAACACTGTGCGTTTTTGCACTGTGTGACCCTGCGCTTGTGCTAAGAGACATGAACAGCTGATTGTTACGTCGCCGCAAGCATTTTAGCTGAAAAATAAACTGAAATTTATAAATTAAAATGTTACCTTTAGCACGCGCATTTTATTCGAGCGTGGCACGCATTTCACGCAACAATCGTGTTGCGCTGCACACAGCCAGCACTCTTCGGTGCAAAGAGGCAAAGGCTGCAGACAACGAGGCACCGGCAGAGAACAGCGAAGAAAGCGGCTCAGATGCTTCTCCGCCAGATGCAAAGGATCGCACGAAAGTGATTCCCGTGGAGACTTCTATGCGCTATCTGAAGAGTGCTGCGTACCAAACAACCTATGGCGATGAGTTCGTGTGGACACAATATCGGTAAGCAGCTGACATTTAGTTATCAATAGTTCGTCCTAATGGAGATTCTTCTACACCAGTCGTAATCACAAGGGAATGTATGCGCCGCGCAAGACGCGTAAAACGTGCGTTCGTCAGGGTAAAATTGCCACAGGGAATCCGTGTCCTATTTGTCGGGATGAGTATCTGGTGCTGGATTACCGCAACACAGATCTGCTGAAACAGTTCATCTCGCCGTACAGCGGTCAGGTGCTGAGCTACTCCAAAACCGGTTTGTGCCAAAAGAGTCATTTACGTCTAAAGGTTGCCGTGGAGCAGGCTCGCGATTGTGGTCTTCTCACCTACGATGTGCCTTTTCGTGAATACGATTACAGCGAGTACTATGGCAAGCAGGAGGAGCCAATACAATTAAAATCATGAGGCAAAAATATATGTAAATAAAAATGATTAAAATGTGAACGAAAATTGTGTTTCTTTTACGTTACGTAGAGCTCAGATTTTTCAGCTACTGTTCCTGTTGGGTGTATAAGAGACCCAATTCGGAAAGCCGTTTACCGATAACTTCCCATTTGCCCATAATCGATAAGTTTTAATATTCAAGTCGATAATTGTGGTTACTCATATGGCAAGTGGATTGAAGAATTTAATATTATTGTAGCTGCAGGCAATGACACGGGATTGCACTTTTCTAGTTGTGGGTGGCGGAATTGCCGGCGTTTCTTGCGCTGAGACATTAGCGATTTGTTGCTCCACCGAATCCGTCATACTGCTCACCGAGTCGAGCATTGTGAAGAGCGTTACAAATCTGGTGCCTATCGCACGTTATTTGCACAAATTCGATGTTCGGGAGCAGAATGTGGATGAGTTGCGTGCCGGCATCGCACATATTGTGGATCAATTGGAGCATATTGACAGCAAGGAACATTGTGCGCGCACTAAGTCAGGATTGGTAGTCAAATATCGCTATTTGTGCCTCTGCACAGGCGGGGTACCCAAATTATTTGGTCCGGGTCAAAAGGAGCGCATTATTGGCATACGCGACACGGATTCGGTGCTGGAACTGCAGCGACGGCTTGCGAACGCTAAAGATGTGGTTATTCTGGGCAATGGAGGCATCGCCAGCGAACTGGCCCACGAGCTACAGTCCATCAAAGTGCACTGGGTGATAAGAGATGATCACATCTCGGCCACCTTTGTGGATGTCGGCGCCGCAGAGTTCTTTCAACTGGCCAATAAGGAGACGGGGCAAGTGGACACGACGACGGCCAGAACAGCCATCAAAAGAATGCGCTATGATGAAATGCTGCCGAAAGCGCAGGAGCAACAACAAATCAAGCGAGGTGCCGCCTTGGGACCGGATTGGCATCGAAGCTACGACTTAAGTGGCCCCGGCAGCTCTGCCAGAAGTTTACCCAAAATTTACAGCAAAACTCACATTGAGAAACTGGAGGAGTTGCCAGACGCCTTGAGGATTACGCTGAAACACGATGATGATGATAGTATTGAGCAGCTGAGCTGTGATTTTATGGTGTCGGCGACCGGCGTACAACCGCGACATGACTACACCTGCGATGTGCCGCTCCAGCTGGCCGAGGATGGCGGTTTACTGGTGAATGATATGATGCTCACGAATCTGAGCGATGTTTATGCGGCGGGCGATGTGTGCACAGCTGCCTGGTCAGCCGCATCGACACACTGGTTCCAAATGCGTCTATGGACGCAGGCGCGGCAAATGGGCGCCATGGCCGGACGCAGCATGGCAGCCGCTCTGGAGAATGAGACAATCTATCAGGACTTTTGCTTTGAGCTCTTTGGCCATGTGACGCAGCTGTTTGGTTTTCCTGTGGTACTGCTGGGCCGTTACAATGGCCAGGGCCTGGGCAAGGACTATGAGCTGCTCGTGCGTTGCACGCGCAACAAGGAATACATCAAGTTCGTACTGCAAAATGGACGACTCCGCGGTGCGATCCTAATTGGAGACACAGATCTGGCGGAAACTTGTGAGAATCTGATACTCAATGGCACAGATCTGGAACCCTATGGCGATGACATACTCAATCCAGACATAGATATCGAAGACTATTTCGATTGACATAATATATTTATATATATATATATATATATATGTAAGTAATGTATAACTGTTCTAATTTGAAAGACTTAAGAGCACAGATTTTTACATACAACAAATTTAAAAATGTTTTGTGTTAAATTCTACATTTTATATTTATTTCCTTTTATAAATGTTTCAGAACGTTTTTGCTGATTCAAAATATTGTTAAAGAATAATTTAAAAGTTATTTTCAAGAAAAGAATTTTTCATCAGAGCTGTCAAATGATTTACAAATTTCTATTCTTCTTAAAGTTGTTTTCAGGAATACAAAAGACTTATCAAAATTTATAAAATTACATTCTAAACTCCAAAGAACAAACACTGAAGACTCAAATCTACAATAATTTAAAAGTTGATTTAAAGAAAATAATAATCTATACTTAATTCTAAATAAAAATTGTAGATCTCGGCTGCTCAACAATTGTTATTATTATTATTGCTAAATGGTAATGTAAATTCTAGTTTGTGCTATGGTTTTTGGTCTTTTGTCACTTGAGTTTTCCCTCGTTGCCTGAAAAACACACAAGAAATTTAAAAATTTTGTTGCATTTGAATTCAATGCTAGTTATACTTACCCACATATTTAATTTCGTCGAAGGCCTTGCGAGCCTTCTTCAGCTCCTCGTTCATGGTCAGCAAATCCTTTACCCTGGCATATTTGCGCTGATCCTTTCGCACTAAAAATATTATGTCCTCCACTTGGACGCGTCCTGTGCGTCCGATTTCCATTGCTCGGTGCGTGGTCTCTGCAATGTACTCGATGACCAGGTCTTCCAGGAGATCAACTGTTTCCGTGTACGGATTCTTGTCGTCACCAAAGCCAAACATCATGCAGCGCAACTCCTTGCTGAAGAGACGCTTGCGTCCCGAATTGGTGGACACCATTTGCTCATCATCAGCATCCTCATCGAACTGAAATGAAATAGTAGTTAGTTATCGACATATATACAATATCAAGCTGTAATAACATCGGCCACTTCAAAGTGTTCGTCGGGCAAAGTATTTGCAGCCATTGGGTCCTTATTATTTATTAATTTGATGAAAACAATAATTGCAGACGGCAACAGCAAGTATCGATACTAAAGTATTTTAATATTCGATACACAATAAACAGCTGGATACTTTGACTAGGCTAGGGCTGGGTTAGAGAATTTATATAAAATTTAATCAATGCACTTCGTAACATTTTCCAGCTGAGAATAATAATAAAAGAAATGAATACGGTGCCATATTTCAGTTTACAAGTATTATAAAATAATCTTTTTAAAAAAATTGTAAAATCACTCAAAATAAATAATTGTGAATGATGTTATCGATTGTTTGAAAGGCAGCAGCTCTGTGTTTTGCAGAAGTAGGCGCAGCTTCCTTGCACGCACATTCAAATTTAAACGCCTGTTGCTGAATACTTGCAAAATGGATGTTTACACATTCGAGAAATCATTTCTGGAGCGGCTCAAAGAAGCCGAAGCGGTGCTTTCATGGGATGGCGCCGCAATGCCCGCTTCGCAAGTCTGCTCCGAGTGGAAAGATTACGTCGAGTTGCAAATTGAGCCAGCAGGTAAGCGAATCTCCCACACACATACAGAAATCACACACGCACACAAAACAAATACAATTTTTTGGCAGGCTGGCAGGCAATGTGGAAAATACCTCGCGTAATCTGCGAGGATTTAAAGCTGCGCTATCCCACCATTGTATTTGGCAGTGTGGATCAGGTCATGTTCGATGAGCTGAAAGCGGTGTTTACGGTGACTGCTGTGCAGGATCAAGATATGCATTTGCCCGAGAGCAATGAGGTGGCACTCATCGAACTGTGGCCAACCTTACAGCAGGAGAATGCGGCGCTAAATGTGGACACCACAGCAGAGTGCATTGATCGCTTGCGTTTCTTCTATACTCATGTTTGGATGCCATGGGACAAGGACTCGGATGATGATCGCGATTGGGTGCAAATCCATTTGCACTCGCGCATTCAGCTCGCCTGTGATCTGAGCAAACATCGCTTGCCACGCCCACTAACCCTGCACATTCGCTCGCTGCTGATGGAGGCGCATTATATACAACAGCGTCTCGATTACTTGGAACTGGACATGAGCGATGCTGAGGAGGATGAGGATGGGGAGTTGGCAGCAGATGCAACAAGTGAGAAGCCCAAAAAGCAGTTGGGCAGCTCCACGGCAAACAACCTGAATAAGTCCATTTTGCCGGTGACGGATCTGATGTGTCTCCATCTCCGGCTGGCCATCATACGCAGTGAATTCGAAATTTTGCAAAATCCAGATATGCGACGCGCCTACAGCGAGCTCCACAGCAATGGGCTTAAGCGTCACCTGCTGCAGCGCAGCAGGTCCTGCAGCCTGGGCCAGTTATCAGTGGAACAGAGTCAAATGTGCCATGTGGTTACGTTGCCAGTAGAGCTGCAGACACAGATCCATCTGCTGACGCTAGCCAAGCAATTGGTGAAACCACACACAAAAGTCCAGTTGGGCAACACTTTGCAGGTAACTTAGATAATACAGACACATAAATAATTATTTATTTATTAATTATTTACATACTATTGAATTATAAATTGCAAAAAAAAAAACTAACATTGGATCTTATCATACATGTCGAGTGCGAAATATGTTATTTTTGGATATTATAGTGACTATATAATTGATAAGATATAATTATAGTGATTATAATTAATAATATAAATAATTATAATTAATTATAATAATTATATAATAGTCATAATTAACGATGAATATAATGATCAGAAATAATATGTATACTAATCAAAATTAGTAATAAATACAATCATAATAATCTGTCGCATTGCAGGACGTGCTGAGCATTTGCCAAGCAAACGATGACATTCTCTTATCGCCCGGGCAACACAATATTAAATTCCTGGAACATCTCAATGACAATGGCAGCATCAAGGGCCTCATTGATGCCGAGTCAGTTATGAACGCTGAAAACGACAATGAAGATCAGTTAAGAAAGTTGCCCGTGATTTGCTCGAGTGATGAGGATAGCACTTTGCTGGTCATCGATGGCGACTATACGTTGTCACATCTGGTCTTGGATTGTCGTCAAGTGCGTCGCGGCGTTCTACTGCGGTATGGATCGCTCACACTGCGCAGCTGCCGGTTGTTGGGCGATGGTAGCTCGAGCACCCAAGAAGCGATTGTGTGCATGCCGCAAGCCAAGCTAAAGCTGCACGATTGCCGGCTCGAGAACTTTGCCATTGGATTATCGTTGCGGCCGGAGACGAGCGCTGTTTTGAACAATGTCAGCATCAGAAAGTGCAACACCGGATTGGAATTGCTGGATCAAACAGCCAAGTTGAAACTGGAAGGTAACAGTTGCAATTTTCACACTTGCCAACTGGGCATTTTGGCAGATGACATCGCCTTGCCGAATAGCAGTGAAAAGTCATTGGTGCTAAAGCATTTTAGCGAGCTACAGCGGTGCGTTTATTGTGATTAATTGTTTAAAGTGTCACTAAAACTAATCCTTGCCTCTGTATTTGCAGCTATAATGAGAGCAATTGGCTGGGAAATTGCGCTTTTCACAATTGTCGACATAATGTGCGCATTTTCAATGAATCGGAGCAGCTGTTGGCGAAGCGCTCACGTCTGAATTTCCTGATGGATGATTTGGATGTGGAGAACAAGGAGAACATTAACTAGAATAAGTGTATGCATGCAATGTAAATCGTACAATAAAAATAACCTGGATACTTCCTGATAGAATTGCAGGACGTTTACCACTCTAAGCAAGTAACACAGTTTTTAGTTAGATGCCCATAAATATTGTATGCTTAGTGTGTTTACTTAGCTACCGTAAAGAAAGACTAAGGAAGCATTTAACTAGATGTATTGTCTATTAACTCTTGATCTTTTACATCCGTTTAAAAATTAATCATTGAATTATTGGCTTTCTTAAATATGCATCACTGACATTAAATCTGCCACTATCACTTCTCACCTGTAACACATATAGTTCTATTGTTAACTGAGTGAATTTACTTCCCTACAGGCCAAACCAGAGTAAATTCAGTGCAATGAAAATATTTATTTATTTACTTTTCGACTTCTGCTTTTAACTGCATTCAAATATTGAGCCTGATGCTCAAATTGAACGGCCAACACAAATATCGATTAGCTGCTATCGAGCACACGCAAAACTATCGATATTCATAGGCAAGTACATCAAGCCGTTCACACAAACGATTACAGCTGTTAGTGACCAATATAAATAGCTGGCAGTTTAATTGATTTCAAAGCGTTGACATAAAAGCAACAAATACACCTGTCCACTGCCAGCATGTCCATGGAGAACTGGATGCGCGAGCTGCCGGTCGAGCTGCGCGATCTGTCAATTGTAAATTTAGCCATTCCAGGTATATATATATGAGGTCATTCAGCACAAGCAGCGACGCAATAATTTGACTTAATTAACTTGGAATGCGATTCTATCAAAAGGTTCCCACAATTCAATGACTTATGGTATTAACAGCAGCTCGCGGCTAGCACCGGACGCGGATGGTGCCATACGTCGATGGCATCGCTTCTTTCCCTGCTTTGTGCGTCGCTGGTCCCGCAATCAGTCGTCCAGCATTTTGGAGCAGTTGCAGTTGGGCGTGCGTTATTTTGATTTGCGAATTGGACAAAATGAGGGCAAATTCTACTATTGCCATGGACTCTTTGCCATGGAGGTGTTTGAGCCGCTGCACGAGCTGCGCCACTTTCTCGACACCCATCCCGAGGAGGTGGTCATACTGGATTTGCAGCATTTCTACGACATGAACATTAAGCAGCATCAGCAGCTGCAGAAGCAGCTATTGGAGTTCTTTGATTATCGCTTGTATGCGACAACAGATGGTTCGCTTCTCGAGTGCACCCTGAATCGGTGTGCTCAGCTCAGGTGGCAAGTGGTTCTCATTTGCAGACGGTGCCCGATTGGCTTGCCCCCCGCATTCTGGCCAAGTTATGCGTGGCCAACGCCTTGGCCGAACACGGCCAGCATTAAGAAACTGCGATCGTTCTTGTCAGCGTCGTTGTTATCACGTCAGCCTAAACAGGGTTATGTCTCCCAATGTCTTCTCACGCCCACGGGTCGTTATATTGCCCTGCGCTTCTTCTTCACGCTGAAGCGCACTGCGAAGCGAGTGGATAAGAAACTAAAGCCCTGGATACTGGAGCAGTTGCCAGGACCCTTCACTAGCGATCAAGCGCCTCGTGCAAATGTCTTCTTGGCAGATTTTGTTCACCTGAAAGATGGTCAGTTCTGTGAATGGGTTATTGGCCTAAACAATAAAATGGATCCGGCACAGGTTGAACTAAATTCGGAGGAGACGCTCTAATCGGAATCTCTTTTTGTATTTTTGTATTTTAAAATGCACACTGCGAAAACCATAAAAGGTTTTTTTATTTTTGTACGAATATTTTTTATTAATTTTATATGGTGCTATTATTGATAAGTATAAGTCTGTTATGTTGCTCTTATAAGAATATTATTATTAGGTGTTTCACTAGTTGCTTTATTGAACAGAGTATAAAATATGTAAAATAAAATGGAAACTTAAATTATTTTTATAATATTTGTACGCAGTAGAAAATATGTATACGTCATTATTTGAAAACTGCAATTATGTTTATAATTTTTCTTGTCGGCTGATTGCGTAGTCGGCAAATGTATGCGAACAATTGGAAATTGCAATTAGCACAAACAAGTTAAAGATAAGTATAATGTAATCGAACAGGGGCCTCCGTTCACTAATTTGTATATAGATGTTTATTTTTCGCATAACTGAAATGTAACACATCAACTCTTGTAGCAATCATAATTATCGTACAATTTAAAAAATACCGCCTATTGGATTTTCCTGAAAAAATAAATAAAATATGGATTTTAAATTTAAACAATAATAAATTTTACAATCAATATTAAATTAAAACATAAGTCAACAAATACTACCTGCCGAGGCCTTCAAACTCATAATAAATAATTATTGTAATATTGCTATTATATTTCAACTACTATGCTTTAATATATTTACTTTTTATTTATTTATTTGCTATATTAATGGTAACTTTATAATTTTCACATGTTTACGTATACTATACGTAATCTGTAATTATTACTCAATATTGATGTCCATTTTCAAATTTTATCCTTCATAATAATCATAAATTATATTCAAATGATGTAAGCAACATAAATTAAGGTCACAGGTTAAATGCCATTGTAACTAAAAGCTTTATGATAAAACGCATATTCAGTGACTTTGATCTGCATACTTTAGTAAGCAAATATGCTACTCATACAAGAAAGGTTGCACGATGCCTGGACCATTAAAAAGATTATTCTTAATCAACGTTTTTAAATATAAATTAAAAAAATAGGTTATCGCTTCGATTTGTGGTGGTGTAAAGGGGCAGCTGGATTGGGATTTCCCGGAAATGTAAAAGGCGATATTTCACAACGGTCACCTCCAAGCCAGACGGACAGACAGCAATGATGGACAGGGAGAGTACGTGCGTTACTAACACTGGTGATTGCAATTTAAGGTCACTTAACATAGTGGGCAAATGTAATTACAATTCAAGCAACTAACATTATGCTATTTATCTGTACACGGGCGCAAAATTCAAATATACAAGCAATTTAAAAAATATTTTCTGCTGCCATCAACAATATTAAAACCAAAGTCCGATTTAAAAAATTTGTAAAATAGATATCCAGAATATCTGTATTGTAGTCTTGTTTATCATTTAAATCTCATTTCACTACTACAATTATGCAATAAATGCGATTCCACTCGAATTGTGGATCTAACTGAAAATTAGATGGAAATATTATCAGTAATAAAACAAATGTTCATAGTTAATGCGATAATGCACAATAATAAACAAATATCGTATATGTGTATGTGTATGTACATGTATATTTTTAAATATACAAATATATTTGAACAGATTAAAAACAAATACAAGAAACTGTATCGAACGTCATACATAAATACAGCATATATATGTATATATATCGCACACATATATATATATATATATATAAATCGCTCATCCGTCAATCGATAAGAAAACGCACCGCTTTTTGGGCTTTACTTGGCGACGTGACCGAAGAAGAAGCCGCCGCCTCCGCCGACTGCAGCATGCAAGTGTGCATGACATGGAGAACATTGTCAAGGCGTGCCAATGACTCCTGCAGGCTCTCCGGCAAAAGACCAGCATCCGGTTGATTCTCCCTCTGGCGCAGTGCCTGCTCGCAGTGGCGGCGCAAACGGTGCGCAGCCCGCTGCATCACCTGCAGCTCCTGTTGAGCATGGAGTTCAAAATTGCTGCTGCTCGGGTGATCCTCGGTCAAGTCATAGGTGAGCAGTCGCTTTGTATATTGAGGCGTGGCACTGCCCGGTGTCGAGCTTAACCGGGGCGTATTGGGGCCACTAATGAGTCGCTTGAGTGGCTGCTTAAGCGAGCTAAGATTCAGGCCAATGCGACTGGAATTATGCGTATCACATAGTGTATCATTTAGATCCGCATCAAGTGGCTCCCAGTCGACCTCAACGCTCTGGAACATGTCACTCGGCGCTGCTGCATCCCGCTGCTGATCCAGCCAAACGCCCAGTCTGGCAATGGGCCACTCAGCTTTGAGGCACCGCTGCCGATCCATAATTAAAATAACGGTACGCAGTAAACCAAACTCATCCGGTGTTTGGAGCTGACGAAACTCCAGTTGATGGCCCAGCTGGCGACAGCGTTGCGTCGCCTCCTTCACCATGAGCTGAGTCTTGTGCAAACTCGCCTCGCTGGGATTCAGCATGATGCGCTGTATATCCTCCACCAGGGTGGATTTCTGTGCCGGTGTCGTTGCGCTGTGGCTGTGGCTGCTGCTGCTCGTCTGCTGCTGCTGCAGCTCGGCCAGTGCCTGTCGTTCCGTCTCAAGCATTTCGCTGTTGCATTTGTACTTGAACTGCTCCAGTTCAAGGCACTGCAGGCGCTCCTCAAAGTCACGGGCATGCTGCTCACGCTCCAGTTCGATGCGTGTCAGCGCCGCCCGCTTCTCCGCCTCGAGTTCGTTGCGCAGCTGCTGCTCCTGCTTCTGCATAATCTCCTGATGCGCCAGCTGAAAATCGACGAGCTGCTGTTGCGCCGTGCCAGCGCGCTGTGTGCAAAACGGATTCGAGATGCGGAAATAGTGAGAGCCACCAATGACCAACCGATCGCCATGGAACAGTTGCCGTCGCTTTCGCTGCAGCAGTTCGCCATTTACATATGTCTCAAAGTCCTCGCTGCCCGGACTCACATACAATCTACCCGAGCGTTCGTGCTCAATGCTGCAGTGCTGCAGCGCCACCAGCGGACCATCCAGGACAATATCCGGCATTGCGGCATCCCCGGGCATGCTTCCGCCGCGTCCAATGTGCACCGTGCCCACGGGTAGCACATAGAAGAGCGTGCCACTCAGCATAGGATCGGCGGTCAGGTTGACCAGACACGCCTGCTTCTGGTCGGCAGTCAGTTCCATGGCGAGTCCCTTGCGCTTGAGCAGACGCAACTCGGATTTGCGTTGATCCTCGGCCTCCTTGAGCTTCTCCATCCATGATTTCTGTGCGCGATTCAGTTCACGTTCGCGTTCCGAGAGCTGTTGACGCAGTGCCTCCACTTCGCCATCATCCACAGATGTCTCAATGATGATTTTGCGTGGAGCCGGCGGATTGTTGCTGTTCGAGGAGAGGCGACGTTGTCGCTCGTACTCATTGCGCAGCGATTTAAGGCGATCCACCTCGGCGCGCAGATCCCTTATGATCTTGTCATGCGGCGACTCGTTCACCTTCACCCGATTCACAATGGAGCGCGCCTTGCACGCGTATCGCAGGGTTGCCAACGTCTCGTCCGCATTCAGACTGGCCGGAGAAACGGTGGCCAGCATTACCGTCTTTGAATTGCCGCCAAGGTTTTCCTGCAAAGAAACAGAAGCGGGATAATAATTAATAATAATAATTAGAATTTAATTTATTCATTATTGCATTAATAGAAGAAAAACACTATTCAATCAAGATTAAAATCAATGCTTGGGATTCCCAGTGAATTATAATTATTACATATACTGATCACCTTAACAGATTATAATTAAATTAAATTAAATAAATCCATTAAATCATAATTTTCAATTTGATGACTCTAGCTCTGAAACTATATGAATTATTGGCTTTTGCGATTTTTGTAAAGAAGTGAAGGGGTGTATCACAATAATGTTTTTGTTTTATATATTTTTGATTTTTTCAAAATTGAAATTGAAATGTTGAATGAATTAAAAAAATAATAAACATCCATCTATTAGATTTCTGTACAATGTTGTTGGTTAAAAGCATAAGAGTCACAAATTAAAAAGATAAGCGCAAATAAAAATCAAGATAGTTGGTAATTATAATCTAACCTTCATGTCTCTCTGAGCATGCGAAATCGAATTTTTAACTTATCAGATTGGAAAAAAAATTAAATTTAATATTAATCTAGAGGCGAATACACAGTTTGACATGGCTGTTAGTGTAGCTTCCTGATCTTGCTTTTTATAAAAATAAAATGCTTTATTCCGAACGCTCATATCTGTATTAGTATACATGTAATACACCTCATGTAACTGACTCTAGCTCAAAAATGTTAAGGGATTTAGAATAGAGTTGCACGTGTCGATCTTTGAAAGACCACACTAGCAATCATCGACTCCTACCCCATCTCCACTAGAGGAATATATGTCACCTGTTGTCAGCTGATATTAAACTAGTATGAGAGTATTTCGCATTTTGACTTGTTGGAACAAAGAAACACATATTAAAGATATAAGCGATTTTCATACATATGTACATCAAGTCAACGTTTCCATTTGCATAAATTAAACACGTGCATGTGAATAGTAAACATTTGTGTGTGGGTAATACATTAAAATACATAAGGAATACATATAAGGTATGTATATCTCAACAAACGCTCCGTAAATAATTTGAATTGTGTGTACATATGTTTGTACACTTTTCACATGCCTGAGTTAAGACTTTACAAAGAATTGTGACCTCTAAAGATAGGGGCTGATGGCTTATCAGTGTCGGCAGGGTAGTCGCATTTGACAAACTTTCAAACAAGACAAAGACGGCGACCGTTAGCCGTTATCAGCGGTGCTTGCAATCAAGAGCGAGATAGCAAGCTAGTTTGTTGTACAAACACAACAAAAATAAATTTTTACTTATGTACACATATTTCGTTGTGTACACATACTGGACACTTGTTTGATTAACGCTTTGCTGTGCAGGTTAGCATCACTATAAAAGAACGACAGAGAAGCACAGAGACAGAGACTATCTCTATAAAGAGAGAGAGAGAGAGAGAGGGAGAGAAAGCAAACAAGCACAGCACTAGTCACGAGAGTTAACGTTTGCATAAACTGCGCAGCAGCGGCGTGGGCGTAGGCACATGTGAATGAGCAGTCAAAGGAGAGCTGCAAAAACGATTCTGACGGCGTATGCATGTGTATATGTGTGAGTGTGTGGACAGTGTACAGAGTACACTGACCTGCAATGTCTCAAAATAGCGCAAAATCAAATTTAAATTTATTTACAATGCCACAAGATTTTTGCAGATAATTTTTTTTTTCATATTTTTTTATGATAACACCGTTTTCTTTTATTAATTAATATATATAATATAATTAAAGTTTCCTAACTCATATTAAATTAAATTAAACCTAATATTTTTGATTATCTTTCCGCCTAGTATTTTTATAATCTATAAATTTTATTTCAATCGAAGGACAACAAGGTCCAGCCTTAGCCTCGATTTCCCTCAAAGAGGCCAGACCTCAAAGGGGGCCGGTCTGAACATGTTGTAGTTTCGATAAAGTAATTAAGTCTTTGTATTGAATTTGGTTGGTGCCAGTTCAACCGTTGTCACTGGAAATATTCATATACGATTAATGTGTTATGGATGTGTGGTTAATTAGACTCTTCGTACCGCAGAATATGCAACTTTCTGCTATATCTGTGTCTAGAAACCTGTTACTGATGAAACTGTGGACTATATATAGATTTGCTGAATGCCCACCCACTTATAGAAGATTGTCACGATATCGTACACAAATGTCACAGCGTCGTGTACGTTAAATACTTAAACCACAAAAAGTCGCTAAAAGGCGGTAAGCACAGTGAAAAACAGCAAACAACTTCATTAATCCAAATGACGTAGGTAGATCAATTAACACTTGGTGTACGCAAATTATGCCGATATTTAACATTTAGCTAAGATAAAGTAAAAAAAAAAACAAACAAAACTAACATTTTTGCGCGTACAAATTGTATTTTCAAGTGACTTTAAAAATTTATTCAAGGCTTTGTAGAAATTAAGCGTGTACGCTTACTACGCTTAATCCAGAGTCATCGAGCTATTTTTGACCTAATTCAATCATCCACTTTATACAATCTGTGTTGCTTAAGTGACAAACCATGGACATAAATTTCTCTCTTGACAACAAAATTTCGTGGGATATCAACGTTCCGATATACGGATTATAGTGGGCTCACCGTCTAGACGTCGATTATCACATCGATGGTAACACTTTCCTCGAGCCATACGAAATGAGTAACTCCAAAATTTTTAATATTGCATCTTGTTAGGTATATAGTATATGACATCGACTTTTGCTGATGGGCACAATTTGTATTTCAGCCATTTAATTTAGCAACTCGATGCTAATAAGAAAAACTTCCGAAGTTAGTCCGATGGAAAAATATTTTCCATTCCTCAAACAAATTAACATATATTTAATTGATTCAACTTAAATTTCGATTATTCATTTTGCAAACAAACTAAATATTTCATAAAATTACGCGAATTTTCCACAACATTTCAAAATATGTGGAATATTTCTGCAATACCAAGATGTTGCCCACTGTGCGTATTAGCTGCATGGGCTTGAGCGAAATAGCAATATGCCATATAAACTATCGTAATGAAAAACAAGTTCTTATAGACCTTGAGATTCCTCTTAACAAATTTACAAAACTTGTGCAAAAAGCACATCTCTTCAAATTCCCACAAATATTTAGTGTACAATTTTAAATAAGCCTGTCTTGTGCTCCAATATCTTGCTCCGTTACCGATATTAATAACAAGCTCACAAATTTGCTATAAGCTTACCTTCGGCATTGCATTGATAAACAGTAAAGAGAACACAGCAGTGTAGATGTGCACACACAAACAGACATACAAGCACTCGTGTGCAGATTTCAACATCTAAAACGAGTAGGACTTAAAATGGCCAAAAATTTGGGTCTATTATATTCCATTCTTACTTGATGTTTATCTTTTTATTATTTATTTATTTTATTTAGTTAAAAGGGATTGTTAACTAATTTTCATCGACGAAAAATGCAAGAAAAGCAAACAATGAGCGCTTTTACCAATTCCTCATTCAGCAAGTTACACAAATAGGAAGAAAAATATACCCCTTTTTGCACACGGACGAAATAATCATAGAAGAAGAAAAGTAAGCAAGCAAAGCGAGGCAAATGCAAAAACAATGCTACGCAAAGCGAAACGAGACAGAACGACGACGACGACAACACACGAAGCGAGGCGAACAGACGACGCGAGGGCTACAAAAATGCAGTAATATGCCGTTCGGCTTTCAGTTTCAGTTTTGAACTGAATACGTAAAGAGCAGAAGAAAGAGTTCTCCGTGTTTTCATACACTACATTAACTAAATGCACTAAAATTTAAATGTATTTGTAAACTGGTTTTATACCTTGACTTAGTATTAAAAGTGTTTTTTAAGAAAATAACAATTCGCAATATTTGGATAGACAACGTGAAGTTGTCAACGTTAACGACGAACAGACAAAGTTCATTGCACGTTACAGAAAAGAATGTACAGATTTCAAACAACAACAGCAAAAACAAAGGCAAAGTGAAACGACCTCGCTCAACGTACGCGCGCAAAAAGCAAACAGAACTAAAGCAGGATAGCAATATTTTTAGTGCAACCTAGATCGCAAAACAACAACAGCAATAACAACAATGGACGTTTGGGGCGTATTTTCTGGCGACTCAACGCTTTCTTATGGCGGCTCCATGCGTAGCGGCTATTATCGTGACTATGAACAGTTTCCGTATGGCACGCTTGAGCATTCAAGCAGCGCCAGTACGTATTCGACAAAGGATTCATACAGCAGAGTGCAAGGTAATAAACAAAAAAAATAAATAAAATATGCTGTCGAAAGGCGTGCGGCAATTCACAATGCAAGCGAGCGTCAGGCAAATGCAGTCATTATTCATGTCAGTTAGCTTTTTGTCATGCATATGCACATGTGTAAAATATACGTGAACAAAACGCATACACACACACACACACACACACAGTTTTACGTTCACTTAATTCTGATTACCTACATTGTGAGTTGTTTTTGCAATCATTTAAAAATAGCCTCAATGTTTTTTTTTTTTGATTATTCGTTATGTGTGTAGAACAATCCTCAATTTGCGCAAATGTGCTTCAAAAATATACATGTGCATGTGTGGGTGTATTGCGTGTGCACTGTAAAAAACATGGCTATTGGTCAATCATAGGGTGATCCATGTCACATACCAATTTGCAAAATTCTTTGCATTTTCTCGCGATTAAAAAAAAATGCAATAACATTTGAGGTTATTCATAGCTTAGTTTTATTCGAGTTTTTTAGTGCAATTTTAATCAAAGTGAAATATACGCAAATATATGCATGAATGTATTTAGACCTGTTTGTGAGATATGTACATTTTTTTGATGACAATACCATCTGCTTATAACTCTAAGCAGGTGTTGTTTGTGCCCAAATAAAGAAAACCAGCAGAAAAACTACGGCGCAATAATAAATAAATGGTCTTGTGTGTGCCATTCAAGTCAACAACACATATGCGACTATTTATTTGTTGATGGTACGGTAAAAATATCACCGTACTAACAATCTCTTTTTTTGTTTTTGGTTAAATAGCTCGCTTATGAATAACTAAGAAAAAAATAGAGCTATTCTTAAGCTCAGATAACTAACTAACTAGCTCGGAATTTATAATATTTAATAAACAAATTTAATGTTTTTATTTTGGCAAACATGATCCAGGTTAGACTACTGATAAAAATCGGTCGTTTTCTTAAAATAAAATAATGAAACGTAGATTAGATGTAAGGTTGATGATCGTTTTCTTTTTATTTTTTTTTTGGTGCGACTGCAATTGTATCTTGATTAGATTATTGTTAATAAAGAAAAAAAAAGAGGCAAGGTTGTTTATAAGTTGCACCTAGTTTTCTTTTTCCGGCAGCGATTTAACCATATGTAAATATTGTCATTGACACATTGATAAATCGGTGGGATTTTATCAACAATGTGCACCCTGTGTCAAAACATGTCTCGGGGTCAATCATAAAAAAAGGTTGCCGCCGCTACATTAAATTGTTGACGTGACGTGACGTAACGTAACATGAGCTGCTGGGGGCAGGGAGGGGTAGTGTGCGTCGCAAGCGGCACGTAGACCAACGAGAGGAAGAATGAGAGAGAGGCCATGTGTAGTAAGTGTGTATGTAATACGTACAGTGTGTTAGTATGTCTAAAGTCTCAATGCGTATGAGTAAACAAATTAACAGATTTTAGATATAGCTGCCAGATTTTGTATTTCCCTCTTCAAACTTACTATAAATAAAAATTAAATATAAATAAATAAAGAGTATTTTATTTTATTTATTTATTTACAGAAAAATGCAGGCAATTAAAATCAGAGAAACAGCTGCGAAAAGATTGTCCCTTTTGCAAGGAGCACAAGAAGCGGCCATTGATTAATTACATGCGAAAGCGTGAGTCACGCAAGCATCACGAGAGCATCTGCGAAGACGATGAAGAGCTGCATGAGCACGAACACGAGCATGAGCACGAGCAAGAAGTGCGAAAGATGACGAATGTTGTAGTGCCAACGCAGCAAAGCTGCAAGGTGTAAAGAATTACGCAGCGGCGGCAGTCAGAAGAGGAGAGACAAACAAACAGACAGACAGGTGGCAAAATTATATCAAAAGCAAAAAATTAATTTTGAAACTACAACAACAGCAATTTACAATGCCATATAAAGTTAGATAAAGACAACAAAGCTTTGCGCCTGCTGGTCAGACATTAAGAGCAAACGCGAGACAACAAGTGTAACAACAACAATAACAATAATAATACATTGCAACTGTACCTACAAAAAACAAAAAAAAACAATTGAGTGCATTTCCGGCAATGACGTAACAACAACACTACCATTTACTACCAAGGAGCAAAACGAAGACAGCAAAACATATTTTGATTTTGCTGTTAGCTTAATACTACTAACGTATTCAAGCCGTTCACTATTTCTCTTCCTTTACAATTACACGTCGCAGTTTTTATACAAGTATAAAAAATGTAATTAATTGACATAGAAAAAAACCGCAGCAGCCAACCCAATCATAACTATTTAGGCAAACAGTAGCAAAAAAACAGGTTAAAAGAATTAAAAAAAAAAAAAAAAGAACAAAGGGAGCATCAAAATCGCCAGAAATACCAGAAAATAGATTTCTATTTTGCGTACCGAGACTGAGTAAAAATGGCAGTAAATGGCATTCACTAAGGATGCCATTGTTTTTTTTATATTAATTTAATTTTATATAAATATTTTTAAACATTTGTTTTCATTTTCCCTCTTATTGGGCAAGTTACAGGAAAATTATATTTAAAGTTTAAAAAAAAAACGCTCCATTGGCGCCAAGAAAACAACAAAATATGTAGAATTTATTCCATACTTTTGTTTAGCTATATGACCATATAGTTTTGACCCCAATTTTGATCCTTGTCTATATTAGACACTTTAGTATTTATGAAGTCCAAAAAGAAAATGTGTGCCACAAAAAAATATTGGCATAATTCGGGCCAAATACTGATTGGCAGTGCGACAAGAAATTTTAACACCTAAAAAATCTATGAAACTGAAAATCTACATAATAAAATGTTAAATGTTCAGACACTGAAATGATTTTTAAACAGCTTGCTTGCGGGTATTGAGAAAATTTGCAATTTAAAAATTATTATTATATACCATTGTATTTATGTTTACGTTAAATATATTTGAAGAAAAACAATGTTAAGCATGCAAAATAATCAATAAAAAATATGTTATTGGTATTTATACAAAAAAAAAAAAGTTTAAGGCATTTTTATTTAATGATCAGGGAATTTCTATGGAATGCGAAATATTTTAATTAATACAATTTAAGGCAGCTCGGAAGTATATAGATATTATTACTAAAAAAAAAACAGTTATATAAATCTTCTTGGTTATTATCCGATGCTTAAGCTAAGCCCCAAAACTCAAATTCAGTTAATACTTCTTATCATTATCTAAGACTTTTGTGTTTTTTTGTATCTCTCTTTCCGTTCGATGATGTTGATTTAAATCTAAAATATTTCAGAAATGAACGCAAATCATTCCAAAAATTCAATCACAATGTCTCAATTTCCCCCGTGTCAATAACAATAATAACAACAAAAGCAACAAGCGCACATAGAGAAGCCATAGGAATATGGCATGTGCAATTTGTGAATAAAATGAATTTGATTCATTTAGAATTCAATGTTAACTAGTTTGTGCATGGGAACGAAACGAGTCTCAAGTATTACAGAATGCTATTCAAGCTGAGCAGGTGCTGAGGGCACGTGGCAACAACAACAACAGAGTTATTTTTATACTAGATCTAATATATAATATATATGTATAGTTACAATACATTCATCTTCTTATTATATATTTTCAGCTGTAATCGATAGTTGTTGAGCATAAATATAATTTCAGGTCATAATCATAATGTCATGCCATGAAACGTGTTGCTAATTATCAAATTCATAAAAAACGATGACTAGGTGTCTGCACGCGTTTTTCATTAGCTAAACTACTTAGAAATTAGATATCAAGGAAATAAACATGTGCCAGACATATTTTTAACATCGATTTTGATACGAAATTATCAACAGACCAACAGATCATTAGTATAGAAGTGCACGAATCGTAATCGAATAAGAGAACAAGAGATAATGGACAGACAGTAAAAGATTTGTACAAACTTTCACACAACTCTGCACCTAATTATATATTCTAGTACCTTATTGAACCTAATAGGAGATCTTGAGCGAATTAAGAAACACAGTTTTTTCAGAGACGTTTCTAGAAACGAGTTTAACAAAAACCAGAAAGATAATATGACTCGCTTAGCAACAATTAGTGGTAAACTTCGCTTGGGGAAATCAGAAAGGGCTCTGTGGTTTGAGAACATTGCACACGAACCCAAAAACTATATGTTCATGTATAAATATACACATTTTGTAAATATATATTATGTATATATGGATTTTGTACTCGCACGACTGAAAGTTTACTTATAATGAAGCATAAAAGTATTCAGTACAGTTTGAAATAAAGTTGGCGATGTGAAGGTTAAATTTTGAGAGCGGACAGAAAATCAAAAATAAATTAAATAACAAAATTAAGTATCAAGTCTATATCAGTTTAATTAGAAAATGCTACGACGCTTGCTAGGAAAACTCGAAACCCCAAAGGGAAAAAATTCGAAACGCAAACAAAATAATCAACACGATATGGGTGTGCTGAAAAAATCACAGTATTGTAAGTTATCACGTACATATGTTAATCTCATATAAGAGAATTTTTCTGTTTGCCCATTAGACATCAGTGTTTAAACAATTGACAGAGAATGCAGAAGCTTTAAAAGTTTAGAGCTGTATGCAGCTGTGGCCACAACACTTGCAAAAAAAAAGAAGCTCTACAAGTTGATATAAAAATGTGTAATATTTGGTCAGTTTCTAAATAAAATAATTGCGTGCGATTTACATCAGATTATGCGAATGATTCACTCAAATTTACAAATCGTATCGATTGAATAATAAAATACATATCCTTATATAATTCATCTAGTTTTTATGTTAAATTTCCATTTATTGAGTGTTCACTGAGAAAAAAGATTCCCCGGAATTTTGCAAATTGGCCATTCTTTTGGCGCTTAGTGTTCCTAACCATATTATTCGGAAACTAAATTTCGTTGAAAGTTGTGGCTTTCTAATCACCAAGGCTTCAATTTCTTAATTTCATAATGAATTTTTCTAAAATATCCAAAGGATATATAAAAACAACATATTTTTGGAATTGTCTAAGCCTTTACAATATTATGAAGAATGTTTTCTTAAATTTAGAAAGTAATTCTTTAAACAAGAAAATCTTTCTAATTTTTAAGACGATTATCATTATATGTAGATTTTTTCATACGGCATAAGTTAAAGGTTTTGCAATTTTTATTTTATTATTATTGCTGTAGAAACCTCCTGTGTATATTGTGCCTCTCTCTCCAAAGATTTTGCAAATAATCGCAGTTGAAATCTGTTTAAATTACCATATTAAATCAAAGTGCACAATCTGGCACAATGCATAAATTTATGACGCTCTGTTATGTGTATAATTGTTTGATTACAGGTCATGCGGATGGAAAGCTGAGCAAAACTTATTGTAAATGTGAGCCAGCGGCCTGCAAGTGTGACAAAAAGAAGCAAGGGGACTATCAGAAATTGTTGTTGTCGCAACTGCGACGACGAGGCGCTGATAACTTATCAAGTGTTATATTATTCTAGTATACTCTACTGTATGCAATATATAAATTAATAAACAACAACAATAAACAACTGCAGTCAAAAACTTGGAAAGAGGGTGTGTAAAAAAAAACTATTTGAAAATGCGGTGGTTCTTTGAATACATTTACACTTTGGGCTATTCTAAGATAAGTTAAGTCATAAAAAAATATAAATTTAAATTGTTCTTAAGTTTCCCGACCTAACTTATCTATAGAGTGCAATGAGAGATTTGTTACGAAATATACTTGGAAATATAATTTCTTAATTTAAATCGCAATTGATAACGACGCCATATCTTATAAAAACATAAGAAAGATTGCTGTAGTCGAGTGAACTCGACCACGATATACCCTGAACCCAGTTATTAAATATATTCTATTATTACAAATTCACCTTTAAAAAGATTTGCACTAAAAGGCGAGCAGCTCTGGAAGCGCCCTCTGCCGACAAACACGTGAAACACGCAATCGCTGAAAGCGGGGCTCCGCAGAATACACACAAAAACAAATTGACGCTCGCGTCGATTATAATGCCATCTCTTTATGCATACAGAAAATGCTTGCGGCTGCTGATAGACATGAGATCAATATGATAATAATTTTTGACTTTAATTTGGGCAGTTGATCAATAGTAAGCATATGCATATTATGTATTAATAAGACTCTGCCATTAAAATTTAGGCATTAATTGCTATCGGAAATTTAATATATCGATATTCAATAAACGGAGGCAGTTATCGATAAAATAACGCAAACTTGATCTGCGCCTGGTATACGAGAAGCTATATTCCAATTTGAAGTCTTTAGCTCTTACAGTCTCTGTGATCTGCGTGTTCATACAGATGGACGGACGGACGGACAGACGGACATGGCTATATCGACTCGACTGTTGACCCTGATCAATAATATATATACTTTGTGGGGTCGGAGATGTTTCCTTCTGCCTGTTATATACATTTCCACAAAACCATTATACCCTTTTTACCCATTTTTAATGGGTTCAGGGTATAAAAAAAAGACAACGCCTGTTGCACAATTATTCTCTGTAATCAATGGGGTATGTTCTTGAACAAGTGAGCCCCCTTTTGGTAATAATGTTCTTTTGATTGCACAACGCGTTCTTCTTTTCAAGTATTTTTTGAAACAGTAGTATATATACTAAAATAAGTACATGCAGTAAAATAAGTGGTTATTTTTAAAGTTTATTAGTTGTACTTCACTTGTTTACAACTGTCAGACAAATAAGACAATTGTTTTTATTGTGCACACTGTAATTCAACCTTCCGAGTGTTGTGCGACTTTGAATAATTAATGAGTTAGCACTCTGAATTATAGTACTTGTGTGAAGTTTTGTAAACGAAGAAGCAAGTTATCTAAATTAAGGAAAGCTCCGAAGATTACATACTGTCTACTCTCTCTGTAGACTGAAGTCAACATTTACATTTTACCGTACATTAAAAAATAAACCAAGTTATTTATATTCAAATGTGAACAACACAATAATGCGCATATTGATAAGCAAAAGAGTTTTCCATACAAGAATCGAACGATCGCTTATATGGCAGCTATATGATATAGTGATTCCATCCGATCGGAAGAAATATCAGATCGGCCAAATCTGCTGTTCAAGAATATATATATTTCTTTTATCGAGTTGTAATTCATGAAAAAAAAAGGGAATCATAAATCATGCAAACTTAAAGTTTGGGTACCTATGGATAAAACTAAGCAAATATGTACTTATCTATATGAGTAAGCTTTATCGGATAGCAAATAAACAAGTAAGCATGCTCTTGTCTGGAATACTGCACTAGGATATACCTATTACCCAACTGTTAAATACATTTTATCCGACCTTATTGAAATTTGGTATATTTTGTGGCTACTTTTCTATCTGATAAAATAATCTCGATATGCTCTTGTATTGTTTCAAATACCTAATTTAAACAACGTTTCATACACTATAATCAAATAATTAAAGGTTTACTTTAAACTTTTATGGAAAAGTTAAGTTAGGTTTTCCGATTTTGTTGGTTGTATTTGCACAAAATTAACACACCACTTTCCAGTCAAGGTGTGAATTTTGAAAAATAACTTGTTCAATTTATATAAAATATAGAATATTTTTTAAATAATTTTGTTTTACATTTCAGAGATCTTTTAAAATATTAAATTGAGCAAAATAATATTTTAGTAACATTAAATATACATATATAAAATAAAAAATAAATTAAAAAACTGAATTTTGCCACATGAGTGTCCGTCATATAATAAAATTAATATTTTGTACACCGATAAGAAAAAGAGCAACCAAGTGGAAAACGAATTCTATAAATTAGCTATCAATATAATTGAAATTTCTATAAACTTCCACAGAAGATAGCACTGCATGCTATCTATCAGATATTTTATCTCACAGATCGCGAAACCTCAGAATTATTTATCATGCTAAGAAAAATGGCTTATTGCGTTCTTAATTATAAGCAGAAGGATTTACAAAGAGGAGTCAAATCAGTTTAAGACGCAAATATACTTAAGTACCGTCATAAAAGGTTGTTTCTTTATTTATTTTTCGTATTGCCAGAAATGGTTAACAAATCGTGCTCCGAGCTCAAATATCCAAATGTATTATATTCTGAACAAATACCAAGGTAATTGCGCATTGAGAAATAAAATAAATACTAATGACGCGCTTATTCTATACATGAAGGGCGGAATGTTATTTTGTAAGTTGGCCGAACTAGAATGGTTTATATTATATTTCTCGTAAGTTTTTTCAAATTAAATTATAAGAATTTTATAAACTATTTAAAATGTTTGTATTTGTTGAATCTGAAATACTTTTTATTATTAATAATATGAGAAAACACCCTAAAAATTAAACATATTTTTCCCAAAGATTTAGAAAGAGTATTCTGCAATTTAGAAAAGAAAACCCCTGATTCTTTCTGCATAAAAAGGTAGTCACGCTTGGCGCAAACATTAAAATGCGTATTTATAATATTCAGTACGTTTTTTTGTTCTGAGTGTACGACGCAGACCAACCAAATTATTATTGATAGGGAACAAGAAGTGAATGCAATGCGTGGTCTGATTTGATAAGAAACTAGGGTAAGTGTTTCGAAAGTTGAATATGTTGTTGTTCGTACTTACCCGCAGTAGCCAAGTGAGCACACTCTCCCGATAGGGTACAAATGTGTTGGGCGTAAGGGAACCGCCGCCAGCCGGCGGCTTGCGAGCATCCGCCAGCGCTGCAATGACTTTGCCCAGCGTCAGGAGGCTCTTATTGATGCTGACGCCCTCGCGTATCCGTTCGCCATTCGAGCCGGAAGCGCTGATGCGTTCACTGCCCGCCAGATCCACCAGACTGATCTTGCTGCGTCGCGTTTGGCGCAGCGATACAACTGTGCCCGAATCCGTGTCCGAAGATCGGCCATCATCGCTGCTTAAATCGGTCAGATTGAGCACGATGTTGAATATGGAATGGGAGCGGGAACTTTTGTCATTCATAGCCGTTGCGGCGGTGGCTCTCTGGGAGTTGCCCACGGCCAGCCAGTTGCGCAGCGCCGAATACGAGTCCACCGAATGGGCGCTTAAATCAACCACATATGGCCCAAAAATGGGATGCTCCCGCACCTTTAAAGCTTGGCGCACCACTGCCGCCTCTGTGGCAGTGGCCAACGCCTGCTGCACGCTCAGCAAATCATGAATTTTCTCATTGTAAATCTCAAAGTAGCTGACCTCCACCTCCACCTGGAAATAATTTAATTAGGTAACAACATATATATATATATAGAAATATAATGACCTACTTGGAGTTGATCTTTGACTGCATCGATGCGCCGAAAGAGCTCGTGACAGAAACGTGGTATGATGCCGGCCTCCACATGCGGTGCGTTGCCATCGAGAGCAGCATCGTCGAGCCCCTCAATGCCCATCATGCAATAGGATTTGCCGGATCCGGTCTGCCCATAGGCAAACAGGCAGGCATTGTAACCATCGAAGGCGGTGTCGATCAGGGGTTGAGCTGTCCCTGCGAACACAGTCAGCTGATCCGCATAGTTCTTGCTGTGGGGATCACAGGAATAGTACACCTGATCGTAGCTAAAGAAGTGTGAGACTCCAGCCGAGGCATCCGCACTGCTGCCCGCCTGCACACTGAGTTCGCTGGGGCCATGGACGTGGACCACATTGGTGACGCTGTTGCGGGTGCATTCGACTGCATTTAGTGGACGCACACGCACTGCCACAATCATGTTACTCTCCTCAGCGAGGCTATAAGTGGACTCCAACAGGGCATCCTTTTCCCTTTCTTTATCCTTGAGTTTGGACGCTGATTTCGTTTTACTGGGCGTTTGTCGCCTTGGAGTCGTTTTGCTCACGCCGCGATAGAGGGAGGAGGGTGTGTAGCAGGCATTCAATGCGGTCGGCTTTGGCCGTGGCTGTGGTGTCGGTATACCGCTAGTAAAACCCGTATTTAGCAGTTGCTGCTCCGCTTTCTCCGTACTCCGCTTGGGCGTCCGGCAGAGGACCTTGCGTCGCAGGCCGACGGCAACTGTGGCTGGCGTTTTGTGTGCACTGCTCACTGCACGTGCTTGGTATTGATGGATGCGCTGCTGCACGGGCACAGGCGTGCTTTTATTACTCATTTTAATAGCTTAAAACACAAATGAAAATGTTTGTTATGTTTCGAAATAGCGCGCGTCGCGTCGTTTGTTTTGTAGTTTTTTTAATGCCAGTGATGTGCAAGTTTCTATAGCGTGCGTGCGTGCGTGAGTTTGTGCTGCGTGAGCAACATGTGTGTTCTCAAAGCAGACATCTGGCAACGCTGTGACTATCGAATACTTGACACTCCGTTACTTTCATAAGAATTGACTTTATTTGTCCGCTTAAAAATGTTAATTGTGCTAGTAAACCCAAGCATTAATTTAATCAACAATTGTTGTTCCTGTAAAGGTTCACTATTTCAGTTATCGTGTTATCGATGCCAGTGCAGCATCGATACTCTTGAATGTTTGTTGTTTTGCATTGCAGTTCTGCATGTAGCCGACGTAGACAAAACCTAAATAGATCCCAGTTTGCACTGCATATTCGACATAAAACAGAAAATTATAATATAAAACTGAACACCACATAGAAATTGACTGTTGTAAGTGCATCAGCAAGCATACGTTTTAGCCAGCCGCTAACAACCGCCTATTTCTGCCCCACACACCCAGCGAGCCATATAATATAAATAAGAGCGTTTCGAGAGCAGGTTTTGCATTTGAAGCAAAACAGTGCTCGGCACACGTGCAACGCAATCAAAGTCGAGTTTCATTAACAAAAAACAAAGAAAAAGTAGACGGCATTACAGAGTCAGAGTCAGAGTAGAATGTCTCAACAACCTGTGGCATTTCTGACGCGTCGCGAAACGTTCAGCGCTTGTCATCGCCTGCACAGGTAATGAAAATCAGGAAATTAGAATTGTTCACAAAATATCGTATTACATTTTTAGTGCATTCGTTATTTACATTCTTATATTTGTTATATTTGACTATTAGACATAATCAAATTTATTTAGCCATAGCAATTCTTTTTATTTATCGCAAATAAAAAAATTTCTTGTAGAAATCAGTTTTTAAGTCGATATGATGAAAACTTCAATTGAAATAATTTATTCATCTACAATTCACAATTAAATAATTAAATTAATTTGTTAATCTGCAATTCATAGCTAAATAAATTAATTTATGTGAAGATTTTTGATCATTATTCATCATTTTAAGTTAATACAATTGACAGTCATTTTTTATATTTACTTATCGGCAATTATTTATTTATTTTTGCAGTCCTCAACTAAGCGATGCTGAAAATTTGGAGGTATTCGGCAAATGCAACAATTTTCATGGACACGGTCACAACTATACTGGTGAGTCTATCAATAATTCTACAAATATATTTCTGTTAAATGCGTGATTAGTTGCGATTTAGTTTGCGATATTGAATTACATTTCGATTTGTGTGAGGCACAGCCGTCACAGTTATTGTAAATTTGATACGTAACAATGTGGAACCACAGAAAGACCTTGGCCGATAAGCTCGCTTATCAGCCCATGCTCAAGTTCAACATTAAGCGAATCTCAAATGGCAAGGGTGTTTCAATTTATTGTTATTTCGAGATCGATCGGGAAAAAAAACTGTCTGGCAAATTAAATCGATGCATTAACTTTTGAAAATATACTCTATTTAAATTCCAAATGTTAAATATTTATTCTAATCTCTAGTTGAATTAACTGTTCGCGGGCCAATCGATCAACGCACTGGAATGGTGCTGAACATAGCAGAATTAAAAGATGCTATCGAAACAGTCATCATGAAGCGTTTGGATCACAAGAATCTGGACAAGGATGTTGAATACTTTGCCAAAATAGTAAACAAATGTACAGTAACAATCTATAAACTTATTATAATATTTGTATAATTGCAGCCAAGCACAACGGAGAATTTGGCCGTGTATATTTGGGACAATATACGCACTCATCTCAAGAAGCCCGAGCTTCTGTATGAGGTAAGAATATTCGAGACACCAAAGAATATAGTAACCTATCGTGGCCCGTATCAATTGAATGGATTATCTAATCCCATTATTAAACGCACTGCGCGTGATTCCTGTACCAATATCTCATCCGATTCGGACTAAATCGACGGATTTCCCTATACATTTTTTTTATTGGACCAATGCTCAGTACAGCACAACTTTTATACTTACACTTACTGTGAAACTGCATATATATATACTTAGCTATTATCAAGTGAGTTATACGATTTTAAAATATACACCATATATATATAAATATGCATAGTCTTCGATACATTCAAATTACAATTGTGAGAATTATATGCAATAAATATTGTAACAAAACCACTTTGTTTTCTTAAATTTTTATTATGCAGAAATTCTAGTCGTTTTAACAATTGCGTGATTTATTTAATTAGTACAGGTTGTTCTTATTATATAGTAGTATATATTTGTATATATATATATATATTATTAATATTGCCCCTATGTAATATCTAAATGGCAGCTAAATAATTAAACACGTTATTCATATGTATTTCATTGTTTGTTGGACAGGTAAGCTAATTAGTTGTTCAAGTTTTGTATAACTTTTCTCATACGCATACGTAAGTATTTAGATATATATATATATATATATATATATATATATATATATATATAATATTTATATTTTTTTATTATATTGCTTAGGCATTAGCTGTAACACTAATTTATATCACGTTGTCTATACTAAACTCCCCAAACAATTAACAATACTTCCTTGGTGAACTCGCAGCTGACAGATGAGCATAGTTTTTAAGATATTGAACAATTTTCATACAAATAAATTGATTTGCTATATGTACTATATTTATCGAGCATTTCGAACAAACAAACACAGTAATAATGATTTCATTAAAAGTAGAACATTTCTTTTCCGATAAAGTCATTTAACTTTGGATTTTGCTTATGCTAAAACATTATAACAAACTTTATAGAACGCAAATCCATCAAAATAACTACTAAACCTATTTACTTCGTGAAGTGATTACTATATTTAATCAACTTTTTGAGATATTTTACCATAAAGTAGTTTCAAGCAATTTTTGATGTAAATAATAACCCATAATTACAAATATGAAACTATCTCAATATCTCATAAGCTTTTTAACTATCATTAATTAAGCATAGATTTAAACAGAAATCAGAATAGTTTTTACTGAACTTTAGTCTGTTGTGTCGATATGTTGCATGTATAGGCTGCAGTAGATGTGCCAATCTTTCGAATCTGTGGGGATCAGCAATGAAATTGGCATTTAAAAGTAGGCATTGGAAACTTTGCGATTGGGCCAACGGAAAGTGAGTGGATTAGTAAAGTGGGATGCATTGTTGTCCTTTACAGGTTTTGATTAGTTTGGTTAATATATGGATGCAGTCAAGAAATTTTATATATAGGAAAGCAAAGCAATTTGTTTAAAATTCTCGTTGGTCGGGAATTTCAGGGTTCATGAGTCATTTGAACATATCACAGTCTGTTTGTACAGATTGGAAAACCAGTTTTTGTAATGCTTGACTGAACCCATATAAGAGGATTGGAATTATCGGGATATGTGAGTGTTCTCACAGCACAACTAAGGGGTAATACTATATACATATATTTTATATATCCAATATGCCTATACTTAAATACTAAGCAATACTAAATTACACCAATGTCTAATACTTTTACAGACTTAACCACAATCCAACAAATTAGCTACGAATTTAACAATGAATACGATTTGACACCTAGTTAAAACTTGATTGCGTACTAAAAACTAAATTACAGTTTTACCAACTATATAAAGCATTTTATATCTCATTTTTTGGTTAAGTTAAATTATATATTTTTGGTCTATGAAGGCAATTGTTATTTGTTGTAGTCGTTGTTGAACTTAAATAGTGTTCCGCAGTGCCTTACCTGGATTTCCTATAGATATGAACGGTATGCCGAACTCAAACTCATTCTTTGGCCAATACTTGAGCAGTGGCTGGCGCTGTGGCAGCTCGGACTCAACATAGAAATACGCGAACAGAACTAGCACCGTGTAGGCAGCTATGAAAATTAATATATGCCAAAAGCCGTGCAAATACGGAAAGTTTATTGAGGACCAGGCCTCACAAAACAGGCGATCGTTGATCCAACAGAAAACGGCCACGCCCCAAACGGTTGTGGCACGCAAGCCCAAGCGATAAACACGCTGATCTCGAACTCTATCAAAGAAAATTTAATTTAAATAGTTTATTAATTTGCTTATGGTTGACAACTTCTGAAGAAAAAGTGAACCTATGATGAAAACGTGAAAAATTATATATGATTCTAGATGATTCTTAAGCTTCAGCTTAAATACATAACTAAGATCTACAATTTAGAATATTTCCCAATTAAATACGACAAAACAGCGGCTAACTTAAGCACGTCTATTGCTTTAACTAATGGAATGTTGTCGTAAAATATATCGAATACTAAATGGTATCTAATCATATTTATTGATTTAATATTGAAAATTAACAATCGATTGACATTTCAAAATTTCAAATAGTGCGTTAATACTAATACTAATAATATTAAAAAAAAAAACTGTAGGTTAAAAAATAAATATATACTTATAGAATAAAGAATTCTTTAAAAAACTTACAGAATGCACTAGAAATAAATATGAAATATGCATGAATATAAATAAAATAATGTATGTGCAAGCGTAACATAAATATACAAGGAGAAATACATTGAATTATCTATTTTTTTTCTCGCAATTTTATTGTGACGAATGGAACAGAAAAGACAACTAGAATTTGAGAGAGTCTCACAATTGAGTAATATATTTTTCTTATAATTTGTTATTGTTTTAATAATTTTTAACATTATCAATCTTTTACTATACATTTTTTAGACACGTGCAGAGTTTTATTACATATTCTTGAAAATCAATTATCGATATAGTTACGATCGTCTGTTTGCCGGTGTATTAATTCACTTATTTTGTTATTGAGAAATATTGTTCAAAATTTGGTATATCTCTATTCTTGTTTGCTATCGGAGTTGAATCGGATCACTTTATCTGACATCTGCTGTCTGTCGAAAGATAAGTTCTTCTTTACCAAAACTGACTAGTTCTGAGTCTTACTTATTTTTAGCTTTAGTTTGTTTCTAAAAGTTGCTGCACAAATTAGAAAACTAACTAAACTCCAACATTATTAATATTTGGGTAATCCGTCATATATACGCATTTGATCGATGCCCAGTTCGGATAAGATATAAGCAGGCGACGTAATCAATTAGAGGGAAACTTCACTGAACTTTGACTCGTTCAACTAATTATTATAATGCGTAAGGAAATATTAATATATTTTATATGCAAAGAAATTACTTTCCCCGGTTCATATAATCGATTGTTAAACATGAAAAAAAAAACTTGATAAGGGTTGGATGATTATATGGATGTGTACGTACATATATATGTATATATATATATATAAATTTGTTTGATTAATAAGCGGCAGTATTTGCTTGTTGTTTGATTTATCGGTCAAAGCAAGTAAGTGCAAGTAAGTGCAACTGATAAAGTAACATTTTTGGGTAAGTAAAGCAATCATATCATACCTCTGTAGCTCAGTGTAGAGCATTATCATTGTCGGCACGCCCATGAGCATTAGAACAAAGGCATTCACAATGGGCTTCCACCAGCACAAACCCGTTGCGATAATGGCCGACAGTAACATGAGCCAACTGAAGGCTTTGCTGTAAAGTAGACAAATGTGTTTTGGGCTTATTATTTTTATTTCAATTAAATAAATGAACTTACCGATCATTCTTCACGAACTTTGGATAGTATCGCTTGGGATAGAATAGCGAGAAGCCGGCTAGAAACACCCACAGAATGGCCAGTTCATCGAGCAGTTGACCCAACAAACTGAGCGTGGCATGAAAATACATGGAACTCAGACCCACGACAATTAGCAGCACCCATAGCAAGTGTATTCCGGGCGTGACAAATCGTCCGTATTCCTTAAACAACACAATTAATACTGGCGGCAGTAGGATGAATAGAAAGTTGCTGAACTGCAAAAGCGAAGAAATCAATTTAGCCTATTTAGATTATTAATTATATAAAAAAATAAATAAACTAGTAGATACATATTTTGTTTAGCACTATATTTTGCTGAAAGAATAAACCATTTTTAATCATATTCAACTCATATCAATAAATTAATAAGATATGTATAATAATATTTTATTAGGCCGAGCTTCGCCCACTGATGTAGCCATTATTTTATTTTTCAATGTTTGGACCTTTACTTCTGAGCCATAGTTTGGCAACATGCCAAGTAATTTAACCATTTTTAAGTATATATAGTGTTTGTCAAAAGGTTTGTCATGTCATTTGTTAAACCACATTAAGCAATTTGAGAATGGGTCAAAAGATGTGTGAGACAAAGTATAATAATAAAAAAATTAAATACACTTTATGCATGCAAGTTCAGAGAATAAGAATAAAAATAAATTTAAGTGCAACGCGTCATAGTGAAAGTCGGCAAACAAGGCAATTCAGTAAATTACCCAAAAGTAGTTCATCAACTCATTGCCCTTCACACATGTTATAAATAAATTGCAGCTGGCAATAAATTAAGCAATTACACAATGTAATTAATTACAATTGAATGTGTATCATCATCATCATTAGAGATTCATTGTATTAGAAGCATATTGAAAATCACAGATCAATTACTATTTTACACACTTAAATAAATCAAATAAATAATACCTAGAATTTTAAGGTAATTTAGGTAAATGTGAACAAAACAAGAGTTTATATTTTTGTATGTATGTATAACGAATTGACTTTTAGGTTGGAGAGATCTAATCTAATTTAATCAATACATTACTTTTCTTATCTGTTTGATGGAGCGCCTACATTTACATAAATGCTACATTATAATATATTATAATAGATCGTGTGAAATCAGATCAGTCATCAATCAAAAAATATCAGAAAAAAAAATAAAAGTACGTTCTCATTAGAATTACAAGCAGCATGTTTAAATAGAAATGCAGTTATAGCACTTAAATTATATAGACATATTTTAAAAATTTAGGTTTAAAATTTAATAATATGAATGAAAGCCTAAATCATTTGCGATTGTGGTTACATGATTACTTTAGTTGCTACTGTTTGGCGTCCTATTTCTAGTAAGAATACTTAGTATTGAAATTACAAACAGTTGATAAGAACTAAGCAAAAGATTCAAAAGCAAAACTATTAAAAAAAAAGATTTCTTTAGGCGAGAGAAGTCGATTTGGTTATACCCAGTACCCAAGACTATTCTATGGATCATGACAATTTACTCGGCTTTTGATGCTGATCAGGAACAGATGTGTATATTGTTTGGGATCGCAGATGCACATCTTAATTATACCCACTTTGGCCATATTCAATGGGAGCAGGGTATAAAACTGATTGCACACGTACTTGGATTTATACAAAGGAATCACGACGACAAAGCCAATTACTCACTATATACATATATAGCCTTCGGTTTTTTGGTGATAAATATGATGAAATGAATATACGCATTATAATTTACATAGAAATCTACGCAGATAGCTTAAGAAATTGATTGCGAAACGCAGATACTGAAATGCAATAACAAACGATACAAAGAACCGTTGTAACTACAGCTGCCAGTGACATGTGTTGGCTCACATCATAATTCCTTTGTCAAGATGTTTATATATAAATGTATTTATATATATATATATGTATCAGAATTATTATTACACATACGCACCGTATTGACGAACTCAGCAATATTCGATGATATTAAATAATTGCCCTCGCACCAATCAACGGGCGAACTTCCGGGTCGGAATAAATAAATGGCATAAATGTCCATAACATTGCCCGTGTCCATGTTGAGTTCACTTGAAGTTAATTGAATTAATTTGTGCCGTTTTCTTTTGTTTTGTTTTGATTTGTTTATTTTTTTTTATGCTAAATGTTGAACCGACTTTTTTGTATATATTTATATTTTATTATTAGCAAAATTTGAGCAATTAATGTTGAGAAATTGTTTGCATAATTGCTTGAATTTACATATACATTTGCAATTTATTTTGAATGCATTTGATTTGTCATCGGATTTCTGTGTTTACATGTTGTCTGTTCCTGTTTCTTTTTAATGTTGAATGCAACTTGTCTTATTTAAGTGTCTTTTGCGACTGCTTTGTACACCGTTCAAGGATGGTTGGGTTAGTATTGAATTGTATGTTTTGTCATTGTGCGCTATATTTTGAGTAGGTTCCTCGGCATGAGAAGTGCAAACTAAATTATCGCTGGAAAAGCGGAACAAGCACGTCTGTCGCGTTGGCGTACATTTTGTTTACTGTTAATGTTATGTTATTTTTCTCTGAGTGCTACCAGAATTGCGGCAATGAGTTTTTCGGCCGATAAGCCAGTGCTGTACAATGCATTTATAAGTGGTCGCCATGCCAAAGCGATAAGTAATACATCAGGGATATTCTCTAGTTCTCGTAAATATAAGTAACATAAATGTTTGAGATGCGACGTAAGGTTTTTGCTTACTAAAAACTGCAGCATTACTTCTACTTTACCAAAGGGCGTTCGCCAATCATTTTGCTGCATTCCATAAACCGACAGTACTTCTTTCGATAAGTTCGGTCCACCACTAAGAATATTTGACACTCACTGCGAAAATGTAAACAAAGCAACTTTTAAAATATTCTGCATCAAGAGTATTTTGAATTAACAGTATTTTAAGCGAAAACACCGAAAAGTAATGTCGGTCAGCGAAGAAAGTGTCCATAAATGGCTTAAAATGTGATTAATTTGTTAATTATTGATTTTGAGTAGTTTTCTTAAATAAATTTGATATCAGATTAAGAAGACGTTCGTACATTTAAATTTGGAGGGAAAGCAAATATTGTTTTGATACTCAACGGTCAGGCTTAATATCGATATACATCGCATGAGTTGAGATACAAATCGATAAGTGCTTGGCATCGATGTTTTCACATTTTTAACGTGTTGTTTTTTTGCCGGCACGCGTTTGTATTAAGATTGGGTTTGATATTCTCTGATATTGTGGATAAAATTTGGATCAGCAACTATGTTTCCACAACGAAGTTCGGTAACCTACCAAACGCCTGTCACTCACAAACCGCCACCAGTCCATGAGCTGGCTGGCAATTTGGATTATCCCAATCTGAATGTGGCCGACATGAATGCGCGCCTGGAGAATTTATCGCCTCGTCTGCACGACTGCTTCGACAGCATCTCCATAAATGAACTGCAACATGTGGCGCTGGCCACCAATCAACGCGACGGTGTCCTGTGGTGGGGCATGCTCTTTGGCTACAGTCGAACGGATCACATGTCGGTGGACAATGCTGATTTCAAGCTGCAATGCGAATATACCGTTAATATATTGCGCTACGCGGATAACAATGTGCTACTGGTGGCCTTGGGTGATGCCCGACTCCAGGCCTGGTCGACGTACTCCTCGGTGCGGAATCCCAAGTCGCCGTATTGCTTGTTTCTCGTCGGCGAGGATTCGGCGCACAAGGCGCCTATCAATCAGCTGTGCGTTTTCAAGTCGCGACCCCAGCAAGCGGTCTCCACCTGCTTGAATAATACGCTCAATGTAAGTTGGGAGTACAGGGTATTTTATTGTATTGTAAACTGCATACTATTTGCAGGTCTGGGATCTCTCCGGTGCTGATTTGTGTAGCATTTATCGCGCAAGCGCAGCTCATACAAATAAATTAACTGGCTTGGCCACATCGGCCACAAGTGCCGCACAGCTCATCACCTGCGATCGTGGCGGTTGTGTGCGCCTCTGGGATTTGCGTGCCACGTCGCCCGCCTCCAGTTGTGTCTATGAAGACAAGACACATTTGCTCAGTTTCAGTTGCGCAGCTTGGTCAACGCCCAGTGAGCTGCAGGGCGACAATTACATTTATCTGGGCGACTACGATGGCAATGTGCATACTGTAGATATACGTGCGCCACGCAAGCTGCAGCAAACAGATGCCTACTTTAATGTGGGACATGTGTCGCAGCTGCTCGTGAATGGGTAAATTAGAATTAATTAACTTGTATAAACTTGTAAAATCTAAACTATAATGAATCCTTTTCAGCTCCCATTTGGCAGCCATGAGTAACCAGCCCGCTGCGGTTAAGATTGTCAAAGTTGCTGGCAACAAGCACGAATTTCTTTACAGCAACGAGAATCCTCACACACGGCTCACGGATGCAGTTTGGCGGGATGAGAAGACACTTCTGACCATTGGACATGGCCGCAAATTGGCCACGCATAAGCTATAGAACACAATATTTTTAACAGCTTATAATGGTTTTTTCTACATTGCTGCACTTTTTTTTAGTCTACATAAAATAAATACATATTGTTAAAAAAAATTTTATTAGCTAAGTATTTTTAAAACATGCCTTATATTGAAAAATTTTTTTTTTGTCCAGAGTCAACAATGTTGTATAAGCTTTAAGTTAAGGATTGTTTTGATCCATAGGGGTAATTGCATTTACGTTTATAAATATATATAAATCTGAAAGGCAATTTGCAATATCAAGTGCAACCTTGGTGCTTACATAAAAATTCATCAACTGCAAACCATTTTTATTTTCCAAATTAAATCAAGAAAAATTTTGTTGTTGAATAGATTGGATTTAAATTTATTGCGCGTTTCGCTGAATTTAGAAAATTTATTGCAAAATATTTCCTTGTTCTTGTGCTGGAAACGTTATTTTGGAGGTCAACAGAAATGATGACTGAAATTTCAGAGTGTGAATGAATTCAGTTATTAAACAATTTTTTAAACAATAATCTCTTTACTTCAAATAAGCAACAACCGTTCACGTCATCTTATTTATGGACATTTAATTATAATAATATTTAAATTATAATCGCGTCAATAAATGCAATAATCAATTAAAATTATTTTGGCTTTTTTTTAACAACGTTTAACGAGACGCAACTGAAAAACTTACACTAAACAATATACGTAAAAATAAACAACCGCATGGAAAATACTTTTAAATAGGGAAATGCATTAAAGTTAAATGGCGGCCTGCTTCGTTGCAATGGGAAAAAAATTGTCGATTAATTTTTCCAGAAAATTAAAACTTTTTCACGTGAGCTCGCTTGCGCTGAGGCGCTATCACTGTCGCCGCCGCTTAGTGGGCGGCTCCAGGAAATTGTTTTCGTCTTTATCAATTTCCATATCCTCCAGCTTCATAAGACGATTAGCCTTTTGCAGAATCGTTGTGTCCCGCAGCCAGTTGCACTTGAGCACAGCATCGATTGAGGGTCGCTTCTCGGGATCCACAATGAGCATTTGTTTGATTAGCAGCTTGGCACGCTGTGAAATACTCTGCCAGGCGGGATGACGGAAGCGAAATTGGCCTTTTTTAATCTGTTCTCCAGCCGGTGACCCGTACTCATCCGAAAATGGCAGAGTGCCACTCAAGCTGCAAATAATCAGTTTGTTTTAAACGCTTGTAGCTGGAAGTAAGCCAAAATGGATTGCCTTACCATGTGTAGAGGACCACACCCAGACTCCAAATGTCAACTTTTTGGGTGTAGGATGAACGTCCTCCAGTGATGAGCACCTCTGGCGCTACGTAGAGGGGCGTGCCGCATAGCGTACGCATAACTGAATCCTTGTGCACAAATTTGCTTAGCCCAAAGTCGGATACCTTAATCAGCGTATCTTCATCGTTGGACTCCAGCAGCACATTGTCCGGCTTCAGATCGCGATGAGTAATGCCTACGGATAGAAACCAATTTATTTGGCTAGTTATTAGTTTGATATTCCATCTGTTCAGCCAATTACATATATACATATTATTTTAAAGTATATACAGACAATATTTAAATTTTTTGCTATTATACAATTTTTGAAGTTTTTTGTTTTAATATTGTACATTACATTTTATGCTGCTTTAATTATCTAAACGAGGCACGATTTAGATTTTACCCACCTCTATCATGCAAATATTTAACTGCATGGCACATTTGATAGAAATACAATTTGGATGTATCCTCGTTGAGTAGTTTTTTGGTAATGATTCGATTTAGTAAATCGCCGCCGCGCATAAACTCCAGCACCATATAAACGGAGTCCGGTTTATCGACAATGTCATGCATGCGCACCACGCACGGATGCGAAAGATTCTTCATAATCTTAGCCTCATTTAGCACACGCTCCGGATCGTTGAGATTGTTGTTGGGATGTGCGCTCACCTCGAGCATGTTCTTCTTAACAATTTTCATGGCGAATTGCTCGCAAGTGCGTCGTTCATAAACTAGCCTCACTAGTCCGTAGGCACCTGAGCCCAGTTTGCGATTTATATAATAGGTATCAGTTATTTCCGTAGGCAGGCCAATTGCCTCATTTGGACTAAGATCCTTGAAGACAAAAGCTAAAACAATAGAATCAGGTACGAAATGTAAATGCTGGATAATTTTGAAACTGGAACAGAACTTACCCTTGTAGGTGGGATGCGAGAGCGCTATGATATCGTCGTTTTGAAGGATGCGCGTTTTGTTTGTGCCAATCTTTTCACCATTCACAAAAGTACCATTCCGAGAGAGATCCTAGGGGGTTGCAAATAAAATTTCATTTATTATATTATTTTGGGCTCACAGTTGTAGCTGCCTACCTGTATATAAACTGGATTTGTCAGATCACAGTTTGCACGCTTTATGATAAAATGCACTTTGGATATGCGCGATAAGATTTTCTCAGGTAAATCATTGAGCGTCAATATTAAATCATTTAGTTCTCCACGTCCCGCTGAAAATTCGTCGTTGTTTAAGTCTGAAAAGAAACAAGCAAATGGTTTAAGAAAGCACAGTATTTTAGTCTATTTTGATATATTCAGTTGACTCAAAAAAATACACAATTTAAAAATTGATTTACATAATTTCAAAATAAAATTTAAATTAAAAAAAAAATATATATATATATAAAATATACGGTACACTGAAAAGAATTTATTGTTATGTACATTTGTTTTAAAACACATAACTTTTCTTTCACATTCATCATACAAGAAATTTTAATAGCAATCAGTGGTTTAAAGATTGGCAAATCGAAGAATTATCTTTTGACATACTTTATGTACTATTTGTAGTTAAATACATAAATGTTTTGAGTTAAGTTTTAGTTGGCATAAAAATAGACAGATGGACACGGCTGATTGCAATACGTATTTATACATATGTTTATTTATAAAGCGTCAGATTATACTTTTTCTCTGTTAAAAACTTTTGCAAGCTTAATTTTTCTAAGAAGCAAAATGAACTGTTCAAAGCAATTTTTTTTATTGCATGGGGTAGATATTGATGAATATGGCAATATTGACACAGGCTTCTTATCTATTTTGCCTGATACATAAATACATTAACAACAGTTTTATAAACCGCAAATACAAATGAAACACAATATTATCAACATAACATGTAAGTTTAGTGCAACAGTTACCAACACAAAAGGACGAATGCGTATAGATAATTTTGTATGGCTTGATGCTCGTACCGAGGGACTTGATTTTAATATTCTTGCCGTAGAGTCGGCCCCAAACGATATTCTCCATCGGTTGGCTCTCGACCTGTGTCCAAATGTTGGACGCCTGACTCTGGGTGGCCTGTGTGCCCTGCGTATCGCGGGCCATGTTGGTTTATCTTTAATCTTTACTTCCACTTCCTGTTAATTTTCGCTATAACTGTTTCTAAGCCCGTTAAATTTGCTGCGCAATGCAAATGTGCAGTTATTTACGAATATTCGTGTACACACACAGAACGACAATTAACTGAATTATAAACATAAGAGCGCCACTACATTTACAAATTGTTAACATTGAATTATTACTGCGATCGCAAATTAACTTTAAATTATTCGTTTTTTACACAGAACACAACAATGTTCCTGAGCTGCGCACTGCGACGATCAGATGCATGTATGTATGTCCGTATGTTCAGCGTCAGTTTGCCGCCATCAAGGGCTGCAAAGATATGTTGCTGTCAAGTGCTGGTAAACGTCGAACGAGTTTATGGTAACTAGATGAGAGTATCTATCTCCATCACAAAGCAGGCATGGGAAAATTGATCGAAAAAGAGTTATGCGTAGACCCATATATCATTATATAAACAATTTAGTCTATTGATATTGGCTTCGCATCATATTTTGTTTAATATCTAAAAAATCTAAAATCTATCAAATATTTGTAGAAGTACGCGCATAATTTGATGAAATTTAAGGCGTACATGAGATAAAAGTTCTTGTTTCGCTAATTTTGTAGAGCGTTCAAGCGCGCTGTTGTTCAACACTGAGGTATCGATAGATCGCATGCAGCCCTAGATTGCGGCGTCGTTTGAAAGCAACTGTAAACTATTACCAATACAAGCATAATACCGAAACAAGAGGCATAAAAGAAAACTGAACAACAAGAGACAAGCAAATAATTAACTTAAGTGTAACAAACTCCAACATTCGGAAAACCTAATTTTCAACGAGAGGATTCAACTGCTGTCGTGATCCTTGCACACTCACCATTCTCGCCTAAGAGTGAACCGAAGTAGTTTTGTGTATTTTGGTTTGGATTTGCAGATATTTGCAGATTTAGAGATTTGTAGATTTGAAGATCATGACGTTACCGCGTGCGGAGACGCCACTGCGTCGTTCAGCGGTGGGCAGTCACCGTGAGAGTATGCTGCGCGACCTCACTACCCAGGTGAACGACGATGAGGCCGAACGTCGCGAGGCGCGTCGTCGCACACTGTTGCAGAATCAAGCACGGCCCCGGGACAGCAGTGTCCTGGAGTCGTTCGAGGAGAATGAAACAATACGCAATTGCCTGGAGATCTATAACGGAAACAAGCTGAGCCGGGACAATGCATGGAGTTTGTCCTTGATCGATACGCTCTCGTCGTTGCTCGATCGTCATCACAAGACCCTTAGCAACTTTAAGGTAAGCAAAATAAGGAGTCTTATATTCCAGTGGATAATCGGTACGCTGTGCTCTGGTTTTTATAAAATTTTTTTAGATGGCTGGCTCTTCGCTGGAGGCCTCCTCAAAGGTGTATGGTTTGCGTGTGGATTCCATTTATCTGGATGCGATGCGCATGGCAGCGGGTCTGAGTTCGCGCACTCTGACAGAAAAGCAGCTAAATGCGGCCGTTGATCGCGACGATAGCATTGCTGGCAATGCAGAAGGCGGTGCAGCTGATGACATTGAACCGGCACAGGGAGCGGCACCCAAGCCCAAGAAGCGCACACGCAAAGCCACGGTGACCAAGAACAAGGAGACGCTGAATGCACGTTTGGACACGGCACCACTGCAGGATCCGGTATTTGGTAAACTCAACTCGACGGTGGGCTCCATAAATGCCTCGAATCGGCTTATGCATAATATATTGCCCACGGTGGACTCGGAGCTGCGATTGCGTACAAATTATCTCTTTTGGAACTCAGAAGAGCTGCCGGCGGAAGTGAAAGATTACATCTCAGTGGACCCGGAGATCAAAAACTTGGACACACAGTCGCTGGTCAGTGCGGAGTGGGCCATAAAGTTGCGACGCTACGATCAGCAGTTGAAGTTGCGTCCGCTACACTCCGGTTACATCATTACCGATGCGCCCAATCCGACCAATGCAAACGAGCAACCGGCTGCCGACCAGATAACAGAGACTGATGATATTGGCGTGGACAATGCAGATGACTTTCATGATAATCCCAATGAGCTATCCATGGCATTTGACATCAATGCCGAGTGCGAGCCCATGCCGGAGCTGGATGGGCTGGCGTCAACCATTCTGCCGGTGGACTACAATGAGGAGGTCGAGGAGCTAACAACCGAAGAACGTTCAGCGTTGAATCACTGTCGTACCTTGCGTAATAAGCCGGTGATTATCGACGATCTTCGACCCGTTGATGGCCGCTCGAAGCTGGAGTACTCCTACAGGCCCATGGATAAAATCTCACAGTTCTGGGCGGGACCATCACATTGGAAATTCAAGCGGTCACGAGCACGCAGCACCATTGGTCAGAGCAATGCACTGGACAATAATTCCGGTGGCAACAGCAGTGCCGCAGCAGCCGCGACACGAGCACGTCGCGCTGCTCTGCAGGCGGCAAAGCGACGCAGCAAACAGCTCAACTTTGGCGTGTACACGGAAAGTCTGTTTCAGACTCTGGATGCCAATACGAAACTGCGCAAGGCCAATTATCAAAAGCGATGGGATGCCCGCAAACTGATGCTGCCCACCAAATTCGAGTTTGAGCCCAATTATTTCTACAAATACGATTATGCACCGAGCATCAAAGTTAGCCGACGATTTGGTGTCGCGGATGATGATGATGGCGAAATGGATATCGATCCGAATGCGACTGCTGATGACGTTGCCGACGATGTTGAGCTCTTTGACAATGATCATTTTGATGCGGATGCGCCTAACTCGCCTACTCACATGAATGTGAGCACCATGCAAGTGACCAGCGTTGGTGGTGACATAGGCGACACCTTTCTGGACACTGAATCTGCTGCGGTTCAGGGAAGTACAACACTGCGCCACTGCAATGATACGGTGCTCGAAATATCCACAGAATTTGGGGGGGCGCCAACGCAGGTGAGTGATGAAAAATCATAAATTAAAATTCATGAAACACATAATAATTTGTTCGATGTGAGTAAGAAGTGGTGTTTCACCGATTCTGGAACAATGCGTAAAAAACTTGAAACGTTTTACGAAAAATACCACGCAAAAAATATATATTTTTTGTTTGTTATATATCAAGTGAATGAATCTAATAATATGAAGTTGATTTCATGTATAAATATCTGATTTTATTGCCTACTTAACTGAACTTATCTCTTTACAATATCTCATCCCGTATCGTAGGTTACCAAAGTCATTGTGCCTTTTGCAAAACGTGCTAAGGTTATTGACATGAAGAATCTTAAGCACAGCTGCAATGCCTTAATTCAAAAGCAATTGTTGAATGCCGTCGATGAGGAGAAGATACCGACACATCCGAAAGCGAGTCAGGAGCACTATGCCAAAGGCATGGCCACTTTTACAGGGGTCTACGATGACCTACCCAACCTGCTTACCCCCAAAATGGCCGATTCGCTGTCGCCGTCGGTGGCGTTTTATGCTGTTCTACATTTGGCCAACGATATGAAATTGCGCCTCTTACAACAAGATGATCTGGAAAACCTTATTATAAGACAAATATCGGAATAAGATAGCAAATTTATTTAGCATTACAAAACAAATACGTAGACTAAAGACCAGTCTATACACACATTTGTACACTAACACACACACACACTGAAATTTCCTTAATCACAGTATTCCCACAAAACAAGAATCTAACAATTAGATCGTTCAATTTATTTGTTCTACACTGTCAGCATTGTGGTCATTTTAATGCTTATAGTCGTCCCAAAAGAATCATTATTCTTAAAAATTCTTCTTATTCTTTAAAAAATAAAATTAACTGTATTTAATTAAAGAAGATATAAATAAGATACGATTTAATCTATTGTCTAGGTTCGTTTTAGTTTCTATGCTGGTTAAACCTGTAACTGGCAACTTTTATTACAGCTCTTCCATTTTAAGCGTACATTTTGTTGCTACTTTGTTTTCAGCCTTTGCAAAACTTGCGCATTAGTTTTGTCGGCCGTGTTCATTTTGTTGACACAGACGGAGGCAGATGACAAAACGGAAGCTGTTGCTGAAGTCGGTTTCCTCGTTTTTCGCTGCATTGTTGGATGCCCTGCTCACAAAATGTGTATGCTCGGTTTTTTAAAAATAATTTTTATGTATCAATCATATTATTTTGGATTTTTATTTTATGTTTGATTAACCAAAAATATTTCTGTGGAAGCTGCAAAATTGTAAAGTCCTTAGTTTGGCTAAGTTTTTTAATGACAATATAATAATGGTAAATATGAGCATAATGAGCCAATGTGATTTGAACAGGATAAAAATTATTGCTAAATTGGAGCAGTGCTAAGTAGAGGCAAGGATAAAAGAAAGGATAAGAGAAAAAGAAAATGATAATAGCCAGATGTACGCAATCTCTTGAGTCGGAAGTGTAAAGCAAATTTTAAAAAATTATGTTATTTCATACTTTTACTGAGTGAGGATGGTCTTGACAAAAATCAGTGACTCAATTCTGCTCTTTTCTGTTTTTGTGGCTGCCGCGCTTTCATTGCATATGTTGCTCCCATTTTAATAGCGGGTTTAAACTCGCCTTTGTTTACTTTGGCAGTTATTTGTTGTTGCTGTTTCAGACTTAAGTTGTAGCTTCCATGCTATCTACACACACTGAGTGTGTTTTTGACACATTTATGCTGCATGTGTGCTAAAAAAGTTTGCAATTTGCTTAGCGCTTTTACGCGTCTGCCTGCTCAGTGGTTGTGTTTGTGTGCGTGTAATTGCATATTATTTGCATAAATATTTGTTAAGTACAAAGTACAAAACACAACACCAACAATAACAAGAGAGTCGCATAACATTTGAATAGCTTTATCAAACTTTTGACATTAGCAGCAAAGTTTAAAGTTACATTTTCTAACCTCTTCTGTTCCCTGCCCGCTTTTCAGCGGTTTGTTTTAATTGTATTTGTTATACTTTTTAAATTTTTAAAAATGTATTTAGGAATGACGCTAAGTTAATATATATAGACTTAAGCAGTGGTTCGAAAAGTTAGCAACTCCTATAATACAATTATTTAAAAGATACACTTGTATTTAATCTAATTAATGAATTAACCAATTGATTGTATTTAACTCAAAAACATTTGACGCTTTGATTATTAATTATTAATTAATTACAGTACATTTTTCAATGGCATTTGTCCTATACATTTTAATTGTTTACCACATACACTTTAATTCTCACATTATAATTTATACATGCATTTTTTGTATAACTTTAATCTACAACTGCCCGAAAATTAAACTTTTGGATATGTTTATATGCATACATATCATAATACATACGTAGTTATCAAAAATGCTTTTGATTCAAAGATCTCGATTTATTATTCGAAGGATTATTATTAAAAAGATAAATAAGTAAGTTTCGAATATATTGAATTATTATTCTAAAGAATTATTATTAGAAAGGGAAATAGTCGCCTCCGAAAAGTGCAGTTTAATTTATGCATGTAAATGTCGATGACTTTGTTGATTAAAATTGGATGGTAAAGCATAGAATAAAGTTTAAAATAATTATAAAAATGGAAAGTGACATTTTCGCCAGCTTTATAATTGAGTGCATTTTCATGTTGGCAGCATCAAACGCAATTACTGGCGTTAAAACAAATGTGCGCCATGTTTGAAAATAACATAAATAATATGTGTGAGGAAGGTGTTAAAGCACATTTACAGCTTACACGTATTTACAGTTGAAAGGTTAATTATCAGCAGTGATGGAGTTAAGTTAAGTAACAACAGGTAGAAGGCAAGAGTCCTGACCTTGTTTATCTTTGCTCGTAACACTTCTGGATGTTGTTAGCGGCATTGTACCTTAGCCATTCCAAGCAGAAAGTCCTCATTTCGTTTTACACTGTTGGTTTTTGGCTTTATTTTCATGGCCATATTACATTTATTGCTTAATTGTATTAAGGGTGGTGACGCAAGCAGGGGGCTTACGAAGTTGATAACTGTTGGAATTTCTACAGGGTTCTTTGGTGGTATTCGCACCAGTTAGCTCTGCACAAAAATTGTCTCTGATTATGCTTATAATCCGTGCCCATTTACATTTCTACAGATGAAACATTTTGCATTTGTCAACACAATAATTTATGCAGAATCCTTTTTCATTCACAACAATATTTCACTGTTTTATTCCAGTTTTAAACGATTTTTAAATACCGTAGAAAGTAAGAATAGTTCTGCAGGAATGCACTCAAAGTGACGCTCAAGTTGCATGATTGAATTACGAATGCGAACTCCATTGAATTTGAGTGAATTAAGGTGCTCGTGTGGAAGTAACGTAGATAGCATTCAAACGAAGAAAATTTCAGTAAAGTTGTTTTCATTTGTATGCATTAATGTGATTATACTGAGCAGAATCTTTATTAGTCGAACTTCGTTAAAAATATCACTAAAAACAATGTCGATGACGTGGAACTAATGAATTTCTTGGTAGTCATGGAATAGATAATTTACGGACTCTGGATATTTGCCGACATTCAGATAAAAATCGTACGTATATTTACTATCTAAATGCATTGTCAGCTGATGGATTTATTATGGTAGATCAACTCGTATAAAAACATTTTTTCATGTATTTTCTAATAATCTAATAATATTAATAGAAAATATGAAAATATCAGAAGTAAATCTGATGCTAATAGAACTATCCGTATGCTCTTAAGCATGGGGTCCTTCGTTCCCAGATCGCCAAATAAAATTAGATATTTGTATTTGAAGAGTTATGAAATTTTCGTCGAATCCTTGCACATATTGAAGATTCTTTGACTTAGTGACCAGATATATTAACGACATCCATGTGGTTTTCGCGCTAACTTCGCCTAGATCTAATCAGACAAGAACAGTTTAAATGAAAGAATATAGTGCGAGTTAAGATCTAGCATCGCAAGTCCCAAAACATCGCTTGATAAAATGGAAATAACACAAATCAATATTGTTGGTAACTCCTTCCGGAGTTTTATCATTTATTATACTGTGTTTTGTCGTTATAGTATGTACTTTATTTCGGGTATAATATTTCGTGTGTAGCATTCTGCAGTTTATTTACATTTTATTATACGTATTTTCTATATGCATATATTCATATAATACTTCTATTTATATCGCTTGCGACGTGGAGAATCAGCATTAATTTTTTTAAAATTGCTGATCCTGCATACGATTTCCTAACATATTATTTTTAAATTGATATTAAATAAAATGTGGTTTTAATCAAACAAATTGAAATGTTTGTCATACTTTCAGTGATGGTGTAAACAAAATATACAAATATTTTTACTTAAAAACATGGTTTCTATTTTTAACGTCCAATTTTTTATTTATTTATTTTTTTTTAATTTTTCTGTTGTCATAATTTTAGCAAATTTTTTAATATTTGTTTAAGTTTTAAAAATACATCAATAGAGTTAAATAAATTTAGTAGACAAATATTATTTTTATATATGCAATGTAAGTGTTTGTAGTATTTTATATACTCATTTAATATAGTAGTAGATATATGTATATATATAATTTTTTTTTTTAGCACACAGAATATAACAATTGTTGCAATAATACACCTTTCGGGGGCCTCTAAATGTTTTTTAAACATTTTCATCGTAATTTTAATTGAATATGCTTAAAATTTAAGCAAAATAATTCGGTTTTAATCTGTTAAATTTTTAAATTAATTTGTTATAATAAGTTTTTCAAACATTTTTAAAACTTTTTATTTGCAGCTGCCATTTATATACACAAATATTGATATTTCGATTGACTTGATAGAGAGGCAATTTATTTGAGCTTCAGCTTGGATAATCGCTTAGGGACTTTGGATAGGCTTACAAAAACAAGACCCATAATCAAACCATTTTAAAAAATGTTCATTTTGTTTTCTTTAATCAATGTTAGAAAAAAACCATATTGTAGCCTCTACTGATTTAAGTATACTTTTTTTTGGCTTGTAAGGAAAGAAATTTTATTTAAATAACAACTAAAGATTACATATATATATTTAATCATTTGTATTGAATATATTAAGTTTTTTTTTTTTGGGTATGTAATTTGACTGCACTTTTCAATGCACGTTAGTAAATAGCTGCACAAGATTTAAATTGGTTATGTATATATCAGTATATAAGATATGGTTTATATGTATGTATTCTTTAGCCGGTGTCCATAGCTTTCTGCGCCTAACATAAATGCCAACAAAAAAACTTTCCCTTTGTTAAATGTTCAAAATAAATTATCTTGTTTGCTTATGTGTGTATTTTCCGGTCAATTTATTTTGTTGCCATTGTCCTTTGTCCCGTTTTCTTTCCATTTTACAGCAGATATTTGTATTTAGTTTTGGGACTTGGGCGCCACCGACACAGTCTCAGTACCCAGCGGCATCTGCGAACGAATACACAAAATCATTAGAACCATCAAATGGATAAATACTCCTTTCTCTCTCTCTCTCTTCCTCTCTCTGTCTCTTTTCCACCCACCTTCTGCTCGGCTGGTGCCTTGCCGGTGCTGCGTCCCCAACGCAAGCGCATTGGCTTACGAGCCTCCCGCTGGAACTGATATTCCGAGTTATTCTCATCCTGGTCCTCATCAGTATCCTCGCCAGAGATGGCAGCACGTTCGGTGGCCGAGTTATCGTATTGTTGTTGCAGAGCCAACAGCATGCGAGTCATCTCTTGCCACTTAAGCCACTCGCGCTCCAATTGATCACGTTCCCTCTGTTAACAAATGTAGAATTGTAAAAGTTTTTCTCATCTTATCTTCAACTTTCAACTATTTCAATCATTCTTTCGATCTTTTCCTTTCAGCATACAATAGTCAATATATAAATTACAAATATTTATTTAATATGCAATAAGAATATAAATTTCTAAAATTTTTTTCGGTTTTCTTTTTTAATTTAAAATGAAATTTAGATGCCAGCAATTTCTGAAATTCGTTAGTATTTCTTAAATACTAATTTACATGAATTGTGAACTTTCGTCTCTTTGGAATTGATGAGAGACATTATCTTATATCTTAGTGCGGGGTTATATTATGTTGGCAGCAACAATCAACACAAGCAGTTGCATAAATACAGCTCTCACATTGAAACTTAACTTACCTTATCCTGGTCCAGAGTGCTGGTCATGATACTACGACCCCAGCGTAGGCGTTGAGGCTTGCGGACCATTCGCTCGAAGGCTGCATCGTAGTCATCGGATACCACTGCGTCATAGCCAGTGGCTGGCTTATTCACCTGCTGGCTGTTGAGGGTCAGTTCACGCTCGAGAAGATCATCGTAGGCGGTGCGTCGCATTTGGGGTAAGTTGGGATCGCTGCGTCGACCAAAACGCAGACGCAACGATGGCGATCTAATTGGCTTCTGGTTTACATCGCCAAACCAACGTTTCTCCACAAGGTTGTTCAACATATCCGGATCGCTGCGTCCGAAACGCAGGCGCAGCGATGGCGATCGTTGTGCCTTGCGTTCCACTTGATGATTCGGAAAGACAATGGGTCCGGCATATTCCCGCTGGAGCAGATTGTCGTACAGATTGTTAATGGGTGCGCCTACAAAATGAAAGAAAACATTGTGTTCTTGTTGGGCATTTGCTATTCAGTTGTTGTTCACCTTGGACTGTGGATAGCTCAGCACTGGACTGCTGAAGCATTAACAGATTTATGCTAAAGAGCATTAAGGCGCAGCCGAAGATCCGCTGAGGTTTGGTTTGCATCATTTTCAGATTTCTTCAGGTAGATTTAGATGCTGAAAGGGAGAAGATTGGTTAGTCAATTTCGTGTAGACACCAATATTCTGATGAGCCTATATCTCTCGTAAATTTAGACTTGTCAGGCACATTGCTTTGAACCCCCTCCTAAGGTTGATCAAAAAGCACATAGATTACAGAATACAATCTCTTCTTTAGTACGCAGATGTTGCTGAGAGATCATCAACCTGATTCCAAACTTAGTTCATTAAATAAGGAGCCAATCATAAATCTTTACTATTCTCTCATAAATGTCTCGTACAAGACCCAATGCCTGACATTTTTCTTGAAAAGACTGTACACCTGTCCCTCTCCCACCCAAAAAGCAATAAATCAACTCAAATAATGAGGCAATTAAATATCAAAAACAATACAACACTTCCTGTCATAGAATCCCCATATCACCAAAATTAAACAACAAATTAATGATTATGCAATGGACAATTTAGGCTGCGACTTTTAACTTGGTTTTTTTTTAAGGTTTGCCAACTTGATTCCATTTTGTGAGTTGTATCAATTAGCTTCATCCGGAATATCTTTACTTTGTCATCAGTACTCGACACATTATTTGTCATGAATATCGGATAGCCTCATGCGCCCTTTTTCAATGCTTACTCAACTCAATTTCCGCTTGCCACAGCCAACACGTAAACGCCAGCTATCACGTTGACAACACGTTGCATCAAGTGCGCCCTAACAAAATATTTCGCATGCACTTAACGCCCCTCAGTTGAGACTGCCGTCGATCCTTATGCATTCAAGCGTTTGCTCCGGGATGGATTTAACATTTATCTTCTGTCTTTTGTTGTTACAAAAGTTTCTTTTGCCGTCCTTTCATAGACTATGGGGCAAAATTGACACATTTTATTATTCATCTGTTCAACGCCCTTTCTCAAATTTTACACACATATAAACCAGTTTAAATCGCAGTCAAAGTCATAAGTTAGTTGGAGTTATATTATCTTACATTTTGTAATGAGCGAAATCGTAGCATATTTGAGTTCAATACAGAAATAGGAAATATAAATTTATTTTACTTAATTTTAGAGTCTATCTGCAATTGTGAGAACCCTGGTTTTTATTTTTTAAAGTTGAACTTTTTTTATCCAATAAAAGATTACAGAATTATTATTATTTGCATTGAATGTTAACATTTGTTAACACAACGCAATAAAGCTCATTTATAAATATTCACTAGCCACCAGCGGTTTATACTTATTTACATTACATGTATATAGTACAACATATTGTTATTGAATAGTGATTTAGTACACCTGACTACAAATACCTGCCAAATACCTAAAATGAGCCCATGGTGCATGAGGCAACTCCTTAAATTTACACACACATAACTCACAAGCCCTTTTCAAAATTAGCACTGCATTATTTTTTTGTAAAGAGTAAAGAGAAGTGGGAAAGTGTTAGGCTCTTGAGTTGTCTATGCTCAACAGTTTTTTGCAGTACTCTCAGTGCGCTTTCTCGGATCTGCATCGTCATCTTATTAACAATTCAACTGTCTGCTTTTGTTGTTGCCTTTTCCTGCTAGTGTAAAATGAATTTATAGCGTTTGAAATGAACTGCATTGCACATATGTAGAGCTGAGCAAAAGTTACACAGGTTTATTTATACCGCAAGTTTTGCATTTCAATTTAAATATGTAGTGCCTGCCACAGCAAGCAATCTGCGCAGTGTCTAACTTGAGGCACATGTGCATTGCTCCTTCTATTGAAATTGCAATTTTATTGATTCGGTTAGGCTCTAGTGAAGGGCACATTGCTTCCAGTGCTGTCCTTTAGCAAGGGGCATGTATATGTTGCACCCATTAGACCATGACTTCATTTTGTAGGCCTTCCGCTTTCTAACCCATGCATAAGTCATTTGCGAACTAATGGGTGTCAATATATAATCATGTGCAAACAAAATTAAATAGCAAAGACTTAAAACGTTGCAATCGGGCGTAACCGAACGTGTTATACTCTGTACCAGTGGAAAACATGTTTTCCATCAGTTATCAGCAGTCTACCTTCCCAATAAGATCAGTCTATTTATACGATGTGTGTGGGCATGACCAGGACACTTAAGAGCACATCTTTGAAGGAGGCTAACTGCAATGCACCTTGCATTTTAAATGGAACTTTCACTCTTATCTCAGCACTCTGATCATGACTTTAACGAGCCTACATATATTCAAAGTTAAGCTAATAACTTTCGCTCATATAGGCAGATGCAGTAAAATCCTGCCAATATACTCAACTACCTTCGGTTATAGCGTATTAAAAACCCCCTGAACAGGTGCGCTGTTCGCCTAACCTTTGCATCAGTTGACCTATGTGTCATTAGAACCACAAAGTATGAATCACAGTAGTGGTTTGAAAAAACCTTTTCAACTTTTTATTGAATGGAAGTCGAATTGTAATTTATTCATAAATTTCATTCTGAATTATGTTTTATACATTGCAATCTAATGTAATGAAAAATAGAAGTATTAGGAAAACTCATCTGAAGTTATGTACAATTTTTCCGTTTGTAAAGTTATTATATGAATGGGTAGCAGACCCATTTCCCTCTTCCCCTAGCCTTCTTCACCTTTTGTATGCCATTCACTATAATATTCATTCTGTTCATAAGTATTTCAGAAATGTCCACGTTTGAAATTATTATCAATAACTATAGATAAAGTGGAGTACCGAAGGCCCAATTGTGAAGTTTGCTATGCAGCAGCAGTTACAAAAAAATGTAATCAACTGGATTTCACATTTTTACCAATTGCTTTGCTCACTTTTGCAGCCGACTGTGAAAATATTTGCAAATTGTACGAATGCAAATATTTTGTTTTTGTCACATATGAATTGAACAAGAGCGAAACCATTTTGCAATGGATCTGGGCAGTGCAGCTGTTACCAAGCTCTGTTTAATTACTCTGGGGCAAGCCCCAAGGCAAACAATATCTCTTTAACTTTCACTAGGCATTGATAAAACAAGTAAGAGTGCTGTAGTCGAGTAAACTCGACTACGATATACCCTGAACCCAGTTATTAAATATATTATAATATTATTGGCAAATTCCCCTTTCAATAGATTTACACTATTTTTGCATACAGAAAATGCTTGCTGCTGCTGATAGAAATGAGATCAATATGAGAATATATGTTCGACTATAACTTGGGTGTTTCTTATTCGATCTTGACGAAATTTGGGCATTTGATCAAGAATATGCATATCATGTATTAATTAGAAGATTCTGGCTTTAAAATTGTGGCATTTATTGCTATCGGAAATTTAATTTTAATCCTGAGATCTGCGTGTTCATACAGACGGACGGACGGACGGACAGACGGACATGGCTATATCGACTCGACTATTGATCCTGATCAAGAATATATATACTTTGTGGGATCGGAGATGTTTCCTTCTGCCTGTTATATACATTTCCACAAAACCATTATTCCCTTTTTCAGGGTATAAAAAATACTTTAGGCAGAAAGAAACACAAAGTAAAAAAAAAATAAAATAAAAAATGCAGAGCAAGTTTATTTAATTTTGTATTTAACCTTTTCAGCGAATGGCGCAGAGAATCGTTTGAACATACTAATAAAAGTCATAATTTCAATTAATATTTAATTAATGGTTTTCAATTATTTGCATTTTTTGAATATTTATTTCATTTTTAATTACCATCATAATCGCATTAAATTGGATTTAGTGTCAAATCAACAAAGTATATCTGTCTGTCTGCTATGGAGCAATTAAATGATGGAAATTCAATTGTTTCTCTTGCAATTTTAAGTTATTCATTTAAAAAGTCGACATAATAACTGCATCACAGCACCATTGATTTTTGATGGGTATAGACTTGAGAGCAGGTTCACCATAGTTTATATTGTGTCAATCCGTTTTATTATATTAAGTTAATGTTCTAGCAAATGTTCTATATGTAATGTGTTAATTTTGTTAAATATATTTTTGGTTGTCAAAAAATTAGCCGCTATAACTTTAGACATATAAATGAATAAAAAACTACGCACATGTCTCGCACGACTGCTGAACGACACAATGGGGCGTATGATTAACGCCTCAAGCCGCAAAGTAGGCAAACGCAAGAGTTACACAAAATGGCAGTCTGGCAGCCAACAACAGCAGCAACAACAACAACAACAACAATAACAACCACAAGGTTTAATCAAATACGTTGATAAAACACAAAAGATTACGCCGCTCAGCTTCCTGCAAATGTAATAAGGTTTGTGTGACAAAAAGGGTCGGCTCAGCCAAAGGCTGCCCAAAAAGTGGCCATCTAATGTGTTTGTCAAAACGTTTTAATGCCAATGGTGCCAGGGTGCTATAAAGCAGACGCTTACAACAATAACAACGACTCGGCTCTATAGCTGTACATTTTTTGACCAACAGACCACAAATGACCTTTTGGCACAACGAGAATAAAAATTGTTAAATAAAAGCCAAATAAAATGTGCGCACCAAGTAAAAGAGGGCAAACAACAAAAAAACAACAAAAAACCAAGCCAATGTCAGGCACGGAGCAACCTGTTGTGGGTATGTGTGTGTGTGTATATATATGTGTGTGTGTGTGTGTGTGTGTGGGTATGTGTGGCTATGTGTGTTCTGCATGGCTGTTAAATGTATTAGTTTAGCTTGACCAAAAGGCTATTTAAGCGTTCACTTAAGCAGCAAATGCGAAAGTATTACACGAGGCAACAAAATCAAAGGAAATATTTAATTCTTCGGTACTTGTATAGAAAAACTTAAATAAAAAAATCAAATTCTATATTAAAATAATAACACTAAAATAACAATAGTAAAATTGTAAGTATTTCAAATTGAATGAAAAAAGAATGTCCAGCAAATTTGGAGAAAAATGTAATTTACAATTTTTTCTTATTTCCCAAAATTTGTTGGATTGTGTAAGTCTGCTGTCAAACACACTCTCTATATATTTTATTTTTTTGCTGTTCGATGAGGCGTGATTTAACGATGTGTTAATAGCTTGCTTATTGTATACATATTTCTGAATTCCTTTTCTATATCCTATTTTCTCGTCATGTTCAATTTGGCGCACGATTGGCTATTTGACAGTTTTTAAAGCTCACTTTCGAGATGTGGCCTTATGCCTGGAAATAGACCAACATTATCTCGAAGGATAGCACAACTCATTCGTCATCTATGCGTTAGCCACCAAGCAGAAACAGGAGGCGTGACGACGACGACGACGACGACGATGATAAATCACTTTCAGTTTTGACAAACATCACAAAAGTCGCCCTGACGATGTGCGCATTTCATCACCCACACAGCCAATTTCCATACTTGCCGACCAGTCCAAGCAACTGCCCAAAGCTAGCAATACTTTCGCTGCTGAAATGCAAACAAATCATTTCCAGCCAACATTTCATCGACAAAACAACAACAAAAAAATGCTGAAATGTGGATCCGTTCGATTATTTACGCGGATCCCGATTGCTCTATCCAGAGAGGAACTGAGTGGTGGTGTTTACGTCTAATGATGAGCTGTTGATGGTTCGACAATAAATAATTGTTGTTACATTTATCTCGATCTGACGAGGTCATAAATATAAAAATCAATCACAAGATTTAAATTTCATACAGTGTGAGCAAACCAAATGCGAACTGCATCGTCTCAAGTTTTTTTTGTTAAATCAATATTTTTATAACAATGATAAAAGACTATATTATTTGTGATGTGACCCATTTAGCTGGAAACTGGAAACTTAAAAGATAAATTCGTCGACGACTATTGCAGACTGCCAGGCTGAGCAAGCGTTACCATTTATCATTTCTAATCGAAAGAACCAAACTTGAAAAAAAAAGACCCGCATAAATCCTTTCATCTACCTGTTTTCAGATGATATTAAATTGCTAACAGTGTATGTGTATCACAAGCAATAAATAAGAAGGATTAAAACAAATCAAGGTGTTTTTGTCAGAATAGATAATCATAGGATATTCCCGTATATACGTATAATTATACAATGTACAAGGCAGATACACTCACAAAGACAATCTTTTGCACACGCTCTTAATATAAATAATTGCAAACATGCAACAAATTAAACACTGTTTTCCAGATTTGGCATTTTAGAGTGCAATAAATTAACAAAAGTTTAATTTTTTATTTTGTAGCTTGGCAAATAATAAACAAGCAAACGCGGTCGCATAAAACCCACCCACAAAAAACTAGACGGATGTTGAGAATTTGGTGAACAGTTCAACAGTGTTCTGTGTTCAGTGTTGACTACGTTGAATTAGACAGTGGCTACGTGACGCCGGAAGAAGGAAATGAATGTAATTTTGTTGCTGTTGTTATACAGCACAAAAAGTGCCCGCCCCAATTGTTGTGGCATTGTCTATGTTATTACAGGCCTGTGGGCGTTGCAAACTCCTAACTTTTGTTTTCATTTAATTTTTTTTTTTTTTTTTGCTACTAATCTTTTTTCCCGGGTGGCTATTTTGCGTAGTCAAATCTTGACTACCACCTGAAGTTTATTTAAAGTTATTTAACGTCTGTAAAGTTAAATTTTTTTTGAATGTGTCCTAAATTTGATTGTGGAACCGCAAAGGATTTGCATTGACTGATTGGCCATATACACAGACTGAATGAAGACCAAAATATACAATTGAAATCGGATTAAAAGACCCTTGGTGACAAGGGAAACAGTTCCGAAAGGCTTCTATTCCCGTTTGGCGTCAACAGTGGTTTAGTCGCAATCTGTTTGCATCCTTTTGTGCATGCGACCAGAAAAGAGCAGTAACAACAAAATGGAAATCAAATATGTGTAATATGTGAGTTTCGCCAAACCCTCTAGATATTATTATTATATATACATACAATTTTGCATACCGTGGACCCATCAAAAATGCTTAAAGCGTGTATTATGAGGCTGTGAAAATATGTATTAAAGGCATATGAAGGCTCGGAAATGATTAATTTGCCTGCCAGAATGTATAATTATTTTTGGTCAGCACCAGCAACCGGGCAAAAGTAGTCTTGTTCGTATTTCTATCTATCATTTACCTCAGTGAGATGAGAGCTAGAGACACAAAATGTCATATATAAGTCCTTGTATATAAATCATTTTCTATTTCAATATAACTGCATACACATACTACTATTCCAAGATGACCACGAATTACCACACATACATTACCAACAAGCTTCGCCTCTTTAATCCACTTATCCTTATCAAATCAGTTTGCAACCATCAGTTTTGATCACTCAAAATTCAATTATCTTACTTAACACTACCTTCAATTAACATGCCACAGATGTGAATTATGATTAAAGTTTAAGTGACTGCCAATACATCTATAAATATGCCACAATATTCGAGTAGTATACTTTTAGTTAAGAAAACATATATTTTAGAAAATTATCATCCACAGATATGTGTTCATCGTTCCCATCGTTGTTAAAGCGAAGTTAAAGTTGCTTCAGTTGCTTTAACTCTGCCGCCGCAAGCAAATCGCAGACATGAATCGGGACGGCAGTGAATAGTGGCCTAGTTGGACTTGTATACCACGTAAGTGAGTGAGCCATCTATTTTTACATGACTGAAGCTCGGGAAAACGCTGGCAGCACTCGAATATGGTGGAATTTATGATTACGCTTAAATGGAATAATTTATGATTTCGGACATTTTCTTTTCAATTTCACACAACAAATATTTCTTTTGTTGCGAAATTTAAATGCTATGTTGCATATGCTTATGTTGTTTGTTATAAAATTAGTGGAAAATTCACTTTTAAAGGCATTTGCCAGGCACCTCTTTGACCACATCTTAGCCTTTTACTTAGGCGCAGGACCACTTAAAATCATTTGCATAAGGAGCTTTAGCCAGTTGAAGAGATTAACATGGACAGGCTTTGATTTTATTTAAACTTTTGTTCAATGCGGAGGCACGTGTTATTTCAGCGCATTTTGGTTGGGGCAATGTGAAAGCCGACAGACCACATGGGTCATCAGATTCGTTATATTGGCAAACACTCGAACTCAACACTAATGCTCGAATTAGGAGTCCCTGGAAGAGAACAAGAGCCATTTGCGGCCTCAACACAAATCCAATATCCATTTATTAGTATCCACTTCAAAATATACACAGACAGCGAAACAAACCACTGGACAATATATCCCATTACCCATTACCCATTACCCACATCGATGGGTGTGTGTTGGGGATGTCGAGAAATGTCTACAAATTGCACAGCAATTGGTGTCTTTTTTAACTTTTCAAGCGGAAAATGCACAAGACTTAAATGTTGGTAAATCCTTCAACGAACAGCTTGTGGAAAAGTTACTTTTGCCGTCTCTCAGCGTTTTTCCCTTTATCAAAGCAAACAATATTGTTGTGTTGCTTATTTGTAGTTGATAGATAACACAGAGACACATTTATTTTATTTCGCTCATCCTCGGAAAACTTTTTGGACAGGAAATTACTTGACAAATAAGTTACTTGTTACAATTGCTGAAGTCAAATGTTAGTAATACTCTGACTGATTTTTGAATGAGTTAAGAATGAGTTTCTTTATTTCCAATTCCAATTATTGGCATGTATCCAATGTTTGAAGCTAATTATACAATGATTAATTTATATCTGAGAATGATTGAATTAAAAACCAAAATATTTATACATAACTGGTTTACTTAATCTGTTTCTTACTACAAATAATGAGAAAAGAACGAACGGATTTAAAAATATTCAGTACGTAAACACATGCGTACATAATTTAATTATAAATTAAATGAAACGGCATCCAAAAGTTAACATATCCCCGTAGACTGTAGTTAAAATACCTGACAAGCGTTCGAAATATAATTTCTTTTGTTTTTACATTGCAAACACATATTGTTAATATATATATTCAGTTTACCGGCTGGCTTTTAATTTACACATTTATGTAAATATATTGTATCAGACAGAGTCACATGTATATGTAAAGTGATAGGACAGTCATGTCTATATGGCCATGTCGATATATCCATTTTCCTCTGTCCGTCTTGCCCAATGTCGCAGATCAAGAAAATATGTATATTAAAGGGTCGGCGATGCCTCCTTCAATGCGTTAAAAATGTCTCTAGAAATTTTATTACTGTCTAGATGGGTATAAAAAACAGCATATATTTGTGCTTGTGAAAATGTGTAGGGAAAATGCTGGTGATTGCTGCTCTGTACTTTTATAAATATGAATATGCAATTTCCTTAATAACATCTAATACGATCTTGAACAAATGTTTGATCAATGTTATAATGGCTTTTGCTATCATCTGTTATCAATTTTCATCGTTTATTTTATATTATGCAGTGGCATAGAAACTAGTAGAGTTTATTGACCAGCCGGTCAAGTTGCTGTCTTTGAACGCATCGTGTGTCTCAATAATGACAGCCGGAGTCACTCCGTTGACATCTTGAGCACGCAGCTCTGGTTGTTGTCATATCAGCGTGGCAAGCTCATTAAGCTGCATGCCACTGGACACAGAGCATTGAGACTTACGGTTTGTCAAGCAGACAGAGGCACTTGCTGGTGGCATAGATACTGTTGATAAAAATGGTATTATTGATAAGCACAAGACACGTCTGGCATTGTGGCACAAAGACAAATAAGAAACTCAAGCTAAGACAGTGGGTTTATATCAACAATCAAATGTCAGGCTTTACCCAAACAAAGCTTTTAAATTTGAACATAAAATGCATTTAAGGCAAAGAAAATTAATACCATCTACTCATTAGAATATAGATCAGGGTATGTGAGGCATATCTAATTTTATAAAATATATATATTCCTTTTTGACATAATATGCCGAGTGGACACACAATTTTCAGTTGTTCTACTAATGTAATTGTCTGATGATGATATGTAATGAGTGTTTCTGCTTATATAGTAAAGGAAATACGTTAAGCTTGGGTACTGAGTAAGTCCTAGTCGGGCACGCTCGACTAAAGCATACTTACTTGTTTTTCTTATTTTCTTATTACCTGCTTTTTCAGCCAGTAAAGCGTTGTATATCTTGCTATAAAATGCGGGCCATAAATCAACAATGTTAATTTATTGAAAAGCATTGATAATGCGGCATCTCACTTTTAGTACACCAAACCTTTCTTTCGTTTATTTGGTATTCGTATTAATGCCAAACATGTTTGGACTAAGGCTTTACCCGAAAGTAAAATGGTAAATGTTGCTCAAGACGTCGTTGCTGAGCCGTGTTGTGGCAAGCGTGAAATTTAAATTAATGCTTTAATTACGAAAATTCGGCAAAAAGTAGACTTTAATTATTGTATAAGCTGCTTTGGGTCATAATACCACTACCACGATATAATCATGGTTTCCACCAAGTGGCTGAGTCCCCTGTGAAGATAGCTTTTGTGGTTTTTGCATATTAAGCCTAGTTAATGTGCGTTAAATTAAAGCAAGTTCCAAATCTGAATACACAAAAAATAACAGACAACATTTGTTAAGAATACTAAGAATACTATTAGCATTAAACTTCGTTTTCTCATTTTACTGATAAGTATGTATGTTATTTAACAATCATATTTAAGCAGCTTTTTCCTTCAAGAATATAAAACAATACAAAAAAATTTTTTTTTAACAAAAATCACAATGATATTTATTGACTCCGTGTCAAACTTAAAAAGGATTTTAATGTCAAGTTCATTGAACTGATAACTTTTTTTTTTTTTTTAATAAATTATGAATAATTTTATGAAAGACAGGTTAAGCTTGCCCTGCTTTTGTTGATTGATTCTGTGTTGGCAACCTACTGACACAATGTAAATCTGCCTCAATATTTACCTCAAGAATATTATAATATAATTGAAAATAACAAATCAGGCAGTGGTCAATAAATAAATTTAATAAGTCTACAATTAACATTATTAATTGACTTTAGTTATTCTGCGAAATTTCATTCAATTGACTTAACATTTTCTCGAATTTCCTGTCGAATGATTATATTTATAATATGTATTCAATTATAACTTTGTGTTGTTTTAGGCTATTCAAAGTGCAATTTCAATAGCACACTGCTAATCTTTGGGTGACAAAGATGCTTGTCAATGTCCAAGACGCGTTCCGGATAATTTTCAGCCCATCTGAATGCCTTGACTGACTTTGACCTTTTTTATTTACTTTTTTGCTGTTGGTTCTTTTGTTGTAAGTCGGTGGAAAACTTTAAATTGAACTTGGCCAGTGAGGGGGACGAGTCGCTGAATGCCGTAATTACTCACGAAATAACATGGCCAGACCCCAAGTGACAGTTTAGTGAAAAGTTGGTTTTGTTGGCCGCCTGCCTCACTGAATGGCTGACAAGCTCCTGCAACCAGGATAAGCAAGTGAACAGTCAAAACTGTTAACGCTGGCAAATTAAACAGAAAAGTAGAGACTGCTTCGGTGCACCGAACATTTTATGCGCTTTCCTTTCGACGTTGATAACTTGACACTAAAATGTAAATGTAAATGTTATTTTTGTCTCATATCATATCTCAGTTACAACGAAATTTCTTTCACAGTTAAAAAAAACAGTAGCTACAGAAGCTATATTAAAGTATACCCCCGATATATCTCAAGCTTCATTAAGATATTGAATATAACTAAATACCCAGATCTTAAAATATGTTATTTTCAAATAACTTATTAAAACCGTACGTCATACAGATATCTACAGGAAAAAAATATGAATTTAGCTCCAATTTTTGATTAAGTAAATATTTCCGTCCGAATTCACGGAATAATTAAAATACCCAGTACAAGGGTATAGGACGAAAATAACTCAACTCATGTTTTTTATTTTCGTTTTTTTCTTCTTTTTTTTTAAATTTTTTGTTGTTGTCATAGTTATTGTTTACGACTGATTGTGCAGTCGGCTGTGTCGTTTGCCCACTTTGAGGCGCTACTGCGTGAAAAACATTTGGTCCAGCGGGGTTTTGGCTCTGAGCCGGTCACCAACATAATTGAAAGCCTATTAACATTATTTGCACGATGAAGCGTGAAGCTGTTGACAGTTTTTATTTTTATTGCGGTTCCAATTACGTAAATTAAATATACATATATTTCGCGCATCCCAAAAATTAACAAATGAAATTAGTCCGAAGTTATTAATGGGTTTTTAGATTATGTTGACTTAATTGTGAATTTACCGCATTTGATAAACAAACGATTCTATAATTTAGCATATTTAAGTTCATTTTGGCATTTAATTGTGGAATACACAAATACATTTTTAAATAATTATGAATGGTTAATGGAGAATAAATTATGTAAATTAAACTGCTCTATAATTCCTTTTTCAATTCTTAAACTATAAAAATAAAGCATGAAGGACATTAGGCTGTACAGCTAGAGTTATTAAATCTGGAAATAGATTTTGGTTAACCCTCTTCAAAGGTTAGCACAATTTCTACTATTCCTGCCACGTCCAAGCTCACTTCTACCCAGTATTCACCTCAATAAATCGAATTCATAAGTAGAATCATAAAAGCAGTCACTTTTAAGACATTAATAGTCTAAAAATACGTATACCAGCACTTATATTTTAAAAATTATATGTAATTAAAATGCTTGCATAAAATTCGTAGTTTATCCAGCTGGAGGACACAAGAGAATATTTTTTGCAGACGGTTTTCAACTCTGTCAACGTTAAAATTAATTTAAACTTGCTCATGTTAATGTTGTTGTTGTTGGTTTGTTTTTCAACTCATTGTCAGTCACGCCAAAAAATATACACAAGTGTTTGCAAACTAAATTAATTGTCACCTACATTTGCATGCAGTGTGAAGTTTGAAATTTATTTTAGCGAAATTTTATAGATATCTTTAAAGCGACCATTTCAAATTGACTTTTGTTCAGCCTCCGACTTATATATAAAATTCAAATTGTTTTTCCACTTGAATTATTTGCCGCACCCTTTTACACAGCGCTTGACAGTGCTTGCCTAATTAGCGCACATTCTTTTATTTTGATAATATCCGGAGAAAGTTGCTTCTATTAATTCACAAATCACTCACAATGCCTCGGCAATTAATGAGGATTCAGCCAGCTGCGTTAAAGCTTTTCGTTCTGCCGCTATTTCCGTTTCCCGAAGCTTTTGAGTTTAATTGCGATGCAGGACATTTTGAATAATTTTCATTTCTAATTCATACAAAGTGAGCGACTGTCAGATGCCCTTTCGATATGGCTCGGCCTTCACAAAAAGTAACCGGAAATCAGAAAATAAAGGATAATCGTAAATACCGCTAAAAAGATATTTGTGGTATGGTCACAAATGGGTATGGAGTAACTCCTAGTCAGGCACTCCCGAGTAGTGCATTCTTATGTTTCCAAGTTTCACATTGCCAAATCAAACTTCTTGCTATTTAAATATGTGGGATTCACAAAATCAGAGAACGCAAGATGTAAGAAAAATAATAAAGGCTTTTATTTCTTTTAATTAAGTCAGCAAAATTTCATACCGGGAAGAAATAATAAAGGGCCAAATATAATTTGATTTCATTAAGTGCAAATAATGTGTACAGTCATATTCTCCTTTATTAAAAATATAAGGTATATATAACCATATTTAAGTGGTAATCTGATGATGTGAATCGTAAATGGCACAGCTCCCTTAAGATACATAAATGTGGCACTACACAAAACAAACACAAGCGCAGAATGCTCTTAAAGGGCGGAGGAGAGTGCTGCGAATCGTGCTTCTGCACAACAAAAAAGTTGCCTAAAACACACGAAACAAGAAAAAACAGCTCTGTTAGACACGTCAAAGACCGGATACCCTCGCTGAATGGAGTCCATCTGCTCTGGCGTACTATTAATTCTAATGTAAACTTACTATAAATTTATCCATTGCTTTCATACTCAAATTCCTTATTCTTTGTTACTTTTTATAGAAAAAAAAAAAAAAAGAAACGAGTTTTACTAATATACCAAAAGACCATTTTACATAGATAGGGATACGTTTGATACAAAATTGACATACATATACTCGTTATAGGGTCGGAGGTGTTTTGTTTTACTGCCTTTCACATTTTCTGCAAAAAATACAACAATCTCTACTAGGGTATAAAAATGAGAAGAGTGTGCAACACGCAACGCTTACAATTGCTATTTTTATTTGCATAAATGTGTTTTTTATGTAGGCAAACACAAATTTTTGTATTTGGTGCTTTTTTTTGTCTTTGTTCAACATGTGTCGCTCGTGGTGTCCCCAAAGAGTTGCTGGGCTACTCTTATCTGCCATTCCATAATTTTCTGTTGCATTTCATGTTGGTTTGTAACGAGTCCAATAGGCATCTTAAGTTTGATATATTTTTGTGAGACATATATTAAATTTCAAACAGAAAATATTTGAAATTAGAAAATTAGTTCAACATTCCACAAGATGCGCAAAAATCTTGTGCTTGCTTGTAACTAATAGTAACATTTTCCAAACTAATTTAATATATCCTTGATTATAAAATAAAAAAGCCAAGTAAGATAAAAATCACACTGGATTTACCTGCACTCTCTTTTATTGTTAAAGTCCTGTAATAAATTTAGTTCACTATATTTAGATGAATAATAATTGTTGTAAGCAAGAAATTAAAAAGTTTCTATTAAATAATAATTTACCAAAGGAAATATGTTCTGGTTTTAATACGAGTTTCGTAATATGACTTAAAATAATAAATCAAATGTTTTCTTTAAAAGATCTTACTTCAGATTAATTTTTTTTTAATTTAAGAATAATAAATATGAATTAGTTTATGCATGGAAAATTGGTATTGTCAATATGGAAAATTGGTATTCCTAAGCTGCATTATCTGTGATAACAGTTATCACTATTTGGTAACTAAGCGCATTGTGCCGAAGGACTTTAGTAGCTCTGCATTCTGCGACAAAACAGTAGAGCGTAACTGGAAATATAACACAATGTGACAATATAATACAAAGTGACAACATGAAGGAGCTGCAATATAAACGTGAGCGGACAATATTATTTGTCAGCTAGAGAATTTAATAAAAGCAAACTCACAATTGTCAATCGATCTCAAAACGATTATTGATGGAAAGTGAGAGCCTTTGACGGATGGCAAGACTCATTGGCAAAACCACAAATCGTTGGCTACTCTAAAAGCCAACAAATTGTATCTCAACAGGTACTTGTATCGATCTGGAATTATTGGAAAACACCATAAAAGGCTTTGCATACTCAAATGTTAGTTATAGAAAGATTCACACCTACTGATGATTAAAATAAGTATGGTATTTATTAATGGTATTTATCATCGATTGAATAGTGGTGCGGACAAAACATACCACTCTCTACAAGTAGATATAAATATTTCCCCTATTTTTTTTTTTGGTTATCTTTTTGTTTCTCTGTATTTGTGTTTCTCTATTCAGCTCTCACTACTTACGTGTTTAAGTTTTCATGAACGCATGAAAGACTTTGCGAAACTGCAAAATCGTTGCATAGTTTGAGGCGAACATTAAGGTCAAATCCCTTTAGTTTGCGAGAGAACAACTTCTATTTGCACAACGCTTTGAAATGTAATGCGAATGGTTGCGACAAATTGCTGGGGATTCTGAGCCACTCACAGCCACGCACAGCGGGTGAGACATAAAGCAGCCCAAGTCGGAGAATGGTTTCGGCCAACATGTTGTCTGCCAACTTACTCGAACGCAAATTTCACACTAAGTACTAAACACTGGGCACTTTGCGTTGTAATAAGCTGCTGTCGCCCGAACTGGGAGGGAGGAGGGAGTTAGAGCAGTTTTCAGTTGTAATCTGAAACTGTTGTACCAGTTTTTGTCTGTGACTGTTTTTGCCCCTACAAGTGTGCGAGTGTGTGCGAGTGTGTGTGGTTGTGTACATTTACTGTCTGTTGGCTTTTGAGTTTGGGTTTCAGAAAGCATAGCACATGTGTTAAGTGGCCCATACGGTTTAAGGCTAATACTGCTGCTTGAAACTGAACATTGAAAGCCCATATGACGAATTTACCTATAATTTAATTACGAACATCATACTGCTCATCTAATAACAGCAAAGATAACAGTTATTTGTTGTCGGGGTTTATACTAACGATTCCAAGGGGCAAGTTACAATATTTAAATACATTTTTTTTTTGTTATAATTATAAAATTAATCAGGGAATTGGGGTTGTGGACAGAGAAACCTTCTGGGCGTAATCAATCAGCGATAGTGTTTATAATGAGAAGCATTCATTGGAAAAGATATCGTTGATTTCGCTGGCCTGGATACACCCATCATATAGATATTGAAATGTTATAATTATAATGCAATTTTCTTAAGCTTATTCTTAGTAGATATGCTTTATGAAAAATCTTTAGAATAGCTTTGTTTTTATGACCCATTTTAAACTCGCAGTTACGGTTAGCCCCTAATGATAACATAACAGCAATATTTGATTATTATTAGGTATAGTTCATGCAGTGCAATCTGTCAATTGGTCAATTGTGACCCATAATAATAAGTATGGAGCAGACTATTCTTTAAGACTGGTGGTAGTATATAAAGATAGTTGTATAATATTTATTAGCCAGCATGCATTTACACTGGGGTTTCTTTGTCTAGACTGTGGACTGTAGATACTTCGTTTACTAAAGCCCTTTGCAAGTTAAGCCAACCGATTCAATATAAACATGTCGGAACGCTCCCTCGCGCAAAATCAACAATGGACATTAGCATTGGGCAAAAACTAAATAAAAGAAAATAACCTGTCATCGGATGGCAGGTCTGTGCCCTTTCCATGCATGAGAGTTTGTTACAGGGAGTTAAGTTTGTTAACCGCTGGCACAAAAGATTCTTAGTCAGTTCGGTTGCGTACTCGTATTTAAGTGTCAGGTAATAGCTCAATAAATGAAGCGTATTGTGAATAACTAGTTGTGCCATTGGCCTTAAGCGAGTTGTGGCTAAGTTTAGATACGCTTTGTCTGTGACAAAAGTTGCAGCTACGTGCCACATGAGTACTTTATGCAAATGTTATTGACATTTTGCACTCGTCACGTGTAGGGCGAAAAAAAAAAACCCTTTTACGTAAGTCCTGTCAACGTGTTGCACGCTCATTTTTCAGATGATGGCTTATACAATTTATGGCTTACATTGCTGTCAATGTACACAATTCAATTTAATATTCGCAATGAACTCACATTGGTTCCACCTCTCCCCTTTGCACACATTTGCAATCTTACTAATGAAATGTATCTTATATCAGCTCTGTGAACGTCAGTAGCTGCTTTTGGCTTAAAAGCGACTGACATCGTTATTAATTACGTATAGTGCGTATTCCTTCGCGTTCTGTCTGTGCACCTTAAAGCATTCCCCATCGATCAACATGTTAAAAAATTCATTTAATAAATTCTAACGCTCTCAGCAAAGGTGTCGATAACTTAAAGATGTAGCAGTCATATAAATAACGTTAAGTCTACTCCTGAATGTGTATTCCTTCAGATAATTTGGATTGTGCATATATTCTGGTTATCTGCCTCTTAAGAGCGTTAAGTGAATATACCATCATTTACCCTGTGTGCCATTTCATTCATCATTAGTAGGTGTTGTGAGTGCTTAGCTTAGAACTTGAATTTGTATCAAGTCCTACTTAAGAAAATCCTAGCGATTATATTTCAATTGCAGTACTCAATGGCTTAAATAAATTTCAATACTCTGATACAAAGTTAGATTAGTAGAATGGTTATTTGCAATATTTGTTCACGCTTGAGACTGGTAGCTGGCAGATAGAAACTGAAACTGAAACTGATTTTCATTAAATACGATTTAAATCCATTGGAATTGGTTGCCCATCCCACTTAATGAAAGTAAGTAATATATTCCATTTCTGAAATTAGAATGCATATTTGTTAATTATTAACAACTTATTGCACAACGAATACAATTTTTGGGAGTTTAATCTGCTTTCATGCATCTCTAAAGACATATTTAATCACTAATTACAATTTTTGAATGGATTGTGTATATATTTTATTTGTAAAATGTATGTGTGTAGGAAGAAGGAAGCATCTCTGACCCCATAAAAAATATATATTCTTGATCAGGGTCAACAGCCGAGCCGATATAATCTTGTCCGTCTGTCTCAGATACTATAAGAGCTAGAGACGTAAAATTTAGAGTTTCCTTTAGTTGATCTATAATAGCAACACAAGCAACAATTTTGAGGGCAGAATCTTTTAATTAATACATAATATGCATTTGCATATTATTCATCATATAGTCGGAAATATATTATCGTATTGATCTCATTTGTATCAACAGCCGCAAGCATTTTCTGTATGAATAAATAGGCGGAAAATAAATAAGGGAAATTTGCCAATAAAACTATAATATATTTAACAACTGGGTTCAGGGTATATCATAGTCAAGCTCACTCGACTACAGCACTCTTACTTGTTTTAAGTCAAAAACCTCAGTAAATCTACATTCTAAATAGAGTAGCTGTTAAGATGCAAATTATATATTGCACTCATTTATTGTGTTACCAAAATATTGAAAGTTTGGTTATAAATTGGTATTGCATGACCTCGGTGTTTTATATTTGCATTTTTTGTGTGTTGGTTTCTGCAGCTACAAATCGATAGGTTAATTAAGCGTGAGCATTTCTGTATTAATAGGTTTTGCCTTGTGTAGCAACGAAACGCTTTGGGGGCTAATGGTAGCCATGGGATAACTAGTCAGTTGGGTTATCAGTAGCCAGCTCCGAACACAGGCTACAGGTCAATTAGTCAAAAAGGCTGTCAGGCGAAATGTTCTCGTTTTAGTGTTGGTCCGGTGTTCTCTGTTCCGCATCATGCTGGGCAGACCGGAGCCAATCAATGTCAATAACTGCTCCCTTAAACGTGCCTTAAAGCTGTTAAATTTGACACATGTTTTCAAAATATCCACCTCGCTGACAACCCCAGACTCTTTGCAAAATGTGTGTGTTAAAGCTAAAAATATGCTTTAATATTTAGCCCAGGCAAACTCAACAAAGAAACCGAAGCAGCTGACCATTTTAGATTTTATATCACAAATTATTTTTGATATTTATCATCTAATAACCACTTGAAAAGTTAAGTAAGTGTTAAGTGATTTGCGTGCCATGCGCACAGTCGGTTTGGGAAATCGATTTCAGGTGGATTAAAAATTCAAATTCATTTATTTAATTATTGTTAAGCTTTTCTATTTGTTTTCAGCTTGTTTACACTGCTGCCAGAGTATTGCTATGTCGATTCAGTACAATATTTTCAAATATAAACTGTAGGAGTTAAATTTGTCCAGATCACGTAATCTGTAACATTTATAAAAGTTATATTCTTATTAATTTTAATATTTATTGATCTGATTAATTTAAATGAATACAATTAATCCCTTTCCAATCATGAACATTTTATTGGTTGCAGAGATAACAATCATTAATTTGAGGAACTCAAAATATTTGAAAAAAATAATCTCTCGTCTAAAACTCGTCCAATTTGCTCGAAGCTCGAATTATAGTAATCATGAAATTCACTAAGTCAGCCTGAAAAAATTTGTGTCGTCCACAAGAATATTTTGGTGGTAAGGTGTTTTCTAACAAGGCCAACGCGATTCTGTCGGCGCTTATTGCTTTGCAGTTACAAATTACGTGCCTCTAAAACGACATACAGATAGTCTAAAAACTGCTGACAAATTCTAAGCCATGCCCCCTTTAAGAGGACATCTGTGTATGGTGCAAATGAATTTCTGTTATGAGCTTAGGCACGTGTGTATTTTGCAGCGCCGTTGCATGTCTGTTGACATCCTGTGGACTCGTCATAATAATAATAAAATGCTTTTGTCACCTGCCTCCTCCCACCTGTTTGGGCGCAACGTTAGCAATAACAATTGTCTTGACTTGACACCGTCACTCAAGTAGCTCACAGTTCGGTTAACAGGTTGCCACACGTAATGCTCGCGTGCTGCGTGTTTCATGTTTAGCGCTTTTGGATGCCCTACTATAATTATGGAATATGTCAAATCTTTGCTTGGTGTCGTTTGCAAACAAATTGCTAACGAAAATCGGAAATCACAACAATTACCTTCTCAGTGTTATACTTCCCAATTTACAAAGGTATCGTAGAAATAGCTCCCAAAATACTATGTTCGATAATTCAACAATTTGCAACCGATTAAATATCACAATTTAATTTGTGTTGAATTATGTTTTTCAACTTTCGACGTTTTTGTAATTTCTTTTACTTATCTTTTTAATAAAAAAAATCAATACAAAAATGTGGCTTATATATTTACATGTTGTTAAGAAAGCTTCTCTTACTTTTGTTTTAACTCATGCTCTGATATTCAAAAATCCCCCTCAAGTGCTAATATGCTCACTCGGCAGGCAACAATGACTGTGCGCATATGTTAAGCTCTCGTGTGTGTGTGAGTGTATGTGTGTGTGTGTGTGTGTGTGTTTGTCGCGGGATCCACAGACACTGTGTGAAATCCTTCACTTGAAACGACACAAAAACAAAAAATGCATGCAGCCATCGCACTGAAAGTTGTGAATAATTTAAAACATTTTCTAATCTCCACTTGGCTCCCTTTTTTCACAATAAATGTATATCAGTAAGTTAACAATTCCAATTTTAGAACATTCGGATATGCATTTCAGTTGTGACTTCAAATTTGATGTTAAACATATGTCAGCTGCGGGTAATCAATTTAACTCTTACCTTGACAGAGGCAATCGATCAACTGGGCTTATACAATTTCAATTACCAGTCTCTTGCTCAAGATTTCCCAATGGCGAGTTTTCAGTTAACATTTTGGCAAAGCCAGACATTTTTTCATTTATTTTTCTATGAGCCTTAGACTTACCTTATGATGATCTGGAAGGAGAAATAAATCGTACTTTTAGAATGAAATGTCTCAAGTGAAATAATAAGTACAAAAGATTTTATAAGTCATCTGTATAAATAATAATGAACATATATATTTATTACATTATTTTGCAAACGGATCAATATAATTATAAGAACATTATTTATCACACGATCGCATAATTTGTTGGCCTTGTTGGCCGCCACAGAAATTTAATGAAATACGTATCTATATTTATTAAAATACAATATATATTTAAGGTTTAGCAAAATAAAATTAATTGAGTGACTTATTGATTTGCTACTATCAACAACATACTATTTTTAGGCGATCGGAATGTAATCGATTAGTTTCTGAAATTTAATCTTAATTTCGTAAATATACAAAGGAAGGTTGCTCCCCTTTTGGTATAATGCACAACTAATAATTAGTTGATAAATTAAGTGATAAAATTAATAACATACAATTAATTACATAATTGGATATAAAACTGTGGTTGCTGTGGTAAGCGCAATTAATTGGAATACGAATTTACTAAGTGGACACAGTTTAAATCAGGGGAATATGCAAAAATTGTTTTATGAAAAGTTCTTTAGTGTTACTTTTGAAAGGCCAGTTTTTGCATTGAACGGTGTTTTCTAAACCCTTCACTAAAAATCATCCAATTAGCAATGGTATATGCTACACGTGTGCACAAAGCGCTTATATTCATATCCACCCACTGACTTCATTTAAAAAGCGAAGCATTTGCAATTCAGGGTCAATGTGTGGGCACTTCCGGAAAACCACATTTATGAGCTCAATAGTAACGGGTTGTTAATTAGTTGTATTTAAGAAAAGGCGGCAGCTGCCTGTCGATCGTTAAAAGACGTCAACGCATCCGCCCCTAAAGCAATGCAATACAAAATGCTTTCTGTGCAAACTTATCGCTCAAAGTTTATTTTTACTTTTTATAGAATGTGGCACTAATGGCGTAATGGAGATTGTGTTGGTTAGAAACCCATAAAATATGCAGTGACAGGCATTGCTTCTCGGAAGTGCAACTTAAACCCCATATTAGATACAGGAGCAAGTTGCAAACATCAAAGCATATAATAAATTTGTGTTAAGTGTTGCAGTATGCAAAAAAAAATTGTTAAAAATAAATCTTTTCAATTTTAAACTAAAATGTTAATTTCCCACACACAGCCGCAAAATGAAATGTTCACAATCGTTTCACTTAGAGTTTTAGAAAGTTTAATCAACTGGCCATTAACACTGACATACATGATTCATTTAACTGGCCAGTCACTGCCAAACAGTTATTGTTATTATGAATAATAATTTTGTCTTTAAAGCTAAAATGGCATCAATTTTTATTTGCCAAGAACAATAAAGGCGAGCATGCAGATGGGTAAGTGAAACACAATGCAACACACGAATTGCATTTCTACAATACTCGTCATCATCGACTGTCAGGCACTCAATTACATGGCCAAAATTGGATTGTCGCACTTGCTTAAGGCCAAAGCCGACGGCAACTTCGATTTGCCTTTCAATTGCGGCACGGAAATGGTGCCACCATCAAAATTTGTCGCTTGTTTTGGGCTTACATCGACTGCAATATAAATGCATTAGGAGACCGCAGCAGACTCAATTCAATTGTGAAGTGCAGTGAACAGACAACTAACCACATGCAGATGCACGAAGCACAAACACAGATTTGAAAAAAAAATGTAAAACAATGGGCAGTTCGATGAAAATCATTTAATTATTGTTTAGTTGCTGTTGTAATTAATTCTAGCGTTTTATTACTATGCATTGACGACTCATGTGCCTCACACTCAAGGCATATCAATTATTTACTGAGTATCCTATTCGCAAGGCGCAAAAGGGCACTTCGATTGTGACGATAATGAGACAAAACAAATGCTTTGGTATCGTGACTAACTTCTGGGAATTTCTATAGGTCAAATGGGCCCGCAGAGTAATTACAATCAAAGGTCGGATATCTTACGTACCAAAACAATTTTGAAATGACGCTTTGTAATTACGTTATGTGATGTGATAGGTGTATTATATACGCCTCTTCCTTCTGGTTCAAAATAACAATCATTGTGGTTTGCCGATGACGCCAGTTGCTTCCTATTCAATTTAATTGGCAACAACGCTCCATATCGAATTATCATGTATGGGTTTTCCAATTGCTTCTGTTGAATTGTGCGCCCACATCGAAAATAATATACATTTTTGAAATAAATTGCACCTAACATAACATGACATAAATTCAAAACGACACTTAATACGTTGTAAATGTAAATAAATAAAAGTTTTACAACATTGTGCATATGAACCATTACTCGTTTCATTTCATTCTCACTGCGGGTAAATATAATAGCTAAGAGTGCATAAAATATGTTATGCGTTTTTCACTTTTTATTTAATAGCATTTGACACATGTTTTTGCACTTGCTTTGGCTCTTTGGGGAATTATTTTGTTGTTTATGTTCTGCCAATTTTTTGATGCACATTTTGCGACATTTTTTAAGCACTTGTAAATGGTAAAGTGATTTAAGTCTTTGTGGCTCCATTAAGTGCTTCTGAAACTTTACAATTTATTTATTGTAATTAAGAGATTTACGAGCAATGCGACAAGGAAGCGAAGTTAATCCCTTTTCGAAAAAGGAAAACATATTTAATTACTTCTAAAGCACGCTATATTATATTTGGTTTTTATTTTTTTGATTATTCATTAGTGTCTTCTGCATCCTAGGGATTCATGTTATGAGTTTCCTTTAACCCAATAAAGATACGCATTCGTGCGGGAGCTGGGGTTGATGAAGGAGCTATTGGCTCACAAGGAGGAACAATAATAATAATATAGATTTTCTAATTGAAATATATATTGATGCTTTTATTCCACAAATAAGATTTGAATATGGAATCTCTTGAGCGTAAATATTATATTGGTATTACTCTGAAACCAGTATAAAGTTTTTGAGTATTTATTTCCAACATAGATACCTGAAACTTGAAATATATATTTGGAGGAATCGATTATAGATAATAATAAAAATTTAAATAATTAAATAAGATGAATCTGATATTTGGAATATACACATATATATATATATATATATATATATATATATTTATATATTTATTGATCGACTGCTAAAATTTGATCAAGAGCGATTAAGAAACACAGATGAAAATCACATATTCAGCAAGCATTTCTTCGGTAGATGTGCCCACTTTTTTCTTTATATTCTCAGGAATTAGCATATTACCTATTTTACAATTATGCAAATTACAGAGTGAGTACTAGAGGCAACTTGTCAAGACCCAATTGACTGTCTACTTATCAAGAAGTTCCCATTGTAAGTCAGAGCATTCAATTTGAGGGACCAAAAGGCATACCCTTAACTGGTATGCAAATATCTGCCAATACATATTTTGTCTGGTTTTGGAATTTGTTGGAAGATATTGAATCTGCTTTTCTATTTGTATTAAATCATGCAGTAAGCATATTGAATTGAAATCCCTCATGAGACTGTTTTAATGGTGGCGTCTTCGAAATATTGGCCGCGTTAAACTCATAATTACAAATGATAATGAAATTGATACAATTTAGATGGCAGCCCATAATCATCACAATATAAATGTGGGCGTGCCGCTAAATCCTCGTTAAGTGCTTAGTAAATGCTGCATACATTTTTTCCCAAGGTCTCTCTTTGATTTATTTAACGTCTCGTGAGACCCGTCTTTCTAAATAAAGCAAGTTTGGGAGGAGAAGGCAGTCGGTCGAGTTTGAGGTTGAGGTTGAGGCATTCCAGCTTGATTTATTCTTGGCTTCACTGGCTGTCTGGCATTCAAAAAATATATATTTCAATAAAACTGTTGCAAATGTAACATAATTTTTGGAGCGCTTGTGCAGAAAAGCAGAACGAGATAGAAAACATGTAAATTATGTGTAATTAGATGGTTTCAAATCATTGAACTCATTTATACGCTGATTAGATTCGAAGTTTAAAATTGAACATAATGAAATGTGCTTTTTATGAAAAGCAAAAGAAAAACTTTAAAATAATTTGAAATTAATTTATGTAAAGCATAAAATAGAAATGACTCTCTAAGAAAAACTAATTAATTTCGTAATTTAAGAACTATTAATATTATTACATATTATTATACATAAATGATCAAATTACATAAAAAACCACATTTCTTAAAGAATAAGTATCTTGTTTAATTACACTTTTTCTTTAAACATGCAACCAATGTTTTTCCATTAACGCTAGATTAAATCAGTTTGGGGCCATAGTTAAAACAAGGCCATAATGAGCCGCCCAATCAAGCCTAAAATGAAAACCATGCAAATATTTGCTTTCCCTAATTTCAAAAGAAAGGTTAAGTGGAAAGCGCCTTAAGACAAATACAAAATTGATATTTACCCCTTTTCTCAATGTCTAATGACGTTTTTTTCTAAGAATAACTTCTGGGCCTCTAAAAATTTGTGAGTGCAGCACGCAGCTGAATTGACCATCAAAGGCGTTCCACGAACAACTCCAAGTCACGCTCTGGACAACAATCTCCGTATACTCCCCATAAAAACGATTGGGACGAATAGTAACTTCCTCGAATAATGAGAAACTCTCGCACACTGACAGCAACCAACAACTGTAGACCGCCAGTGTATACTATTACCTGAAATCTATGGCCTCAGGTCTATTTGAAAAATTATACAGAGGTGAAATCTTAACAACCAATGTGGCCCACTGCACTAAATCTTTTAATTAGCAAATCATTGATTACGTTTTAAATTACAAATATATGTTGAGGCGATTAAAAACGGTCCAGAAATATCCTGAATGGCCTTTGACTAGAATTAACATAACAATCGCCAAACCTCAACTACATAGATAACCATAAATCACCTTCAGTGCGTGTTTGATAAATATTGCATGAAGTAAATGTAATTATTTTCTTTTAAACAAGACTTCAAAATATTGTAACGAATATCCCTCAAGGCTGTAAATTAAATTTTGCGCACTCGCAAATACTGTGAGACAAATATGAGAAGTTTGCAGAACTCACTAATTGAGTTAGTCGATTAGCTGGCAGCTGCGTGGAAATGTTTAGAAATAATTAATCTGAAATTGACGTCACTGTTTTGATAAGAAAAACTATAATATCAGCCAACTACTAGCTGCTCATTAATATGAACGAGCATCGTGTATCTAAAAATATACAACATTGTTGTAATAAGTAGCAATTGGGGCGGATTCCGGGGGGGGTACATTAAGAACCATAATGAGCAGCATTTGAGTGGGTCTCGCATAAAACACCTAATAAACTTGCCTTATCTGGTCTTTACACTCACATAACTTTTTTATTCCGAATTAGATAAAGCTGCGATTACATACAATTATGTAGATACAGTAGTGTGAATATTGTATTCGATGGTCTGTCTCATAACGCGTAGCTTTATCTATTAATTGTCTTGTTTTGTTTTTTTTTGGACTGGTTGTTTTATGCAATTCAGCACGTGATAAAGTGAATATGGAAATGAATAAAAATTTGAAAATATGTCCTTAATAGAACTTAACAAGCTATGATTGCTAGTAATATTATATGATCTAATGCAGGGCGTACACGGGGCAATAGGGGGCAGTAGCCATACCATGTTGGTAATCGGAATAAGAAAATCAGGTATGCAGCACAAGAAGAAACTTTGAGGTTCTAACGCAGCAAACCATAATATTTGTGAACTTTACTGTCGAGCGAGACCGACTGTGGAATACCCTGTTAACAGTATAATACCAGCTGATAAATGGTATGGTTGAAAGATGTGGCGAGATTGGATATTCAATTTGGTGTCTCTAGCTCTAAAATTGCGTGTGAAGAAAGGCCAATGATTTTTTTTAAATCAATATTTAACCCTTTAAAGACTGATGACTCTATGCAGGAGTGGGCGTGGCATAGATTTTTCTATCCATACATGAAGCAAAACTAAAACATGCTTTGTTGGGTTTAGCGATATTGGTAAAAAAAAAAATGGCTTTCTTGTCTTATGAATCAAAAAGGTTTTAATGTGTATTTTCAGCATTAATGTGAATTTTATAAAACACAAATATTTAAACGGTGAACAATCTGTGGATGGCCAATTGATTCATATTGGTTAATAAAAACAGAATTTGTAGAGAAAATATCGTTTATGTAAGATTGCAATTTATAAATGATTTGCGAATGCAAATTTCAATTATTTAACTTTTTTATTACAGTAACTTTTTTATCATAAAACAGTCCAAGTCTTAATATCTCTGAGTTATAAAAAGTCGCATATTAATGTGCTTGTTACCAGGCTTTGGCAGTACTCCACTGATTGTAACTTTCCATACCAAACACACCCATACACACACACACACACACACACGCACACCCATACCACACATACGTTTAAATCCATGTATCTGAGTCCAATGTTTATTTGTTTTGCATATCGCAGGGAAATAAAACTGAATATTGGAATTTGCGTGATTTTAATTTGCCATGCCATGCAAAAATATTTATACAAATATAGAATGTATATAAACTTCAATACCTTTTGAAAAGAGTTGGGATTTTTACTGTTAACGTACTGTGTTGCAACATGCTTTAGTACAAATGTGTAAAAAGATTGTCAATTTCATTGGTATTTACTTTCAATAAACTGAGGCAGCAATGTTTAATGATATTATTGTTATTGTTATTCATAAATTTTTTTATTGATTACAAATCCAGCAGAAGATATATAGCAAATATCCTCATGTTGCACCCACTCTTGCTCTTACTGTGGGACTGTGATGAATGATTGTAGTGTTTGGCTAGCGTTGACCCAGCAAACAGCAAGTATCAATTCCATTCACCTTGTGACGAGTATCGACAATGTGAGTATGTATGAGTATGAGTATGAGTATGAGTATGAGTAGCCACGCCTACGCATAACTGTCAGGTTAAAAGTGTTGCATGAGGATAGCGAAGCCGTTCTCACCGTGACCCCAAAAAGCCACAGCTCGAATGTGGCATGTGTGGTTGAAACAACGATGAGGCGATTGGCATATGACGACATTTGAGCTGCGTTAACCCGACCTGACCTGCTGCTGTTGTGGTTCATATTAAAATGTAGCATTGCGTCTGATTGATTTACGAGGGTGTGCACTCAGGATATAACAGCCATAGCCAACCTGTTGAGCCCAGCAGCACATCCCGGGCAGTCAAGCGCTTCTCAATTGTCGTGTTGCACAAACACATTGTCCACTGCAGTAACTATTTTGGTTGCTGCTGTTTTCTGGGATGCGCGTACAGGCAACTCAGCCATGCTTAGTTGATTTTCGCATTTTCTTTTCTGTTCTCTGGACTGTTGGCCGACTTAAACCCTTTCTAAAATTGTGCCCACTGAATACGCTTAAAGGGATTTTCTTTGAACATTTTTAAAGTCGAAAATCTGTTTAAAAACTAAAGAGTTTTTCGAAAAATACAATCAGGATATAGTAGATCGGTGTATAATATATATATTATAGAGGGACGTAGAAGGCGACCGTACTCGCCTAGCGACAAAATTATCACACCCTTTGCAAGGATACATAATCAGGTAACAAAGGAAGGTTCTACAGCCCGTAGCCAGTTTGGCCGCATTGTTTCGACTGTTCTCATTCTGTGCGCTAATGAGCCGTCTAAGTACATAAATATTAAATGCCAACACTACACTACAAAACTGGCACACCTAAGTTGAGACCAGCTGCAAATTTATGACCCGTGCACAACATTTGAATTTTTTAAGCGCTCTTGACTTAATTACTTGGCAGAAATGTGAGGAAGTCAAATGCCGTTGTCGGGCCGAAAGGGCGCTCTCTGATAGGCTTTTGCTTGTCCTGCAACATGGCGGACGTGGGACGGGGCACTGTTGGCGTTAAATGAAACAGACTTCAGGTAAATGCTTTCAGGGAGCCTGAGCACAAAAGTTTTCCTGCCGCATAAAATGCAAATTCATTAGCTAATTAATTGGCCGTCTCATCAACACTTGGTGTGACGCAAAATTATAAAGGCATAATTTATATTTGTAAATAAATCTTGAGCTAAAAGAAAGTATGAGTGCCCGACTAGCATATACCCTGGCGACACAAATATCAAATTTACACACTAAACTACGTTTATTCCCCTGAAAAATAAAGTTTGAATTAACTTCAATGTTTATTGTCCGAATTTCAGTAAATTATACAACATGTAAATCAAATCATGTTTCTAAAAATTAATGGTTTTCAATATAAAAGGGAGGAGGGATGGAGGTATGCGTATACTTATTAAATTTTTGAATTCGGACGGACAAAATGACATTGCTTTATTGACTCAGTTGCTGATGCTAATTAAGAACACATATTCTTTATATGGGCTCGAAAATGCTTCCTTCATTATGCAATACACATTGATTTGAACAAGTTAATGGTACCCTTTACCCCAAGGATACAATTAGCAAAGATTATATAAATTACGGGGAAGCGCATTAACCCAATAACCCGTTCAAATTAATTTTGTCAGCTTTTAGCATTCATTCATTACAATTATTGAAAGTGGAATTCGCCATCGTTTTTTGATATTTAAGCGTGATAGCAAATTAAATAAATTAAATCTCGAACTTCTAATAAATTAAGATGCAAGAAAGAGAAGAACTGCAAATTTGCCTCTTATATATATTAAATTAGTAAATTATTAATATTGTTGTTAAAGATAATGAATATGAAATAATTAATTATTATTTATTAATTAATTGAAACAATTTAATTTATCAAAATGTATAAAGGAAAATATAGTAATAACTTTCAAAATCTATAAAAAAAATATTGAGGTTTTGATTAGCCAATACTGAGAATAAGAGGGTAAGATACAGTTCACACACATAAATAAATGAAATGGTTGCTTGAATGGATATCAGGATTATATAATTACTCTACTTAAACTCTATGAAATTGGTTATCTTTTTCAAGTTTTCCAATTGGAAATTGGAAAGTATGAAGTAAAATTGACTTCTTTAAATTCTTCGTAGTTTGCTGCTATTATTGCATTCCGCGAATAGCTATCCGCATTAGATGAGGTCAGAAACGGCCATAATAGCAAGCAGCCATCAATTTCAGTTAGGTGCTGTATATGCAACCACAATGTGCTGGCTGAGTTTTCGGATATTAGACATACGCAGCCAACACATGTCTGTCGTAATGTGCTTAGTTTCTGGACCCGATTGGGTCGTGACGTTGTTTTGAATGCAAGCGATAAAACTTAATTGCCCCGCGTGACACGCCATGGGAAATGGGAAATGGGAAATGGGAAATGGTAAATGGGAACTACTCAACAGGCAGGCATGCTTGACAGGCAGTCTGACTTGGCAGGATGGAATTCGATGTGCGTTGTTGACAGCTCATCAAACTGATTTAATGACCACACTGGTGCAGGTTAACAAGCCAAGTTCAATTGGCTAGCAGCATCAAGTGACAGCGCGTAGCTGTGATTAAATGGCTAAGTAATTAGTCGAAGATTATAATCTCGGCACAGGCTGCCACGTGCCACAGCGTTCACTGATAACAGTTGGCTACCAATCACGAAATCAAATCCACTTCACGACATCTTTTTTATCGCCCCAATGACAGCTTTTACCAGCTCCCAAACAATTTTGTCACACTTATTCAGAACACATACAAAATAAGCCACGCAACAAAGAAATTGAGCGGCAAAAATATCAGAGGATGAAAATTACATGGCTCTTTGCTGATTATGGTTAGTTTTCCAGCAACAGTGAAGGCGTGTCTAAGGCGGTCTAAGCCAATTTGCGTTCTATTGTGCAGTTAATAAATAGTAAAGCTGCTCAACTGTTGGCGTATTTTAAGGACTCGACCGTGATTAAGTATTATAAGGCGGCGTCTGCGTTCTGAAAACTGAATGATGTATCTGTCCACGAGTCTGACGAGTCAGTCAGTCTCGCAGATTAATGTGCGTCTCTTGAATACCCTGTATATGCAGACAGCCTAAAAACACAAAAGAAATTTAATTTGCAAATTCTTTCAAATTTATTGTTCTGCGTTCGAGATCAAATATCTAATTTAAATTTTTTTGAAAAGATTGAAAGTAAAGTGCTTCACAGAATGTCACAAATATGATAAAACGTTCCTTTGTGCATTTTTAGCATCTGGGTTTTCATAAATACGATGTGTTCTTATTACTTTTACTTTTACTTTAACTTTTACTTATTATTCCCTCCCAGAGGGACTTAATGTCTTAATATAAAAAAAATATCATAATTATCATTAACGGCTGACAGTTTCAACCGATTCATTATATTGCTGCCTTACCTGAAAATCATTAAATGTTAATTAAATTAACTACATTATCTTTCAAAATATTTATTAATCACTTTTGCTATCTATTGTGGTCTTGGCTCAAAACTAACACAATGAGAAGTGTGCTTAGTCCTTTAAAATCCATTCCATTGTTATGTCTGCCTCTCAAACTCTATATTTGCACACAACCTGCGCTTAATGCCAAAAACAATGATGGTCTTGTGCCCATTTAATTAATAAGAGATCATAATCCAATCTAATGCCATTAATTACGTTTTGTAAGAAAATGTACATTGCTAAGCTGATTTTATACAATATGCACATTCTGTCAACTTAAATAGTTCAGTTTAATTAATGGCCTAACATCTCATGTGTCGTCTCGGAATCAACACGTGCTCCCTGGCTCAGAATTTATGACACGTCAGTAGCAGCCGGAGATCCTGCGACTTCTGCGACTCCTTATTAGCTTCTGTCTTTTTGTATCTGTCGCCGGTTTTCACCCTTTCGCCGCCGCCATCAACCAGCCTGTCCTCATACAAACATATTCCTTGCAACTTATAGCAGTATGCAAATATATATATATATATATATATATGTGTTAATATCGCAGCTCATATTTCAACTTAGCTCGGGCTGACATCTATCCAAAGTAAAGTGCCACCTGTTGATTGTTTGTTTTACCTGTGTAGCCTGTGCATATTTGAATGCTCGAATTTATAAACATAATATATAATATTTTGAGCAGCTTGGCTGTCAGTGAGTTAGTGAGCGTTGAGCTGGGTAGCTTGTGTATTCTTCACGAGTTAATCTCAAATGTGCTTACATACATGAATATTCTCATACATATGAGCATATTTGCATAGAAGTTTTTATTTTATTTGTATATGGTTTTATCCAATTAGTTTTGTCTGCAAGTTTATGTAATTCTCCGCTTGTTTTAATTAAACTATAGAAATACAAATTCTTGTTTATACTAGTCCTTGAATATCCTTACTGTATTTATACATTTCTTATGCTGTTCTTCTTCTTGCCTTGTCCTTTTTCTGTCAGTTTAATTTGGTGGAAAATTGCAATAGTCAAGCTAATTAAGCTTTAGGTAAGATAAATTATTTGGCCGCCAGGTGGCGCTGTCAATTGACCACCATTCCAGAGTTCAAATGTGACTAAGCAAGGAGGCACTTGGGTTGGGCAGATGTTTGCTCTTATTATTGTGTCTTAAACGTCTTGACTGTATATTTTTTTTTTTTTTTTTTTTGTTTGCCCCAAATTTGTGGCTTTGACATTCGCCTGAAGCCAAGGAAAATCATTTGCCGTCGGCTTCTTTGTCGCCTCGTCGATTTGCTTATATTGTCTGGCATTTTGTGATTCGCACTTAAATATTGATTGTGTTCTCTGAGGCCACTTCTGTTTCTACTTTTATTATTAATTTTTTTTCTTTGCCGACGCCAGATCAATATTACACACTTGACGCATACGCACAATGCGCCGCTGGCGCATATTTAACAATTTGCGAGCAAATCAATTTAAACTTTTTGACATGGCCATAATATATGCAAAATTACGTGATAATTGCTGGCAAATGTGTCTGTAAAGTCCCAAAGGCCTTTACTCAATATTAGGCTTATGCGCAGATTGTTTTTGGATTTTTCAAAATCCACTGAATAAGTAAAACAGTCTGGTTTGTCTGACTGACTGACTGACTGACTGGTACCCAATGCAACAAAGGTTTTCAATTGAGGACACAAATTTGATTCAGTGGTGACCATTGATCATATTGTAAATTTATGCATTACTTTGTTTCACAAATTATTTACAGTAATTCTAAGCACGGAAATGTTTGGCCGGATGCAACCAGACATCGCGTAACAAATGACAGGATACGGGTACTCGCATAATAACCAGGTATGCAAATTAATTTGTCATAGGTGGCTGCAAAATAGAACATAACTCAAAATGTAAATGCTCACCAGAGGTTATATCCTAAATAATGCAATGATTAAAAATTGTACATTTTACCATTATCTTGTCTTTTAATAGTTGGTTACTTTAAGTCAATATTCTTACGCCCCAAATGAAATATATTAATCATATTTATATAAGGACTCTGACACGAATGCATTTAAGGGAATAACTGTTAATTTCGCATACTTAATGACAAATGCACTTTATTAACAATACACTTAAACAAACGTCCGATGTGCAAAGAACTACAGTGCCAATTGCCATTGAATTTCCTCAATATGAAGACAGGCTGTGATACCAAATCTATCACAACTTAAAAACTATTAAATATATACAACATTTTAAATTTCTATTCCAAAATATAACACAGATATCTCGTGAGCTTATTTGAGGTATTCTTTCAAAAACAATAGCCATGAACAACAATTCAAATTTGCCACTTCGACTAGCAGGTTGTGAACATGTTGTGTAATCTATTGGCCAACCATTTTTTTTCTAGAATGCCGACAATAAAAAAGGCAACTTTTTTCCAATTGTCAGCCTTAGAATTTAATGCAATTCATAGTGGACAACATATGTATATATCCAATTAATTGGAAGACAACTCAAATTAGTATTTACAATTGCCCACAAAGATATGCAATTATTTTTTAAGCGTGGTTTCAACTACTAAAAAAATAATCAGTGACTTCCATTCCATTATCAATAACTATGTGCAGTAATCTTTCTTGGAATAGTTCCAGGACTTAGAAAGTAGAGGATAATGGCATACAATTGTTTATATAATATATATGCGCTCATAAGTATGCAATTATTTCTTAAGTTGGGCTTATTCAGTAGATAAATAGTCTGTGTAGCTAGTTGGAACTAGGGATAGTAAACATTCTTGGAATTTGTACAGATCTCATCAAGAAGATGCTTTTTGCCAATCAAATGCTCATTTTTCTTCGTAAAAAGACCACAAATATCAACTGACAACCTGCTGCAAAGCACAAATAATAATCAGATAGTGGGAGTCTAAATGCGATTGCAAATGTGTGTGCGTGTGGGTGTTTTAAGGAACATATTCCTTTTGGTTTGTATTCTCATTTTGCCATGCAGCTGTTTCTGTTTTTTTTTATTAGCCCCCGCAACTACATCAGGCAGTGGGGCGCAAAGATGGTGACACGCCCACATTGTGTTCTTATCGAGTGACACAAATCTGGTTTCAAGTGTTTGCCGTGTCTTGGCATAGATATTGCGATCATAAAAGGAAGTAATTTGTTTTTTTTAATAATAATTTGCAGATAGAGAGACAGATAAAAAACTGCCTATGGGAATTTAAAACGTTCTCTGCCAACGTATGCATAAAATAATAAAAATTATCTTTTAAGATGTTTAGGTGCGCCGAAATCTTTAAATTATTTATTGATTAGTAACTCACTTTATCTAGTGACTTAACATCTTGCGAAATTAATTGCCTTAAGTCTCAGCACTCGTTAAACAAATCCGATAAAAGCATAATCCTGCATCAAGTTGTTAAAGTGACTCAACATTAGCCAAATATTTGAAAAGTACACAAGGACGAGTGCGATAGACTCAAGGGTTGCCGTGCGTGGACAAACAGAAAAAAATTGATTGACAATTATTGATATTTTATGAGCATGACCTAAAACACGTTAATGTGCATTTGATGTGGGCTTTTGACAGACATTATCCAATTTGGAAATGGCTTAAAAATTGTTTTGAGATTTCTTGTTTGTTATTACTTTTTGATTACTTCGAATTACAATGGAAATAGAGAAATTCTTTTAAGTTCGTTTTTCATCATGGTAAGAACTCAAAAGAACGACTGACTTTGTTTCGATTAGATTCTATAAATTACATAAACTTTAATCTGAAGTTCGAAATATTATCATGTTTTTGTTCGTTTAAAAAATACTGTATTTTTATATTTTTTATACAAACCGACCTTTCGACAAAATTATTATTCTTTTCCAAGGATTGAAAAACGAATTATGGTTCTGTTTTAAAATAATTTGAGTGTCCTAGCATCCTAATTTGAATTTTAAGATATCTAACGAAATTCTTAAATTTTAACTGTAGTTAAATAATTTTATAATATTAGAATATTAGAAATAAACACTTATTCAGAATATCTCTATTTTTTTCTCTCTCTCTCTGTCTCTATATATATCTTTCGTATTTGTTATTCACTTATTATCAAAGCCAAGAAAGCGAAATTATTTTCCGAAATTTTCGACATCTTCTGACATCAAAATTTTAGCCATGGATTGTATAATTTGAAAGTGAAAGAACTGTCTCAACCAATTGTATTGAAATACAGATAGACAAAAGAATATTAACAGAACAACACAAAAATCGAACTACGTATAAAATTTATTCGATATAAAAAAACGCAACAAAATGAGAATATATTAAACTCACGTTCTTGCTCTCTGTTGTTTCGCTGGCAACCAATGGGACAATTAAATTAAATACAAATTAGATAAACTCGCGTTAACTGTTTGCAGCGCGATACGTCGATTTTATTAACTTTTTATTCGTTATCAGCGCTGGAGTTGAAATCTGTCAGATTTGGCTTCACAAATAATTACGATGACGTGTTTTGTGTGCAAAAAACACGTTGAAAAACTCACGTAAATAGTATTTCAAAATAGTTTCCACATTCAATTCAAATAAGAGGAAAATAGGATTTGGATTCCAAAATGGATTAATTTGACTGAAGCTTAATTGACAGAGCAAATTCAAAGAGAGATCACAATTAACTGTTTTCAAAACTGTTTTCTTAAACCCCTTAGAGCAGCTGGCTGCCTGTTGGTTGGGTTGCTTGGTTCGACGCGCACGAAACGAATGCAACGCCAACGACGATGGCCACTTGTTTTATAGCGAACCGGAGCCGAACGCACGCAAGCACGCACGCCGACTCTTTCAACTTCAGCTGATGGGCTCCTGTTGCGCTTTCAATGAAAGCTTCGCAACTGGCTGTTTTGGTTCCTGTCTCGACTGAACAAAAAGCTCCTGTCGGCGCCCACGCAGCATACAGCAGCGGCCGCTTTGACGTCACCCAGGCGAAGTAGCGTTGATTTAAAGCTGTGCTAGTCGCCTGCCATTCGCTGGCATTTGCTTCAGCCAGTAAATGTTGTTGTTGGAATTGTTGTTACTTCTGGTCTACCCACACACTAAAATACACACACACACACACACACAGTCACTTGTGGTAGGCGGCGCTTAGAAATTTTGGCACCTTTTGGCTTTGCAGCTAATAAGATAGGTAAAACTATTGCAGGCGGCGCTTATTCTGCCACAAAAACCGGTGGCAGTTTTTCTCTCAACATTCTTTTATTTAATCCCACGCTAATGTTGCGTTTATGTCCTTTCAAATGTTCCCTATGTTAAAATCCCATTCAGTAAAAGCCGTCTCGAATTTCATTTTGCAGCTGTATTTACATATCACATTTGACGCTTGGCTTAATCACTTAAAATGAAAGATTATCTTTTTTGTAATTCAAAACTAATAATCATTAGGCTCATTATTAGGCATTCGAATTTTGGAATGAGAGAGTGCAAAGAGTACAATATGTTTAATTGATTTGAATGTAAATTCAGATAATATTTCAATCAAGAATATCTTAAAAACATGTTTTGATTAATCGATTTAGAAGGCATTTTTTTAGACGTTTTACTTCTACTTTAGAATTTAATACTATTTAAGCAGATTTTTATAATTTGAGAGAAGGCGCTGAAGTCGCTCCCATTGCAATGTCAGCCCAAGGCAATTAGAGAAAAGCCTTCTTGATTTGGTTACAAATTGCTCAAATTTAAAGAAAATTCAGATATGTTTAGCTATTTTCAAAATATCTGAAAGGTCTTGTTCTATAATTTCTGTCAAATTTAGTTAAGAATTGCCTTCTTTAAAGATGGCGAATGAAAACAATTACTATTTACTTAGAAGTTATAAAATGTTTTGCGTTATATATATGAAAAGTTGGACAGCAGTCTTCTCTTCTTCTCATAGAACAAATCAATTTGCACGTCAATCCATAATGCAACAAAAAAATGTATTTGACATTGTGTCAACTATTTGATTAAATAAAATACATGTTTAATTAATTTAATTTCATAGAGCTACAAGTCAAAACTAGCGCGCTGACCACTTTTATATAATACCGTTTTAAGCAATTCAAATCCTAAGTAATAAGTATGTCTTGTATTTAAAGTATTTTTGCTTTGAGTAATAAACATTTATTATTTAACAAAATGTTCATATTTTGCGTACATGAGCCGTAATCGGTTCGTGCAAAACCTTCTGCTGACACCAATCAAAAGCTCGCGATGCTTTTCTGGTATGGTTATGCGGTTGGATAAAATACACTTGTGGCTGAAATTAACTGTCCGCTTCTAGCATTAAGCAACTCAAGCCTGTTATTAACTTAATTGCATATTTTATTTATTTTTTTACTTATATTATTAGGGATTCGAAGAGTTTAAATTTTAAAAGTCTATTGAAATTAATTTAAATTATTATTTAAACTAATTGCATTGGAAAAATCTAAAAAAAAAACTAACTTAGAAAATTATGTTTACATTATTATATTTAATTAATAAAAAGAAATACCTCACTTGAAGTTTTATGATGTACACAAATAAATAAAGAATTTAATATGTCTTGGACTTAAAAATGTAAAGTGGTACAATATTTATTTATTGAGAAACTCCAAAAATAAACCATTAATGCCAAAAAAAAAATGTTTATGACTAGAGATTTGTAATATACAGAAAGTAGAATATACAGAAAGTAGAATATGTTAAGATTAAGGACACACAGAGAACAATAAGAAAGAATTAGATAAATTGTTGAATTAGATTGAGTATACCAGAGATAAACACGTTCAGAGATTACCCGAACGTATTTTAAAGGTACATTTCAATTCATCTGACACAAGATTTAAAAATAACTCGAAAAGGATTTTGCAAAGTAAATACGACGGTAATATAAAAGGGACAAAGTTCTTAACATGACTGCTGGGAACACAAAAGTTAAGACAATCCAATACAGAAGAAGAAGAACCTATGTCGCAATTTATTAATGTCAATATAATGAATGTTGGAAGACTAATGAGAAAAATTACTATTAGAGTCCGATGGCAAAACGAAGATTGGGATCCAATTTAGCTCAGGCAGATTGAACTGCCCCTGAACCAAACATGAGCGGGATTCAGAAATAGGACAGACTAAGCAAACATATGGAAAGTTTGGTGGTGAAAGCGTCTTTAGTCCATTCCTGGTCACATTAACAAATGGGGACATATGGAGGTTAAATTTGGTATTAAATAGATCCTTATCTGTACAAATACGTTGCACAGCTCTGAAGTTTAAATAACCGTTTTCCCATCTTCTCTTGGCTGCATTAAACAGCCTCCTTACTTTTAGTCTGACGGCGTCCACTTTCTTCTTATCTATCGAGGATATTGATGGTTCTGAAAAGTCAACAACATTGACTGGTCCTCTGGTCCTCTGGTCCTCTTTCTATCTCTCACGCTCCCCCTTTAAAAGTGTTAGAGCGTTTATTGACAGCTCATTAGTAAACATCCGCTCAATCCTGGGTTTGCCTGACTCATCGTCGCAACTGCTCCCTACCCCAGTGACATATTATCAGCAGTCACTCACCATTACTGCCACCCTGACAGATTTCATAGCACTGGCGCACGTGTCCTCTTCACATGTTTAGAAAGGCAACCTGCATCGCAACCTGCATCGCACCCTGCGACTCTCACCTCTATTTTTGGGATGCATCAGCTTTGCTTTAGGCATGAATGTGGTCAACCTGACGAGCCAATGATCGTATATGTGCATAAGACTCTGTTGCTTATGAACAAAATTGCATTATCATAAAAAATATAGTTTTCCAATTTCGAACAGAAAATTTCGATATTTACAATAAAATCAATATCAACTCTATCTAAATAATTTATTATCAATAACAAACAGGATATTATTACTGAAATGAAGGACTGTACGATTTCAGAATCAAATTAGATACTGAACGATTACTATATTCCAATATAATTCACTTAACTAGAACTTAACTAGCTACAAACTGATATTTCGCATAGAAATAGAGAAATGGACGGAATATTGCTTTACTTTATGGGGTTTCAGATGCGACTTCTTCACTTAAAAATTGGAAAACCCTCTGCAAAAAAATAGATCGTAGAGCCAAATACACCAATAACAATCGTTTTGTGGGATTTTAAATTTATCAGATGATCAAAGTTATGCCAACGTATACTCCTTAATATCTTGAAAATTGTGGATTTTAATAATGTCGATAATAGATTTCTATCAATCTAATTAAATAAACTTGTGCCATTGGTATTCGAGATCGAAAAGACTTTAGGACATATCCAAATCGATTCGACTTTTTATTCTGAGTAAAACATGCTAGTTTCTGCCTGGTCTAAAAATCTGTTTGTCAAAAGATTTCCGTTACTTCATATATTGACACAGTTTTAATTGAAGCAAGTGTTTGAAGTATGAGATTCAAAACAATGTTAATGCCATGCTCTGAAATCGATGGTCTAAAAATTGGAGCAAAACTCAATTGTGTAATTTAGTAGTCAATATTTAATGTTTTACTCTTTATTCCATTGCTAATTAGTTCATTTTGTTGTATATTATTATGCAAATATTGCCGGATTTGTTCATTAAATAATATATCATTGTTTTGGTATTAATTTAATTAACTTCTGTTCCTTAACACACATTGCTGGTCTTTATATTCAACATTGATTCAAAACAAGTTCAACTTAACTTAAAAAAATAGTATGGACAAAAAATATATTACATGTAAATTACATTTTAATTACAAATAAATAACCGTAAATATTGTAATTATTATTATTAAATATATTATTCAAATAATGTACACTTAAACTTATGCTTAGGAGTTGAGTGCTCATTGCTCTACACTTTCCATAATACGATATTTTGCTATGCCAAATTCACAATTAAATTTTTTAGCAGCCATTTTCAGTTTATGATCAATTTTGATTTTTTTTTTCATTAATTTATTATTGCATAATATTTTCCAAAGATTTGTATTTTTTAAACATTTTGCATATATTTGTGCTTGATAATGTGTCTAAATTTGTAAATGTAATTTTAATTACTGCTGATACGTTTTCTTGTATTTAGTTGCTAAATCACTGAATTTCTCTTCGTTTTTTATTTGCGATTGCATTTGTTCGGTGTTTTTTTTTTTTTTTTTTTTTCCTATAAGCAGAAAATTACAAAATGTTAGTGGTTTAATTTATACTGAGAATAAAGACAAGTAAAGAACAACGCCAGCCTGTGCTATTTAGAAGTATATTAGTTGATGTTCTCAGTTGTCAGTTACTTAAATGCTATGCCTAAATATATAAAAAATGTGATATTCGATCATTTACGCTACACAAAATTCGCCAATTACTAAAATATTGTATAAGTCATATTGTGTATGTATATTTATAGTATATCGTATGTGGTATATCATTAACTATTGCTCAGTAAGTGTGTGTTTTTGCGTGTTTAGCAACAAAAATATGTGCTCGCTACAAAAACCGTTAGCTAATGCATTTCTATATAATTTCTTTTTGCTCGCTCAACACGACGATATCACAACAAAATGTACCAAGTAGAAGAATTAGTTATCGTTATCAGTTCGCACAGGATTACACCATTCACGTAAACGGAGGCGGCAACACAATCGGATCAAAGCTCTGCTGCACCATAGCAAAATTGCTGAAATTGGCCATGCGACGATAACCCCACAGATCCATGGCCTCCACGCAAACATCCTGAATTTGTTTAATCTATAATAGAAATATAGACAATTAAAGCATAACGATATTTAGGTTTGCTGCGCACACACTCACCTCTTCTGCCTTGAGATCCTGCTTCCAGTGGAATGGGGCCGATCTGGAATCACGATATGTGGAACTAACGCCACCTTTGTTCTCCTTTGTATGTGTATCCAAGAAGTCCTCAACAGCAGGATCAAAGGGCAAGCCGTAAAACTGCAAAATGTCCTGGGTCATATCATAGGGATTCAGTGACAAATCCTCATAGCGCAAAGTTCTATCAAAAAATAAAAAACAAACAAAGTAATTAAGAATCTATTTATTTTAAGGTGCTTTACAGTTTGATTTTGGGAAAACGGAAAGAGTTTAATATATAAAATATACAATTATCCATTTTTAATGAGTACAGACTACAAAAAAAAAAAAAAACTCACCTAAAACGCGTTGGAAACGTCTTGAGCAGCTTCTCAGCTGTCTTGTAGTCATCAACCAGATCCTGGCAGACCAGAGCTGGTTCCTCGCAGTCCTCATTCCCGCCGCACCAGATGCGATGGCGACGCGATTGCATTGTGCCCCGCGGATCCCTCACTAGGAGCACAATACGCACATTGGATGTACTGAAACAAACAATAAAGATACAAAAGTGTTATCAACTTAATTAGCACAAGTATCTACAATAAACACAATAATAGTTGTGCACGAAGCGTGAAGCTCGCTGTGCCATATCACATATAACAGCTAAGGTCACTTTAAAATGGCATTCAATTAAGTTAAATATACAATTGAATTATTATAATTGGCATTTTATAGTAGCTGCTACGTTTTTAAATTGATAATTGTATCTCAGATAATTTTAATAAATACTATTCTCCCACATAATGAATCAAATTAAAAACATTCTGTTCAAGCTAATAATCTAGTGACGACGGCATATTCAATAAACAAAAATAGTAATATTGATTGTTTTGCGTTTCGTAGATAATAAACTATCAATATAATTAAGCAAACATGCATTTGTACATGTTGTATCTAAGTGAATATTCCATAAATGTTGCTCTGCAGTACTACTCTTTATATACATAAATATAACATGCAAATGCTATCAAATTCGTCCCACCCGCCCAATTATCGGGCCCATTTATATTGTCAATGCCCATGTGTATCATTACCACAATCGCCACCATTATCATCAATATAATCGTCAGCAACCAATCAACCACAGCAAAGCAAACTGCAACTGACATAATTAGCCAGTCTCGAGCAACAGTCACAATAATAATGATTTTGTGGTTTTGGCAAACACAGTCAACCATTAAACAAACAAACTAGATACTAATTTATTTTCTATGTAAAAACACATAACTATAAAGATATCATACTTTTCCAAGCAAATAATTAGCATCACGAAATATGCTAATTAATTGACTTAAGTCGTATAAGCAAAAGATATTTTCTTTGGTAAAGTAACAAAAATGCCTTCAGGTAATATGTTTAAATGAAAAAACCATATAAAAAGTACACAATTTTTACAAGTCTTAATTTTTTTTTTAAATTTTGTCTTACTTTTCCGATTCCAAAACAATATTTCATCGGGGAATACCTAGATTATAGTGTGTCTTAGATACTGATGTGCTGATAGATAGTATTTGTAGTATTAAATACCATAATATTTTAAACAATAATCAGAATAATAAAATTAACTATATATACTATTGCATATTCACAATTGGAATGTTCGACAATCACAAGATATTTTTAATTCATAATAATGATATCGCAAAACACATTTCCCTTTGCGAACAAATCTGGAAAAATTAATGCTCCATTGGCAACATTTACATCTCCACAAAGGCCACAAATTGCCAGAATTTGAGCAAACGTCATTCTTCTGAAAACACAATTCCATTTCGACGGAATTCGTCTCCAAATTGTTTGCACTCTAATATCGAAGATAGACTTCTCAAAAAATGTTTGTCATTCCGTTTGCACGCAACTTCTATGTGACACCCTTGACGCTAGAGACAAAGTGTTAAGATTGGGGTCCTTCTTTCACGGGGGGGTTGGTAAATCGATTTGTACGTCCATAAAAATCGGAAAAGCATTTGTCATCCTCAGTTTTTTTTGCGCTAGAGTCACTAAATTTGGAAGATATATTGCTTTCTAGCTGCTCCAAAGCTGTAATAAAAAACAAATCCCAAAATTCTTTAATTGCACTACTTTTAGCAGTAAAATGGCAACTCACTTCAGTCATTGAGAATTTATTATTATTATACACAGATAAGCTGTGTGCTACATTATTTAGATACAACTACATACTACCTATAATAAAGCGGCTATTTAGAGAGATATTTTTATTTTGAAGAAGATTAAACGACTTTACTGCACACGCCAAAAAAAGATACGCTTCCGGAATTCGACATCTAAACTTTATTATAAAATTAAACAGGATTAAATACGTTTATTGACTGAAGATAAACTGCCGACAACTAAATTTGAATGGGAAGATCGAAACATTTTTATTTTTATTTTAAAACTTATACAAATATTTTAATAAATCCCACACATTTAAGATTTCACATTTGGGTTGTTTATTTCCATGAGCTGTTTTCTTTTTTAAATGTTTTTTTTTATTTTGTAGTTATGCAAAACTCAAATCGGCAATTGCTTTATATATATTTTTTTTATTTCTTAAAAATGCATAAGCAAAATTGCATAAAGTTTCTTAAGAAGAGTCAATGGCAATTCAGAAATTACATAAATTTATTGAAACAGTACTAAATAAAATTGTCAATATACATTTTGACACAGATTTTCACAAATTTTATTTGTGCAAGCCATAATCAGTCGTTTTACAGCCATGGAGCTAAGAAATTGTTGTGATGATTCACAGACCACATGGAAGTATTTTACTACCCGCAAAATATTTTTATAATCTGGTTTGCATTAGTCTTAAAATAAATTTTAAGCTTATGTCTGCTACATTTCATATGAAATTTGGTATTTACTTTTGAGAGCGGTAGTTCCATGAGGTCCGTTGTTAAGGTGGAAAATTATTGCGCTTTCACAAAATGGTCCCTTTGCAAATGGATAGCGGAAGATTTTTCAATTTAAGTACATCTTCTCCATGTCTATTCAAGAACCGACTACAATATTTACAAATTATTACATATTGTCATATTCTCGTGCCTCTTTTGTTTTTTCGGCACCCAAATTATAAGCCGATTGTGGCCAGTGCCGGACCTGGCCAAAACTCAACTCCAGAGTGGCTAATGAAAAAAATTGGCGGCCCGTGCTCATCTCTAACCACTACGCATCGTTGACCAAGCACGCGCTTGCAATACATATGTATGTAAATGTTAATTTAAATGTAAATGTAAAATGTATGTTCCTGCTTTTGGTTTATTTATACATACTTGCGAATGTGCATAATTGTCGCTTGCGGACAAGCAAAAAATGGAAAAATGTTGAGAAAACTGTATATAATGTATGCACACGAGAAAATAGGCAATGAAAATTCGCAACAAGAAAACCAAAAAAACAAATAAAAAATTTCACAAAAAGTGTCAAATTAAAAACCTGAAGACAGAATTAAAATAGCCCAAAGCAGATGCATAAAATCCAATTAAAAATTGAGTACTCGCCTAAAATAGCCAACAACTAAATAACAAACTAAAATTTAATAATCAACAGTGTTGCAGAGAATATTTGCCGAAAAATATGAAAACATGAAAACATTCTGTTAACCTTAACATTGAAATAAAAAGACTTTAGTAGTCATAAATATATTCCATTACCAAAAAACTTTTACTAGAGCTCACTCTGTTGCCTGACCTCAGTCAATTAATCAACTTTATCAGCTTATGTCAGCTAAACCCATGAAAGCCCCAAAAAAAAAGTTGAGGTTCACAGCTGCATCCATGGAATTTCACAACTAATCCAGTTAAATGCTAATTACCCATTTGAAAAGTGGCAATGCCAAAGCCTGACAAGTCAAAATAAATGTCGCATTTGCCACTTTTTTTTAACCAATTGGCTTAGTCATATTATAAGTACTCGGCTCGAATTTATATAATAATTAGAGTTTTATTATAATGCTATTTATACTTTAGTTATAGAAAAATGCAATAAATCAATCATAAAATTATATTTACTTTACTTATCGCAAAACGCTATTAATTTTTCTGACAACCTAATAACTTAAGTAAACTGAAACCTTTCTAATTATTTACAAATATCACTCGAATAGGAATGGGAGTTAAAATTCAATTACCAATATATGTGTCCTGATTTTAACTATAATAGTTAAATAATTTCAATAGATAATAATAAATCCATTCATTAAAACAGTTTTCAATAATTATTTTATACGCAGACCTTATACAAACTTTAAATAACTCATAAATAATTTCTTTTTCTTTGTTATTACAAAACAAAAATTAATTTAAGCAGAGACTGCAAATGACATAAATATGTGTCTGCTTAGCTCTGAAATGTTCCAATGGGTCACGCATATATATATATATATATATATATATATATATATATATGTGGGGTTAAGTAAGTTACTGTAAATGTAAATGTAAATGTAATTATATTAGAAATATGTGAATACATATACACGTAAGGATGATTTATGGTTGTATTTCCGAAATCAGAACTTAGCTGAGCTGAGCTAATGACCAAAGTCGTTTTGTCTATCGATTGGTCGAAGGTCCACATGTGAGGTTCAAGGCCTCAAGCAACACGTGAGCCACATAACAGAACACTTAGCCACTTTTGCTTTTATTCGATTTTCTGAGCCGGCACACAAATTTATGTAAATATGTGTCTAAGAGTGGAACCACAAAAGCATACATATTTCTAGCTTGCATTTATATGTATATGCATATATTCGTATTGTATTGTGTGAGATATCATTAAATTATTAAATCGTTAGACGTTAGCATTCATTAGATCTGACCTAAAAAGAGAAGCTAAATGAATGCTGGCGACGTTCAATTTAGTTCAGCTAACCGTAAATGTGTTTTAACAAATATGTTATTAGCTAAACGCATACATCATCAAATCATTCAGAATATCTCGCACTATTGATTTCATCAGATTAGCATTGTTTATTTTATTTTTAATTTTATTGTGTCAAATTTCTGTCCGCTTTTTCATCTCGACAATTATGTTGAAATGGCGCAAATTGCCGCATCAAAATATAAATATAAATTCACATCTGTTCGCCACTTAATCAAAGAATTAATTTGGGGCAATGACAGTTTAAGAAGCCCATTAACATATTCATTGTGCGAACAACAACACAAATTTAATTCTCCATTGAATTAGGTAAACAACAGAAAGATGATCATGATAGATGAAGAAGGCTGGTAGTGAGGGCATGTAGAAGCAAATAATACGAAAATTTCGACATTAACGGGAATTAAACAAATTATTAATTATAAAAATTATACAAGAATTCTTATTTTCCACTGAAATTTTAACATTATTCGGCGACAGCAAACGAAAGCTTGATAATCGGGAATTAGTAAAATGTAATTTGAAGAACTCTTCAATTAAGTTTGAACTCCAGGTAGGCATCAAAAGAGTAAACGAGACAAATAAGATACATTCGATTTAATTAGCTAGCAAGGCTTATTTAATAACTTCACAATTGGAAATTGATATGATTTGCTGAATATGGCATGGATATCGTGACTGATGTCTATAGGAGTCTGGGTCTCGTCAAAATTCATAAGAACATCTGCTTTTTCTTCTTTACATTAAGAATTTTGTCTTAGCCAACATGATTATAGAAATGTGATTAACATGCATAAATATTTATGCACAAACACACTTATGATGCAAATAACACAGAATGAATATATTTCAGAGAATACATACATAACATTTACATATTTTGTGCTGGCTGTGAATGCAGAACAGAAAAATATATTATATATAAGACTGAAAATAAATAATTAAGAGTGCTCTTGTCGAGAGTATCTGACATGGACAGAAGAATAATTGGTGAAATCAACAGATTTTATATACTCGATTTTATATACCCAAATAAATTTATTAAACGTAATTTACTTTGTATTTAATTCACTAAGTTGTACATTATTTTAATTTTAGTCAATAATATTTATTATTGCAATAATAACAACTGAAATTCACCATCGCATTTTATTTCAGAACCCGAACAAAACAAAACAACAGAACAAAAATCGATTTAACAATTGCCTAACGAACACAAATTTCAGAAACGTATGTGCACGCTCCTCTGAAAGCCAACCCGCTCCCGTTTCCGATCCCGTACCCACCAACATCAGCAGTTGGCCAATATGCCCAAGTGGGAGCAACCTTAACTATTTTTGTACGGCCCCCAATAACTATGCGGAGCTGTTGTCCGCCAACATCAAGCCAAACAAATAATAAACCAACTACAACAACGACAAAAGCTTAATGAAGTCGTCGGGCACATAAAATAAATTTCAGATCAGTGCTTTCTACTTAATACGCTGAAGCTAAAAAAAGAAAATTTGTTTAATGTGCATCCGCAGTTAAGAATGATATGGAGCTGAGCTCAAGTCTAAAAATATATATACAATAAAAGCGAATGATACCGCAACAGGCTCAAAGCAGGCTGTTGCCAGTTGAAAGCAAACTTTATTTACAAATAACCAACACGACACAGTTAAGGGCTATAGAAACAATAGCTACAAATGCAGTTGGTTCCATTTTTGGAACTGTCGAAAATGTTATTTAAGATAGTTATCTACAAGTGACATGCGAGCCAGGACTAACGTCGAAAGTGAAACCCTTATCACGTCCTTTCGTGCACTTAAAATGTAAATTACAATAGAACATGTAACAATGCAATATTTTATCTCTTTTTCTGTCTATTTGAATGTTGTCAAATAGTTCAAGGATTTTGTTCAATTTTATTACTCAAACATATGCAGCAAATGTGTCGGGTAATTATGCAATAATGAATAAATTGTGTGACCAAAAATAAATAGATATATATGGTAACTTTCAGTTATTAAATTGAATGTTAATACTCTGACACCAAAGGTCTAAGTAAATAATGGATATGTCTTCCTCAGGTTTGCAGATATTACAAAAAAGGGTGAGTCCAACAATATTATTATTATCACAGAATTCTTAATATAACTAAGAGTATTAAGCACTCGTTTCTATCTTAAAGTCACGCAAGTTTTAAACATTCTAATTATTTACATAACACAAAGCTCTGCCTTTCCATGATTTTGTTAAGCTCCTGTCACGTTATAGATACACCTTGAACTTGACAATAAACACAATTCCCACATACTACAAACAAACAAGCAAAAAAAAAAAATGGTCGAGTCACAAGAAAGAAAAGTGGTGAATTGCGTGACTCTAATAACAGTTTGGAGCACATTCCCAAACTAAACTGGAACTTTGTTAGATATTATGCTAGGGGAATACCAAAAATAGGTCAAAGTTCTAGCTTAATCAATTTTGTAAGCAGAGTGCAACGAGGTATTGCCAAAATGCGAAATCAATTCAAGGTGAATAATTGCCGGTAAATGCAAGCCATGGCAAATGTCAATCAATGTCAACTGGCGAAGGCAACAAGCATTGTTGAGTGGTAAAAGAGAAAGGCTGAAAGTCGCAAAGTCATAGAATAACATAAGGCTAAGACACACACACAAAAAGACCCATAGGGGATGTGCTTTCATTTGCAACTGAATTGCAGAAATATTCAAGTTTTTCACTCGGTTTATTTATTTAATTTTTAATTTTTGACGTCTTTACACAGACAGTCTCTTTGCGCAGTCAACAGCAAACGGACAGCCAAGGTGCTAAGGCTTCTTGGAAACTTCATTAATAACAAACTAAGCGACGTTCAAATGAAGTGAGAACACACCTTTGACAGATTCCATTCAGACGAAACCAACCGAAAGAAATCCAGAACAGGCGCCTCTCCCCAACTGACCCAAGGCGAGCAAGTATCTTTTACTGTCCGCAAAGATTTAACCGGCAACATTTGGTATACTCATTTGTTAGGTATTATTCTCTTCTCACCAAGCTAGAGTCACCTGTCCTTGAGCTCAAATATTTCAAGTTTCTTAATGCATGGATGGTTTTGGAAAAATATAATCATCTAGCATGAGTACAGTTCTATAAAGTTATATGAAAACACTCTTGGTTATTAGCATAAATTAAATGCACATTTTTGATTATTCATATTACTATTTATTGGTATTCAAATTACTGTAATTATTTTTATTATCATTACGGCTAGTATAATAAAAGCACTATGGAATGAAAAAACATTGAGCATTGCTCCTTCAATATATACCCTATGTTATCTACTCTTTCCTTTAATTTTTTTTTTGTCTCCATCGTACATTTTGTTAGCTGTGCCAACATTTTAAATTTATTGGCCACGTGCCTTTAGACCCTCGCTTTTGACAGGCTAGACCATACCGAACATGATGTCAGCAGCTGATGATGCCAAGAAAAACAGAACTAGAATCAGGCAATTTAGCATTGAGTGCAGTACTCTCTGAAATAGTTATGAGCCGAGGTATTAGATATATTATTCAAGGTGCATTAAATGGTATCAAATTTCTAGTTTCTGTTGTGCGATTTTTTACTTTTTGGCAAATACTCGTTTCATTTTTATCGGATAACTTACCCATGCTAAAAACAAAAATTGTATGCAGCTTTTTTGAAAATGAATTTAAATTGATCATCTATTATACTTAAACATACAAGTCAGCAATACTTTCAATGCTTTCAAAATCCCTTGGCAGCTAAGTACCACGTGGAGCAACAGCAATATGCAGCGTCCTAATGCTCCGCCTCTTGAGCTTTTGTTGACTGCTCAGCATTTCTAGTGATGGCTGAGCTACTTAATGACTTATCTCAGTCATTATGCCTCGTTGCTGTCTTTGGGCTGGCTTGAATTGTGGCTAAAGTTAAGAAAGCGTATAGTGAAAGATGCTCAAGTGGCACAGGGATGCCAGTCAAGTGCAATGCCGACTACAGTCCTGAGTTTTACACAGTCTTCTGGTCAGCCCATAACACTTTCAGACAGAACTATGACTCCCCTCCCAACCCCTCTACACACACACATACACGCTATGCTTAGCAAACCGTTTCCCTTTGAATGCACAACTAAAATGCAATTAAAAACAAGTATGAGTACTGTAGTCAAGTAAGCCCGACTACGATATACCCTGAACCCAACTGTTAAACACATTCTACTTTTATTGGCATTTGCATCCAAATGTGAACGCAGGTCTGCAAGTGCATTTCTCATTTCTTATGGCAAGCACAGGCACTGAACAGTAACAAAAAATCATAGACACGAATGCAGCGCATCCAATTATCCAGAAGACCGAACTAATGACGGCAAACACGTGAATATCACACATACATACATACATAGAAATATACGTGCAGGCAATTGTACGTAACGGGGCTTTGCAGAATACACACAAATAAACATAATTACGCTCGCGTCGATTAGCATGCCATCCCTTTCACACACATGCGCTAAAATATATTTGAAATGAGATCAATATGATAATATATTTTCAACTAACTATAACTTGGGTGTTTCTCTGTTCCGATCCTGATGGAATTTGGCCAATTAATCAATAATATGCATATGCACAGTTATCGATCAAATAAAGCAAACTTCATCATCAAATAAAGCCGAATATACGAGAACCTATATTCCAAATTTAAAGTCATCAGCTCTTATGGAATCGTGTTCATAAAGACGGACGGGCAGACGGACATGGCTATATCGACTTGGCTGTTGATCCTTATCATGAATATATATACTTTATGGGGTCGGAGATGCTTGCTTCTGCCTGTTACACACATTTGCACAAAACCATTATACCCTTTTCACCCATTTCCCAGGGAATAATAACTAGTTTTATGCAACACACACACTGCAAGACAGCATCACATTTTCAAATTTTGTTCTTGTGATACTGTGAACACATTCAAAATGGGTAAAAAGTATGTAACAGGCAGAAGCAAGCATATAAATTCTGGATAAGCCCCGGTAGCAGCCGAGATTTAGCTATTTCCTTCTGTCTGCTACTATCTCGATTATTTATTAAACAAATAAAATATGCATTTTTGAATATATTTGACAATTTTAGAGATTAAGCTTTACTTGGGTTATTTAAAACTCTAAGACTAAAATGGCAATATATGGTGAAAACACGTTCTGCAATACATTAGTAATAATCATAATAATAATAAAAAAAAAAACTATTAATGACTCATCACATATCTTTTTCACTAGTTTATCTTCTGCGCTCATCATATAATTCTAGCTCATTTAGCTAGATAAAACCACAGATAATTTGATTAGTAATGACCAGTAATTAAACTAAGTATCAGGCAAATGAGAGCATTTATTACAAATTTTAAATGGTGAACGGATGACTAAGTCTTTTGAAGGATTGAGGAAGGAATCCAAAGGGTAATCAAGTGAAATTCTCGGTTTTGCAACTTAATTTTTAATGTCGGAAAAATTTTATTACAATAAAAACGAATGAGAAAAGAATATTGCACCGATCTTTTCATTTATTGGAATTTATAATTAAAGAAATTAATTTAACGTATATTCATATATACAAAAGGGTTACTCCAAATTATACTAAAATAATTTTGTAAATTGTGCATCAAAATCATTTAAAATAATTCGAATTCAAGTATATAAGTATCATAAACTCATATGTATCAAGAAGAAAAAGCTTGGTTTTAATCTTTGAATCTTGAAAAAGCTATGCAAATCAAAGATACTTAAAGTCAGTGCTTCGGTATCAGAAAAACCAGTTTTGAGTGCGCCAGAGGAGACTATCATACTGCTGTCCGGGACGAGGGACTGGGACTGGGACTGGGACTGTCAGAACGGGGGCATCAATGTCGCCCAGAGCAATAATAATAATACCGCCTCCACTCAGAATCCAGGAACATGTATAGGCATTGCCGCACCTCTTGGATATGGAAAGGTGCGGGGCTGTGTCCGCATGGCTTCATAATGCAGCTGCTATCTATTTGATTGTCATGTAAGTGCAATTTATGAGTTGCCTTTCTCCCACTCCCTTTCACTCAATGCACTCTATTTTAGCTTTTAGCCAAATTACTCCAATTGCAATTGCTATTCGACCTGCCAGGCGAGAAGTCGGATATGTTCCTAGCCGCACCCAACATTTTGACACTTCATTTCACTTTACTTACAATTTTTATTTGCCAGCTCCCTTGCTGTTCACTTAGCTGGAATTCGGTTAGGTTGTGCTCTGTTTGCCACTCCTATTCCCATCGGCTCTGATTTACTTATTTATGAGATGCTCCACAGCATTCTCTCTGCTCTCTTCCCAATGCGAATTGAATTGTACATAAACTGGGAGTTAGATTGTGTGAGATTAAATATTTGATTGTTATGTTTAATTCAATTGCCGATTTATCTCAACAAGATTGAAAGATTGATATTGTCACCAAATATTGGAACAATAATCTAGGGGATGCCCTTACTATTATTATACGTAGGTATATATATAAACTATATATCAATAATGACACAACTCGCACAATTATCTTGTAGTATACGCTGCACAAATAAAGAAGGGGAAGATGCGTTTCAAATTACGCCCACAAATTAATTAAAAACAATCATAAATTCAATTCGAAGGTCTTGCGAAAAAAAAAAAGAATGGCCACATTCAGAGCTGCAACTGTATCTGCATCTGTGCACATCTCTGGCACCAGGTCTGCGAGCGAAACTCACAGTCAAGCGCAACGACCGTAGTTTATGTTGTTGCAACTGCAACATGGTGAAAGGGTAGCCCACCATCACGCGCGTTGCACGTTGGATTATTTGGAGCGAGGCAGGCGATAAATTGCAGGGCACCGCTGCCTGCAAGCCGACCGACTCACTGTGACAAATGGCGACCGAGTGAAAGGCAATGGATGGATAATTGGAAAGTGGAGCCAGCAACCAAATTGCCATTATTTGATTTGATCAAAATGAAAATGATATTTAACTTCTTCATATAATAATAGATAAGTTAATTGATATTTATTTATTTTTAATTATATTAATATGACGATCAAATTAAATAAACACCCTTGCAGACGTACTAGTTTCATTATAAATTTAAGCATGGAAGAATGCTAGTCGACAGATTGTTGCAACATCTTTGATTTAATGTGGAAATACGTTTTGGTTACCCAACAGAATTATCTTATAGGGTCAAAGACGACTTATTCTCTCCTCTGGCTACAACTTCATACTACTCTCTATATATATAGTTTTAGTGTTTACAAAGTATAAAACTGATTCCATATTTTATTTACCGAGTAGTGATCAAATTCAAAGAGCAAAATTGCAAGAAGAGAGTTTTGATAGAATATGTTGGAAAACAAGAAAGTTGCTATTCATATTAGGATGACAGGTATATGGTATAGTGATCCTATCCTACCAATATTGATGAACAAAAATAATATTATATAATATATAATTATATGTTAGTATATAATATTTTCTAAAGTCTATAAATATTACAAGGTGTTGTTATGGCACATTGTGAAATGCAACAAAAGTGTAGAGTAGAGTATGAAATCAATTGAAGCATAATATTATTGCGACTATCACGAGGTGCAAAAATAAATAAAAGAAGAAAACTAGAACTCATATCGCGTATATTACAGACTACAAAATGAACGCAATTTACATAAGAACGCAAAAAGACACGTCCATGTTGCGAGAACACACAATGTATATATATATATATATATATATATACAGCATGTAGTTGTATTGTGCGAATGCCATTGTCCGGATTAGAGCCAAAGCATGGCAAACAATGAAAATAAGCCAGAAGACAGAAGAAGAATGCAGCTAGAGGCGCATCGCGGTACTCGCAGCGCAACACAAAGGTGCCACGTAGAAAATTGCATAAGAATATAACTAATTTAAACAACTTGCAGATACCGCAGCACCAGCTGCACCAACAAACCGCCCAACGAGAGAAGCCAATACAAATTATACAATGGCCACGGCCAGCAAGAGGCTAAGAGGGGCGGCACAATTGGCAGTGGTCCATCCCACAGGCGCCTAAATTTATCAATAGTAGATAAATGCATTGACGTCGAACTGAAGTTGATTGTATTGTGTTTCGCTGCACTTACTCGCATTGTGTGCAGTCTGAAAGCCTCCGAGATTGTATCTTCTGGCATATAGTTGTTGCCTTCGCCAAACGACTGAGCAGCAATCGGGCGCATTATGAACAAAATTAGGTGCAGATAATACTTTTGCATATTGGAGCAGAACTTATTGGAAATAAAATACAAAATATGGAAGAATTACAGATGTACATGTACATACATATACCAGAAATGACTTAGAGTATTCCGATTTGTTATGTGGGGACAACAACAGAGTAAGGCAGCTGAGATAGTGAATCATTGAAAAATGTACATAAGACATAGTTATTCAAAAACATATGCTCTAAATATTATTGCAAAAGTTTCAAATAATTACTCAATACAAATGTAAAATGCAAAATCTTTGTCCATATAAAATTCGAGGAAATATATAAAATGCATTTTTTTTTAAATATAAATATAATAAAAGCATAGTTTTGTAGAAGTCACTTGTGTGACTAATTAATTAAAATGTATCAAAAAATGAGCAACAAAGAATGTATCACCAAAATGACGAACGAAAATGACGCCAAAGAAGAAGTATTTTAGCCAAAATGAAGCACCAAAAATAGTTTGGTAGAAGCGACCGACAAGAAAAGCAACGACAGACTTAGCTGATAAAAATAAGAAAAACAATTGCAAGCCTCTGCGGCATTAAATGGCATCAATAAAACAATTATTAACAAAGAACAAAACAATCAAAACTTTATTGACAAAGCCCCAAGGCAATTAAATGTGGTTTGAACCACTTATCTCCCTTCGTGGCTATATCCGATAATAAAAGTGAGGTTCACGGAGGAAGGCTAGTAACCAACTGCACCTATCTATCAATTAGTCGTAGAATGGCTTATAATGAATTTTATAGGGGGAATATATTGGCGCAATATGAGTAAGTCTACGGGTTCCACAAATTTTTAATAGTCAGCGAGATAGTAAGAAAACAGCAATGCAAACACACGGCAGCAAATCAAAATAAAGTAAATCCTTCTAATCTTTGAGCAGTGTATTTTTGTTGGAATTTTAATGTTCCGGCTAACGAGAAGAGGGGAGGTGCTTGCAGTCTACTACGGGAACGATGTAGATTCTCTTAAAGAGATAAAAGATTTACTGTGAAATAAAATTTATGTACTCCATGCTCTGTTGCTCGTCCACTCAGCACAATGTGGCAGTTGCCACGTTTTGGACATCTGGTCTGAATCTGGACAGATTCAAAGTGATACCACAAAAGCATCACAAAGCACAAACCACTAAAAACAAAAAACAAATTTGTTTTTCATCAATTGTAAAATGGAGCGGGTGTTTGTGTCGAAGAGTCGCCAGGAATAGAAAATTGAAAGCTAGCCAACAGATGAACACCAAAATACTATTTAATCCACAGAGTGGACCCAGCTCAAGCAATGAACCTGAGAGTAAAGTCGAGTACATGGTTCCATTATCTCAATCTCTTGATTGTCAAGGTTTTGCTTTAGTTATTTACTCATTAGTAACACTACACTTACTAACATCCAAATTGTTATTCCAAAAAAGAATGAAGCATTGTTATCTGCTTCAAAACAATCTGAGCCAACACTTTTCATCTTTCCAGCTAGAAGAAACTCAGTGAATCTCAGCCAAATCACATGAAAGTTCTTTATTTGTACAGAAAATTCAGCTCTTTTCGTCGTTTTCAGATTGTTTTTGACCGAATTATCTTCAAAGAGAGTCGCAACATGTGTGTACGTATTGCATGCGAAATAATTAAATGAAATTCATGGCTTATTATATAAAATTTGTTATTCAAAAGAAAGAGCTTACATAACGGATGCCAAACAGAAAACATATTTTCACGTTTAAAATGTAAATGTTATTTTTTATATGTACACACATAATGGAGAGTATATATATTCGCAGCAGCTTGAACAACTGCATGTCAATCCTTGACATTGGGGCCTTAATTATCCAACAAGGAAGCCGGAACAACTGCTCGGCGACACACAGCGGTGCACGTAGCACGTAGTAAACCCTGTAACCACACCCACTACCAACCGCCTTCACTCAGCAAGCGTTACATATGCAAACAAATTACACACAGCAAAGCGAAGTGGGGCACGTAGCTTTTTATGCGCGACCACATGGCCTGCCTCTGCCTCTGCCTCTGCCTCTGCCTCTGCCTCTGACTCTGCTTGCCCCACCACGCCCCATTGACACCAACACCACCACCAGCAACGAGATGATTTTCACCCGGATGGGTTGACATTGTCGCTGTCGTAGCCTCTGTCACAGCGCGTCCAGACAGGTTGTTAAGCAAAAGTCACGTTGGTCGAGACGCCCCTGTGCCACTTGCACAACTAAAAGCTACTGGAAAAAAAACATAAAGGGGGAGGCGGGATGTGCCAGGGAGATAAGCGAATATTTGTTCACCACCACAACAGTTATTTGTATTATTAAGAGTCAGATTAAAAGCTGATTCACCAAAACTTGCCTCGCAACTGAAATATTAAAAGATGCTTGCACACCAAAGATTTTGATTGAAAACTGAAGCATCAGTTATATAAGAAGCTGATGTTCTGAATAGTAAAATATTTGAAATTCTTGTAATTCGCCTGTGCACAAAATCTGTTCATTCAACGCCTTTCTTAAAACAGAAAAAAATTCAACAGAAATTTGTTAAAGATTAAATATAAATACTACCGGATGTTAGCGACTTACAACTTTCGCGAAAATTCTTTATTGATAAATCCCAATCCTGCGGTGTATTTTAAACTGGTTCAAGTTCTTGCGCTTTTTGCAAAACAATTGCAAATACTAAACTAAACAAATCTTAACACATTGGCAAAAGCATTTCTCTTTTCTACCTGCCAATCCGTTAATCTTTATTTAGTTCCTTTTAATTATAAGCTAGTTTACTTTAAATGGATACACGTAATCCGAAAAGACTTAAACTTTACAATTACATTAGTTACACTTGGTTTGTCAAGAATATTCGAATTGGCAACGTTGGCAGCTCGTATCCAAAGCCTATTATTTATTGCTTTTTATCAGTTGATGCAGCTGCTAACCCTTTCACCACAGACCACAGAGAACAGTGGCAGCAGCTGTTGGAAAACTTATTGCTCTACATTTTCCTCAATTACTGCTCAGCATTTTCTCAAGCTGCGCTTTCATGATTTGCAGCTCTGGCTGCGCTTTTAATTATTACGATTATTGTGGCAACACACAGTTTACCGTTTTCAATTGAAGCAAGAAACTGACGCGTTGCTCGCAGCTCGAAATTAGAACGAACTTTACAAAGAGTGAATTGCTTAGATAAACACGTAGAAAGGGGGCAAAAAAAAGAGAGAGAGAGAGAGAGACAACTGTGAACATCAATTCAGTGTTAGCTCCACAACAACAAATCCAGCTTGATAATAATTATAATGACCCAATGATGGCGTTCAACGGACCAAGCCAATGTCAACGGTGGTTTCCCCTCTTCTGTTTCAAGCCAGTGCTCACAAAGTTCAGATTTAAAAAGAGTACACTAGATTTAATACGAAGAGAAAGGTGAATGTCGTGGTGTCTGTATTAATCACATAGAAGAAAGCTTACGCTTTAACTGCAAGCTGCAAGTTCAGCATAAGTTGGAAAAGCATTGAAGAAGAGATAAATAGAAAACATAATACTCAATCACATATACTTAAATCAAATCTGAAACAGTTACAATCATTTTGAACATGTTCATATAATATTTCAATTAATTTAAATATGTTCATATAATATTTATAATGATTGAGATAACAAGATTTCAATTCTCGGTTTAATAAGAGTATCAAACACTTACTTATATTGTTACCTGTGAAGCAAATATTTACAAAACGCACTGCTTCAAAGATACTCGCAAGCGCCGGTGCAGCCAGTAGCTACTAGCTATCTTTTACCATTGTCGAAGATAATTGATTGAAATTGATGCGCTTAACAGAACGCTACCCTCTACAGATACAACTTCTTGATTATTAGGTAGATGCGTTATTTTTGGATATAATTTAATAAAAAATCTATAAGACTATGGTCTATTATATATACTCAATAGGACATTTTATTACCAAACTATAATAGCTAACATGGTAAAATTATATTGACTACGTCTCAAACAATATTTGCTACGACAAAAGAACGTGACTCAGTGTTCGAGAAAGAGAAAGAAGAAGAGGCGATAGGGAAGGGTACGTTTGGCAGATTGTGCAACACTGACACGTGCTAAAAATGATAAGCAAAGCTGACAGTGCACCAAAAATTTAAGACCTAATTTACCTGACAACAGAGTCCTTAGCTGCAACATTATGCAGTGACATTGCCAGGATTGCATAACAAATGCAATGAAGTGAAGCTGGCACAGTCAATGAGAGTTAAGACGATTGGGCAAATGTTTGCAGCCATGTGCTTAAGATCAAGCCATAAAATAAATTAATATAAAAATCGACACTTGATGGCCGAAGGCAAGTTTACATAGATACAAACGGTTTGATTACAAATTGCTCTTAGCCGGAGGACATGCTTTGCCTATTACATATTGAAAACAATATAACACTCGTAACTAGTAAACTTGGTCAGGATATCGATTTCCAACGCTTGTCTTATGGGCGTTTTATATCCTTTTTATACTCATTGCAAAAGCTAAAGAGGATAAAATGAACAGGCAGAAGCAAGCATCTACAACCCCCATACACAATATATATAAATTTGGAATAAAACTTCTCTTCTACCATTTTGTAAAATATAAAATAATGTGTTTGATAATTATTTACTTTTAAATAAATTAATAAAGAAATCGAAATGTATTTAAAAACAGATAACTGCTTCTATATAAAAATACAAAACAAAGCATCTCCCTTTTTATACTCATCATAAAATACCATATAGAAATCCAGCCCTTTTTAATAGTAATACCATCTCTTTCGCACTCACGCGTTCAAAATGCTGCTAAGGCAAAGTGGTTAGCGGAATAATAAATGAAGAAAAAACAAAGTAACGAAAAAATCAGGTGTTTTTCGCACGCCCAAGATGTCACACCCTTACCGAAAGAAGTCAATATGTTCACAGGTAAATTATAAATGCGACTTATTGTTCATTAGCTATATACTATATAATACTCGCATATGTTGAGTTTTGCCTAATTATTCAGTTAGACCAAATATTTATTCTTCTTTCAATCGATTGTTTATATTTTAGCTACATTATACATTATCCCCATACGACCGACTCCGAATATAATATTATACATATACATATATATATATATATATATATATATACACGGATGATGACAAGGTCTATGCAAGAAAGAGAATTTAGTAGCGTCTTTGAAGGCCACTACAAACAAGTCCACGAATTCCAGCGCAAACCCAGACCAAAACGCACTGGAATTTTTCACATATCAAGCAACGAAAAAATATTTGGCTCAAAGCCAACGTCAAAGAAAGAAAAATAAGGAAAACCAAGCAGAGAGAGAGAGACAAAAAGAGAACAAATTCCACGGACACTGCAAAAAAAAAAAAACAAAAAAAAAAACCGAATAATTTTTTTTTATTATATCATAACAATATATAGCTAACTGGCGGCGTTGACAGACCCACAAAGAAAGACATTGCATAAACTTGCTTTGTCTATGCTTAAGTTACTTTCTTGAGGCTGGGAAAAAAAACTAGCTCAGGTAACCAAGGTGGAAAGTTGGAAATTTTGCCGCAGAGCAAAAAAAAAAAAATCAATTTGTCTCTAAATTGGTTGTTATATGTGTAACAGAAAGGAAGTCGCAGAAGGCCATTTAGTCATTGCAGAAGATTTTAAGACAGGAGCGAAGTGTGTGTTTAGGAGTTATGTAGGTGTATTGACATTTTTCTAATTATCCTAACTATATTGTAGTCGGTAGATGTTTTAAGCAGCTTTGAAAAATTCTTTTATCACAATAATATAATTTTTAATCGTAAGTAAATGATACAAAATCAACAAAAAGTTGCAATATTGCTTTAAAATATAGAATATGAATATGAAAATGAATATTTCTCACAATCTAGTGATTCCCTCAAGAGATCGTCCAATCTTTCCTATTTGTATGCTATACAAGAACTTGTATCTGCGATCTGCATCATTTTTAGTCTCTCAGATCTGACAGATGAGCATTTAGCTGTATCATTTATTAAGTTGAAAATACAGAATTATGCCTGTCATGTGTTTACTCATTTGTAAAGGATCCAGGGAGTAGATTTGACCAGTTGCAAGCTCTTCTCTTCCTTAAGTGTCAGAGTGTTGCATCTTTTTTCGTTTAATTTCTTTGGGAAAGAATCTGACGACATTGTTTTCAGCGGTTCAACAGCAAATACATGAAGACAAGAGCAGGTTGGTTCCTGGTTAATGTTAACAACTGGCCTATCAACACAACTGGCCATATACAAAATAGTAACAGCAACAAGTGCAACAGCAACAGCAACAGCAACAGCAACAACAACAATAATTGCAATGGGCATCAGAGCAACTGTAAACGTTTACAACGGAAGTTTTCTAATGTTGTTCTTTTTTTTATTGCAACAGCAGCAGCACTTTTTGTTTTGTAAGCGGATACACAATGATTGTAAATAAGAAAGACAGAGGCAAAATTAGTACAGAAAAACGAATGAAGGAATGACAATCTTTAAAGTTAATAACAACAAAAACTCAAAGACCACACACCGCAGTAATGGAAAACTAAAACAAAAGCCTCGCTTCCACATAGTGGTAGAGAGAAGATAGTGGAATGAGAATAACCCACTTAGAGGCTAAATGCAGAGAAGCAGCGCTCACAAGTCGACCAGCCTGACTGACACATTGGCTTGGGCTGGCAACGTGTAAATGGAATTCATTAGTCAAGTCACATCCAACAAAACTGAGTTCAAGTCAGAGTCAAAGTTGGCTTGAGCTTAGTTGCTCCACCCCCTCACGCAAAAGAGAAAGTCTGCAGAGTGCATTGTGGTGGAGACTCTGAAATGCGTGAACGACATGAAAAAAAAAATATGAAATGCGCTTGATTTTGGTGGCAAGAGGCAGTTAGACAGTCGGACAATCGGACAATCGGACAGTCGGACAGTCGTCGACCCTCAATACACGGCACTCAATCATTAACAGTCGTGACGCAAATTGCTTAGGCATTCAAGCGAAGCCAGTCCTCTCCAAACACTTTCGCGCATAAATTAGGCTAATATCTCTTCTTGTGGCAGCGGTAAAAATAGTGCAGCTACTCGCACAGATTACAGTGTTTAACACCGAGCTGAGCTGAAATGGAGGCCATCATCTAGGATTGTGGTCTACAATCAACCTTGTACCAGTGCTGCCCCCTTTTCTCTCCGTCCATCTGTCTGTGCGGGCGTGCAAAGCCCTGAAATTTGTGCCTTAAGGTAATTTTGTTGCAGCCTTTGCAGTCTTTGGTAACTGTTTTGTTTCCTTTTCCAGCAAAATTAATCGCAATCAGCGATAAGTGACTTGCCTTAAGTGAATAACAAAACAAAAACAAAGTTATAAGAGGGAACAGCTAGCTTAGGCTTGTCAAAGATTGCCTAATAAATACGGGTTCAATTGATGAAATGTAAATTTCATTTGTGGCTTAACTTATTCATATTATACTACCTACTTTTTCAATTTATAATTAATACTCTGATTGGGTTTTTGTTAAACTAAGTTCTTAATGATAAATATTTTAATACCTAGGTTTCAATTAATTTGCTTTTTTTTTATTTATTTGTCGAATTTAATTTGAATTTACTTTTTAAACAAGTAAACATTAAAAGAAAGTGTATATATTTCTCATATTTTCCGTCATCATATTTTTTACCTTCTGTATCAGACTATAAAATCTGGTGAGAATTACAATACCAACTTATAATTCACAGTTTACTTTGTCCAGTATCTCAACTACTCCTTTTGGCTCCCACCATATTTCCGCTACATTTCTGCTAAGCGATTTTCGCTTTGCTTCTTTTTTTGGCAGCGTTTTTAACGCGAGCAAAATTTTACTTATTCAGTATTTGCCCCACATTGAGAAGATATTTTTTGTCGCTGCTGTGGCCGCGGAAGTGCAACATAAGTTAATTTCTGGGTGTGGCAGTTGCAAGCAATGTCGGCAGGACGCTGCTGTTTTTAAAATTCCTTCGCTTTTGCATAAATATTCGAGCATTTTCAGACTGCTTGCAACTATTTATTTATGAATGTACTTTGTCGTGTTTGTTGCAAGTCTTCTGCCGACCAATATTGTAGGCGACTCACGCTCGCTCTTACTCTTATTGCGACTCCTTCGAGCCGATTGAATGGTTGCACAGGTTCAGGCCATCGAGGATAGAAGGTCGCACGCCCAAGATTTATGACCATGCCATGGGCATAAGCCAAATGATATATATACGTGCCAGTATAATTGAACCCCGTACGTCTTGCAAAGTACTCAAGTGCAATTGACTGAAGAATATTTGCAGTTTGATAAATGTGCAGTAAGTGATGGCAAAAGATTTACATGTTTATGATAATAGTTTCAGTTTGTTGTTTTTGTGTTATAGTTGAATACATTTTTGATGCCCTTGCTGCCATATACTAAAGCTATAAATCTCTATGCTACACTCAATGAGCATTGCCCTAAAAGAAGGTTCAGTTGAAAGTAAATATGCTTTCAATCAAATGAGGGCAAATGACACTTATCAGCTAAGTCACGTCAAAAACAATCAACATATTTTGAACATAACGTAATCTATAATTATATGTATAAAGTATGTATGTGTCTACCTACAAATTTACCAAAACTATTAACTGATAAATAAAATGAACAGCGGCGACAATAGCAGACAGCCCAAGCTTATCACAGATAGCACTGCGTCAACTTATCAACAAATTAAATGTCATTTCACAGCAGATAAGAACAGATTATCAACTTAGTAGCTACTCGAAGGGCTCCAAATTTAAGTATCTAAGTAAGGCAGTGCATAATAAATGTTAAGTACACCAGGCTACCAACTTGATAAGGTTTCCCACAAATGAACCCCTCAAAAGTGCTCTAATCGAGACCTCCCGAGTAGGAAATGCCCCCAGAAAACTACTTATCTACACTCGTTACTTTCCTATCTATACAACACTACATAATAATACAAAATTATTCCATATAACTTTATCTCAAACAACTTGCGCTCATATACTTCCCAGAATAGGCCGAGTTATCGATAGAATGAAATTAATTTGAGCTGCGCATTGTATAAAATAACACATTTTTTCAGTTTCGGTATTTCGAGCTCTGGCAGACAGGCGGATAAACTCGACTGCTGGTGCTGATCGAGAATAATCTTATTATGGCGACGGAGATGTTTCTTTTCTTCTGGTTTTTACGATGTAAACCATTTTTAATGGGGTGCAAAAAAACAATAAAAAAAAAAAACCAACAAGCAAATAGAAAAGCAGAAACTTAAAACAACTATAACAACTATAACAAACGGTGCTCGCAATCTATTCAAGAGTTCCGGCTGCTGTAAAATTCACACAGCTATTAAAAATCGCAAATGGGAGCCGTAAGAAAAATTACATTCACAGTTGTTGCAGCTGATCTTATTTTCACGTGAAATTCGAAAGAAGCGTAACAAAAGACTTTCTACGAATGTGCGTTGACGATTCTTTGGACATATGCAATAAATAAATAGAAGATATAAACAAACAAACAGTAACTAACAAATAAAAGAAAAGAAAATATGTACATAAAGAAAAAAAAAACTTTTGCACAGGTCATTAAAAGTAAATTAAAACACTTTTACTGCTGCAACCTAACTGCGGGTTAGCTGTTTAGTTTGCCACACACACACCTTTTGTTTTTTCTCTTTTTCTGCGGCACATGCACCAAAGACAGTTGAGCTATGCACAAGTTTTGCAGCAGCTGTTGCTGCCCCTGTGACTGCAATTCTCAAAATAGACAAAGCAACAAAAGACCAAATAGCAAAAATTGCAAAAACTATTTCTCTTTTTTTCTATTATTGCTGCAGCGGCTAATAAAATTAGTATTGCAGCGATTTTAATGATTTCGCACGGTTTGTAGCTGAAAAAATATGTTTTTAAATTGTGAATTGGGAGGAACTTCATACTTATCACTTTTCAAACAAATTAAATTTGCTTAACTTATTAACTATAAGGTCTACAATTATTTTCCTGGTAAGAATGTGCATAATACAAAAAGTATAAAATCATCTTTCGTAAATAATGGTAATTATTTTAATGTGTATTTATTACTGAAAAGTAAACAGCTGCTCTTCAGATAATTTAAAAATTTATTTATTTGCACAAATTATATATTTTGTGTTTGTGTGCATATTTAACGCTATTAAATATTATTTTTCATACAGGAATTTCGACAACAGCAATAATAAAATAAACAAAGTAATTAACAGCTGACATTGTCTGTGTGCATAAACACTTTATGCTGATCAGTAGACCACTAAACACTAATCACTAAACAAGTTAATTATTTTCGAAGCATGTTGTTTGAAAGGACGTTAAGCATTATAACAATACTAATTAAAGTAAATTACTTAAAATATGTTTATTTGTCGGAAATTGTCTGGGATTTCTATTCACTTATTGTTGTCTGAGTCTGAGATATCAGCTGGCCAGAACTAATAGCAACACATAATCTTGCCTCAGGTCATTTCTATTTTAATAAGGAACATAAACGCAGTGAAGCGTTAACAAAGTACAGCTAACTAATCACAACCAATCATAGTTAGTTAGTAAAGTTTGCAGCGTATGTAAATTGCAATAATTTAGTGGCCATCAATCATTCTATCGATCTAACTGATGTAACCAACAAAGCCACCCAATAACAAAAAAGGCACAAAATAAAAATACAGTGAAAAAATAAAACAACTTCAGGCAGCAGCACAAAGAACATAAACTGGGCCCAAAGTCGCAGCACAGCACAGTGAATAGATGAACCGTGAAGACACTGGCCATGTGGCAGCAGCAAGAACAACAAGCAAAACGAATGTCATAAAATTGCCGGTTGCAGTTGGCGAAATCGCATTAGGCGATGCTACTTAAAAATTTACAACGCGACACGTCAACGATAAATACTGCTTGGTAATTGTACAGCATGAGTACAGCTTTAACTAAAAAAAAAAAAAAAAAAGCAAATTAAAAAATAAACAACAAGTTAAGAAGTTCCCTCAAGGTAGTTAGCAAAGAGTTGTTCTGCCTTTGCAGCTCTTTAAGCTACACACACCTCCACAAAAGAACCAGCGAAAACATACACTTTTTGCATTCAAAAATAAGTATCGTACTAGGTTTTCTTTTCTTTTTCTTTTGTCAGGCGTGTCTTTGCCCGTCAGTGTTTAAAAATAAGCATTATATTGCTAACACAAATAGATGGTGATTGTGTGTTATGTGTTTTATGTGTTTGGTAATAATGCCACCATTTGGCACATTAGTTAATGAGGCTATACAATGTCGGAACTACTCAACCGACGAAGAAGACAAGAACACAAAATATATAAATTTTTCGATTTATTACAGAGTATTTTAAAGTTGCAAGAAATTAACTAATTTAGCGCAAATTAATAGTCAGATAAATATAAAATATATATATATATATATATATATATATGTATCATTGTATCACGGAACTGCCTCGCTTGTAACGAAGCCTGCTAAATGCGATTTTTTTCCCCCGGTTTCTATAAGATAAAAGATAAGATAAGTGATGTATGCATCGCTTGAAAGATATTTTACAAGATAAGGCTGAACATTCAAAAATACTCTGTAAAAACTGACATGTAAAATAAAGTTGTTGACACCATTTCGATTCAAGTACCGGTGCCAGTAATCTCTTCTCTAGTCATATATTTTATATGCCAATCTTTGATGACTATTTTACAAGTTGTGGGGTATATGGGTTATAAAACGCCTAACACTCATAAGATCACCTTCAAGTGTATCGGGACAGACAGACAACCTGACAAGCATTGCTCAAAACAAAAATGCTCTTCTACCTTGTGTATTAGAGTATAAAAGTATCAAGCTACTTGCAAATATACAAATACATCAATAACAATAACCAGGTGGTCATGCAGTGGATCAACAGAAACCATCAAATAGTATTTATGGATGTGCATACTTGTTCTGAAACCGGTTTGCGAGTCGACTAAAGCAACATCATCTATGATCGATTGGCGGTGGCAAGGTTAGTGCATAGCCCATAGCTCAATAAGCGAAATAATAACCAATTTTTTAACTGAAGTTACATTAGAAATTAATTTTTCGATTGCCACACACACAGTGGCGATAATAAAAACAATTAATTGTTTACGGAATACTCCAATATCCGGATAATACCCATTAAAAAAAAAAAGATGGGATGGGATTGGTAGTGGGTTGAGCTAGACTCAACCTTTGTGGTTCAAAGGTTGTCAGAAGGCTACCTTTTAAATTTATAAACTCAAGCTCTAAATAATCGAGATATGTTTCTTATTTGAACTTCGAGGTGTATCGACGATAGCCAGGAGATGCAACAAGCCAATATACTCATATAGCTGCGTTATTAGAGTATAAAAAGCGAAACTTTCAGCACAGCTAAAAACAAATATCAATTACTTTCACTGCCGGCTATAGTTTGTCAGCGAACTGAGGCGCTCTCTGTGACGCTCTCGGTGACGCTCTCTGTGACAGCGGCTTCGCTTCGGTTTCGGTCCGGTCTTGGGGCACTGGCAACTGCAACACTGTTGTCCACAATTTTTTTTATTTTTTTTTATTATTTTTTTATAAGCGCTTTTCACCTATTTACGCCATAGAAGAAACAAAAAAACACGTACCAAAAGATGTAGTTAGGCTGGTGTGTAAAACTCGTTTTCAAATGCAAAATGCGTTTATTTACTTTATTGTATACCCTGTATGCATTTTGAATGAGTGACACAGACTCTTTGTCTGCATCCGTTTCAAATTCACTCTATATATTTATTTGTTCCATTTCTATTGTAGTTTATATTATAAGCCGATTAAGCTTATTTTAATTATATCATTACTCCTTTTGCTTCGTAGATTAAAGAGCTAACTTTTTTTATATTTCTTTCAAAAAAGCATTATTTTTAATTGGATGACTTTCAATTCAGATCTGGGTAAATGGCAACATTAGTTGTATTTGATTATTTCTATGTCAGTTACCCATAACCCATTCGAAATGGGTAAATTGAGGATATACTAACCAATTATAAATATTCCTTATCAGCTTGAACATAGAATATATATTTTTCGAATTTTAAAAGAATGTAGCTAGGAAGAACTTTGATTAATTGTTACAATTCCATTTAAAAAAAAACACGGATGTAAAATGTATAAATACGATTTTCAGTGCTGATTCGATTATTCAAAACGTGTTTAAATTTGGTGGGTAAACACTTGGTTTCGGGGTACCTCCTAGTCGTGTTCCATCGACTAAAGCATTTTTACCTGTTTTTATAGTTTTTTTTATTTTTTTTTTTATAAATGACGGCGCAAAAAGCCAGTTGAATGTTCAGTGAACTCGAGTCCGATCTCTCCCTTTGGCTGTGTCAAAAGTGTCCCTCATTGAGAGAGTCAAGAGTTCACAGCAAAGAGTTAAATGCCAGCCATGTCCGAGAATGAGGTCTATTGTGCAATAAGCTTTTTAGAACGGGTTTTTGTATTTTTTTTTTTGGTTCGTTATTGTTTTTGTTTTTGTTTCGTTAACTCAAAACTTAAAACATTATTGAATGGGGTCTTGTCAGTCTAGCATTAAGCGAAAACTCTTTTCATATTGTTATCTATTTGTCGGGCCATCCATCTGGCGTTTGTCTGTCTTACTAGCCCGCTTGGAAACGCAGCCAACAAAACTTTTACAGCTAATGGCCACTTTGCTCATTATAAGCCAACTAAAAGAGAGACTAAAGCCAAAAACTCTTTGCGGTTGCGGTTTTTGCTTTTCAGCTCCTAAAACTGCAGCTGCGGTCGAAGTTGCGCCTCTCCTTTGTCCCGATGCTGTGGGTGCTTTCAATTTTCACAAAATTTTATCTACTTAATGTCAAATCCGCTCAAAGTTAAAACGCCAACAAAAGTGTTCCAAAGAGAATGGGAAACTCTAAAGGGCAACACAACTGACTGCCAAACAAACAATAACAGTTACAATAATATACCATTTTACATTTTCAGAGCATTAATTCTCTTATTACCTTTCAGACAATAGTTTTCTATAGGATTACAGTTAGCGTGTTCACTGTTTTTGTACTTTTACATATGCTTAGATGTGTACTTGTTCACGTTTTAAATTCTAATTGATCTGGAATAGTTAATGAACAGCTTTTCAGCTTGTAAATATAATATTTTTTGATTGTACTTTTGTTCGTGTTTTACAAAACTGGTTTAGTTGTTAATTAATTACATATATAACATTAAAAATGATGAGTGAGAAAAAACTTTGAAATCTTGTTTAGACACTTAATAAAAATGTATCAAAATCGCATGTGAGAATGCTCTAATTCAGAAAGAATTTGATCTTTCGTAAGTTGAACACATCTTAGATTTTCAAATAGACTACATTGAAAAAACCATGCACACTCATTTGTATAAGTAAATATAAAACCAAAAATAAACGAAAAATAGTATACAAAAATAAATAAAAGAAAAAAAGAGCAGATAGTTTTATAAATAAATATTGTTCAATACCATTTATGTGCTGCGCATTTGCACATATCTCAGATAAATAAACAAACAGCAAATCACACAAGTTTTCCACAATAAAAGTCACTTTACTAAAATGGCCTGCGCAATGCAGCGTATGAGCAATTAATAATTAGAAGGCATGATTTTCGTGCTGGGCGCACCCAGAGAACCCAGTGCCAACCGACAATTAGATACAAAGTTAGCCAAGTTGACGGCCGTTAAGTGAGTCATCATCCAACGCTTCGCACTGACCCAAATTGTGCGAGAGAGCCAACAAGTGTGAGGGGAGGAAAGTGGTGGTGGGGGGAGGGGGGCGTAAAGAAGAGGCAACCACATCGACTGGCAACAGACCAACAGAAATCTATTCGCTCGAACAACGTTTCCGGAATTTTGATGCATTTCACTGGACAACGAACGGGTGCTTCAAGCCATTCGACTACGTTACGTTAATAGAGTGTGGAAAGTGTTAATGCACAACTGGCCAGCGACTTAGAGACTTGAACAATTTTTAAATTGGAATACTCATATATGAATAATAAATCAGAAATAGGGTCTTTGAACTGTACTGAAAGAAGCAACCAACAAAAAGTGCCAGCTCATTTTCTTATAATGTGTTATTTACTTTTTTGTATACTTTCCTAATTATAAAAAAAAAATATTTATAGATGATGAGATCAAAGTTTGAAATTGTCTATTAATAATAAGAACAAATTAAATTTCTTATAGGGTATCTGTAGCAGGGGGAAGAAAGACTTTGCGACACAATAAATTCTTCATCAACAGTCTGTGTCTGACCGTCTGTCTGCCCGTATGTATATACAAGCCGACAAATTGTTTAGATTTGGATTTATTTTTCTAAATTCCAAACATGTATTTCGGTATTAAATCGTAGATATGGACACTCCAAATGACCTACTAACTTTATAATTTTATTTTATGATTTTTATCTTTCAAACCACAAAATTAGATATCAGAAATTATGTGGCTTGAATATGTTTTCCTTACTAAATTGTTTCTTGGTGTGGCATTTTTTACGACGTAAAAGGTTTACAATAAGTAAACAGTTGAGTGGCTAGAGTAGTTTTAATAAATTAAAATAACTACATATAATATTTATATTGTTATTTATATGATATCAAAATATAGTGGAACAAAGAATATAACTTAAATTTACATGGATAAATAATATAAATAATAGAAGATCAAAATAAGAAGACAGTATTCTCAAATAGGTCTCACATAATTAATGCCAATTAATAATCATGTTAATTTTAGAGCTCTTTGTAGTGAAACCAGATAAGACAACAAAATGGCCAGTGCCAAAGAGAAATGCCGGGGCAAAGAGACAAAACAAGAAGCCCAGTTAACTAATTGACATGATGTGCCAAGCTTCTGTAAAAATACTTGACCGTATTTGGAATTAGTGACTAGTAAATTACTTATGTATTCTCACAGATGCAGTGTCAAACGTTGAAGTGCTGAATGTAAATGTGAATCGTTCATAGACTAGTGAAATTTCTATATGTATCTGCTGCTCTCATTGTTGTACCCAAATCTTGAACCCAACTCCAGAGTGTCAGATCAGTTGTCGGAACTAAATTGTGCTGCGTAACGGCAACAATAACATTTCCCTAATGTCATTTAATTATTTGTGTAACTGAGACCAAAATGCCAATAGAATTGCCGAAAAATAGAAAGCACATCAATCAAATACGTTTTCGGTTTCTGTTTACATTCTCGTTGTGGTTTGTTTGCCCAGATTGCCCCAAAGCGCAACCAGCCACAAATAGTATTGATTTTGTACTTACTTTTCTTTCTTGTCTTGACTGTTTGGGTTTGAATTTAAAATCGAAAATTATCAAATGAAATTCCAGCAGCTTTGCATTTGCTTTCGATTATGTTGACGAGGAATTTGAAACAGAGTCCATAAGCCAAATTAAATATTTGTCTATTAAAATATATATGGGTCTATTAAAAACTTTTTCATTTCGTTCTAAAACGAGGCATGACATAATTTCTATAACAGCTTTGCTCATTTATCAATATACTGAAATTTTAAATTGCTGGAACTTTGAAAAATAGTTTGAAGACAATCTAGACTACACATCGATATAAAATCTGCATTTTAAAAATAACTAATCTGATTGCCATCGATAATCGAATTTTCTTAAATTTATATATAGCCAGATAAGTAGACATGACATAAATGTTGATGCTGCTCAAGAATATATATGCTTTCTCAAAGTCAAAGAGACATTTACTTCCAAATCAATTGCAATAGGTTATTGATGATCGAGTGCGAAAAGTTATTTAGTAATTAACACTAATTTTTCCAAAGAATTTCAGTATTACTTATAGTAGCGATTATTTCACTTAACACTAGATACATATGTATATGGATAAACATGTTAGCCGATTATAAAAATCGAGGCCAACACTAACTGAAAATTACAATTTGTTATTATTGAACAAAACGGATTTGTATTTACCAAAAGTCAAGCGTTTACCAATTGGGAACACTCAAATAAAAATATGAAGCAGATGGATGGAAAAACATGCAGCAATACAACTGACGCACCAACCAGTTCAATAAATGCCGCGAAGATAACGACAAACCGCAATAACAAGCAAAACAGGCAGCGCCAAAGACGCGTGTCAAAAGAGACGCCACAATTTGCCCATGCGGCACTCGCCTTTCACTTTCTTTGTACGCGACACGATCGGATTTTATCTTCCACATTGATCTCTCTCTGTCTCTGTCTCTCCCTTACTCTCTGTCTGTTTTTATCTCTCTCTATATTGAAGAACTATTAAAAATGATTACAAAATTCCCTGCAAACTATAAAAAATCTATAATGGAAATTAAAATTTTGCAACTCTTTCATGCATTTTATGCTAGAATTCTAATTTTAAGCATCTTTTTTATTTGAAAACTTTAAATTTAATTATATAAACAATATCTATATACATATATGTACAAAGTATCGCATATATTTTCTTTAAGATTTTTTATATTTTTACATTTTGTATAAATTAAAACTTTACTTCTTGACAGTGATGACAATATACTCTTTTAAATTAGTGTTAATCTCTTACCTATCCTGCAGCAGTTGCTCGGCTTGAGCGAGACGCAGTCGAACCGTCTTCATGCTCTGTATCGGAAACAGTCGGCAGAAGGGCGTAAGAAAGGCGGGACGCCAACAGAAGCGTGGAAACTCGCGACAAACATCCCACAGCCGCTGATTGTGCTCGAAGAGATAAGTATGCGTCTTGCCATATTCCAAATAATCGGACATGTCACCGTAATCACAATTGAGCAGATTCTTCAGATTTTGTACGGCCAACTGCTGATCATCCGGATCACGCACCTGCTTAATGCCAAAGTCCAGCAACGGTTCATAGTGATAATAATTGCCCGGTATCGCATTCAAAATGTCGCCCAGAAATGTGGAACCCGAACGCCAACTGGTGACGACAATGCTGCGGACGGGTGTGCCTTGCGTTTCCGGCGTCATATCGTTAAGTTTCTCGGCGCCGCCGCGCGGATATTCGAAATTCTCCATTTCGGTGAGAATGCGAGCGCGTTGCGCCGCCAGGACATCCACTATGGTCGCTGTCATATTGTAAATAATGGCGGCAGTTTGTGACGGCTGCTGCAGGCGCTCATAGTAGCCGCCACCATTGCGCGTCAGCAGATTGTTGGCAGCTCCATTGCTGTTGCCGCCGCTGCTTGAGCTGGAGCTGCCAAATGGTGAGGTTAGCGGTCTGTGCTGTGTGGTGGCAATCAGCAGCAGTATGCACAAACTGCTAACGCCACAGATGCCAATGAGATTAGCGCGTCTTGACATGCGGCTGCGTCGACGTTTTGAATTTAAAGTGATGCGCTGCTTAGTGCGTGTCCTGACAGTGCCGGAACCGGATGCGGAAGCGTTGACGTTGGCGGGAGCTGTGACAGACAAGGAATTGGAGCAGTCGCCAGTTGCAGCAGTTTCGTCGGTTTCGCCGGTCAACAGTGCACACGACTCCAGATCCAAATCGGTTGTGCTCATTTGTTATTTGCTTTTATTCAATTCACTAATTGGCTAAAACAAAAAAAAACACCTTTGCACACACAAACTATTTACAAACTTTTCGCTCTCAATGCGCTTTTTTGTTTACATATTATACATAAACAAAACACACACAACACACACGAAACACACACTTGCACAGCACAGCTCAAAACAAGACTCACACACAACGTAAGCTCGGTTTGAGAGAGATGTTTCACATTTTTTTATTGGCAAATTAACAGTGCAAGCTGCAATTTTGTATGCGCTATATTTGTTTTTTTTTTTTTTCTTTATAGTCCACGGACTTTTCAATTGGGAATGTTGAAGCGACGTCTGGCAAGCTTTCCAAGAGCAGCAAAAACCGAATGAACAGCTGTGAACGAAAGGTGCGAGCGCATTGCGTTTAGTCACCAAATACCAAATTGCAATCCAACCAAATACCAAAAATAAATAAATACTGTTTTTCCTTTGCATACCTGTGCTTAGCGATTATTGTTGAACGTTACCGATTAATATGGTCACACTTAAAATATGTTCTTGGCATTTACTTTAAAAACAATTGATCAGTGAGATTATTGAGTTTTTTCATTTTGAAATCTACGATGGGCTCATAGCCCCATGCATTCATGGCCCTTGTGCAGGTCGCTTGAATATTCATAATTTCCTTGGCTGACAATGATTTCTGCCACTGAAATGTCGGCTTCAAGAATATATCATTTCTTTTAGATTTAATGTCAACTATGCCATCATTTGATTTCAATATATCTTTTACTGGCTTGCTTGGTATACCGTAGAAATCAAAAATCGATGCTAAGCCCTGATAGGGATTCTTCACCAACTCCTCATAACGCATGATTCTACATTTAAAGAAAGAAAATATAATATATACTTAAAGGGTGATGTGTAACAAACCCAAAACGTTGCGGATATTCTTTTAATAATATCTGAGCGGCTTCGTAATCATCGGCCATACTTTCACAGAGATCATCCGGCTGAAGACACTCCGTAGTGTTACACCATAGACGATTGGCTCGCAATGCCATTATAGCACGAGGATCTCGAAGCAGGAGTAGCATTCGAACATTTAGACTATGAGGCATCAATTGAGTATTGGCCTTTTGTTGAATGCAGTAGTCGATCGCAAATTTGTTTTACAGAATAATAAAAATGACGTGAATGTATATTTTATTGTATTCAACATTTTATCACTTTTGCATAATGCATTTAAAAATTCGAAATTTTTATGTGTTTAGATAAATAATACATTTAAATGAATGCTTCTCAATAACAATTTTAGGAAATTCACGTACGATTCTGTAATACTATCAATTAATGAGTTACTTACTCCTTTTGGTTTAGCAATGTCCTTAAGTGCCTAAGACTCAAGTTATATACCGACATGTTTAGAAATGGGAAAATCCTGCATATCTTTGCCAAAGTTTCCGGATCCGAGCACACCTCCGGTGTATACATTGAACACGTCTTCCACTGCATCCCATAGAAATTTCGAAACGTTGTCGTTTTCATGCCCAAGTTCAGCATAGACTGCGATCGATTGTAATCCACAATTGAAGAGCGCCTTTAGCTCGTCCAGAGCCTCCTCAATCTGCGGCTTTATTGTTAGGCGCCGCCTGTATGCAATTAGGGGTGAAAAGTGATGATAACAGCCCGGCATGTGGGTCAAGAACTCCAGCAGACTAATTGCCCCCGAACCCTTGAATGTAACTAATATCGAGCGCTTCGGCTGTCCACCGGCCTCCAGTGTATTGGCCGTCAGATTTCCCAAATGATTGAACCGTTGGGCCAGCATTGTTCTCGACATGCTCACCGGATCGGGCAAAAGTATGGGCAATATAAAGAAAACAAAGAGCGCATATGTCAAATAAATGGCAATGCAAATGCTAGAAAATTTTGTGCTACGCTCAACCATATTGCCCTAAAATATCGGTTATAAAGGTTTTTTCTGTTTGAAAGTACTATAAATTTTGTTGAGTAAAAATTCAAAGAATAAGTAAATTTACTAACTAAGGCTACTATATGTGCTGGGAGACTTAACTTATGATATATTGATAGTGCTTTTTATGTTAAGAAACATGTAATTTGCCTTTATAATAAGCTCTAAAATAATATCTGCAATTTCAAGATTTGTTCAAAATTTATTTGCAACATTTTACCACGAGAGGCTTCGATTTGATGTTATAATATGCATATTATTTATAATATTTGCAGTAGTTTATCATAATGCAGTAAGTAATTATAAAAACTCTAATATTGCTATATATTAATACGTTATAGTTAATATAATTACCAAATATTAAGATATACTCTAAATTGCGAACTTTTGCTGTGTTAAATATAAATAAAGACTAGAAAGACGCCTAAAAAATTGAACAAATATGGAAGAAAAAAATGTACATATTTTCAATCCAATTCCCCCAGAAAACAAAAATATAGTCAGCAAAAGTTCGCAAATATTTAAGAGCACGTCGAAATCGTTTATAAAATCAATCTTATATGTTTATATTTAATGTTTTCCTGGCCCAATATTTATGGAATAACTGCAGCCTTTTTTTATGGCCAATAAATGTAATTATGTATATTTCATATGTATATTTAAGCTGTCGATTGGTTATTGGTGATATTTTATGAAAATATTTCTGCTTTAACCGAGGCACAGGAAATTCATTTCATTCTGGTATAAAATCGTTTTTTTAGTTGTGCATTTAGTAAGTACATGTTGATTTTTGTATGAGCACAATACAAATGTTAAGGAGATCTGAATATTGGATATAGTAAATGGAATATGCGCTAAAACCTAATATGCATCGAAATGTTTTCAAAGTTGTAGCTTGAGTTATGGCACTAGGCATACAATGAATAGAGGCGCTAACTATAGGAAAAAGTCAGATGTAACCGACTTCGAAATACTCTGATACCAGTATAATAATACCTGAAAACAGGCGGAACAAATGTTCTTTTCGGGGGTGGTTAATTTATGGATTCTCGGGCATTTTCTTAACCAACCTTTGAAGTTGGTTACCAGTAATTTACATTTTAAAATTGGCATTATTGAATCTAGTTCAAAAACTTTATAAGCCCATAAAATAAAAGTAATTCTATTGAATATCCTTGAAAAGTGTAATTCTTTAATTTGCACTAAGTTGTCTTCTATGCTTTTTTACGCAGATCTTCGAAAATCATAAATGAAAGATGTTTAGTGTTAATTCATTCAACATTTTTTCCTCATTTGGATTTCTCAAAGTTTTTTATATACCCTGAACCCATAGAAAATTGGTAAAAATGGTATAATGGTTTGGTGCAAATGTATGTAACAGGCAGAAGGAAGCATCTCCAACCCCATTAATTATATATGTTCTTGATCAAAATCAGCTGCCCAGCCGATATAGCCCATAAGAGATAGATTCTTCAAATGTAGAATATAAGTTCTCGTATACCTTGGACAGAACAAGTTTGCTTCATCGATAACTGCCTCAGTTTCCCGGATATCGATACATTTCGATTTCCGAAACATTAGAGGTAAGACTCTAATCTATTTAACAGCTGGGTACAGGGTATATCGTAGTTGATCTCACTAAACACAGCATTCGCAATTGTTTTCTATGCTAATTGTACAGAATAATTAAAATTTAAAAGGTCTTTTAAACTGCCTTTAAACCTAATAAGGTTTATTTTTAATATTCCCAATGGATTTTCCACCATAATACATCCCGTCTAGTTATTTAAAGTGTATGAATTCTAATCCGTTTGAGCTTAGAAAAACAGCTAAGGAACGTAAAACTGCATAAGAATCATATCCCAGAATGATATTTCAAAGGCCAAGAGAGTGTGGCAAATTGCGGCCTTGAAACGATATTTAAACTAAATTAGAATTATAATTTAAATTAATACTTAACAGTAAATAGAATACTAAAAGCGAATGTTTGTTTGCATGAAACATCTATTTTCAGCTCAATCGCTATTTCCCTCAGTTTCATCGTCCAGCAGTAAACTTGTCGAGCCATAGCTACGGAGTCTGTAAAATATATTTAAGAATCAGTTAGTTTGTTTTGGAAAACAATAGATCAAATCACAAAAATAAGAACTAAACACCAAATAATAATTAGAGCAGCTAAGGAAAGTTAGTTAGGATAGGGCTCACCTCATCGTCGGATACCTTGAGACCATCTAAATTAATACTATTGCGGGCATAGCCCGAATGTGGCTGTGTATCTTTGTCATGCGTCTCGTACAGCTGCCTATTGATATCATCCTTATTGGATGTGGATGTTGTGCCACTATTAGTCATGCATTTGAGTGGCAAGGCGAGATTTGCACGATTACCACCGGTGCTGGTGTTGCTGTTGCTGCCGGAGCTGTTGTAGCGTCCCGCTGCCGACGAGCGTTGTTGCCGCGCCTGATGGTGCTGGTGCTGATGATGATGATGATGCTGTCCATGTGGATTATCGAACTTTTGTTTGGCCCGCTCAAATTCCAAATTCCTTGACTTCGCCTCAAAAATGTTCTCCTCGAAGTGCGATTGTTTGGCATCGTAGAAAGCGGCTGCCGCTGCTGCTGCCGCTGTTGCAGCTGCCGCTGTTGCCGCTGCGGCAGCATTGCTCTGCTGCTGCTGCAACAGCGTCCGTTCCGTATGGCTGGAACGCTTAACGGCAGCGGCATGATGGGCCATTGCCGCATCGCAGCCATTGTGCGAGTTGCGTAAACCCGCCTGCGTATCATCGAAAATCTGCCGTAAATCGTTGATATTCGGCAGACAATCGCTGGGCAGCTCAACGGCAATTTTGTTGCGCAACTGAACGCCGCCAATTCCCCGCAACTGCGGACTTGGAGCGCGTCTTTTGTTGTTGTTTTGGTTTTTTTGTCGGTCATTTGTTTTTAGTAGATTTTGTTAGTTGTTGGGTTATTTAATCAAAAGCCGTCACCAAGATAATTTAGTGTTAGGAGTTGGCTAAAGTGAACTGATTACTCACCTGTTCTGTAAATGTTGTATTTGCACCTGTAGACCCTCAGTTTGGCCAACCAGCTCATCGTTGCTGCGCTGCAGACGTCGCACCTGGTTAACAGCCGAGTCCAGTTCATCCTCGGCACCGGCCAATTCACGTTTCAGCTCCTCAACGCGCTGCCGCAAGCGTTTCACCTACATTACAATAAGAATAATAATTAAAACAAATGTTAATCAATATTTATTCTAATTTTGTTTTCAATGTATTGAAGAAAACGGCTCCGAAAACATAAATGATATACATATATTCTGTATCACCATCACCAGCAGAATCCATATAATAATCTCCGTCGATTCGAAATTTTATATTATATGAAAAGAACTGCAATAAATTTAGATTAACTTCGGTCTGGGTATGTTATCTTTGGCATGCACCTAAGATAACTGATCTTTCGTTCTTATAGAGTAAAACAAAATGGTTTATTGGCATTTTCCGAGCTAATTATATACATATGTATACATACGGTGTATTATTATTGGTCTATTTATACCAAAAATAATCAACCTGACTTAAAAAATCCAGGTTTTATGGCGTCCAGGTCCATAATGTAACTGGTCCAAGTAAGCTTTGACCTTAAAAAGAGGTACTTTTTTACATAACCCGGCCTTGCTGGTGGGGAAACCCCAGTTTATTGGGGTCATATACTAATTTTGGTGGTTACTATATGTACCTGCCATAGAAGAAAAATAGAAATAAACTAACCAACTGCATGATTTAGTGCTAAAAACTTGACGGAAATTAACAATAAACCACATGTATTAATTCTAATTTTGTTAAGGACGTACATATATTCATAACCAGATCATTGGGAACGCACCCAGACGACAATAAATGTGCAAATGTTTTTTGTCATTTTCAGATTTTGATTTGCCGGCATTTTCCAGAAAGGTGTGACCGTACAAACATACAAAAAAAATCTAAGGCGAAAAATAGTTCTACAGTTCACGAGCATTAATTAATGTCATGTCAACTGTATTTTAAATAGAGCTTTGCTCGATGCTTTCGATTTTATGATTGTTGTGCTTAATTATTAAATCTAAAGACCCACACGAATAGATTGCTTACTAAGCAACTTGCTACTGCTACTTATCACAAACACAAAACTTTTGATTTCCCACACTATCAGCGCTATTAAATCATAATATTAAGATAATATGTGAATGCGATTATGGCAAAAAGCCGCAGCTATAAAAACAAATCGCATAAGCAGCATAAGAGAGTAAAAATATACAGAGCGCGTACAATTAAACAGTTGCAAATCCCCGTCAATAGCAACAAATGACAGCCTAAAGCTTTAGCATAAGAGAGTAAAATGAAAAAGAGAGAGCGTAAAATTAAACAGTTGTAAATTTCCGCCGATAGCAAGAAATGGCAGCGAAAAGCTTTCGTTCAACTCTCAGCTATTTTCAGTCTCTCCTCGTTAATCGAAAACGTAAGTTTAGCGTGCGCTAAAAGCAAACAAAGGAGAAGAATTAAAAAATGATTGCGCAAAGTGTAATCGCGAAACTGCGTCCCTGTGTCCGTCGCCTGGCGACTGGCACCAAAGCGATCAGCACTGCGCCCAAGTTCAATTGGCAGGATCCCCTCAATCTGGAGAGCCAGCTAACAGAGGAGGAGGTGGCGATACGCGACGCCTTTCGCGGCTACTGCCAATCGCAGCTGTTGCCGCGCGTCATTGCCGCCAATCGCTTGGAGCAGTTCGATAAGAAGATCATGGAGGAGATCGGCAGCTTGGGCGTTCTCGGCTGCACGCTGCAGGGCTATGGCTGCGCTGGCGTCTCCAATGTCGCCTACGGTCTGCTGACCCGTGAAGTGGAACGCATCGATTCCGCCTACCGATCAGCGGTCAGCGTACAAAGCTCCCTGGCCATGGGTGCCATTTACGATTATGGTTCCGATCAGCAGAAACAGAAATATTTGCCCAGCATGGCGCAGGGCAAACTGATAGGTGAGTTGAGTTGCCAAAAAAAAAAAAAATTATATGTGTGTCTATATTTTGTAGCATTTCTCAGCAGCACCGTAGGGGTTCACCTGTTTCTCAGATTCTTAAAAATAATTTACAGATTTTGTGTGTTTATCAGCTAGCAAAATGATAAGATTGAGATTAAGCTCTGCTGCCTTTAGCAACAAAACAAATTGATGTAAACATATCACTAAAATGTGTGCAGTGGAAAAATGCGACGCCGAAGAAATCAAAAGTAAATCGACAGCAAGGAGCTTTGAAAAAGCTCGCTCTCAACGTGGGTGTCTGTTTGTATATATGCATATGTTAGATAAGTGAGCGAATATTGAAAAAAAACAAATGTCATATTCACGGCGAAGTTAAAATACTCTTCTTGCTAAATTAACATTACAAATTTTAACAGCTTTAAAAAAATTCGATGTTGTCAAACAGTAAAATTAACAAAGATTCTTAGGTATATAAATAAAAAAACAAGTTAGTTTTGTGAGTGTTTGTTAAGTTAGCTCAAAACTGAACAGATAAAAGATCGCTTTAAAATTATTTTTTTTATTTGTGTATTAGTGAAAAACAAAACACAAATGTTAAATTCACTATGAAGTTAAAATGCTCTCTCTCCCTCGCAAATATTTACACTTCAAAGGATTACCATTAATGAATAGACAATTTGACTTCTAAAAAATTCCTATGTTATCAGACAGTAAAAATAATAGAGATTATTAAGTATATAATAAAAAAGCAAGTTTAATATCGCTAGTTAGGTTCTTTTGATAGCGCTGATATAACAGAAAAGAATGCAGTAAGTCGAGAGAGCTCGATATTCGAGAAACGATAACTTATATTTCAATGGAGAATGCAGATATAAAAATAAAAATAAAAATATATATTACGAATATAAAATCGTAGCTTGATAGATTGGTACAAAATAGTCGAATTAACATCCTATTTAATTTTAATTTAATTTCTAGGTGCATTTGGCTTAACCGAACCCAATCATGGCAGTGATCCGGCCGGCATGGAGACTCGTGCCAAATACGACAGTAAAACGAAGACGTACATTTTGAATGGATCGAAGACATGGATAACGAGTGCACCCATTGCCGACGTGATTGTCGTGTGGGCCAAGGGCGAGGATGGCAAAGTGCGTGGCTTTATTGTGGATCGCAAAATGTCTAGTAAGGGCCTGGCCACGCCCAAAATTGAGGGTAAATTCTCGCTGCGTGCTTCACCCACGGGCATGATCCTCATGGACGATGTGCACGTGCCGGAGGAGAATCTGCTGCCAAATGCGCTGGGCTTTAGCGCCCCGTTCAACTGCCTAAACAATGCACGCTATGGTATTGCCTGGGGCGCCTTGGGTGCCGCCGAGGCCTGTGTAGAAACGGCGCGTCAATATACGATGGACCGCAAGCAATTCGGACGACCTCTGGCCGCCAATCAGCTGATACAAAAGAAGCTGGCGGATGCGATCACAGAGATAGCTTTGGGCATGCAAGCGTGCTTGCATGTGGGCCGACTCAAGGATCAGAAACTGCACACGCCAGAAATGATCTCGCTGCTGAAGCGAAACAATGCCGGCAAATCGCTGGATATTGCCCGCCAGATGAGGGATATGCTCGGCGGCAATGGCATCAGCGATGAGTACCATGTCATCCGGCATGTCATGAATCTGGAATCGGTCAACACCTACGAGGGTACTCATGACATTCATGCCCTGATCATTGGACGTGCCATTACCGGTCTGGCGGCATTTGCCAATTAATTTGTTATTGTTATTTTTTGATCTTGTCGTTGGCATTTATGCATAATTTGCACATCATATTTTTAGCTAGATAAAACTGATTTCAAGCAATTTTTAATTCGTTTTTTAGGCAAGAATGCAAAATACTTTCTAGTATTAAATGGTGGTTTATTTGCTATGTGCAGTGTTAAATGTATTGAATAAGCTGTTTGTTCTAAAAATCCTAAATTGTTTTTATTCGTATTAAAAAGAGCAAAATTCAGTTATGAACTGAACAATCAGTATGGATACCATAGCCTTCAACTAACGCATATGAAATTGATTCAAGTCTTGTGTGTTCAAGTTTTTCAGAAAAAAAAATTCCATTTTTCAAATATCAATCCCAATATTTATAATAACAAGCATATCAAATAATAGGAAATTCAGCTTACCTCTGCCTCATATTGCTCCGCACGTCGCACCGCATGGCCGAGCTCCGTGTTGGTCTCGGCCAGCAGCTTTTTGAGCTTGGCATGGGACATCTTGACCTCGCTGATCTCCTTGTTGCGCTCCGATAACTCCTGTTGCAGTGCCCGCAGCTCAACATCGTTGGCCTGCATTGGCCGGCATTTGCGATCCGAACGCTCCTGATAGTCACGCAGCTCGGCACGCAACTTTTTGTTATCCCGCTCAAGGGCTAACTTTTCCGATTCTAAACGCTCGCGTTTACCCCATTCCGAAGCGTTTTCGGCTTGCAAATGCTCCAGCTCTGTGCGCAGCTCACTGAGCCTAAAACGGGCAAGTAATTTATTTATAAATATATGTATATATATTTTATTTATATATGTAAGCTTTACCGACGCTCCAGATTTTCGCGTGCTGCTATTTCCTCCTGCAGCGAGTTGTTCACAATGCGCATCTCAGCACGATGTTGTTCCTGGATGAAAGTAAATGTTTGTTAATAATATATGCAGGATAGAAATCCAGAGATCTTGGTTTCTGTGACTCACTTGCAGTGTTAGAAGCTCACGCACCGCTTCCTGCTTGGCAGAGCGCAACTCCTCCTGGCGTCCACGCACATCTTGCAACTCAAGCGCCAGCTTCTCAATACTCTTGTGCAACTCGTGCTTTTCACTGCAGATAGAGAATTTCAAATGAAATAAATTCATTTTAAATTTTGATTCTTGTTGGTAAACGAAAACTTATATTCCAAAGAAGGCAATACAAACTGAAATAATTAGACTGACTTGGCATCTGATTCTGATCAAGAACATATGCATATGTATAATTATTAACCAATTTTAACAAACCCTAAATTTGATGCTCAATAATGTAGCAGATATCTCCGCTAAATCATTAAACATATAGTAACAAATATTGCTTGTTCTACACAGGGATAAGATTATTTGTAGGCATTGCCTTGACTCACTCTCGTTCTGCTTGCAGGGTTTTTTGTGCCTCATCCAAACGTAGCTGCAGCATGGATATCTTTTGCAGCAAATAGTCCTCGTCAAAGTCATCTTTGGATAGCTGTTGTATTAGGCGCTTCTCCTCGGCGGCAGCAGCCTCGTCCAAATCGGTCAAGTGCTTGGGCATGGCGCCCTTCAGAGCAAACTCCTCAATGTCCAGATCCTTGACATCGCTGGGCAGCTTGGTGACCAAGCCATCCTCACTGTTCACATTCTTCAAGCCATCCGATGAGATATCCGGCGAGCAATTGGCATCCCTCCCATTGGCTTCGGCATCCTCGTTGGTATCGGCGCGATGGAATTGGCCGGCGTGTTTCATCATCAGGGTGTGCACCTTTTCCATTTCCTTCTTCAGCTGCGTTATCTGCAGCTCCAAATCGTTTTTCTCACGCTTCAGCGAATATGCCTCCTTCATGGCGACGTCCAGTTTGATATTCAACTGTTTGGATTCCTCGCGCGCCTTATTACGCTCGTTGCGCACCTGTAAAATTTAGTTTGTGTGATTAAACAAACTTCAAATATTGATTCAGCGGATGCCATAGCAACTAAAGTTGAATAAAGTTAAGAGTTGCATTGAGAATAGGTTCATAGTTGCTTTTGGCAATATTAAATGTGGTATGCTGAATTAACCATATATAATTTATTTAGTTGAATTTTCAACAAGTTGAAAAAATTAATTTAAAGGGAATTGGAGAAGATTTTGATTTCCTTTTTTAAAATCGTCTCGATTGATGGAAATTAAACATGACTAGAGCTGGACTGAGACGGAATATGCTGTGCATATATATATATAAATATATAAATTCGATATATATATATATATATATATATAATCGGAATATGCTATACATACATACATACATCTATAAGTTCATATGTAATAGAAAACTCACCTTACTCCACTTCTCGCGCCAATTGGCGGTGCAATCGGACCTGCAAGAGAGTAAAATAATTTACAGAGTATTTATAATTTATTTGCATATATATCGCTTACAATATCGTACAACTATCGATACATGTTTTGTCAAAGTTTTGTAACCTGAAATAAAGCGAAGAAAAATAGGCCGACGTGCAAACAATTCGGTCGACTGTTTATATTGTTCACACATCGCATCGCTCCTCTACAAACAATGGCAAATTTCAATGACAACGCTGCGAATGAGGAGACCGATGCAAATCGCTGGGTTAAGTTTGGAATGCGCCTGACGGTCAGCGCTGCACTGCATCCATTTGAATACTCAAAAACGCTAATACAGATTGGCTATGAACCGATTGGCGCCAGACTCGGCAAATCCATGCTGGGCAGACCCACCATGTGGCTGCCAAACATTTTTCAGTACGCTGGTCACATCAAAAATGTGGATGGTTTTTATGGTTGCTATCGCGGCTTGGCACCCAAATTGGTTGGCTCCGTGATGAGCATGGTTGTGAGTGAGCGCATTACCCAGAAGCTGGGACTTTCACATCAGGAGGATAAGGACGAATCCGAGCTGACCGAGGAGGAGAACTATGTACAATTCAAGTACAATCTGAAACGCGACATTGTGTTGACGGTGAGCGGAATTGTTGTCTCGCAGCCGTTCCATGTGATTTCGTTGCGAATGATGGCCCAATTTGTGGGCCGTGAGAGGCTCTACAATTCAATACTGGGCTCCATCGTCGAAATCTGGAAGACCGAAGGCATTTCCGGCTTTTTCTCCGGCCTGATCCCCAAACTGTTGTGCGATGTGGCCTGTTTGGTGCTATCGAGCTCCACAGTTTTCATACTGAACAAATACCTCATCAAGGATAAGGTGGCCCGGTCATATAATGCTGGCTTCACTCAGTTCGCCTTTTCTAGCATAATGTATCCATTGCAAGTGGTGTCCACATGCTCATCAATTACCGGCTCACGTCTGATGGCCGGCCAGCCGCCAATAATGCCGCGATACAACAATTGGGTTGACTGTTGGAATGATTTGCAGTCGCGTCGAGAACTCAAACGCGGGAGCTCGCTCTTCTGGCGCTCTCAAGTCCTCCATTCGTCCACAATCGCAGCATTATCAAGCTACCAATAGACGAGTTTTTCATAAAGATGCGATAATTGATTTGCTCAACGAGCGCTGACTCCCTAAAACATAACTGCATTTGATTTCTTCTGTCGCTGCTATTATTGGTCAGTGTTATTGTAAATCATTGTGTTAAACTGTCGCTTAAATTATGATTATCGATCGAGTAATAACCAATTTATTGCCTTGCACTGCATAATTTTAAAACGTGTATTTCCTTTTGACATCTAATGTCAGCCTCTCCAAAGAAAACCAATTGCACGATTATACTAACATTAAGCTAGCAAAGATTAGTTGCTTGTTATATTTAAAGTGACGTCAATTTAAAGTAAAAAAAAATTAAATACGTTATGCGCTTAAAGAACCAAATATAAACACTAATTTTTCTCTTCCTTTTCTGGATTACTTACCACCACTTCATTGTTTTTTCCATCTGAGCAGCTCTGGCGCGCGCTTCATGCAACTCCCGTTGGCGCTGAGACTGTTGTGGCATTAATTATTAATCGTATGCTAATTGTGATTAGTTTCAAGCTCACCTCGCGTGCCTCCCATTCGGTTTCGCCATAGCCAACTCCGCCGACACCCACGCAAACGGCAGCATCGCTGTTGGGCAACCGCCTGCTTACCGATTGGGCGGTAACTGCACTTTGTGTCGTTGACGACGTCACTTGTGACATTTCGTTGCTTTTTATGCACGTATTTACTTCAAATGTGTATTAATTTGGAGTTCTGCGTTTAACTGAATTGCATTTTGCCTTATGCACTTTTTGATAAAGTTGTATACAGAAAATATAGAAAACAGCTGTTTGTACAGTGCGACCAGAACACGATAAGGTTATGGTATATTTCTGGAGACAGTAATTTTTGTAGAAACTAGTGGATTTTTAGTTTACCGAGCTGACGTTCACACTGGAATAAACATTTGGAAAAACCATTCTCAAAATAAGCGCAGATTTAATATTAAATATAAATTAAAACTATTTCAACATGGCAAAGCATCATCCCGATTTGATTTTCTGCCGTAAACAGCCTGGTGTTGGTAAGTGCTGTACACAGTTATTTTATATAGAGTTCGATTGCAAATATATGTTTATTTTTCACGTGCAGCCATTGGCCGGCTCTGCGAAAAGGATGATGGAAAATGTGTGATTTGTGACTCGTACGTGCGTCCTTGCACCTTAGTGCGTATCTGTGATGAGTGTAATTACGGTTCGTATCAGGGACGCTGCGTTATTTGCGGCGGACCCGGCGTCTCCGATGCATACTACTGCAAATCCTGCACAATACAGGAGAAGGATGTAAGTTGCAACAAGAATTTTGAAAGCAATATCAAATATTTGGTATTAATATTAAATATTATTTAATTGATTTGTAGCGCGACGGTTGCCCCAAGATTGTCAATTTGGGCAGTTCGAAAACAGATTTGTTCTATGAGCGCAAAAAATATGGCTTCAAACAAAAGTTAGTCTTACTCACTAAAATGAGTGCAATACTCTGATCCCTGTTGAAAGCATGCGAATATTTTGTCGTCCTCATCCTTAATATTTCTGATTTCCCATTTTGGGATGGTCATTAACATCTAACATTAAAGCTGTAATGACTATCTTTAAAATGGGTAGTTTATAGACTACAAAATCAATTAACACTTTATACTTTGGGATCAGAGTGCAAAAACTTCATTGATCCTGTAATAATATATTTATTTCTTTTTCATTCGCAGCTATTAGAATAATAGAAGACTACCTCAGATATAATGCTAATAAATTTATATTTGTAATTTAATGCATATTCATATAATGGAAATTAATGTTTTGGAATTTAATGTATTTAAATTTAGACTGCCAACAGTTGCTCGCTGCTCGGCTCGTATTCCAGGCAGAGCCTATCGAACTCAGCGGATTTCTTGTCCAGATCGGTGATAAAATCGCTTTTCGGATAGAATTGTCTGAGTTGTTCCCAGTAGCGTGTAATCGTCTCCGGTGATTTGCCCGTGAGGTGCGAGAGGACCATCATATTGATTAGGGTGTCGTAATCATTGTGCTTCTTGGTCAATGATTCGCGCAGCACAGCTTCGGCCTCCTCGTAACGCTCCAAGCCCAAATGGACGACGGCCTGACCATTGAGCAGCGCCGACGTTGACTTGAACTTCTCGCAGAACTCCTGATAGATGTGGAAGGCGTCCTGCATTTGTTCGGTGCCCTGGGCCAAGGCGACCCATGCCTGCGCCAGTTGGGTGAGCGTTGCATCATCGCTAATCTCCTGCATCTTAGCCACTAGCTGCTTGGCCAGATCGACGCGTTGCAAACGCAACAAGCACTGCACGGACAACGCCATCGATTCCAGATTATTCGAACCATGCAGTATCTTCAGGGCATTCTCGAACTGTTCATCGTAGCAGTAGACAATAGCGGTGGCAATGTGCCAAATGTTTGTCTCATCCTCGTCGCTGGCCACTTTGTCGGTGAGCTTCTCCAGCAACTCCTCGCACCTCGCTGGCTGCTCGAATGCCTCGTGCACCAGACGCAGTGCCAGCAATGGGGTCGTATTATTCTCCTTTATGTCGGAGGTAATGATCCGGCCCGAATCGATAGCCAAATATGATAAATACATGTATGAAAGCAGCTCGGCACCTGCCGTTCCCTGCTCCGGCAGCACGAAATTAATCGAGCCCATGAAATTGCCAATGTAATACTCGTTGCGTGCATCGAACAGCGACGAATTGACATCGTCATCGTTTTGCTGGGCTCGGCTCATCTTTATAAAGTTTGTATATTTATCTGCGACAAAATATATGATGTCAAATTAGAAGCTGAGTTGGCTTTTCGCTTACAATGTTGCCATCTAGTTGAGAAATGCTAGCAGCTGTTTTTGTCAAAATGTGTTGGTAAACAGCTCAATTCAATTTCCAGTTCATTTGAACTCTCAGCGCTCACAGGAGTGGATTGAATTGATCGTTAAAAACTGGTTTGTTCACGCAAATAGTTTTATTTCCGGTTATAGCATTGTCGCTGCATGATGTACAATTCTCAGGAGACAAATATTGATTTAGTGCGGGAATATTTTCCCAGCTATCATACAGTGAGATTTCAGGATCAGCCCGAGCCAAATCTCGCAGTACAAGACAATTTCGTACAAGTGACACAGCAACGTAAGATGATTAAATTAGTTAACATATGTATAACGTTCTCATTTTAATTATCTCAAAATGTAGACACCAATGATCTCAGTACCAAATATGGGATCAAAGTTTACAATTTGCGCTACGGCGGCTCAGAAGATAAGCAGCTAATTGATGTATTTTATAACGAAAATGTATCAGAACCATCGCCGCTCTTTGTATTTCTTCATGGCGGTTACTGGCAAATGCTGGATAAATCGAACTCCTGTTCGGTTGTGGCGCCATTGGTTCGTCAGGGTTACCGCGTGGCCGTCATGGACTACAATAATTGTCCAACGGTAACACTTCCACAATTGCTTGAGCAGATCACCGAATCTCTGCTTTGGGTCTTTGATTATGCTGAGCGAACGCAAACTACGCAGATTCACTTTGCCGGCCATTCAGCTGGTGCACACCTCCTGGCACAATTGCTCCATGTGCCTGCCCTGATTTCGGAGGAGCGACGTAGAAAAGTGGGCGCTCTATTTTTTATTTGCGGTGTATACGATCTGCGCGAACTGTGGCAACTAGAACCAATTAATCCCGACAATATTTTTGGCTTGAGTGCTGAAACGGCCAAGGAAGTGTCGCCCATGTTGTGGCCCTGGCAAGCGGATAGCTCATTCTGGTCGAATGTGCAGGTGCACGTGATATCCGCGGAGCATGAAAGTGTCACGTTCATTGAGCAAAGTCGTGTTTTTGCCCGTAAATTGCAAGAGGGCGGATTTAATGTTACATTCAAACTGTTCGATAACTACGACCATTTTGATATTATCGAAGAGACTGTCATCGATAACTCACCCATTACTAAATACCTGTTAAATGGGCTCGAAAAAGCTCACTAATCAATCCAAATTTCAATTGTAAATAGTATAATTCTCTGATACCGAAAGCAATAGGGTACATTGATTTTCAATCGGGCACTTGATTTGACTTTTGGAATATAAATTTGAGTTTTAGGCAACGCCAAATCAACCGAAAATACTTAACACAATTTTAACTTAAAAGATTTATAGTTTTTTAAATTTCTTGGTATCAGGTTCAACTGTAAAGCTAATTTTCGGAATTGAAAAAAGGGCTTAAATAATTGATTATCTAAATTATAATTTTCGAAATTTTAAAATAAAAGAATACAAAAAGTAGATGTTACGTATTTTTGAAAAACTCCAAATTGTGCAGTTTGATATAAAAATATATAATATATAAAAAATTGGGTTTATTTTCAGTTTTCCATTTATTTCTTATGTTATGTTCGTGTTTTTTGAAAACATACACTTAAGCGTAGTAGTATTTGTATTCCATATGTACACTATCTAAGAGTTTTTGCGCATAAAATTAAAGATGATAAAGAATAAGAATACATAGAACACAGCATCCAAAAACGTGCCGCATAAAACACATTAAATTGAAAATTAATACATACAAATCTGTTAATGGAGGTGTGTGTGAGTAGTAAATGAAATAATTAACAAAGTGTGCGCATAGATGAGATAAATAAATATGTTCTAACTAATAATAAATGAATGAATAAGCTAACATTCTCTCTAATTGATTGCAGAATAAAGAATAAACATCAATTATGACTCCTCATCCGAAATGACAATTTCCGTTCCAATTAAAATTGGTTGTCGTTGTTGCTTCTTTTGCTGCTGCTGCTCCGCTGGACTACTTTTCTTTCCATTGTTGTTGCTGGGATGGTTTATGGTGGCATTTAGACTAGAAACGGACATGACCTTCAGTATATGGGCGGCAGGTGCATCATTTAGGCTACCATTGAACAGCGCCTTGCCAGCAACCGTTGCATTCTCCAGATGAACAGCATCTTTGTGAGATTTGGGCGCCGCAGCAGCAGTCTTGACTCTCGTTACATTATTAACTATCACAGGAGCAGCTGCGTCAGTGGCAGGTGTCTTTGGTGCTGCTGCATTCACTTCCGTTTCCGATTCCGCATCGCTTAAATCGCCATTGGCCTTGAAGCTGTCCACAAAAGCATCGACATCCTCATCCGTTTCCTCGTCATCGTCGTCATCCTCATCCTCATCGTCGTCGCTGTCGCCTTCCATTTCGCTGTCTCGATCTTGCTTCTTGATATCGATATTGAGACCATTGGTCATAACCGCATCAACGACATTTTGTGCCTGCTCCTGGGCTGCTGCTTGTGCCGCTTGTGCACTGGTGCAGGGCTTATCATCATCGAAGACAGCAGTGCTGGCATCAGTTGCTGCTGCTGTTGCTGCCTCCGCCGACGATGCTGAAGCTGCCACCTGCTGCTGTTGTTGTTTCTCCTTTAGGCGCGCTTCGCGCTGCTCCTCCGTCGTGAGATCCTGTTCGCGCGCAAATCTGTGTGAAAAGTGTAAGAATTAGCTAGGATTTACTAGGCTCTTAAGCGTTTTAAATTGATCCACTTGCTTTTCCAGTATATCACTAATCTTGGTCTGCTTCTTGTTGTTGTCATTCAGCTTAGCCAGCAGCGAGGAATCCGATGCCGCCGGATCCTTTGAATTGGCCGTAAAATGTGTAACGGTCTCATAGAGATCAGTCCTGCGCCGCGCCTGCAGCAGTCGACCCACCTTGACAAAGGCATCATGAGCTGCTCAACGATTTCAAATTCAAATTCAAATTAATCATCAATTTATAATAATAAAATAAATACTTCACATTTTTGCAATATTTTCCTACCTATGCGCTTCATTTCGAACGTGGCCAGTCCCAGATTCTTGTCCTTGTTGCAATGCTCGAGCAGCTGCAGCACATCATGGTAATCGGGAAATTCGTGCATTCGATTGACAAAAGCGGAAAGCGTGCGATTAAATTGCGGATATGGCGTGTCCTTAAATAGAATCGGTTGCTTCATCTGGCGATGGGCGCTCTTACTCTCACCGGTTAGATCACAGATTTTCTCGTAGATTTGACAGGCGCGCTTCTTGTAGCGCTCCACCTGCAGATAACTGGAGTCATCATCATCATTCCAATCGACAGCCGCCTCCTCCAACACAGCAATACGTTTCGTTATCGTGTACAATGTGCGATTCAGTTTCCGAATACGCTCGTCCAATCGCTTATTGCCTGTAGTTGTGGGTTGGCTTGGAGCTGTGACTGTCGGAGGAGCAGCAGCAATCTCAATTGTTTTGTTCTCATCTTTCCTCTGCTCCTGCTCCTGCTTCGGCTTCTGCTTCTGATCCTGCTCTGCTGCTGCTGCTGCTGCTGGTGGCTGCGGCTGCTGCTGCTCTGCGTCTGGCAGTTGGACTGCTTTGGCTTTGCGTCGCACTTTGAGCTCCTCGACGACACCCTTGAGATGCACATAGATCATGTCCGGCTCGTTGCGCATACGTACCATCGTTTGTTCCAATTGCTTGCGAAAGCCGCGCGAACGCACAAAAGTCTCGTGCACACTATAATAATATTTCAACAATTTAATCTCAATCAAGCGTTCCATATCCTTCGATTTGTCCAGTTCACGGCATAGTTGCAATAGTGCCGCATATTCCGAGACGAGGGGAGCTACTGTTGTTGTTGTTGTTGCTGCTGTTGTTGTTGCTGCAGTCGTTTCGGTTGCCACCTTTTTCTTGGCCTGCTCCGTTTCCAGTTTTTCGGTGGGCGGCGTTGTGGGCGGCGATTCGACTAGGACAATTGTGGGCTGTTCCTTTGGCTTCTGTTGCTGCTGCTGTTGTTGCTGCTGCTGCTGTTGCTGCTGTTGTTGGGCGAGATGTTTGCGCCACTCCTCGTCGGATTTCTTGAGCACCGTTATGGGCTGCACACGCTTGGCCAGCGGCTTATTCACTGGCGATATGCTGGCGCCGGGAAAGGACATTTTAACGGCTGCAACGGCGGGCGTTGCTGCTGGCGGCGGCGTTGTTGTCGGTGTCAGCTGTGGCGTTATGCTCGTTGTCGGCGGCAAATTGAGCAGCAGCGGCTCATTTAATGCTGCAGCGCAATGCGGCGGCGTCGCCAACAATCGCAAAGGGGGCGTGGCGCCCGCTGTTATGGACTGCAGGGGCGTCGTAATGGCAGCTGTCGACGATTGTTGCAAACTTCTTTTAGCTATTGTTGTTGTTGCTGCTGCTGCAGTTGTCGCTGTTGCTGCAGTTGTTGCTACCTTCATTTCGTAGGGCAAATGTCGCGCTGCGCTGGCCAAAACCACAGGCTGCGACTGCTGCTTGCTCAGCATTGGCAATGGACTCAGCTTGGCCAGCAACGGTGGCTGCTGCCCAGTTCCACTGCTGATTGAATAATGCGCTGGCGGCGGCGGCAACTGCTGCTGCTTCTGTTTATGCAACGTGTGCGTGTTGGGTGCACTGTGCGCCGGCGGCGGCAACTTCTGTCCACCGGTCACCGACGGCTTTGGTTGCAACGTTGTCATTTTCTGCAGCGTGGGCAGCAAACGTTGTGGCATCTGCGGCGTCTTCTGTTTAACTGGTAATTTTTGAATTATGGTTTGCGTCTTTTGCTGTTGCATCTGTTGTTGTTGCAGCAACATGGGCTTAGCATTTATTAGAGTCGAGGTGTGCGTCTTTTGCTGCTGCTGTTGCAGTTGCTTTTGTAGTGGTTGCGTCTTGTGTTGCTGTTGTTGCAACGTGGCCGTTGTTGTCTTCTGTTTGAGTTGTTGCAGCTCTTGCAGCTGCAACATTGCGGTCGTCTTCTGCACCGTAGAAATTGAAATTGCCAGCGGCTTCTGCTGCTGCTGTTGAACTGCAGCAGTTTCTGCCTTCGGTTCGAGTTGTTGCAGCTGCAACATTGCTGTCGCCTTCTGCTGATCTTGCAGCATTGCCGGCTTTTGCTGCTGCAACATTGCAACTTTCTGTTGCGTTTGCTTCTGCTTTGCAGCCAACTTGTGTTGTTGTTGTTGGTTGGCAGTTGGCTTCTGGTTTCCCACTTTGGACGTCAACATCTGTGGACTGGGCACACTGGTTATGGTCGCCAGTGTGGTCGTCGTTGCTTTCGGCCACATGGTTACATTTTGCCCAACATTTGCCAATTTAATTGGTTTTGATTTTAAGATATTGTTATTGTTATTATTGTTGTTGTCATTGTTGTTGTTCAAGTTGCCGTTGCTGTTGTTATGCTTTGTGACCGTTATACCGCTAGGAATGTGCATCGATCTGTAAAATAAATTTGTTATAAATATATATTTAAACAATATATATGGGAATTAGTTTATGCACATCGATAATTTCATTATTATCCCAACAAAACACTCGAATTCAGTTTTGGAAACGGAAACTAGAAAAGTTCATTGAACTAGTTTGAATGATAAGTGCCGTTATTTTGGAATCATTGTGTTACCTATAAGTTCCCACAACTGTCCCGGTAACAGTGGTTCCTGTTGTTGTTGTTGTTGCAATTGGAGTGGATTTAATCCCAACGGCGGACAATGTTTTTGGGGCGTGCAACAGTTTGGTTGGCATCACTTTTGATGTGGCCATCTTGGCCTGTTCCAGTCGCGCTCGCTTCGCATCGGGCGGCCCCTGGAAGTTCAGAAGAAATTCAATTAAGAATGGCTTGATGGCTTTGGTTATTTGAAACTGCATTCATACAAGAAAAACAAAATAAAAACAAGGAGGAAAAAACAGAAAAACAAAAACAAACAAAAACCGCTGCAGCTGTGTGAGTGGAAACTGGGTGTAGAGTTTTAAGGCGCGCCGCTAAATGCAGTGTAGAGTTGCAAGCAATCTGCGGACGAGCCATGTAAACAACAAATTATAAACGAGTAACAGTTAACAATTGCGTCGCAAATTGTACACCAGTGGAACATGACTACACCAACACACACATAGCAACTAATTTCAGTTAGAATATTTAACATTTCCAATTACTCGCTCAAGTGCAGCAATTTCTACGCGCACTGTGGCAACACTGGCCGGATTGAATATGCAAGTGTGCGTGCGTGTTGAGTTGTTGTGTGTGCTGTGTATGTGTTCAGTGTCTGTATATGTGAGCGACAATAAAAGCAGCGCGAAAGACATTCGTAGTATGAATTTGTAATATACACACACATCACACTCAGACACAGTTAGAAATTCACACGCACACACACAACACAGGCACTCCAACACTAATACGCGCACACCAATGCACAAAACCTATTAAAAATACAACTGTACTTTTCTACACCAGCTGAACGTAGTTGGCGCTGCTAGTGGCTACTATCTACAACTGGCGCTTTTACCTCTTCCTCCGAATCCGAGCTCAAATCCACATATATAACCGATGTCATTGTCGAAAATCACTTTACACTCAATTTTTATTTGATGCGACTCTTTTTGGTTGTTTTTTTTCTTGACATTTGGTCTTAGCGCACGCAACTATTAATGTTGCCAGTTAGTTTTTTTTACGCATATATATTACGTCTGTGTCTAATAATTTGTTTCGACTGTGTTTGTATTGTTGCCTTGCGTTTGTTTTCGCAGGCTGAGTTGCTCTGCGTTTTGTAGAGTTCTTTCGCGTAGTGTTGCCATATCTGTTTTAAACTAGTGGCAGCGCCTTACAGTTTTATTTTTGAAGTTAATCTTTTAATCGAATATTGAGATAATTATCGACTACCTATGTGTTTTATATAATATTTGAAAAGTTTTCATTTAATTTTCATATTAGTGATATTGTGAGGTATAGAAGTATAGAAATCGAATAAGTCATATAAACTAATCATATCGATTTCACTATCGATACCGTATTTCCCTCTCTAAAACAGTGCTAAACAGCGTCAAATAAACGTACAAATGACACGTCGTGCCTGCTTCGTATATTGTCGTTTTCTCGGCATCGTTCATTCGGTTTTCATCATTTGAAGCGGTCGCTGTGTCCGCTGGAGTGTTGCTAAGGAGTAGTAAAACTTTCTAAATTTCGTGAAGAAAGTGAAGAAATACAAATCAGAAGTTTAGTTTCCTGCCGTACGTTACATTAAGTCAAACACAATGGGAAGTAAGTATAACATCAAAAACGTCAAATACGGTTTGTGTGAAAGTGCCGGACAAACCCATACCAAAAATCGGCGGCCGCCTCGGCTGCACCCCCTACTACTTGCTTACGTATACAAAAAAAATCAGATTTTAACGCTGCTAATTTTATTAAGTGCAGTATCTACAAAAAACTACTAAATTTATTGCAACAAACATGGCTAATATTTTTTTTACTTGTCATTCATTAATTTGCAGTCAAATTCCTGGAAGTTATCAAGCCCTTCTGCAGTATACTGCCCGAAATTGCAAAGCCCGAGCGCAAGGTGAGTAATACCGGATATATTTTTTTTCTTAATATTTATATAAAAAGTTGCTTAAATCTAAGATCTATGTTCTTGTGAAATATGAGTTTAATTTGTGCATTTCAATGTCGTTTTTGGTGCGCTGGGCGCCAGTGTTACCAGCGCGCACGTTTTTGCTTTCACTTGCCAGCCGAATGCGCCACGCAAACACTTTGTTTTTCGTAGTAGATGACACAAAATCAAGCAAGTTGAACATACAACAAACGAAAAGAAAACAAAAAATTGAATATTTCATTAGCTGAAAGCAAAAAAATTGTGTATATCTCTTGAGTAAAAAATGTTAGTATATATTATCAATTTGAGTAGTTATATTAATTCAATTGTGTCTCAATTTGATGTGTCCAATTCGTATTTTGGTTTTTAGCTAAATTTTCATTCATAAAAAACGAATTATTAAAATCAGCTACTACTTTTCTTATCAAAAGCGCAAGTACTTTTAGCGAGCTACTTGTTGCCATACTATTTGACACGATATTTGACAAACATTGCGAAGAAACCGTATGCGACGTGGAAACGTCAAACTTCGGGCCGCACGAAGCAGCCGCTCGCCGCTGTGCGACGTCAGCTTCGGGTTATTGTGTTGACGACGAAACGACAACGACCATATGATGAGCACAACGACAGCCAAAACTTGATTTAAAACATTTACACGTATTTATACGTACTCGGATTTAGGTCAGAAAATAGCTTTAGTTACCTGCCTTCACCTATAAATTCAATTATTAGTATTTTTAATTTGTATTTAAAAGAATTATCAATAAACAACAATTGTGTTTTGGCAGAAGATATATGATTAGTTAAACTAAATTTATTCAGTTGGACTTATTATAATTATTGGCTCTTATAAATACATTAGTATTTATTTAATTTAAAAATAAAAAATTGTTTCGCAAGAATTGTGTGTTGTCTTTGCCTATATAACAAATGTTTATATTATTATAATAATTTCTGGCTGTTATCGGTTTGAAAAATTTAAAAACAATTATTTGTCTTAAGCTGTATGAATACTTATTATATATATATTAATTCGGTTAGACTTACAACAAATAGTTATATTATAAAATTATTGGTTCTTGTGCATACAAAAATACGCTTAGATATATATATATATATTTTTAAATAAATTTAAAACTATGTTTACTTTGGCTTTATGTTTTACTACATTATATCAGCTGGATAACAAATAATTATATTATAAATATTATTGCTTATTTCTTTTCTAAATGCGTTTTATTTTATTTTTTGACCTGTTGCAGATTCAATTCAGAGAAAAAGTACTATGGACCGCCATCACATTGTTCATTTTCCTGGTATGCTGTCAGATTCCATTGTTTGGCATTATGAGTTCCGATTCGGCGGATCCCTTTTACTGGATACGTGTGATTCTCGCCTCGAATCGTGGCACACTCATGGAGCTGGGCATCTCGCCCATTGTCACATCTGGTCTGATTATGCAGCTGTTGGCTGGCGCCAAGATCATTGAGGTCGGTGATACGCCCAAGGATCGTGCCCTCTTCAATGGCGCCCAGAAACTGTTCGGCATGGTCATCACAATTGGCCAGGCTATTGTCTATGTGATGACCGGTATGTACGGTGATCCATCAGAGATTGGCGCCGGCGTCTGTCTATTGATCATCATTCAGCTGTTTGCCGCCGGTCTCATTGTCCTGCTGCTCGACGAACTGCTCCAGAAGGGCTATGGCCTCGGCTCGGGCATCTCGTTGTTCATTGCGACCAACATTTGCGAGACGATCGTGTGGAAGGCCTTCTCACCGACGACGGTGACAACGGGACGCGGCACAGAGTTCGAGGGAGCCGTCATTGCATTGTTCCATTTGATGGCCACACGCAACGATAAGGTGCGTGCTCTGCGCGAGGCATTCTACCGCCAGAATCTACCCAATCTGATGAATTTGCTGGCGACCATTCTCGTCTTTGCTGTCGTCATCTACTTCCAAGGCTTCCGCGTCGATTTGCCCATCAAGAGTGCTCGCTATCGTGGCCAGTACAGCAGCTATCCGATCAAGCTCTTCTACACCTCCAACATTCCCATCATTCTGCAATCGGCTCTGGTCTCCAATTTGTATGTCATCTCCCAGATGTTGGCCGTTAAATTCCAAGGCAATTTCCTCATCAATTTGCTGGGAGTTTGGGCCGATGTTGGTGGCGGTGGGCCCGCTCGTTCCTATCCCATTGGCGGGCTGTGCTACTATCTGTCGCCGCCAGAGAGCGTTGGTCACATTCTCACCGATCCCATTCATGCGCTGCTCTACATTGTCTTCATGCTTGGCTCCTGTGCGTTCTTCTCCAAGACATGGATCGATGTCTCGGGCAGCTCAGCCAAGGATGTAAGTGGTTCATTACAATTTGCTTAGCTACGCTTCAACTGATCTTTTGTATATCTCTAATTTGACAGGTTGCCAAGCAGCTGAAGGAACAGCACATGGTGATGCGCGGTCATCGCGAGAACTCGATGATTCATGAGCTGAATCGTTATATTCCAACGGCCGCCGCATTTGGTGGCCTGTGTATTGGCGCTCTGTCCGTTATGGCCGATTTCCTTGGTGCCATCGGCTCCGGCACGGGCATCCTGCTCGCTGTCACGATCATCTATCAATACTTTGAGATTTTCGTTAAGGAACAGTCCGAAATGGGTGGCATGGGCACGCTGCTGTTCTAAGCAGCCAAAAACACCAAAATCAATCTTCAAAAATCAACACAATCACAATAATAACAGTAAAGAAAATTCTTCATCATACGTTTCTCATTTGTCAGCTCGCCACGACCCCTCCGCCCCGCCCATGATTCCCAAGAGAAGAAAAAACTACTTCCAAACGATATCGCCTAATTTGAAGGCATTTTTTTTAAGGGGTTTAAAAATATTGTTTTGTGTTTAATGCGAAAAAGAACATTAGTTTGAATAGTTTTATTAGTTTGTATTCAAAATGTGAGACTTTATTGCTTAAGTTCAATATTTCACCGAATTGATTGAATTTCAACGCAATTAATTATTGTTTTAACCGAGTGTGTAATATAAAATAATATAACACGAAAGATTACACGTGAAATTATTAAACACGATGAATAATATATGAGTACATGAAAAACGAACATTAACCATGCATACAAATTGTCATCATAATAAAACTTAAATTAGATTTTTTTAATCCAACAAGTGCATTTTCTTAATTAATTGCGAGAGATTTTTCAACTTAGCTAAGTCAAGATAAAGATCTTTACGTCGTTATATATCTCAACAATAGAAATATATATGAAACGTTGGATGCTGCCGCTGAAGCAAATTCGATAACAATCGATTTAATAAATTGATATGCTTTTCTATCAAATTATCTCGATTTTTCTCTATATATATTTATTTTAATACAAGAAGGAAGAAACGTAATGTGTTTTCATATAAACAATTTTAAAATTTATTTAAAGCACTCTGATTTCTGTTAACAATCGCAATGCGATAGTTGAACAATCGCCTCTCATCTCTAGCAAAACGCGGTATTTGTACTTGTGTACAGTCTGGTCACACTACTCATAGCCACAAAATGGAAAAATAATCATAAATAAAAATAAGCAATTTGAGACGGCAGTTTAAAACAGTTTAAACTCAACGCACGCACACACTAATGTGCATTTACGAACAGAGCCAAACAACGTTTACGCTTACGTTTAGCAGCGCTGCAGCGACCAGTGTGAAAGAAGCCCAGCAACAAACAACAAACACAACAACAAAACAAAATTCATCATCATCGGCAGCCAATCGAAATCTGGAGTTGAGTTGAGCCCGAGTTGAGTCCGAGTTGAGCCCGAGTTGAGTTGCCATGTCAGCTCCACTCATACGAAATGTGCCGTATTTGAAGCAGCAGCTAACGGCCCTGCTGCACAACACATCGCCGGTGATAACGCTCATCTGTCTGGTGACCACCTTTGGCTATCTGCTCTCCTTCTCCGAGAAGGCCGTCCTTCTGCTCAGCGTTACGCCGGGCTCCTTTCTGCCCAATGGCAAATTTTGGATATGGACAGCGTTCACGTTCTGCTTCATCGAGCTGCACTGGTGGGAAGTTATTGTCGATGTGGTCACCGTTGGGCTGTGCGGCAAAATGCTGGAGCCCCTCTGGGGTCAATTTGAAATGTTCAAGTTCTTTGCGCTGAGCAACTTTGGCGTCTCGCTGCTGACGACTCTTTATTATCTGTTCTACTATATAGTCACGAGGAATCCAACAATACTATTTGATGTGCATATCCATGGCCTGGCCGGCTACGTGGCTGGCATCTGTGTGGCCGTACGGCAAATAATGCCAGATCATCTAATATTCAAGACGCGCTACGGACGCCTGACCAATCGGTGCGTAGATCTATCTACATTTATTCCTAGGAATGTCCAAATCTTTTAGAGAGGCATATAAAATTGAGTACAAATTTAAATATTGCCACGCAAACATTTTTGATTTCTTGCTTGGATTTATTTCAGAAATGTCCCACTGACGGTGCTCATCCTGGCCATCATTGGCTGGGCCATTGGCATGCTGGATGGCACATATCCAGCCATGTTCGCCTCGGGCGCCATTGTCTCCTGGATCTATTTGCGCTTCTATCAGCACCATCCGAACGGACGTGGCGACAGCTCCGAGAGCTTCACCTTCGTCAGCTTCTTTCCGAATGTGATGCAGCCGTTCATCAGCATTCTTGTCAATCCCATCTACAATTGTTGCCTGCGTGTGGGCGTGGTCAAAACGCCCACACCTCTGCGTTCCATTTCGACGGCCAGCCTGACGTCGGTCTCTGTGCAGATGCCTGGAGTGGATCCACATGATATTGAGCGCAGGCGGTGAGTAATTAAGGATATATTCATGTATGAATGAGTTTATATATGTACATTTATAAGAGTCATCTTTAATACAATTAAGCTGTAACTTTTATGAATTAATGAAGTCAGATTTATGTAAATAGAAAATCATGATTGTCTGCTTATCTATTGATAAGTTTTATGTATCATATAAGTATTATTTATATATGTTTACCTATAAGTACTCGTTATTTTTTTGTCTTTCATTATTCACTAATTTAAATTGTCTTATTTTTTAGACAAATCGCGCTCAAAGCTCTCAGCGAGCGACTTAGGGCCACGGACTCCACGCGACATGCTCCGCTGCCGAAATCGTTTCCACAGCAGCCGCATCATCAACAGCAGCATCATCAGCAGTCGCAGCACAAGCATCACAGTCACAGCCATGGTGCTGGGCATGGACATAGTCATAGCCATGGGCAGGCACATGGACATGGACATAGTCATGGCAGTCATGCGGCGCAGGCAGCGCAACCAGATTTCGTCAAACCAGACGCACTGCAGCAGCAGCAGCAGGTGCCGATAACGACGGCACGCTCGGAGCCGCGCATGATAAGCACGATGAGCACTATTGCAATACCAATGCCAGCGCCGCCGCCCAAGCAGGAGGTAGCGGATCCAAAGGAGGATGAGGAGCAGCTGCTGCTGTTGCCGCCGCCAGCTGCGATAAGTCCGCGGAACACGCTCATCGATCTGGATGGGGGAGAGTCAGGCTAGACAGTTTATTACTTTAACATAAATGAATTTGTTTGGATATTTGCAATGATCTGCTAATGATGATTACGATGATTAATATTATTATTATGTGTATAACTGCAACAAGTGCGTGCGCTAATTAACTGTATTTACTACTTACTATTCGCTTAAATAATTGCTTGCTCTCCAAGCTATGCCACCAGAAAAGCACCAACCACGAAACCTTCCATCAATATAGGCGCATCTTGTAGTACCTACATACATACATATATATACACATATATATATATATATATATACATATACACGCATAATTTCTGTTGTAGTGTTTACCTGTATTGAGAGAGAGAGAAAAAACAAACAAACAATTGCTTTATTTAGTTTATAACATTACTGTAAATATATTTAAAAGCCCGAAAAAAGGTTTTTGACTCCTACGCTGCTCATACAATTTCAAATTATCTACTAAAAGAAAAAAAAAACAGTTGTCGATTTATGCATATATAAATAATTTGAATAATTTATATTTGAACATATGCAATTTGGGAAGATCACAAACTTAATCGCATAAACATCAAAAGTTGACTCGCTACTTTAAGATACTTGCGACAAGTGCAAACGATAGTTATCGCCCATCACTAATATCGATTCACCAATTGAATTCGCTTTGTGGCTATTGGCCGTCGTGTACGCTGTGTATTTGCTAAGGTCTTTTTGTCTGTTTGCACTGAATGTTTGTCAACATAAACGTGTGTCGCGCAAAACCAACAACAAAAAGTCACAATAAAATGTTGCCTTGAATATAACACAGATAGCAAGTGGACAACACACTGTGTAAATACGGTTTATTCGCTGCGGATGCATAACGGGCGCTGTTCAGCGGCGATGGGTCTCAACGGCAATTGCAGTGCGCAACAACACAAAAGCAGGCACACAAATAGCCGCCTCCATCCAAATGGTAAGTTCACAATTTTCTGATAGTGCAAAGTTAAAAATAAAAAACAAATCAAAACGAACGATAAGCTAGAAAAAAAGAAGGCATATACATAAACAAATCCATCTTATTGTCACATACACGTCTACATGTTCATGTGTGTATATTTCTGTGTGTGTGGGTGTGTCTACGGTGTTTGCGGCTTATTGCTAACGTAATGCAGGCGACCAGTGTTGCCGATTAACTTTTTTCCACGTCATAAGTAACACGGATACAAACGTTTAGCAGCAAAAATATGACTTTAATCGTTTGCTGCAAATATTGCAATTAATTGCTGAATGTTATTTTTTATAATAGCATATCAGTCTTTTATTGTTGGCAACACTATTCGCCACAGCAACAACATTCACCTAAAAACCAAACAAACCAGCCACTGTTCAAGTTTTGACAATTCTTGAGTGAATTCGCATTATCTTCCACAGAAACTAGTTCGCATTGAATGAAACTTGTTTGTAGCAGGAACTCAAACTGGAAAACTGGGCTAGCTTGGTCCGCCCTTAATTACTAATTATATATATATTCGATTATATTTGCTTTCGCTTCAGTCAGCGTTCCTCAGGGTCAATTGAACTTGCATTTGCCACAACTACGGAAAATTTGCAATGCTCCAATCCCATTAACCAAGCCTCCAAAAAAATGTGAATGATTTGTTTAACTATCTCAAAAATCTTCGCCACAAATCCCGGTTTTATTTATATTATTAATAAAAATCATTTTCAGAGCAGCTTCGTCATATAGCAAGTAATATATTTTTATTTCTGTCTTATGCCAATTTCATACATGTCCAAAAAATATAACATGTTATAATTAATACATTTTTATGCAATAGAAAATAACTCAAAAAACTTGCAAATTCATAATGATTTCGTGTCTTATTTTTTCCCTCATTGTGTCTTAGCTTTACATAAGAGCTCAACGAAAGAAAAAAGCGTGATTAATGCTGAATAAAAATATTGATATAATTATAAAACAAATTAAGCACAAAAGTATTTTTCAATTTATTCAATGTAAATATTTGAACTGGTTTTCATACCATTATATATAATTGAGTTTCGGCTAAAATATTAGAAGATATTATTGATTAACCTGGTTCATTTCATATTCATATATATATATATATATATATACATATGTAATTTAGATTTCATCATTCCAGAGAAGGTTGTATCATTTCTTTCAGCAACCTTTTGAGCCGAACCAGTGCTGAATATTCTATTATTAAATTTGCACAATTTCAATCGCCGTCGACCAGTTGTCGAGTTAACAACAATTCCAATTTAGCTTTCGATCGCTTTTGATGACTAAAAATGATCACTTTTAGCCAATGAAGTTTTCTTGAATTCCACTCGCCTTTTAATGTTATATTTTCTTCTTTCCATTGACGTGTACTTTTTAATATTTTACTTGATTTTAGTGCTTACACTCCATCTTCTATCCTCAGCTTTGTAATGATGATCCTTGGCCCATTTAATGTTATTTGATAGTTGTGATAAGCCTTTATTAGCTATTCCAGTCTCCAGCTTAATATGGAATTAAACAACGAAATATGCCAAAACATTAACTGTTCGCCAGAGACTTCTGTAATAATGTAGCTATATTTAATTATTATCAATTAATATATTGTATTTTTCACATGATGTTCAAAAAATTCCCATATTATTCTCTTCACACCTATTTTGCTGTGCAGATGTGTACATACACACATGTATATACAGATTATATATATTTATATATATATATATATATATATATATATTAAGCTCAGAGAAATATTTCTTGTATTAAAGAAATATTATATTAAATATACAAATGTTGTTAAATAAATTTACTGCATCTGTGCGAAATGCATATTTTCTATGATGACTCTGTAAATACATATATAACATCAGCCCACCGCAGACAGGCGCTGTGTGCTTCAAAGCACGTCAAAAAACAACACACACACACACGCCCTGCTCGCCTACCATTCAGGCGCCAGCGTTAACATTAACGCTGCCGTTCAACGCCAACGCCAATGCGGACGGCGACGCCAACGTCAGCTTTACTTTGGAGAATAAGAAAAACCATTGAGGGCTTTGGATTGACGCTCAGTTGCGCATTGGTGACCACGTATAACGGTTCGTGTTGCTACCAGCTGCGTTTCCGCTCTTGCCATTATCAACTTAGTATTTATCGCGCTCAGCAAAACGCAAAACACAAAACAAATACAAAAATAAAATAGAATAAAATTGAAAAGGAAAGGCAACAAATTTGAACATTTGTCAGCTAATTGCTACAATTTGCCATTTGCTCTCTGTTTCTGTTGCAACAGCTGTCAAGTTGACTCCGATTTCGAGTTCGACCGCAACGATGGAAAGCCAGCGGATGCAGCTAAAAGCGCGACTCGCCCAGGTGGGGCAGGAGCATTTGCTAAAGTTTTGGACAGAGCTCAGTGGAGAGGAGCGCGCGACTCTGGCGCGTGACATCGAGGAGCTCAATTTGGATGAAATCAAGCAATATTTCGATCGTGCCACAATCTCAATGAACGAGAACAGCGTCAAGCTCGATGATCGCCTCCAGCCCATACCCGATGGCAAAATTCTGTCCATTGCTGGGACCACCGAGGACAAACTGAATATGTATCGGAAGGAAGGACTCCAACAGATTAGCAACGGACGTGTCGCTGTGCTGCTCATGGCAGGTGGTCAAGGTGAGTTTTATATATAAATATAAAATTATATATATATATATATATTTATTTATCCGAGTATTATCTATATATACGATTAGAGCCCAATTGCGCTTTAGCCAAGTTATTTGTCAGATTCTGGCGGTTCAATATCGAAAAAAAAAAATTAATAACTAGTGTCACTTTCTTTGCATTATCTGTAATTAATTCCGATAGAAATTTGCAAACTATTGTAATAGTTCTATATACATATCTGTAACGATATACGCATTCATGTATTCGATTTGGCCAATAGGGCAGGCGGGTATTACGAATCTGCTTGAGAAAACTGACTCATAACGTTACAAGCAAAATTTCCTATTTACATTGGAAAACAGACATAATGCCATCTATTGTTTTCTAACTGACTCTTATCATACAAATCAATTAAATATAATGCTAACTATTGTTTTCTAACTGACTCAGTGATGACTGACTGGTAACAAAAATGTGCAGCGTAATCGGTAATTAATCTATATTCAAGAAACAACGTTTCTATACTTTGTCATTAGATATGTGTTACAGTCTTAAACCACTGGGACTCAAAATAATAAAACAAGGTTTAATTTTCGTATGATTTAAATAAGTCTAAAAATAAATTGAATAATAAAATAGCACTCGTAACTAGTGGGTTGGGTTCGCTTAGTTTGAACAAGAAAGTTTATCACACAACGACTCATTTTATGACCGATTATATGATATACAGAAGAACTGCACGATTTATATTATATGTTATACTTTATATACTATCATTCACTCACTCTTATAACCTTCACGGTATGCGAAAAAACTAATCTTTCTGGCTTGTATGTAGACTGCTGGACGGGTATACCAATTTCTCGATGGTGTTTTTTTCCTTCCTATTTTTAAATTTACACAATTTTCGAATTGTGTGTCACAATTAACAAATATTCAAGATAGAAATATGTCTTTATTTCTGTTTTTTTTTTTTCGCTTGCTTGATAGTGATCTTTTAGATAAGAGCAACTGAGTAAACATATCTTCCAAGCACACAGATAGAGTCATTATTTCCTTTGTGTTGCATTGGCAGACTGTGTGTGATGTGAGCTTGAGTTATATTTAATTTGTTTTACTCGCAATTGCCTTGAAATGCAATAAGGAAAGAGAAAACAACTTTAGCAAAAAAAAACTCTCCTAACCCTCCTCCCCTTATTTGCAATTGTATCTGTGTGATTGTGTGTGTGTGCTTAAAGAGCTAATAAGCTTTGGTATAAAAATGATCGATCAAACGCACACACACACATACACACAAGTGGAGTACATGTAAAGCTCACACACACAGACACACACACACACACACACATACACCACATACATAAGCTGCGCACTCGATGTTGTTTGTAATTCAGTGCGCAAGACACGACATGCAATAACAATTTAAGCCATTCTTGCCGCTACTCAGTTTCAGTCTGTCTCTTTTTATTGCCTTTCATTTTTTTGATCGCTGCGCGCAGCATTTGACATTTCCCGTTTGTTTCTTTCTTTTTCAAACATTACTCACAGCACATACTAAAGAAAACGTTTGTTATATGTAAGTATGTGCATAACGTTTACACTCATTACGTGTTTTGTGCATATAACGTAAACGAAGAACGGTTTAAGTTGTGAGCAGCTTCTGCTGCTGCTGCTGTAAACATTTTGGTTTTCTGTTATCGATAACACAATGTTAAGTGTTGTTTTAGCGCTGCTGACGTAAAACACTTTGAACAAGTTATTATTTTAAAACCGGTAGTATGCATGTAGCTTGTGACCTTATGACGGGTTTATATGCTAAACAGCTACAAGAGTGGCAACAAAATATAAGAAATAAAAAAAATTAAAGAAATGTATATAAGTAATACAAGCTTTAAAGGTCAATCGGCTGGTGGGGACACAATAAATGCCGATAGCAAAACAAAATATTATAAATGTTGGCAGAACTTGTCACTTCAGCATAAACAGATATTTAATTTTCGATTGTTATGGAAATATTGAGTTTCAAAAAATATATAGGGTTCTTTAAAAATTGGCCAAAGCAAAATATCGCCAATATCATAAAATGAACACCATTGTGCAATAAATTTAACCATTCCAGATTGCATCATTACCAGTGCAATAAAAAACTACTCGTTTCAAGTGCCACCTGAAATTTCGGCAGCTGATTCAGATATTAATAAGATAGATTAAAAGCCACAAATTCAAATTACTACTAATTTATACTATTTTGGTTTTGTTCACACTCAAAAAGCAATTCCTATTGATTTGTGCCCTGTTTAGAAATTGTGCATAATTTTGGCGCCAAGAATAACTTATCTTAATATTCACAAACCAGTGTTTTTCTTTACTTAACACTGAAAGGTTTTTTGTTAAATTTAGAAAAAATATGTAAAATTTCCAGTTTATTTTTTATATGTGTATACATTTTACTTTTCATATGTCACATATATAGAAACATTTTAGTTAAATATTCATAACAACTATTTTTTTTGTTGGTCTGACTGGGTTTTTTTCCTGAACTTTCCTTAATACATGCAACAAATTGTAGTGCATCTTATAACTTTTTCTTGTATATATTTTGTTTAATTTTAATTTAAATACTAGATTGAATATTTATTTTTATATTTTTAAATAATATAAATATATAATAATGTGAACGACAATCTTGTTGCAGGCACCCGACTTGGCTTCGATCAGCCCAAGGGGATGTACGATGTGGGTCTGCAATCGCACAAGACGCTCTTTCGTATACAGGCGGAGCGGATACTTAAAGTGGAGCAGCTGGCCGAGGAGGTGGTCGGCAAGCGGGGTCATATCGTGTGGTACATCATGACATCGGAGCACACAAATCAACCGACCCGCGAATACTTTGAGGATAACAACTTTTTTGGTTTGCGCGAGGAGCAAGTGCATTTCTTCTATCAGGGTTCGCTGCCCTGCTTTGACTACGATGGACGCATCATTCTCGATGAGAAGCATCGCGTCTCGCGCTCCCCAGACGGCAATGGGGGCATCTATCGTGCCATGGAACGTTTGGGTGTCCTGGATAATATGCAGCAGCGTGGCATACTCTATGTGCATGCGCACAGCGTCGACAACATTCTGATTAAGGTGGCCGATCCCATTTTCATTGGTTACTGTGTGCAGGAGCAGGCCGATTGTGCCGCCAAAGTGGTGGAGAAATCGTCACCCAACGAGGCTGTTGGCGTCGTTGCCATTGTCGATGGCAAATATCAGGTGGTGGAGTATAGTGAAATCTCAGCGAAGACGGCCGAGATGCGCAACGCAAAGGGACGTCTAACATTTAGCGCTGGCAACATATGCAATCATTTCTTTTCGGCCGCGTTTCTCAACAAAATTGGACGCACATATGAGCGGGAACTGAAGCTGCACGTGGCCAAAAAGAAGATACCGTTTGTGGACAATGCCGGTAAACGGCTGACGCCCGACAAACCGAATGGCATCAAGATCGAGAAGTTCGTCTTCGATGTCTTTGAGTTTGCCGAGAAGTTTGTGGTGATGGAAGTGCCTCGAGACGAGGAGTTTAGCGCTCTGAAGAATGCCGATGCGGCTGGCAAGGATTGTCCAAGCACAGCACGCGCCGACTTGCATCGTCTCCATCGCAAATATATCAAAAATGCTGGTGGCATGGTGCATGGTGAGATTTGTGAGATTTCGCCACTCGTCAGCTATGCTGGAGAGAATCTCGCTGGACTCGTTGGTGGCAAATCGTTTACCAGTCCCGTTCATCTCTACAAACCCATGCAAGGACATTTGTAGACCACACACACACTTATATATATATATATATATTTACAAATAGACTGATGAATGTGTTTAGTTTCTGTATACAAAACTTGGTTCATCGAAAAATTCCATAGTTTTCCAGTACTTAAGCGCAACTATTTAATATATATACATTTTAGTTGCGAACATTTTGTTTAATCTTTAGTTTTCATTCTCTGTGCAATCGGAATAGAATTATATCTATATATGTATGATGTATACAATACAATATTTGCATATTTTAATGTTGTAAAATACTATTTCACAAAGTTGGTTTAAATATAATTGTGTTTAATTATATTGATTGCCATTTGGCTCTGCGTTTCATTTCCAAATGGTTGATTTTTGTTAAAGATTGTCGCTTCAACATTGATAAATAAGAATAGATGCCATCGCTATCAATATTAGAAAATAATTGTAATATCTTTATGGAGCAATATGTTAAAATCTATGAAAAGCACCCAACAAAAAGTTGATGGCATCTGTTCTAAATAGGATAAAATCGGTTATGGATCAGAAAGAAGAAATTGATCAAAGATCTTTCCTTATGCCTATTATCTACAGCTGACAGGAGCACAGGTATAATTACATACACTCTAAAAAACGATGCTAATTACACAACAATTCTTATTGATTTGTATCCTTTTTTATAAGAGCTTGCTTGGAAAATAATCGCACTGTTCAGAAAGTAAAATTCGAAAAATATTTAGAAAAAATATATATAATTTCCACGTTGTTTTTTTTTATATGTGCTCAAAAAAGTCTTTTATTATAAGTATTTCAAAGATATCACATATAAAAACATTTTAGATAGTTTTTATAAATTTATATAATATAACTTGAAAAAATCTTAAGATTTACGGCAATTGGAATACGCGACTCAGACAGACTATAGGTCTATTCTAATATGAAATCCGAGTGTGTAAATTTCATTACTTATTTCTGAATTTTAAAAAATGCCTTCTATTTTATAGAAGTGCCTTGCCTAATAAAAGAAAATATTTCTTAAACGAAAAAGAAAACATTTTTTAATTTAGGGCAGCCCAATAGAAATAATTTTTTAAAATCAAGAAAAAACTTGGTGTTCCGAAATTTAGGACAATTATTTTTTCTGAGTGTATTCAACGCATTAATGTTTAATAGTTAACGTTGAAAAACGAAAACACTTAAAATGATTTGAAGTGCAAAACATACATTTGCCTTTTTTTATAAATGTAGTAATTAAAAAATGTTTGACTTTTATTTGGGAAAACATTTCATGGAGGGCAGCACCTCCTCGATCCATTCGCTGCTGATTTCGGTGACCTGGCGTAGAAAATTGTGCTCCGTTTGCACCATTTCCGTGAAGAGGATGCACTGTGGCTTATATTTGCCATGGAGCACGCTGGATGGATGGATTTTGGCCTTGACACGGCCACTGAGAGTCAGATAGTGTCCCTCCTTCTGCAGGGAGGCGATGTTCTCAAAGAGACCCGTCAGCAGGCACTTCTTGACCGCATCCAAATTGTCAGCGCCGCAGCTATTAAATGCCAAATTGAGTCGGCCACTGATCTCGGCAAGCTGATTGCGCACATTGCGGGCATAGGTTAGATTCCTGATGTTGAGAAAGTTGTCGTGGCACCAAATCTTTGGCTTATCCGTCTTTTGAAAGGTGCTGAAAACGTTGAGGAGCGTCAGATGATCGCCGTGCTTGGATTGAAACTTGGCATGCGCCAAGGCGGCCAGTTCACTTTTGTCCGTGTGGCCAATGAAGACATTGTCGCTGGAGAGCGCCGCCACCAGGCTGAGCATCTCCTCCATGCAGCCAAAGCTGGGCGCCGACAGCAGCAGCTTTGCATAGCGTGGATCGAGCGGAAACTGGGCCATCCAACGACCAGTTGTTGTGATGACCAATGGCGCAGAGCCAACTGCCTTGATGGCCCCCAGTTGCTCCAACGCTCGGTGTGCACTGCTGATGCCCTCCGTTGGCGGTGCATCGATGAAATCAAAGTTGCTGCAATCGATGCCCAAAGCGAGCAGCTGCAACACGGTCGATGTTAAATTGCTGCGCAGGATTTCCGGCAGCGAGGTGCTGCGAAACTGTTCCATGCTCGCCTTCGAATAGGTGCGATAACATTTCCCGGGCGCATCTCGTCCGGCGCGACCACAACGCTGCCAGGCCTGAGCCTGCGAGATGCGCACCGTTTTCAGCAACTCCAAGCCAGTGTCGGGATTAAACGACTTCTCCTTGACATAGCCACAATCGATGACACACCTAATCCCCGGTATCGTAATCGATGTCTCCGCTATGTTCGTGGCCAACACAATTTTGCGTGTATTCGCGGGAACCGGCAGAAAGCACTCCAGTTGCTTGCCCTGCGCCAGTTGGGCGTACAAGGTGAACACGCGGACATCCGAGGGACCCGTATTGTTGATCCTCGCCAGCTGGCGTATTTGCTGGGCCAACGCCTCAATCTCCTCCTGGCCGGTGAGGAAGATCAGCACATCATGATTGATCGGCTCGTGGCGATGTACATCGAAGAGGGTGACGAGTGCCGCGTGTATATAATCCTCTTGGCTGTCCTTCGCATGGAGCACACGCACCGGATGCGTTCGTCCCTCCAGATACATGCCGCGCACCCCAAAATACTGCCCGAAATGATCAATGTCCATCGTCGCCGAGGTGATGATGATCTTCAGCTTGGGCAGTCGCTGTTTGGCCCGTTCCAATTGCGCCTGCTTCACAATGCCAAACAGCACATCTGCATTCACCGTCCGTTCGTGGGCCTCGTCCAGCATAATCGCCGAGTATTTGCGCAACAGACGATCCCCGATCGCCTCGCGCAACAGGATACCATCGGTCAGGTAACGGATGCGTGTCCGATCCGTTGTGGCATCCTCGAAGCGGACCGTGTAGCCAACCGTCTCGCCAACGCCGGTCGCCAGCTCCTGGGCGACACGCTTCGCTATGGTGATGGCTGCCACGCGACGCGGCTGTGTGATCCCAATGATGCCACTGTTCGCATAGCCCGCCTGCAACAGAAATTGGGGTATTTGTGTCGTTTTGCCACTCCCCGTTTCGCCCATGATCAGCAGAGTGTCGTTCGCCTCCAGCTCCTTGAGTATGCGCTGCCGGCAATTGTAAACGGGCAGCGATCGGCGCTCCTGATCAATGTTGCCCCTCTTGCTGCTGCCAACCAAAACATTCTTGTAAAGATTCGGTTTTTGGTGCTGATTGTTGTAATTGCTGTTGGTTGGTTTCTTTATTGCATTCTGCTCCTTCATCGGCTCCAGTTTGCGCTTGACGGCAAATGCGCTTGAGATGCCAGCGGACCCATTGCTATTGATCAAATATTTGGACTCCATGTTGTTGAAATTGTTCTGCAAAAATAAAACAAATCAATTTGTTGGCACTTTTTTTTGTGTAAAGAGCAAAAGCTTGTTTTGCTTGTGAGGCTGGCCCTCAATATTTGATATTTGCGCTGCTATTGATAGCCACATTCTTTACCTGCACATTGGTCGTCGATTGTCAAGTTTATCGCGTTGTAAATATTGCTTTTTAAATAACTAACACAAAATGCGTGCGCAAATCACAGATGTCGTTTGAGGGAGGAGTGGGGGGGAGGGGGAGGAGGGCTCATGAGGAACACAGGCGCTCCACGCTTGTAGCTTAGTGATGTGCAAAATCAGCTACACTTATCGATTCATTGAATGTTCATCTCGTTCCGATAACAGTAATCTTAAATTGATGAATATGAAAATGAATAAATAGAATGATATGTACAAGTTAAGTTTGTACTTATGTATGTATTTTAATATTATCATAATGTTTTCTAATGCATTTTCATTATTTTTTAGAATTACACAAACATTAAAAACGATCTGCAGCTGAATTGGAATGTGCCTTGTAAGATATCTAAAATTCATGTATTTTTTAAGTTTTTCTTGAACGTTTTTTGTCTCATCATTTCTACATGATGTAAATCTGTAAATATTCCAGAACATTCACACAATATTCCATTTTTATATCAAATCTTGCCGCGCACAAATAAATAATGGGAACAACTAAGCAAAATACTGTTTTGAGAACCCGGCTACGCTAAAATAACCGCGTGATCGATAAGTGCGCAATCTCACGCACATCTCCAATGCACGCGTCTCACGCTGACTGACAAATCAAACAGCTGTTTTCCATCTGTGCGTATTTTTCATAACACTTTTGCCTGCCTCCAAAAAATTTGCTACATTTTACGGGAAAGAATATTGGAAAAAGGAAAAAATGGTTGTTGGCGGCGCATCAGACACGGGTGGCGTAAAGCCCATGGCCATAGCGGGTCGCATGGTGCGCGAACGCGAGCGTCTAATTGGCATGTCGCCGGACGAACGCGCCTGGCGCAAACAGTGGCTCAAGGATCAGGAACTGCATCACGGACCGCGCAAGGTGCCCGCCTTGGAGCTGGAATTGAACAATCCCATCAAGCGCATCTATCGCGCACCCTTGGACAAGATTTGCAGCATTCTGACGCCGGCGCTGGTAAAACCTAATTATTATGTAATCAAATTAAATGTTTATAAATCTCAACGAATCCTGTTTTTAAGGGCTTCCAACGAGCTTACACCGTGCGCTATTGGACAGGAAAGGCGCTGATTGCGCTGACGGGCATTTATGCGGGCGCCTACTACTTCAAATACAATCAGAATGTGAGAAAATATTGTGCATTTATTTGTAGCATAACAATTAATAATAATTTGTGTATTGCTTTTAGGATTGGACTCGGAAGGGTGGCTGGCGTGTGATTTCCTCACGGAAGGCTTGTGTGCCCGGCGACGAGGGTTATCCCCGTGTCTCCGATCGCACCGCGCCCTCCGATTATGCCGCGCGTGGCTTCAAGCAGTCGCCCATCTAAGTGGAGACGCCATCGATGCCTTTTCTTAAGTTCATAATATAAAATAATGTTAGCAAAACGCAATCGCAATAAACATGGAAAGAGAAACAGAAACCGAAATAGTCGCAACTCAATTTGTCCATGGCTCGTTTTTCTGTTGCGTTTGCATAAAATTTTGCTTCTTTTTTCTTCTGTTGTTTGCAGCGTTTCGTAAAAAGCTTTTCAAGCATTTTTCGGCAGCTGAACTCAATTATTTTAATCGTTGCTTTTCTTTTATTGTGATTTTCGACTTGGGTAGCGTTAAATCATAAAAGCGCATAATTATTTTGTGTTTTAAATTTGATTTGGTTTTTTTAGTTGAGAATTTAGTTAACCAAAATGGATAATTTCAAAATCATCATAAATAAATTCGCATACAAAAAACAATTAAACACAAAAGTTTCAACAAAAATAAAACTAGTGATTTGAAGTGTACATTTACTGAATCATTAAGCATCAAATTTCTAAATTTTAAATTAAAGTGAGCCGCATTTTATTTCATTTTTTTGAATATTTCCCAGTGATATTGTGTTTTAATTAAAATACGCTTAAACGAGAATTTAACATATACAAAATAGATTTTTATCTAAACAAAGCGTTGCCAGACTTTTTGTTTGCAAATGATCATAATTCATAATATGCGTGTGCTTTTATATATAGCGTGATAAAATGACATAATAAAAACGTGATTGCAAGTGTAAAGCTTTCGTTATGCATGATAGAAGCATATTAAAATTCTATATTAATAATTAACTTTAAATTGGCCCGCTGATCGTTGGCATGCAATGTTTACATTGTTCGCTGTGAATGACAATTGTACAGTGTGCTAAAAGAAAACATCGCTTAAGCGATGAGTGCAGCTCCCGAGTATCGATCATCACTAATGGAAAATGCTCTTCTCTCTCGCTATTTTCTCTTCCACACGGCGACGTCGACAGAGCACTTGAAGTCATCTGTGGGAACTCTGCGAAATCGCACCAAGTGTGGAGCTAAAATAACTACACGAAACCACTCACAACATTTTAAGAAACATACATTGGCCTTGACTAGAGTCAGCATAAGGTAAAAATAAAAAAAGACAGGAAAAAAGCCAACAAACTGAAAAAAGTGTGTGTGTGTGTGTGTGTGTGTGTGTCAGTGTGTGTATGGATGTGTGTGAGTGTGTGTTTGTGTGTGTGTGCAATTTATTTTTTCATCCGCGTGGAGCGCATTGTGGGTATTGAAACACACACATTTTGCTAACTGCGCGCGTGGCTAGCTGCTGCCAGGCATAAATTAAGCGCAACAAGCAACCCCCTAATGCAACAATAAATAGAACAACAACTTGGACAACGAAAGTCTTCATCCGGAACAGGTGAGTAGCCAATGAAACGCTGCTAAGCAGGAGCTGTCTCCAATTTTTGCAAATTTGTTCCCAAAATTCCAATTTCAAATGATATGCGTTTAATTTTTTGGTAACACATTTTTTTTTTCATTATTTTTTGCTTTGTGTTTCACGAAGACGAAAAAAAAATGTATCCGCAGTCGGCGTCGCTGTCAACGTTGCTTGTGCTGTGTCAGCTGTCACTTTTCTGTGTGTGAGAGAGCGCTTGACGTCGACGTTGCTTCCCGCGCGCGGGAAATTCACAACTTTATCCATTCATAGCTTGCACAATTTTGCACTGATTTTTGAGCACTTAATCAAATTAGATTCTGCGAGTTTTTATCTGTGCAATGCATATGGATAGGCATAGGGTTTCAGTTAGAATAGTGACGCCAGCTGCCAGCAAAGTTGGTGCCAAAACGTTCAAAATGCTACAACAAAGTTGCCGTTGTTTGTTTGTGTTGTGAGCGGCGTTGCCAGCAGGTCATTAAAAAGTCGCCAAATGTAAACATTTAACAGACACAACTAAATTAGAGCATTTTTCAATAAATTTGAAAGAAAACAAAAATAATTTATTTATATTATGTGCATAATGTGAATTTCAATCGAATTAAATCACATTAAGGAGAGTTTCAAGCGTAGGAAATATAATTTTTGTTGTATGAAAATGTATTTTGAAATATTTTTGACAAATTCCATTATCCTTGTTTAGCTTATGTTAAAAAAATATTAAGTTCAAATTTTTGCACAGGCAACGTTTTGTTTCTTTCTCTGTCCAGGTGGCAGCCTTAACAGCTGTACCGCGGCAACGCCTGTTAAGTGAGCACCACTTGAACGGCTGTTTCACTCTCACACACACACAGACAGGTCAACTGCCTGTTTGGCGCTTCAAACAGGCGCGTCACTTGCCGCCCGTTTCATTCAATAAAATGTAGCCAGGGAGACGGGGATTGGGATAAGCTGCTCCTGTTGCTTGCCACACGCATTCCACAACTTTTTGCTGACGTTTTTTTCTTCTTATTTTGCGCCCGTTTGCGAACTGCGATTTTTCTCTTTCTGCTTTGCTTTGCGCTCTTTCTTAAATGTCAGTTGGCCTAACCAGCAACCACACCGACAACAACAACAACAAGCACAACTTGTGCTTATGTGTTTGTTGCATTTTTTTTTCTCTGACGCTCGATCTGCTTGCACACACACATGCACACATACATCTGCCTGCTGTTTCTGCTGCTGCTGTCAACGTAAACGTCGCTGTCGACCCGCTCTCTTTCGCTCTCTCTCTGTCTGCTGCTGTCGAGCCATTTGCTGGCGATCAGTGATCACTGCTCAGCTGCTGCTTGGAGAAGTTAGTGGCGAGCTTTTGACGACTAATAAAAAATAATAAATCTATTAATTTCACATTTCAAGTGCAAAATTCATCTGCGAAATTCGAAGCACACACAAAACGCAACACAAGTGCACAATTTAAAGGTAACACAAATGATTGCTGTGCAGAAACCCGGAAAAAATATAAAACTTAGATGTGTAAAAAAAAAAAATTACGCGTGTGACAAGTGTGCCAAGTCTCATGTGTGTGTGTGCGAGCTTGTGTGTGTGTGTCGTCGTGTCGCTGTCTCTTTGTGTCTTTGCATTTTTTGCTACAAATACAACAAGCGACATCCCCACAAAAAAAATAGGTGCTTTTTAGAACAACTGATTGGAATTGAAATTGGATTGTGCAGTATGCACACTTGCATTTGCCAATTGGCAGCGTATTAGAACAGTTCAGTGAACCAATACGCTGGCTGCATTATTGAATTGGAACTCCAACTGGAGTTGACCCAATTCAAATCATTGTCAGCATTCGCAGCATTCCTTTTTTTTTCCTTTCTTTACGCACTTTCTAATCAATTCGCATTTATTTAAATATCTATGTATGTTGTGTATATTTGTGTATATATATATTTTATGATGTCGGTCGTCGATTGCAATTTCCCGCCATTGGAATAGATTTTGGGCGGTAAAACAAAAATGCGCCAACCAAACGCCCAATTCGCGCCACTTTACTTTACGTGTGTGCTTCTCTTCTCGCTCTCTTTTGTGACACACTCACACGTCGACTGGGAGAGCGTATGCTGCTGCACAGTGAAGCCCGCTCTTCCGTTTAGTTCCAATCAGAATAACCATAAAGCGTCGCTGCTGCGGTCGCTGCTGCGGCTGCAGTCGCAGTCGTTGTTAGCGTTCGCCGTCGACGCCGGCTTTGTTCTCTACGTCCACTTTTTCTTTCACCATTCTCGCCACACACACACAACAATAACAAGAAACGCAAAAATACTTAGTACATGATGAAGCCGACGTCGACGCTGACTTCGTGCTTCTGAGATATGCGCCGACGTGAAAAGTTCAAAGCGAAAAAAGAAACATCGAATCGAACCTTTTGAAAACTTGACGAAAACGGAGAGAAACTAAAAAAATAAATAAAATGAGTAACAGTCATAAAAAAAGCGAAGCGCAGAGAGAATTATGTCAAAAGTGGCGCAAAATCTTTATGTACATTTGTATATATGTACATTTGTAGATATGTATATTTGTACATAGGACTTGGCGGTTGCCTTCTAGAGATGGGGCAGGTGACGAGATTTCGCTCGGGGGTTTTAAGCTGCTCCCGTTTGGGGTTCATTGATATTAACACACACACTTACATACGAACATAAATATGTATGTATGTGTGTGTGTGTGTCTGTGTTTTGGCATTTTTGTTTTAGTTTTTGCTTCTATTTTTCCGGTTTCAATTTACCTGCTTCAATTAGTTTTTTTTTAGAGACTTTCTTTTTGCTTGAGTGTTTATAAGTTGCGCTCTTTTTATTTTTGTTCTTGTTTTTTTTATCAACGCGCTTTTTGCTTCTTGCTTTTGTAATTTGACTTGTCTTTTTATGTTTTTGTGTTTTATTTCTTTTTGTTTTTTCTTTGATAAAATACGAGAATTGCAAAAGTACATTAAAATTATTTTTTATTATAATTTTTTGTTCAAAATTCTATTTTGCCATAAAATTTTTCCAATTGATTAGACAGTTAAATTATATTACTATACATATAAATTTATGTTATCAAATATATATATTTTTTTTTGGCTGTTTCATTTAACACTTGTCCTTGCGGCACATAATCAAACGGAATATTTTCATATATATTAAGGTCATTTGTTATATTTTCAAAATCACCTGCTGATTTGAGCCTAAGGACAAAATTCCAAGTAAAATAATTTCTCAATTATAAATATTTGTGCATAGAGAAGATGGCGGAGGTGGTGAAGGAGGAGGAGGAGACTTGCTTACAAATATTAAATAGGATCGTGACTATCGCATATAAATCGAAAAGCATTTTTATTGTCCGACTGACGACGGCATTGTCGAAAAATGTGAAGATAATACGTCGAAGCCTTAGCAGTGTGTGTTTGTGTGTTGTGTGTTGTGTGTGGACCTGGACCAAGTAGTAGTGGGGAATGCAGCAGAAACAACAATGATAAACAGTTTCCAGTTATTCTCGTGCAAACACACAAAAGGCACAAAAGGATAGCAGTCAAAAACAGATAGAGAGCGAGCGAGCGAGCGAGAGGGAGAGCGAGACAGTGAGGGAGAGGGTGAGGGAGGGAGGAAGGGAGAGCGATATAGATACGGATATGTGGCCACTTGAAGCAGTCGCATCCTTTTAAACACGACTGCTGCTAAATATAAACTAAATAATCAATTGAGCGCATCGTTGTATCCATGTCTGTGTCTGTGGCTGTGGCTCTGTCTGGCCTAACGGCTACTTCAAGGCCGGCAATTCCTGGAACGCGGCTGTCCATTGAAGAACTATTTTATTTTTTTTTTTTGTTCTTTGATTTGGTCGCCGTGATACTTTCACACGCGCATCGCTGGGCAGACACATTTACATGTACATATGCATGTGTGTATGTATGTGTTTGTGTATATCCCAGCAGAGAAAAGAGCCCATTACGAATATTCAATTCGTAATCTATACCATATTGTTTTCCCATAAAATAACTACCTTACATGCTGCATTACAAAGTAATGTATGCGTAGATAAAAGGCTTACTATCGGAATGTAGTTATATATGTATGTAGATATATTCGTAAAATAGAAAGTTTACAATAAACACAATCTGTTGACTTATTCTAGAAAATATATATCAGTCTTAAATACAAATAGAAACATAAATTTTATATTTTATAAATAGCTACACACATTCCATAGCCAAACTAGAATAAGGAAAGCTGCGTCGGCGCAATGATAAATATATAACAAGAAATGTGAGAACAAGTTTGTGTTTGACTTAGAAGCTCCAGCATACAGCTCGGCATTCTTGTATGCATTACGAGGTAATGAATTACATTATGTGCATACAGAATGCATTCCGTAATGTGCGGTCATTCACTAGCTGGCTGCTGGGATGTATGTAAATAGACCCACGCGAATGCTAAGAGACATATACATATGCATGTATGTATGTGTGGGCAGTGTTTGATGATAATGTCCCCATCTCTACAGAAGCTGATCGCTATGAAACTTTAAAGTGTCGTAGTTGAATTAAATAAATATTTATTTTGTTTTTAATATGAATGAATATTTAAATATTTGTAAGTTTAATGAACAGCAAACAATTTGTATGCGCTATGAGGTTGTTATGGAATGCTATCGTATATACAAGAATATGTGCTAAAATCTTGGAACTTATTTACATAAATTTCGACGACAACGACTTTGCTTCAGGCACTTACGAGTTCCAACTAATTGCGAAAGGCGCACAGGCGACAGATCGACCACAAGAAGAGCGGACGCATTGACACTGACAATTCAGGCAATTCAATCAGCAGATATATAAGAGCATATGTATATATATATATATATATATATATATATATATATTTATATATATGTGCACTGTATGTGTATGCATTTATCTTGAGTATCTTAGGAATGTATCTTTTCTCGTTGTGCAAGCGCAGCCCAAAATGCATGCAACAACAACAAACAACTCAAACACAAACACACACACACACACACACGCACACGCACACGTCGCATAGCAAGCACACCAAAAAAGGACGCACAAAATTGCAGTTTTTAGTCGGCAGACAAGCTGAAGAAGTCGTCGCAGTAGAAGCGTCTCGGAATTCGGCAAAGGGACCAGACCAGGGTCTAGAAACCATGGACCTGTTTTCTGTTTTGCTCGACCGCTCTCTCTCTCTCTGTACGTCTCTTGTCGTCTGTCTCTCCTCTCTCTCTAAATCTCCCTCTCTGTGCATGTTTTGCGTATTTTTCGTAATTTCGCTCTTTACCTCAAGTTGCGAGTTCGAGTTTTGAGTATATTTTTCATTTCCTTGTGGGAAATTGTGTGTTGTACACACAAACACCTACAAAGATAGGTACATATTTATATATATATATATATTTCTACATTCAACCAAAATATGAGCACAACAACAAATTTTTGTTTCCTCCCCCTGCTGCCGCTGAAGAATAATTCCAGTTAAATCCGTTCGTATCTCATTGTTGTTGACCTTGGCCTTCAGGTAAACAATTTACTTATGCGTCGTCTAATTAGGCCCTGGGAAGATGGCAAGCGCCTTTCATGTTCTACTCCTCCTTCTCCAGACTTACATATCTATATGTATCTATGTATCTATGTATCTATGTATATATGCATGTATATACATATATATGTATTTATATTTGTGTGCATACCTGTCGTCGCATAATTCTCGCAAACTGATAGCGAGAGCTGACAAAGAGAGAGAGAGAGAGAGAGAGAGAGAGAGAGAGAGAGGGAGAGGGAGGCAGCGAGAGAGAGAGAGAGAGAGGACTCAGCTCTCACAGCACAACTTAATCTTCATTAGCGCTTCTTGCTTCATCTTTGTCTTGGGGGACCTCCCCCAAAGTTTGCTGATGCGATCTTCATAAATGTATCCGTATTAAGATGTAATCAAAATGAAAAAATGAATTCAAATCAGTCAATGTTTTATATCAGCTCTAAACTTTGTATATTTTTTCAAAAACAATTTAAACATTTCATAACTCACTATTAATATTAAATATTTAAGAGGAAAATGTATCATAAAGTCTGTAACAGTCAACAGCAATCGAATTCAAACCCATAAAACATATATGTTTTCTTGATCTGTGCTGATCTTTTTGTGCCTACAAAAATGTTTAAATGGTTGACAGCGTTGCAGCATGAGATTTCAGTCTAAAACATAGTTTAATAATAACTACAAATTTTAGACACTCGATTTTACAAAGAATTTAACAGAATTTATATAAACCTATAAAAGGAAAAAACACAACGTGAAAAGCAGGGTTGGAAATTTGTAAGGTAACAAAAAATAAAAATATCGTCATAAAAATAAAGGAAAGTAAAAGGCGGCAATTAATTAGTAGGCATATCCGCAATTAGTGTGAAAATGATGGTTGGAAAGCAGGCAAGAAAAAAAAATAGAAGAAGAAAAATTCCGACCAAATGGGAAATTGTGTAAGAAAAGACGATGGGCGGCAAAAGAAGGTGCAAGGCGAAAAGAAAGTCGTTAACTAAATAACAGTACAAATGGGGTAGTTATGCCCCGAGATCAGAGCCAGAGGAGGTGTCAGCGGTGTCAGAGAATGCCAAACAAAAGCGGCACATAAATCGTGGCAAAAATAACGCCGGCCCATATGTCACACGTCAGTTAAAGAAAACAGGAAAACAGGAACTAGAAAAATACACAAAAAAAAAAAAAAAAAACTCAAAAAAACAGGGGAAACACGACAGGATACGAATACGCGGAGCAATTAGCACTGGCAAAGTCAATTGAAGGCGCAACTACAGCGAATTGAAAAGAAGTAAAGACTATAATAAAAAAAAACACAAGAGTTTAAAACCAACTCGAGAGTGAACGACTAGCAGTTACCCAGTGCACAGTCCTAACCTACTTTATGTCTGTATGATACCCATTTCAACTATTTCTAGTAGTCCTTTGGCAGCAGCATATATTACTTATTTCTTGTATTTGATGGAAATTATTTTCTAAATTATTTACAATGCATTTTGGGTTTGGTTTTCATTGTTAGTGTACAATGGGTATATAAATAATTAAGGAAAATTGAAGAATGTACAAATTTGTACATTTGTATGTTACCTATGTCGAACATTTGTGTAAAGGGTATAAAACAGGAGTTGTCCTTAAGCAGCAGCCTGCTTCGTGACGAGAGAGAGAGAGGAGAGCGGCGGTTGGCTTATGTTCAACAGCTGCCACGGGCATTCACCTGCCCGCAGAGGCAGGAGGCAATAGGCCAAGTGTCAGTCACAACAACAGGTGCATTGATCTCTCTAGCATGTTGCAGGTCGATATAATTATGCGTCGCCGCTTGTCGTAAAAGAAAAAAAAACACATCACGTTGACGTTGCGCATGCGTCGTTGAGTTTTTCGCTGCCCCCCCAAACAACACCTGGCATCAACAGGAAAACGAAAACGAAAACCCGCAGCTCGACTCTTAATCGAGACTGGTGGAAATTCTTTAATTATGTATTGACTACCTGTCTAATCCAAAGTTGACCCATGTGTGCCGCATATCGTCTTCTTGGTTTTCGTTTTCCCCGTTTGTAATTTGAATATATTTTTGGGCACGTCCATTTTACATCATAAAAAAAAAAAATGCAGTTCAATATTTACTTTGGTCTTTGCTAAAATAAAACTGGAAATACATCATTCAATGTGTATTTAAGGATATGTGAGAAATGTTCTCTGCACGTAAACAAATTTGTTTTGGGTTTTGCCTTCGACCACATGCTGTGCACAATGCATTTTCAGATGGGTTTTTTGTGTTCTTGAAGGATCCCAACTATCGATAAGTTCTGTAAATCGATTATTCTAAGAATACGCCACATATGAAATATCATTTTTTTTTCTGCTGCGTTCGCTTCTAAGTTTTTTCTTTTTATTGCAGTTTATTTATTTTTATTTATTTTATTATTTATTTTCAGTTCCTTTCTTATAACCTGCCCATCAGTTACTGCTTTGTCGAGCAGCTCTACACACTTTAAAAATTATTCAAATACTATTCACAACTTCAACGGCATTTCAAGGCCGTACAATTATGGATTTTAATGCCAAAAGGTTAGTTTTCTATTGATTTATAATGCTTAATATTTTCCTTTCTACTAGTTCTTAAGCCAATTTGTAAATGTATTTATTGTTATTTGATGTATATTATTTTATAATTAAATACAATTTTTTTTCTTTCATTTTGTTATATTTTTCTTTTTGTAGATACAAACAAAGTTACTTAAATAAATATTTATAAAAAAAAAACAAGTTTCAAAAAATAGTTATATTTATTTTTACGTAGTATGTGTAGGAGTAAATTATGCAGTTTAGGTTTCTAGGATTACAATCGATAAAGATTTGTAAGTGAATCTTAATTTATACTTTTTGTTAACTTGTGAGCCCTTTTTTCTTTAAGAGTTATCAAATTTGTAAGTATTTTTATCTATAATTAAAAGTTCTGGTTTAGGTTTAGGTTTAGGTACAAAATATATCAATTAGTTTTCTTCATCTATTCTAAAGTTCTTCACGTTTGCTGTGTGGTTCCTTGACACTTCATGGTTGGATGCATAGCTGCATCGTTTTGACTTCCTTTTTAAACAGATCCAGACAATTAAGAGACCACATATAAACTAAAACCCAACTGTCTAATTCTAATTTTCATTTTGTCTGACTTCCTGGGGAGACAACGACATGCACTTCCTTAGGCCAAGTGACGACCACAAGTATCCTGGTAGCCGCTGTCGCCTTGGCCTCCCGAAAAAGGCGACCAATGATGATGTTTATCTAATAACATTTTCGTAATTATAAAGTGACGGGCCAACTGGTTATGGGTGACTACCCGCAGTAGCCCCTAGCCTCGATCTCAGTGTGATAATCTAAAATGCATTTTCACTGCAACGGCAACTGCAGACAAACACAACTAGTTTTCCCAAAAAAAAGGACACAAATCGAACAGCTGTTGTTGGTTGTAGGTGTTAAAATAAAAGTGCACTCTGATAACCAAGTGGCGCATCCGCATCGCATTCCGGCACAGCAAATCGCCGGGCATGTGACATATATATACAAAAAACAAAAAAAAGGTCCTGCGTGTGATTAGTAAATAATTGCGCGCGAAAAAGTCATTAGAAAACTGTTTAGCCGCTGTCAGTTGAGGCGGCGACTCTGCGAGGGGCGGTTGCACAGCCCTAACTGCCACATCATGTGGCTCGCATTTTTATAATGTTGTCACACACACACACACACACGCACACTTACAGACCATACTTTGTGGTTTTTTAGCTTTTGTTGCTTTCAAAATTAATTGAGTTTAATACTGACGATCCAGGACACCACCCTCCACCCTGCAGGCAGTGCGCGCTTCAATATAATTGCATAATTGCCCAGTCATTTGGGCATCGTCAGTTGCGACCCTCGCAACTGGGTCTGCTCTCCCCCTGCCTTCGATCACTTAAGTGATAGTCCATTTTATGGACATAATTCGTGGTCAAACATGTGTGCGACATTATTATTATAGTATTGGAATGTGTTGCGACACAAACTATAACGGAATTCTCTTAATCATCAACTGATCAACTTGAATACATTTTGAGGTTATATTTCACAGAAAATATCGTTGCATACTTTTACGGGTTGTCACTTTTTTTTTTTGGTTTAGTTTTTAGCGTGGAAACGCTTGGGAATGAAAAGACATAGTTAAATAAAGGGATATCTGCTTTTGTATATGCAAGTGTGTAAAAAAGGCACATTTTTGAAAATTTAAATTAAATAAAATTCACAAGAGATTAATCAAATAGTTTGTCAAACATTTCTGCTTACGTACTCAAAATAATGTTTGGCACTCGATTGCTGCTGTATAATGTCGATTTACAGCATTAAAATTATAAATATTTTATTTGAATTGACATACACAGTAACAAAAAGATCTAATTGCTTTCTAAATTGAATGTTGCTTGTTAGAGGGATTAATAGAACTTAACTCTTATTTCTCATTTATTTTTTTTGGATTACAAATACTAGTTTTTACGTAGGGGCACTTTTATCATAATTATGTGTAACATTTCCAAAACATTATTTTTACATATATTTAGTTTATCTCTTCAATCTTAAACATATTTGTTCTTATAATTATCACTTTACAAATGAGTAAATATGTGTAAGCGAAATGTAAGAATATGCGAAATGTGTTTTAACATTGTATTTATTCTAGTCTAGAGGTATTTCATCTCTGCTCTCTGCTTGCAAAACCATCAATATGCAATGCAAATTTGTCTTACCTTTCTCTGAGCCTCATTGATTGTCACATAGACAGCAGCTACCCCAGGAGGCATAATTGCTCATTCCACAGTTTTGATTGCGCTAAGATGGTGCAGCTGCCGCTTTCTCTACCTACATTTTCACACCCAGTCATGGACCCAAAATAAATACCAGCTATGAATTTTTCCACGCTGCGAAACAGCATTTCTTCTTAGGCAAACAAAATATTATACGAACTTTCAACGCGATCAACATTCAACATTGACAAATTTTCTTTGATTTGAACCTTTAACCGAGCACTGGCACCCTACTGACCGACCTCTAACGTTGACAAAAACAAAAACAAAAACCAAAACTGAGAAACTTTTGAGTGCGGTGTGTAGCACGTACGCGCCATTAGTCTGGAGACCCATTTCTTTTCACTCTTTGCCATAACTCATTTCTAAGCGACTCCATTTCCTTGTAATTTACTACGTGATTACTTTTTCTTGTTCATTAAACCATTAAACGCGATCGATAAGGCAGCGCGCAAAAGATGCCTCTGCACCGATCCCCTTTGGTCAAAACGAAAAAGGGCTTAGCATCTAACTGTATGTGGCAGCAGTCCCTTCCTAACCCATACCCTTGCAAAGGGTATTTCAATTTGATCATGAAATGTGTATTACTTTGATGCAGATCGATCTTAAAGAACAGAAATTTATAGTAACTGAATTGCATTATTGTTATTAAAAGAAATGTAAATTTATATTTTGAAAAAAATGTTTTGAACTAATTAACAAGTCAGGAGACATTTAATACATACATACATCAATTTTTAAAGCTGTGTGCATTTTAAAAATGCTCTTAAGCTAACCTACAAGTGAGTAGAGATTTCTTAAGATAGGAGTTAAGATGATAATACAACTGCAAATGTCTGCAAGAGTATTTTCTTTTCGATACTCTGAATTCTGTTTTGGTTTGTTCTTTTTTTATTTTGTCGGAGCCTATAAATTTCTTTAATGAACCCCTAGGAAGCGTTTGTTGATCTACTGTTAAGGGTTAAACGAGCGACTTCTCGAATTGCAAAAATTTCGCGAAGCGAATTTCCTGAAGTGCAGTTTTCTTTTCTTTTCTTTTGTTTTTTTTTTTTGTTTCTTATCAGTTGCTTGAGATAAACATCTGCCTGAAAATAACTGAATCATTTGCTTGCCCTCCCTTTGCATTATGCATAATGTGCATGCAAATTTGCCCGAATTGCTTAATTTTCAATCTTAGAGGGTCGTCAAAGACTTTGCACTAGAGAGGCGTCTACAAACCTCTCGATTACAATTTCCCGGATGTTAAATATGTATTTTCATGTAACCGATGGGTGCCTGTCAAAATTCAATGAATTTATGCGCGAAATGCTTGTATCTTCTGGACCGCCCCTATATATATATATATATATATATATATGTACTTGGATTTTCCTTTCTTTCTCTGCCTCTTTCTCTTTCTCCTTTTCATATTTTTTTGATTAAGTGGCATTGAATTTCCACAGATTTGGCAAAATACGAATAATATAAGTGTTGTTGCTTTCTATTTTGTATTTGCAGTGCCAACAGAACCAGCAGCAGCAATGAAAATCATGAGCACGTAGTCACCCCTGCCAGCATCAACGAACAGAGCAGCAGCAGCAGTGGCAGTGGCAGTAGCAACAGCACCAGCAACAAAAACAACAACAACAACAGTGGAGCAGCAGCAGCAGCAGCAGCAGCAGCAACAGAAGCCACCTCCAGAACTGATCATCCATGTTTCTGGAGCAACGAATACATGTCCTTGGACTTGTATTCTTTTCAGAATGCACTTAATTCTAGTAACCTTATCATCGGCAGTAGCAAGCGCAAACGTCGCTCATCCACTCGGGTTAGTAACTGTCTACTTGCATATATATATATATAGATCTGTACTTTGTGCCATTATCAGTTAGCTATATGGCTATATATAAAAACTTTTATTAATTCACTTGCCTGTACTGGCAATCTAATCAAACAAACATAACTCAATCTGCAACTACACTTTATAATTGTGCTTTTTATGATCTTACCTATTATTAGTTAATTTAATTAGATCATCAGTATGTTTACTTACCCAAGTTGACAGAGAGAATCTTGCAGAACGCGAGTTTAATTCTCAACTCTGTATAAACCTCCCATATCCATTCAAATTGTACTAAAAAGGGTATCAATCATTCCCAGATTAAATTTTAAAAAGGAGGATTATTTAATTTTAAAATTAAAATTTTTTACGTTACGACGAGTTGGACAGCAGAGGACCGAACCTGGATTGGGACTAATAACGTAGATATAGAAGTAAACAACTGAACGAACTTGCAGCTAGAGAAAAATCCCAACTTTGATTATATACTTGTACTAAATTCTCAATGTTTAAATCGATATTATCAACATATACATTTAGAAGGTAGACTTCTGGTTGTAGATTGTAACATTTTTAGCTAAATAGAAATGTTCCTTGATGTGTGTAACAAACTTATCCACATTAGCTAGTTGATGTTTGAGTATCTGAAATACCTATACATGCACACATGTATATTTTACAAATTGTGTGGATTTCTCGTATCTTTTCGATCTTTGGCAGTTTGTGATCTCTAACCAAATAAGCCGTTAGTCACGTTCAAGGGACTCTCAGCCACTTGGCTGCATGCGGAAGCCAGAAGCAAACAAAATGCAAAGGATGCAGCCCAAAAATAAATGCTACTTATGAAAGGGCTCATTAGGCGCTACTTTCTCCCTCTCTCTCTATATATATATATATATGTGTATATATATATATCTGTCTTTCTCTGCGTGTTGAAGTCAGGGCTATTTGGCGTGCTGCGTTTTCAAGTAGCTGCAATCAAAGCCTGGAACAATAGAGACTGAGACTAGCAGAGACAATGCCAGTTGTTGCCCACTGGCAGCTGTATTGGTGCAAAAGATTTGCTCGCTGTATACTCAATATATATATATATATATATATATATATATATATGTATATACAATTTTTTATTTGACTCCTTAGAAAAAAATGACAGTCTGCGAGCAATGAACTTGCATAAAAATTGCTTTATCAAATTCTGTGTTGGTATTTGCAAATACGCGTCTACCCCAGTTTATATAATATGCTGCAAAACAAATGTCATTTTGGTACCGTAGCTATATATATATATATACATAGCAGTCAGTCAACTAAGAATTCCAATGCTCTTGCAATATGTTGGCCACATGCACAGTGGGACAAAGGACAAAGGACAGATGACGACATGGAAGTTGAAGCATGCGCAACGCGCACACCTTGAGCTGAGCTGAGCTGAGCCGAGCCGTGGACAACTTCAGGGGTTGGTTTTTGCAGTTGTTCAGGACCTAAAGTCAAGACCTTGGCAAAATGTCCGTTAAGTCCAAAAAAAAAAAAAAAAAAAAGAAGAAAAATTAAAAGTAAAAGAAGAAGAAGTTGTACGATTGTTGTTATTATAGGTTAGGTTAGCTTCCGACTCGTCCGCTGTTCTGTCGTGCGTGAAGCAAGAGCAACTAGATCAAGACGGGATGGGACACAACGCCTTAACCACAACAAGAACGCAACGGAAAGAAGGGGGGGAAACGGGGTTACCCGTTATCCTTACACAAGGATCGCAAACGCACTCTGCCGATGTGTTTCTATCTAATTAAATATTCATCGAGACGACATTTGCAGCAGTAGCGTTCCGGGCACATGAAAAATGGTTGCAACCGAGCATTACCGGTCCCCAAAAACAACACGGGACACGGTAGCCCAGCTAACCCAGCTATCCCATCCTTATCCTTATGCAAATGTCTACTGCGGCTGCTCATTAGATTTCCGTTAAACTTTTATGCAAAACCGTTTTCATATCAACTGTGAGGACTGTGTCATCTGTTTGCGGGACGGTCGATGGGTTCTCAGCCCTAATTATGCGCTGGGATATTATTTCTTATGTTTTTCTTCTTTGAAATATTATACAATATTTGTTTAGCTTGCGCAAAAAGGATCAAAATTATGGTATTATTTTACCAATTTGTCAGTGTAGTGTAACCCTTTTGTGCGTGATATGTGTTGGGTGTTTCAACTTTCTTTTTGTTGTGTTGTGTCCTGTAAGCATGAAATCGGCACAACCTTTGTTTTCTTGTATTTTTCACCCGAATATTGTATCCTTTGGATGGAGGAATTCCCTTTCTTCAATCGCTGCGGGTCCTGCTCTGTTCTCTGTCCCGGCAATCAAGTGCAGGACTTGTGCTTGATTTCTGCCAAGTCAGCAACGGCACAGATTGATGAAAACTTGATTCTCTGGTTGGGTTTTTTGTTTTTGTTCTTCCTATATTTCGATGATTCCCAGGCATTTGTTGTGGCAACCCATCTTGGGATAGACAGGGAATAATGTTTGTAATTTGACATGTTTTCTTGCCTTTATTTGAATTTTAAGTGGATTTCATTTAGCTTAGCAGGCAAATGCGAACAGAAAAGTTGTTTTGAATTCTATCGAGAAAATAACTCAATTCTCACAATCAAAATACGATCCTGATAAGCAATGGAATGGAAATATAATCAATAATAATTTATGATTTATATAATAACTTCCATTTATAAACTAAACTCACAATATTATCTGTGATTCGTTCAACTATTTCTGTACATTTTTTATTCAACTTTGTACAAGATACACACATAAGTAATCATATTAGTAAAAAATGAAAGGATCTCTTTGTTGATGACCCCTTGCCAAAATGCATATTTAAAATTCATTTGCCTGGTTGCGGTCCATCCTTTACGTAATCCTGCGAAACTACCGCAACAAAGACAGCCGCAGGACCTTTGCTTAATCCATTTTGTCATGCAGGCTAACCAATTGCATGATTAATAGCACCACACTCAACAATGCTTCCACACTCGGACAGTCAGACCTAATGAAGATTTCGCTTTTCCTTGACGATCTTTAATTTGTTGCAAGTCATGCGGACAACCGCGCAAAAGCGAATGACACCCATTAACCCCTTTCTCCAGTTGCAGTTGCCATTGACCAGGGGTCACTTTCCATCTGTGACAGCCATCATTGCGCGGAAAGATGAGTGTTTGTCCTTCGGGACGGATATGTGGCTTGTTTGCATATCATTTATAACTCTCTCTGTGTGTGTGTGTGTGTGTGTGTGTGGCTCTAAGTTTGGCACAATCTGACAGCCGTCTGGCTAATTTAGACTGAGGATCAACGCGATTTTCACATCTACTTGAAAATAGTAATCTATAAAATAATTATGGCCTTTGTATCATTGATTAGCTCTCTGTTTATTTTTGGATAATTCGCTCTTCTGCTCGAAACCCAATTCTATAAAAATAACTTGGAATTTTCCTGTAATTTTCCTGTAATCATTTTTTAGAGATTGACCTAAAATATTATTCAATAGGCGGCAAATGGTTGAAAAAACCCCAAGCACTATCAGCTAAGTCTTTGAGTGTTGAGTAAATTCCAACGCTAAAATAAGCCAATGGCACTCGTGCAACATACAGCTGCCTATTTTGCCACATTGCCACATATTAACAATTATCAAATGAAGAAAAGAATGAAAAATACCAAATTAAATGTTATGAAAGAACTTGAACGAACGGGGGCGGCGAACACAACAAAATGAAACTACAGACTACAATGCAATGTGTGTGTTGCACACACACACAAATACAATATCAAAAGTTACACCTGGACCCACGCCAAGGTACTTCGCTCAGAGGGAACCAAGACGGGGCAGACTGAAAAAAAATAGAAACGACCAAAGAAAAATAATAAAAAAAAAAAACAAATGAAAGGTGTTTCGGTATTTACAAGGCGAATGGTAGACGAAAGATTACGGCACATAGGCATAGCAGGACTTTAGGGACCAATACAAAGGACGAGAGACGAACAGCGGCGAGGACGATGAGGTTTGATGTTGACAACGCTGTCGGGGGACAATTGTCGATTACATCATCTGCTGCTGCTGCCGCTGCCGCTGTCGATATTGTTTACGGTTAGAATTGACTCCCAGGCGTTATTTCGAGTGATGTTTTGGGTGCACTCAGTGGGCTGTTGGGTTATTGGGACTAAGCAAAAGTTCTTGAGGTAGCAGCTGCAGTTCCCTACGTACAATTTGTGTATTTAAGAACTGGCAATCTTGAGCCAGCTTAAAAGGGGCCAACGCAGTTTAACCCTTGTTAAACTTCAGCAGCAACCCCTTTTCTCTTTCTGTTTCTGTGTTTTTTTCTTTTTCTTTTCGTTATTGGCTGGTAAAGACGCTTTTCAGCCCACTTAACAGTTCACTAAATTCACATACGGCTGTAGGGATCAATGCAATCAGTTGGGTTCACACATCCACAAGCAAAATGTGCACAACAAAATGTTGTATTTCATTTTGATTTGCAAAAGAAATCCTCAATTCGCTGTACGCTTGACCAGACAGTCAAAGTGGCAGATGTTGACAACTCTGGACTCGCAAGGAGTTGTTGTTGTTGGTCCACAGTTTCTCATTGCTATTGCACGCTTTTATTTTAATTACGTAGCACTGCATAAATACCCTACAACTATAACCATGACATGTGTCCATTTTCCATTTACCATTTACCATTTTCTATTTTCTATTTTCCATTGCAATTTCCAATTTTCCACACAAGGGAGATGAGGGTTGCATTGTATGCCAAGAATAAGAAATTAACTTTGACATGCGGACTTCTACTTCTGTGTATTTTCTTTATTTGCCTTCCGTCTTCTCCTATCTCTCTGTCTCTCTCTCTCCATCTCCATCTCTATCTCTATCTGCTCTCCCTCTGCTCGCTCGTCTTCCTGTTTTGGCAAACCTACTCAAACAATTAAATGTGTCACATAAATATCGTTAAAAATTTTTCCCTCTTTTTCATGCGACTTATTTCCGTACAAATTATGTGAAAATCTTTAACGAGCCTCCGCTCTGAAATTAGCTAAGCTTTTATGATGTAACAGATTGACATTAATAATTTTGATTTTATTATGTGTGATTCAATTACAAAATTACAAACGACCCCAAAATAGATTCTTACAATTATTAACTTTAGTCTTTTCAATATTTGCCATTTACATTACTTTTTTTTAAGTAGAATCTTACATTATCTTCGAAGAGCGCTTCACATATTTATATTAATGTTAGCTACGATTTTTAATAAACGTACTTAAGTATAGGGTGTCTTTAAGTCGATCTCACTTGGCTAGAGTACTTGCTTGTTGAGAAATCATTTTGATTAAAGCAATGCCTTCGTCTTCGTCTAACTTTTATCTAATGAATTTAATTAATCATTTTCACATATAACATATTATGCTAGAACTTAGAGATATTATTATAGAGAGCTTCTGATTATTATTATTGATTTATTTCTTTCCGAGAAATGCATTTAGGCTCTATTCAACATTACACTTCATAACTAAATATCTGATTTATTGACTTAAATTATATTTTATTCAATGCAAAAAATCTTATATTTTTTCATCTTACAGAAGAAATGCGAAATTCTTTTCGCTTCTTCACGTTTAAGGCGCTGCAAAGCAATCTGGAATTTTATCTAAAACATCAATCAAACAATTTTGTTTGTTGCCTCATTCATTATTTGTGCAAAACTAAGTCTTTTGCGTCCTTCGCAGATCTTTGTCGTGAAATGTGGTTGCATTAGCCTCGCTCTACATTTTGGCTTTAGCGACGCCCCTCCCCGTTCATAGTTTGTCTGGCCAATAGATAATTTATTGAAGATGGGAAACAAAAATAGGTTTCTTAAGCGGGAGCTAAGACTGCAGCTTGCTGCGCCTTGGCCAGGGAAAAAGAGCTCGAGCCAAAGGCGATAATACCGCTGGCCGCGATGAATAGTAGTAGGTAAAGATTTTTGCTGCGTCTACCTGGAAAAGTTGACAAAAATAATTGTAAAAAGGATCAGGAGCAGCCGTCGTCACAGGGATTTGTAACTGCTTGGCTGATAGACACCCAGCAAACGCAAAATGCAATGCAATGCAAAAACAACAACAGCAACAACAACAGCAACAACAATAACAATAATAAGAAACGAGCGTCTCAAGAAATGAAACACAAGAACCCCGAAAGCAATGATCTCATAAAGGTGGAAAAGAGAAGATAGTTATTGCCAAAGCGAGAGAGAGACAGGGAGAGACAGGGAGAGAGCGAGAGAGAGGTAGGTCTGTGTTGCCTGTGTTGTCGATCCTGTTTCACAGTTGCAACCCCTATTTTTTGTTGCATCGTTAAGCAGGATAACGACAGCGAGCCGAAGTCTACAATCGGGAAACGGGAATCGGGGATCGGCGATCTGGAACGAGCGGCGATCAGCTCAGTTTCGCAGCGCTAGTCAACGCGCTTGGTACACGACACCGGACAGCGGATAAACATAAAAATAAAAATACAAATACAATAAAAAAAAGAGCATTAAGGAAAATGATTAACTATTTATTGCTGAGCAGAAGCTAAAAGGAATCAACACAATTAACGCTCAAGCAATCTCCAGCAGAGAGAGAGAGAGAGAGAGAGAGAGAGAGAGAGGACGCAGACTGAACTTTGTGAACTGAGTGCAAAAGCTAAAACGAACAAAAAGAAAGCAAAAAGTATTTTAGTAACCGGATTTCGCGAGAGCGTCAAGACAATCTTACAGCAGCGATAAGAAATGTTTTAAGTGCCGACTACACTTTAATTCACATACCAAAGAACACTGATAACGATCAACCAAAGACTGCTGCTAAATATTCTATAAATCATCTCTAGCAAAAGTGCAATACAAAACATTTCTCACATCTATCTATATCTACAACACATTATCAACCCTCTCCCATTAATCCAATCAGCCGAGACTAAAGTGTTATTGTTATCAACTCAACTCAAACCCATGCTGAACATATCCTTTTGAATTATCTCCCGTGTCTGTGTCTGTGTCTGTGTGTGTGTGTGTGGGTGTGTGGTTTATTGTGCGGGTGTATCCGATATTAAGACTACCAGGATTAAAGTCTTCATGACAGAGGTGCCCACATAAATTAACAATTCACAAGATCCTCTGAACTGTCTGCCAATTAACTCGAAACACGTTTTTGCTGGCAGAGTACGCGTTGTGATCCTGTTTTAAACTTGATCTTTGTTTCGGCCTTTTACTCAAAATTGTTGTTCATGTTACTATGAAGTTGGAACAGAAGCGCAAATTCATTGAAATGGTAATAATCTTTAATTAGTCTCAGATTTTTTTTTTAAGATAATGTTTCTAAACTGCTTCAAGTTCAAGTTTGAGATCTGTTAGAATTGTGTTTGTGATTTATAATATTATATTAGTTGGAAACTCACACATGATCAATAAAATAAGAGTCCAATTTACTCTTTTCAATTACTAAAAAGTTGTCAATTGCATCAGTTTTATACAAATTGTGTTGTTCGTTCATCAAAAACAAACATGATCACAAAAAAAAAATTTTTTTTACTAATACATTATAGATTCCAATATTTTACACACAATTAAATATTAGCTATTGTTTGTAGAATTATAAAACTTTGATTTTCCATTTATATTTTAAACTCTAATAATTTATTAAAAAATTCTGATATATATAGTAAATACTTAAATCCAAAATATTCGTATACATTTTCATGATCAGTCGCTATAATTTTATTAGTGTAAAAATTCATATTATATTATTAAAGTTCAGATATCGAATTATTTAAATATATCATGTCTGATTATTCTCATAAATGGATTGTCGTTTTATAATGATACCATTTCTAACCTTGTCTTTTATATTGTGTTTCTTTAAAGGATCCGGAACTTGGCTACGAGCCGCCATCGGCGAAACGTCAACAGCGTTTGCCAGGCATGGCTTTTGGCTGCGATCAGAGCAATCAGTCGTCGGTGGCCTCCTCGGTGTACACGTCGCCGGTGACATCGACGACGACCGATGCACTCAATGGCCAGGAGTTGCTCAGCATACGCAGTTCGCCCGCCGAGGAGCTACCGGATGGGCCGCATAGTCCACTACCCGACAGTCCAGACAGTCCGCCTAGCCCGGATCGCGGTGGTGCCAAACAGCAGGCGGTTGTGGTGCGCTATGCGTCAGTGGATCAGCCCAAAGCTGATGAGCAGGAGCCGGAGCCGGAGCCGGATGAGGGGTTGCTGGGCGCTGAAAGCAGCGATGACTACTCCTTCGACGATGAAGATGACGACGATGAGGAAATCAATTCGTCAAGCTCCTCGCCTGCCTCCTCAACGGCAACGAACTGTAGTCAGAATGGTGAACGCACCCCGGCAACCCAACAGCTGCCGAGCAACGCCACACGTCCCGTCGACAAGGACGTGTTGAGCAAGTTCAATGCTCTCGATGATTTCGCTGGGCACAACAGTTATAAGTGCATGTCACCGGCCGTGGAGCCAACGCAGCGCCAGTGTCCGCTGCCAGCGTTGTCCTGGGCCAATGCCGCCGATGTGTGGAAGCTGATGTGCAAACGGGATGAGGAAGATTCGCATTTGCGCAGCAGCAGCATGCTGGAGCAGCATCCGGGATTGCAGCCACGCATGCGCGCCATCCTTCTCGACTGGCTGATAGAAGTCTGTGAGGTGTACAAACTGCATCGGGAGACCTTCTATCTGGCTGTTGATTATCTCGATCGCTATTTACACAAGGCCCTCAAGGTGCAAAAGACGCATTTGCAGCTGATTGGGATCACGTGTCTGTTTGTCGCCGCCAAGGTCGAGGAAATCTATCCGCCCAAGATCTGTGAATTTGCCTACGTCACAGATGGTGCATGCACCGAGCGCGACATACTGCAGCACGAGAAACTGCTGCTGCAGGCCCTCGAATGGGACATCTGCCCAATCACCATCATTGCCTGGCTGGGCGTCTACATGCAGCTCAATGTGAACAATCGCACACCGGCCACATTCTCGCAGGTTCGCAAAATTCAGTCGGCCAGCGGCGGCGCATTCGATGATGCCTTCATCTATCCACAATTCTCTGGCTTTGAGTTTGTGCAAACGTCGCAGCTGCTCGATCTGTGCACACTCGATGTGGGCATGGCCAACTATCCATATTCGGTTTTGACGGCTGCGGCTATAAGTCATACATTCAATATGTAAGTTGAACACTTTTTATTAGTATACACTATATAAAAATTTCATTAATAATCAGTTTAAGAACAATCAGTTAACAACAAATCTGTATTTTATTTTATTTTTTTTTTTTAATGTAAAATCAATTTTTGCAATAGATTTTTATATAATAACTTGGAAGGCTTTTTTTTTAATAGTAATAAATTTATTTTTAAGATGTCTAATGTATTACTTTTCCATAGTTGAGCTTAATCCAATCTTGAACTATTCCATATTGATAATTTGCTTTATTTTGTATTTTTGTTTTTTAGGGAGACCGCACTGCGCTGCTCGGGCCTGGATTTTCAGGTGGTGCAGCGCTGCGCACGCTGGATGGAACCCTTTTTCCATGTCATCTCCAAGAAGGCGGTCTATCTGCACATGAATGAGCAGAACGAGCAGGTGACAAATAAGTTTGGACTGGCCAACGTCTGTCCCAACATTGTGACCGATGATTCGCACATCATTCAGACCCACACAACCACAATGGATATGTATGTAAGTATTCAAGGGCTCCACAATTTGGAATCTACAATATGAGTACGAGTTGGATATATTAAATTTATTTGTTGTTGTTGTTGTGATTTTTAGGATGAACTTCTGATGGCACAAAATGCGCTGCATGCCATGCGCGCTCGCACTCAGGCCTCGCCGGCGACGGCACTGCGCGCTCCAGAAAGCCAGCTAACGCCGCCAGCCTCTAGTCAAAAGCCGGACGAGTATCTGGGCGATGAGGAGGATGTGTCGGCCACCACATCGACCGGTGCTGTTGTATCCACTGCGATTAAGGCGACAGCTTTGAGCAGTAGCAGCTTGAGCAACCCTTTGCCCCTACAGGATCTGGCCAGTCATAAGAATGCTTCGATTGCAGGAGCCAACAGCAGTAGCAGCTGCAGCACCATAAGTAGCAGCCGCAACAGCAAAAGTGGCATCTGCAGCAGTAGCAGTAGCAGCAGCAGCAGCAGCAGCAGTCAAGTTTAAGCGCCCTTAAGTCTTGTCACTGTCACTCTCAAACACACACGCCCGCCCTAACAGTTTTATCGTCTAAGTGTTTCTATAATATATATAAATATATCTATCTAATATTATAAATCATTTATGTTAAGTGAACAAGATATTATTTTCCTAATTCCTAGGCTTTTCTTGGTGCGCAACTCGCACCCTTGTAGAACTTAATCATAAAACAAAACATAAAACAAACAAAACACAAAAAAAAAAAAATCAAAAACAAAATAACAAAAAAAATAACAAAATACCCATTTAAATACGTGTATTTATATAAACAAAAATATAATTTTACTGTTCCCTATATATATAAATATTGCAATGCTTATATTCAAGGCAAAAAATTTAATTCTACATTAGATTAATTAATTGTTTTGTTGCCAACTTAAAGTGGAGCAGTGTATTTATTATATAAACTTCTGGCTTGGCGTTGGCATTTTACAAAATGCATCTAAACAAAATGTCTACATGTAAAAAACAAACAAAAAACAATATCAAACAAAAAAAGAAAAGAATACAAACACGCTCACAATCACATTTAGCTTATTCATAAACAATCATCGCTTCAGACATTAACAATACTAATCTATTTAACAAAAAAAAAAGCCTTTGCGCAATATATACTTGACTAGCAAACTAAAATTAGCTGATAAGTTGAGGGAAAATGCACCAAAACTAACAACGACTAATGCTTATGCTGCAAACAAATTTCATTAATTCAATTAAACATTCAACATTCAACGATTAACAATTAACACTTAACACTTAACAATTATAACTTAACACTATAACAAAGACATATTTATGTATAAATTATTAAGCTGACATGAAGATAACATTTACAATGAGTTTTGGCAATGGCCAAATATATTGCCAAATGTAATATGAATTGAATTACAAATACAATCAAGTATATATATTAACATGTATTTGCAACCTTTTTACTGTAGACTAATTTGCCATAATTTGCTAAGCAAATCAAATCTGTATATATAACTTTATATATCAAGGATAAGATACACATCTACAAATACACACAACTGAAACGCATATAATATATTATTATACAAGTGTACAATTTCTTTATGGCAACGTATGTAAGTTCAAAAACAAACAAACAAACAAACAAATATAGTAAAATTATTTACAAAGCTAAGGCATAAATTATAAATTTAAGTGTTCATATGTTTAAGGCTAGAATGGAAACAAACAAAAAATGCATAAAAAAAACCAGAACTAAGAAACAATTAACAAATAAGTTTTATTTTTAGTTTTTAAAGCAATAATGATTTTAAAGTTATGAATTGATTTTAAATAATTTCACTAGTACGCTTATCCATGATTTAATGTCAACTAAATAACAAAAGAAACTAAAAAAAAAAAATAATAAAACAAATATATATTGATATTTTTGTATATAAAAACCAACAAAATACTATTAATCATTTTTATTAATTTTGGGATTGAAAATTATATTTGCCAGGTTAATTAATTTTATTGTTTTTATTTAAGCTTAATGGAATTTTAAAGATTATATTTATCACTTCGGAAGGTAAAAATGGCAAGAAAAATATATTTTATAATTGTTTAACGCTCAACTATTTTTCTAGAAAAATAAACTGCTTGGTTGACGGTCAAAAAACAAACGTAATTTTCTTTCCTCTTTTAGTCAAATTGCGATGCTACCGGAAAGATATATGGACATCTGTTTTAAAGGCTTGCAGGAACACTCATAACGACATAAGAATATACGTATGAAAAAAAAAACTATACTAAAAATACATTTTTTCTCTTCACAAGACAATGAATGCAAAAGCGCTAATTAATAAAGGGAAATTTATATTGGATAGAAAATTCTATAGAGAAGTCGGTGGATTGATTTGGTGTTCGAATAAAATGCTAAGACTGCAATTAAGCTCAAAAATTGTGTTCAATATAATTGCGACAGTGCACGGATTTCGCAAATATCAGAAAATTTGTGTGCAGATATTTAAGAGGTTTTTTCGTCTAAACTTTTCAATGACAATATTTTAATGCCAGTGAAACTAAGTACAACGTTTGTAATATAAAATTATCTTAAAAAGACAATTAGTTGATTGTAATTTATGTGAGTATTTATTTATATGTGATTTGTATATTATAAATGGAAATTTGAAAGTGGTGCATTAGTTTTTTAATTTATTTTTTAATTTTTCATAAAATTTCTTTAATACATTGAAAATGGTGAAAGAAATGTAATTTTTCTTTTATTTGATTCCTTGAATTAATAAATACACCTTTGAAAACATTTCAAGCAATTATTTTTTTTTCAGTTGCATTTGATAAAAAAAAAATGAATTTCTCGTTAAAAATCAGTCAGCTTACGTTAAAAAGCTCATTTTATAAATGAATTTCATTGACGTTTTGGCAAAGCTCTGCCAACTCTTATTTTGTTTGAATTAACATTGCAAACAATGCAGCTTTTAAGTGCTGCGAATATAGTTCGTGAGTGAGATGTCATAGAACTTAGCTTTTGTAATAGAGCATTGTTTTCATTGCACTCATGCCGATATATCGGGCTGCTCGTGAATGCAGTGTGGGTGTCAGTCCATCACCAACAGGAACAACAACATGAAGAACAACAACAAAAAGAATCATTGCAACCCCAACAAGACGCACGCGTGTATTTGACAAGTGAAATGTTGGCCGCTGCAACACCGCACCGCTTATCCAGAAACGGGACTTTCGAAATGGCGAGCAACATGCTCCCACAAGCATTGGCCCCAAAGAGCACAACGCTCTCGGTTTCAGTTCGGTGCGTGAGCCTGGCGAGTGTGGATGCGTTTTTTTTCGCAAAGCGCCAAAAGTTAAATGAAATTGAATTGGATCTAAAACCAATACAAAACAACAACAAAAATAATACGGCAGCAATCACTTAAAAAAATGCAACAATTCAATTGACAAAGCACATCAAATATTAAAAAAAAATGAAGATGCCATAAGTGATTGCAATGTGTGAAAAGCAGTGAAGACAAGAAGCCAATCAAAATTAACCAGCAATCAACGGAAAATTCAAATGCTGTCAAATTAGCAAATAGAAAAGCAGAAGGAAAATAGAATAAATAGAAACGCGGGTGCCACTTAGAAAAGTCGTGTGAAAATCTCTGTACACTACAATTTGGCAAAAGCAAATGTAGAAAAAATTTTGATTATATATAAATAAGTATGTATGTAGTAGAAGTACAATATTTGTGAGCGCCAAAAAGCCGAAGAGCAAATCCCGACTCTGACGCCGACGCCGACGCCAACGCCACCGCGCAGCCATATAAATCGTCTCTTGTCGCGAGCTTTTCGAAAGCACACACACACACAGACACACTCGTCCTGCTGCGTCGCGTAGTAAAAACGTAGCGTGTGTGTTTTTGTCGGCAAATCTGTTGACGTTAACGTCGCCGCCATCAAATGTGCTGCGCGCTTCACTGCACATAGCATCATTTTTTTTATTTTCGTGTTTTTGGTCGAGCATCATTTTTCGCACTGTAACTTCGAAATTGAGAATTTGGCGCGCTGAGCAGCAGCAGTAAGTAAGTATGACTGAGCGAACTCGAGTTCGAGCTCGAAATAGCGACTTGAAAGAAGCTTCTCTCTCTCTTTCTCTCTCTCCCTCTCTCTGTATGCGTGTATGTATGTGAATCTGTAGTCTTTGATTGCACAATAAAATTAAACATACACACACACACACACACACACAGAGAGACAAAAAGGACATCGCTTGAAATCATTAGTTTGTTTTTCGTCTTTTTTTTTTTTTGCACAAAGTCACATAAATTAGCAAAAGTTTCAAGCGTTGCCATAAATCACAAATTTTGTGATACGTTCGTTGTGTGCGTGCGCATTTTGTGCGAGTGGCTGTGTGTGTGTGTTTGTTGCGCGCCCAAAAAAGTGTGCTATGGAATTCTACTATTTACTACTACGCACGCTTACAAGAACACACACACACACACACACACAGAGGCATACACTTTGTATATGTGTGTATATGTGCTGTACATGTGGTGTATAGTGCGATACATAATAACGGGATTATCGTGTACCACACAGCCACACAGCCATGCAGCTTACGCAGCTGCGTAAAATCTCAAGGCTTGACCAATGCCCTTAGCCTAGGCGAGCATTAATAGAAACCCCCATCAGCTCCCGCACTGGCTACACCCAATCTGAAATCTCTGCTTTAAAAACTGACACCCAGCAGCTTCACTATGCCGTTCACTAACAAAATGACTAAGCTGTGTGTGTGTGTGTCGGATAAACTTTTTAAGGTCGCTCGCAAATTACACCTTTCCCAAATTATGTTGATCAATTTGAATACATTACACGTTCTCATTTACTATTTTTATTAATATGAAAATGGAATATTTAATTTAATTCAATCCGAGTTCTAGTTGGGTTGGGAACACTGAGCTGGCTGGTGAAGCAATCTTCATTGTCCTTGGTGTTTAGCTCTCATTGCCTGCCTCTTTTGACAGCTTCCCAGAGCAAGTCAATTAATTGTCGACTGTCTGTATGAAGAGCATCCCTTCACAAAAGCTGCAGCAAACAAATTTGTCTTTGGGTTCTACGAATTTTTTGCTCGGTTTGGCCAAACAAATTAATTTCGACTACTGCGCGTGCATGTCAAGGATTAAGGAAATCTGTTTTTGGGTTGGACTTAAAAATTAATCCTAATAGAAACTAAGCATTTCCATATGTTCACAATTGTCTACAAGTACCGAAAAAGCGAATTGAGATAAGGAAGAATCCGAATACTTTGCATACGTTTTTATACCCTGAACCCATTAAAAATGGGTTAATGGTGTATAATGGTATAAAAAGGGTATAATAATAGCCATGTCCGTCCGTCCGTTTGTCCGTCCGTCCGTCCGTCTGTCCGTCCGTCTGTATGAACACGCAGATCTCAGAGACTGTAAGAGCTAGAGACTTCAAATTTGGAATATAGGTTCTCGTATACCAGGCGCAGATCAAGTTTGCGTTATTTTGTATCGATAACTGCCTCCGTTTATCGAATATATTTAAATTTCCGATAGCAATAAATGCCACAATTTTAAGGCAGAATCTTTTAATTAATACATAATATGCATATTATTGATCAACTTTCGTCGAGATCGGATAAGAAATACCCAAGTTATAGTCGAAAATATATTCTCATAATGATCTTTATCTATCAGCAGACTTTCATTTTCTGTATGCATAAATATGCGAGCGCATGTGTGTGAAAGAGATCGACGCGAGCCTCAATATTCTTTTGTATTTGAATTTTCGAATAATAATAAAATATATTTATTAACTGGGTTCAGGGTATATCGTAGTCGAGTTCTCACGACTACAGCACTCAACTTGTTTAGTTATATCCTGTATCCTTTAGTTCTCTCGCAGCCTTTTTTCATATATGAGTGCAACTGTTGACACCATGTATATACTAACAGTGTCAACTGAAGTTTGTCGTTGTCAACGCAACAGTTGATAACAGTTTTCCAGAATTTAGTCTATTTCACACACCAGAATTTCTCGTTCTTCAACTACTGTAAATTGAACTGAAGAGCCGCGAGAGATTGCATTATAAAATAGGAAAATATAGAACATTTTCAAATTCCATTTGAAATCGACTGAGAGTTAGTAAATAGATAAAAGAAATGCCTATATATTTTGCAGCGTTTTAAAGCAGGATTTACTTAATTAATAGGAGAGTATACAGGTAACCTTTTCTAAAAAAAAACCTTGTGATTGATGCTCCAGTCCGCTCCAGCTACAATGTGTCTGTAAATCGATAAAGCATGTTGTAGTGTGACGTGATATGAAGGCCATTAGTGAATTGGCACTAAAATATCATACGATATCAAACTTATTGACAAACATTAGATTTAATACGATGTGTTAAGTTAATCGATTATCGTTCAGCAAATTGTTTGACTTTGTTGCTGCCACTACTGCACTCAAACTTACACTCTGAATTAATGAGCTGTTAAGGTAGATTGCATCAAGTATAAATATATTTTTTTCCACAAATGCAAGTAAGAACTTAATTAACCAAATTTGATAGGTTGATATTTAAAATCTTTTTCAGTCAAAGTCAAATGTTATCAAGCTTATCGATTAATTTTTTTCAGTGTTAGTTAATCCATAAAATGTTTATTGGAATTGTCTTCCAAATAATCTCATTACCATTAACATTTTTTGTAGATTCGGGGGAAAACTGTCAATATTTAGCTCGCACCTACATAATTAAGTTTTGCTTCTTGAGTAAACTGAATTTTTTGTGTGCAGTTCTATATTGTTCATTTCTTATCGATGTGTACAGACAACAAAATCAAAGTTTCTTGTCATGAAAAAAACAATTTATCCAAATGTAAGCGCAACTATCTATTTCAAAAGGAAATAAGAAAGACCTCTTGACATAAAATTATTATTTAAGTGTGGATTTATATACTAGTATACACAAATATCCTGTGGCTGCTCAGACATGAAACTTATGAGGAATTCATATAATACTCGAGACACAGGCAAACACATTTATGTATTTATGCACACACATTCAGTTAAAACTTTCCTATTGAAATTTTTGATAATCACATTTACTTCCTTAACGAAAACTCCCAAGGCCACGTTTGCTCAGCCATTTGCTGTTGTTGTTGCAGCACTAAAAACAACAAGCCCAAAAGCCATGGCAAATGGCAAAAAAAAAAAAAAAAAAAACGAAGGCAAAAAGCAAACACAGCATAAAAAGAGAATAAACAACAACAAAGTGGAAGTAAAACCGATATATGCGATATAATAAATCTTTTGTAAAACACGCAAAACTTTATAAACGTGCGCCAACTATAAACTTTCGCTTCTCAGCAGTGTCCGTTAGTTCAACGTTGCGTATACGCCATGCTGCACATGTTTTCACGATTATTTTCAGCTTTTACAAAATTTGTAGCTTTCACATATGCAACATGTTTAGATAGAAAAAAAAAATACGGGTTCACATATAAACATATTTGTTAACTTGATATATTTGTATTTTAGCCGTGATACTCAAGTATGTAAAATGTTGGGGCAGTTTTTTAAATTAAATAGTTTAGGTGCTGACATGGACTCAATAAAATGAAAATGCAAGTGCACAGGTTTTTCGTCGAATGCTTTTTTATGTACGCATTTATAATATTAAAGCATTTTATTAAAATTCAAATTTGAAAAGAATTTTACAGAATGCGACAAATAAATTCACTAACAATGATGGACTATGCCACAATAATAAAAATATCCTTTTGTGTTGTATGATGAATACATAAATATTTTGAATAGTTAACCTCTAAGCTTAAATCTGGGCTCACAGAATTGGGCAAGCGGGTTTGCATTGCTTGTAAAGAGCTTTGAAGCAACTCAGATTAATTATTTCCATGCAGTTGCCAGTGCATGAGAGATTCGTTAGTATATATATATAAACATATATGTGTATGTAAATATGTATGTATTTATATTGATGTGCATGTCCTTGTGTGTGTGTGGAACATAAGTTGGCATGTGTTGCTTTTGCATTTGGAATATGTGTAGCTGGCTTTTAGGCGTTGCTGCTGCGAACTGTGACAACGAACGCTGGGGCCGCATCCTGTGCGTGAATCTCCGTTCCATTTCTGTCAAAGTTTTTGATGTGCAATGAGTGCACTGAAAAGCGAAGACTACAACATAAAAGTGTGTGAATGCGTGCCACAGTTTAGTATAGTATAATACATATGTATGTATGTATGTGTGTATGTATGTATGCGTATATGTGTGTGTGTGCGTATCGGTCACAATAAATTGTCTTTATTTTATGCGGATGCGGTCGTTGTGGGTGGTTCGGGTGGAAGTTATGTGAGGGCCGCAAAGGCTTGCGCCATGTTTAATGAAAATTATTACGCGATATCCTTGGGGATACACACACATACATTGAGACTCGCAGGACGTACAGCTATGTGCGCCTTTTTAGGGGTGGCATGCTCATACAACAAAAAAAAAAATCGCTTGGCATCGTTGGTCCAACTGAATGGGCCGCCTTTGTCAAGGCGCCTGCGCCGAGCATCAGCGAAAAGGTTTCGACTTCGAAACCAGAGCATACATTTATGTTTGTGTCTGTCTGTATATATGTGTGTGTGTGTGTGTGTGTGTGTATGTGTGTGTATGTGTGTGTGTGTGTGTGTGTTGTACAACTCATTTCTAGGTCAAACTCAACCTACGATTTGAGCAGCTCAATAAATGCCCTTGCAAACATATTTTTATTGCACCTCCAATCGGAATTACATTTTCGTCACAAAGTTTTGCATTGAACCCCTATTAAAAATGATTTGAAAAGGGGTGTCATTTATTTGTACAAGTTTTCTGATTTCAAAGGCAGATCGTATTGATTTTTTATATACCGTTATAGAGGGTATTATAATTTTGAATAAAACCTTACCGACCCTATGAAACATATTCTTACGTAGACATATTCTGCTAAGAAAAGTTCTTCTATGAACAATTTTGTTAATTACCAAAATATTCGAACCAAATTTTATGCTTTAAGATAAAGTAGTAAGCAGTGCCAGGGTATAAAATCTTCGGTATGTCTCAAAAAGCATTGTTTTCTGACTTTAACCATTAACCAAAAATACATATCAAAAGTTTTAATAAAAATTATCATCTATTTTATTCCTTTTATTTGCAGTAGTTGAAGGACATTCACATACCACTCATACATATATCTAAAGGATAATTAATTAACTTTTAATTAAAATGTTAAACATTCGCCAGAAATATCATAAAAAGTGCTGTTGGCAATTTACAAAGATGCGGAATTCTCATGTCTCGATACAAAAAAATAAGTAAAATTAAAGTGTTTGCTAAAACTTAAATAATTAAATATAAATACAGTCAAACAGAAATCCGAAATTAAATTAAAATTGTATAAAAAAAAACCGACAAAAATTTAAACAATTCCAAATTTGTTTGGTAAACTAATTTGTGGCTTTGTTGCAGCACACAAAACCAACACAAAATAATGAACAAAAATAATAATAATAATATGAATTTTGTGCAAGTAAATTGAAAATAGATTATTGAGTGTTGGTTACGGAGCCACAGGATTCAAATCCCAATTAAAATCAGAACACAACGAGTTAAATTTCGCCGAATTTCGCCATCAAAATGGAGCACAAACATCTTAACTGTTTCCTGGCCCTGTTGCTGGGAGTGCTTCTATTGCACAGGCTGATAGGTCCAGCTGTCGCCGATCAGGATGAGGATATACCCCATAATGAGTAAGTAATCGAAATAGTAAACAACTTTTAAATAATTTGGATATTTATAATTATTATAATTAGGTCATTTCATATAGTCAAGTTTTTTCTTGACCAGAGCACTCTTACTTGTTTTGCCAAATATATTAAAATAATTATTAATTAACATCCCTGCATTTTGTTTGAAAACTTTGATTATAATTTTTTGGATTTGGGATTTTAGTTAGTTAGTGTAGTTTTAATAAAAGACTCATTTATCCTTAAAATTTTGATCTAATAATGCAACAAATTTTTGCTCAGTAGGTAAATAAATATATATAGTTTTTTAATTTCCATGACTACTGCTTTATGAGCTGGGCTTATGACCTACCAGCTGATGTCTTATGATAACCATAAAATTGAACTCTTACATGTGCTTATACACAAAGTGGTAAAAATTTCGTCAGTCTTTTATATTATTATGATACTTACTACTTTATTGGAAGCAGGAGTGGTGTGCAACCTTTGCTTTTGCTTCTGAATTGAGGGACTAGGACATGGAGCGATTAATGAAAAACGATTACCAATTGCAACATAAGCCAACATTTGCAAGATGTAGCGTTCTAACATTGAAGGAATTAATTCTGGTCTAACAATAATCAACACATTTGCCAATGGTTTAAAATATTCAAACTTGTCTAAGTTAGGGTCAGAAGTTGTTTAGCTTTTCGTAAGCTCAAATATACCAAACGACAATGTTGTTTTTTGACAACTTGTGATGATATTGCATCTGGTATTCTGCAATTTATATATTTAATGGCTTTGACAATTTGAGACGCATGCGTATAAAATAATTTCATTAATTTGAAATATAAACTTTTGTTTGGCTTTCTGTAATTTTTTCTGTTATTTTTTTGCTGTTTGTATATTTCTGTGTCACTGCAGAAATTCAATTAAATTTTTTTTCAACTTTTCCCTCTGCGAGATAAACAACAACAAAAACAACTTAAGAAGCCTTTGGGGCACAGCCTTGACGATTATGTTTGAGGCACGTAATCAAAATGAGGATGATGATGAAGTTGTGCACGTTTCAGCTGCCCCATAGCTTTTGATGTAACTGACCCAAATTTTGTTAATGCTCGCTAGGTCTAGAATTATTTATTTTTGCTTTGGTCATTCAACGGATTTTTCCTTGTTCCCGGACGCATTCCACCTGATTGCTCCAGCTAGCTGTTGTACCATCTGTGCTTATTATACCCAGTACGATATCCAATTGGTAAAAGGATATAAACTTTTTTAAATCTGTATACAGAACAGAAGCTGACTTCTCTGATCCCACAAGGGACAAGTGTATCATGATCTAAAGGAAATTGACCTGAAGAGGAAAGACCGGAGGACAAAGATTTTAGTCAAATGAAGTGGTTATTTGTGTAACTAATACGTACTTTGAGTTCCCTGACCAAATTTACTAATTGAAAGGCGTAAAAGGTCGGATAATCGTTGGATAAGTGTAATAAGGAAATGTATTTTTATTATTTTCAATAAAAAAAAAGAACTTTGTGGCATGTATTTTCACAATAATTAAATATGTATAAACACAATCGAGGTTTATTAAATTTTCATACAACTTGCATAAATTTTTTAAATGACATAATTTCTGCTTAGGACTTACGTCATTTAGCTCAATGCACATGCACAAAATGCACACTCGAATTTATTCCAGTTTTCCAGTGTTGGTTTACCAAACTTTGTCTTTAATCTATTATGTACATTTATTTCCGTCACACTCTACATTCGCTCACTTCCACTCTTACTGCTGGTCTGCATTTTATTCTCAGCATTGCTCTGTTTATAAATTAACTTGTCGTGTTCTATGCAAATCCAAAATCTACTTAATTGCAACAGAAGTGCGAGTGCACAGGCAGTTGGGAAAATAAAAACCGTATATTGCCCCAGACGCAGCTCAGCTCAGCCCCCTTTTTGGCCCATCCCCACTCATTGCATTTACCGCTTAATGCACTTTCACTGTCATTTATCATAAGTAGTTAGCGCTCTGTTTGTCTGTGTGTTTGTTTGTTTGTTTGCTTTGCCCCGCTATGCTTCCTGCTTGCTTTTATTCTGATTTTTTATTTATTCACTTGAGCTGCCACGGCTGTAATTAGATCTGCCACACACACAGAGACACATTCTCCATTTCCCGTGTCAGTGCTGGTAATGCTTAATTGTTTTAAGCAGCATTCGTGTCAATTGCCTTTGTGACAACAACAACGACAACAACAACAAATTGTAAACGAGTATAACTGACAGCTAACACCAAAATGCAAATGCAAATGCAAAAAAAAAAATAAACAATATAAGAAAAACAACAAATGAAACTGTGTTGGGTCGTAGACGACTGCGTAATTCCCTAATAACAGAATAAATCAAGTAGAAAACGGATGAAAAATAAGTTTATTTCTAATACTGGTTATGACTACAGAGAAGTTTGTCAGTAATCTGCCTGAACTTAAAGGCTGTGAAAGATATAGGCTCTCTTGATTTTTAGGTGCAAGTCTGGGGAGTCTGGTTTGGGCGAAAAACGTTGGAATGTACAGAATTTTTAATTGCTTATCTCTGAAGCACTTTACCAGCAATCAACCATCTAAATTTGATGACTCTAAGTTTAGAATTGTGACTAAAATGACTGAACTGTGAGTTGTATTGACGACCATACCATCCCAAAATTAAAAAATGGTCTAACGCAGACATTAACGAGTACTTGCACTAAGTTTTAAGTATAATAAATTTTAAAATTAGAATTTTGTCAGCTTTGTACTTTCATTTTGTCTGCTCTCACAATTGATAATATTTTATTGGTGTTGATCAAAGTAAGCTTTTTGCATACATTTTAGGATTTTTTATTTCGAAATTAACAGCCAAAGAAAGCTACATCTAGTGGCATCCTCAGAATTCATTGCCAGTTTTCTCTATTTAAAAGAGTAGAAGTGAGAACGTTGCGGCTGATAACAGGTGGCCGAGAAATATATTCGCTGATCCTTGAAAGAGTCCTTCATTTAGTGCATCTATCTTTAAAATGTGAGACATACATATGTTATTTTAGCGATATCCATTGTCGATACAGACGTTGTGACTAACGAATATATAAATGAACAGACCTTCGGTATCGGAGTATTAAAATTGGAAAGCCAAAATACAATTCAGGTAGCTAGTGCTGACAAAGGAATAAGGTACACACACACACACACAAGGCAATGCAGAATAAAACTAAAAACCCAGAAAATAAATTCCACAAGCACCAATGAAAGACCATCAATGTCATCTTGGCTCTCTTGGCCTTTGGAGGACTTTTTGTCGTGCCATGAAAATAAAAAGTCACATTTTGCTCGGACCATTTTGGAAGTTGGTGCACGACAAAACTTGACAATGGCTAAAACTATGTGAAGAAGGTGGAATAGGGACAAGATTTTTGACTACATGACAGCACATCAGCTTCACCTGCCCTGATGCTCAGCTCAGGTGCTGTTTTGCATTGTCCTGTGTATCTGCCTTTTAAGCACGAACCACGTTCGTCACGCTCGAGTGTCATACATGTAAAGCCATCGAACTAGTTTTTCTCGGGTTTTGAGCATTAGGTTTTCACTTTTCCTGCCAAGTTTATGTTCCGCGATAGGCACTCGTTCTGTCGTTATACACGTACTAGGTCAATAGGTTTTCAGGTTGTAGTTTTCAGTTTGCATAATTGAAATCGAAATGAGTTTCCTTTCCTTTTCCTTGCCAATGCCCAATGAAACAAGGGCACAAATCTATCTTGAGAGACAAGACAAGACAATAAGACACAAGTAGACATCTCCCAGTCCAATCAAAAGTACTCAATTCTTTAAGGAACTCATTCCATTTACTAATTATAGCTTAATTTTATTTAAAACTCCGCGAGTGTTGGATTTTCTTTGAACTGTATAATGGAACTTATTTTTGCAGTTTATTGAGTTTTTATCCAATTTTTACTACTACATTTTTTTTTATATAAAATGTTATATTTGTGAGCTTATTATCTAAACAACAGAATTGAATAGAAAGCGAGAAAATTGCAGTCGAGTTGAGTACATTGAAAAATCTGACAAACTCATTACAAGATTACATCAAGACAGAAATAAGTAGACTCGGAGATACAGTCAGTGCTTCGGGTAGGCAGGGCATTACGAAAACAGAAGAAGAGCAAGTATAAGAAAAAGAACATAACATGATAACATTTGCCAGACATTTATTACCTAAACTCGAAAGTCTAAGCTAAAGAAAATCACAACGCAGAGCTCATAAGACAAACGGCAGACAGCAAATAGAGAAAAAGACAAGAAATAGCAATAGAATTGAATTAGTATCATAGAAGGGCACCATATACAAAAGATAAAAGCTTCCACACCAGTCGAGGCGTTGCTAAGGACCTAAAAGCTTGTATTAATATACTAATACATAGAGTGCTACATTAAATTATTTGTACAATTGTTTGACATTACTGAAAGCTGCAACCCGGTTGTTGCAAATTAAATTTGGAATATGTTTTTCTTTAAAATTTAAAGTCGAATTTATTCCATGTGGACATAAGGACAGAGAAACGGTTATGAAAATATTTGCTTATTTACAAATCATAAAAAGATTTCAAAATTATAATTCTTTAGGAATAAATGTTGAAAATGTAAAAAATCAAGGAAAAATTAAATTTACACATTGTTATATTTTTAATTGCATCTTGAATAATTCAATTAAAATTTTTTTTCATTTAAAATAACTGGAAGAATTCAATTCTAAAGTCAATTGTAAAATCCCAAAATCCACGAATTAGTAAAAGAAACGTCTACAATTTTTAACTAACACACAGTAAAAATAAAAAGTGTGTCGTATCTAAATTCAAATTAGGCGATTATTAAAATTGTATTAAGATCTTTTTGGTTAATTCTTAGTTACCATGTACAGCATCCAGTATAGAAAATAGAATTATTTCCCAGTTTAATCAAAAGAGCTTAAGAACTAAGGGATTAGCATGGGGAGATGTCCAGACAGACCCGGCCATGTCCATTCAAATGGCTACGAATATATATTTTATTCACACATTTCGTGATACATAAATAATATTCCGTTCTTGAGTATCCATACACAAGTAACAACAGGAGCAGCAGCCGCAGCAACAGCAGATACAACACTGCGTATACGCAATGTTGATTATGTTGAGCGAGCAGCTACACTCTAATCGTAAGCGTCAACGTTTTGGATTCTATTTAGATACAAAATAAGCGCATGTGTATATATGCTCGCCGACACACAGAGGAGGGGAGTCAGACTCACAACTAAATGGAATGGGGGATGAGTGCCGGAGCCGGAGTGGAAGTGGCCTGTTCACAAACGCAGACGCAGACAAAGTTTTATGGCCAGCGATGTTGCCCAAAATGTTTTAAATTATATGAAAATTCTATTATGGCAGCAATATCAGAGCAGCAACAAAAGTTCTTCGAACAACGGATTGGGGATTGTATGCTGATTGAGAGGGGAGTGAAGCGTAAACATTGAAGCGATATAAAGTGGCAAAGAAGTGATTGAAATTGGATAATGGACGGAAATTGCAGTTGCGTCCAAGCGAAGTCGGTTTATGAGAAAATAATCGCAAAATGTGTGTTATTAATATCAGAGAGATAGAGCGACAAGTACTATTAAAATAGTCGAGACGAAAGGGAGTTAAACAAAAATGGGAATGTAAATGTGATGCGAAACTTTAAATGCACATGGAAATACTACTTAGACAAGAGAAAAGTGTAATTTCACCTAAAAACTCAATTTATCTATTAGGGAAACTACTAACACGTCAAGTTTAATAAAATAATATAATAAATAACACATAAAAACACTTCACAATCTCCAATTGTGTTTTTGTCACTACGAAAATACAGTGAAATTTCAATTTATCAATAATAAATGAGTTAATTAAATAAATTGACAATTTATAACTGATTTCTATACATTTCTTCACCTAATGCATCTTAATTGATTAAATTTGTTCGTTTACATTTCAGAGTGCGCAACTGGGCCCTTAAATTTGGAGTTGATTTATGGGAATTTGGTCGCCAATTCACCAAAATGACTGAAATCAAAAGTGTGAGTAAAATTCATAGCAATTCTACGATACATATAGTATGAGCATATATGTACGTGCATATGTGGTATCATCTATCTGATGTAATCCTAAACAAATAACATATAAATATTTAAGTCAACATTCAGATTAGATTTAGATTAACTGACGTTTGTAAATGGCTGCGATTGCTTTTTGGTTTGCATGTTGACATGGAAATGTGGGGTATTCATGGTTATCGATAAATGGCCAGACGATGCTTAGTGGCTTAGTGACTGGCTTTACCGCCAAATGCGTTAATTTTTTGCTTGTGTAAAGTAATTTTCTTGCTTTTATTTTGTGGTGGCTTTTGTTGTTCTGCTGCCGCTGCGCTAATACAATTTAAACACAAATGAGGCTAATTGAGGCGAGGCTCGAGACTGACAGTGCCTGTGCATATGCGTGTGTATGTATGTGTATCTGTGTTAATAAGCATGACTGTTTGGCTTTGGTTGATTGCCGGATCTGCGGCTGCTCCTCATTCTGTGTATTTCTGGCGTACATTTCTGCGTGTAATCAGACATGCATGATTTAGTGGGCTGCCTTTATTACGACTCACTTCTTACGCAGATACCTCTGTGTGTGTGTGTGTGTATCGCACACACACTCCTCATTTGTTTTGCATGCATTAGCAAGTTGGTAGGGATATTTAAAATAAGTGTTCAGAATTTTAAACACACTTCAAACGGTTTTAATGATTAATTTAATTTTGATAATAAAATTATTTATACTTTGCTACCGTAAGTAGAAGTATATATTTACTTAACATCGATAAGTACAACTGAATTAGAACACATATCAATCATAATTGTGTAGCTATTCAATCACCAAAGGTACTTCAATTAACTAAATTTAAAGCTCACTTTGATGATATTTCAATTGTCTGCCACTAAATTGAGAGTACTTGCAATTGCATGACTTTCAGCTTAAAGCTAAGTGTGCTAATAAAATTAAGTAAGTACCTGTGGTACTTCATTTAATATCTGGTCTGGCCCTGCTTACTTGAGCCCTCTTATTTGTTTCAATACCTCAACAACAATGTTATATAAAAGCAAACAAATCATTGTTTGTTTTTATCAGCTTTTTATTTTCCGCAATTTCAAGCTTATATAAATACATACAGGTTTCCTTAGCTAAATTGAGAAACCCGCGAACAAAGACAATATGTACTCAAGTAAAATTGATTAGAAACTGGGGCAACACAGAGAAATGCTAAGAGACAAATATACTTATATATAAATATATGTATTGCATGTTTATTAATAGATTTTTAACAATATTTATTTTATATAATCCATTTCCTTATCTAACTTTTTCTAACCTGACCTAAAGCGTTTGAAATGTGTTTTTAGTCAATACTTCAACATTAATTACAGTGGGCGCAAACAGTTGTTTGACAGTTGCCCTTCAAAATTTTGCAATTAAAGTTTTATGAACACAAAAGAAGGAATTTAAAAAAGTTGTTGTCACATTGATAGCTGTCTATGTGCGGATTTCCTTCGTCAAGTGAAGTTATTGTTCCTATTATTGTTCCAGTTGTCTCTAGTTGGGTTGGTATTTTAAAATAGACATAATAAAGTGTAATACAAATGCATTGCACACGTTCAGCAATGCGAGGATACATAATAAGTATTAAACATAGCTTAAAGAATGTTGTTGTATTACTTGATGTAACTAAAAACATATTAGTTGAGCTTCACTAGATATATGCCCACGTTATTCAATGGATACGTAACAAAAATACTGAATTCTCGTCCTGTTTATATTTGCTGCAGTTGCTCTGGTTTTGCTGCCACTGACTTGTTTTTGTATTGCATTACCACACTGGCAACCCCTTGCACGACTTATGTCATGGTGAAAATAAGTAGAAGCGAAAAAAGTTGATGTCACTCAAGAGCAGCATTTACGATGACAATAAGAAACTCACAGATTAAGCCTCTTATGGCTACACGTCAACTCCAGCTAGGTGGTGGCTGCCACCTTTTTAGGCATTACTAACGCATCTTAATGTTCCATGGAGCGAGTGCCACTCGCTCTGTTACATATACATATATGTATATGTATGTGTGTGCGTGTGCGTGTGCGTGTGTGCTTATTTTGGATGCCTGTGAGTGGCGCATATTCATTAATTTTAATTTTCGCTACGTTTTGCGCTGACTAGCTAAAAGAAAAAGAAGAAACAACTCAAGCCATATTATACATACATATCTTGTTCAGACAGACATAGGCAGAGGTATCTCTGCAAATACACCAAGCATGAGGAATAATTGTTTTTTGTTCAAATACCCTAACGAATCGAAATTAATGTACAAATTTAGAACAGAATCTATAAGAATACAACTGTTGTATCGATATTTTTCAGTAGATCCTTAATTAACATTTTCTTGGTATAATTTTGAACATTAGTCTGATCAGCAAATAGATCTTTGAAAATTGGCTTGCAGCCGATTCATAAAAACTCTTTTTTAACCACTTGAAATACAAGAAACCTTTTGTCTTAGTCTTAGCTTTCTACACTTTAAAAATTAAACTTTTGCCAGGCAGTTAAGACAAACTGTTTCATTAGATTGATGTACATTGCTGCTCATACACTCTAAGAAATTCGCTTGGACTGTTTAATGTCAAATGTAAATAGCACAGCTAAGACATGTTATAGTAATATTTTTAGCAATATTTTACATAAATGTCTCGGTATATAAATTGCAAAAGTGCGCTGCTGTTTAGAATTGATGAGCTAAATTAATTTGTATTGATTACTTACAAACATTTAATGGGATTGGTAATCGTGGATTGCATTAGAAATATATTTACAAGCCACATGAACTGTTCCAGTAACTCCCAAGAGCGACAAAACAACATAAACTCATTCACAGACACACACAGACACACACACACACACACATAGATCGAGACGTGGAAGGACAGGGTACAAAGTGTTACACATTAGCGCTGTACCCCAAAATGACAGACAGCCAACGCGGCGTATACATTATGCGCATTTACGTTCAAAGAAAAATAGAGCGGCGAATGGGACGAAACACAACGAAATGAAATGTAATGAGACGAGACGAGATGGAACGAGACGAAACGAGACATCGATTACACACAATGATGTTGATGATGATGATGATGATGATGACGACGACGATAATGATGTCGCTCCTTGTCACTGTTTTTCTCTTTGGCGTTGTTGATTTTGTTGTTGTATTTATACACTGATACAGAAGGTGGAAGAGCATATTGATTTTGTGCAAAGTACTCTTGAAATTCAGGGAGTCATCAATTTCGATATTTAGATAAGGGATTACCATTTTTTTTTTTTAAAGGTCGAGCCAAGTCCCACAAGCCACAACTGCTCACTCTACGGCTGGTATTACTTTTAGTATCAGAGCATTATGCAGTCGGCTACTTTATTTGTTATTGTTGTGATCATTATTAGCATGTCTTGTGCCTTGTTTATCGTCTTTCTTGTACAATTTTGCCCGACTCCTTATCTCGGGATGCTGGGTGCAATGAAATATGGGTCAAATACATGTCGAAATTGCGAAAGAAATGGCATTTCCCATTTCCCATTTTGTTTTTCGTATTTTCCTTTTTTTGTTTGGTTTGTTTTTTGTGTTGTTTTTGTTTTCGTATTTGGGGTCTGCTCTTTAATTCTGGTTTCTGCAACATTTGCCAGCAAATGTTGTTTTTTTTTTTTTATAACCTGAACCCCATAAAAATGGGTTAAATGGGTCTAATGAAGTTGTGCAAAAGTTTGTAAAAGAGGAGAAAAAAGCAGCTCCGACCTTATAAGGTATACGTATTCTTGATCAGCATCAAGTGTCGAGTTGATCTAACTATTCCGTCTGGTTAGCTTTATAAACATGCGGATCTCAGAGACTGTATGAAGTTGCCTTATGTTGATCAATGTGGTTTCATTTGATCCATAATCTTAATTTTAACTAACAATTATCGATAATAGTCGATAGCTGATTGATATTAAAAGACACAATCTTAAAAACATAGCTTTCATATTTGGCATAGAAATACATTTGTATAGCATTTGTGAACATTGTGAAACCATTTACGACTTATAAGTGATGTCTTTGGTTTGAGGGTATATCCAAGTCGTGCTTTCTCTACTTGTTAATTTTCAGGTTTCTTTTCCTATTAGTCTCATTCGCATGCAAATAAATTTAAGCACGCGCTCATTTTGCACGTAATACAAAAGTTTTTAACTGCTTACTGGCAAAATGGAAAAGCGGCGCGTGCTGTCGTTTTTCTTCTCATTTTTCAACAGTTTTCCTGCTCCTTTTTTTATTTTTTTTTTTTGGCTCACTTATTGCCAGTGGTAGCCAGTGCAAAAGTAGCTTGCAAATTACTCTTGGCGCTCAGTGTTATACTCTTTGCTCATTGTAGATTGACGTAAACTAACTGTAAGCCGTCTTGATTGCAATTGCCCTGAGGGTGTGTGTGTGTGTGTGTGTGTGTGTGTTTGTGGATTTGTGTTTGTGTGTTTGCGAAAGTGGCAATATTCAGTTGGTTGGCTCTAGATGCCACAAGAGATGATTGGTATTTGATCTTTGTATTTCGATTTCTATTTTATTTTGATGTCTACCTTTTTTTTAGTGGATATTTTGATGTGAATGTAAAAAGCAAAATGAAATTTGTTCACAAAATATAAGTAAAATTATTCGCAATAGAGAATATCTAATTGTAATATTTATTTATTTATTCACGGGCACTCGTAATACATGTGCCTGATTACAGCTGTTGAAATACATAAAATAAAGGTGGTTCAAATCGTGGCTTATTAGTGTTATGAAGAGCATTTGTTCATAAATCAAATATTTAGAAAATTCAGAGCAACTTTCACTCCCCACGCAAACGAACCTGTTCAGTTCCCTACAAGCTCCCGAACAGCTTAACAAAATATTCCCAGAAAACAATTAAATTAAATAAATTGATAAGCATCGGCAATCGGATAATGCAGTGGGTACAGCTCCCAAATTCGCAGCAGTGTCGAGTGTCCAGATGCCAGCATATTGTCAGCGTCATTGAATGCCAGCGACGACTCCACCATGTCAACGTCCTGCAATGATAGCTGTTATAAGCAATGTTTCGAGGGGTGAGGGATCATTTGGTGAGGTGTTCAAAGTACGAGATCGTTCCGACAGCCGGCTGTATGCGGTGATAAACTCCAAGCAATTTTTGCGCGGCGAACAGTATCGGGCAGAGAGATGGGAGAGGATGCGTCGCTGCGAGAAGTGTTCTCCGGCTATGAAAATCGCATACGTTTCATATGCGCCTGGGAGCAGTTCGATCATTGGGTTATGCAAATGAAACTGTGCCGCGAGAGCCTGGAGCAGTATTTGTGCCGTTGCCGACACATTCCCGAGGAGCGCATCTGGCACATATTGCCGGAGACATCTTCAGGCTGGGCATCGCCATGCTTGAGCTGGCCTAAATAAATAATATAAAATTATCCATAAAAACAATTAGTGGCATTTGTAAAGAATTACTTATTTTAATTATATATGTATATCCCCCACTGTTTTAGAAATTGAATTATTTGGCAAACTTGTCAGCGTAATTAATCGCAGTTTGATCTAGGTTGTGAAATAAATGGCAACATTTTCCATCTGTTTTTGTTTAACTATTTAAAAGAAACCATTTTGCGGGCAGCAGATTCGAATTGCTTGTTGCATATACCTCAATATATTAATTGGTTATTTACCCAAATGTGGTCACAATACGGTCCCCGACTTTCATTTCTGTGTCAGATCATAAGTTAAGCATTGGACCACGCCCACTGAAGAGTTGGCAAATCGATAGCACGTCGAAGTGTAAATTCAAATTCAAATTGTTTTACATTCTTTTTTTTTTGTTGTATTTTAACTGTGTCAATTGTTGCTGTTATCAATTCTTGTTGTTTCTGCTACAGTTGCGACTGAAATTTAAAATAATTTAATTTAAGTAGTAGACAAAATGAAAGTGTAGAAAGAGTTTATGTAATTTTAGCTTTAACCTTCTTTTTGTTGTTGTTGGGTGCAATTAGCTATGAGAGATGCCAGGCAATTGTCTGTGCTGATTGCTGAAATATAAACAAAAAATTAAATTTTGTTATATGCTTGTTTGTGAGTTGTCTCTCTGTGTATGTGTGTGTGTGTGTGTGTGTGTGTGTGCTTGCGTTTCTCTGCAATTATAATTTTTGGGTGCAACCCAAAATGCAGATTGCTGGCAATTTGTTTGTGCCAATGCTAACTTTAGCTGGATTGTTCCCAGCCGCAGACTTCATGTGTAGGCTTTGGTGACACACACACACACACACACACACACACACACAGTGTGTTTGCTAAAGGCTAAAACCGTTACGTTGGGTGGCAAACGGGCAGAAGAATGGCTGTAACTATGCGTTGGAGTTGTGTGTGTGAGTTGCTGGCTGTAAAGAGACCAATCGTAAATCAAGGCTTGACTACCACGACGACAACAACGTGGATAAGGACCCACTCGAGGGGCGTGCCAAGGCAAATGGTTAGCCCTATTTGAGTGTGTGTGTGTGTGTGTGTGGGGGGGGGGGGGGGACGATGACTGCGGTTCCTTCGGGTGGTAGGAGACCCCTGTAGCAATTGGTAACTCAAGTTCATGAGTTTTGTGCCCTTTGTGCTACACCAGAGGTCCAGAATGCATTTAAGCTGAGGCACAGTGTCCGGCGCTAACTGAAGCTTACTACAATATAATATATATATATATGTATATAAATATGTATTTATATGTATATGTATGCATGTGTATTTGTGTGTATGCATATACAGTGGCTGTCTATGCAAATGTTAAAGTCTGTTGTTGTCATTTGGTAGCGAAAATTGCGAGCATGACAAACTACAACAGTGGAGTTGAGAGAGGAGTTGAGAGAGGGGCCCACGGCAAACAGATGCAAATGTAAATGATGAACAGTAAAGCGGTGTTTGGAGTTGCAGAGGTTCAGTGGTTGAGTGGTTGAGTGGTCCAGGGGTCATCTGCTTTATGTATTCTGAGTGTAAACATACAGCGAATTAAATATTGAATTCAATCAATGGCTAATGGAGCTTAACGGCAAACAAGTTTATTAGATTTCCCACATGAACTGTGTTCACACTCGAATTTCCACATGGGCAACTTGCTTGTATAAGTTGCCGACTACAGGTATTATTTTAGCCATCTACTTTTAGTTAACTTTCTCAAACAGTGTATGTTTTATGTTTATCACTGGGTTTTTTTCTGAAGTCGTTTCAATTGATTCCATGAAAAATACAGTCCTACAGGAGTAAGAGTTGGATACTCTCTGTTTCTCCATTAGCCGCACAGTTTGTTGCTACACAACTAGTTTTGCGAATGTCCACTTGCCATTGTATGTCCTGCAAAAATATTGGCAATTAGTTCCAAACAGCTATTGCTTTGTTCATCTGTGCTTATGTCCTTCCTCCTGCCTGATTGTATACGAACTAGTAACTCGAAGGGCCATCTTGATGGAACTTCTAATATATTCTATTATTATGCAATCTTTGCCGTGCTGGTTTCTGCAAATTTCTGAGCAGCAAAATCTATTTAGCGATTATCGGAAGCAATTCGAATTTTGCTAAAACTCATTAGATATTTTCCTTTTTTTGGAAATGAGTCTGTTTGCCGTTGTATTTTAAGTATTTTGTCATTTCAGACATTTTTTTATTTTTAGAATGATTAGCTTTAAAGAATTGTTTTATGGATATTTCACAAATGTATTTCAAACATAGACTATTTCAGATTGTAAGTTCTACGCAGAAAAATATCCTTCAAATGACCAACAAGTGAGAATGTTACAAAGTATAAAAATTGCTTCAACAAAAGGATTTTGAAAAATTAAAGTAAATTAAAATGTGAAGTTGGGGAACGAATGTAAACGAATCTGTGATTTAATGCATATGGAAACATGAGCTTAGATGCCGAGCATTGTTGCCAGACAATGAGCCGGTGGGTAGAAAAGTAGGAAAGGTTTTGGTTACCAGACGACATCTTCATTAAAATCTAATTAGCGAATTGTGAGGCGCGCCAAGGTGAGCCGTGCAGAGGCGAGGAGGGATGACGCTAGCCGAGCTGCCTCTTGAAAACGGAGTCCTTGAATTGTTTTTTTTGTTTGGTAGGAACGTTGTGACTGCAGTGCATAATCAGCCAGGTGAGCTGTCAGGTGAGCTGTCAGGTGAGCTGCATGCGTAAGCTGCTTAACTTGTGCTGGAATTTGAGCAGAGCCGGCAGATAGCAGCAGCCAGGAACAGCAGTTCAACAGAGCTGCTCAGGAATGTCTGCTGTAGTCGGGTGGAGCAGGGAGCAGTGACACCTTACCCGTTGTCCTTGCTCCACTTAAAGTTTGCTGCTGCCATCTGCACACGCAGCACATGCAGCAGTCAACAGGATTCACAGCAGAAGCAGCAGCAGCAGCAGCAGCAGCAGCAGCAGCAGCAGCAGCATCAGCATTCGCATTGGGGATTGGGTTTGAGCCTTCCGAACGACTTCTTGCGCAACATTTACGAATTCCAGAGTCAACCGCAAAATGAAAAAGTTTCTATGGCTGCTTCTGCTTCTGCTGCTGCTGCTGCTGGTGCTGGTGCTGCCACACCCGCTTTATATGGTATACATATTGTATATAGTTTTTCGTGCTTGCAGGACACTGTCACACTCATACACACGCACACACGCACACGCACACTCACACCCACACATGCGCAAGTTCTCGTATGTCCTTCAGGCGTGCATTGCATTTACGATGCTGCTGCCGGGGAAATTGCTTTATAAAATGTTGCAAGCTGTGCGAGGCTTGGGGTCGCTTTTGCAAGATTTTCTTATTTTATTTTGTAGCCATTCCTGCTGCGGCTTCCCTGTTTGACATGCTTTTAATTTTCTACACATATTTCCACAGCTACTCCACATTAGCCATTATCGCTTTTGAGATTGTGAAATGTCCCTAATGGTTTTGAGGTGCTATTAATCAATTTCAATCGCCGCAAATAATGGAAACTTTATCGGCCATGCGCATCAATTTATTTGATTGCATTTTTTCTGGGAAGTGCGGCTGTAAGCAAACTTACGCATTAATAGTTATGACTATTATGACTATATTGAATATATTTGTTGCTTTGCCAATTTACATTTGATGGCAAAGTGATGTCAACCAACTATTTGATTAGTCGCAAATGTTTTTGCAAATAACATAAATAGTAGAGAATCATGGTTTGAATATTTAAGAAGTGTGTGACTTATAACAGGTAAAGATATTTGATCAGGGTAAAAACTCCTTTGGAAAAGTTTGGCGACTATAAGATGTGAATTTTCCTAAATTTAAAGTACATTTTTGTAAAATTTTCAAAATAAAATAAAATAAAATAAAAATAAAAAAATAAATACCAATAAAGTTTCATAAATCGGTCTAAGCAGTTTTATTATGATATAGATATTAATTTAAATAAAGATATCTCTTCAAGAAGAATGACAAACTATATATGTAATTTAATGAAATAAACTATTTGAAGTTATTTAATCTGGCAGATGCGAATATTCTATCTAATCATTGAGTCTCCTTCCAAAACGAATACATATTCCAAGACTCAAGTCAAGATAGCTTGGAGGGGGTGTCAAAGAAAGTCGATAATATTTCAGTATCAAATTATAAAAGCCGTTTGTGTTTGAGCTTTAATGCTCGTATTTGGTGTATTAAGATAAGCACTTACCTTTGTAACTATTAATAAATATGGGAAGCTGAAGACGCATTTTATGTGCCATCGACTTTGTCTACATCATTTGGATGTAGATTTTTCCCTCTTAGAAAATCACTTTACTGCTTAATGTGTCTAATTAAATTTCACATGCCGTTGAACAGCAGACAGTTTGCCCCGCCTCTTGCCCTAACTCTCTCTCTCACACTCACTTTCTTTCTCTCTCTCTTTTTCTTGAAATTTTGTTGTAATTTTCCTTAGCTTTTGCTAGTCAATTTTTCCCTACACACATACATACATATAAATACATATGTTCACTTACCCATGCTACGAGGCACGCATTTAGTGGCCACATTTCGAGTTGATTCGAATGGGGCAAGATGGAGTGAATGGAGAGGATGGAGAAGATGGCTTGTGGCAGACGACAGACAAACACATCTCATTCCGAAACATAATTATATTTCCATTGAACGTGTCGTCGTTTGTTTTAATGTTCGACAGAGCCTGCAAAAATGTCATTTTCATATAAGATTGGAAGAGTTCTCCCCGACTTTCTTGTTCGGTTTGTGTTATACACATTATATTTAAGCAATATAAACACATTCTGCAAAGGAGACACTAGAAAAAGCTTGCAATTTTCATAAAAGATACAAATTTGCAAAACACAAAAGAGATGAGTTTATATTTTTTTCCCATCTATTCCACTTTCAACTTGAAAAATAAAAATATCTCTTATTATTTGTAGCCATGGGTTCTATCTTAACTTTAAATCATTACGATTTGTCTCATGCCACAATTGCTTGGCAGCTTAAATAAAGCACACTTAATTTATGACAAATAGCTGACAATTGTGTAGTAGAATGTATGCGATTTGATTTTCAATCCATTTGCCTGTGTTAAATGAGTAGCTGAGAATTACGTAGCCGCCCCGTTATTGCTGCAGATGCATTTAATGACTTTTAATGCGTTTCGAAGCCAGATAGCTGTTTGGGCGTGGCGCCGCTTGACAATTGTCACTTGACAGAATGAGAAACTGTCAGTTAAATTATATTTTTGTCAGAATTTTTAATCACAAACGCCACGATGTGGCAGCAGTCAATGTGGCAGCAGTGTGTGTGTATGCCTTTGGGTGTGGATCTCCTCTGCGAATTAATTAGAAAACTTTTCTTAACTGATTCAGTGCCAGCAGCAGCAGTGACTGCGACGTTGTAAACGCCTTTAAAGAAGCTGGCAGAACCTGTGTTTTGTAGGTCTATTAGAGTCGGGTGCGTGTCAAGTTTTATTCCGTGAAACGTGTAAAGCCTCACAAGACATCTGCTGACAATCTATACCTTAGTATATAATTTTAATTAAATCTATCTTTTGTATGGAGTCGGCACTTAAATTAAGAAATTAATGTTGATATTTGGTACGTTGATATTAACATTAAATCCAATCGTTCTCTCTCGATAAAACCAAATTTTATATATATTGGATAGGAAGTTATACCACAATTTGCAGTTCCTTTTTAATTGATTACAAATCATGTAAATCAAATAACGTTTTTATTGAGCTTATTGTTCTAAAAAAAAGAGAAAATATGGTTCTATGGCACTTTTCTATTATTCCGTTTAGCTACAACAAAATCTTTGTTTTCAGATATTTAATATGATATTTAATATAAGTGCCTCAAAATATAAAATATCAAAAACTGAACTATTGAGATATTTAAAAATATTGGCTTAGAGTGCTAAATGAAATACCCAATATTAATAGGTACAATGCCAGTTAATTTTTTGACTGTAGGTGCTACAGATTTGTGGTTCGAGTGTGTTCAATAGTCACCCATCTCTAGGGAGTACACACACTCGTTGAGAGATAGTGCACACATTTGTGGTAAGAGCCAAAATCCAGCTTGTGCGACCACAAAACTGAAACTGCATGGAAAAGTCTTTTGGGGCATTCGTTAGATCGCTGAAGATACTGTCATACATATATAAAACACATGCAATCTGTGTGTAAATGTGCTTGGCTGTGTGTAAATTGCAGCTAAAAAGTTGAACCAATGCAATGGTATATGTGTCTTTGAGAGCATTATAAATTCAACATGCGGATTTAAAACGCCCAAAATATGTCGGTTGCATTTGGTAAGACATTTTCCAGACATTTGCCTGATATTAGCAGAGTGGCACTAAGACTTTGACTATTGCAGATAATTGCACAAAAATGGATGGTTATTAGATGCGATACTTTCATTCGTTAATATTTATGCTTAAAAATAATGTAATAATATTTTGATGCCATAATAAAATAAGCGCTGCTTGAATTATTTAATATTACTAATATCACGCTTGCTGAACTTGCAATTTTGTTGCATGAATTCGAATCAAAACAATCAAGTTCAAATGTGTGAATCAGTTTAATAATTGATAAGACACAGCTGCTTAATACGATTTGTAAGAAATGTATATTTGTTTATAAATAATTATTATTCATATCATTGTATTTAATCATTCTACGTTTTTCATATAAACATATTTCGTTACGTGATTATTTCGTGACTGCCCCAAAGTTAAATTTCCATAAGAGCGACTAGCCTCAGGTAATTAAATTTGAACTATAAATTAAACATTGCAATTAAGCATGTGCAAGCACTCAATAATGATAAAGATAAGTACGATTTTGACTTATGAACTGCATTTCAAAGTATTTATAATGTGATTGTTGAGGGTATTTCTAACTTCTTAAAAGATCCCGATTTTAAAAGATTTCGTTTAGCTATATTCGTTATTATTTCAGCTAAACGCTTCTCATTTTGCGCTTAATGGTATTTTATTTATTTTCCCGTCTGCTGCGCGAAACTCTCCAGTGAATTGCGCTAGCAATTTAACTGCTGCTGCTTAACTAAGATAATTGCTCGGCAGACCGCAAGCGCTCAAAATGAAAATCTTATTAAATTAATAAGACACATTAAAATAAGTTTAATAACAGTTTGGGGGGTAGCAGGCGAAAGGAAGTACATTTAAATTGTATGCAGGGAATAAGATGAAAAGTTTTATAACCCCTTAACCCTTTAAATTATCCCGAAAAGAACCTACTCAAATGTTGGGCGCGGTCCAAATAAATTTCTTAGTTTATTGCTTGCTGTACGAATTACTGACAATTGTTTTCGGCTTTGTGTTTCTTACAGCGCTTTAAGGACAATGACATCGAAGTGAAGCGCAAGGATGGCATTATCCTGCTGCGTGAATTAGCGGCCGAGGTGAAGAATTTTATGGACTTCAAGCGTAACGCTGTAATGGTAAGTGAAAGTCCCCCCCCATCCCCATCCCCATCCCCATCCCCATCCTCATCCACAGGCGACGAGTGGTTCAATAGCTCAGAGCGCACGCCATAAATGGCAAAAACTCTGACAATTGAAGGACTACACACTCACGCACAACAAAAGACATACAAAATAATTACTAGGAGACATTGCTCTGTGGGCAACTTGGCAACTGGGCAACTGGCGTAAAGTGGAAAACAATAAATGGCCGCGGGCCAAGCTGCCACAGCAACAGCAATTAAAGCAAGTGAGAACCTTGCACTCAAACGTAACTGTAACCGACTGTGGAATACTCTGAGACCTTGCATTAAATATTATATTTATGGTTGTTGTTATATTGTTGCTACAGCTTTAAGGGAAACACACAGTCAACATTCCAGAAATGTTATTAGTGGTAAATATAATACAAAACTTTCTTATTGTTGAATTATCTTATCATTTCTGTAATGAACTCAGATTAAGCTTAATCTCTCTCACAAGCTGCTCATTCTTTAATTAGCTCTGTGCTTATCACATTTAAACGGTCAGTTTATTTATTCAATTTAATTTTCTATTTTTCCAATAACAGTTTTCATTATAAACATTAAAAATCAGTGTTAATCAGCTTGTTAAATAAGTACCATAATAGAAACAAGTTACTAAATAATACATATTTAATTATTGTTACTATGCCTTGAGCATTTGCACCAAAAATTATGAATATCAGAATTATATAATATATGTTTATACATAGCTCCTTGTGCATCATCATTAATTATTTATATATTTATATTTGGTTAATATTGATATCTTCTTTGCCCCATTAAGAGAAACCTTGCAAAGCTTTAATAGACCCATTTTAGTTCTTTCAAATGGATACAGGCTTTAAAAAGAGCATCTTGGGCAGTGAGCAGTCAGGTTTGAGGGTTCGACAAAGTGAAATTAAAGTGCGTGCAAGCCACAAGGACAAGATTGGGTGGCGCCCGCAGCTGCTGCTGCTGCTGCTGCTGCTGTTGCTGTTGGTGCTCCTGTTGCTGCCACTGATGTTGATGGTGTCGTCAACCGTCGCACAGCTGCCATTTTAGCAGTGCTTACCAGGCTCGCCCAGACTTCGACTCTCCGGTGAAATGAACCTCTGTGGTATTGTGGCCTTTGCCCTGCTCTTTGTGGCTTGCCACTGCGCGCCTCCGTCCTGTGTATATATCAATAGACTTCGTTTATTGTCGGGATAATTTGCTCCAGGAAGGTCAGAGGAATTTCTTTTGATTCAATTGCTTAAGTATTATAGAAGTTAAATCGCAAGGCTTAATTTTGTTTAATAATTCAGCGAACTTCTGTCTAGTTGACCGATGCTTTACTACCGTTGCAGGTAAAACATTAAATCATTAATTAAATAAACATTTTCCAAAATCTATAATCGCTCAGCTTAAATATATTCGAATAAAAATTATACTTTCTCCTATACAGCTTTAAACAACTATTTTCCAACCACTTTCTCAATTTGACAAAAACAAAATGTGTTTGCATTAATTTAATGAACTTTTATAGACAAATGCTGTTGAAGTTAATCAGATGAAAATCCAAACAAATCTATACAAACGTGTTCTGCCACTTTCTGGTCCACGGAATGGACGTAACCAACTGCGGAATACTCTGATATCAGTAATTGTTACAAGCCAGTGGTTTTTTTTTTGTATTATTTTAAATTATTTTATAGCTTCTGAATCTGGTGAAAATTTGTGAAAAATACTTTCAAATTTGATGACTCCATCGCTAAAGCTATGTTAGATGTAATCTGTAGCGATTTCTGAAAAGGTTACATCAAGTCACAATTGCGGTTATCCATGGGGCGTGCCACAAAATGCTTAACACACAGTTGCACAGTGGCAAACTGGCGGACAGACAGGCTGACGGACGGACATAGTATAGAGAAAATAGAGAAAATAAAAATAGTATTTAACATTATATATTCCAAGTGAGCAGTTGAATTATGCTGACGTAATTTGTAATTGGCGTAAAAGAGTTTTTTTGTTGTTGTTTGTTAATAATCGATTTATGTATGTTCAAATAACAACTAAAAGCAGTTTAGCTGACAAAGTCGTGGACTCAACTGGTACTACTAATATGTATGTTTATTTTGTACACACATATGTATGTATGTTTATACATATGTATGTATAAACAGATGTATGCATTGTATTATTGTGGGCTGGCCGAATGTCCACGTTGAATTCATGTTATGGGCGAGAACCCATGTCAATGTTCCGTTCATGTGCGCGGGTATACATAAATAATTTTTTATGATTTCCGCAAAAAAATCGATTTAATTTTTTTCGTCGTTTTTTTCTCCTTTTGCACACTGTAGAGTATATTAGTTTTGTGTAATTTCCATGTATGGGTCTGTCCGTATTAACGCAACTTTCATTTGACACAATTGAAATTCAAGATTGAACATTTTTTAGTAAAATAGTTATAATTACAAAAGAACAAGAACTATTGAACTTCCTCCCGTTAAAGTAGTAGATGGCCACGCCCCACCCGCCTCCGCAAATCAGAAATATATGTATTCCACAATTTTAGAGTTCTAGTCACAAACTTGTGGCGGTAACTCCATAAATAATGCATATTTTCGACAACTGTTTTGCTTAAAAATTTGGAAATGCCAAGACCAAAAAAATGCTCCCTTGGCACACTTCAAAAGTATGTTTTCTCTTCATTAGACTTTCTCGGTTATCAGAGTATTGCGCAGTCGGTTACACCCGCTTGCACGTTATTGTTTGCTTTTGTGGGTTCATTCTTATGGTCAGTCTGGACACGCACACACACACACACACACACACACAGACACATAAGCATATGCAGAGAGCACAGCTGCCACTTACTCGCTGTCCTGTTGTCCTTTGGTCCCGATGTCCGGAAGTTTTGGCTACGCAAAACGCATACGAAGCACCATTAATTAAAAATCAACCCACATGTACAACAATTTACAACAACACTAGCAACACGGGCAGTAACATCAAAAACAGAATAACGAAAAAGCCAAACAAAAAAAAAAAACAAAACAAACGCACAGACAATTAATAATATTGACCATAACATACCCTGTATATCATTTAATAAGTCGAAAGAGTGCACTGGGCAAGTATGATAGACTTAAAATAATTAAGTACAAAGAAAATTACATAAATAATGAACTAAAATATAAATATGTCCTTTATCATTTATACCCTAAACCCATTAAATAACAGGCAGATGGAGACATCTTCGACTACATCAATTATATATTCTTGATAAACATCCAAAACTTGGCTCTAGGGTATCTTAAAGTCGAGTTTCCTTGATTACACAACTTACCCGTTTTTGATGATCAAATTGCAATTGCAGACGCTTTTGTAAACTGTATAATGTGTCTTGACCAACACTTATGAAAGTTACAAAAATAACGTAAAATTCTAGTCTAATAACATACAATTATAAAGAGCGATATCAAATAATTCGATCATTAAATTACTCTACTACTGTCGCGTACCGATTATAATGACTAAGCGCCTAACTAAAACGATGGCTGCTCTACTACAGATCGCAGCACATTTAAACACTAGACTACAAAACTCAGAGAAAAGCGTTTCTTGCATTGCAAAACCGGAATAATGTGAAACGATAATGCTTGGGTTAAGTCAATTAATATAAATAAATATAATGGTCTCACTATCGATGAACACAGACAAATATATACATAAATATAAATACATATATATATATATATGTACATATTTCCATAATTATATATGTGTACAATATACATATGTCAGATCTACTTGCGTTTGCCTTAATCTCTGTGTTTATATTAAACTTGAATCGGGGAATCTCCCGATGTGATTGCGCTCGGAGGCCACTTAATGAACGACATATAATACTGGCCGCAGCTGGCTCTGAGCTACCAGTTTGATTCGGAATCTCAAGTGATACACTACAAACAAGATGAAATTTCTTACATCCATCATCCAGTTGCTATGCATCATCGTTTACTTGATTCACATCTGTAATGGCGCTTGCAACGATGGATTTTTTTCAAGGAATGGCGACTTGGTCTTGGATCTGCACAATTTGAACAAGCTCTTTGACTGCGTGAACCGGGAGCATCAAGGATAAATAAGAAATGTGTATTTCTTGTATTAATTCATGCGAATAAATGCTGAAAATATGCTTTTCTGAAAAAAAGTACATAAAAGGAGGAAGTGTGTGTTAATTGTATTGCTATTAAATTTTGTTATTCAAAATTGGACAAATATATTGTTAAGCGTAGCAAGTATGAGTGCTTAAGACAAAAGATCGCTACTTGCAGATACCCTGTGTGCTCAGTTCCTTACCTATCATAAATACAAATATACAAACCCATATGTTCCACAGTTTGGGATCAAAAATTCCCAAATTTTAATGGAAGATTTAAGATTGCTGACAAACTTTTTCGAAAGTCAGGCCATTTTTCAGCTGATGGAAAAGCCAAACCACTCACACATAAAACACAATCAAACATTTGGCAACTGGCAACTGGCAACTGGCAACTGGTAACTCTTAAAGTTCAACGAGTTGCTAAAGTGAAACACGTAAAAGTGTCCCTCTCCCAATAGATTACATTCCTAAATGCTTGCCTGATATGACGCACTAAAAATAGTGGAAGGTAAAAAAATGGTAAATGGAATGTGGAAGAAACAGCAGCAGGCCATTTTTTACTTTTTTCTTTTGCATACGTTGGCTTAAGTTTAAGCGGGTCAGAATGGTTTATACACAATGCGGCCATGCGAGAAGTTCAGCGGTAAGCGCAAAAAAAGAAAAACAAGCTGGCAATATATACAAAACTTCAGCGGGTTGTTGTTTTGGCATTTGTCTTTTATTTATTAATATCTAATATTGAAATGGGAAAGCAAGTGTTAAGAAAAGGTAGATATGTAACAGTCAGAAGAATATATATTTAAATAGCCAAAGCAATCTATGATTATATTACATACTATGAGAGCTAGCGAAATTCCAGTTATCTCATATTACTTATTGATAGCTTCATACGTTTTCACCAACAACTAGAATATATAACCGGATTACTGGTGGATATTGTTTATTGCAATTTGATGACTTACACAAGCGCAATCATTTTCTGCATACAATTTGCATAGGCATACTTTCATATGTAAATGCATACAAATCAATTTACATACCTTGAGAATTTTATAGGTGTTTGGTTATGGGTATCTAACAGTCGAGCTTAGCTGATTGATTGCCTTGCAGATTAGGTAACCCTTTCAATATCGGTTGTTGTCTGGTCAGCAGCTATTGATAGATGCTGCTTTGGCATTGTTCTTTATTTTTATACCCTGAACCCATTAAAAATGGGTAAAAAGGGTAGAATGGTTTTGTGCAAATGTATGTAACAGGCAGAAGGACGCATCTCCGACCCCACAAAGTATATATATTCTTGATCAGGATCAATAGTCGGGTCAATATAGCCCTGTCCGTCTGTCCGTCTGTATGAACACGCAGATCTCAGAGACTGTAAGAGCTAGAGACTTCAAATTTGGAATATAGGTTCTGCCTTCGTTTATCGAATATCGATACATTAAATTTTCCAATCCATATTTTCATATTGAGCTTAAAGCTTGATTGTATTCTTGGAAATGGAAAAGTAAGAATGCGTCAGCTCAGATTCTTTGACTCATCGACTAATTAGATTCAGTTCAGTCAGAAGATGTTTTTAATCCTAAGTCAGTTTCAGCTCTTAGTCGCAACTATCGAATATTCCAGTTGCTGCATTAACAATTGCAAAGCTCAGAGCAAAACATTTCAAGTTTTGTGGCTATCGCTGTATACATCAGAATAAATTTATTAATATCTAAAAAGATGGGTTGTATTCTATATGTTAACAATGTTGTTGAAACTGCTACTACTGCTACTACTAAATATGAATACATAAATAAATATGAATGGAAAAACCAGAAATTCCGCATAGCTCAATAAGAATATGCAGCAAGTATTGGTTTATACATATGTATGTATCTATCTATCTTTTCTTAATTCTATGATGCAAAACTTGATCTGTGGAAATACGTGCAACAAGAAAATTATGTACATTCTAGAAAAAACCAGAATGTCAAGCACGCAACAGGTAACAACCACCACTGAATAATTGAGTTAACTGATTGTTGACAAAACAGCCAATTATAAAACTGATATCATGTAATGATTTAATAGGCAATTAAATCGATTGGGAAAATTGTTATACTAAGATATCATCGGAAATCATTCTAAAACGCAAAATCATTTTATTAAATGTATTTATTTTATTACTAAACTGTCCTCGAAAGGCCCTATTATCAAACATGTTCAGTTTTGAAGTAAAATTAACCTAACGCTTTTAATACTTTGACTGCACATTTCGCAGTCGCTTATGATGCTGATGAGTCTTCGAAAATCATTTTGAAGAAGATCGGATGATGTTGTATGCGACAGTTTTCCATTAAAATTTTCCACCATAAAAGAGAATTCGCGAAATATAAAAGTCATGCTTTTCATATTTTAATGATTTGACACCAAAAGTTATATTAAGTGTTATTGCTTTGGCGCACTTTCCGTCATGGATATACACAATTTATATATATATATTTACATTTATGTATATATATATAAATATATTTATTTATGCCTGCGTCTGACAATGATTTAAATCTAGAGGAATCTGTTTCTATTCTTTTATTCAGCCAGCTCGATTAACTAAAGTTTTAGCAGGTACTTTTCTAATTAGAATAACAGGATCTGATGGGGCTGTATTATTGAAAAAAGTTGAGTTGAAGACACCAGTCACGACTGTGAACAGTCACCGTTTTCCTTTAAACCTTTTTGGTTTTTGAAAATATTTTTTTTATGGATACCTCACAGCGATGTCTCAAACATGGAGAACTATGAAGGTAATGTTCTCGTCGGGCACTCTAGATCCGAGCAATTCCATTCGTTTTATTGCACTTTTTTATTGCCCACAAATGAGCGGCCACTTTTGGACAATTTCTCCGTCATTCTCTCAACAGCTTGCTGGCTGTCATTCGGGGTCTCTGTTTTCGCTACTCGCTGCTCTGCTTTACTCTGACGCTTGGCTGCTTGTCATCATCCTTGTTGCTGTTACTTCTACTGCTGCTGTTGATGTTGTTGTTGTTGTTGTTTTTGACTCCTTTACCATAGTGTGCCACTTGTACTTTGACGTTGACATTGTGCGAGGTTTGAGTTGGGGTCAAATGTATTGAAAGCATGTGCGTGTATTTGTATTGCGCGTGTATTGAAAGGCTCTCTTTTAGCTCTTCGCCTGCATTTCTTAAATAGAAAAATGTAACAAGGCTGCAAGTGTCTTCACACTAAAAGCATTGGCACAAACCCCTAGCCAAACAACTAGCCAGCCGTCTCCCAACGGAACTCAGAGACTCATTGTACAATGTTGACATTTGTCTCGCTGCAATTTTGATGTGCTTCCTGTTTGTTGTATATGTACATATATGCAAACATATATATATGTATGCATGTGTGTGTGTGTGTGTGTGTGTGTGTGTGTATATATGATTGGAGTCGTGCATGTGCAGGGGCATTTAAGTGGCCATCACAGCTCTCTGACTCTGCAATCAGTCAGAAACAGTTGACATATCGAAACTTAATTGGTTTGCAGCATGTTTATTGTATGAATTGACCATTTTCTTAAGTTTTGTATACACGCAGGAGCAAGACGATTAAAATGCAACACAACCGATCTGGGAATTAATATTTAAGTAAATATTTATTCAGTAAAATATTGAACATTCAAGAAATGCAAATTTATAGAATATTTATGGGTACAAAATGATTTAAATTTACTTGACAGTGATATGATATAATATATTATTTTCTGTGGGAATTCATCAACTTAAGAACGTTAGGAACTCGAAGGCCTGAAGGTCTGAAACATAAAATCTATAAAATGTTGGAGCTTAACAAATCGAGAAAGAAGACAAATTAATTATGAACTTATGTAATTTACAGAATTCACGATTAGGCAAAGTTATTTGGAATTTTTTCACAATCTCTCGAACGCAAATAAGTAAAAATGAATTACATACGACACATATTTTTGTTAGGGATAATTTAAGAACAACACAGCGTAAGTTTCCAGACATAAGGTAAACACACAAGAAATATATTCAGATAACCTTTTGCAACCCGTGCACTAAAGCATTCAAAGGGTCCATAGTTACAGCAGTTGCAGTAACTGGCAAATGCGTTAATAATCCCTCAAGTAAGCCACATCAACTGTGAATGTGTCGCAGAAGTAGCAACTCTAGGTTTCAACACTCTGCTTGCTACACAGTCTGTGGCAGTCGAAATGGAATCGAGTCTCACAAGTTCTTTTTGTCCCTTAAAGCAGCAAATAATAAACAACTGCTACTCGAAATAAAACAAGTGAGAAGCGATTCCAAATTGCTCTAATACCTGGAGAATACCTCCCTGCACTAAGCTGACGTTCCACTATTTTCTCTACTTTGAAAATTTGTTTCTTTCAGGCTGTAGAGGATATATGTAAAGTGGAAATGTTTACCAACTTATTGAGGGGATTAACAGAATCTATTCCTATATTGGTAACTATCGCACTTCAATTCTAGGAGATATAAAGATTTTCGGGAGATGTTGTTGATAATCCTCATTGACTAGGAGAGTGCTAGTAATCTGTCTTCTGAGTTGTTACACTTTAGCTCTAAAATTGCGGTTGCTTCCTTCGGATATTAGAGACGCAAAGGCTGTAAGGATTTTCGTAGCAAAGCTTAAACCTAAAAAGAACCGTTTTTGCTACATTCAAACAAAAAAAAAAAACAAAAAAAACCGATGCGAACCGCTGGCAGTTTTTGGCAGTTTTTGGCTTGCAGTCTTAAAAAAATGTTAATATAAATTTCTTCTACAAGTTATTGCCTCAGCATTTGGCACGTGCATTGAGACGGCAAATATATGGCTATGAAATGAAAAGGGGAAATCTAACATTCTTAAATTTGTGCTTACGAACAATTTTTTTTTTTTTCAATACTACAATAATAATGCATTCTTAAAACAAATATTACATATACAATATGACATTAGTAAACATAGTCCAAGCTAAGACTGCATATCAAAACAAAATCAGTTACTCTAATCATAATATGTAAAATTATTGTTAAATGATTTTTTTTCTATGTGAAAATATGAGATTTAACCTTTCAGAGATGGTATATAGATTTACACGTTCAGAGATGGACAAAACTGTATGCAACATAAACAACATATACACTTGTAATTTAGAGGCAGAGTCGTGACAGCTGTTTTCAAATGTGTGGCAAGAATCATTAGCATGAGCATTACGCAGGCTGACTTAAGCAATGATATATATATATATATATATATATTTGAAATAGGCTATAATAATACTAAATATATTTCGTTAGCTATAAATTCATAACTTTAACGAGCAAACTTACTCATATGTCTGCGGCTGTCAGTTGGCGTGGCAAATGGTCAATGGTCAATGACTATTATTTTTTTTGTTGTATTCTGTGTTCTGTGTTATTCTGCTCAACCAAATGGACATTGCATACTTTCAGGCTGTTGCTCAGACGACGCACTTTGCGCCTTTCTTTTAGACGCTTTCTTGCTTTCAACTTTTCAACTTTTTCTCCCGATTCCTTTTTCAACGTTCTTTCCTCTGTCTGTCTCTCTCTCTCTCTCTCTCTCTCTCTCTGTCTCTCTTACTCTCTGTGTGTTAAGCGAAGTAGCTGCATTTTGCCAATTCCGGCAGTGGCCTGACGTTGATGCTGTTCTTCCTCGTTGTCGTTGACATTTGCTTTTGGCTTTTGAATGTTAAGATGTCGAGAGATGCTGACGCCGGCGACAGACAACCAGCTGGTGTCAAATGGGTATTGTGTGTGAGTGTGTGCGAAGGGATTGTGCACAGCTAACCGACTTCTCCCCATTTCCCCACCCCAAAAACAAAAAAAAGGTCAACCCTTGCTTGGCAACAGCATAAACCTTTACAAAATGCCTAACTGTTGTCATAAGTGCATAATATTGTAAGAAAGAAACAAATATGTTATGAGACACGGCCGTGTTTTGTCTGCAGCAGTTATGTCCATTTATGTTCTATTGTATTCGGAGAAATGTCGGACGAATTGCGATTACACATGTCCTGCAGCTGTAGACAGACTCAAATGTCGATGCAAATGCAGAAAAGAGTATTCAACTTAGATCGCTTACATCTTGCAACTTATAGCGACAATAATGTAACAATATCTTGAATTACAACACAGCATATAACAATTTTAAACTAGTTTCCTTGTGCCTTTGAGCTTCACAGTCAAGTTCCAGTCAGACTTTGTCGATTTTACAATACTACAATACACCTGCTTGTGTGCAACTTGCATATCTTTATTCCAATTGAACATGACTCTTTAAGGTCGAGATGACAGCTACTTGCATTCTAATGTCAACAAATATACATTGAAATCAACATAAGACTTCCGAACCGCAGAAGAGCCAAAGTTCCCTTGGGTTTTTACCCATTGTGCAAAAGAGGAGTTGAACTAATTCAATGCACCCACATACATATATATGCTCCTCTGTCCATCTGCCCAGTCTTAAGCATGTGCAGCGTCTTTTGGCGCATCCACGCAATCAAAAGACACAAGTCGTTTTATTCTGTTATACCCAGTGCACAATGGAAATGGGTAAGCAAGACAAGCATAATTTTGTGATAATGTGAAATGTCTGAATATGTATTCTTGATCAACATTAGAAAGCAGGTCAATCTACTGCTATCTCAGAAGCAAAGGCTAAATTATTTATATATAACATCATTTATATCAGTCAATATACTAATTTTGATTTGTTCGTTGTGGTACAGTAAACACAGAAGTTGAGTATAAATTTCCCCAGAGACAAAGCGTGTGTGGTCTTATGAGATTTTGTGTAATTATGCCTTAGACTATATCCCAGGTGTCTTATAGTCGGTCACAATTGAGTGGAGCGCTCCATGTTGTTTTATTTGCGTTAAGCCAAACTCACTTCAGCTGCTGTTTGTGGCCTCAATGTCTATGACTGCAGGTATTTGTAACCTCTATTTTCATTTAGCTCTCCCGGCCTGGAACTCATCCTTCGGTGCGTCTAATTCCAATGCAGCCAAAGTTTTTGTTTGTTTCTTTTAAAAGTACACACAGGACAAAGTTTAACTTTAGAAATTTTTATGGGCGCCAAGTTTCGACATCAGACATCGAACACTGGTCTCGAGTTGTTTTCCAAATTTGTTAAGAGCTGTAAGAGAGTTCCATCTTTGGTCTACAGAAAAATGAGCTATTTATTAAAGTAAAGTTCCTCTTAGTGAGGTTGACTTTATTTTCACCTGAACAAACAAATATCCCATGAATAAGTACAATGAAATACATAAAATAAATATTAAACTTTAATATATGGACCTTAATATCATATATTTTAAGAATATTAAATAATTTTGAATTGCATATGTATTTTTGATTAATATAATTTTACTTTCATTTAGTTTAATTTAGTTGAGGGATCTTAAAAATAATACCAATTTTATAGTGATCAATAAGTAAGAATAGATTAATCAAAATTGCATTTGCAAAATCTAAAATATTTCGAGAAATATATAAATGATTTGATTACTTAAAAGCTTAAAATCTAAATTAATTAGTGAGCTCTACAAATATGTACACAATTTGCAAAATGGAAATATATACGTAATATAAACTGAAAATGGACTCAATTGGTATCGAAAGGTTTGCTTGTTAGGGAAGGTTTTGAGCATACGCTTTGATAAAGTGCAAAGGTCGATTTTATTTATTTGCAGCCACTGTGCAGTTGGGAATTTTTCGCACTAATTTTCCACGTACTTTGGATTGCTTTCAATACACAGACCAACGCACACATGCGCAATATTGAACAGTTTTTCGAGGAGTTGAGCGGGGTTAGTGCAAAAGCAAACTCTGCTCATCGAACTGCGAGCGCTTTGTGCAATTTAAGACGCCGTCTCCCCTGATAAATTGCATAAAGAATCGCAACGAGAAACTTTGCCAGCGCCAGATTAAACAGATTGATGAGTGTGGGAAGTACCACATACAGCATACATATAAACACACATACATACTCACTTATATATATATATATATATATATAGATGCCTTTGTAGTAAACCCCTTTTTGTGCTATTTTTGTTTGCAGCGCTTGATGGACTCAGCAGAGCAGGCGGCGCTCTCGGAACTGGAGGGACAGAGCAGCACGGAGGGGGGTGGACTGGGGCAGCAGCAGCATTACGATGCGAGACGCATCAATGAGTACAATGCCGATGGCAAATTGGCGGACGGAGCTCGCCACATGGATATACGATTCATGCGGCGCTTCGAGCGTCTGCCGGTGAATCTCAGTCTAAGCTCGATTCTGGTGCCGCACGGCGTCGATTTGGATGAGACGGACGTGAAGTCGGCATTGCAGTGGAGCGCCCACCTGGATCCACTCTTCCAGAACAACTTGGAGCGAGATCCGGCATTGTCCTGGCAGTACTTTGGCTCATCGTCTGGCTTTCTACGCCGCTTCCCCGGCACTGCCTGGCCACCCGAGGGCTCTAAGGGCAGCAAGCTAATCCATGACTTTCGCACTCACAACTGGTTTGTCCAGGCCGCCTCCTCCCCCAAGGATATTGTAAGTTTCAATTGAAATCTGTTCTGTTTGGCGCTTACTTAAAATCTTGATCCTTTTGCCGCTAGATGATTCTACTGGATGCATCGTCCAGCATGTCTGAGAAGTCCTTTGATCTGGCCACGTCCACGGCTTTTAATATACTGGATACTCTCGGCGAGGATGACTATGTCAATTTAATTACCTTCTCGGATGTTGTCAAGACGCCAGTGCCATGCTTCAAGGATCGCATGGTGCGTGCCACTCCTGATAATGTCCAGGAAATCAAGTCGGCTGTCAAAGCTATCAAACTGCAGGATACGGCCAATTTTACGGCAGGCCTGGAATACGCCTTCAGTTTGCTACACAAGGTAAGCAGCTGGACAATGCGAGAAACCATTTCAATCGAAGCGGATGTTGGCGAAGAACTTTGTCGGGCTTTACCCAATAATCATTTTGAGTTCGATCCTAAATTGCTTACAAGGGTCTCCACAAGACTTTTTCTTTTAAAATGACACAAGAATATGACAGGCAGAGAACATCTTGGATTACAGTAAGACTGTATTTTTGATCGGTATAGGCAGAGTGATATGTAGTGATTTAAATACATATATATTTAATTATTTCTAGTTGTCGTATAACTTGAATCCATTCCTTATCTTTGACCTTTCTGCAGTACAATCAGTCGGGAGCGGGCAGTCAGTGCAATCAGGCAATAATGCTGATAACGGAGAGCACCTCGGAGTCGCACAAGGAGATTATCAAGCAGTACAACTGGCCGCATATGCCAGTCCGCATCTTTACGTATCTGATTGGTAGCGATTCGGGCAGTCGGAGTAATCTGCACGAAATGGCTTGCTCCAACAAGGGCTTCTTTGTGCAGATCAACAACTATGAGGAGGCGCGACGGAAGGTCATTGACTATGCGCTGGTGATGGCCCGACCCATGATTATGTATCAGGCGGATCATCCGGTTCATTGGAGTCCCGTTTTTGTTGGAGGGAAATCGGGCGGATTGGGTCGGGACTCGGAATATCAGCGACGTTTGGTGACGACAGTTTCAACTCCGGTCTTCGATAGACGAAACCATTCGGTGCGCGTGGCGAATTTGTTGGGTGTCGTTGGCACCGATGTGCCCATCGAGGAGATACGCAAAATGATACCGCAGCACAAGCTGGGACCGAATGGGTATTCGTTTATCGTCGATAACAATGGGCGGGTGCTCTACCATCCGGATCTGCGGCCATTGAGCGATGGCAATCAGTATATCGATCAGTTGCGCCCCAAATACGCCTCAGTGGACATTACGGAGTTGGAACTGCCGGAAACGGAAGTGGGCAACGATCACGAACTAGTCGAAATGAACAAGAATCTACTCAATGAGGTTTGTTGTGCACATTCTCCAAGTACAACTATATATATATATATATATATATATGTATGTTTGCTCGACAGATGCGCGGTGACATGATACGCCCCAAGGAGGGTGAGACAGAGTTCACTGTGCTCAATCATTACGACGAGTCGAAGCGTGTCTCGACCCGTACACATCGCTACTTCTATGGCCCCATCGAGGACACGCCCTTCACGCTGGCTATTGTGCTGCCAGAGAAGTACGGCAGCCATGAGTTGGTCTCCCAGCAGGAAATAAGGCACTCGCGTAACAATGGTGAGTTAACAAAGAAATATATATATAATTTTTGGCTCTCTGCTAAGATAGCTGAGATTGATTAAACAGAGTGTCAATGCGTTGTGCAAAATTAGACAATTATAGATTGGTGTCATCAGACGAGTGGATCTTATCCTATCCCACTTCTTTATATGTAACATACGCCGATCAGAGACTGAAACATATCAATAAATATACATATTTGACTAGCTATGTTTATTAGCACATTCTGACAAGTCTAAAGATTCCCTGAAATTTATTTTGGCATGGAACATCTCTGCGTTTTTCAAACAATTTGTGCAACTTCCACTTAGAAAGAGTCATACAGATTCTTGGATAAAAAGTACATTATAAAGTTGTGTATCAGTCGTATGGAAGCATCTGCGATCCCATAAAATAAATTTATTTTTTTTTATCAAAGTCAACAGAGAACTATAAACTTTATATAAATAAATATAATATATTAATAATAATATTTATATATAATATTAATATAATTACTTAACTACACAAAGCTCTGACAAAATGGAGTAGATTTCTGGTAATCTAAATTTATTCACTTCAATATTAACAAATATTTGCACAACTGCCAAATAATTCTCGAAAAGTTTAAGTTGTTGCAATTATGTGTTTTACTTACCCGTCTAAACTTATTTTTCTAAAGTAAAATAAGACCAGCTATTAATTGAATGGGATCGTGGATCTTAGGCAAAGCGATAAATATTAATAACAAGCAATTCCTGATATTTCTAGTTACCGAGTTCTTCAAGGGGGACAACTGGCGCGTACATCCCGATTGGGTCTACTGTGAGTACAATAGCGTCAGCGATTTGGAGAAGGAGCGTGAGAGCTCCGGCGAATACACGTCTCGCGATCAAGAGCCCAGCTTTGGGTCGCCAGAGGAGCAGGTACTGCACTTTCTGGCTCGCGCTGGACGTCCAGGTTGGAAGTGGATGTCGGTAAGCAATCCAACTAGAAGCAGCTATCAAACTTGTCAACCTTTCTAAACAATCTCTTTTTTTTGGTGTTATTTTATCTATCTCACTGTTTAGGTGCGACCGAAGTCGCCGCAACCACACCACAACCTGCACGGCACCACGTCAAGTGCCTCCCATTTTGGGGCACAGCATCTGAATGTGCAGGGTTCTCGCAAGGCAGAGCCCTATTATTGCGATCGAACCCTCATTCAGAGCTTGGTGCGCGATGCAATGGTCACAGATGGACTCGACCGCAATACGACTAGTTCCTCAAATGGCAAGGAGGATAAGCAGTAAGTTTTGCTGCTGAATTTGATGATACAAATTTTCAGTGCATTTTTTTCTTCATTAAATTACTTTCTGTTATTTGAAATTAATTCATTACGTTAAGACCGGTTTCCATTGAACAAATTACAATTTAATTATTTATTTAAGATATATGTTTTTATTTTAGTTTTTCTTGTCACTTTTATGTTTTGGAAAGTATTGTAATTTTACACGTTCTTTTTTTATAATACAAAAAAAGAATACAAAAAAAATGCTGTTTTTGAAACTTAAATAAATTATCTGTGATATGAGCTATAGAACTCACATTAGGATACATCTTCGAGTTACGTAAATTTACCACAGCTCGTGAAATTTTTTGTTAAATTTCTGCAATTATTAATTTTTATTATCAAATAATTTTAAAGTGTCAGTCTTCGTTTTATATCGATTAGTAACCTAGATAAACTGCGGAATATGTTGTCAGTTTGGTTGTTGAGTGCATTGCATACAAGCCGTTATTGACCTTTGACCTAATAAAAAATACAAATTTGAACTACTGAAAACCTATTCTACTAGATTACCTATTTTACTTAGATTTATTGATTTATTTTATGAATAAGTATCATAGGTAATGAGCAGCACAAAAGATATCAAAAATAAATATTACATTGAATCTTCGTTTACAATTGAATAATATGTTCAGGATCTCTTCTGGTCGAACCCTCTCGATAATGGCACTTTAAAGCATAATTGAAAACAATATTTTTAATCTTATTTAATTATTTTAAGTTACAAAATATTATTGTATTTGTTGCATTTTCTATTCTATTGATAACGCTTGAATGATTTCATTTAAAACTTAAACCATTTTTATTTAAGCATTTCTTTTCAAGCACTAAAGCACCAACAATTTTCTCTTGCATATATTTCCTTCACTCTATTTTCCAAAATGCAAACATTTTTCGTTGCATCCACCAACTTTCTTTATATAATAAATTATATTAAACAAAAATTCTCTCCACAACCAATAAAATAATATAATTACGAAATTTGATTTGAATGCAAATTTAACATAATTTTAATGCACATTTATAAACATTTAGTCCAATCGCCACATTGATGGCCATTTTGAAGAGGTAAATGAATAGTATTTAAACGGTCACGTAGTTAATATTTTTAAAAACGCTTTGTGGAACCAGCACACTTCCAGCCGCTCGGAACCAGTTCCCAAAAATACCATTAAGCATTCCTTCAAATGCTGTGTAGATTTTCTGTGGGCAGTTGATAAAAGCTTGGAACAGCCTTATCCATATCACTTGCTGATCACATTGTTATGTCTCCTTGCTTATATTTCTTGCTAATCCCTTTCCACAGGCAAGGCTATCAAAAGTTTGTTGTGGCTACCTCATTTGTGGCTACGCGTTCGGGCTTATTGCGTTGGATTGATCATATTAAGAGACCTGAGGACACGCCGGAACCGTAAGTTGAGAGCTGATTATGATTTTGATGACATAAGACACATTTTTGAGAGATATATTTCCCACATTTTTCCATAGAGTAGAGTTTACCATATTGTTTTGCAAATTAGTCATCCAGGCCAACCATATTTAATTAATTTGTTTATACATATATAAAACCAAAGTCTTTATTATAAAAATATTAAAGCGACGCGTTAATTGTGATAAATCCATGGAATCTATTTATAAAAAATGCAATAAAATGAATACCTTGAAGTCATCATCATCAAAAGGTCGCCATCAAACTGAGCATGAGCTTTAAGCTGATAAGTTACAATCTGCTTTCACATAGAATATGTTTTTTAATATATATAAAATAAACGAAAGAAATTTGATAATTATATGCATAGTAGTATTATACAGTACAATGACAGACTGATATTGAGATTCCAGTTTAGAATACTTAAAGCCAAAGTGTCAGAACTTCTGAGCTGGTTCAATTTGAACCTTATAGTTTTAATACTGTAAGCACCAAACACATAAAGTTTGGAGTAATCAGAGTACACGCCCATGACCTCAATACGAATAGTAAAGATATGGATATTAAAGTTCAGTACGCTATAAAATAGACTCTGAAAATATTTGATTGGGAGTCCTTTTCTCACACCCTGTAAATGGAGTTGAATTTGGACAAGAGCATGTAGCAGGCAACATAAGTATCAGCAAAATACATTTTACTGTGTAGCATAGGCCAATTAAGTTTGTTTCATTTTATCGATAACTTCATTTTGATTTTTAAATCGATATAAATCGTTTTCTTCGTATATCCACAGCCACTTCAGCGAGGACAATGTGCGCGCCATGGACGCGTCGTGGTATAAGCGTGCCGTGGATCAGCACACGGTGGAGCCGGATAGCTTTGTGTATAGTGTGCCCTTCGGTTCTGGGTATGCGATCAAATCGAACGCCACTTTGGTGACAGCCTCGCATGCGATCTTTGTGGAGCATCGCGGACATAAGGCCCCAGCTGGCGTTGTGGGTCTGCAATTTCAGCACGACTCGTTGGCCAAGCACTTTATCAACATCACATCAGCAGTGAGTGATCTTTACGCCCATACTTGCAATGCATTTGTCTCATGTTCATTTCTTTGTTCAGTGCACTGGGATGACGGGCTGTAAGCGAACCTGCGCCTCGGATAATCTCGATTGTTATGTGCTGGACAACAGTGGGTTTGTCATCATCTCGGAGGAAATGGAGCATACGGGAAAGTTTTTTGGCCAAATCGATGGAACCATTATGGACTCTCTCGTCCAGGATCGCATATACAAGCGCGTCACGGTGAATGACTATCAGGGCGTCTGCTCCGACTCCGATAATCCGTACACGGCAGCTGGTGGCATTCTAAAGCCACATCGCATAGGCAGCTGGTTCTATAAGCATTTGGTGGCCCTCAGCGCCAGTTGGTTATCGCTGATGCCCACATCACTGCGCGCTTGGCCACAGGACGACTATGAGACATATGACAATGAGGATGTTGTCTTTGTGGAGAACAACTACGCGGACGAGTATGAGGAGAACTTTGATAATGAGTATCACATGCAGGTGGATCAGGAAATGGATGAATTCTTTACCACAGCAGATGCGGTGCGTGCCACACACAATTCTGTTGTTATGCATATATTATGTATCTATATTATATATTATGTATCTTAGGACTATACGACACCACCACCTAAACAGCATAAGCCCCACAGTGGACCCAGATACACGGCCGATCCGCAGAATGCGCGTCGCTGTGATCTGCGCACCGATCTTTACATGTTGCAACCGGAACGCCTCAATCAAGGCGGTCAAAATAACCCACTAAAGGTGAGTTCTATAGATCTCTGTCATATCCTATAATATATATATATTTAAAGACATGGGTTTTTAACTCTAAACTTTTTATATGGTTTTAAATATGTTTTTTTTTTAATAAATACTTAAGAAATAGAATCTTAAATTTTTACTTGAACTTAAGAAATGTCTAATTTAACTTATTAAAAATAAGATACCAATTAGAGAATTGCATGAGTGCCCATTATAATGATTAGAAACGGTTTTCTAGCGATGTTTCTTTGAAGCAGACATCTTCCACCCCAAAAAGTGTTGGCATATAATTTTGATTATTATATATATATATGCTTTATACGTCTGTCTGTTTTAATGAAAGCCCGTCCCTCAGTTTTGAGCTTAACTTTCCGAGCTTAATAAATCCGGATACTAAATTTGAGTTCTTGTCTATTTGAAACAAAAAAAAAAATAGATTTATGTTTTATTATGGGTAGAAAACATCTATATCGAATAGCTTGTGCAGGAATAACGGCTATCTATGGTACTCAAGTATTTGTGGATTTAAATACCTTTTCACATTGTTTTTTCTATTCATATAAACATTGTTTTTTTCTGCTTACAGGGTAAACTAACCAATTGTCATGTGTCGGGCTGTGAACGGCCGTTTAGTGTGCAGAAGATTCCACACAGTAATCTCATACTGCTTGTGGTGGACACGCTGTGTCCTTGCGGCTCCAAGCAGCTGGACATTGAGCCCTTGGAGGAGTCGGGCATTGTCGGTGAGTATAAAAAAGAAGGGATAACTCAGTGATATCAGTGATAATATTTGGTGGATTTACAAACAAACAGGTGCCTGCAGCACGCGTCGTCAAAGTCAGGAGCAGCAGTCGCGTCGCCGACCCAAGAAATGTATTAACTACCATCCCGAGGAGATTGAGATACAGCAGTGTGGGCGTGGCAGCACGCTACTGCGCATGTCCGCCTCCCTTATAGCTGCCCACCTGCTGATGGTCAGCGTCACCTTTGTGCTGGCCAATGCGTGATACGAGCACTGAATGCAATAAAGGACATGATAAGCAGCAAACAGCAGCAGCAGATTGATAACGAGATAGAGAACGAGAACGAGAACGAGACCGAGAACGAATACGATAAGTTAAGGCTTTACGACATCGAGAAACGAGCGGGCGAATTTGCAGACAATTTCCGTTTCTTGATTTCTTTGGGCAGTTGAATTGCATAGCCAAACAGAAGTTCACGCGTAATACCGAAATATCTATATGTTTGTAGACAATAATTTGCAACAACAACAACAAAAAAATCTATATATTTCCATTGACAATTAGACGAAAGTAAATATTAGCTAAATATTAGTTACGTGTAATTGTGAGAGGAACACAATTTAAATCAAATATTTGTAGTAAAGAAACTTATTTCCATTTGGCAACTATTCATTTATAAAATTACGATTAGGGCATGCAATTGATTTAAGCGAAAAGCAAACTAATTATTTCACAATGAATTAAAAGAAAACAAAAGAAAATATATACTAGTCAGTTTATGTAAATAGCAAGTGAAAGTATTTAACAGAACAAAATTCCTACCGAAATACTTAATTCAATAATTCAAAACAAAAACATATGAAAAGAAAATGTAAACAAAATTAATGATTTCACTAACTGCGTACGCACAAATATCGAGTATTATATTTTACGACAAAAACAAAACAAAAACAAAAACAAAAACAAATTAGACAAAATAAAAGTAAATAAAATATTGTACACCTTAAAACCACAAAAGTTATATGACAAATTCACTGAACAAACAGAAGACTTGAAATACCAACAGCAATGTAAAAACGAAAAATAAAAAAAAAACACATATTAAACCAAATAATTTAATAAAAGAGAAACAACAGAAATCAGTTCATATCGATAACATGCATGGCAGCCAATTTTGAACAGCAATAAGCAAAACAAATACAATAAAAAAGAATTAACAAATAAATACGTACATATATAGCAACAAAAAAAAGTCGATATATGTATGTGAATAGGAATTAGTTGTGCAGAAGAAATGACATTTATTTTATATACATTTTTATACAACATCATTTTGACAAGCATAAAGAATGTATGTATACATAATATACTGTATGTATATATAAGCCCCGAGAGCCATAAAAACAATTGAAAACCAATTAACATAAATATTTAACTATTTACTTATGTTTAATTTGCAAAAAATAAAACAATAAAAAAATAAATATATATATATATATGTATATATATATATATATATATATATATATATATATATATATATATATATATATATATATATATATATATATATGGCAACATATTCGAAATGTGCGTAGCATTTAATTTTTCAATTATAGAAGTTCACATATCGTTAATTTGGCAATACTATTTATACAACTTTTTAAACACACACTTACACACACATCTCAGACAAACATTTACTTACAGAACATCTCACGCACACACACACACACACACACACACACACACACACACACACACACACACACACACACACACACACACATATACACACACATCTCTATAATATAAAGAAAAAATATTTTCTGTGTCTTAAACTTGTATAAAAAATGTCTTCCATTACAAATACTTAAAGAAAAAAAACAAAAACAAAATCGATAACTTAATAACTACTATTTAACTAACTAAATATACTTAATATTTAACTTAAAGAACATAATTAACCATGCATAAAGAATTTAAATGTTTGGCTCATTTTGCTGGCAGCTAAAAGCTGACAAAAAATAGCAAAAAAAAACAAAAAAAAATGAAAAGAGAAAAAAATACTTAAAGGTAAAAAAAAAACAAAACACATTTGAAAAGTTCTTAAGCCAATAGACTTAAATGCATAGTACTTAATATATAGTTAGGCATGGTGGAGTCGGAACTTTTGGCAATGTGCAGACAAAACCAATACGAACGAAGTTAAAGCAGCAACCAAAACTATGGAAACATCATCAAAAGAAAGCGCATGCAAAAAGCATTAGTCAAAATATTAGCCGAATATATATAATACATCTATATATATACATATATATATATATATATACATCTATATATATATATATACATCTATATATATATATATAATTGTAATATTAATATATACTAGCAATTGTAAGTCGTAATACTTAACAACAATGCGTATGTGTAATGTCTGAATACATTAATTCAATGCAGCTTAGTTCCACACATTCGACAGTGAGTGCTTGTTTGTGTGTGTATGTGCGTGTGTGTGCGTGTGCGTGTGTGCGTGTGTGTGTGAGAGTGGGATCATTGACTGATGTTCGTAGAGGAGAGCGGCGAGCGTGCGTTTTGAGATATATATATATATATATAATTCTTACCTAGTTAATGTACGAGTATACCTGGTAGGCCAAATCGCGCGTAACATGCATACATGATATATCCCCTTAACGAGGGGTGTGGGGGGTGGGGTGGGGTGGGGAACAGCATTATTAACATACTTCAGATAACTCTCTTCCTCTTCCACTAACTCTCTCTGTCTCTCTTCCTCCCACCCTGCAAATCGAAATGTAACACTGCATTTAATTCCTTCACATAACAACTAAATAAATTAATATAATACTTATAAAGTACCTACATTTATGTATTTGTACTAATGTTTGTAAAATTCCATATCAAAACGAAATAAAACATAATAAATAAAAAAATAAATAAAATCTTAAAGTTTTAGCAAAATACATAAGTTGTTCAGCAAAAATTTTCTATGTTTGTTTATTTTTATAAATGAGAAAACAAATTTAAATGTTTGTATGTGTAGTCCATAATTTTCTAAAGGCGTATGCATATAATGACTTACAAAACAAGAATGGTATTAAATAATGCAAATACACACATTATTTGTCTAAGTGGATGGAAACACGGACAAAAACGAATATCATAACATCTATCAAAATTAACTTACGAATTAAATCAAATTTTTGACAATGCGATTTTTGCTTTTTGAAAATCGTGCTTTTTGCTAAAAAAAAAAAACAAAAAACAAAAAAGAATATGAAAAGAAATCCCAAAAACATAATAGAATACTTAAAAGAATATGACACGTAATGCTATAAAAACCAAACTTTTGCTCTCTATGAACCTTATATACAAGCAACTTTCTATACGAAAACATTTATAAAAAATATACTTATATCGTACATATAACAACCCGTTTTTCAAACACACCTCAGACAAAACGTATCCATATAAAAACAACATCAACACAGACAAGATTTTACTACCCACACAATTATAGTTTCCAGTACATTTATAATTTCAAAAATCAATAATTTATATTGATATTCTTTTTATCGCAAACTTGTCAAGAACTAAATAATGAAATGGAATGGCAACTACGCATACATACATACATATAAACGAAAAATTAGGATACATAATGCAAAATTGAATAAACCCAGAAAGTTATCTAAAATTAAAATCAGTCGAAAATTAATATAGTGCGCATATAAAAATAAAAGCATAAATTTTGTTATTGTTGTAAAAGCATTAAAAAAAAAACAACTTTTAATATGTGAGAGAAATTGTTGTTTCATTAAATTTGTCATTAATAGAAGGAAATATTAACGTTTAATGCATAGATAAATCCATACAAATATATATATATACCAAACCAACAAACAAACAAACAAACAAACACATATTGGAAAGGACACAATTAACTATTCAAATTATTTGAGAAGCTTCGAATTAATAAAGTGAAAATGACTATTCGTTTATTTTATACAAAAGGTTAATCTGTAATATTAATGACCACCAACAAACAGACACACTTACACACAACACACACACATCATATACATACATAGATATCACTCTCTCTCTCACACACACACACACACACACACATTGCATACAGTTGACCACAGGAATATACAAAACTTTTGTTATTTTGTATGAAAATTCTACAAAAAAAATGTCACCAAATACTTTAATAAACATAAAATTAAAAAGACAAAAAAAAGCAAAAACACAACATACAAAAAAAGAATTGGCAAAACCTAACTATTAAGATTAAAATGCATACTTAAATAATGAATTATAATTAAAATAAAACTTGCTCATTACTCTACTTATAAACACAAAAATAACATAAAAATGGTAATACCTAAATTACAATGAAACCAACTTTATATTAATACAATAACGCAGAAACAGGTGGAGTACTACAAATATTATATATACATACATATGTATAAATCGAAAAAGAAAGAACAAAATAAGATGAGAATTGAAAAAATAATGATGATTGAGAATAAAATGAAAAATATTACAAGTAATTCAAGTGTGTTTCAATTGCTCATTAAATTCTCTGAATTGCTAAAAAAATTCATTTAGTTCAACCCGATTTTCATCTTCTATAAAGGGTCTTACCGACAATAGATAATAAATAAATAAAAAATAAATACAAATTTCTTTGCCATTTAGCAATAAAGTAATTTACGTCATCTTAACTAATTCATACTAATTCTTCTGGGCCTGTTTCTCACATAACAAAACTAGAATAAATATATTTAACAGCTGACTCACTCGACTACATCAATCCTATCAATGTTATAAATGACAAGTCATTTCATGAGGCCTACATGCTTTTATATTAGTTAAGTTCTAAATATCACGTCCATATCATGCGAGTCGTATGCAATGTAATCTTGAATGGCATATTAAAAACTTAATTTTATCTAACAACAACAACAACAACAACAACAACGAGGAAGAGATCCCAAAACATGCAGCTGAACACGCACTTCTTATCGCCTGGGCATGAACTTGTGTTGTGCTGCTGCTGATAAGAGCGAGTGGCACGAGCCAGGTGAAGCATAATTGCGTTCAAGCCTCAGACAACAATAAATAAGAAATGCCCGAATCGAAAGGGAATGGGATGGGAGTGGGTTATCTTTGTTTATATATTTTTTTCAGCGATCAGCGATCAGCGATTGGTCGCATCGCTCGATTAGATTTGACCAATCAGCGCTTGATTTGTTGTTGCCATCATCAGGCAATCTAATATTTATTTTTCTTATCGATCTGACAAGGCGACACGAGCATCAAGTTTGTCTTAACACTTCACATTGTTTTGCTATTGTTTTCAATTTCGTTTCGTTTTTTTATTATTTTTATTATTATTTTCTAGGCTATTAAGTTTATTATTCAGTTTGTTTTTTTTTTTTTGATAAGAATTTTGGTAGATTACTGTTCCAATTTTTAGTCATAGTGCTAATTGGTGTGCATATAGAAACTGATTATTTAGCAATATAATTTGAGTCATCATTGGAGTAATTATGTAATTGACAGAAGGGAATAATAGCAGCATATAAATTCGTATACAACTTAAGAGTGGTATTTAAGAAGATCCATAAAGAAATTCACGTTGATACTGGCGAATTTATTGTTTTTTTTTGTTTTTTTTTGCAAAGTGCGTCATATAATCTAAATTATGGGTTTTTGCAATCTTCTTTAAAGATTGGCGACTAAATTGACTGGTCTCGTTCAATTTAATCGCCTCGAGGCACTCTGCCCCCAAAATGGGCTGAAAACTATCTCACGTTTTGCTTATCGGTGGCTGAAAAAATAATATTTTGTTTTAACTTTGGATTGACTCTAATCTTTTCATTTAATGCGTGTGTATTTTTTGTGCTTGTGTTTCCTAATCGATCCTAATCAAACTTGCGCAGATGGTCCATATAAGTCAAAGTATTTTCCTACTGGGTCGCATTATTTTATTTAATGCAATTATCGGTCTAATAAACCTGATTTGCGTATGGTGTACGTGCTGAAATGTCGAGAACTGATTCAGTACGTCACGCAAATTTTTGGTAATCAATTTGTCACATCCTGCTGATTGCCTCTGAGAGTTTTCTTGCTGTTTCCAGTTTTAGTTATTGATCTATTTGAGAGTTTCCGGGGCACAGGTTTTCTATATGCTGGAAGAGAAAGTGGGTGGAAATGTAGTGCTCATTCAATTAATTAAGGCCCACCGTATTGTAGCATGCAAAAATATGTCGTAATGTCTTCTTATAGAGCTTTTGGAGACAACTTCAGATTTAATCTCCAGCACAGCTCCAGTTGTGAGTTATTGTGATGTTTCCCAAGGACAATGAGCATTTAGCAAGGTTCAAGTGCAAATCATCGCTTACTGCTAAAGATGTGTTTTTTTTTTTTTATGGATTGTACACTTTAAAAAGCTTTAATATCTTTGCCGGATATCGTTTTTACTTTGAACGTAAATATTAAATTTTATATATGTTTCAAGTTAATTTATTTTGTACTCTTTGTAGTTTCCTGTGTGGAATGATGTTAGTTGACGCTAAATAAATAAATAATTAATTTTAGCATCATGCAGTTGTATATGTGAGAGATGGCCGAATCGAAAGACTGTATAATATAGGTGCCACAGACACGATCAGGGGAAAGAAGAGTTCTTGCAATAAGTATTTTTTGTGTATTGACGTAGCACACTCAGAATAGTTCGATATAGTGTTTATAATTAATATTATATATAATTATCGTTTACAAACACTGCCCCTCGATTCCATTTCCTGGAATCGAAATTCGTGATTGAAAAAGTTTGAATAGTTTTTGCCAAAGCCGAGAGAAGAGAAAACAAAATCAAGAGCCAATGCTTAGGCCTGATGACAAGCAAATATTGGTATTATTTATTAGTATGGTAAGAAATAAAAAACAAATTGTGGCCAAAACACATAAGCCTAAGATTCAATATCAACTGAGATCGGTAGTCGTCTCTGGCAATTAGCGCCTCGCCCCACCACATAATCCAATATTTCCCAGTGATTTCAACAGATTGAGATCTATTTATAGGCAGCTGCTTTATTTTTGACTGCTAAACTGACAAGAATGACAATCGCCTCTGCCATTGTAAGGCGTGAAATTTTAAATGGTCAGTGTAGTTAATTGGAAAGGCAGTGCATTGAATTACAAATTGAGACTGAAATTGAAATTGAGACTGAGATATTGACACAAATTGAGCACAAACCTATTTCAGATGGAAATGTTTTTTTGGTTGCTGCTTGCTGTTCACATGACTCTGCCGCATGACTCGTAAATGGACTTTGGCATCGAGCGGGCAAAAAAGAAAAGCCTTATACACACACACACACACACACATACACACAGTCGCACACACACATTTCAATTAAACAATGAACTGAATGTATTACTTGTCGGGCATGGCCAATCGAGTGTCTCTCGAGCGTCTGCTGCTGCTGCCAAGTGGCTACAAAGTCGAAAGATCGATTAGCTGTGGCGTATTCTCAATATCGTTTTCTGCGTCACATACACACACACACATACACATACATGCACACACGACTACTCTCGCTTTCAATAATTACTCGCGAGCAGATTGGGAAAACATTGTGCGCTCTTCAAATAAATATACCTTTGCCCCATTTGCTTAACAGTCAAATTATGTTAAGCATTTATTTATCTATTTAGTGAGTTCAGGATGCATGTCAAGTTCACATGCACATCCCCATCGGCACCACCATCCCACCCCCCGCTGGTGCCACTGTCTTTGAAATGATTCAGTGTTTTTCGGCACGTGTGTCACCTGAAATCGTGGCCCTGATCCGTTTGATCTGATAGAGCATCATTAAATGTGTTAATTACTCATGAATATACTCTACCCAAAATCGGGTACATGGCCTCTGATGAGCAGTTGAACATCTGTTCAAATACATTTTACCTATTATGACACTCCTATCAAATAGCTATCAAATATTATCCATTGTTTTAAATAAATAAATAAAATCACTGCGATTTTGGTATATTTTTTTTCTTTCAATTTTTATGAATTTCATTATCATGCCCCATATAAACTAGAACATTAGTTACTTATGTTGTTATATCAGATTAGTTTAAATTTAGACATTCTATTTGCCACTTGCTGCTTTAATTATTATCTTTTCATTTTAATTTTGTTGTCTTTTGTATTTTGTTATTTTGTAATATCAGATTAATTTAAAATAGGACAATGTTGCCGCTGTTCTTTTTCTATTGCGTTTGCCACTTGCCTATTTTAATTATGGGCTTTTGTTTTTAATTTTGTTTATTTGTTAATTAATTCGAAAGTCGTGGGTGTTATCAAATGGTTATCAATTGCTCATTTTAAGTATGTCTGGGCACTTTCCGGTTGTCAACAACGAATCATCTATAATCAAATTTCTTTGCTTTTTCTTACTCACTCATTCCCCATTCCTTCTATACTGCTTTATACATGTGTATATATGTTTATGTGTTTATGAAAAAATAATAAAACAATAATTAAGAACACACGTTTATGTTAACTCATTATTAATCATGTTATTTATTATGCTGATTGTCAAAAACATAACAAAAATCCATAAAATTTATTTTAATAATGACGAATATTGAATGCCCTGTTGAAATTAGCATCCCTTATGAGAAAGTAACTAAATTTCCTCAAGTGCTAATATTTTAATAAAATTTAAAACTAATTGATGTCATTCAAAATATTTGTATATTTGTATTATCCTTCGTAAGAGTATTTTGTAAAGGTCTGCAGCAAAAATAAAAACCTTTAAAAAAATTCTTTTTATACAAAAAAAAAAAACAAATAAAAAAAAATAATTTATTTGCAAAAGAAATAATTTTTAAAAAATTCGGAAAGATTATAATGAAATATGAGAGCAAAGTTCTTCGAGTTCAAATTGCAGTTAAGTAATTAGTTTTTGTTTAATATAACCTATATGCATTTTTTTTTGTTTTTTTATTATATTTGTTTTTCTGAAAAAATTTTCCATTTGTCTAACAAAAAATTGTTGGCTTTGATCAAGAATATATCTCCTTTAATAGCTATCACGCTTACCCATATTATATCATTTGTAGTTAGCTGTTATTGGACATGCATGGCGAACGTGTAAAGCTGATCAATAAAATGCTAATCAATCAATTATAAGTGGAGTACCAAAAATGCTAATAACAAATAATTCGGTAATCACATCGAAATATTAATCTTAGCATGCGCCGAAAGCGAAGTGCTTATCAATAAATAAACAATAATTAAAATAATATTAAAGAACTGCTTCAAAGAGAGGAGGCGCTTTCAAAATATTTATGTTTCAATAAGAGTCTCAACATCGATCTTTGAACATGTTTGCGGCATCGCAAATAATGTGACTACGTCAGCAGCCGCATGGCCGGCTCACGTTTTGTATGAGTTCAATTCGAGCAGCGAACAGCGAACCAACGAACAAGTTGCAACCGGATTTGAAATTCTCATAATGAAAAAGGCCACGCAGATGAATTCGTCGTTGGGGGAAAGTTAGCCGGCGGCAGCAATTATGCAGCAGCAGGCATTCTTATCAGCTCAAAAGCGCTCTCATTCTCTTTCTTCCACTTGAACTCTCTCCTTGCCTAGTTAAGCATTCAAATTTGCGCATCATTTAATGTGCCTGGGCAGGCAGCGATGTCAAGCATTGATATCGCTGTTATCAAACCACAACAACATCTCATCACATGTTCGCTCTCTCTCTCTCTGTCTCTCTCTCTCTCTTTCTCGAACCCAATCACCTTTACAAGCTGTGCTCCTAATTGGAGCTCGCGAAGCAACCCGAACCAGAGGCAAGGCAGCCTTTGCGGTCGCAGTCTGCCCAGCATCGAATTATTCACACGTAGCCAGTCGGACTGATCGCATCGAACAAAACGTTGCTCCACCAATTAATTGCATAAACAATTATACAAATACAAATACAAAGTGATTTTATATTTAAAAAAAAAAAGAAGAACCAAGTGCTACTTAAAAGAAGACAAAAGAAATATATATCATAATAAGCAAAATATTTATATTTACTACGTTAAATACAAAACGGTGGTCATTGCCACATCAAAAGTGCACAAGTTCAAATAATGAAAATCCTGATTGACAATTTTAATTAATTTGAGAAAATGATTTTGCAATAAATTACAAGACTTTTTTTTAATGTTGCAAGGGAGCAATTAAAATAATATAAACATTGATTTATTGATCGTTTTTGATAAGGTGAGTTATAAGACAATTGTGAAATAATTGATTTATTTTTGTTAATTATATAATATAAATAAATAAATGGTTGTGCTAATAAATAGTTAGACAATCAATAACATCAAATGTCATGGAAAGCTGCTCAGAGTTCTGGCATATAATTAAATTCGAAAATACATTTATGTATTTGTAATTGCTCATTATATATTCATTTCAATTTATATTGAGACATTAAAGGATAAAATTACGATTTAATTATTATTATTATGATAATATTATATACAGATATGATTATTGTAAATATTTTATTTTGAAAATAATTAATTTTAAATAATTTTCCGATTGCATAATTGAGACACAATTAATTAATTTTGATTTTAATTAAAATGTTGTCTAAAATTATAAGTACCTTACCATTTTCCTGGTATTTCCAAGAATAATTACAAATATAATTTGAAATGAAATTAAACATTATTATTTTAAATCTAAAATGGAAACGCATTTGCTCACTTCTGTGCCATGCTATTAAAAAATTGATTGATTGATTGATGAGTCTGCAATATTTTGCGAAGGCCGCCATATTGAAAAGACCGCCATGTTGGTGACATAACCTCGCACAACCTTCAACGTATCTGGCTGGCTACCATCTGATTTATCGCCGCAAAAGATTCGTTCGATTTTAATTATCCGAAACCACTTAATTGATAACGTGAGGCAAAAAATGAATAAATAAATAAATAAGAAAATTAGTTTTATTTCGATTTTGCTGCCTCTAATCCAATAAATGGGAGCACTCTTCGTGTGCGATTCCAAAGTTCACGCTGAGGCATGCTCCAATATGCTGATCGCAATACAATGCGCATTAACAGAGACAGAGACAGACATAGAGACAGAGACAGAGATAGTGAGAGAGAGAGAGAGAGAGAGGGAGCAAGACTATGTGTGACGGAGAGACAGACAGACAGACAGGGCCAGAGAGAGAGAGAGAGAGAGAGAGAGTGAGTGAGTGAGTGAAGATCACCAAAAGTAAAGCACACAAATTGAAAAGCAAAAGATCATTTTTGCAGTGCATTCAACTGCAATTCGAACTGCTGCATTTGCGATAATCTTCGCTGCGCGCTATTAACGAACGCAGCGCAGCGCCGAGCAGAGCAAAGCAGAGCAGAGCAGCGAAGCGCATGGAAAACCCCCAGAAGTTGGCGTTGCCAATCTTCGTTTGTACTTTGCACCCTGCCAGCAGCAAACTCCACGCAACTCTCGAACCGAACTTCGTTGTATTCTTCGTTAACTTCGACTTCTTCGCTTCTTCGCTTCTTCGCCTCTTCGCCTCTTCCCTTCTTCTTCTGTCTGCCTGTGTCTGTTCGACGCATCACGCATCACGCTTCGTTTGCGTGCTCAATGACGTAGCCAACTTGTTTGATTCGTTGACGTTGACGTTGGCGTTGAATGCGCTGCTCCATTTTATAAAGTGTCGGCTCGCTTGCTAAACCCCCCCCTCCCCCACACTCCCTCCCTATACCCCTCCCAAGTCCTGCTAATTGGCGTTCGTTTCTGTCGCACGCCGCTGTTTGGCAGGCGTTTGATTGATCTGTGATTCTTTCACTAATAATCTGTAAATATCATTACTTGCATTTATTGACTATTTTGTGCAAAACTGAGATTTGTGATAATCAGTCACGTGTTGCCATTTGAAGCAATCAACGTCCCTTTGAATTATATACAAATTTTACATTTACATGTATATATATTTATATATATAGATCGTGTGACTGCATATTTATGTGTTTTCAACGCACATAATGTAAAAAGTAATTAATCGACAGCATTTTCTTTGAATGCAAATTTTCAACTTTAGAGATTTTGGGTGAAAACGTCGACGACGTAATACCAGCTAATAACGAACAAAAATTTTGGAGGTGGCTCCCAATAGTCTACCTTCTAAGTTTGGTAACCTTGGCTTTCAATTGTCCAAAAATACATTTTGGGTGGGAGTGTCAGATTTCGATCTTTGAAAAACATCGCCAAGAGCCAAGCAACCAAATTTGGTAACTGTACCTTTAAAATTATGGGATACACATTTTTTTTTATCGATAGGCAATTATCGATTTCATCGATTTCCTTGCCTCCTCGTGGACGTTGCATCCCAATTTCAACACTTTGACGTAATACATTTTGTAAGATGCAAGTAAATAATTGAAGCAAATAAAATATTAAGATATTTAGATAAAGATTTGTTGCAAGAGAGTTCTTTGAAAACCCTTGAACCAAAAGTTTTGTCACTTAAAACTACCAAACTGTTACGAAAACCATTTCTAGAAAAAAGAATTGCTAATTGGTAGAGTAGTATTTAATTTGACCGCCAAGGAAATTAACATTTTCTCTGTAATTCATTGTCACACTTTAATATCTATTGTTCTGTTGGGTTAATCAACTTATATATTTATTTCTACTATTTTAACCACGTTTTTTTTTAATACTTTCCTTTAGCAGTGCTACTTATATAATTTCCGCTTCTCTCTCTCACTATCTCTGTATTTTTGCTCTCTATTTTTCTATTTTGTTTTACTTATTGTACATGTGGCTCACTTATTCAAAATTCATGGCTTGGCTGATGAAACGAGTATTTATGTTGCAAAAGTCAGCCAAAGCTCGCCAACTTTAACTTTAAAATTAAAATTAAAAATTAGCAATACATTACATACAATACATGTAAATATATGTATATATATATATATATATATATATATATATATAATGATGTTGAACGTAACAAGGTCAATTAGTTGTAACGGGATCATTTAGTAACTGCGGCTATTACTGTATTTATTTCTTAATCGCAGCTTAATCAGTGCACAGCGATTTAGCATCAATCATGCAGATAATTTAATAATTGCCTTCACACACACACACACACACACACATATATATATATATATATATATAGTACATAGTATACATATACATATATAGTTCGAGCTCATACATATAATTTAATTGATCGAATTGTGCAATATTCGTTGCGTTATCAGCAACGAGTTGCCACTGTTAACTGATTGACACACGAACTGATTGACAATCACTAGAATTGGGGGAATGCGATTATTGCATTGAATCACTCGCACAGCCAAATCCACTGGCGACTAGTTGACAAAAGGGGCGTGGCTTGCCACTCGCAGGTGTGTGTGTGTGTGTGTGTGTGCCGAAAATAATCAAATCGAATCTTAAACCAAAAAATTAACTCGGAATTTATGCAATTTGTGTTTTTTGTTTTTTGTCACCGTCGCCGTCGACGTCGACGTCGCTGTCGCTGTCAACGTCTTCTTTAGCTGATGCAATGAGGCAGAATATTTGCATATGAATTTGTCTTGTCTTCAGCGAACCATGTCTGTGTCTGCGCGGTGCGGGGGGTGCTGGGTGGGCTGTGGGAAAAACGAGCGAGCAGCGAACAGCGAACAGCGAACTGCGCTCGTGTTCTGTTCGTTTACCGGCTTGAAGAGAGTTCGGGTCCGCTATCCACTCTCGCTCTCTCATTGCTCTCTCTCTCATTGCTCTCTCTCGATGTGCGTGTGTGTGTGTGTGCTCGCTCTATTGGCAAAGATCAATCAATTGCAGCGACTGCCTAACAGACATAAATTGTTCTACTAATCGGTTGAGCGCCGCATTCATTCACAACTCGTTTGCGCTGTCGCACAGAATCAAAATCCAAAAAAAAAGGAGAAAAATAATTTCAAAATTGCGCCTGCTTCGTCGCTTTGCCATTCGTATTTTGAATTTCGTGTTTCGTGTTTCGTGTCCGGGTTCGCAACTTGACCCCGGCGAAATACAGTTTTGTGTGATCTACTACGGTACGTGTGGTCCCACTACGCTACGTCTAGTATACGGCGTATACGTGATGCCTTTCAAAATTCCACTTAATCGGGATGATCTGCAACAAATCAGTCTTAATCGTGCGCAATTTCCCATCTGCACTGACAATGACAATTTCGATTTTAATATTGCTTTTTAATTGCAAAGATTATTTTTTTTTTATTATTTAATTGTAATTTAAAGGCTTGAAAGCTCTTGAAGCTATTTTATTTTTATTTTTTATTTGAGTATTTAATCCTTTTTTCTTACATTTATTGAGGGAACTTTTTTGAGAATTAAAAACTGAATCACTCTTCCCCAAATAGTGATAATCTTATTAAATTTTTGATTTTTTTTTTCTCTAATTTCAGCTTGATGCCAACAAATAGAAATTAAAATAAAACATATGTAATATAGTTGAACGCCATGCAGCGTGAAGTTAAATAAAAATATAAATACAGATAATAATATTTGAAAAGTGCAACAAAAAGTGAACAAAACGGCAACAAAAAGTGAGAATCGCTGCAAATCTATGAGTTTTGTAAGCAAAAAGACAACGAACATTGAGTTTCAATTGCTACCGAACAGATAACAATTAGCCAATTTCACAACTTGTAGCAATAACTAAATTTTTAACACACCACAAAAGTTGTTCATCAAAAAAAAGAATAAAGATTTAACCAAAAATAGACGTGAAAAATGGCGAAATATTATATGACTCTGGTGCTGCTTCTGTGCCTGGGCCTGCAGAATAATAACATCTATGCACGATCGCATCCGAATGCCGCCGATGAGGCAGCGAGCAGCGTGCCACTGCCACTGCGAGCACATCCGCATCCGCGACACCAGCCGCATCAGCACGTGCAACATCTGCAGCAGCACCATACACGCCAGCAGCGGGATCGCCAGCCCAAGCACATTGCCCCCGATCCGAGTAGCAGCGAAGAGGAGGAATTACAACAGCAGCAACAGTTGTATGAACAACGCTTGCGGCGCCACTTGCGCAGCAAGCAGGAGCGTCTGTTGCAACAGGAGCACAGCTATCATCGCGTCACACCCGAGCAACTGAAGACCAGTCCCAAGCTGTGGCAGCTGCTCAGCCAGGGCTACCAATTCGATGAGTGGCTGCATGCACCAGCAGGCAATGATCAAGCTGATGACTCAATGTTGCAAGAGGATGTGGCAGAGCAATATGTCAAGAACGAGCTGCAACAGAGCACAAATGACACCACGAAGACAGCATCCAGCGGTTGCCCCAAATGCGAGAGCCATCGCCAGGAGGAGCACATCAGCGAGGAGGAATTACGTAATCTGCGCATTGAGTTTGTCAAGCAGCAAATACTCGAGAAGCTCCGCCTCAAGGAGAGCCCCAAAGTCTCCGGCGTGGAGCTGCCACGCCCCATTTTTGAGGGCATAACACTGCAGCAGCATGCGGATGAGTCCACCAAGAATAAGGACTATGATGATTACTATGCACGCACCAATCAGAAATTTATTTTTCTGCAACGTGGTTAGTTTTTTTCTTTCTTTTTATCCATCTAAAATATGTTTTCTGTTCACAGTGTGCGCTCGATCTTTGAAAATCTTAATTAATTCGAATTCTTAATTTAAAATTCCCAATAGAAATTTTGGGAAACTTACAAAAAATTAGCTTAGTTTCGAGCGAGCTCTGCAAAATGTAGAAATCATCAAAAGGTCTAATCTATTATTTTTTGTTATCATCTATAGAAGAAACAGAGTGCCGTCGTCTGGGCGGACATCCCTCGATGTGTTTCAGCTTCAAGATCGACGATGCAGACGCGGATGGGTTTGATGTGAGCAGTGCTGTGCTCTGGTTATATAAGAACAAACAGAACTACACCAAAAACAGCAATGCGAGCAGACTCAGCAGCGAGCAGCGAAAGCAAACGATTGTTGTCTCCGAGGTGGAGCAGCAACTGGACTCCGGCTATCTGCCGCTGACCAAGACGATAGCCATCCAGTCGGTGAATGTGCAAGGTAAGCAAGAATACCGAATCATCCCACTCACACTACACTCAGAAAAAAAAATCCACTTCAATTTAGAAATTCAGCATTCTTTTACCGTCTACGATTTCTCAGCTTATTATTCAGAAAGTAAATTTCTAAAATTGAAGGCTTTAGCTAGCTAAAAACACGGAATTGGATTTTTCTAATAAAAAAAAAAATAGTTCATAAAAATATCCTTCCATTAGATTTTTTACTTATATTATTATTAAACTAAGTATTTAAACTCTAAGCTCTATCATTATTAGATTCAGAAAGGATTTTTTTAAAGCGCTTGGATTTCTACTTTTAAGAAATGCATTTCATAATAATAAAAAATATAAATAAAAAAGAAAGAAATATACACCATATTTTTGGGATTCTAGATTTAGGGCAAGCTAATTTGAATAAAAATTATTTCTCATATTTGGAAATTATTTCTAAAAACTAAGAATATTTTGTTAAATTTATGGGGCGATATTCTTAAATAAAGGTGCATTTTTTTATAAGTGTAAGGAGAAACCCTCAATCAGTAGACCTTTGCACAGCTTTGCCCTTAACGGGGAAAACCCAAAGTCATCGTCCTTTTTGTACACCATATCATGCTCTATATTATATACAATATGGGTATTATAATAATAATATAGCACACCGATAAGTGGACGGCCATTGGCAACTGTTCATTGTTCATCGTTGTTATTCTTATTGTTATTGTTATTGTTACTTTCTTTTTTCTTGTTTTTTTTTTTTTGTTGGTCGAAAGGTTATTGATAGGCAGGCACAGGCAGCAATCCGGGAATTGTGGGTGAATAACTTGGCTCCAAGATCAAAAAAGATTGATATTTATATATGTTTTCTTCTTGTCAAATATTTGTGTTTGCAAAAAACTGAACTTTGTTCCCCATGAAGCTGGCAAGCAAAACACTGCTGATTCGTTAAATAGCCGAGTTATGCACGGGGATGAGCTGGAGATAAGCACAGCTCAACATCGAATCAAATCCAACGAATAATGCCTAATCGAAATAAATCAAATTTCAATAAATTTCAATAAATTTCATTCGTAATTTCGCTGAACTCGGTGAGGAAAGAATGAATTTACAGAACTGAAATACATTCTAATAATTAGAAAGGCTTGCCAGAAGTTTAAGACAAAATCTTTTTTTTAAATTCAGAAGGAAGTAATGAAATTTATTGGCTAGTTGTTAGAGTTTAGTTGTCCCGAAAGTTCCATACATTTTTTCTAAATATTAGATACATGTATCCTGAAATTAACAAAATAAAAGTTTTTACCTAGTTTACCTTGTAAATAAGTAGATAATATACCTTTTTTTTTTAGTGTATTATCCCTTAAGGACTTAGATAGTTTTTTCAACTAGAAATTCAGTGCTATTTTATAGAATCTTAAGATTCACGAGAACCAATTTTAATGAGAACATTTTATATTTTGCTCCACAGATGAGTGGATGAAAATCAACATTGAATGGCCGATTAAGCGCTGGTTCGGAAATCGCGATCTCAGTCATCTCATACAGATTACATGTGAATCGTGCGACATTGGCAGCATGGAGGAAATCATATCCATAAACAATAACTACAGACCCTTCATTATGATCGACACGCAGAATCGTCGCACCAAGTCTCGGCAAAAGCGGAATATTAACTGTTCCAGCGGTGTGACGGAATGTTGCCGCGAGAAACTCTATATTTCATTCGCTGACATCGGCTGGGACAATTGGATAATGCAGCCGAAGGGCTACGATGCCTATTTCTGTCGCGGCTCCTGCAGCTCCGTGGCGAGTGTTGCCCAGGCGGCATCGCATCACAGCTCCTTGCTGGTGGGTTTCCATATTAATTCGAATCTAAAAATATATTTTTATTCAATTTGTTTTGATTGTGCCTTACAGAAAATCCTCTCCACAAATGGTTCACGGAAACCATTGGATCTGGTGCCCTGCTGTACCGCCAAACAGTATTCCTCGTTGCAGTTGGTCGTGCTGGACTCCAACAACTCGGCGACAGTCAAAACGCTGCCCAACATGGTCGTCGAATCATGCGGCTGCAGATAGTTCCACTATATATATATATATATATATATATATATATATATATATATATGCAAAAAGCATCGAGAAACCCCCTCATGAACAATATCGGACAAATTAGATATAGCTCACATTCGCTAGCCCACTTCATAACTGCATATAGATATATATATATATATTTATATATATGTGTCGATAGATATTTTCAATTAATTTAATGTCATTTTCAATGCATTTACATGAACATAATTTAATCAATAAGCTGCCATTAGTCGTAGTCGCAATTAGTTAATTAGTAGTTGAAGCTAAAGTGTGTGTACTTAAGCCATCATTTAAATTTAGTTTAACTTAATCGCTCATCAAATATTCATCTAGTAATCTTATTAGCTAGCTTTAATTCGTTTTGTCTAAGGCTTCTTCGCTTTTAAGTAGCCTAATAAACCATTAAGACGCCGAAACAAGTTGAAAGCAACAAAAAATGATAAAATACAGAGGTTTTAAAAACAAAAGTTTAAAATTAATTAACCTCTCTGCTGCAAGTGGGTGAAATCAAATACAATATTAAGCACTACTCAAATAATCGGTGTCAAATACGGAAACGAATCTAGGCTCCAAATCCGATTCTAGTATGTAAAGTGTACAAATTCCGGATAAGATTCCGGTATTCCTGCAATCCTTTTTATGGTATTATAAAAAATGATCAGCCATCATTTTTTTTTGGTGTTAAATTTATTTTTAGCAAGTGAATTGAGGTCTCCATGAGAATGTTATATTTGTCGTCCCAAAATGAAACGTTCTTTCGTGACATTCCCTGAAAATGGTAGAATCTTTCAACTCATAAGGTATATTTATTCTTGATCAGGATCAACATCTTTCTCTGCGTCTGTATGATCAAACTGATCTCAGAGACTACAAATTTGGAAAATAAATTCTTCCTGCTTAGGCACAAGCACTAAGATGTTTCAAAGTTGTTAGCCTTATAAGTCTAACAAAATAAACGGATCCAGCTAAATCTAACCAGTATGACAAAGGAGATATATGTTTTTTTTTGATTTATTGGACTTAGATGCACTATGTTAACAAAGTTGCCCCTAGGTGGCAGTTTTAACTTTGAATTTAGATGATTTTAATACAATAGCTTTAAATTTTGTCAGATATAATATTAAATAGGTACGTAATCAATACCAAATATATTTATAAGAAGTTGCGCACATATAACATATAATTTCCTTAATATCCTTTTTATATATCCATTTTTGGTTCTAACTTCATCTAAAGCTATGTAGCGCCACCTGGCGATAACTGCGGCCACTTATTGTGAACTTTTGCATTCCTTTTCACTGAACGCGGGATGCACAGTGTTGCTCAGCCTTATAAAATTGCCTTAGTGTGGCGATAGTTTATCAGACACGCCACACTGGGGGAAATTTGTCAAAGAAATAATAAGTTGGCAGCTCTGACTTTATGTTGGCCACATTCACCACAAGATGGCGCTATAAAGCTTTAAGTCTGCTCTTGACATCATTCAATCTTTAAATCTAAGTTTGATATATATCAATTACATATATATTTAAGTGAAAGACAAATCTAATATTATTTTCTTGCAAGCTTATAAATATTTCAGCCGAACAGATCGAACAATGAACGAGAATAATGAGTAGATCAATTGAACATTTCGGGGCAGCTCTAATACATCGTTCGAGAGAATGATAAGTATATCGATATGTCGATATCTTACCATCGATGCTTCGTCCAACACTAGTAAATCTAAAATAACATGAGGTAAACAAATATTTGCATTAAGATTTAATTTAAATTAATCACTGCACACAGATTCTCACAACCATTTATACGATTTCTATCTGCAACAACGCTGTGCAGCGCAATGAAGCGAACCCATCCCTCGGCAGATCGCAATTCGCAGCCCATTTCTGAGGCTCTCTTGCTGCAGGTGGACAGAAAGACGCCAGAAATGCGTCTGCTGGAAATCGCATCCGGTTCGGGTCAACATGCCGGCTTTTTGGCGCCATTGATTCCAAATATGGTTTATCAGCCCACCGAGTACTCGCTGGAGGACTTTCAATCAATTGCCGCCTACGTTGCTGATTGTCCGACGGGCAACATTCGCTCGCCGCTTTTCGTGGATATTTCCAAGGAGCTGCAGCAGTGGGAAGCGAATACTCTAGAGGAAGTGAAAATGGCCAGCTATGATTACATGCTCAACTGCAACATGATGCACATCAGCCCCTGGGCATGCTCCGAGGGCCTCTTTCGCGCAGCCGGCCAGCTTCTAAAAGAGGGCGGCAAACTCTTCACCTACGGACCCTATGCCCAGGATGGCCAACTGACGCCCCAAAGCAATGTGGACTTCGATGCAAATCTCAGGCAGCGCAATCCCGCCTGGGGCATCAGGGATATCAGCAATCTCAAAGTGTTGGCCCAACAAAACGGTCTGCACCTGGAGCTAATCACGAATATGCCGTCCAACAACAAGTTCTTGACTTGGCTCAAGATCTCCAAATAAGTATGCTAAAAGAGGATGTCAGAAATATTATTCAGTCGTATTATGTCGTGAATAATGCATTGAGTCTATATATTCTGTTCTTAGTCTTAAAGATATCCTGAAATTATAAATATAAATATATAATTAATATTAAAAAAATTAAATATTATTCATGTACAGATATATACGGATTGAACCATACATATTGTACACCCTATCTGCATTCATACATATTGGCAAGAAGCTATTGGACTTTTTAATCATACATCTACAATTGGACATATTCGATTTAATCATATCGCACTTTGCATGGGTATTAATGTAATCTTTTGCACTCCAAAGATAACGTATAACTAACCAGCTATGTATTTTATATTACTTCTAGCGAGAGCTTGACGAGGAGATCCATTCCGACCTACCCCAAATCGAACGCAGCTGGTTGATTGTTCAAATCCCACATCGAGCGGACAAAAGAAACCCATGCACAATATTTGTGCTGATTGTATACAATTCAAGTTGGCTTGATAATAATTTTAATGATATATTAAGTTGATTTATGAAAGTCGCTTAGCTTAATACTTGTCGTTAGATAACATTTGTCGATGACGATGAGCGACCCCGTCTGCTGTCCATAAATTTAACGAGTATCAGCGGCCGCTTAACTAGGCCAAGTGGACAGTCATTGACCCTGGAAACCAATAAAGTACTATTGATAAATGAATTTCCATCGCATATATATAAGACGCGCAGCAGGTTGAATTAAAAACACTCAGCCTTTCGACACCAAACATGGCAAATAACAATAAGACACTGTTTTTGGCGCTGCTCCTGGCAGGCATTGGCTGCAACGACTGCCTGCGGCTAGATGGACGCATTGTTGGCGGCATTGAGGCGACCATCGAGGAATATCCCTACCAGGTTTCCCTGCAGCGCCATTTTCACATGTGTGGCGGCAGTTTGATAGCCGAGGGCTGGGTGCTCACCGCTGCCCACTGTGTGGAGAGCAGGGATGTCGATGTAGTGAGGGTGCGCATCGGTGCCACGCGCAAAGAGGTCGACGGTGTCCTGGTGCAGATACGCACCGTTCATAGGCATCCCAAATACGATCCACGCATTATCGACTACGATTTTGCTGTGCTGCAACTGGCGGAATACGATGCGACAAATGTTACCCAAGCGTTTGTTAAGCTGCCCAAGCTGAATGAGGATATTGCGGATGGCACGCTCGTCACCATCACCGGCTGGGGCAACACGCAAAACTTGCAGGAATCGACGCAGGTGCTCCGTGCCGTGACCGTGCCCAAGGTGAACCAGACGCAGTGCCAGCTGGACTACGATAGCTTTGGCAGCATTACGGATCGCATGATGTGCGCCGGGCTGCGGACAGGCGGCAAGGATGCGTGCCAGGGCGATTCGGGTGGTCCGCTCGTTGCCCACGGCAAACTGTGGGGCGTCGTCTCCTGGGGCTTTGGCTGTGCCAAACCCGGATATCCGGGCGTCTATTCCAGAGTGGCGGCCGTCAGAGATTGGATCGATTCTGTTCGTGGCATTTAAAATAAATACCAAGAAAATGATTTATTTGTTGTTATCTAAATGAATTTCTGCAGAAGTATGATGTATTTATATGTGCATAGCTATCTTCTTGATCAGACGAGATATTTATATATATCCCACAGAGACAAAAGAGAGATATTTCCGCTTGAAATTACTTAAACAATTAATTGAGATTTCTTGTGTTTCAATTTGGTTTAGCTTTTAGCATTACAAATTGCGAATTTGTAGACATATTTAATATTTCTATCTATTTATAAATCTGATATTCAAAAAAGAATTGCTGTTCTTGATCTGCACGACGAGCTGACGAGATGTAGATATGTATATTTGTCTATATAATTAGCAATGTATTGAGAATTGTAAATGTGTATTTTTACACATATGTATGTTATATCTGTATTATATTATAATTATCTAAATATACTTTTCGCTTAAGCATGGATATCTGAATGATATAGGTATAAGATTGTGGCTAAGGCTAAGGTAATTCAGATTTAGGCAGTCATCGATTAATCGCATCGTATATATAAATATTATTTATTTATATTTCTCAAAGAGAATAAACCTTAGCATCAATTTCATCAAGATCGGTTAACACATACATACATATATCCAGCTGGATTCTTGGCCACCTTGTCGAGCCCTCGCGACTCGAGTATTTTTTATTTTTACTTGTTTCTTTGTTTTTCCATCAACCGTTCAATTTGCTGTCTCATGTCCTGTTCACGTTGTTTTTGCTGTTAACAAGTTCACGTGTAAAATTGCGCACACACATACACACACACACACACACACACACACATATACATACATTCATATATATTAACAGTTTCACACATTGCTCTGTGTCCTCATCGAACAGCATCGCTAACTGCTTTGACAATAGAGAAGGACACGAGAGACAGGGAGAAAAGAGAGAGAGAGAGAGAGAGAGAGTGAGAAACGCCCCATCAATTGGTTCGCCTCGGGGAATGGTAATGGAAACAGGAACTGGACGAGCTGGCGGAATGGGAATGGGAATGGGAATGGGAACTACAGTCTTGGGTCAATTTGCAGCGTGTAATTTGCAATTAGTATGGGAGAAGGAAAAAAACAGAGAATTGAACGAGTGCCCGGCAGAACTAGGACTATGATAGTTGACACCAGAAACTTATGATAACGGGCATTTTTTCCATACTCTGAGCCTTTTTTTCCCTGCAGATCCTTGCAATTCTCGTTTCTTTTTCGGTTTCTCTTTTAGTTCACTTTGCATAGACAGCACAAATATTTATTTTTGTCTCTCGCACTTCGGGAATTATCTTCTGGTTATTGATAGCAACTTTCCCTTCCGTACACCAAACTCAGCTGACATGTTGTGTAAATATTTGGCTTTAAGCTATTGCCGGGTCAATTACGATAGTTGCGAGAGTTGTTCACAGGAATATCTCGAGGTGCAGATGACCGCAACACTACAGCAACTGTTTCCTATTCGAGTTGGCCAACAAAAGTTCGTTTGTTGTCTATGCAAATAACCCAGAAAAGTTGTTTGACTTCCATTTCTTTTTATACTCTGATAGCGAAGGTATCATTGTATATTGGTTTTGTGCAATGTTCGTCAGGCTGTCTGTCCGTCTATATGAGCGCAACTTTTTCCAACACCCTTAGATATAGAGACTTGAAACTTGGAACATATACTGGTCTGTGCCCGCGACAGACAAAGTCTCAAAATTGATAATCGCAAATCGATAAAGCCACATTTCTTCAAACAAATTGTAAGGCTACAGTCACCAAATTTGGTTTCTCCACCTCCACCTCCTCAGGTCCCCCGCCTAAGCCAATATTTTGGAAAGTGTAAGTCGATAATAAAGCATATCTCACACAATTTTAAAGATAGCGTCGTCAAACGTGGAATGTACATTGCTGGTAAACTCCTTCAAAGATCGGCATATATATTTTTAGACCACGCCCACACCCGCCGCCCCTAGAAGCTTAATTTCTATAAATCTGAATAGCGTATATCTTCCACAATTTGTAAGCTAGTGTCACCAAATAATGCAGGTATGTTATCTTAAGAGATCGATCAAAAAATGTATGGCCACGCCCAGTTCACCTCCCAAAATCTATACACATGTTAATGTAAATCGATAAATCCAAGAATCTCTCACTATTTGAAAGTCTCCAAATTTGAAAGGTATATGGCTAGTTATACCCTTAAAAAATCGAATTCTTTGATATTTTGTTAACCACGCCCACTTCCGCCCCAAGGGCGATAAAAGCCAATTCTCTCCCAAAATTTAAGTGCTATAGTTAGCAAACTTGGAAGGAAGATTTCTTAGAGTATTTCGCAGTCGACTGCAATGTTCTCGCTTCATTTTTTCTTTTGTGTAACATATTTTAAAGAAATTGTTTATGAATTTACTTTATTTAAAGTTGCCCTTTTATCAAATTGTGTACAGAGTGAAGAGTAGAAGAGTAGCTTACAACATTATATTTAGTTAGAATTTATTTTCAAGTTAAAACTACATGTTTCTGACTGATTTTATAAGTTTTTTTTTTAATTTTGAACAGACCTTACATCTTCTATGAAAAGTCACTTTTTTAATCTGAGGTACAATTTATAAAAGTATTTCGTTTTAATATTGGAAATGTCTACAGGGAATATGAAATGAATATGAATTTCAGAATATTTATGTAAAAAGACATTTATTAATATGAAAATAAAACTTTAATCAAAATACAAATAATATTATCTAAGATAATACGCATATCTTGTAAAGCTCGTCTAATCAAACCGTCAACTCAAAATTAATGAGTCATTAATCTTTAAAAAAGACCGAACTTTGAAAATGTTATTTCCAAGATGAAAATAGCGATGTTAATCGATATTCTTTTGAGTTGAATGTAGACCAACAAATTTAAACATGTGACAATTTAGATGTATTTATTTTAAACATTTCTTATCAAAACAAAAAGTAATTTTCTTGTCATAATTAATTACTTTCAAGTGAGGGTTGTAAGAATTACTTTAACGTTATGTGTGTGTAACTGCATCGGATTGAAACTTATTAAATTTAATAATATTGATATTAAGCTCGATTGGAAATTATGAAAAAATATGAATTTAACAATTCTGAATCAAATCAGCCGATGAATCAAATAGGCTTATTGCGATTTCGAAATATTTTTTAGCTGAATTCGTTTTGTTGTCTAAATAAGTGCATGTTCTGTACAGTTGTGATGTCTTTCGAAATCGGGACTATATAATTCAGTTGCAATTTTTGACATGCCATCAACGAACAGATAGCTGTCAATAGGTTTTTTTACAAATTACAATAGCTACAAATAATTTATTACAATCGACTGGTTGGCTGTTCTCTGTCACTTGGCCAGCTGGGTATAAGCACATACATTCACATACACACACCCACACACAAACAGACACATACAGACACATACAGAGACGGACTTGCATGCTCACACAGAATGAACAAGTGACAACAAGTTTATGTTTGTTGCCTCGGTTGTTGCGACAAAACAACAATGTAGACTGCAATACAAACAAATCGACAAACTGTAATAATAAGGCAGTCCCATGGCATGCCATGGATAGATACATAGATAGATAGACAGATAGATAGATAGATAGATATAAGTAGGAACGGAGACGACGAGAGAAGCAGACTCTCACTCGAGCATTGTCTGCAGCAGCTGCACAAACTTTCAACATCAATGCGGGAAACAAACAAATTTTACATTTTCAATGTCCTTTCGTATCAGCAGGGAATGTTGAGAATTAGAGCAGACCCTGCACCCGTTAGACAACGCTGAATGGATGCAAAAGGCTACTAAAAGCTAAGACAACAACATGCGACGGCTTAAGTGCTGCCACAAGTCGTTAGTCTGTGGGTCAATTGCCTTATCAGTCTCAGTCTTAGTATCAGTCTCTCGTCAGTAAACAAATTGTATGACTAATTCTATGTACAATACTTTATCTGTATTTAATGTAAAACTGAATAAAACCTGCTGAGATTAGTAAATTTATAAAGACAGAGCTTTATTTGAGATAAAAAGATTTGATTGGATTAATATTTATAATATTATATTTATATAGTCTTCATACATTAAATATATAGCTTTCCAACGATTGGAAACAGTAATTTACAGATAATAAAATATAATTGTTTTCAAGCTTTTCTGTGTATTTCCCAACTTTTATACCTTTCTTCATTTCCTTTGCTCGCCTAAAATCTTCAGCAGCGTTCTCGCAACTGAATTGAAGTTAACAAAAAGAATAGTTTGCTATGTGCACAGCATAAGATCCTTTAAGCCGCAAGTGTCGCACATTATGCATACGCCACGCCACGCTGACAGTTGTTGCCTTAAGTTGGTGTGTGTGTGCTTTAAGCTGTCAGGAGGCCGTATTGTTAATGCTTTAATTCGTTTGAATGTGTGTGTGTGAAATAAAATTAAATACATGTGTCGCTGCCTGCTGCTCAATGTCTATGATTCGGCAGTGTTATACGTGGCGTATGCTTGATGCTCGAAACGATATCGCAGCCGGAGGCCGCTCGCTAGCTGTGTGCCATTTTTTATGGAAATAATATTCTTGTCAGGATTAAAAAGGATACGTGACTTGAAAATAAATGCTATGCACAAGGCATCTAGCTAGTTTCTCAGCACAGCGGCAAGACTCGCATATCACTCCGTTTGTTGCAACATCTATCCGCCACGCCCACCCACAAAAATACCAAAAAACAAATGAGAAAAGAAAACTCAACTGTCATCCAAACAGAGGCGCCATTGCGACTTTTCCAGTCCCCATCATGTCTGTGCTTGTGTTTATCTTTGGGCTGCCTTTCCCCTCATTTGCTTATCGTGGGCATCACAATATTATTGTCCTGTCAGAGCCTCGCCTCACCGCGTCCAATGCACGTTGTTTTTCTAATTTTTTAAAAAGCATATTGTAATTCTGTTGTTTACCTATTGTTCAACATACATACATGAATAAATATATATATATATATATATAAATCTAACCCGCAGCTATTTGTTTTATTTGTCTCGTGGTTGAATTGTTCACAGGATTTGCGCATTTCGTTTAACTTCGAGTACCTGCTTCTCTGGAGGATATGCAGGTCAAAAGTAGGGACGTTTGCCATTTGTCCTGTCATTTAATATCCTCTACTTATCCTTGGCTAAAGCTTATGTTTGCTGTTCCTTTTTCTCTTGAATGCTGCATCTGTCTCTCTCTCTCTCTCTCTTTCCCAATATATTTTTGTTGTGTATTCAGTTATGCGTGACATGTCCTGGCAATAGCCAGGATACTGATATATGCTTTTCAATTTTTGAAGCATTGTGCCTCGTCCTAACATATATTTTTATCCTCCATCTTGTTTTGTTTATTTGTTGTGGCAAATACTTCTACTTGGGTTTAGACATTAAGACGTGTTTGCAATTGCAAATTGTCTGTTTGCTTTTTTATTTTTCCGTTTGTTAGAGTATCTTTGATAGTAAATATATTTGCGTATCCCATTTGTATTATTGATGGAATATTTGCAAGAGCTACAATAATATTTGATTTCCTTACTACGTAGCTTATGTGATCTTTAAAATTAAATGTTTATCTTACTTATCCTGCTTTGTATACCAATAGATATTTCAATTTAAGATGTATCTTATCGCTCCTCATTCACTCTAATATTTTTTGGCTGAGTAATTCAAATACCATAAGATACAAACCTGAATAGACTATATCTCTTACATTATTTGGGCTAAATGCACCAATCTTATAAGGTTTATTAATGGCAACACACAAATTCCTAGATAGTCTCATCAAGTGATGAAAATAACTCAAGGCGCGCCCACCCATAATGTAACTATATTAGGTGCTGAATGTGCTTCTCTATATAGTTCCACAATTTATTTATCCACTATCAGTTCTCCGAAATGCTTATCGTTATTATGTGTATCCGAGTAATATCCAATATGTACAATATCGCAGACCTTTTTCGACCAGTGACTAACAAAAATTTTAATTGCCTCTTATAAACTAATTATATATTATTTTAAAAAAAATCCAAATACCTGTGGCAGGTACATATATTAACCACTAAAATGAATATATGACCCCAATAAACTGGGGATTCCCCACCAGCTAGGTTGGGTTATGTAAAAAAGTACGTGATTTTTAGGCCAAAGCTTATTTCAAGCAGTCACATTGTGGACACCTGGGTGCCATAAAAACCGTATCTCATCCTGGAACACTTCAAAATTCACATCGCCAAATCGCTGAAATGGACAATCTAAACAAGTCAACTATATACTACATCATTCGGCGCTTCGTCGTCGAAGATTGGACAGAAGACAAGGGTAGAAGGGCACCAAACTAGATTTTCACCGAACAGGAGGAGCGGTGGATCATCAGGAAATTAAGGGAAAATCGTAAGCTATCGCCTCCAAAACTGACCAACAGGTGCAGGATGAAATGGAGAACAAATGCAGTGTGGAAACTGTGCGCCAGGTTCTGCGCAACCATTACTTTAATGCCCGAATGGACAATATTGTGTACTCCAATATGTTAAAGGAAAATGTACTCCAAAGTGCCGAGAAGCTAGCAATCCGACGTACTTTCCGGTTCTACCACGACAATGACCCCAAGCATAAGTCCGGATTAGTACAGTGCTGGCTTATCTGGAACTGTCCCAGTCTCAAGATTTAAATATTATTGATAATTTGTGGGGTCTTCTGATAAATAACATCCGGAATCACAGCATATCCTGCAAACAGGATCTCAAAAATGGTCTGCTGGATGAGTGGAGCAAGCTTAGCCCAGAAACTACCCGGAACTATTATTCCACGAATAATAGGTTGAGGAAAGTTGTTGAGACTAAAGGATATCATACTAAGTATTAACATCCTTATTTAAGTTTTTATACGCAAAATATGTTACTTGTTTAAGACTGGATATGTTTTCAGTTTTTGACTTATTATACCCTGAACCCATTAAGAATGGGGAATAATGGTTTTGTGTAAAGGTGTGTAACAGTCAGAAGGAAGCATCTCCGACCCCACAAAATACATATATTAGATATAGCCATGTCCGTCTGTCTGTATGAACACGCACCACACAAATCTGCACATCACAAAACAGCTGACTTTAAACGACTACAAACACTGCCATTGACGATAAGATTCAACAAAGTAAAACAATAATACAAGTTCGGCATTAATCGGTTTCAATCGGCTGGGACAGTCGTAGAAGTATCCACTCACGAGATTAATTAAGTTGATAACGCAACGATAAAATATATTAATAGGTGTTCCATCTGGTGCATATTTGCTCGCAGAAAACAAAAATGATGGGTGAATTATATAATTTAAATAAATTCCAAAATAAATATTAATAAGAAAATGTTATGGAAATTTAGTCTCGAATAAATAATAAATACAAATGAAGTATTAAAAATAAGAAATGCAATATTGAAACTTGTAGGTTCAATGTGGGTCGCATCTGAAAGTTGCTTATTGATATAAACTGATACTGTGAAATTAAAGTTAACAGAGATTAGATTAGATTTGTGGAATGTTCATTGGGATAGAGTCACCGACGTTGCATTGTTATTTTAGAGCGTTAACAACTCAGATAAGCTTTTATATAAGCCAATATCAGCTACGTTCTCTATTATAAACCGCAATAGTAATAGCAAAAGCAGTTCAGTTCAGTTCAGTTCAGCAAATTAAACGTACATCGCTCAACGGTTAAATAGAATAGTCAAAATGTGGATCAAATTGTTGATTGTCAGTGTGCTGATTGCAGTCGTCTGTTTGCCGTCGGGTGAGTGTACTAATTGTTGTAGAATAAAACCAAGGCGGATCTATGAATCTAACCGACACATCTACTATCACCTCTAGCCAACTCCTTGACTTGTTATACCTGCAGTACCCCGGCGGATTGCAGGAATCCCAGGACACATACCTGCTCGGATGCTACAGCCAATTTGACGAGCAGCTATTTGCGCGCTCATCATCAGTTTGTGCCCGAACTAAAAAGCTCCACTTTCAGTTGTCTCGGTCTTCAGTATACCTTTGCAAATAGTAAGTTTTTTTTGGAAGCGCATACTGTCAAAAGACTGTTTATAATTTGTATTGCTTTATTTAGACAATAGCGTTGTTCAGCAAACCCACGGATGTGTTCATCCAAACGCCAACGCCTGTGCGCTAAGCCTGAAGCCAGAATATTCAAGCTGGAGAAAGTCCAAATGCGTCATTTGCTCTGGTGACAACTGCAACAAGAGTCCAGCTGGCAAGATGAGCAGCAGCGCCTTCACAATTTTGGCAACCGCATTGGCTGTCATGCTGTCCAAAATCTGTGCCTAAAAACAATGAAGAAGCTCTCTAATCTATTGCATAAAGCATCATTTTTATATTGAAACTGACTAATTGTTTAGCAGGCTTATCGCTTTCGATAAGATTGGTTTGTGTGAAACCTGTCCGAAATGAGTTAAGGCTATTTATATAAAATTCTGTGGTTGTCAACGATTTCAGAATTGTGACTAAGCTGTTTATCAATTTTACGATAAGGGGGATTTTTTTGACTACTCCTATTAAATAATAAAGTCTATTTTGTTGCAAGCCGCGACTGATAAGCGAAAAGTTTCTATGGTAAAAATTCTTTGTTTTCGTCATGATAATTATGAATGGATGCAAGTTTTATCGATTTCATCAAAGCTAGAGACTCAATACTTAAAATATATCTGGTCGTATATGGTCATGTCAGACAAAGTGTCCAAATTAAGGTGATATGCACGGAGAAATCAACAACATTGATAAGTGAAAACAAGTAAGAGTGCTGTAGTCGAGTGAACTCGACTACGATATACCCTGAACCCAGTTATAAATATATTCTATTATTATTGGCAAATTCCCCTTTAAAAAGATTTGCACTAAAATGAGAGCAGCTCTGGTAGCGCCCGCTGCCGACAAACACACGCAGAATACGCACAAAAACCTATTGATTCTCGCGTCGATTATCATGCCATCTCTTTCGCACACATGCGATCGCATAATTATGCATACAGAAAATGCTTGCGGCTGCTGATAGAAATGAGATGAATATGAGAATATACTTTCGACTATAACTTGGGTGTTTCTTTTCCGATCATATGCATATTATGTATTAATTAGAAGATTCTGCCTTTAAAATTGTGGCATTTATTGCTATCGGAAATCTAAATATATCGATATTTGATAAACGGAGGCAGTTATCGATCAAATAACGCAAACTTGATCTGCGCCTGGTATGCGAGAACCTATGTTCTCTAGCTCTTATAGTCTCTGAGATGTGCGTGTTCATACAGACGGACGGACGGACGGACAGACAGACGGACATAGCTATATTGACTCGACTATTGATCCTGATCAAGAATATATATACTTTGTGGGGTCGGAGATGCGTCCTTCTGCCTGTTACATACATTTGCACAAAACCATTATACCCTTTTTACCCATTTTTATAGGGTTCAGGGTATATAAATTATTAAAACCACACGTCATTTGGAAGTTAGATTGCGGCTTACTTTGGTGGACGATTGGTATATATATTTCACGGCCATATATTTAATTAAACATTTATTATTAAACGTTACAAATCATTGATAATCAATATATTATATATATGAAATCTTTTTTGATTTATTTACTTTCAGCATGGAATTTTTAAACTCCATCGATTATTTATGCCTTAAACTTACAAGCAGATTCATTAATTGTTTTCGGATTGCTTTCACTCTTCTCATAATTATTCCGTTGTATTCTAAAAGGTTTCAACATTTTTATATTCTAATAGAACAATGGCTGCTGTACTTACCAGTGCTCCCAAGCAAGTAAATTTCTTGGAATATAATTAAAAGAAATATGAAAAAGCGCTTAATCATGTTGCACATCTGAGTATTCCTCTTCAACTAATGACAGCCTGTAGTTAATACCTAACTATATACGTATTTGGTATTTGGTTTCTACCGAACACTCAATAGAAACTGTAGATGCGCTTTGGGTCCCAGTTGTGTTTTGTATATTTGCGACTATTTTTTCTGTTTATGTTTGGAATGCAGTTGTGCTGAGAAAATCGATACTTTTCATTAACGAGAAAAGAACAAAACAAAAAAAATATTGTCATGCTGGCGTAGATGTTTCATATGATGTAATTTCAAAATTTTGATTTCTAATGACGTTTCTTAGGCCACAATTACCTAGTGTAAAACTCTATGTGAACAAAAATAAATAAAAACATTTTCTAATTGTGGACGTAAACACACATTTTTTGTAAAATTCTTGGATATTTTTAATGTACACATTTCAGATTACCTTTAGCAGAATTGAGCCGAATGTATTCCATGTTCAAACTTTGACCACACACATATTAGTACTTCAAGACACTTTCTTAATTAACTTTGTTAATATTATTTTGACAACGAAACATACATGTACACATAATTATCGAAGTTACGGAGTTAAGATTCATTGAATTAACATGTTGTACGACAATTTATTTTTGGTTTTTCTTAGTGAACTTGTAAAAAGGGCCAAGCCATGGGCTTACCCAGCAATACTTATAGGATTTCCTAAAGTATCGCCTTGAAAATAATGAGAGCTATTGCCGAAGCGATAATTGTGTAAATGCTTTGGCTATGAACGCCCGCAGGATTATTATTATTACAATAGTTCCAATTGCACATGTTGCAGGTCATTCTAATTCCGAATTGGGTGTTGTTTGACGCCATAGTGCAGATGTTGAATGATTTGTCAATGCAACCTAGAAATTCTGTCCTGAAACTATCTGCAAGTCGAGTGATCGTGAGAATCAAATTAAATAATATAATGTATTCAATAGGTGTGACTTACTGGAAGATGAAGATGTAAGGTTGGCGCATTTGTACTGATTACTGGCAATTATTGTAGGCACATTTGTGAATGCGGTCTTTAAAAATGCCATGTTGGCACTGACAGTTGCATTGCTGCAGACTTGGGAGCTGTGTTTGCGACAGGACGCCTCCGATTGACAGCTATAACAGGTTAAAGAGTTCACTAATAGAAACAAAATCAATTATTACAGGCTTCGTCTCATGTTTGGGCAATTAACATCTCTTACCCAACTGTATGTCCATTAGGGCAACAAGCACTAGACCCAAAAACACAGACTTCCACATTGTTCTGCTGTTCAACACAAACTCAACTATTCTGCCCAACCAGCATATAATTTGAATTTACGATAAAAAAAAATACATATGCTAAGACTTAAGGGATTCATTACTAAATTTGCTTATCTTATCTTTAAGAAAATCGTGAAATGGCTATGACAAATTTGTAAAAAAGTACCGTTGAAAGTTTTTTTTATTTGTATTAATCCTATAATCCTTGAATACGTGTAAAAAGTATGTATGTGTGTGTTTTCAAATGCGAGAACTAAATAGTTATTAATTGAATATTAAATAAATGTAAACAGAAGGTAGATCAAATCAAATGACGTGCCAAACTTATTGGAATGAGCCCATTTAACTTGAGTACAAATTGGTATCATAAAGTTGAGCAAAACAAAATGTTGTATAACAAAAAGTTTGCACTTATTCTTGGTCAGAAACAACAGCCGATTTAATCTAGCGGTTTCTTTGACAATTTCAGTGTTTCGTTTTATTTTTCATAAGCTCTCGTATACTCTACGAACGGATTAAGTTTATCTAAGTTAATCGATAACTTAACCTGGTCACTGAGAAAAATCGATTACCAACAGCATTGAAATACATCAGATTGGATATATTATTCTTGCAATTAATTTACAAAAAATAAATCTACACAAAAATGATTAATCTTAGTAAAACGATTGACCGTCTAAAAACCACTGTCATTTTTCTTCATGTTCTGATTATCTGCAAGTCGAACTTTAACTCGAAACTCTTCAATCAATGATTATGCAACATAATACACATATAGGTAACTTTTTTGACACCAAATCCCCGATTGTGTGTGCGTGTGTGTGTGTGTCTGTATGTGTGTATTGTGGGCATTGTTATATAAACTCAGCAGCTCTGTTGGGGTATACCTAACAAACTTAGTTTAGAGCATATGGCCATCAAAAACAAGCAAACAATTGAATCAAAAAACCAATCAGTCAACATGGTAACCTCTGAAAACACTGCCGATATGCAACATGACTCGCAGTCCTCTTACCCAATCCCAGCACGACTCACGGAAAATGCATCATTTTGTGCCGAGACAGAAAAACAACAATACAAAAATTAATTGATGACGCACTCACATGAACACACATACCCATATAAGCGCACACACACACACACACACACACAGACGCACACACATGACGCGGCAACACTAATTGGCAGTAACAACACCAACAACAACATGAATGGCATTTATGTGAACCCCCCACAGACGATTTGATAACGGAACGCCAAGGGGAAATTCATTGGTTATGAAATGACTGCAGCGGCTGTGGGATGTGGTTTACGTGTGGGTGGTGTTGGTGGTGTTGGTGGTGTTGGTGGTGCTGCTGGATGGCATCATGGCAAGCAAATCGAAGCAGGCATAGGCGAACAGCAATCAATCAATTAAATGACTGACTGCAACAGCGACTACAACAACGGCAACAACAACATGGTGCCAAGCATTGCAAACACTGTTTGCCGATGTCAAGTGTTGGAAAAGTATGTAGAAATATTAAGGACTTATCTGCTGTGAGGTTATTTTGAGTGAGTTGACACAGCCCATGCTTATCATTTTAAATACACTCTTGATGGAACATCATTATCGGTTACAGCAATAATATTTGTGCTATAATCTTGAATTGGGGCGGTGGGAGTAGGTGTGGCCAGTATATTGATTGAACGATCGGTTACCATAAGAATAACTTATCATTTCATAACATTTTCAGTTTGGTGACTCTAGCTTTATAAACTATTTCAGAAGTATATTAATTGGACCAAATTTAACATCTTCTGCATTTCGGTTTAATTAGAGTATCTGTATTTGAGGTATCTTAACTATTAAATACCTCTTAGAAAATGTATATTAGTGTGGATGCACATTTGTATGGAATAAGCTGGAACAGCTAGGTTTATTCCTACTAAATTGAAATTTAATAACTTCAATATGTTATTCGATAATTTACTTTCTTGGAATACGAATGTATATATACCCTATTGGGTCTGAAATGTTTCCATGTGTCCGCTAATTACACAACTTCATGATATCAATCATCCACTTATAAATGTGACATTATTAAATTGGATTCGACTGCTTTAAATAAATACACAAAATACCGATTTAGCACATTAGATAATATGACTAATGTGTTTCCATTGATAATGTTCATATGTGGCGGCAATCGTGCTGTCAATTTAATGTCTATTATGACAACTGGTTTCCAGAAACAGAATAAAACAGTGGAGACAGAAGTTACACTACTTGTTAGGGGAAAAGTATTTTTGTAGCTGAAATATAAGATTCAAAATGTGTTATAGATAGTTCAGATTACCATTTGAAAACTGCAAAGCTAATCTGGCTGATTCATTCAGAAGAATTAGTCTTACAAGAAAATAACACCAAGCACGGTTCTACGAATCGAATAAGATCGACTACTTATTAGAAAAGGTGTACGTCGGTAAGCAGGTGACCTAATATAAGTATTCAAATAAAGACCATTAAGGGCGAACTTCGAGGTGCATTGATGAGTTATCTATTTCACAGATCTGAAGAGATTAGATCTGGTCTAACATAGACATAAGCGAATATATATTGCAAGCATTAAGTTTATAGCCTACTCAAGAGACCACAACTTTAGGAGACACTGTATCATAAGATGTACACGTCCTATTATTAATTATCTAAACTGACCAACTTTTATCTAAACGAGAAATTCGACTTGGGAATACCCTGAACCCAATTTTTGTTTCCCAATTTCTGAGCGAAATAAAAACTTTACAAGTGACAACGAGGAATATTTAAGCAATTCACGTTTTCTCTTTATGAGCTGCGTCATATTAACAATAATCTGATTTAAACAAGTTAAGCTTTCTAATACTAATAATGTTTATGCAATATATAAAAAATTATACAATTTTTTAGTCCTTCAAAATCACATCGACATATTTAATGTATAAATATTTAATACCAGTATCCACCGAAAAAACCGCATAAATAAGTACACAGAGAATGATTTTGTGACAAGTTAACAATTAAATCAATATTTAATTTATACAATACCAGACGGGCAGCATGCCCCACCTACTGATTATCAATTATGCGCTCATTTACTCAACAAAAGTACAACAAAAAAAATGGAAAAAAGAATGGACAAAATTGCCACAGCTGTCACACTTTTAGTGTCAAATTACGTTAATAATATGAACACGAAAAAGCCAACACGGTGAAAACTGAATAAAATACTCGCATTGACCGGCTACAACGAGGCAGTTGGGAGCGAGGAGTGGGGACTGGGGATTTGGGTGTCAACTGAATTAACCGCGAATTACAAATCAATTTAAATGCGGCTGTGAGGCTGAAACTTTTGGTCACAATGAAAATTGAAAAGCGACGCAGTTCCCATTTTTTTTTTCTTTGTTTTTCCCCATCTTCTGCTGTGAAAAGCGCAGCGCAGAAAACTTTTAATTCAATTGTTGTCAGGCATGTCAATGAGATGGCTCTGAGCAGATGCTCATTTTGGCCTGGAGTTAGATTCAGAGAAGAGCGATTTTGGGCCATCCTTGTAGATGCGTCTCTTTAATGCATACCTCTCGAAATTTAACACCGTGAAGGTGCTCTATATATATGTATATATATATATTTACTATACAGTTTGAGTCACTGTATTTGCATCTTTGTTTTCGCCCTGCTTGTTTTGAAACATGCAAAATCACGTCTAACTTAATAACTTTTCGTGCTTGTGCAAACAATGCGAACGTGAAAGTTGAATAGCTTTTTCTAGTTAGCGCATTTTCTTCTGGTTAGCTTTTTATGGGATTTTATTTTCTTTCGATATTTGGCACAGATATTCCGAAGGCTTGCACTTTATATTCATAAATCTAAGTCACATATTGTGATTGAAGTCGAAAGTTATATAGCTAATTTAAGAGTTGTGTGAAAAGTTGTGCCTAGATAGATACCTTCGGTGAACATGGTTATCAGCCTCACAAATTTGAGCAAAATTCGAATAGTGCAATTCTATACATTGAGAATTTAATTGTGTGAAACATAAAATTCATGAAATACACATTTGTATTTATTATATTCAGATTAACAGATCTTGATGTAAAATATTTTAAATGTATTAAAACTCAATATAAAAATGTGGACAAATATGCCTTTATACTTTAATATCCGACTATAATAGAAATAAATACTTATTGAAGTGTAATTTATATTATTCATATTACTTGTTCATGATTCTTATAACAAAAAAACTGTATTTTTCTAGTTCTTATTTTATTTAATGAAATAAACTAACAATGATTTCATTTTCGATGTCTCACTTTTCTATTCTCTTTTTTGCATTTAAACTTGTTCCATAGTTTTCCATTTTAAATGATGTTACCTTTTCCATACTCCTATTTAAAGCGGAAAATAATAGTTGCTAGATGCTTTGAAACACCCCACTCTCAATATCTCTCACGCCTGTTTACATGACATTGGAATTCATGTGTATTTATTTTAATTTTTTGCCACAAAGGTGCAAATGTGCATGTCTGTCTCTCAGTGTGTGTGTGTGTGTGTGTGTTGGTTTTGTGTGTGAGGCAATACTGGCCGGCTATGGTTGCGTTTCGGTGGCCACGCGTTCGGGCAAACAATACCAATTACGAGCGCATATCAGCAATGCATCAGGATATGGCAGGATGTGTAAGGTGAGGTTGTCTCTCTGTGCACGCTTCCCCATTCGCCGCTAGTCAGATATACATATGTGTATAGATATGCATATGCATACACTTGGCAAACACTCTTTGCAGAGTACGTTTTTAATACGTTCAATGGCTTAAAATACTTTACGTAATAAAATTGTAGTAAGCCCAAAAAATAATGAATTATTTTATTATTTTCAATATAAGATTTATTAAAAAATTTGTAAGAAAACATTACTTATGTAGGTGTATTGAACAAGATAAATATCTAAATGATTAAAGTTATAAAAAGATGTCATATTGGTATTGTTCAAATAAAGTTGAAGACGGTAAATTCATTCTTATCATCCTATCAGAGATAAACTGTCTTTCGATATGAAAGGATATCAATTTGTTGACGACCTTTGGCTATAATTTCTGCTCGTGTATATGTAATTACATATGTATATATGTTGTAAAAGTTGTACTCATGTCTGGTTGCGGATGCAGATGTAGCGTATGTGTTTGTTTTTGGCTATTTGGTCGTTTAACTGACATTCGTCGATGGCCGCGATTCAGATCCGCCAACTTTCTGACCAAGTACCGTGAACCCATTGTACAATTTTAATTGGCATTTCAGTTATTGAAATGTTTCACTTGCAACGTTTTTAGACCCCTGCCATGAGGGTGTTTTGAGTTTGTTACATTGTTTGAGCATCCATAGAAGATTTGCGAATGGAAGAAACGAATTAAGCTAAATATCTGATTAAAAGTGCTGTAAGAAGTTAAGAATCAAATCAATATATCAAATGGTTTTCATAAATACCAGCAGTTAAAATAGCAATTGAAATAATATATAAATAATATATTACATTTTAAAATATTAATAAATTACTTTTAACAACCACCAGAAAGCTACTCAAACACACAAATCGATTAATCGAAATTTCTGCAGCCAGAGACAAATCTTTTCGTTTTTTCTATATAATTCTGAATTTAGATATAAAAAGTTAAGTTAGGCTTAAATAGGAATATATTCTGAATTCTACAATCGATACTATCTATTGTGGCGTTTTGATCCAAGAAGTCACTTAAAGTGTATTTACACTTCGACCATACTTTAGTGCATACGTCAGAACCCATTATTCTTATGAGCTGTTCGGATATTAACAGTCAATAATGTCAGTTATTGGTTGACATATGCGGCACTGATTTTTCAATAAGGCCCATTAAATTCGACTTGCATTCAATATAAACCTGAAGGTAAAATAGCACTTATAGCTTAAAGATTCATTCTGATAAGGGAAAGATTTAAGCTGATTTCAACAGAAGAGCAAGTCATGCTGTTATTCATTTTGATTCGATTTTGGGGCACAGTGATAATTTGTATATTCCTCTTAACTCTGTGTTTCGGTTGCTGCACTTGCCTCGTATTGTTGTTGTAGTTTGTCATTTTGGTGTACATAATATTTCTCAGCTGCTGTGCTTTCAAAATAACAACTCAGAGCTACCAACCCACAGCACAGCACAGCACAGCACAGCGCAAAGCTCACCCCCAATGCGAAGTCTGCAAGTCTGGCAACGCATGTCGGAGTCTTGTGGGATTAACTCTGGTGTTCTCATGCATAAATTGTGCAAGTTATGCAATTGCGATGACAATGACGATGATGATCATGATCATGATGATGATGATAATGAAAATAATGATGATAATGATTAGTGGCTACGTGGGTTGTATATCATGTTTGACACGATATGCAAGAAATTCAAGTGATGAATAATCTGCAAAAATAATCCGCATTGAACGATTTTTACGTGAGTCTACTTGAAAATTGTCAATATATTTGTTTTTGTATTTGAGCATAAATAAATAATGCCTATATCACATACATCTTGTATGGTTTCTGTTCAATAGCAAATATCATAGATGTCAATAAGTGTGGTTTCAAATTGTATAGTTTTTGCACCATGACATTGAACGCAAACCTTTCGAGTAGTTTAATGTTGGCTCTGCACTATTAATTATTTATTTTTATTAGCAAATTGACATCTTATATATTCGAATTCATCAACGTTTCGTAGTGCTTACAAAATTACAAGCTTAAGCTAATTTCCCTAACCACTTGTCACTTGTCTTATATTACCAATCGATCAACCAGTCTGGAGAAACTGTTTTATTTATGTGTTGTAGATATGTAAATTTCTTAGTCATTGTGTTGAGCAAATATTTGCATAGCATGCGATTTGCGTCTGGTAAGCGCATTTCCTTAAGCAAATGTGGAAATCATTAGTAAACGTTGCCTTATCACTTTAACTGACCAACTGGCAAGTGCTCCTAATGAAGTGTCTCTAATGACTTGCAAACAAGCCAAAAACTTACCAGCAAACTTCTTATATCAGCTTACAACCAAGCCACAATAACAAATGCCATTTGCTTAAAGTTAACTGAAAGTTAAAGCTATGCAAACGTTTTGCTTATCTATGTGGAAAACCTCAACATTTTCACATTCGCAAGACAAGTCGTCTCGTGTCTGCAAAATATGTGTAACAATTTCATAAATATTTTAGGTAAATATTGAAAAATAATACTTTCAACATTAATTTCTGCTTAGTTTGTGGCTAGAAGAATTTATAGATTTTCAATCCATTTACGGTTTTATCATTTTGTTGACTTTGTTGCACAATTTTCACTTTTCATCGCATTCTTTTGAAATTTTAAGAAGTCTCGTAAATTATGAAAAATGTCCTTGTTTTGTCATGTGTAAACACTGCAGCTCAAATTTTACACCCAAAACAGTAGTGACAAATATTTTCGTGTGGTTGAATATTTATTCTTACGTTTATTTGCTTAAAATTAAATTTTATAGATTTATGAGTTAGGTAAATATTTACTGGAATGCCAACAAATTCAGTGCCTGAACAATTGTGTTGCTTTTCGTCCTTTCATGTTTGATTGCTATTGCATTTTTTTAGGAAAGACAGAAACATTGAACTTTAGTGAAAGTGAGTGTGACTTTTTGTCATTGTTACAGGTACAGATATAGAGCAGTGTATAAATTTCAATAAAATAATAAGAAAGTGATAATGGTATTAAAATAAATGTGCCTCAATTTGTGCCTCTAGTTGTAATTTGAATTATTAATAAATAAATACAAAAATTTGAGCTTTTGCAATATGCATATGATGTTTGACAAGTATTATGTATTTTCCACAATGTGTAAAAGATAAAATGTAATTGTTGCATTTACAAATTTAGATAGACATCAAATGATGATTGACTTGTTTATATTAAAAGTTAATCTCTGATTTGATTATAATTGTATTTAGTCGTTTTCATTCGATATTCATTTCAATAGCATAACATAATCCAAACCCATAACAGAATACTTACAAATCTTTACAGCTCTCAGCTGATTAATGTGGCACAACTAGTTCGTTGGTCTGATGCAACACGGCGTATACGCAACTTGTTGTCTCTCTTGATTGGAGCTCGTGTTTGATTCAGATGCTCTGCAACTGTTGTTGAACCAACAACAATGTTGCGCTTGTGGTACGTTTAAACATTTTATTTGATCATTAAAAGCTCGTAACGATGAGGCGTATACTTGATGTGAATTTATATTTTGATTTCGCTTGCCAAACAAATTGTGAAATGTAACCAAAAAGCTTGCCAACATTTAACAGCTCCCTCCTTTGATAATACATTAAGCTGTATTCCACGACCCATATGTATGCTGCCCACACATCTTGCACGTTTTCCTCGCTCACGCTTTTCACATTTTATTTCATTAGCACGTAAAATTCCTTTTAATTAATATGTATATAAAAATTGCCAGCAGTCGCATAACTAGCTTTTGGTCGGTTTTCGTTTTTTTTTTGCTCTTGTCGCTGCTGTTGTTGTTGTTGTTAGTGTTGTTGTTGCTAGTGTAGGAATTTCCCTTGTCGGCAGCCCAATAAAGTAAGAAGTAGTTGGGTGCTACTTGCGGTTCAATTTGCGGCCAAGACCAGACCAGACCAGACCAGGCCAGGCCAGACATATAAACACGCCCCATGCATTTTATTCGCTTTTGCTTGAACATCGGAACGTAAAATGTTGAAAGTAGCCGCTGCACGTGCGCAGCATGTTTAATTATCTCTCTCATAGATGCCTGTGTGTGTGTGTGTGTGTGTGTGTGTCTGTATGTAGTACGACACGACGTCATGTGGTGCATGTGGTCAGCGCCAGTTTAATGCCCCTCAACGGTGTACTGTGAACTTGGGCACCAGCCATATCCAATTTTAAGCATCAAATTGAAACTAAATGTTGTCTTGGGACATTCTCTGGGAGACGCGGTATACGCTTTAAGGGCATCATATTTGGTCTTACAACAAATTTTACACAATCTTAGAGCTAAACTTACCGAGCTAAGATTACTTGAAAATGTTTTGAACTCCCGAATGGAATATAAGTGTTGCCAGGCGAAGTTCGGTCAGAGCTTTTTGTTTAAGTGGATTTTCCAAAGCAGGGTATCTCTTAGTCATGCACTTTTGATATCTAGTTAATTCAAATGTAATTTATGTAATTTATTTTGATATAACCACAAACTGTTCTGAAATATACACACATTTCCGAGTCTTTTACGATAAAAGAAAAAATGGGACTTAAATTCATTTATCATTTAAATGGGTTAAGAAAAAATTGCAGCGTCTTCAATTTTATTTGGTTAGCTGCCAGAGGATAGAGTCTGCTTCTGATTAATATTCTGTTTGAACGATAACTTTTGCGTAAGTTGCAAAACAAATTAAAATCACTTAAATTGCATCAGAGCTCTGTGTGTTGCAAGCAGTATAAATTAGCAGGCGATACATTTGTAAAAAGCGGCAAATGTCGACATTCAATTGAAATTGATTTGATTTAAATAAGATTTACTTATTGCACTAATCTACTGAAAATATAATACGGTATTAAAGATACATATGTGTAAAAAACATACTTATGTATATAATCATGCAGCTGTGTTTTATTCTTGTTTTTTTTTTGACACTATCTGTGAATTTGTTGACCAACATTATAAATATGAATGACTGTCATGCTTGGGTCTTAGTTTGTGGATGTGTGTGTGTAATTATGAGTATGAGAGTCTGTGTGTGTGTGTGTGTGTGTGTGTGTGTGTGCAGCGAATCGTTAAATGTGCACGTGACAAGCGTGTAATGAGGAAGTCTTCAGTCTTCGGTCCTGTTACCATTCCAGTTCAGGTCTTCGCTCTGGGCCAATATGTAGCCCGACTTTATATATATAGAGAAACATATGCACAGACTCAAACATATATCCACATTATGATGGTCGCATTTTCCTGCAATGTAGCACCATGTTACACGCATATATCTCCGTACACACATATATTTCAATCACTTTAAGTGTGTTTGTGTTACAGGCAGCCAGGACAGCAGCGCAAGATTGTCCTGGCCCTACTCCTGCTCCTGCTCCTGCTCCTGCTGCTCCTGTTCCAGTTGTTGCTGGTGCTGTTGCTGCCTGCTGCCTGCTGCAGGGTATGCGACATGAAAATTGGACAATGATTTATGAGGCGTTAAGTCAAACTTCATATTAATTTCATTTCATTTTCATAGCACTTTCCGTGGCGGCTTTAAAGTTTCAGAGTCAACGACCTCATAAAAATAAAAGTAAAATTAATGTCAAGTCAAAAGAAATAAAATGCGTCTGACACCTCCATATCGACTTGCAAAACTGAAACGTGTCATGAATTTGCCATTGATTTAATCTTCGTTATTATGATAAGTTCATGACCAATTTTAATGTTCCATATGTCTTCAAAATAAACTACTTGCTATAAAATACAACATTGTAAAGATATTTCTTAGAAAGAGCACTTTTATTTTTAGTTAAGTAAGAATTCAACATATAAAGAAGAATTGCTGTAAATAACATTAAATATATATTCCGATCAAATTCGAAAAGTTCATAAAAGACAAAAAACATGCGTCGTGATTAAATATTCACTATAACAGGGATCTTTAAAAATAGTCAAGTATTGATTTGCAAACAAATCTACGAAAGTCCACATTCCAAGAAATACTTCCACATATCCGAGATACACAATCACACATACCGGCTTTAGCAATGAGCATTTGGCATTTCGCGTTGAGCTCGTTTGGTTTCGGCTTGTTATTGGACCTTGGATTGGCTTCTGGGCCTCCTTGCCCAAAAGCGTAATCATATTTTCGCCCAACAATTGTATAAAATGTGTAATTCGAGCATTTTATTTCATTCACACGCAAACACAATGACCAACACTCCAATGCTCTCAGTCAATGTGTATGCGTGTGTGTGTGTGAAATAACTTGTGGCATGCTTCGAGGCGTTGGCCAACACAGACGATGGCAGTTGCGGAGTCCAGAAAATGCTCAATGTGGTTTTTGTGCTTTTCACACTGAGTGTGAAACAAAAATTTCCTCAGCCACCCCCTCTGCTGCTGGTTGCCCCCCGTTTGTTTATTGCTCACTGAAGCGTTAACCATGGTCAATAAAAAATTTATTTAGACAACCACAACAGCAACTGGCAGTCAACAACAATAACATGACGTATACGAAATTTTGCGCTATTTGCTGATAAAAAATGTTGTATCCAGCAACTGGAATATTTTGCTTTCTCTACCATATATTTTGTTTGTGATTTGATGTGCCGAGTGTTGGCATTTGGTTTTTTTTTTTTGACGCTCACATATTTCAAATATTTCATGTTTTATTGACTAGCTAGACAGCCACATAGTGCATTAAAAGTAACAATTATAACACAGTCTCGCCTAAATATTGATAGCCTCAGATAGAGTTGTACATGAATAGGACAACAATCGAATTCCAGCTGAGTGCTTTCAGTTCTACTCAGTCACTTCGATATTGCATTTTTAAAATTCGCATTTGGATTATATATTGGGCTTTTATTGATTAAGCATGTGGCTGTTGTGAATGATAAAAAATTAAATATGTATTTGAGAAGTATAAGTGGATTAAAAAAAATACTATTTAATGACAAAAATAGTTAATTCACCTTAATTCGCTGAAGGCAAATACTTGAAATACTTAATGAAACATATATTTAACTCTTTTACATATTTGTAACTAAATAAATAAAATGTATTTTATTCTGCATGCGCACACTTTTTTTTAAGAGGCCGTTATTGGATATTAGTCTACAAAGTTAATTTGATGAGGCGAAGCTGTCATAACCATGTATAAGATATCTTGCATTCGTTGTATTAAGTATCTCTAAATAAAACAAGTAAGAGTGCTGTAGTCGAGTGGACTCGACTACGATATATCCTGAGTCCAGTTATTAAATATATTCTATTATTATTGGCAAATTCCCAAACGGACATGGCAATATCGACTCGACTGTTGACCCTGATCAAGAATATATATACTTTATAGGGTCGGAGATACTTCCTTCTGCCTGTTACATACATTTGCAGGGTATCTATCTTGAACATGACAAAGTTTACATACCCTATACATTTAGTATTTAGTTCCCTAATGCATATGACTACATCGCAAGCGAAAATGAATTGCTTTATGATAATTATTATCAACATATTAAAAAAATAAACACATTTATTTGTTTAGCTTTGCATAGATGCATAATTAATTGCATCTATTTTTATAAATATTAAATTGAAATGCACATTTTTCTATAGAACTGACTGTATAAATGAATCTGTTGCAGTCACTTGTGCCTAAATTGTTAACCTATTTAGCGTGAAATTTATCAAATCGCAACTGACCATGTTAAATGTCCGTTAATTTAAAACCGACATCAATCAAACACAAATAACAATATTTGCCAACTTTAGTTGTTGGGGGGTTCAAAGAGTGCGAGGCGCAAGGGAGAACTCAAATAGAAATTTCATGCTTAATTAGTTTTAATGTGTAATAAGCATATTCCAGCTGAATTAGTCAAAAGCACAGACACAACAACAACAACAACAACAGCAACAACAACAACTGCAATGCCAACAATTGCAATCCCAATTCGGCGCCTTGAAGTATGCAATTCACATATTCAATTATTCATCGTTGAAATTGCAATGGGAAATGAAATGAAATCAAAAGCTTATTTTGCCATATGGCAACTGTATCATGTTGTTAATGCCAATTACTCCCACGCCAGTCTCTCTCTCTCTCTCTCTCTCTCTCTCTCTCTCGATGCATATAGATGCCAATCTTTCTCTCTCTCTCTCTATCTCTCTCTCGCTGCAATTTGCAAGCACAGCCAAATGCCTTAGAGCAAACATCGACTTCATTCCATTGCAAGGCAGTTCTCGTAATTATACTAATCTATACATAGCTATGTCTCTATGTGTGTGCGGTTGTGTGTGTGTGTGTGTGTGTGTGTGTGTGTGGGTGTGTGCTATTGCAAATGCATTTGAAATTGACCCTGGAGACATTTTCATTGCCCAGAAATGCCAAAACACATTTATTGTTTGATCTGCTCCTGCTGCTGTTATTGTTCTTGTTGTTATTGTTGTTGTTGTTGCCTGACGATTCGATTTGTGCTCGGTTTGTTTAATTGTCTACGAGGTTCACGAGTTGTTTGTTGTTATTGTTGTCATTGTTGGTGTTATTTGTTGTTTGTCATTCCATTGCTTAATCATTGCACTTGGATTGCTCTCTTAGGAGCGTATCAAGTGTGAGATAGAAACAGAACGATAAGTGAGTTAAGTCTCTTCAGAACGTACAAAATACGCAACGAAATGCTTAAATCCATTATGCCAAAGCAACAATTCGAACAGAAGGAGTGAATAACCTGAATTATTATATCGCCTTGGCTCCTAATATATTAAAGACTGCATTACTTTAATATCTGATCACTGATGCAACCGAGTAGAGTCCAAATATGAATTGCTAATTTATAAAACCAGATTAGCTAAAATTTGTGTACTCATAGCCCAACAGTAAAATGGCACCACCAGGGCCCACTCTCAGTATTTGCGGCACCATTCCTTTGTAGATGGCTTGGAAGCCCTCCTCCTTATACACAGTTGCAATCGTCTTCCACGCCCAAGCGTATTTGATCTCGCCAGCCACCGGCTGTGGTCCCTGAATTCGCGTCTTTGCCATATCGAGGGGAAGACTGCAAATGCAACCCAATGCTCCAGCCGCATAGGCGATAGCAAACTTTCGTAGGAACTCACAGGCCGAGTCCTGAGAGGGTGCTATGGCCTCTCGCACCGTGAAAAAGAATGTGAAGTAAATGATGTGAAAGAGGCAGTTGCGGGCCATGGTTGTGGTAACGCCCTTGTAGAGACCACGCAGCCCAAAGCCATCGTTTTTGATGATATGTCGAGCGACGCGAATTGTGTTGAGCGGATTCTTTCGATTCGCCTGCTGGGCGACCTTGATCACCTCAAAGGGATTCTGAAACAGCACCTCAGTGGCACCGCCCAATCCACCAGCCAGCGCATAAGTCAATGCAGTCGGTTGCGGTGCTCCGAATTGAAAGTACGGTTTCGATTGTTCGAAAATCAGAAATTTGATGGCACGTTTGGGAGTATCGGACACAATCACTGGTGCTATGCCTCTCCAGAAGGCGGGCAAACCCTCTTGGCGATATATCTTGCAAAGGGCATCCAGAAACCCTTTATAGGATGTGGCATCCTGCGTTTTCTTAACAATCTGCAGCTGCAACCGGGTCTTAACGACGTCCAGCGGCAACATTAGGAATACCTCAATGAGGCTTGAAGTGCTGCTTGACACAATTTGAAATGCGGCTTTCTTCCAAGGGTGTATATCGTACGATAGCGGATCTTTATAGGCTATCTCAGATATATTGTATAATTTAGTCATTTAGCCATGAGTGTCGACCTCTAATTTCTATATATTTTTTCTTCATAATTTTTATTTGACACTTTTTGAAATTGATTCTTAATCCAAGGCATTTTTTCTTTTCTTGCTGAAAATTATATATATATAATTCACGAAGTGTGGCACATTATTTATAGACAGCAAATTTACTTTGTTATCGATAACTATTCCTCCTTCTTTCCTATCTAAGTGTGTTTATTTTGTTTGGGCCACAGCTTCAGCAGATATACCTTAACTAATACTAATTGCTCTTGGTGACCACGTGAGCGACCAATGCTCTTCAATTACTAAGCAATTAAGTGGGCGTGTCCAATGGCCAACTCCCACAGGGGTAGAAGATGGCAGATGTGGCCAAAAGCAAGCAGCCAAACAGCTGAACAAACCAGGAACAAGGAGAAAACCATCCAGTAGCTCACTTAAAGCAGCTCCCCAAACACTTCACATGAATTAATTATAATACGCTGTAAATGTGAAGTATAATTGCTGTTGTTGCTGTTGTCAGTTGTCTCGTAATCGTTGTTGTTGTCGAGCTAAACAATTAAGTGCAAATTGTAAAACATGCAGAGCTGCGGTTTGTTACCATGTTTGTATCCATCTCAACTCCACGTCTCTCTCTCTCAGAGTTTGTCTGTGTCTGGTTTCATTAACCCTGAACCAGGAAACCCAAAAACTAGCAATGGTTTTATGTTTGACTGACTTTACAGCTAAAAGCTTGTGCGAGACTCTTTTCGGTAGTTAGTTGTTCAAGTGATTAAGTTGTTGAAGCTAAGGTAAACTAGTTTGCAAGTCTGCAAGTTGTCCTAAACGAAATAACTTTGCAAAGCAAGTCTGTGCTATTTAAATAGACAGTTTATTTAAATTTGATGCAACTGCTTCACTCGAGTTGTTCCACATAGAGTTAGAGTTATTAGTGCCACATCAACTATTCAGTCATGTTCATTCTTAGTTAAAATAAAAACAAAACAATATTACCCAAGAGGATTTTTCGTGAAATTTATCTGTGGAAAAATAAAATATCCTGCATTGTTTGGTAAATAATATATTCGGTCATACATATCTAATTAGAGATCAAAAGTTATTCTGTTCACTAAAGACTACATGACTATATAAGTGGTTAGGGAATGAATGAAAATATTTAAGCAGCTGGCTCTGTTGAGGGATTTTTGGCTAATTTTTAAGTGCAGATTAGTTTGTGTCTCATATGCGTATCGCATAGTGAGCAATCGTTTAAGTTTTAATTTTAAAATTAAAATTATTTCATTTTATGAAGTCAATCTAAATTAAGATGAGAAGACAATCTGCGTGAAAGTCCTTCAAATTGACCGACTATATTTATTTGCGAGGTAAATTTCTGGCAACTCTCTTCAAATATAAGCAAAACATTTTCAGGTCAGAAAGCTTAATTTATTCACAATATTCAAGGAATTTTTCAATGGCGGACAAAGAAGAAGAAGAACGAAACTCACTCAATAGTCACGAGTAATTTCATAAAAATGCACACCTGTGAGCGGCCTCTCATAACAACAGTAATGCTAATGTGGCCCAGTCCGGCGATGTCAATCCAACATAATTGCTAACAAATTACTCATGCTCTCAGGTCACAGGTCACAGGTCCCCTGTACCCGGTCCCAGATCCGGGAGTTCGCTTAGAACAGTTACAAATGAGTGTCTGCCCTGTCTGAGTCCATTGTGCTCCCACTTGACTTGTAGCAGGCAAACTTTAACACGCTGCATTGTGTGTGTGCTAGTGTGTGTGTGTGTGTGTGTGTGTGTCTGTGTGTAGCCTGGCAATTTGCGTGTCACGCTGCACAGATGCCAGCCAGGCAGCCGGGCTCGGGTGGAAACCAACTGTGGCATTTGCCAGCCCACAGGCCAGGCCCAATGAGGCAAATGAGTTTCATTTCAAGTCCTTCAAACAGGCACTTGTGTTTGTCCGGCCAGCACCCGGCCGGCTTAGTTGGCCCAAAGTGTTTGCCTGACTGGCGTCAGTTCCTGACGGGATTCCAGCCATGTTCCGCCAACCCGCCCCTTCGACCTTTCTAGCTCTTTCGAGTGCTGCACTTTTGATGAAGTGCGTTAAATTTATATTATAATATTAAGTAAATGAATGGGCTACTTAGGTGCACAGTAGTAGCGACATTCTGCCTTTGTAGCTCACTTAATATATACGTCATCATGCCAAAGAAAGTGATGGAGTGCCTATTTAGTGCATATTCGCAGTTATTAAGTTACAAAGAGACTTACAGCTCCATGGTCATCTAATTGAAGCAATCTAAGTTGAGGAGTTGCTGATAGAGTTGTTGAGAAGAGCTTTATGCCTTGAACTGTTTATATGGACAGGTGTTTTGTTGTCCTATGCAAAGGAACAAGAATTAAATAGGGAAAAGAAATGAGAAATTGTACAAGAAATAATATCGGAGTCGTGGACAATAAACTGAAGAAAGAAACTCAACGAAAACGACCATCTGATTACATTTATATTCATTTATTTATTTAATATCGGTTAAATGTTATCGAGACAGAAATTAAATTAAATTAATTATTCAGTCCACTGGGAATATGTTGAAATTTTATTTAATTAAAAGGAATTCACTGGGAGCATATAACGGTCGAAGCCAGTTTGCATTAAGTATTATGTTTCACCTGACTCCCTCGACATATGAAGAGAGAGCATTGAACTGGCAAATATCTCATTAGAAATCGAGAATAACGTTGAAAGTGAGAAGGCACTTTGGTTATCAAAACAAATAACCAATTTCGAATCACGTTTGAGAAACTATACAAAGTTCACATTGATTCAGTTAGACACGGTGACATCGGTGACAACTAATGGAATAGCTGATGAACAAACAGGACAATGTCGAATGTTCTCTCGCTTAACTTAGACTGTGAATCTTAGGTTTACTTGTCCGACTGTAAAGCCTTTATCAATCTACAATCAATCCCAATTGATGTAGTTATTTTCCGATATTATAATCCATCCAACTTGATTTATCTACTTAATATTAATTTGAAAATGCCATAAATCAATTGCTCATCATGAGTTATCTGCATTCTGCCTTCTCGCCCATTGTAATCGAACTTGATATCTTTAAAGGCAACTCAATTATGTTTTACTTATAATGCATATACTGCTGCTATAGAAGAATCTGATTTGCATTTCTTCTTTACATTCTGCTTCTGTAATAATGCCTTTGGCTCTTTTTTCACACCACATACTTTTACATACCCCAGTTGATATCTATTTGCGGGACGAGCTCTCTTCTCTGGTGTATGCCAGAGCCGTTTGGCTGACAGCTCGTGTTTCATGTCATTTTAAAGTCATTTGATGTATGACAAATCAAATTTGACAAACTGCCAACTGCCAACAGTTGTTTTGTATCTTTGCAACATTTTTCAACGCCTCCACATTGTGGAGGGTTCTGTAAATTGTGCCCAACTGCGTCCAGAGAGACATGTGAAATCAACGCTATATTTTTTCACATTAATACTGTATTTTGTTTGAGGGATAGAAGGAAACAAAGAGAGAGAGAGAGAGAGAGAGAGAGAGTGGAGAGAGAGAGAGAGAGAGAGAGAGAGAGAGAGAGGGAGTAAGGGGTGTAGATAAAGGGAGAAAATAGCTAAAAATTTACATACTCATGACATGACATGCAAAAATGGTGATGGGTTGTCGGGAACAAGCTGCTTTCAATGAAAGTAACTTTAATGCCAACAAAAGAGCGAAATCCATCTATGCATAGGGCATCCAGTGTGCCAAGGAGACAGAAACTCGAATGGTCTTAATAGTCATCAGAAAATTTAACACCATATTCGCACATGCTGGGTAAGCTGACAAACTATATCTATATATAGATATATATATAAATATTGATCAAAACACGTACAAGCTGCCATCATCAGGCAGGACTCGGAAACCAAACGAAATTTGCGCCAAGTCTTCTTATGGCACTTGGGAAATAAAAAGAGAGTTAGCCGTTGCCTTTTTTGTTTAATTTCGTGTGGTGCGACTGCACTATATCATAGTCTGTCTGTTTTAAATAAAAAGTCAAGTGAGGCATTGACTGTCTGACAGTCCACCTCAAAGACGGCAAAACGTGCGCTCAATCAAGCGCTGCTGCTGCTACTGCTGCTGCTGCTGCAATTGCCTCTGCCTCTGCCTCTGCCTCTGCCTCTGTTGGTGGTGGGCTGCTGCTTCAACTGGGGAAATTTAAAAGTCACACACTTGCAATGGCCCTGAGAGAAAAAATGCGTCAAGTGCAAACCTATGGAAGTGCCCCAAATTGACGCACGAGTTGCAGTGTACACGACTCTTTATATACATATATATATATCAGTGTCTCTCTGTCACTGTCTCTCTTCCTCTTCCTCTTCCTCTCCCTCACTCTCTCTTCCTGTTTGCATATCGCATAAAATATTAATCACCAGCGTAAAACATATGCAATTTTCTCGATTTGTCCATGATGTTGCCCGGTTGCCACTGGGACTAAAATTACATGCAGCGAAATGATTTGAAAAATTGTAGGAAAAGCATCAATAAAAAAAGGTTAATAAAATAAAGTTGAGTTATTTTTATTATTGTTTTTCAATGTGTGTACTGAATATTATTAAAATGAAAATATAATTAATGGTCAATTTATTTTTTACTTAGGTTAGCAATATTCTTGTTAATATTCATTGGATTCCGTTCCTCTAAAATTGTTCTTTATTTTCTTTCAGTTTCGCATCACATAAATGTTTCCAGCAGATTTTGCATTTATCTGTGGGAAATGTAACCAAATATTTGGGTGACTGTATTATTTAAACACATGATGAGAAGTCGTGCGTTAACTTTCCATTCCTAATACAGATACATATAACTACACAAAAAAAAAAAGAAACAAAAAATGAAACTGCTTTCGAGCACATATGTGCCGCTTCCAAAAAGTGGGCCCCAAGGATATGGCGTCAGTTTGGCAAGTTATTGCATTGCATCGACCCCAAACCCAATGCCAGTCATTGATGGGACCAGGTTTAGGCGCACAGTTGCCAGTTGGCCTGGCTGTCTGGACCTGTGCCCTGTGGCGCCTTTGACTTCCATACGCTTTTTGATTGTTGTGCGACTGTCGCACCACATTCGATGTTCGAGCGTCGAGGTTCGAGCTTCGAGCATCGAGCTTTGAGGTTCTACACTTGGCGTTTGACTTTATGCATGAGTGACTTTGAGTGGAACTTCATATTGGGTTTGCATGTGCCTGCGAGAACTCGGGGCTTGCTATCCGAAAATTACTTTTGCACCGACTCTTTGTACATTTTATATGAAGACGAAGTTGCTAAGGGAAGAGCCAACTGCAACGGACATGTCTATCTGGACGCCGGCTTTAACTTTTGGCATCATCATGGAACTAACTGGGCTATTTGGAAATTCAGTTACCTGCATTCGAGTGGACGTGATATTTGAAGTTTTGATCAAAAGCTTCAAACTTAACCGGCAAGCCAGTTAGTAATCAATATTTGTGCCAATATGTACAGCTTGTTTGCTGCTGCACTTTTCAATGCTGATCCCATTAACTGCACATGCTACTCTAGAGTACGAGCTTTAATAAGTCTACGTCATCGAAATAACCACAGACTCTATCCACTTCAGTTTAATCAAAAATCTTCCCAGTTGATGAAATTCTACAAGCTCGAGCCGTAGCTGACAGAGGCAAGAACAGGAGCTGGAGATGGAGCTGGAGATGTACAACATCTTCAGCATCTTGTGATACCCATAAAGTACTTTGTATGCATGTCGTCGATTTGTGGGCGCTGCGCCTTCGACTCCACCTACGTCTTTTACAACGCCCTCGTCCTGTGTTATGAATATAAATTTATTTCCCACGTCACAACACAAGCACGAAGCGCACGCAATCACACACACACACACACACACTCACACACACACACACACACACACACACACATATATACACATTGCGAATAATAATAATAATAAACGATAACGAAATTTACTTCCTAGAAAGTCGCAAGCACACACAACTCCAAAATGTAGCGACAAAGCGCATCCTTCTTATTTCCGGTGTTTGCTCTTTATGAAATGTTGTGTTGCCAGACTATTACAGTGCCTCAGAATAGATACATACATATGTATACTCCAAGTATTTGGCTTATAATTTGGTTTATGACACCGCATTTTTGCCTGAAGAGCATTACGCTCACCCATTTCCCATTTAAAGAATTGTTAAAATTTCTCTTACTTTTTGGATAGTTTTTAATTCAAGAGTACTGATAATGTATTTTTTTATTGTGTAATGGTCAGTCAATAATTCAAATGATCTCTAAAAGGGAATTTGTTTTATCTGTGTGTACAATATGAAAGGAAGATAGAAAAATGTCATATTTGTAAAGGTCAGTCGAGATTTGGAGGCGAACAAAATTGGAAAAAATACAAAATAAATGTGTGTGAAATGAAAATAATCGAAAGTGCCAACCACAAAATGTGACACAGTGCACAAATCGCTATATGCATGCATGTTAAATAAAAAGAAAAAGGACTCACACTGTGCAGTCACTAGAATATGAGGAAGCCGAATCATAGCCAGATGTCAGAAATACGAATCAGCATTACGTGGACCATCAGAGTGAGTCAGTTCCATCCCCGTCCAGATACATTGGACAGAGGCGACGGGGAATAGATTGATTTTAATGCCGCACTGGACATGACTAACCGGATATGATAATATAAACAAACTCTGGCTGGCATGCGATCCAGATAGTAATCATAATCCGTCTAATTCAGCAAGCGTCTCAGCTATAAATGCAATATTCATTGCCATGGAGAATGAAAGTATAAATAAATATACATTAGAAATTTATAAGATAAGAAAACTTTCCTAGAAATGTTGTATATAGCTTAGCTTATCTAATCTGTTTCTCCAATATGTATATATATGTTATGTGTTTTGTTCATTATATGTGCATCGGTGTTTGAGCACTGATGCATTCATACATACATATATATATACAATATAATATCGGGATGCTTAGCTTAGCAAGAGCTCTTGGCAGGGTAAGGTAGATTTAAAGATCCCGCTCCAGAGATATGTATATACATATACCAAGGCATAGATACATATAAATTAGTGTGAAGAGTTATTAAGTAATCGTATAGAAAACGAAAATTAGTGTCGTCAAATAAAGTTAATTGATTGAAAGTTGTTTATAAACCAGTTTTGAATCAGAAATGAAGGTTTGATGGAGTGAGGTGAGAATATCCTAGACAAACGAGAATTAAATAATAAATTAAAAAGAATTTCAAAAATAAAATTTATCAAGAATTTAAAAGCCAACACAATAGCGAGCGGACTAAACTGAGAGAAATCGTTTTTTATTTTATTGTTGACTGGCAACATACATACGTGTGCCAGTGCCTATATGTATATTCCGTAATTATGACACAGAACAGAACAGAGCAGAACTTTCATTTGTACACAATGATGCAATACTCAGAAACGATTGAATAACGCTGCTCGATTCATGTAGAGCAGCTACTTGAGCTGGTAAAGTGCATCGTCTGCGTTAGTCGAAATTCTAACGTCGATGAAAAATGATGTCTATTAAATATGCAGAACTTGGCCTCACAACCGTAAGAATACAAATGCATAATAAATGTTTGATTGACGAATTTGAAATAAAACTAATGCTGTTTCTAGAAAATTGGCTCCGGCGGCTTTGGTGTAATCTGGAAGGGCACATATAATGGGAATGTTGTAGCTATTAAGCAAATAAGAGGCCATATTGTGATAGATAGTCAAGTTATGAAGGATTCCGACAGTCTGGCAAAGATCAATGGGTCTGAGAACATTGTCAAACTTTATGGAGTTTCGACCTTCGACAATGATAGCTACTTGGTGATGGAATACATGGCAGGTGGATCATTGGCGGAGCTCATGCACGAGAAGAAAAATATTGAATATACACTTCAGGAAGGCATCCACTGGCTACTCCAGGCAGCACAGGTACGTAAATACATATATATATGCATGCATATGAATATATATATTACAAATGCTGACTAACAGACATTGGCCTATATGCGTGCGACTTCAGTGAGAGGTGCAGTCCAGACATATGTGCAACCAGAAAGTATGTTACTTTATGGTGAACGAAAAACATTGAAAATTTGTGATTTTGGCTGTGTGCGAGAAGTGAAAGCGGAAAAGATAAACCAATGTGGCACTCCCGTGTATTTGGCACCAGAGGTAATATATCTCAATATTGTTGCTTAATCCAAGACACTTTAACATCGTTTACAACGCGCAGATATTAAATGGCTATGCATTTACTGAGAAGTCTGATGTGTACAGCATGGGCATCACGATCTGGGAAGTTGTGGTGCGTAAGAGACCATATGGTCTACAGGTCAATAAATCCTATTTTGGTGAGCTCTTAAAAGATATTGTTATGAATGGTATGTATAATAATCATAATAAATAAATCAAAAATGAATGCTAATATCAATAATAATGTAGATCTAAGGCCCTCTCTAAAGGACCTAACTGATGCCGAATGCCCCGGTGACATTCAGACACTTATACAGAAGTGCTGGGATCAAGATCCCAAAAAGCGTCCTTTCTTGCAAGGTATTGTGGACATTTTGCAGCCACATAGTGATAAATGTTGATTCTAACGTGCAATTGTTGATTAGTAATCTCCGTAAATGAGGCAATGTATGATCAACAGAAATAAGGAACACAAATTTACTATACTCCTAATTCATGATTATACTCCTTATTCATTATTATACTCCTAAATTGTATTATATTATCTAAATTGTATTTCGTTAAATGTTTCAAATTGATCTTAAGACACAAGAATCGTGTGGCGAGATTCACAAAACTTAAATGGTTGTTTTAAAAGGTTCAATCGAAATCGATGTTAATCAATATTTTCAACTGAGTGAGTTATCGATAAAACTGAAGCTGTCAACAATTAAAGCCTTTTGGTCTAATACGTTAAGGACTTCTAATACATAAATATTTACAAATATTAATATAGTAATTAATAAGTCTTCTTCACACGGATATGTATCACAATAGATAAAGTTCTGAAAAACATGGCTTTATCCCAAACGAGCAGAATATAATACGTTTCATTTTGCATAATCCACAATAAATACCGCAAGGCTTGAATAATTTCTGCAATAACTTTAACGCTATGCACAAATGGGACAGCTCTATAAAATATGTATGTACATATCTACTTAAATATATATAAAAGCATTCTCAGTAATGCCAAAAAGCGCAGCTGCTTCCCATTTTTCTAATACTCGTAATATTGATGTAAGTTTTCATTATGAGTGGCGACAAACCCGATGAATTCAGAGGCAGACAGGCAGTCAGGCAAGATGTCCTTGCTGTCTGTGTCTGTGTGTGTGTGTGTGTGTGTGCTTGATACAACATTATGATGATGATGACGTTGACAAACTTACGCACAAGGCGACAAAGCAGCTTAGCTCAGATCTTTATTTTATTCTCCTGCTTTTTTTTTCTATTTTTGGGTTGGGTTGGATTGGGTTGGGTGGTGCTGGGTGGTGCTGTGTGTTGGAATCGCAGGAAACTCATCTAGAAAATTGTCAAAGTGACAGCTGTGTGAAAGTATTGTGACATGTGTTTAAATGAGCTGCACTTGCCACGACTGGAGAATTAAAGCCACTTCGAAGTCAACTTAATTTTTGTGTGTTTGCACCAACTTTTTGAATGACAAATGCAAACAGCAAACAGCTTCGCAGACACTTTGCCAACAAACCACACAGTGGAATGGACTAGGTAGGTATGTATGTAGGTATTTGGGTATGTATGTACTATTTTGTTTTGCCTGCATAATTTAAACGTTGCCGTTTTTCGTATATCTGGCCAATGGTTGCAGCTCTGCAGTTGACCAGATGCTATTTTTAAACAAGTTAGCATCTCAGCCTGTTGTCTGTCCTCGCTTTGTCCGTGGCAACTAAATTATCTCCATTGTTTGTGTTTGTCGTTTGTCGTTTGTCGTTTGCCATTGCCCCCTCCTATATGCCCTCGCCCCCTCTCCTGGCTTTCGTCGTGTTCATGTTGTTGCAATTTAAAAGGCCTCGCCGGTTCATTTTATGTGCTGTGGCATAAATTTCGTGGCTAAATTGGTTATTCCCGACCCTGTTAGCTTTTCGCTCCCTGTCTGACAGTCAAGCCGCTGCAGCTGAATATTTTATTGGTATTCTCTTGCATGCGGGAAAGCAACGGCGAACGATGAAATCAATTAACAAGGAAAGAAGACAACAAAAAATTCGCTAATTTAGTGCATTAAAATTGATAGTGATGAAGGACAAAGTCCTTTAAATTAATTACTGGTGCAGATTGTTCTATTCTGGCTCCTTTATACCCACATACGTATAACATTTAGCGATTTGTCAAATGATTAGTTCAATTTACTAAATTAAAAATCTTTTATTTGCAATCTCTAATCTAGGATAGTCTCCCGGGCTAAGTAGATGCTTAAATTCTCATTTTCAAATTATTGAATAAATATAATGGGCTTGTGAAAAATAACTTTAATTTATTATTTGTTATCAAGTAAAGTTATCAAAAGCTGGCAGCGAAGACCAACATTTAACCCATAAGCAATTAACTTCTTTGTTTTTTAATATTTTTAAATTATAACTTTAATCAATTATAATTGTTTTTTCTAATTATTCTATTACCTCACAAAATAACACTTATCGTTGGAAATTAATTTTTTCAATGTTAATAATCTTTGTATTTACTGAAATACGCATAAAAGTATTATTTAAAAATACTGGAAACAAATATATATAATAATTTGTAAGGTCCATGGAAATCCCAAGTGTAAGCCCTCAAGCTCGGTGAAGTCTATGCAGTTGCCTGCTTAAGCCGATATTCAACTCTTTATTTCAATGTGCAGAAGTTGAGAAGGCGTTGTCGTCCATCTTGCACTCAACTCGTTAATCATCTGCTCCAGGAAATTACGTATACGTCACATGTAACCGGCCAGATAAGCGGCATGGGCAAGGTTAACGTTTATAGTGACACTTTTCTCTAGCACAAAACACAAAAGGGCTTTTCATTTGATAAATGATTGCAGCTCCAGCATGCAACCGGTTCAAGGTGACTAACAGAGCCACCTGACTTGGCTTCGTGCCCATCTCAAAGATGCCAAGGTGAAATTATGCAAATGAGCGCCCACTAAAGAGCCAAACAATTTGTCAGGCTGCAGTGCATGATTTCCCTTAGTTCTTCAAGTGCAAACGTGGCAAGTCAAATCAATAGCTTGGCAAGCAAGTTGACTATATCGTTTGCCAATCGTTAATTAGACTGGCACCATTAATGAACAGACTTGATTTCGCTTTATCTTTAAATTAGCAAAGGTTTTTCACAAGGGAAAATCACCGAGTTATGTTGCGCATCCGACGTGTTGTCTGAAAATCAAAGTCACTGCACAAAAATCTGACATGATGCATAATAAAACCGTACCTATGCAAACAAAAAGAAAAATAAATAAAAAAAAAAATGCTGTGGAAGCAGTGGCGGATGGTGTTGAGGGGGCAGACATTGGCTGTTGCATGTTGCTCTCGTTGCTCCGCGTTGTCATTTAACTGTCAGTTTGCCAGTCTGTGTCTGTGTGCTTGTGTCGCACGGCTGTCGCTTAAATGTCGCCTGGGGAGACCAGTAAATGCGTTGTGGGAGTCGCCAGCTCACAGCAGCCCATAAAAAAGCGAAGCATATGTGAAAAGTGTTTGTTGTGTTCGTTTGCTTTACCATTCGTTCTTAAAATTCCGCTAAAGATTGCTATTATCTATTCTACATTTTACCAAAAGACGCACATCTTATAACTTAGTTAATTATTTAAAGAGCATGCTGCAACTTGAATTTATATATATATATACTTATATATATATTTATATACATATATGTGTTAAATGTGTGTTTCATGTGTGTGTGTATTTTGCTAACCTAGAATTCGCTTGCAAGCATTTGGCTCTTGGTTATCTGACATCTACTTAAAGCAGCTTTAAACTTTAGTTTCAGAGTTCAAAAATAATAGGAACAGTTGCAAAGTTGTTAGTTGCAAAATTAAAGTTAAGTACTTGGCTTTAGAGTAAGACTTAAAACAGCTTTTTGATTTACTAATATTTGGAAATTTGTTAATATTGCAGTGTGGTTGTAACGCTAATATCGGATAATTATGAAACCATATATTTGTACATAATGGCGAAAGTCTATAACTCTACACAGATGTCGAACTGCGGCGTTATATTTATTTATTTATTTAATATCGCACAAAATTGCAAAATAATAGTAATTAAATTGTGAATTACACGTACTATATTATTAAATTATTTAAATTATAAAAAGAATGCAAAATTGACCCAAAATTTGTTGCTTGGATTGGGGGAAACTTTAAAAACACAAGCAAATCAAACATAAACAAAATAGTTACTATGAATTAGCCAAGATGCGAAGACACAGCATTTATAATTGTATTCTTAATGATAGAAATAGGGGACACTGAATTGATAACAGGATAATGACTCGAAAAGATTCAATCAAACATTATGAGTAGAAGAATCTAGAGGGAAGAGATAGATTAATTTAGCTCATTCGATTAGCGGAGTCAATTTCATAATTTAGTAATTTAACAACAAATATGGCAACTGGCAACTTAGTTAATTAGTTCAGTTTGCATATCTTATTATAGGTAGATATTAAAGCCAATTTGTAAAATCGTACTGTTTACATTGTGATTGTGATTGGATTACTTTTTAGCGAATGATTATTTGTTTAGTTATTCGCTGCCTTTTCCCAGACCTGATATCAAACACTATGTATTGCTCTGTGGCATTTGTGGCTTAAGCTCGTACCTGTCAAGTGTTGTGTTACAAGTACAGCAAATATTTAACGAAGCCTCGCACTCGAGTGGCTGTTTCAAGCAGCTAAACAAGCACTCAGCAGGACTCACTCGCACTTGCAGACTCATATGCGGAGCCGCAACATCTGCACTCACCACTAAGTAAGTGCCAGGAGCTCTGCCAGAGTCTATAAGCAGCGATACGTAATGTGCAAAGAAAAACTATAGCGAAATATTGTATACACTTATCAGAATATGTATGTATGCTGCTGTTGCAGGTCTCAGTCATAGTCTTGGTCTTGGTGCTGGTCTTGGTCTGGCTTCTACATTCGACTTTGGAGCTATAAGTAGCCGGCAGACTGTCTGTCGGAATATTGTGCAGCAATGGCAGTAAGTGAAAATGGCAAGGATGCAGCAGCAGCTGTTTTGCGAGCTGCAGCAGAATGCCAGCTGGAACCTGAAAGTAGGCAATGCCTCGTTGCACATGTGCGAGGGTGTAAATATAAGCCAACATCCCATTCCATGGTGTTCTACTAATGTTTCTGTTGATTTCCATTACATTCAATATTTTGTAGCATTTTATTTGTCTGGTTCAATTTAAGCGGCGACTGGCCAAAAGAGGTACACGAAGTGGAAATTAAATTTAAAAACAAAATTTCCCAACAATTTGCAGGCCTGCCGGCGCAAACGCTTAATCCTTTATGCCTGTTCCCTTGGACACAAAAACAACAAAAACAACATAACTGAAAAGAGTAAAGAAAAAGGAAAAATTGCAAACGGTTGGGTGAATAAAAAAGGAAGGAAACAAAGTTACCAAATACTTTGGCGCATTCCGCAGTCCTGAGCGCCGCTGGCTACACTCAAAAATGTTTGCTGGCGGCCCAATAAAATCATCAGGAAATCCGCAGCCAGAATTGCAGCTGCCACACAGCAACACCAACACCAACCGCAACAGCAACAGCAATACGAATAGCAACAGCAGCAGCAGCACCACCACCACCAGCAAAAGATGTGGCAGACTCGACTGTCTTTCAATTTCTTCTCTTTGCAAAAAAATGCCTTTGCTTTGCCTGCCTCTTTCTCTCTTTCTCTTAGTCAAATTTCATTCTTGCTTTTTTATACTTGTTCGGGTTTATTTTTGTGCCGCACTTGAAACATTTCTATAGCTTTAAAAAGGAAACTTCACAGACGACTTTCCATTAAATTGCCCCTGGTTGCATAGTTCAAGCGTCGGATGTGGCGTCTCTGAGTGGCGCCTTTGCCATTGCCTGTCTTTGCCTTTTGCCAAATCAAATTAAATTATTTCATTTTTTTAGCAGCCGCATTTTGAGCTATCTGCAAAGATTCTTAGCACATTGACAGGACATACGCCTGAAGGCATTTCTACCATACTTAATGGACAGAAGAAACTTAAAGGAAGAAACGACCGCAATAAAATCCCATTTGCTGTCAATTCTTCTTTTGAGAAATAGCTCTCATAACATCACCATATTACACCAAAATCCCAACTGAGACTGAGAAAATATTTACTTGTTTTTTATTATTAATAATACGAATATATGTAATTATTTATGTACTTACATAAATTAAAATTAAATTTCAGTATTAAACAGCTGAGTAAAGGGTATCTCTTAGTTGCTCATTCTTTTTTTTTAATTTTTTGTTGTTGCCCAATTTTGTATAAGGAGCTGAAATGTCATATTTAAGAAATCCACATATATCTAAGTCTTATTTAATCAGATGAAATCTGTGAAGTTTTTAAAGAACTGGAAAATTTTCAACTTTAGTTTCAGTCTAAATGTTTCAACACATTGTGTGAATTTGTGTTAAATATATATACAATATTAAAATGTGATGCTGAAGTGTATTTTTTTTTAACGTGGCCAATACAACAGCACATAATTCCTCAATTTGTAGGTGTTGTCATCCTTCTTTCTATTGTTGATTACCTATATGATTATTTATATTAGTAGTAATCTGTCTAAAGACTTGATTGGTTGCACAACACTGGCAAGTAGCCAATTAAGTTTGACAATCGCCAGTTGAACTCCAGTTTCCGTTTGCTTGAGTTTTCTTCTGGGAGCAATCAGCTCGAATCCCTTTTTTTCACTAAACACAGCCATAAAAAGCATTCAGGACTCTCCACTAGTTGAGTGTTAATGCAAAGAATGTCTGTGTATAAGTGTGTGTGTGCGTGTGTGTGTTTGTGTTTGTGTGTGTGGTTTGGCCACAAAGGAAAATCCTTGCCGAGTACGTGCGGCATTTTCAACGCCAATAAAATCACAAAGTCACGTACGGAACGCCTTGGCCCATGTCCATCAGGGAGGCCCTCAACTCCTTTTGGTCCTTTGCGTCCTTTGCGTCCTTTTGGCCGTCTGTGTTTATGTCTGCCTTCGTTTTGTACTCTTTTATGGATGTCCTGCGGTTGCCCTGCCCATATAAGCGTGGCTCCCATCATGTCCTTTATTATGACAAGCTGCGGTTTTTGGGCTCGCCGATTGCCTTATCGTTTGGGGTCCTTGTAATAACTCAACGTTGTGTTTGTGTTAATAGTTTTTGTTGTTGAACATATTTATGGGGCGAGTGCTGTGCTTTGTGGGCGTGATAGAGTAAAGGGCTGCATGGGGTCCATATAAGCATTAATGTGTACGTGGCAGGTTATGAGGATTCTGCCTGGCAATATGCTTGACAATTGTGGCGTTTGCCAATGGAACTTTGCCTTGTGGCAATTGGAATTGTGCGTGGTTCGGGGTAGAATAAAATATGATTTGATTCGGCAAAATACTTAACATTGCTTAATATTCGAGAGGAACGGATTTCCGACAGGCACTTAATTGAATATTTAATTTGAATATCTTTATTAAGACAAATATCAAAAGTATTTTGTGCGTAACATTTTCGGCGATTAAGTCTATTGATAAGATGAAGAAAAACACATGTGAATGAAACTTAAAAGAGGTTACAATTGTTCTATGAACCGGACCAGCTTAAAATGCAGGAATATCTAAACCAAAAAAAAAAAAAACAAATCAAAATTTAAATGTGATTTGTTGAAATCCAATTAAAATAATATTTCTCATTCTCCATAACTTTCCCATGAAAAATTCCATATTTAGGAAGTTATGTTATCGAGTTAGCTTTAAAAATGTATATTTATTAAGCAACTCTACAAATTTCATTTCGTTGTATACATGGATTAGTCAATGACAACTTTCACTTGACTGCATCCAAGTGCATTTCATGTTGAAATCAATGTTAATGTGGCCACAGTCTCATGCCCTTTTAGCCAGATTGTGCCCAGTTTGTGAAATTCTTGAGGTGAGTTTGTTGGCAATTTTTCAATGATGGATGCTTTAAGAATTTATGAAAACGATGGAACTGATTTCATGGTTGCCGTGCCAACTATCTGAGAGCCAAAAGCGAAAAGCAAACCGAATCCTAACGAAACGAAACGATACGCAGCGAAACGAAGCAAAGCTGGGCAAGCAAACACAGTCTCAAGAACAAAGATCCTTTTCGCAGGACTGCCACTGAGGTTGCCAATGCCATTACCACAGTCAGTGCTGCACAAACCCTGTTGTAGCTGTTTTTGTTTGTGTTGTTGCTGTTTTTGTTGTGGTTGTTGTTGTTGAGGTTATATCCTTGCAATGATTTTCCAACGCTATGTTTACCCACGTTTGTCCCCCCGGCGCATCTGTTTGCCGTGCGTCCTCCACACTCCACACTCCGTCCTCTGCTCCTTGCTGCCTCAGCAGTTCACTGAGCTGTGCGAAAACCAGCGGCCCTGGTCGGGAATAAATTATTAAATCATACACAGTTTTAGTTTAAAGCAAGCAGCTTAAAGTTTACCTAGGGTTACCTAAGGCGGGTATGGTTGAGGGGAGGATGGGTGGATGGGGTGTGCGGTTGCTACTGAGCCATTTATGAATATGCAGCGTTGAAATTTCATAGTCAGGGCTTTGCAAATCTGCTTATGAGCTACCCTGCCACTCGCTGAAGCGTCTAATTGAAGTTGTGCCACGAAATTTGAGCGCTGCAAAAGGTGCGCTCCGGCCATAAGCTGCGATAAATACGGCCAAGGAAATCGCTAGCAATCGATAATCGCTTAATTGGCTACACGATTGACACGTTGATGCACTCCCAGGCTTCAACACAGACAGAGTCCGACCATACTGAACAAGAAAATCAGCTAACAAACTCGCATTTGCGGTGACCCAGGCACGCCGCGATAGAGATGGCTTTAGAAATGGCAGCTGTCTTTACTTATCATTCTGCGTGTGTGTGTGTGTTGTCTCTTGGCCAAATAAAGTCAAGCACTAAGCGAGAAAATTTTTAGCTCGTAATGCTCTGAGCAGCGGAATTCAAAATATAAACAACAAGTAAGAGGGCTGTAGTCGAGTGACCTCGACTACGATATACCCTGAACCCAGTTGTTATACCCTGAACCCATTTAAAATGGCTAAGAAGGGTATAATGGTTTTGTGCAAATGTATGTAACAGGCAGAAGGACGCATCTCCGACCCCACAAAGTATATATATTCTTGATCAGGATCAATAGTCGAGTCAATATAGCTATGTCCGTCTGTCTGTCCGTCTGTCCGTCCGTCCGTCTGTATGAACACGCACATCTCAGAGACGATAAGAGCTAGAGAACATAGGTTCTCGCATACCAGGCGCAGATCAAGTTTGCGTTATTTTATCGATAACTGCCTCCGTTTTTCGAATATCGATATATTTAGATTTCCGATAGCAATAAATGCCACAATTTTAAAGGCAGAATCTTTTTATTAAAACGTGATATGCATATGCATATTGTTGATCAACTGCCCAAATTTCATCAAGATCGGAAAAGAAACACCCAAGTTATAGTCGAAAGTATATTCTCATATTCATCTCATTTCTATCAGCAGCCGCAAGCATTTTCTGTATGCATAATTATGCGATCGCATGTGTGCGAAAGAGATGGCATGATAATCGACGCGAGAATCAATAGGTTTTTGTGCGTATTCTGCGTGTGTTTGTCGGCAGAGGGCGCTACCAGAGCTGCTCTCATTTTAGTGCAAATCTTTTTTAAGGGGAATTTGCCAATAATAATAGAATATATTTAATAACTGGGTTCAGGGTATGTCGTAGTCGAGTTCACTCGACTACAGCACTTTTACTTGTTTTCACTTATCAATGTTGTTGATTTCTCCGTGCATATCACCTCAATTTGGACACTTTGTCTGACATGACCATATACGACCAGATATATTTTAAGTATTGAGTCTCTAGCTTTGATGAAATCGATAAAACTTGCATCCATTCATAATTATCATGACGAAAACAAAGAATTTTTACCATAGAAACTTTTCGCTTTATTATTTAATAGGAGTAGTAAAAAAAAATCCCCCTTATCGTAAAATTGATAAACAGCTTAGTCACAATTCTGAAATCGTTGACAACCACAGAATTTTATATAAATAGCCTTAACTCATTTCGGACAGGTTTCACACAAACCAATCTTATCGAAAGCGATAAGCCTGCTAAACAATTAGTCAGTTTCAATATAAAAATGATGCTTTATGCAATAGATTAGAGAGCTTCTTCATTGTTTTTAGGCACAGATTTTGGACAGCATGACAGCCAATGCGGTTGCCAAAATTGTGAAGGCGCTGCTGCTCATCTTGCCAGCTGGACTCTTGTTGCAGTTGTCACCAGAGCAAATGACGCATTTGGACTTTCTCCAGCTTGAATATTCTGGCTTCAGGCTTAGCGCACAGGCGTTGGCGTTTGGATGAACACATCCGTGGGTTTGCTGAACAACGCTATTGTCTAAATAAAGCAATACAAATTATAAACAGTCTTTTGACAGTATGCGCTTCCAAAAAAAACTTACTATTTGCAAAGGTATACTGAAGACCGAGACAACTGAAAGTGGAGCTTTTTAGTTCGGGCACAAACTGATGATGAGCGCGCAAATAGCTGCTCGTCAAATTGGCTGTAGCATCCGAGCAGGTATGTGTCCTGGGATTCCTGCAATCCGCCGGGGTACTGCAGGTATAACAAGTCAAGGAGTTGGCTAGAGGTGATAGTAGATGTGTCGGTTAGATTCATAGATCCGCCTTGGTTTTATTCTACAACAATTAGTACACTCACCCGACGGCAAACAGACGACTGCAATCAGCACACTGACAATCAACAATTTGATCCACATTTTGACTATTCTATTTAACCGTTGAGCGATGTACGTTTAATTTGCTGAACTGAACTGAACTGAACTGCTTTTGCTATTACTATTGCGGTTTATAATAGAGAACGTAGCTGATATTGGCTTATATAAAAGCTTATCTGGGTTGTTAACGCTCTAAAATAACAATGCAACGTCGGTGACTCTATCCCAGTGAACATTCCACAAATCTAATCTAATCTCTGTTAACTTTAATTTCACAGTATCAGTTTATATCAATAAGCAACTTTCAGATGCGACCCACATTGAACCTACAAGTTTCAATATTGCATTTCTTATTTTTAATACTTCATTTGAATTTATTATTTATTCGCGGCTCATGTAAATTTCCATAACATTTTCTTATTAATATTTATTTTGGAATTTATTTAAATTATATACTCCACCCATCATTTTTGTTTTCTGCGAGCAAATATGCACCAGATGGAACACCTATTAATATATTTTATCGTTGCGTTATCAACTTAATTAATCTCGTGAGTGGATACTTCTACGACCGTCCCAGCCGATTGAAACCGATTAATGCCGAACTTGTATTATAGTTTTACTTTGTTGAATGTTATCGTCAATGGCAGTGTTTGTAGTCGTTTAATGTCAGCTGTTTTGTGATGTGCAGATCTGTGTGGTGTTGTGTGGTTGAGTCTATATTTTCGATAGCTTTCTTAGCGATTTTGTTAAAAATATCTCTTACACATCACTATGAAAGGCAGTTGATTATCATGCCGTCTCTTTCTCACACACTCGCTCCCATTTTTAAGCATAGATCAATATGATAATATATTTTCAACTATAACTTGGGTGTTTCCGATCTTGATTTGGGCAGCTGATCAATAATATGCATATGCATGTGCATATTATGTATTAATTAGAAGATTCTGACTTTAAAAATGTGGCATTTATTTCTATCGAAAATTGATATATATCGATATTCGATAAGTGGAGATAGTTATCTATAATAAAAATAACGCAAACGTGATCTGCACCGGGTATACAAGAACCCATATTCCAAGCCTCTATCCAAGTCTCTAGCTCTTATAGTCTCTGAGCTCTGAGAGATCTATATCGACTCGACTGTTGACCCTGATCCTGAATATATATACTTTTTGGGGTCGGAGATGCCTCCTTCTGCCTGTTACTGTTTAGTGTTTAATTATTCGCTTCTTGTTCTCGTTTTGACAATTCATTATTTTGGAATCAACTTTGATTTCGTAGCAATTTTCAAAAATGCTTGTTTAACTATTGCTGAGAGTATAATTGAGAAAAGCATAACATAATTAAACGGCATCCATTGCTGTTTCAGATGTTGTTGAATTTCTCTTCCTGTCATTGAAATCGCTGTTCCGCTGCACTAAAACCCTTTCAAATGACTCGTGAAAATTTAATGTTTGCACCTTTTTATGATTACCTGTGTTGTTGGCCAACGTAATTGCCAATTGCGGCAAATGTTTCAAATATTTTTGGCTGCCCCGAAAACTGTGCCACGGAAACTGTTCACAAACATATGTTGACATATTATATGAGACAAAGCCATAAAATGCTTTCTCTTTTCTGCCATTTTTTTTTTTTGAGGTTGGTTGCCGTTGTAAATAAAACATTGTAAAGAGACAAAAGGCAAGTGGCTCCAAATGAGCAGCGACCAACTCATAAAACAAAATGCCAAAGAGCCAAAGCACAAGCCGCAAGTGCCGTCAAGTGCGAAATTTAAATTTGCATAAATTATAAAACAGCACAAAAACAGGGTAGAAAAAAAAAAAACGCGCAAAGACACAAAGAACATTTAAAAAAAAATGTTGGTGGATTATCATGAAAAGTATATAATATTATCCTGTGATAAACATCAACGTAGATAATGGATTTGGAGTTTGACAGAAGCTGACCAGCAATATTACGGTTGTTCCGTGTTCTCTTGTTATAAATATATTGTAATATGGACGAACAGACATAGTCCAATATTTTGCTAAGATACGAAAATTAAATAAGGTTTAAGGATCATATCAAAGATAATATCCAATACACTTTTAGGTATAAATAAGTATAGTATAAAATGCAATTGTGTTGTAAAAATCTGTAATTGGCCTGCTTTAAAAATAAGGAAATTTTTAACTTCTTGTAAGGATGGTGATACCCAGTCAATTCATATATATATATATATGTTGTTAGCCAATATATGTTGTTCGGAATGTATTCATGTTGAGGATTCTTTATCTAAATGTTTTGAGCATAATACTCAGAGTTGTCAATTTTCTGTCGATTATTCCTATGGAAACTGTACCTTATAGAGAGATCCGTTCCGGTTGCCTTTATCATTTGTACTGTCTGTATTTCAAGATTCGTCAGAACGTTATGCTGCTGAGGAGTAATTATAATATATGTATATAATATAATAATATCAAATATATATATATTTATAAGTAATGTGTTATGTGAATAAATGTGTGCAATGCCTTAGTTTATTTAATCTTCAGTGTATCCTGCTTAACTTTTTAAATGAGATTAGGCAATAAAACTAGAATATATTTAACATCTGGGCACAGGGTATATCGTAGTCGAGCTCATTCAACTGTCTTATTTTGTTCTAAATTGTCTAAAATTTGTTAACATTAGCTTAGTAACTTGCTTAACTTAAGAATGAACCGTGTTTTTTTTAAGCCATGCTTGCCTAATGATCTGCCAGTTGGGCTATGTCGGAGTTCGGGGAGACCCAGCATCAAAGATAGGGTTTGCTCGCTCGTTCTCCCATTTTGTGATTATTTTTTTTTTGGTTGCTTGCTGCCTCTTCGATTTAAATCGCACTCGCTGCTCAAAGAGATATATTATCTTTTTCATACTGTCTCTCAGCCTCGTCGTCATTAGGCTTTGCACTTTTTTCTTATTTGGGGCTTATGTCTGGTTCGTTTTTCTGCACTGGTCCTTTTCTCTGGTGCTTTCTTTTTTTTGTTTTGTTTTTAGGTGCATTGCTCTCAACGGAAATCACTCACACACAATCTCTATTGCGCACACACACGCATACACATACACCGTGACGCTGCAATTTTAACACTTTGAAGTCCAGTCTGAATTTGGGCGTCGTTTTATACTGGCCTTTTTTTTTCTAGTGGCATCTGCCCCGTGCCAGGTCCTGTGGTCCTGCGGTGCTTTGGCGCTCGTTTCCTTTGCAACTATTTCAACAAAGCGCAGTGCAGTTACTTTTATGTTTTGTACGTGCCCCAGCAGAACGACAGCTGGGCAAAAACGCAAAAGAATCACCAGCTATGATGATGTAGCACGTGTCAACATCAGTTGCGACTGCCAGTTGGGCTGCCATCGAGACTGCAACGCCAACTGGCTGAGGCACTGGGCGACGCACAACATGACCGCCTGTCATCATAAATGTCAGAGCAGTTCACCGTCCGTTCAAAAAGGCAACACAAAAAAAAGAAGAAGAACAAGAACAACTAGACGATACATGCACTGACATGTTGCTGCATATCAAAATAAAATGTGATCTATGTGCAACATGTCAAAAATATAAAGAACGTGTCAACAACTGATTGAGTATTGTTTACTAAACTCTTTGATACGTACTCTAAATACAAGAAAAATAATTGTTTTTGTCTCAGCTTTTTTTTCCATAATTTTGCATTAAATTCACACAACAAATAAATTTTGAATACATTAACGAAATAATTATTTTTAAGAATTTAATTGGCTTTCAATTATGTTTAATATTAATAATTTAATGGTCAGAATGATAACATCTCTATCATTGGGCGCTCGTGTTAGATTAGACATACTTTTAAATTTAAGATTAATTTGTTATTCAGCAGTGAAAGCAAGATTTTAATTAATGATTTTGTTTTTTTTAAAAGAAGCACATTAATAAGTTTTATGAGTGAGAGAAGATCACAGAACTCACAGCGAACAGAAAGAGCATCTCACAAAACTGCTTAGTGCTCTTATCTGTCTAAGAATTTTATACATATATATATTTATATAATATAAGATGCTCACCTCGGATGCTAAAATCTAAAATCCGAGAACAGTTTGTTAAAGGCAATGTCGACAGCAACATCAACTTGTCGCACTTTGCGATTAATATTAATATTATTTGGTATTGTGTCAGCGAGTAGCCTTGAAAATAATGTCAACACACAGCTAATGAATCAGATACTAAGATATATGGATCAGAGTGTCCCTGAGTGCGATGACTACTATAGATACGCGTGTGGCAAGTGGACTGAAGTGCATAAGAACGATGACTTTGTGGACCCAATGGGTCTAATTGATCAAAAGGTGAATGAAAATCTGGTAAAGCTAATGGCTGAGCTGCAGCAGAAGCAGCAGAGAAGTAATGTGGAAGCCAACGTGTTGAGCTTCTATCGGACATGTCGGCAGGCAGTAGCTTCGACACGTTCGAGCAAAGGTTATCTGGAGCTGGTGCCACCAAATGAGCAATTACTCTGGCCGCAGTTCAAGCGCCGATGGGAAAACTGGGATAGCAGCAAATTCCAGTGGATGGAAACGTTGGCACGCCTGAGACGCTACGGGCTGGCGAATGTGCTCTTCGACCTGCAGCTGCAACCAGATGAGAAAAACAGCAGCAGATTCGTTGCAGCCATTGAGAGGCCCCAAGCGCAGCAACCGACTGATCTCGATATCCTCACTCAGAAGCTTCTCGAGCTGGGCGTTAACGACAGAGAGAGATCTTATCTGGCAAAGCAGGTGACCATATTGGAGAGCACTGTGCGTAAATTGGTTTTGACTTCCCCATCGAGCGAAATTTTTGGAGAGATAACAATTGCCGAGCTTGAGCAGAAAACTGGTGGAGATTGGCGAAAGTATTTTCAAATCTTGCTAAATCGCACCGTGTCCGCTGACTTTGTGCTGCAAGTTGAGAGTGTAGCATACTTAAGGCAGTTAAACCGGACACTCGCCCGATGTAATGATGAGGTACTAGCCAGCTACATTATGTTGCGCTTTGTCTCGTATCTGGAGGAGGAGACCATGGAAAGCGATAAGTCCATTGACTGCGTTCAGGAATTGAGACGCCACATGTTGCCAGCGACGAATCTGCTTTACGAGCAGCGATTCATTGGCCCAGACAAATTGAGGCCGCTTCAAAAAAATGTCATGGAGCTGTTCGAGCTGCTGCGCCAGCAGTTCTACAAGATGTTGAAGGTTAATCATCTGAGCCTGAAGAGTAATCAAGTGAAGTTGTTGCGGGACAAGATGAAGATGATGAAAGTCAGCATTGGCAGTATTCCGATGTATGCAAATCATTCCAGCATTGTGACTCCTTTCTATAAAGACTTACAGCTGCTCGGGGATCGAGACTATGCAAAGAATCTCTTGCGTTTGCTGGAGTTCAACACTCGTCGCCTGTTCGAGCAGCTGGACAAGCCGCATGATTTATATTTAGCGGAATCAAGCATGAACGTGATCTCGACACCGTTTTATATTAGAGATCAGAATATCATCGTTGTGCCGTATGGCATATTTGAGGAGCCCTTTTTCCATCCAGATGCACACGATATATTCAAGACTGGCCTGCTGGGCCACTTCAGCCACGAGCTGATGCACGGCTTCGACACAACTGGACTGGACTACGATGGCGATGGTAACTACAATGATCAGATTAAAAACATCAAAAGTCAACGGCAGCATGTGGAGGAAATAAGCTGTCTCAATCAATATGAAACTGTATCAATTACTGAACGTGAGGCGGACATTGGTGGCCTTCGTCTGGCCTATGACGCCTATTTTGGCCCTGGCTCAAAATTCAACCAGTCCCAGCCAAGTTTCACGAGCCTGTCTCTGAAGCAGCTCTTCTTCCTCAACTCAATGCAATACTTTTGCAGCACGACATCGCTTATTGAGAATGAAGAACACGATTCTCATGAGATCCGTGTCTATCAAATGCTAATCAACTTACCTGCCTTTGCCGAGACATTCGATTGCCGCCCAGATGACGATAATTTGCATCCTTCTGGGAAATGTCGACTTTGGTGAAATGCTGCAGAATGTTGCCATGCTCAATTCTAAAGAAATTAAATAATATCAACAATTTGGACAAGTTGAATGGTAAATATTTAATTAATATGCAGCCAGAGACTTATAAGATCTTGCATCTTTTATATTTTGTGCAGATGATGAGCTGATTCTTCTGCCTCAATCAATATAAAATGATTGGAAAACAACTTTAAATAATTTGCATTTCTCTCACGATTGAGCCCATTCAAGCTACTCTACAAGTGATTAATTTAATTATTATTTTGCCTCATACTCTTTACTTTTAACTGTGAATCTAATTATGTTGTAAATATTAATTGCCAATATTATTTTTGTATCATTTTTGTTAAACCATTTGTTCGTAATTAAAGTATGAAATCCAGTTCTTATCTTAACATTTTCTTGTTTAAAAGTAAAGTAATTTATTATCTTTATATGTGCTCCAATAACAGATCGCAGATCGACGGCCGCCTTTAAGCAGCATTATGCATCCCATTGAAACCACCCTAGTCATTCTGGAGTGGCGCTCAAAGTTATACACATATCGTGACACCTCGAGAGCCACTTAATTCTTCTGGCCAATGTCCAAGAGCAGCTTGCTTTCCATCATTTTCTTCATTCCTTCATACTTGTATAGCATTTCTTATGACCAGCCAGATATGTTTATGTCTTTTAGGATAGATCCCACAGAATATTTAATTCGAATCCTCTTTTAGAAACGTCAAAAATAAATATAACATGTAAGCAATCAAAATTGAATTAATTTCCAAGAAAAATTAAATACTTGCTTGCCATTCATTGCAATTATTGGTCAAAATCTGTTAATGCTGCTTACAAATGGCAGCCTGCAAGAGAAAAAACAAAATATAAAAAAGGCGGTTAACACAATTTGGTTTAGCATAGGTTGGACAGCCGCAATAGTCGCTTCCCAGTGGCCCAAAGTGGCCCAAATTAATTGACACCATTGCAGCGATTGGGGGTTTGGCAAATTAGTGGCTGGCTGCCAAAACTGTCCGAAATTCAATGCGCGTTGCCCCGACAAGCATAATTTCAATTAATAATCAAATCGGCAAACCGGACACGAGCCACTGCTGCGACCACGCCCACACCTGCATGTATCCCAGAGGCGCCAACACCGACGACCTGCCCGCCTTGCCCATTTTCATGTAGACAACGTTGACGACTTTACAAATTGAAATTAACATCGTGTCGTGGGACATGGACGGGGAATGGGGAATTGGGAAGGGGGTGAGGGAGTGAGAGAGTGAGGCAACAAAAGTAACCAGGTCATTGTGGACAACGCAGAAAATTAGAATAAGTTTTCGAGGCTGGCAGCACTGGGGTTGTAGGCCCTTCATCAGAATTGTGTTAATGAAGGCGTCAGTGTCTGCCACAAGAATCTTTATTATTTTGTAATTAAGTGGCTTGCCAAGTGCGGCCATGACGAGCATATCTCTACCCCTCCTCCCTTCGCGGCCACCCTACCCGGTCACTTGTATATGCACAAAAAGAAGACGACGACAACTCTGGCAAAGAAAATTGTGTTGATTCAATTTGAAAAGCCTCGACGGGCTGTCAAACTCAGGCAAGAAGTCGACAGACAGACTCGAGTTGAATTGAGTTGAGTTGAGTTGAGTTCAGTTAGTTCAGGTCTGGATAGCATAGAGTGATAGAGTTGCGAGGCAGCCCATTCAGCTTGTTTGCGTTTTTGTTCTCGGCCACTTTCATTTGTATCTTTGCTTTTTATTATATTTATTGTCTTTAGCAGTTGCCAGGTGACTCGCAAAGAAATAAACAACTTGCTTATGGCTCTTGACCTAACAATTGTAAACTATATTCTTTTCATGAACCCGCTCCCTTCAACTCCAACCAAACTCGATAAGCTTATTTCATATTTACGAAGGATCACACAATACACATACTGAATGGAAGCGGAAGCAATGTTTAAAGTTGCTTGTTTCTTGATTACTATTTTCATCCGATATTCAGAATATAAACAGAAAACAAATGGATTACAGGAAAGTTGCTTGGTTGATTGATTCGACAAGTGTTAATAAATATGTAAACAGATTATAAGTGTATACTTCCAGAGTACTGAAGAGAAGTATAAAAAGTATAAATAAATCAAATAAAATTTAAATGATACATTGTCGAAAGAAATCTTTATATTAGTTTTTAATGAATTAAAACAAATGAAATCATTTTAACGATTCTACCGAAGGTGTTTTAATTGTCATAGTTTGACTTATATATGATATTAATATATTAATAAATGTTTGTGGAATTTCTTATAGCAGATAAACAATCAAGAAGCGGTCAAACTATAAACTCAAACTCATTATTAATAAGCACAAGCATATCAATTTACATGTAATAATAATGTAATAAATTTATGAATATTATTTATTTCGCTTAACATCACATTAACAAATAACACGCAATATAATAATAATATAATTACCTCAGCTTATCTATAATGCTATAGTAAATATATAATAAATAATAAATACACAATAAAAGTCAGAATCAATACAATACAAAGATTATGAAAATATTTCATGAAATTAAATTCTCAACAAAGCTGGAAATATATAAGCAGTATTTAAACAAGATTGAAATCTAAAAGTATAACAAAATGTAACCTCCAAGAAGGTTATTTTTTTTAAGTAACATTTATATTGGGAATACTGATCAATCAATCTATTGAAATGTTATAAGATATTGGGTTGAAATGGAAAGAGAAGGTTCTTAACATTAAAAATTAGCAAAAGTATGTATGATTGTATGATTAATTATTATTGTCTTTAACATTGAAATTAATTTACAAATTAAATTGTACAATTTAATTGTTTTTTATTGCAGACTTTAAATTAGTTATGATTTTCCTACGGACACCCATAATATTCAAAAGAATATACATTCCCAAACCAAATTCTAGAAATAATTTCATATTTTACACACTGGTGCTGGCATATTCATTTCCCGGAATAAAAGATAAACGACAGGACGACAAGACGGCAGAGTCAACATATCAACGTCATCTATGCTGAACGAGAAATAAAGAACGTGCCGCCAGCGAATTCTCTTCGTGGGGGATATCGACTGAGGAGCAACTGTAAATTTTAAAGACAAGGAGAACACGCGCGATTTTGTCTTTTTTTTCTTTCTTTTTTTTTCTTTGCTTTTTTTTGTGTGTCTTATCTGTAATGATAGATGCCACGCCCACACACGCAACGCGGCGCCTGCGGCAAAGCGAGCGACAACAATTTACAATAAATGGAGTTAAAAGTTACAATTCAAACGGCTGCTTTGGGTGGGGGCGTGGCACATCATCATTGTTGTTATTGTTGCTGTTGCTATTTAAACGTGCGATAAGCCGACGCAATTTAATAGCAAAAATAACAATAAAATACGAGACAGACAGACTGGCAGGCACAAAGCAGGAAGGCAGCCAGGAAGGAGGCAGCAGGACAACAAGACAGTAACCAGAATCCACCCAGCGTTGGCAAACAGTCGAAAAATAAATGTAGCCGCCTTTGGGGTGCCTCCAAATCTCACCGCCCGCCCCCCAAGGACATTGGGCGTGAAAAGTGTGTCGTCGCGCATATGTAAATATTTGCATAAAAACCTCGACAACAACAAGACCAGAAATTGGGGGCGACAGACTTATGTGGGCATAATAGCTTTCGATTATCGAAAGTGAGCAGCGGAGCCGCCACTTAAAGCAATGCCATTTAAAGAGATTCAACAGTGGGCGTGAGCAGAAATGGGCCATATATGTTTCTGATTTAATTAAATTATTATAGATACGTACAGCATTGAATTAAACATGATATTTTTATACTCTACAAGAGATAGAATTATAAAACTTGAAAGAAAGATTATGAAGAAGGAGGTTCTTCAAAGATTGGTAAAAAAATATGTCTTTACCCATCCCATCCTTTTCTATCCGAGTATCAGAGTATTCCACAGACAATTGCGCCATACTGCAACGTTCTCAGTTGTTTTTATAATAATATAGCCAAAATACATTAATAATGTTGGACTTTATTTATTATTTATGATTGGAAAAGCAATAAATAAGTTCTTGGACTCAACAAAATCTTCCATTTTGATAATTATCCGTAATTATTTAAATTTGTAAACAGCTTAAATTATATATGTATATAATTACTGTTAAGTGTTTTGAGGTGCGAATTAAAATATAATATTAATTATTGATTAATATTTAATGAAATTTGTAAATATTTCTTTTAGTTTTTTTTTTGTGAGCTTAAGCTATTAAGATAATTTCTGATCTGATTAATTAACAATAATAAATTAAATCTTACATTTGTACCAAATAATAATAAACACACAAATTCAGTTAAGAAAGCATAATGTTTATAGTCCAATGTGGCATGTGGCAAGCAATTTACATAGTTTGCATTTTCAAAGTCTTGCGTATTTGTGCGACAAATTGCTGGCCAATACCAAAAACAGTTTTATCTTCCGTGCGAACACAAAAAAAAGTATTGATCAAAATAAACAAAATCTCTTTGTTCATGACTCACAAGAGTCTTAAGGGAACGCTAAATGAGGCGTGCCACAAAAAATTCCATGTGTTTGTGTGTTGCAAAGTTTTGTGCGGAACATGTTTGCCATACTTTTTATCTGTACCCAATTCTTTATGCGAGCAGTTTATTAAAGGATGCGAACAACAGCCAAGAAGTGTCCTGAACAAAAGCAGTCCTACATCTGAGTCTGTGTGAGTGTGTGTGGGTCTAAAAAGTTGTAAGTGCATTTCGCATAAATGGAAAATTGTTCAATTTATCGGCGCACAAAGGAGCACACGAGCTGGGAACGTGGCCAAGAAATAACTTCTTAAACTTTATGCAATTGAATAGATAAATATTTATGTTGGTCAACTCGGGTAACTCTTGCAACTAAGCCTCAGTACTATGAATATCATGACTATATTTCTACCCGCCCTCTACGAAGTACTCGCCTCAAGTAATTGCCACAAATGAGGCGCATCAAATTTGATTTGATTTGAGCTTTTAAACCACAACAACAATTGAAGAACAACATTTAAAGTGCTGTAAGCAGCCATAAGCAGGATAAAGAGCTGTGTAAGGAGGATGATAAAAATATCAACAAGCCAGCAATAAAACATTCAACATTCAAGGAGTGCACCGAGCAGAGCAGCCAAGTGAACATTGGACCATTGTCGAAATGACATCAATAAAATATTTAAGGCGACAACAAAGAGAAGCAGCCACCAGCACCACATTCGCATCGAGGAATGGCCTTCAAGCTTCAACTACCTCATCCACATGCCCCTATCCCTACCCCTACCCTTGACACTGGCTCTACCTCTGCCCCTACCCCTGCCACGCCCCACAGTTGGCAAAACAAACTCAAGGAGGGCGCTGAATAAGGAACTCCACTCGACTAGCGCCGTGGCAAACGAGCTTAACAGGATAAACCGATGAGAACTGACGAAGGCAATGTGCAATGTGAAGCAACTTGAGATTGGAGAGGAGGACGAGTTTGAGTTTAAGATTGAAGATGAGGATGAGGATGAGGATGAGGATGAAGACGAGCAACTCAATTGGAACCAGCTCCATGTTTTCACTCGTCTCGGTTTCAACTCGACTTTGAAGTGCAATAGCGGAATTTGAATTCAATCGCAATTGCAATCGCTTCCCTTTCAGCTACAGTCCTCCAACCCAACTTCATCCCCTGCCTTGAAAGCAACTCCATAACTGGCATTTTATTGCGGCTCCCCCTTCTGTTCTCTGTGTGTTATTTGTGGCTGCCTCGTGGCAAGCGGCTTAGACTTGTTAGCAACGTCTTCCAACTGTTTACGGGACTTAGGCTCTTACAGAGTCTGGAGTCAGGGGATGGGCTTTAAAGGGGACTATGTTTGCTCTGGAAATCACAGCTGACAATCAGGGATAGCCCCAAGATGGGTTGCCATAGATATGCGGAAGACAGCAATTGGAATTGGAATTGGAATCAGAATTGGGCAGTTATTTCAAATGCTGACCAAATAGGCCATTGAGTGGATGTTCCGCTGGTTCGGTTTCGGTTTCGTTTTCGATTCCGATTTCGATATCTCATAATTTGCATCGTTATTTTAGTAACTGCCTCCGGTTCAATAGAATTTTTATCTTTAGTATTTGTGAATTTTTTTTTTTATTTTAAATTTACATATTTTAATCAGCTTTCGTCGATTTCCCAGCGGCAATCAATTTGCTGGCAAATGTGTCTTTCAACTTATAAATCAGTTGAGAGATGCTGTTTCGATTTTCTTTGATCTGCTTTCAGTGGGTAGTTTACCTTTTACGAGGTATGCCTTGTGTGTGCGATGGCAGCGCTTAAAGCCAGCATTAAATATTGCCGGACAGCGAGTTCGGCGTGCTGTCAGACGTGGAGGGGGTTGGGCGGGGCGGGGTGTTTGTCGCGACTGCGGCTTAGAAGTGCGACAGGAAATGATAAATGGGTCGCTTCACTGTTGCTTCACGTTGGCATTTCGCTTAAGGCGTTTTTAAGCGAATAGCTGCAGCACTGTCAGCCCCCGCACGGGTCAAAAGTCAATAAGATATCAAATTACGTTTTAATGAGCTGTCAGGCTACAGGGAAAACCGCAATAGAATTTGAAGCAGAGTGTTAATCGATGCATGAAATTTACAATTTTAATGCAAATTTAATATAATTAGCCAACCTTTAAGGGGACGCCTACAGAAGAAAATGACCAATAATCTGGCTGGGTACCCACTTTGGGGCGTGGTGCCCTCGACAAGGCATGCGAAATGCAATTGGGACATAAATTTCCATTTTCGGTCTTATGCCCTCGAGAGCTCGCAGTAATTTAACGCTAAGCAACATTTTTTTTGTTTTCTTTTTTTTGCTTCTGTTATTTTTGTATCTTTTCTACTCGACGCGTCGCAATAAAATAAAATAGTAAACATGCTGAATAAGAATAGGAAGAGGAGGAAGCAAGTCGCGAGCAAAAAATGAGAAAAGCAACTTGCCACTAAGTGTGTTGCTGTCCCGCTCTATGCCTCGTCTTGTGTCCTGCTTGCTCCTGTCTTGTTTCATTTGGGTTCGTTGCTGACCGCAAAAACTAAAATAGGCAAAAGTTTCTTTTTTTTGTAGACTGCTGCGGGGCTGAAGGGGTAACGGGTGGCGCCTCAATTTACGCGGCTTTGAGTGGTTTTTGTTTTGCTATTTATCTTGGCCTGGTTAGCCCCCTTTGTTTGGCCCTTCTCCTATTTTGGCGGCAATTTAATGTCATCATAAATACAAATTCAACGCGCTGAAAGACTTTCGCAGTTGCTTTTTACTTGAGCTTGAACTTCATTCTTCGTCGTTCTGTTTACTGCTTAAATCCTTTGTGGCGGCTGCAATTCTATTAACCCAGCCAAACCACAAGCAACACTCTAACTCTCGCCTTTTTTTTACACCACTTGCCTGACTCTCAATTGCCAATAAATTTTAGCTGTTATCAAGCCAGCTAGTCCACTTATTCAAACACGTGCCACCAGCTGCTGCATCGACTGCAACACAGCAGCCATAGAAGCGGAAGCGGAAGCAGAACGGGGAATATAACTGAGACTGAGACTAAGAATGGGCCTGGGCCTGGGTCTGGTACTCGGCTTCCATTACTTTGCATTTTTTTTAGTAGCACATAAAACTAACTGAGGATAAAAATAATGTGGACAACATTCGCTTTTGTGTGCGCTTTTTTCTTGCATTTCACAATTAAAAAAGAATAATACAAAATAAAGTTCAAAATGAAAGTTACAAAATAAATTATTTGGAGTTAGTAATAATGCAATAAATTATTAATGGTGATATAATATAAATTTAAAAAATATGTGTGATCAATTTTTGACTCAAAACAATTATGCAAACAGTTCCTTTAACTATTCCATTAAAGTGAGAATAATTCATATAATAATTCTGTTTTAGTACAAACTAATCCTATTAGTCGTTAAGTAAGTAGGTAATCTAGTAATTACTCAAAATGATATATGCATTTATAATGGATAAGGAAAAGTAGTTTGTAGTTACTTTAAATGTAATCGTCATTTTTAGAAATAAAAAAAACCCAAAGTATATAGTGCTAAATAATGACAATAGTGCACAAATATTTTAGTCAGGGCTAGAGGAATTGCGTAGCACCGCATCCACAGGAGGAGGATACCCCTCGTGGCCTTGCACTTGAGCAACAGTGGCAATTGTAATAAAATTTTAGGGGGGCACGAAGAGAATAACAAAATAACAAAGAACAGAGGACGTTTCCTGCGGGAAATGTTTGCCGGTTTGGAGTTGCACATTCTGTGCCCTCTTACTTCTACGTTGGATGGCTCTACAAGTGCCGACTTTTGGCGTCGTTTGTTTTCCCCGTTGAGTGCAAATTATTTATGCCACATGCGGGGTTGCAAGCACACCTGCACCACAAGCACAAACTCACAACCTGGCAATGCAATCAAAGTAAACAACAGCAGATATCACAAAAGACACACAGTTTGTGTGTGTGTGAGAGAGAGAGAGGGAGAGGGAGAGAACAAAAGCCACATTGCCACTTTCCATTTTCACTCGAGTGCAATTTGGTGGCTTTGGATTCGCTTCGCTTCGCGCCTTGGCCGGAAGTTGAAGTCTTTTGTTTTCATTTCCGTTATTTAATGCAAGTTGCATTGTTGTTGTTGTTGGAGTTTCCGCTGCCAGCTGCCTTGACTAACATAATATATGACATTGTCCCAGCCTCAACACCACCGCACCCCTTCACACCACCTGCCTAAGCTGGGCGCTTTCAACAACTTTTAACGCCGCAAACTTGTTGGCACCTACTCCTTGCTGCCTGGCCCCCGTGCCCCAACTCTGGTTGCTTGCCACGGCGCACTTTCGCCACTTGGCAGCACTTTTCAGACAGCGCATTTGCATTTCACCACAGTTCCTTACGTGAGTTTGCTTGTTGGCTTTTCGACTGCATTTGATAAAATGTTGCCATCCATTTTGTTTTCCATTTACACCCTGTACCAATTCAAATGATGTTGGGCAAGTGCATAAAACATACAAATTTAACATATGAATTGCAGCTTATTATATTATATATATAAGAGATAATCAATTTATTTATCAACTGATCAAGGGTACATTTATTATTTTCTGATTAACTTACCTTTTCCGCTAAAGTTATAACCTTTTAAAGATACGATCAGCCACTTGACTTGATCACACTTTAAATGTCACTTGAGTGATTTTAAATTCTTAATTCAAATGATTATGTGTGTGGGTAAGGGGTATCTGCTAGTCGCGCACGCTTAAATAAACACTTCTTCGTTACTATTTTTAGCATTCTCTAAACGAAGTTAACCAGATTTTCATGCTCAGATAATGATTTTCGCTTTTTTTGAATGTGATTTTTCCAGACTGTAGATGTTGCCTTCCCTTTCTAGTGATTTTTACTTTATTTTTGTTCAAAATTTATTGCCCTGATGTGTGTTACATAAACTTTGCAAAGTGGCATTCGCAAGTTATTTTTAGAAAAGCGACTTGTGAATCTTATTCTTGCTCAGCAACGTGATTTTCCTAACATAGACGTGCAATAGTTAATCAAATTAAATTACTATTATTATATTGTGAAGATTTTTATTACAATTTATTTATTATATATGTTATTTGATATGTGTGTGTTTCCGCAATTTTTATAAATTCTTATAAGTATTTTTGAAGATAAGTTTGAAGCTGATAGGATGCCGACCAGACATTTAAGGGGGACTTGTGTAAAACAAGTTCTGCATTATAAGTCCTTCACGTCTGAGATTAAAGTTGGGCATCTACGCATTTTATTACTTTTATTATATATAGATATGTTATTTTTAAGACAAAGCTATATTTATAAGAGTGTGACACTTATAGATATCGGTAATCGAATCTAATCGATTTGGGGAACACAAGAGAATACATTCTCAAAATTAAACAAGCTTGATTTGTCTCAGATAAATTGTCATAAGTCTTTCATATATATAATGCCAGAACCCATAAAAATTGGATGAAGAGCGTATGATGGTTTTCGTAAGAGCATTTTTGATCAGAATCAATAGATTTCATATTGCCAGGGCCTGTGCCACTTATAATAAAAAGGAACTGTTCCACGCATGCTTAGACTTGAGTATGCAAAGCATTGTTTTTGATGGCGCTTAAAAGGTATCTGTTTTCATATTTCTAATTGATTTGGCTAAGCCAAAGATTGGCTTGCAATGGATCGTAAGGTATTTAACCCATTGGCAACACAAGTTTTGCGATGAGGGCAAATTGGAGCTCAGCTGCATTTACGCTCAATCTGCTACAGACTTGCCTTGACGGCCACAAATTGCTTTTTAATAACTCAACTAAGCCAAGTTGAACTAGCAACAACAAGAAGAACAACAACAATCTTTGCTACTATTTCAATTTACCAGCTGGTAGTTAAATGAAGGCAACAACCCACAAACTATGCAAGCAAATCTGTTAACTATCCTCACCCAATGCTATTCCAACTTCATAGTCAACCCCCCACCGACGTCCACATCCCCTGCTCGGCCCTCATCCATGAGCAGCGTAAATCTCTGTTTTGAATAGTTTTCCCAAACCAGTAATGCTCTCTCTTCATCCACCCTTCATGGGGCTGTCGAAACTTTAAAACTTGAGCAATTTGTGAATTTAGTGCCAAACTTTGGCTCTAGTTTTGTTTCTCCACTTTTTCATTATCGTTTGCTGTTGCTGGCCGTCAGAATTCTCAACTCTATTTCGATTCTCATTGTTGTATTCTTGTAGTTGTTGTTACTGTTGCTGCTGTTGGCCAAATTGGGACTGTTCAAATTGTTGAACAGCGGACGGGAAAAAGATTAACTGCTTGGAGATGTATATAATAATTATTTGTGTTAAAGTTGCAATGCATTTAATAAACTTGAGCACAGTGGAAATGTCGTGAAAATATTCTTATAACAGGATAAAAATTACCTGTATTGGGAAATAAATCGATTAAGCGATTAATATCCATGGGGAAAACAGACTTAGAATAGAATAATAACAATCAAAACAACATTAATAATAATAAGATTAGATTGCTGGCAATTCGAACAGGAGAATAACAGAGTTTTCTTAGTTCTTAAAGTTTAGTAATAAGAATTCGATATCTAAACACAGATTATTTCAATTTCTAGCATGATAAGAATAATTATGCTCCGATCTTTACAACATTCACTTACTGACTTTCAGAGTAAATTAACACAATATTTTATAATTATTTAGAAATACAAATATTATAAAATGCATTCATTCTAAACAAAATGTGCTTAAGAAATTATACATCTAAATTTGAATTCAATAAATACAAATAAATTGTAAAGATCTGAAATGAAGAATGTAACTTAACTTAAATTTATGATCAAATAAGTTGAATCAAATGTGAAAAGTGCTTATGTCAAAGTCATTTACTGATGTTTCACCTATTTTTTAAGGCACACTTAACGATTCAAAGTTTACCCTGTTGAAAATATAGCGGCATGTCCTTGACAACTACAAGCAAGGTGTCCACTAAACGTTTTGCACTCTTTGCCTAGCTCTCTCTTTCTCACACCATCGCCTCTCTCTCTCTCTCCCTCTCTCTCTCTGTTTGCTGTGCATAAAAACAAACATTTCAACACACACATATTGTGCCAATTCAGACAGCATGCACCATAAAATGAAACTATTAAACAGCGACACCAACGTCAAATCGCATGCAGCACAACGAGCACTGCAAAAAGCGAGGGGTATATGGAGAGAGACAAAGAGGGAGATAGAGATAGAGAGAGAGGGAGAGAGAGAGACACTCACAGTCTGCCGGCAACAGCAAAAGTATCAGCAGCAATCACTAACAACAGCTATGAAATGCAGCTATGCAATGCAGCGACGGCAACAATAACAATAACAACAAAACGCGGCACATTTTCTTTTTGTGGCAATAAAAACTAATTAAATCTCCACGAAAAACACGCCAACAAGCAGCAGCTCCTGGTTGTTGTAGTTGTTGCTGCTGTTTTCAGTGTGTAACATGTTTCAACACTTTGCGTCTGGTTTTGGGGCCAACAACATTTTGGGCTGCAAACGCGAATTCAAATCCATATTGAAAATTTAATAACTACAAATTTGCAGCAGAGTTTCGCTTCAGATATTTTTTCTTTTGTTTACCCTTGGCGAGGGGATTATATTAATTTTGTCGTCAATATTTGATATAAATATGTATGTTTGTTATTGTGTCCGACTGTATTTGACATTCGGCATTGAAGCCATCTTGTTTAAAATTGAAGTTGATAATTTGAATATATGCCTCTTATCAAGTTAGCCGTATCTGACTACTGTACTATTGGCTCAAAGTGGACTTCCTTAATGGATATTTTCTATTGTTTTTCACAATTCCTCTCTGGTTAAATTTTGTTTTAAGCGTCTGGTTTTTGGCAAAAAATTATCATTTCCAACATAGGGGGTTTTTTTTTTGTATATATTATTCACCTCCACTAGGAAAATCTGGTTGAGACTAGTCTGCAAGGGCATTTAACCTTCGGAGTGCTAAAGACAGCTGTTTTGCTTACCGTTTTCCCATGTTCAATGTTCTCATGAGCAGCCAAATTGCAGTGAGTTCCGCTCGCTCCTTCCGCACTTATCCCCCTTTCATTTCCTTCTCTCTGTGACTCTGTCCACACTCTGTCTCTAGTTTGCATTTATGTAACTGTCTCTAATTGTTTTTGTCGTCACTAGATAGATACCCTACAAAAGTGTGAAGAATATCGATAGTATGAACTAGATTTTTTTTCTAGCTTATTCACTTTGCGATTTCTTGATAAGCAAATAAACAATTTTGAAGAATACTTTAATTAATGCAGTAATTTCTTAATAAATTAAATACTGTTGTTATTAAACGATTATTTTGGTAATTTATTATTATATAATTGAATCTTAACGTAATTTTAAGCAGGATATTCAGTAGTTGTCCAAAATATAACATTTCTCTACTAGTTGTTGTTGTTATTCATTTATGTTTTATGTGGCATTTGCCGTCGACTGTTTTTTTTTTTTTTTTTTTTTGGCTCACGGCAACGCAGACAGAGAAACTTTTTGGCAGACAATTGCAGCTGTGATTGTTGTTGCCGTTGTAATTATTATTGTTGGCACTTTGGGCTCGAGTTGTGCCGGCATTGCTGTTGCTGTTGTTGCTTTTGTAACTAAGTAATAAGCAACCACATCAACAACAACAGAACAAAAGTGTCGACAGTCGAAAATGTAATAAAATTGTTGCCAAGTCTGAAGCACAAGGTAGAGGACGTAGTCAAGCTGCCGACGCGTTGGCTGCCAAGTGCCCGACGTCAAAGAATGCCAACACACACCTACACACTTACACACGGCAACACACACCCAGACGCAGAGCATAATGGCGTTGTAATGCTCGTAAGCAGGTGTAATTGAATGGCCTTCCCCGACAATCCTCCCCGGCGTCTGCCTACAAAACTCCCAACGGGGTTTTCATTTTTGGCACGAGATTTCAAGTGAGCAACGACGACGAGCTACAAAAATGAACATCTGAGTGTGTCTGAGTATATATATGTGTGTGTGTGTGTGTGGCGTTTCCGGCTGCAGGAAATTTCATATGCATTGTGGCATGGCATTAAATATAATAATTGTATTAATTGCCGCCTGCGTGAAATATGGTTTGGCAAGCTGAAAAAATTATATCTGAAAGATGCTCAGAAAGTACAACTGTTAAAATGCCAGCAATATGATTTAATTATTAGAAATAATTCTGGATTATTTAAAAGAAAGGTATTTCAAGTTTATGTCTCAGTTGTTTAATTATGAATGTGAAGTAATTATTAAGCCACCAGCTCAGTTGCTTCCACGAAGGATAATCTGACAATTCCCTTTATGTTATAGAGCACCTCATACGTATATACGAATTTAGTTCAACACCAGCCTCATAAAATGAGTCCATTCGACGAGCTTAGACCGCAACACTTATTGACCAAATAAATTTTAAATTGAATTTAAGCCTTTAATTAAGTCAATTAAGAAATGCACGGAACACACCTAAATTTCATAAGTGAAAAAGCTACAGAAAAAACAGGTGTTGATTTCTGGTCCAAATATAAAAATCTCTTTAAAATATTTATTTATTTATATTTTTATTAAATTCGGTAAAGAAATAAATTGTTCATACAAAAACTCATCTTTCGGCTATATGATATATCGATCCGATCCACTTCCATTTATTTATCAAATATGTGTAATTAAATAATTATTTGGGAATTATTATGTAGTTGGAATGTTCAACATTACTTTTGAACTTATTGTTATTGTGCTGTGTTCTGTGAATGCTAAGCTGATCATTAAAGAAAAAATATAAACTGCGGCATAAATTGCATAATTATTCAACAAATGATGTTTTTTTTTTTTGTAATGCGCAAAAGTTTTAATTCAGCTTACAGGACAAATCACTAAGATTAATTTCAGTATTATAGTATATATATTTATGGTATAGTTAGAAATAAAATAAATGGAAGTGGAAACTAAGCTTCTCATATTTATTAAGGACTCGTTTCAAAACAAATATAGGAAACAATAAAATAGTATCTAATATCGAGAGTACTGATGGATACGCTATATTTAATTGTCATTAAATGGAATATTGGCCATCGTCTTAACTAATTTATTGCTACCATTCTAATATTTGCCAGCGGCAAACAACTTCAAAAGCCATTCACTCAGAGCGTTAACCCATTAGACGAATTGCCACGGGCCAAAATGGTAATTTGATACTTTATTGACCCTACAGAAGCACGACCACTAAATTGTCTGCATATTAATAGACCACAACACTTTAAAATTAAATGCAAATTTGCCACTACCAGCAACAATCGAGTGCGTGAACGGAAATCCTCATTTATCATATCTTGCCGCAGTCGCTTGACAGACCGGCAAGTCCATACCAGATAATGTCTGGGACGGGCCAAGGTGAAGACAGAAGCTTAACTTCAAATTTTAAAGCAGCAGCCATAAAGTGTTCCTTACAAATTGCAACTACCCAGCGAAATTAGATCAAACAAAATCTAAAGCGAAAATCTCAACTGATTGTTGAGTTGAAAGATGAAGTGAAGCGTTCGTTGCCAGCAAATTGATTGCCGCTGGGAAATCGACGAAGGCTGATTAAAATATGTAAATTTAAAATAAAAAAAAATTCACAAATACTAAAGATAAAAATTCTATTGAACCGGAGGCAGTTACTAAAATAACGATGCAAATTATGAGATATCGAAATCGGAATCGAAAACGAAACCGAAACCGAACCAGGGGAACATCCACTCAATGGCCTATTTGGTCAGCATTTGAAATAACTGCCCAATTCTGATTCCAATTCCAATTCCAATTGCTGTCTTCCGCATATCTATGGCAACCCATCTTGGGGCTATCCCTGATTGTCAGCTGTGATTTCCAGAGCAAACATAGTCCCCTTTAAAGCCCATCCCCTGTAACAGCCTAAGTCCCGTAAACAGTTGGAAGACGTTGCTAACAAGTCTAAGCCGCTTGCCACGAGGCAGCCACAAATAACACACAGAGAACAGAAGGGGGAGCCGCAATAAAATGCCAGTTATGGAGTTGCTTTCAAGGCAGGGGATGAAGTTGGGTTGGACGACTGTAGCTGAAAGGGAAGCGATTGCAATTGCGATTGAATTCAAATTCCGCTATTGCACTTCAAAGTCGAGTTGAAACCGAGACGAGTGAAAACATGGAGCTGGTTCCAATTGAGTTGCTCGTCTTCATCCTCATCCTCATCCTCATCTTCAATCTTAAACTCAAACTCGTCCTCCTCTCCAATCTCAAGTTGCTTCACATTGCACATTGCCTTCGTCAGTTCTCATCGGTTTATCCTGTTAAGCTCGTTTGCCACGGCGCTAGTCGAGTGGAGTTCCTTATTCAGCGCCCTCCTTGAGTTTGTTTTGCCAACTGTGGGGCGTGGCAGGGGTAGGGGCAGAGGTAGAGGCAGTGTCAAGGGTAGTGGTAGGGGTAGGGGCATGTGGATGAGGTAGTTGAAGCTTGAAGGCCATTCCTCGATGCGAATGTGGTGCTGGTGGCTGCTTCTCTTTGTTGTCGCCTTAAATATTTTATTGATGTCATTTCGACAATGGTCCAATGTTCACTTGGCTGCTCTGCTCGGTGCACTCCTTGAATGTTGAATGTTTTATTGCTGGCTTGTTGATATTTTTATCATCCTCCTTACACAGCTCTTTATCCTGCTTATGGCTGCTTACAGCACTTTAAATGTTGTTCTTCAATTGTTGTTGTGGTTTAAAAGCTCAAATCAAATCAAATTTGAAGCGCCTCATTTGTGGCAATTACTTGAGGCGAGTACTTTGTAGAGGGCGGGTAGAAATATAGTCATGATATTCATAGTACTGAGGCTTAGTTGCAAGAGTTACCCGAGTTGACCAACATAAATATTTATCTATTCAATTGCATAAAGTTTAACAAGTTATTTCTTGGCCACGTTCCCAGCCCGTGTGCTCCTTTGTGCGCCGATAAATTGAACAATTTTCCATTTATGCGAAATGCACTCACAACTTTCTAGACCAACACCCACTCACAGGCAGGACTCCTTGGCTGTTGTTCGCATCCTTTAATAAACTGCTCGCATAAAGAATTAGGTGCAGATAAAAAGTATGGCAAACATGTTCCGCACAAAACTTTGCTACATACACATACAGGTCCTTTATCAAAATTGTGCCTGGTGCCCCTCTTCCTCGTGACTGTCTTAGGCTTCTGAGGCAGACACAAAGAACTGGTTGGTTGGCTTCGAAGTTTGCAATTCGATAGGTGCAGCTATTTCGTAGCATATTTTAAGGAGGTCACGGTGTTTTTTTTACGGTTAATAGAAAGTGGTTGTTGTAAAATACATTTTTCATAAGTATAATTGCATTTTTTCAAAGTACCCAATTGCAAATGATTCTTTATTTTTGACATGCTTTTTTTGTTATTTCCTTTTTGGGGGTAATTTATTTTTTCCGTACTTGGCTTCATTTGTATTTGTTTGTTGACTTTGTTGTTGCTTTACATAAATTTCAGTTGGTTGCTTTTCTTGCACTGCGGAAATTGTCGTGAATAGTTCATTTCAGCATTTTACTTTTTGTCTGGATTTATTTTTTTCCAGTTTTTACTATATTTTTTTTTGTCAATTTTTTTGGCATACAAAACTTGGTCCAAGCAGCTGCGATTGCTTTTGCCATTTAGTTGTTGCTGTAGTTGTTAGCAGTTGGTAGAAAAAGTAATTTCCCCCTTATGCAGATGAGTTCTGAACACAGTCATGGCCATCGTCCTTTCTCGTAATGAAATTGACATCTTGTGTCGCGATTTCAAGCTGATTTCGTTCTTCGCCTTTCTTTATTTATCTTGCTGCGCTTTCTGTGGTCCTTGCACTCCCATCATCATGAGAACGGTATCGGCAAGGAGGCTAAAACAAACATCCGAAATGCAATTCAATTTCCGGCATTTTGACTTCTTAGCCAGACTTCTTAATAAGTGTGCAAAAAAAAGAAAAATTTAAAAGCTTAACTGAATTTGTTCTTTTTAAAATCAAACGTAATATTTTAATTAAATTAAAAAACATTCAAAAAGAAAATGGCGATTTGCATGTTGTTAAATTGCTGTGACAGAATAGCAATCACTTTAAAATCTTCATACAATTCAATATAAATAGTAAAATATGCCAAAAATTTCTCATACCTATATATTTTTGGGGTGCTAACGGAATCACACATATAATAGCCACTTGTTGTATCTCTACTTAAAGTAGATAAATGTTTTCTGAGTGTGTATAAATATCACATGATGATTAGTGTGTCCAACTAGATTGGAAATACTCTATTTCAGAATGAAGACAAGATGGTAATTTCAACAAGTAAAACTAAGTTCAAATGTATTCATAAAGTTAAAGCTTGTGAACTTTATTTTTATTATTGTGGATTTACATTTGATTAGTACAACACAGTTGCGCATATGGCTCCTTAATAAATCTTTAAGACCAGTTAGCACATGACCGAAAATCTTTTTTTAAGTAACTTGACTTAAATGGTACTTTTGATGGCCAAATTGATCGTTTTTAACTTTAATTGAAATATCTCTCAGTTCCTCCATGTTTCCCCTTTATTCGCTGCTAAACAAATCCACTTTTTCCATTAGTCATTGAAGTATATAAATAATTGGACTTACATTTTTTAATAAATATTGGAAAACTGCTATGAAAGATTCGAATTTCTGCCAAACTACGTGTACACCAATTAAATTGAATATGACAAATTTATTGTTATTATTACACATTTTTTAATGTTTGCATTCTCTGGAAAAAATTGCGTGGTAAAAAATGAATAAATGAAATTGCATTAAAAATAAATGCGCTCGTCATACTCAGTTCAATTGGTTCGAAGTTACCTCTCACTTTGCGAAACAACTAATTGTTTATTAATGTGATGTATTTCGTATACCCTGTAAATGCGAAACGGTTAAGAATGGTATGCACACGGTAAGAAGCGTATGTGCAAAATATATTTGTCTAGCAGTATCAGAATCAATCTGATTACTTCCAAATTATCTGATACATTACAAAAACCGCCCGATTGTTCCTATGTAAGCAATATAATATATCTGTCCGATGTTATTGAGATTTTTGGCTAATTCGAGGAGCAGCACTTTTATTGAGAAAGTTTGGATCGGTAATTTTGGAAAAAAAAATCTATTCTTTATCAGAAAAATGTAATACCTTCTGCAATTACATATATCCGATCTTAATTATCTTTCCAAAAGCAAAATCAGTGCAATGAGTAGTGTTTGATATATTGACAATACATAATTATAATTTAAGTGTACTTACCTTAGAATGGAGCAACTTTTCATTCCTTGGCATTGGTTAGTATTTCTCAGATCTGCACAGAGACAGGGTATTCTTTGGTCCAATACTAAAGCAGACTAGAACCTTTGTATTTGTTTCATTACGTATTGCAAATATGTGATGATTGTTGGTGTTGTGGTAGCTGTTTGAGTTCTTGGCGTTGTTTAATATGGTTGACAATTAAGCATTTCACACATATACACTTATTATTTGTTGTTGTTTTTGTTGATTTTTATTTTAATTTGCTCATTTGGATTTGGGCTTATATCAATGCCATTGCCATTGCAATTACAGCTCATTTCGTATTCTTAAATACAAGTTACATAGTTATAGTGTATATATATGTATGTCTATATGGGCTTATGTATAAACTCGTATATATATATATATATGTATATATGGATATGCATATATGTAATTTTATATGCGTATTCTTGTGCGCCGTTAGCTTTGCATTTACTCGTAACTCATTCATGTAAATGTATTTGTATATATATATATATATATATGTATGTATATTTAACACTTCTTGTTTGGTATTGAAAGCAACACAACTTTTAAATGTTTAACATTTGCATGAAGTATTTTTTTACAATAACGTTTAAGCTTTAGTTACAATTTACTTAAATTTATACTTAAATATTTCAACAAATTAATGAGAAAAACTGAGAACTGCAGGGAATACAAAATATTGTGCATCTGATTGGATTTATTTGTTCAAAGTCTGGAAATATTTATGTTAAGAACTAACGCAAGTGTGGCAGCTATTATTATTCTGTGTTCTACTTTCTATCGAAAATCTTACGTTCGAAGCACATTAACGACTCGTCAACTCAACTAAGTACTTACAATTTGAGAACAGCGTTAGCTATAAAGCGCGTGACCATATACCGTCTTAGAGAGCTATAAATAATACCGACGAATACTTTTAACACATACGACTCTAAAAATTAATAAGAAACACACACAGATGCGCATTGACATGTGTATAAATATATGTATTTATATGCTATTTAATTTAAATGATTTTTATACTCGATATGTGTTTTGTGGTTTGCATTTACTATTTTCGCCATTTTATTTTGCATACCTCAAGGCGTATTTCCATTTATGTCTGCATGTGTGTGCGAGTGTGTGTGCGTATATGGATTAACAAATGCCATTAGCGTTTAACGCAGAATTCTATATATATATTAATATATATATATATATATATATATATATAGATATGTATATATAAATGTGTGTGTGTATTTATATCATTATATAATTATTTAAGCATTTCGCAACTTGAGTGCATTAAAAGGTTTAATTATCCATTTTTAATCAGTTTCTTCTTTAAGCCCAAAAGCGTTAATGCAAAATTAAATTGCAATTGTTTAAGTTAATATATTTTAACTATACATGTAATATATGTTATACGTATATATATATATATATATATATATATATATATATATATATAGATGTATGTATATATAGATAAATGCTAAGCTATTATGTTTGCTAAGGTTACACATTGGGTTGTCACATTATCAGTGCAGCAAGCTCTGTTTGGCTTAGTTGCATACATTTGTTTTTGGGGCGGATCATAATTAGGGTCTGGTTAGGGACTAGGGCCAATATGAGTACTCGTTTATAATTAGTATGTAGATATTGTTTTGCGCTAGTTGTTTGCCTCAAGCCTTACACCATACGGACACACACACTTAACTAGGTCCAGAACAAAGCCCGCCAAGTGACGTCATTAGCATTAATGTTGGTAACAGTGCCAGCCACGCTATTGCCACAGCGCAAATGGCGCTGTCGCTGCTGCTGTCGACGGCGACGCCGGGAGAATTGCCATTTCCGTTTATCGCAGTCTGCGTTTTATCTAGGAAGGATTTTTGTTCTGATAAGCCGATTTCATTCAAGTTCGATTGATAGCGCGTATCTTTGTGTTTGTTTGGTTTGTTTATGATGATGAGACCACAAGATACAAAAACACACACAGAGAGAGAGAGAGAGAGAGAGAGAGAGTAAGAGAGAGAGAGACTGAGTGAGAAGGGAATTTAAACACAGGGAGCAAGAGAGAGGGAACAAAATAAAGTATGTTGTGGTAAAATGAACAAGGTGCCAGCGGGTATCTCGAATTGTTCTGATGATCAGCTGATCTGCTCAACTACTCACTTTTGTCCTGGCCATAAATCGAACGCGTCGAGTCCGAGTTGCCATAGCCAAAAATATTGTTGCCATTCTCGTTCCAATGCGACTCGCTTGTGTAAAGACCCGAAGAGGCAGTTGTTGGGGGATAAGAAACTGTTGAAGAGAATTTGTGATCTGGTCATATAAATCCATTTATTTATTGTATTCAAATAATGTAAATATTCCCTGATATTACTGATATTACTATATTCAATTTGTTGATACAACAGCCATATGCTCTGGTTACACTGTCAAAATAGCAGTAGGGGCCGAGCTTGTCTTATTGCTTTTGTGTTTATTGTTTATGATTCATTTGCATACATTTATTTGTATTCATGTTGCTTTCACAGCGGTTTGCAGGTAAATTGAAATATTTTGCCATTTTTAGCATGTCTCATTTCATTTGATTTGTTCTGCGATTTATTTAAAGCTCGTTCCGCCTTGCATTATTCTTTTTTTGCATCTCTCACTCCATTAATTTCATACGCCCGAATTGATATAACAAAATGCTAATTATTTTGTATTTTCATTATGTGACAATATGCACAGCTCCGCCCTCTTCCGTCCTCCTGGTGCTCATCATCAGCAAATTGCATTTGCCCATTAATGTTAAAGCTCTCAGCTTTCCCGGCAACATCACTGGTATTTTCAATGAAAACATGTTTTAATTATGCCACCCTAGCATTTTTCTGCTCATTTGCCTAAAAAGGTTTCTGCAATTTCCACCAACTATTTTAAATATGCAAAATCATGTTGATTGTCAAACGGGTTTTGGCCACGATAGTATTTATTAAATTAAATATTGAACTTTCACTACGCGAATCTCATTAGAAAATAATTAAAACATTGATTTTTGAGCATGCAAAATTTACTTTGCGTTATTTTCCCATATGACATTTAAAATCATTGTCATTTTTATAATACAATATCCATAACTTCAGCTAGACTTCAGGATGATATTCATATCTGGTTTAATTCCAATTTATGTCCAATTTATCGCAAATGGATTTCCCATTATATTTGAGTCCACCATTATTTATAATTAGACCCTGATATATAATTTAGTTGGTAATAGATGCATAATAGAAGCCATTCCAAACCACATTTGGCAACTTTAAGCTGCCCTCAGCAAATCCATCACGTAATTAAACTAAAAACGTGATATTAACTCACACGTTGAGCTACAAAATTCAAGACAGTTGCAAAAAAGAAAGTTAAGCACTTTCCTTGCCATCGATGCAAAAGAAAATTTAAGTTCGCAGCACATGTGAGTAAAAGCCAAGCATATTCCAACGCAACTCAGCCCAGCCCTTGCCAACCTCTTTCCAGCGCATCGACTTGAAACTTCTGTCAAGACAATTCGGCAACCCTGCCCAGCCAATTCCACACCTCAGGCAGAGTGCACGTGACTTGATTTTCAGTGGCCTGATAATGCCTCAGCCCAGCTGCCTTACCCCACTTTCGTTAGAGCGTTTCGTTCCGTTTCGTATCGCCCCAAACCCAAACCCTAACGCCAAGAACCATCTCCGCTCCCAGCATTGCAAGGTGTTGGGCATTCGTCTTATTCCCTCCTACCACCCAGGAGAAGGTCGGAACGCTGGTCATCAGAGCGCCAGGCAATTAAGTCCGACCATTTCTGGGCTATTGCGGTTGAGATTTTCTTTGTTCTGCTTTTCGCCTCAATGGCTAATTGGCTGAAATTTGTCAATTCGCGTTAGGGCCAATGCGGCACTTTTTCAGCATGTGGGTGAGGTTTTTTCACCTCATTCACCCCTCCGGATATGGATCTCTTAATTAGCCGTACAGCGCTTAGAGCTGAAGCCAGAGCGCGTTAAGTTTACAATTTTATTTCGATTGAATTTCTGTGCTTCGGCTTCAGTTGCTTAACTTTATATTTCTTGTCAGAAATCAGTATGTTGGCTTTTAAAATCATTAATGTCCGATTTTTGCCAATGCATAGTTAGTCGTGCGATACCGAAAGAGGATTGGTTTCCAGTGGGAACAGGAAAGATAAGGCAGAAAATAGTAGTCAATAATCAGTGAAGTGGAAACAGAATATTTTATAAGATTTGTTTCAAACTTGCGAAATGGCGTTTTAAGATTTTCTTATATATTCCGTAGAAATACCTTTGCAGACAGCAACTGAGTTATTTGTAAGCAGGCAGCTTGTCGAGGGAATCATTGCACATTTAAATTAAATTAATTAGTTAGCCAACCACAACCAACCACAATATGTGGCTATACTCAAATTATTTTAGGAAGTGCTTAAGACCACAACTTAATTTGTATGAGTTAATTCCGAGATGAATACACACACAAACATTTGATTGTGAAGAAAACGGCAATTGAAATAGAAACAGGTAACACTCAAACTGCAAACTCTCTCTTGACAAAATAAATCACAATATTTCAAAAGTTAATTTAAATCTTGATTTAATAGCGAAATGATAAAATGATTTGTACGAAAAATGTTTTTTAAAAATGATGACAGCTATTGGAAGTTTCTTTCTGCTTGTGACTTGTGTAAATATTGTTTTCAAATTTGCTTGTTCCACATATTTCTTAATTTGAACATATCCGCAAGACGCACTTATTTACTCTCTGCACACACATTTCACGAAAAAGGCAATTTCCATTAAAATAAAAACACAAACAATTTACTCAAGTGCTGACTTTTCATTTCCACAACACTAATATTCCATGCTGCGTATACGCAACATACTTTCCTTAACTGCCTTCCACGATGCATTTGCAACTTACTTCTTTCCACTTTTGATTGCCAAACAACTCAAAATGCATTTGATGGCAACTTTTTGAACAAGCTGACGAATTGCGTGACGTGTGCTGAATGCCAGCAGTCAGCATGTTTGCGCTTATAAGTTATTTACTTACCATATAATCGTATAATGCCGTCCGTTTCGCCTCTCGGATTCTTGGCAACGCATTTATAGATGCCATCATCGCCGCTGCCAACATTGATAATTGTCAGTTTCATGTGGGTCTTATAAGCAGGCACGCCGATGCTTGATTCAACTCTAAAGAAAGAAGAATTAATAAAGAGAATAATTAAAATCAGCCGTAGTTGAAAACAACCTTTTCTGATATGCAGAGACAGTAAAGAAAAGTCTATCGCTTTGGTTTAATCCAATCCAGAACTTAAATTCAAGCCACAACTTTAAGACTAATGTGGAAAGAACATTGTTAATTTAAGCAACTGAACACCAAAGTGATCTAATTTCTTCCTTGTGGCAATAAAGAATATAATTTTGACATTAATTTATTGTTGGGATTAATTCACACAAAGTATTCTTCATTTAAGCATCGAGTTGTTTTCTGGGGTTTCCATTCAACAAATGTTGAAACAATTTTACATCTAATACCCCCAGAGATAGTAATATTTATTCGTTTTACTTTCAACTTACTTGTATTTATACGAGTCATGTATGATTGGTCCCTCGCCGCGTGTCCAATAATTCAAGGATGTTGGATGCGCCTCCGTAAAACATTCGATGGTAACGTTGAAACCTTCTGGTGCGCCAACCAACTGATGTGGTATGAGCAACATGGGCGGAACTAAAATTCATATTAAATAGAAAAGAAATATAAGAATTTATTTAGAGAATCAAAAAAAAAAAAACTGAAAAGCATTAGCAAAATGCTAATGCGCGTTGTATTATTGAAGTATATCATTTTTGCAGGGTTCTTTTACTCGAATGCTTTAGACACTATTAAAAAATCAGACTTCAAACATATAATATCCTTGTTGATGTCAAATAAATTGTTAGACATCTATATATCCTGCTTGAGCTAACAATTTTAATTCAATAAATTAAATTAAATTAATTAAATTCAGCTTAAGCTTACATTGTAATTAAATATATTTATTTTTCTTCGAAAGCCAATATGGTGTTTCCCATGCTTGTAGTTTTACTTTACAGTACTTTACAGTAATTTTCACTTAACCAATTAGGCTGATACCATCAGCATTGTGAAGTTTCGGCATTTATCCAAATAATTTTGAGCTTTCAAGGCTCTTCTTTGCTGCAAGGCACTACAGCGTACATAATATCCAGTCACCTCACTTAACCCGTTGACAAGTTAATTAAGTTGCGAATTTTGTCACACTTAAGCCGCGTGACACTTAATATCCTTTTGATTAAGGACATTAAAAAAAAAAAGGAAAACTAAGAGGTGACCAGCCGAACCGTCAAAAAGCAGAGACACTTAAGGCTACTTTTCGTAAACATAAAAACGACGCTAATTTGTGTCCAAGCTGATTAAAATTTCAATTGGCTCGGTGCAGAAGGGAATTACGGCTCAGCAAAAAAGGAAAGGAAGGCAGGAGAACCCTTCAGAATTGAGCCGCGGCTTAATTGCCAGCTCATGGCCTGTCGCATAAATCAACAAAAGGTAAAAGAGCCACAAAATGACAAGGTAAAACCGATGAATGAATGGAGAAGCCATTCTGCTCAGTCTAATGATGATGACAGACTCAGGATACTCTCTCTCTCTCTCTCTCTGTTTCTCTCTGACAATGGATGTGGCAAATGCAAAATGCAAAGAAATACAAAAAATGTTCATTAGTGCCCATTGAGGAAAAAAGAACGAAGGAAATTCGACTCGCATTTAATCTCTTAATTAAAAATGTGCGCGGTAGTGCACCTGAAGTGTGGCAAAAGTTCTGTTTGTGATACTAAGTATGTCTTGTATATCTTTAGGGATTTTCGGTGCACATTGACATAATTTTGTATAGGTGTCCTTTTATAGAAATTACCGACGAGGCGCAGCAGCTCAACAGATGCACACAAAAAACAAATAGACTCAAAGTCGTTGAAGAAAAAAACAAACCAAGCAAAATACTGCATAATGCTATTCATAAGATTTTTCATGAGCTGCGCTCGCTGAAAGAAAAATAGTTTTTTCTTCTTCATTTTTTCCTATTTATACTCACTACTTTGAATGTGACTTCTGTGTGTATGTGTGTGTGTTTGTGTTTGTGTGTGTGTGTGTGTGTGTGTGTGAGCTAAGGCGAACTTTTCCTACCGGGCAAAGAAAAGGCGCAGCCTCGTGTAGTTCTGACTTGTCTTGGCTCTCAATTTAAATGAAAATCAGTTGCATAAAAAATTATACTTAAGATCTGGCTCGACTTGCATTTGCATAAACCAAAGCCAGAAAAAACACTATATTCATGCAGTTACCATATACATATATATTTTTGTATATACACACAGATACCAATATAAATGCTGGACGAGCAAAATGAATAGAATGCATGCATAAATTGGACTTGAAACTTTGCTAGTCAATATGCAGCAAGGAGCAACTTATAAAGTTACCGAAATGGATTAAAGAGATTGTATGGTCAATGAAGTTCCAGTCGTTATGCTAGAATAATCAGTTTGAAATTGTAAGCAAAATGAAAACTGCAATTTCGGGGTAGCTATTTTTATGATTTAATCGAATTGCATAAATTGCAAATGGAATAATCATTGTTTCTAAATTAGACAACAAAGACAAGACTTGAAGTTTCAAAGTCAAAGAACAAAGAGCTTTAAGAGAACCCATCAAATGCTTGAATTATCGTTTTTCTTACGTTTACCAACGGATTTTCAATCGCAATTTGTATTTGTTATCATTCTCTCCTTAAACTGCACGTGCAGTGGCAATTGGCTTGTCCATCTTTACAGTCCACTCTCTACGCCCTCTACTCCCACCCGTTCTTGACGAACCCTTTCGGTCAATCGCAGTACAATCAGCTCGTTGCTATCATCTTGTCCACTTTCCATTACACTAATTCCGCAAATATTGCACCAGCATCCTTTGGTGCAATCAAGTCTACCTTTACGCCAAACAATGCCGGAGTATTTTAACGGCAATCTGGGGCTGTACCGCACCGATCTCCCCTCAGCCGTAACGAGCCTTCATTAACTGCTAATTTTCAAGTTGTTTACACTCAGCAATGGCACCTTGCAGTTTTCTAGGAGCTGCTAGACAAAACTGCCACTCAACTGTCCACTGACTACTGAGGCGCAAGCACCAAACCACTCAGCACAACCACCCATCTCGCACCAGCCACCACTACGCCAGTCATCCGCCTACTGCCATTCTAAATTATTGTTGACTCAGGACCTTTTTTGTGCAGCTACTTGACTGGCTGGCCACTTAGCAACTTCGCTCGCTGCTTTCTTGAGTTCAGCTCTTACAATATTGTCGCCACTCAATTGTAATTTAAATCACCGCCAAGGACTGGACAGGAAATGCTGAAAATGTTTGTCCTGTCGTTAAGTACTTCAGTATTTTTCTCATCTATACTCTTACAACGGGCCACTTACCACTTTGCTAGTCATCGTGTGCCACTCTTTTAAATATTTAGATACTAAGATAAACACCCATAATTATCTACTTCTGCCTACAGTATGCAAGATTAAGATAAACATGTGATTCTAATGATAATTTACTACTTTGAATTTATATTTATTAAATTAAATATCGCCTTAATTCTTTTAAAACTACATTTTAAATCAAAATTAAAGTTCCACATAAAATAATATAAATTTTAAAGTGAGAATTATATATCAATTTTAAATCAAAAAATTAAGTAAAATGAAGTAAACAATTAAAAATAAATAGTAACTGAACTAGGTAATTAAAAAACCAAATAGATTTGTATACCCTAAGCTCATTAAAAATGTGTAAAAATGTTATAATGCAGTTTAGTAAAATTATATAACAAGCAGAAGGAAGCATTCAAGACTCCGAACCCCAAATATCTTCGATAACGGTATTCGTTGTCGTATCAATATCGGTAATGAAATTACAACCAATGCTCAAAAGAGTTAAAGCTTGTTTGTAAATTAATGTGAACATAGGACGCAACATATCATAATAAGCATTTTAAAATTAATACAATACATTTCCTTAATTTTGTTCCTTATTTTTACATATCATATCGTAAATCGCAAACTTTTAAACAGCTTTATGTATTTAATTTCAGATCATATTAAATGAGATTAAGTGAGCTATAATATTTAATAGTCGACACTTTTTATATAATTTTCCATTCTCATATCAGATTAAACTTTCAGCTTTCGCCTCTTCTGTGCCATTATGAGAAATTGTGCACTGGGTAAAATGTAAGCCAGTTGAGCTCAGTCAGTTGTCGGTGTTTTAAAGCTCTGCTAAGCGTCGACAAATTGTATAAAAAGTCCCAAGAAATGATATAAATGCTGAATATCTGGATTGCATACCAAATTAGCTGCTTAAGTTAACGATTCAGAGAGCCAAAAGGCTAGAAATTGTATGTTTCTTATTTTGCTGGAGTGGCTCAGGTTAAGGGTCGTTTGCAGCATATGTCGTCCTTATGTTCTGCTGCTGCTTGTGCTGCACAAAGCAAACAAATCAGTATGCAGTCACAAAAGTAAGAAACAAATTCGATACACACACATACACACACACACACAGACGCACACTCAAACCGGAAACAGTAGCTGAATTTGTTGCTTCCTGTTTGTTAAGCAACGCACGCCACAAACACACAGCAAAATAAAGTAAAAGAGAAATAAAAAATAGAGGAAGCAGGAGCAGTGTATATATATATATATATATATATATATATATATGTGTGTGTGTGTGTTGCCTGGCTAAAGAACATATGCAAGCTGTCACAGTTGTTTTAACAAATTGTTTGGGGAGCTGCTGCATACTTTATTTATTTTTTTTATATTTTGACAGACAGGTCTTTGAAATCTGTCTCGACCATATTTAATAATCAAATCCATTCGTAAGTAAATATGCTTGTTCTCAATACAAACTACTGCTACCGAGCACCAAGTCGCACATCAGGACTTTAAATTGCTAAATATTGTCACACTTAGAATAAAAATATATTTATATCTCGAAGGAGTTATGTAATTTTAAGCTGAATCTGAATTCTCTTTTAGTAGAGACCGATCTGGTTAATCAATAATTATTAAACAATATAGATTAATACAGTTTTCATAAATTCGATAAAAAAATATATATATTCCACAGTTTATTTTTCATATATTAAAAAAAATATTGATAAAGTTAAGTCCAAGAATAAAAGTGTCTATACATTCAATGAACATTTTTTTTTTGGAAAATTATCAATATATTGACAGAAAATTAATGATAAACATTTTGCTTCTATTGAATTTTTATAATTTTAACTCAATTTTGAAATTATTTCTTCGGTCTGCAAGGGTATTTAGTCATCGGCGTTTTTAAGCTAACCATTCTTCCAGATAATGCTATTCCACTTGCATTTTGTACCATTTTCTCAAACAATCTCTTGTGCATCAAATCGGTTTAGTTTTCTCCATGTTGTTTCACGTTTTCATATTTTCCCACCCTTCTAGTGCCCCACTCAATGCACATTTATTACCGGGTTCGTCTGTGGCAATCAGGCATTTCCACTTCTTTTTTAATGGATCCGCTTCGCACGCGTGCAACTCGTGTTGCACTTTTTGCTGTTTCTGTTGCTGTTGGGTAGTGAATTCCTAGGGGGTGGTAGATGCTAGGTACCAGTTACTGGATATTGGCTACTGGTGGTGGCCTGTGACCTCGGGGTTTGTGTGGCTGTCGTTTAGTTTGTTTTGTTAGCTGCCAAGCGAATGTCGTACACGAAACAAAAATAGATTTATGCTTGCGGCATTTTTAAGTGACAGCCAACGAGCAAATTTTCTGCGACGACCCGCCTACTTGACGGCCACGCCCCTCGATTGTTGGCTGCTGACATGACAGCACACGGTCAACATCTGATGTGACTGTCGCTTGTAATAAATCTTAAAAAGAACTGCACACTGATTTGAAGTTGTCCCCTTTTTTTTGCATTATTTTTACTACGTTGTTTTTTTTTTGTTGTTTTTTTATATTGCGGCAACAGCCACAAGTGGTGCCTTAAATTACGAGCAGCCAAGGACAGTGGACATTGACGAGGCAAATGTATATTTTCTGATTGATTCTGATAAATAACAAAAATTACATAGAAAATAATTAGTTTACATTTGAAAGAAATGGTTGAGTTGAAATTTAAAATGTAACAACTAAAAGAAAATGTCGGTTTTAAAATTAAAATATTGGTATTGAAAAAATGTAAATAATAATTGGCTTAAAATAAAAAGATTAGTTACGTTAACAAACAAATGGAAATGTGAAATGTAAAATATATATATATATATATATATAAGTAAAAACAGATACCAAGAAGTGCACGTAAACTCGATTCCTGTTTCATAAATTCAATTTTAACCACAAAAAAAAAAGAAAAAATGTTAACTAGCTCAACCACTGTGCATATTTAGAATGTGACCCACTATCAGATCAAGTTTAATCCTCAGCCGCGAAATGGAAATATGAGTTTGCTGCGGAACAGCAAAACAAACTAAAAAGCGGACACACACAATTTCATGAAACTTGCTTTTAGCCAACAAACGATGTTGGCTGACACGTAACAAAAAATAAATTGAAAATCGTTGTCCCAGCCCCAAAACTATAAGACTGTTTTTACTTTTTTTGTTTTTTTTTTGGTCAATTTCTACAATTTTAGCAAATGTTTTCAATTTTTCAAACTTTGCAATATTTGTTTGTGCGAACAAATCTGTAAACGCAGCAAGTGATGGGCAAATAGTATGTAAACGGAAATCTGGCCAGTAGAACGGAAGAATCACTTTATCATTTTCGCCCCGACAAACAGTCAAAGTGTAAAATGTGAAAAGCACCCATCCAATACCCCAACCACCCCCTTGATGTATGTATACTCACAGTCCACGCTGACTTTGATGCGCTTGGAAACCGTTGGGGGCACGCCGTTGGATGCAATGCAGAGATAGGCGCCCATATCCAGGCGAGAGATGCGAGTTATCTCCAGCGTGTCGCCCTCCCACTCGTTCACTGTAATCGAAAGAGATACAAACACAGACAGAAATAGGTAGAGAGAGAGAGAGTCAGAGTCATTTGAAGTCGCTTAAATGATTGATGCAGCTGCCGATGTCCGTTGCGTTTGCTTTTGCACTTACCTATGTGATTCTTATTGATGGCTATGCGCGAGTTATCATCCCGCTTCCATTTGATGATGGGCCGGGGACTGCCGCTCGCCCGACACCTCAGCGAAATGTTGGCGCCCTCGCGAACGATGACATCGCTGGAACTCAGTGAATCATCGATGTTTGGGGGCACTGCAAAATTGTGTGGTTTTCGTTAAAGGTATGCCAAAAGTTTAATAAATTCACTACGAATCATGATGTCAAACAGGAATTGGAACTGAGATCCAAAACTGCATGTTTACCGATTGAAATTCGACGACGGAATCGGAATCAGAGCCTAAGCTAAAAATTGCTTTATAACGCAAATATCGGAACAGACTGTATCACATCATAAAGTCGAGCCCGTTACTCAGGTGTATGTCTCTGAATGTGTCTTACGAGAACTTATGTGTATTCTAAATTTCAAGTCATTAGCTGTTATAGGCTCAGAGATCCGTTTGCTGTTGTAGATATATAAATTGTATTTATTATATATTTATATTATAGTGGATGGCTTAGCGATATACATTGGTATATTTATCCTAATTGATAAAATCATGCGTCTTTCTACCACCGCTGGCTGCAAACGAACTCGATGCCAATTAGATATCGATACCTTACTGATATCGTTACTGATTCGATTACTTCCACACAATAGTATCGACTGTTTCTTGTTTGTTTATCTCATATATATATAAATATACATATGATATATATACATATCATGTGGGATACATATATATATATATATTTACGTTAAATGGTCTGCATTTTTAATATCTTTGCAAAACTTTATTAAACCACTTTTATCCATTTCTAACGGGCTTAGCGTATAAGTAAAAGTATATTTTAAGCTGACTTTTCATTTTAAAAAAAACTGACTGATTTATATAATATATGTATTTGTCTACAGTTAGTAACGCTCTTACTTTTCTCTTCAAACTTTTGCATTGCACCAGTAACCTATGGTAAAAATCAAGATGTGAACACTTAACCAAATATCGTTAAACAGATCCGGAAACTTTATCGCATTTCTTATATTTCGCATACCCGAATCGGAAAAGGAAGCTAATTTCGCTTTATTTAGACAGCCTGCTACAAATTAAATACTAACCAACGGAGAGCAACAGTGTTCAAGAGTTAGTTGATGCTATAAGTAAACTGTTATATTCATAATCCGCTTCAGTAGAAACAATGCAAGTGGTAATCATGAAATCCATTTAAGATTAAAAGGGAATGCATTCCACAATAAATCAATAAATGCATGTGCTAGCTGTATTTAGACACATATGTACATATGTAAATTACGCACTCTGGTCAAATGCAATGAATCTGTCCAAATAAGCCGAATTTTAAGCGTCTGTCAGCTAAAATAGGTAATATATTGTATTGTTTGTTGGTGTCAGGTTTGTGTGGAACAGGAAATTGCAATTGAAATGTTTTCAATTTCCAGCATTCAATATGCATTTTATAATTATTTTGCAGTTGATTCAAATGTACAATATCCGCGCCATTTTAATTGATTTGTTGCAGCCAATTAGGAGACAACTTTAAAAGCCATTGCAATATTCAGAAAATCTATTATTCATTCCAGCCAATATCGCATAAGAGCCATTTATTATTTCCAATTATTATTTCTTTCGTTTATTTTCGTTTTTATTTACTATCCCTTATACTATGCAGCCCGTTTATTTGTTGATCGTCTTTTCTTTAATCTATTCAAGTATAGCCCAAAATATATTTGACAATGGATTGATTTATGAGTTGAACGCATTTCCAAATAAATTCTGTCATAAAACTAAAAAAAATACCCATTTAACGTTATGAAATTAAAAACTTTTTTGCTGCCCACGTATTTTATGCATTTTCATATCTTTGTTTTATTTGTATTTTTATTTATTTTGTAACGGTCTCTGATTAGTGCCAATGATTTTGACCAGAACAAATGCAAATATTTGGCAGTGAAACTGGGTTTGCACATTTTCGTTGTAAGCTGTTTTGTTTAATTTCTTTTATTAAAGCATATAATTTTTTCATTAAAAATATGCGCTCCCTTTTGGCCGAGTCTCGCATGCATTTTTAATAATTTGTTTTGTTTGCCATCCAGGAAAACCATTTCGCCTGACCAAAAGAATCACTGAACTGTGCGCTGAGCACACACACACACACACACACACACAACAACACACACACAGATTAAAAAACGCACTAAAATTTGCTTTTGCTCTCGGCTTCCTCTGGTTTGGAGTTCTGCTCCTGTTCCCGTTCCCATTGATTTTGTTTTTATTCCCAGAACCCATTAAAAATTTATAAAAAGAGTGTAATGATTCTGTGCATTTCAAAGATTATAAGAGCTAGAGACTTCATATTTGGAATATGGCGAATATCGATATTGATTTCCGATAGTATCTTGAAGGTTAACAATATAATTACTACATTATACACTTTATCATAATAATGATAAAATTTCATTAAGATCGGATGTTATATTGATCTGATTTCTATTAGCAGGGTATGTCGTCGTCGAGCATCCTTACTTGTTTTACCGATTTTTGTTGGATCTCTCTCTGTGTGCACTCTTGAAGGCCTAATGAATTAATTTTTTGAATACGCAGAGTATTTGTACAGGATTTTCGTGTGTTTTTTGCGCTCAACTTTTGGGCTGGCCGATGGCTGATTAGAGCTGGCCACGCTTACTTGTTGATTTTGCTAGATTATTTTGCCCTTTCCCTCCCCGACTCACCCACAACATTCAGATAGCCAAACTGCGTTTTGGCCGTCACCGTATTGATCTGGCACATGTAGCGACCCTTGTCCTCCTCGTGCACATTGTTGATGTGCAGGTACCAGGTGCGATGTCTGTCGTGCTTGTCGTGCGTGACACTGATGCGCGGGTTGCGCGTGATCACGTGATTGTGCACCGTGAGAATGGCCGATTGCTCAAAGTGCATCCAAGCGACCTGCAAAATCAAAATACCCATTTAAATTCAACGTTAATTGCAAATGCGATATTCTTCTTTGCATAGTAGAGAAGATGTAGAAAGAAATCTTGCAGTAATTGTAATTGCAGTGCGTAGTAAGATAGAAAAAAATAAAATAAAAAAGTACGAACAGGAATAGCAATAGAAATGGATAGGAAACGATAGTAATCAAAAATATATTTCCTAATTATAGAAAATATCCCTAAAATATAGAAGTCAAAACACTAGTTTTTAAAAATTCGTTTATTAAATACAGTGAGGAGTAATAAACCATTATTTGGCTGCTGTTTAAACATGAAAGTGTAAATAGCTTTACGGCTAGAGTCAAACTATTTTGCAGCTATATTGCTGGTTGGCTCCAATGTTGATCAGATTTTAGAGATTGAATTTTTTTAAAAAGTCGAGCCACCCCCACACATATGGTCAAAAGTTATTGTGACTTGTTTTTGTACAATCACTTTATTCTTCATCTCTCGAACCAGGAGACAATACCTAATTAATTTGAAATAAATACAGAAATGTGCAAATTGGGAGACAATAAATAATTAGTCGTATTTTATTTAGTAGAACGAATCTTCTTATCCTAGTTATAAATATAATGCGTATGTATTTAAACGGCTGATGCTCAGGCTAGTGCTATACAATACTTGGATTAGCTATTGATTTAAAAAAGCTAGTTGAACAAATAAACAAATCAAGTTCCAGAGCTTGTTAACAAGTTGTTTTTGCCAAACCAATCTCCATGTTATCCTTGTTACTAACAGACTCGACTAAGTATTCAAGCGTTGCGAAAACTGATTAATAAACAAGCTGCTTTCTCTTTTATTCAAATAACTCACGCTTCCTTTAGAAAACTTCTGTGAAAGTGCGCTAACAAAGCGCAATGAAGCAGAAAGAGCAAGGAACCAAAACAAAAAAACAAGTCGCCTCCTCCTTTCCTGCATCATTAGCATATTTATACACTGTTCACGTTATTATGAAGGTTATATTGGATTTGAGCATTGAATACTTTTTGAACCGATAGCAGATTGATAATGATCATTTATTAGTTGCTTGTGATAATAAGACTAGCTAAAATAAATCTGAATAAAAGCAAGATTCATTTTACTTAATATATTTTCATTTAATTAACGATCTCCTTATAGGATGAGATTTCTTTGACATGTCTAATAAAGTAACCCACTCGGTGATACAATTATTATTTCTTTACAGTGCTTTCAAAGTAACTTCCAGTCGGTAAATGCAAACGTCAATAATAATTTTATTAGCTGTTTTTCTTGAGGTTTGGCAAGTGAAAAGGCAAGGAGAAAAAACGCAAAATGATTTATTAATTAAGCAGCTTGCAAGAAATCAGCGTGTAATGAGCGCTAATGATTTGATTACTCGGCAGAATGGTCAAAAGAAACCCGTTTGACGAGGCTAGATAAAATGTGATGCAGAAAATAATGGATAAGTGAGGGAAATGCATAGGACAGCAGATTGGCTAAAGGTTGAACTGATGACGACAGCAGAAGTCAACTAATTGGTGACCCACATTGCGCATTCGCCATGTGACCCAAGCGTCAAATAAGCAATTCAACTAAATGCCATAAAAATCAGCTTTTCGATAGTTGCACCACAAATGCAAGGATCACGACCAGTCACAGCTGAGCTCCAAAGACATCATTAGCATGGAAAATGGAGAGCAATGCCATGAATGTCAAAAGCACTTCAATTACTGCAGCGGCGCCTCCGAGCATCATTACTGAGCACTCCAAAAGCTGGCTCAAGTAGCTAAGCCCAACTTACTACGCTGACACACAAAGAGAGGAACAGATATACGGAGTGAGACAGTGAGCGAGCGAGAGAGAGAGAGAGAGAGAGAGATAGAAAGTAAAAGAGAGGGGTGTGGCTGTACCAGCTGATATCTTGGATGTATTTTTGTCTTGCCATATCCAGGAAATAGAATCAAATTGAGGTGTAAATGCGAGCAACAAGAAAACGAGCAGTGACGACAAAGCGTCTTCTTTCACACACACACACACACACACACACACACACACAAGAACAAGAAACGTGCACCGCATCAACTAAATGAAATGGCCAAAACGGTAAGATGAGGGGGGGGGTTTGTAACAGGTGGGAAAAAGCGTAGACCGACTGATGGCATGTTTAAGTAGCTGTGTCTGTGTGCTGGTGAGCAAGACAAACCGTCTGCCCCATTCACCCACCCAGCCACCTTCCATTGCCCAACCGTTGACAGGCATCTTCTCAGTTACATGTATTGCATGCGTGTTATTCATAGCTATCAGACGCACACACACACACACACACAACACACACAACACACTCACACACACAGAGACAAACAGTTTTGGCCCGCCCATGAAACCAGTCGACTTTATTTTTATATGCGACACTATGATGCAATTTTCTCGCTTCCGCTTTTTGCCATCGCTTCTGGGTTTACCAATTCTTTTTCCCTTTTTACTTTTCACCTACTTGTCTCATTTTTCTGTTTTGTACCTTTTCTTTGGTTTGTGTGTGTGATCCTGATGCTGATGCTGATGCTGAGCTGTGAAATTGCGGTCGTCTACGTGTGCACATTGCGCACTGCTCTTGCAGCACTGAGTGTTTGCAGCGTAGTATGTTGCATGTCGTTAGATGTTATTAAATAGTTTTTAAAGGGACAACCGGGTAAAAAACCACTAAACGTGTTTATGCCCGCTGCACAGGTATGCAAAAATTTGGCTTGGCATTTCGTAAAGTGAGATTCTTAAGCAAATATTGGAATAGTGGAATTGCAGTCGGAATTGTTATGGATATCGATGCCATTTAGCGATTCTTAGATCGCAAAATGAGTGTCAACTTGACTTCCTAATAATAAGTTAGGGTCTTAGCAGCAAGTAATAATCTAAACCTTAGGTTTAACTTTTAAATTTAAATTTAAGCATCTAATGATATTTTGATTTGATCCGTTTCCAAGTTGCAAAAACAAAAACTTAAAAGAAAAGACTTAAGTTTTCAGGAGAGATAATAATAACTAAGGATTTGAAAAGGAATTCTTCTGCAGTTTAAACTATATATTAAATGAGATTTTTCGGTGTACCCACCTTGTAGGAGCCAAGATTTTTAACGGAGCAACCCAATTTGACATTACGTCCAGCAGGTACAGTTACGTTTTCGATGTATTCGGTAAATTCGGGTTCTTCAACAACAACTGCAAGAATGAGTAAAAATAAAACACAATTTATATATTTCTATGAAATAAGTACATATATTTTATATTGTTCAATTTATAATTAAAATATTTTTTCCCTAAATTTTATTATAGAATTATGAAAAACAAAAATAAGTTGCATAATTTAATTTAATTTAATTTAATTATTAAACAAAATTAGTGTGTAAAATAATTAAGATATGTTCGTTCGAATATCGATATTTACTTTCAATATCAACAAGTAAAACCATTTTTACCTTTCAATTTTTTGCTCACAATTAGTTAAAATTTTCAATTGTTTTTCACTACAACTTCCATATTATTTAATTAATGAACTTTAAATTTGATTCTCCTGCGAATGTTCGCTGATGTTTAAAAATATCGAATATGTAAGCTTTATGTTTACTGTTAAAGAAAATCAAATTTAAAAGTTATGAGGGATGAACCTTTGTTTACATAATAAAAAGATTTGTAAAGTTAACGATATACAATCTGTTTTAAAAGATGGTCAATTTTGATTGCTATGTAAATATACACAAATCAAAATAATACAATTCAATAAAATTTCTAAAGTAAATCTATCGATTTTTATCAATTCATCAACAATTATTAAAATATTTCTGATTTTCAGCAATTTATAAATACTCATTAGATGCTTTGCTTTGTAGGGCTTAAGAATGTTTGTTTAATTGAATTCAATCGCCTTGAGCCGAGTATTAATAAAATACCATTGCAATTCAATTAACTGTTTAACTGAAATGCTATTGAATCACATAGCCGAAAGGCAGAAATTAAGCATTGAAAGTTCAAAAGCGAGCCAAATTGTGAAATGTGCATACTTATGAAACCAGGGCAAATTCTGAAAATCATTTTACTTAATTAAGAAATAATTTAAAATAATAAATGCTGATGCATGTATTTGCAAAGTTGTCAGACATATTAAAGATAATCTCTTTTCTTCGTACTTCTGGATGATTTTACTGAATGCATTTGCATTTTATTAATTATACATAAACTGCGTCAAATATTCATTATTGTCATTCATTTATAAATGATATGCAATTTCTTAATTTCGTATACCTATTATTAACGGTTCAATATTTAACAGTATTTAACAATATTTCTGCAATGTTAATCACCTCAGAAAATAAATAATTTGCAAAATATGAAATATGAAAACTACAAATTTTGATCTATAGCTTAAAATACATTTACTGTGTCTATCCATCTAGTATATATCTATCATCTATATATATATATTTATCTAATTTGTAAAATGTTCTCTTTTTGTCAAATCATTTGAAATTTCAAATTCATAGAATTATGATTGTATTTAGAGTATCGAATTTGCTTACATATTTCTAGCTCACTAATGAATTTAATTTCAATTGTTATTTATATAAACTTTGTGTGTGCTTAACTTAATTTTGTGTGGCTGCGATTCACGCAGCACGCTGGTATGCAACAGTTTTTCGCCTAATTAGTTATTTATAATGCCCGGCAGGCGAATGACCAGCCTTACACCCAATCTCACACGAAAATATACACTTACACACACACACACACACTCACAGAAACACACACACAGACACACAAGGATATTCATGTTATATGACATAGTGCATAAGGCAAAAGTCAATATGATTTGGTTAGCGTTGCCAATTCAACTAGTCCCTGAGGTCAAAACGCACTAAAATACACACACACACACACACACACACATACACACATATACACAATCGTCTATAAGCGCACTAATGCAGCCTCCTGGCATTTGACAAACAGCATAGCATTGCCACGCCCACAACATGAGTGAAACCATCTAATTATGAAACAACAGCTGGCCAAGGATGGAGATGGGGCAGTGGAATGAAGGAAGTGGACATGTTGCATAAATTAGCAGCAGTTAAGGCAAATCTAACCATGACATTCATGCCGACTCTTTTTCATCCAGTGCCGCATGCACTTGAATAGAATTGAAAAACATAAAGCATAGAACTACAACAGTAACAACAAGGAATAGCGAAAAAACCAGGAAAAAAACAACTTTAAAAATGATGTTGCAACTCAAGCGTGCAACCTTTTTGCAGCTGCGTCAAATTCTCTGCATAATCATGGGATTTCATCCAGCTGCAATTTTCGCGCCAGACCGCGTGTCTGCATATAAATTTTTGTCAGACAACACTTCCCCCCTCCCTTGAACCCTCATCCCCATCCCCGCCCACTTGCAAAACTACAACAACGCAAGGCCTAAAAAGTAGAGTAAAACGACTAGCTGATGACCTGCTTAATGCAAATTAAAGAAAGAATTTTATTTACATTTTCTTAAAAACATGGAACTTATAGTATAAAGAATAGCTGTGATTGTTATTGAAAAGAAAGTGATTGGAAAGTCTAAAGTTAGATTACTAGAAGCAGCCTGTTTATCTTTAAGTTTGTTCAATTATAAAAGAGCAAGCTATTTAAAAACGTATTTAAATTAAAACATTTTTTTTTAACTGAATATGCGTTACAATTAAGTTAAAACTAAACAGTCTTTAGATAGAGAACATTTTAGAAATGCTGTTGCACAATTCAATTAAGTTTTTGAAACATGTCTAGCCAAATATTGTAATTTTTTTTTAAATAATATTTTATGCTCTCTCAAGTAAAGAGTATTTTTTATTTATTATATACAGCCCATAAGGTGTTAATTCAGAGAGTCCGTCCAGTCAGCTATGGATAGAATTTAAAAGTTTTCGAAAATAACCCGATGGCTTTCGCCATATCGCAAATATTCAAATTTATTTATCCAAACACATTTTTTGAATATTATTCAAAGCCTCTTTTTTTATGAAATTCTTTGCACATTTGTTTTATGCTTTGATTGGTTGACAGACTTGAAGCTTGAAATATATTCTGGTCTAGTAAAAAGCTGGCAAATCAATAACCTGTCATTATGTTTTATGGCGTAAGTCGGTAAGTGCCAAATGTTTGCCAGTTAATATAGGCTATAAATAATACCGAAAACTGTTCAGTCTCTTTCCATTATCCAATGTACCCACTTTTGACAGTTTTTACATGTGGCATGGGATAAAAAAGTTGGCAATGATATTGGCCAGCAGCAGTCGATGTCAGTGCGGGAGACAATTTTGAATGGTAATTGGAGAAAAAGAACGGAACAGCAACGAGTGGTGGAATGTGGTTGGTGGAGGGGAGTCTCTGTTGATATGGTTGATGTCGCCTGTTGCGACATAAATTGCATTGCCTGAATGAATTTTCGCACAGTTAAGCGACATTTGTTGTTGTTTTTTGTTGTTTTTTGTTGATGTTCTTTCTTTTTTGCCACTCCTGACTCTGGCTGCACCTGAGAACAATCACAGCCGGCATGGGATGTCTTTCGCTCTCTCTCTCTCTCTCTCTCTCTCTCTCTCTCTGTCTGTCTCTCTCTCTCTCTCTCTTTGTGTGTCTATGTCTTTCTCTCTATCTATCCCCTTTTGTCTCTGGGATTTTCTTTTTTTCATGCGTTGTATCTGTGCATCAGTAGCTAGCTTTCAATTTTTGGCATATAGCCGAGTTTCACTTACGACCCACGGCAACACAACGTACCCCGCCCTGTCGCACTTAACTCGCCCCTCTGTATCTGCATCTGTCTGTCTTTCTGTCTGTCTGCCCGTCTGTCTGTCTGTCTATCTGCCGGTCTGTCTGGCTGCCTGTCTGTCTCGCTGTCAGTGTGTAAATATGATTGCCCGAGGTGTGGCGCCTACGAGCCGAGTGCCATTGATAGCATCAGACACTCATGTCAGCCCCACAGGCAGAACTGGCATATAGATAACCAAGTAAGTATGCCATATTACACAAAATTGCAAAACTCCCAATTACTTCATGGGAACTACCTGACTATCAAATACCCTGTAAAGTAAGAAAGTCTTCTATTGCAGTCTTGGACTTAAGGGAACAGAAAAGGTATCACTGCATTGCAATAACGACAGAATATTCAACAGGATCTATTCCTATTTATTGAATATACCATTAACCAAATCTATTTAATATAATCCATATAATATTTTCTATATTATGTTGAATACATGTGTATTATATAGTATATTCTTTTATACCTCCTGATGACGTTATCACCGACGATTTTTTTCCGTAGGCCAGAGCATTTCTCTCACGACTTAAAACACAAATAAAATGGGAATATTTAAATTCATATTTACATAAGATTTATATTTCTTACACAAATATTTAGAATTTGTATCACCTTTTTCGGAAACCTATTCCTATTCCACATTTTTATTTCTTCTTATTTATTGTTTTTAAATTTTTAAACTGAATTTATTATACTAATTTTGTAAAGTGGACATTTTGCATGAGTTTTTCTTTTTCAGGACCAACAAAGCTACTTTTTCAATGGTTGTCAATGTTGTTTCTCTACGAATTAGTCAAAATTGTTGATGATTCGCTAAGCTTGAAAACAGCTTTTTTTATGCAAAATATATATGTTTTGCGAATTACTCTAATTATAAAACTCACATAAATTCGATAACTAATCTAATCCACAGCACGCATAGCAAACTCGGTAAAATCAAGTTACTCATGTTATACAAAACAAAAAAAAAAAAACGACGAAATTTAAATTTTAAAGCTTATAAAAACTTACGGCAACAAATGGTGGTAATGAGCACTAGTGAGTTACAAACTTTTTTTTTGTTTTGGTCTGATTGGGTTTCCCAAAAACACTGCATTAAATGTTGAACCAATTAGTGTAAATAAATTACCAACCAAAGTTTTTTATATTTTTTTAATTTTATATCTGAATATTGGTGTTATTATGCATTATCAATTATTTATATTTACTGAACCGGAAACATAACTTTAACTATGCTAAATAATCCGATTCAGTTAAATCCAAAAAAGAAGAATAACTTTCGATAAATTAAACAGATATGCATATGAACACATTGAAATTAGTCACAGTATAATGTAGAAAGAATAGATAATGAAATAAAAATCACGAGTTTAAATATAATAAACTGTGTACGTGTTTCGATATTTTAAACTTTTGTTATGATGTAAGGATTTAATATATATCTGTTGTCTTAAACTAGCTAATGAGAGTTGGGTGTGGGGCGTGCTTACCATTTAAATTCGATGTTGGCACATTGGGCACACCGCCGGCGACAATTATGCCGTTGCTGCCGAGGATGGTGTTGATATTGGCGGGGGCGTCACTGCTGCCCGTTGCTTGTGCCGCTGACTTGTTAGTGCCACTGTTGTGCTTGGCACTGCTGCTGCCGGAGGCACCAAAACCGCTGTTGCTGCCGCTGCCGACGCTGCCGTTGAGTATCTGCGGCAAGATGATCTTATTGGTGGAGTCCCCCGCTGTTGCCATGAGCACTAGGAGGGCCCCAATCAGATGCCAAGACGGCAGCAACATCAACTTGCCTTTGCCTTGCCACTTTCCCCAGCCAGGAGCACTAACGTTGGCCTCCTCGCCTGGCCTAAGTGCATCTCTCCACGCGAGCACTCCGCGAGCCGCCCAATTTAGCTTCTCTTCCTTTCCCCCTCTCAAGTTTGGCCGGCGGTGCGATTTAATATTGTTCGTACTTTGCTTTTGTTTTATTTTAGCTTAGCTTTTCACACGGTCTATTTTCGTAGATTTTTTTCACATCATTTTTGCCTCAGCTGTTTTAAGACGTATTTATTTAAATTCTTTTTGAGTGTGACAAATTTTCACTGCTATAAATAAAGGACCAATTCAAATATCATATAACATTCTCGAAGTCGATCCCTCTTTGATGCAAGTTTGCTAATTTGTAATTTTGTAAATTGTTTAATATATGTTTGCTTTAATTTTTCGTTAGATTTTTAACATGCAGTTACTTCGTGAAAATAACTTTGCCAGTTTTTATTACAAATTTATTAAAATTAGCAGAGAAATGCAGATTTAATAAAATTAAACTTAGATGGTCGCGAGTTCGTATATGTTATGCATTTCTCAAATTAATTTAAATGAATTTATAAAATACTTAAATTTATGTATGTTCCGAATATTGGAAATCTGACCCGAGGATGATTTATCGAATTTCGTATCGATGTTATGAAAAGTAAGTCAATATTAATGTCGCAGGCGGCTCATATCGCAGGAAATGTGTACAAAATGTGATAATAGCTTGACTTTAAATGAATTATTTTATCGTTAATATCGCAAAAGCAAAGTAGGTCAAAAATAGATCATTTAGCTGTTTTATTAACAACCAAAGAGTAATTTTACCATTCACAACAACGGAGCTCGCAATAGAAACATAACATTTTGATTTGCTTTGTTGATGTATTTTTGCAATCAATTTCATTGAGTCCTAATTGACTATTCTAATTCATTTAGAGGCAACCACTTTGCTCTTATCTGCAAAGCTGCCACACATCAAACTTGAACGATTTGAAACAATAAAACATCTACAAAATGACCGCATAAAAAGCAAATTAAGCTCAGCAATTAAATTTGAATTTGCAGTCACATAAAAAGTGTTTGCAGCCAAGCAGAATTTATTAATTTAATTACAAACACTTGCCAAACTCATAAAAAGTGCATAAAATTTGTTATATCTACTTTTTGCTCCACTTTTTCTTCAAATTTTGTTTCTAAATCTGTTTTTTCTAAGCCAAAACGTCATCATGCGTGAGAGTAGAGAAAGTGGGTAGTGGGGAGTGGTGGTGGGCGTGGGGGTGGCGAATGTGGGATGTGGGATGCCGGTAGAAAATTGCTTAATTTCATAAGCGAGTCATAAGGGAAAAAGTTGTGTGCGCTTTGGCTCGCACCGCAAGCTGTGGATGGATCTAAGCCCCTCCCCTGTAGGCGACATGCTAAAGAGCCATAAAAAAAGTATGAATGCCACAGAGAAAGTTTATTCATTTTTTTTTCTTGTTGTCTGTTTTTAATATGGGCAAATTGCCAACAACACTCATGACACACAGAATTTTCCATATTTCGCTAAGCGCAGAGAAAGTTTTGTTCGGAAGGAGCTGAATGGCTAAGTATGTTGACCGAGTTAAACGAGAGCCACTGACCAACTTACGAAAACATCTTCTAAATTAATTACCTGTCATATGAGTTATCTATATGTATAGCTCTAATTTCCTTCTCTTGCCTTCACTAACCCAAAAATTATTTAAATTGAATATGAAATGATTATGAAATCAGAATCTATAATTTGGAATATATATCTCGTATATCAACTTCACAATGCACCTAAGTAACGGAATTGACTATAATGATGTTTCGATTCCATATCTTCAGAACAAATAATATCTGCTTCGATTCCGAGACTGAATTTTAATCGTTAGAGATGCGGTTCCAATTCCGCTTTCAATTTAGACAGTTTGACAGTCTCCTCAAAATAATCGTTACAGAATAAAAGACATTCTACGTATTCGATTTGGGAATACTTCTTCTTTTGTATGTGTTTTTTTAAATAAACCCATAGATGTAACTTGTTGCACATCCTAATGCTATGATAGATATATAGTTGATTTTTGTGTGATGTGCAGGAGCATATCACTAGTAGCAGTAATTGTTGACTTTCCTATGCCCATCTGCAATCTTTGGCTCCTTTCAAACTATGTTTTTGTTGCTGGGAATTATAAACTTTCCCATTCATTTGCAACAACGAATGCAAATAGTGTGGCAAGCCTTGTGCCTGCTGCCGAGTAATTTTGTTATCTGGAAACTGGAGCAGCATTGTATCCACAAACTCGAATACCTTGCGACCAGATAACCCCGACCATATATCAATTGGCCGCCAGAGGGCGCTGCAGCCTTTGCCAACAAACTAAGAGGCAAATCTTTATGGCTTTTTGAGTTTCGGTCTGGCGAAAGGGTTTTCTTTCGTTTCTTTCTGCAAATGGCCAAAAACTTTTGTGCGGCACGTGCAGCAGCAGCAGCAGCAACTGCAAAAATGGGCGTGGCATCTGTATCTCGAATATGGCGGCTTACCCGCCATAATATTTTTCCAAACTTTATTGAATTCCCAGGCAAATCTGCGTGGCATCTGTGAGGTTAGCCCGACCCAACCCGACCCAACCCGGCCCAAGCCGGCCCAACTCGGCCCAACCCGGCCCGGCTCGGCATGGTCGGGAAACTGAACGCACAACTTGCTAGACAGCAAACAATTGACATGGCATAGTTAGCTGGCAAGGTCTGGGCGAAAGGGCGGGGACAAGGGCAGAGTAGTGCATTGAAACCAAATTTATGGGCACCAAAGTCATATGGAAAAGTCGAGAATTAAGCTATTTCTGCGTGCATACTTTCTGGCTTTTTGGTTTGCATTTCTTTTACCATTTTTTCTTCGGCAGTGGGGGGGGGAGGAAGGTTAAACAAATGGGAAACTTGTTATTTGGATTTACTGAGGAGTGAGCAAAAACTGCCGAATCCAGGGATATAGAAAACATGCAACTAAATAGGGAGTTACTCAATGCACAAGTGAGCATGGAAACCGAAGAACATGTTGCCATAAGTCATGGTTAAATCTCGTAAGGCTGTGAGTAACATATTGCAGCAAAAGTTACTATTCCAAGCTATAATTTAAGTCGATAAGCAATAATGTAATGCAATACAAGTGGACCATTGTAATTAGTACGAATAAGGAGATCCCCTTGTTGAGATCCCTTGGTGAACGTGCTTTCAGATCATTGTATAAAATTCTTACATAGTTATGGAATACCTAATATATAACCATGTAAAAATTTATTACTGACAATCATAGGTTGAAGCAATCAATTCAATCAATTCCCTATGTTACTATGAGATGTTTTTGAAATTTTATTGTATGGAATAAATGTACATTCTAATTGAAGACTGTGAGCCAAAAAGTATGCCATGGATATTATTTGGAATTGTACAGAAAATGGGTTTTTATGTCTGAGTTAATTAGTCACTGAAAAGTATAACATATATTTATATTTTTTTGGGATTTTAGAAATAAAAGGACGGCTGCTAACCTTTCCCAAAGGGCCAACACAGAAAACCTCAAGTTTACACATTGTAGACAAACAGTTAATTGAAATCAGTTGTTTATGTCGTACTTTATTTATATTGGAGGGGCAGTTTCTCTTTTCTCAGACATTACATCCATACATGGCGTAACGCATTTCAATCAATATTTTAATTATTTAATTTAGGTTAATTTCTGATTTATTTGATTTGCCACCTGATGGCAGCAAATAACATATTTTAATTAAAATAAATGTCATCCAAGCATCAAAGTAAGCAAGTATAAATTCTGAATATTATAAGCTGCGCAACAACAGAATAAATACACAAGATACTGACAATTTAATTAAATTAACTACTCAATGTTGCGAATAACTCATTGTATATTAATTCGATTTTAAATAACTTTAAAAATGTCTAAATATCCAACGAATAAAGCCAACTTATTGATATGGCTTAGTAGAAATTTATCCCCAATTCTGGCTATTATTAGATTCAACCATAAACTATTTATTTAATCATTGACAACTTATACTAAAAAGAAAAGTGTTATAATTTAATAAAGTTAGTTTGTATAATAAACTGTTTCAAAATGAAAATAATATTAATTGTTTCTGCCTGCTCTCTAAGCTCGTAGATATAAATTGAACGTGTATATATTTTGTTGAAGTGTTTATCGTAATAATTGATTATTTTACTTCATTAAATTTCTCCATGAAACATTGTATGCAAATTTGTTTTAATTAGCTGGATGTTAGCTTAAGTCATTGTTTCGCAATCAATGGCTATGTAATATTATATCAGCGCCGAGTTTTCCCATGCTCATCAGAAATGCAAAGGACAATCAAATCAATGCATCGACTGACCCCAAACTCAAATTGAAATAAAATTAAGCCAGGTATGTGTAAGGGGAACGGGTAATCGGCACTGCGACGTAGACAAAACCAAACATGTGACCAATTAGTGGCAAAATGCTGAAGGACTATTTGGAGAGGCGGATCAAAAGGATGGCAAGTTGGCCAATTCTTGAGGGAGACAAAAAATGGATTCAGAGAAAGCAAACAGAATAGCGATTGTCGCATTGGCTGACATCAGTTAGTCATGCCAGGCACACGTTCTTCTTTCAGCACAACTTTTTTTCCAGCCTAATTAAAAGAATGTGTGACACATTTGCGAACAGAATGTTGAGTGGATGGATGTCATATAACCGCAATTTATTTAAAGACATATATATAGTTTTAAAGAGCTTCTCAATCAGCAGAATGAGTGCATAAATTGCTTAAATTGTAAACAAGGGCGGAAAAAGAAAAATGAAATAATGATAATAATAAGCTGGGGCATCTGAGGCAGCTGAGGTCCGCGCTGTACCCAAACTCCCACCACCCCCCTGGACATGTAAAATCATCAGCCTAAGTATAATACACCCCCTCCAACTAGCACCCCCAACACTCCCTTTTTTATATATATATATATATTTGTTTTTTGGCCTAAGCCACAGTCGCTAAATGCTGACAGCTTTTGGCTTTCAGCGCTGCGACATTTGCTGCGGGTAATAGAATCTGTCGGGTAAAGAGGGCCACGGGCTATATGGAGGAGGGGGATGTGGAATGGGGGATGTGGGATGTGGAATGTGGAATGGGAGAGGTCGAGGATAACGCAAAGTTCATTGTTGTTCTGCCATGTTTACAATGAAAAGCCGCCACAGAACAAATTATCATTTGGCAAAGTGTGCTCTACTTTAATGTGCCTCAAACTCGATGAGTATTTCAGGTGGCTTAAAATATTTTGGGACTTTTGGGAACTGCCCTTCACTGACAGCAGTTCGTTAAAGCCTTAATGAATTAACTGATTTGTGATGCACATGAAATATATTACAGATGTTTTTTTGCTTTTAATATGGGGTGTATTTCTTTAAAATAAAGTTCTTTTAAGCTTAGATGGATAACCAATTAATCATCGAGTAGGGAATCATTTTATTTCATGGATTGACTGGGAAATTCCTTTAACCCATTTCATTACTTATTGAAAAAGGAAACCAATTTAGGTTCCGAATCCAATTATGGTGCGGAAGGTATAGAAATTAAGGTAATTATTCCTTGTCATTTTTTAAAGTAATCATACAGTATCACTTCCTTGATTTTTACGATACACTCTGCCCAAGTCGAATAATGTCAGTTCCACTAATTAGAAGTGAATAGAATTTTGAATATTGGCTGTGATTCTTATTACAATTTTGAAATTTAAATGGTAAGCATGCAAAGCTAAATCTGATTTCAATCCCAGCTTGACGCATCAATCATAAAATTATTTTTTCGCATTCTTGTTAAATCAATATTAAATATGCAGAAGCTTTCATATTTTATCAAATGTAGAATTGTTTAGTAAAACACTAAAGAGCCAAATGTTCACATTTTGGAAACATTACAACTCATCGCCAGTGAAATTGATAAACTATTATCACAATGTAATCAAGCTTCCAAAAGCTTAAAAGTTTTATACACAAGCGATTTGCTCCCAGGGAAATAAACTATTTTCTGATATAGCAAAATTTGCTCCACATTTTTTGTCGTCATTTAATTATCTTTGGTGAAACAAAGTTGCCAAACCGACTGGAAAAGCAAACGTTGACCGCAATTTTATACTTTGCTTTTCAAATAAATTTGTATGCTTTATTATTAGATTTGGATTTTATCGATATAGTGAATCGCAAGAGATACAGAGAATGGACATTTTTTTTTATTATTACCAGTTAACAAATGCTGTCTTTTGTCTGCATTTTTGAAATTTTTTACCCTGTGTTTTTAACTGCATAAACAAAATAACACATAACCTGCACTACACTATTTTATATTTTATACAAACGGAAAATTGCCTTTACTTTAAACAATAGAACTGATATAAAATAAATAATAACTCTAAATCACAGAATATATTCTTAATACGTTTCTGGTAATTCTGAAATTAACAATTCTGAATTAAATCCATTTCTCCACATGAGGAAAGTACTAAATCTTAATTCAAACATATATTCAATTATTTTAAAATATTAATTTGTTAATTAGAAATTTAAAATAATTAATTAATAAAAATTTTAATAAAATAATTAATCATTTAGTACTTTATTATCTAAGTAAAAATTGTGGGCTGCTCAGTTGCAAAACTTTTCTTTAATACTCATTAAATGTTAACTTTTAAGAATGTGTAGAATGTTTAAATTTAATTTGGAAACTTTTTCAAATTGAAAAGAATTTTTAAGAGCACATTCTGTATTTGGAATTCTGAATTGTCAATCTTGATTTTATTGTAAGATTTGTATTTATTTGATTTCCCTTTTCTGACTGAATAAAAAGCGTCTTAAATCGTAAGCTGATGAGGAAAAAAAGCACTCCTTACAAATGGCTGTCAATTTGTAGTTGGTAGCAACCAGCATATCAATGCCAATGATGCCGATGCCGATGCCAACAGATTCTCGAATATCGATACAAAATACAAATACAGCAATTGTGCCCCATTGAGTTGCATCAATAACTTTTCACTTGTGTCGCCACCCCGCCCCGCTCAACAAAACAAATTCGCACAATTTGTCGCAGTGTTCAAAAGGCAATCCGGCAATCGCACCAAAAGTTCTGTCTCTGCATCCTCCTTCTCATCCTCATCCTCATCCTCATCATCATCATCATCCTGGCAGGCAATGGCATCATATTTTTGCAATTTGTTTGCTTTGCTCTGCACATTTTGTAAATTCGTTACGTCAAAAGAGAGACGCAAAAACTAAAGCTCAGCACGCAAGAGTCGCAAAACCAAAGAGAAAACAATAAGCTCCAATGGACGCTGGCTGTAAAAAAAAACATTTTTTCCTCTTTTTGTTTGTGTTGTGCGTGGCGCCATCTGCCATTGATCTGCATCGATGCCAGCAGACATACGCACACATGCATATACATAAACACATACACATACGAACAGACAGACAAACAGAGAGACACACACACAGAGCCTACATTATGTATGCACTTGAAGCTGATTGCTGCGACTGAGCTCTCTTTTTGTGTGCTCATTTGCTGCAGCTCTCTTTGTGTGCGTGTGTGCGTGTGTTTGCGTTGGTTTAATGTATTTTTAAGCTAAATTCTATGTTTATATTTGCCTTGCTGTTTTCGTTTGTGTTTTGTAGTTACACTTCTCTCCCCTCTCTCTCTCCATCTCTCTCAAACTCCCAACTTCATGTGTGTGTGTGTGTGTATTGTACGGCTTGAAGCCAAGTCTCCATTTAACTTTGGTTTATTCATTTAGCCTACGCTCATAAGTTTCTCTCAAGTTTCCACTGCTTGTTGTTACTCTTCTGATTGCTGTTGCTGTTTGCTTTTATGGCATGAAATGTGCATTAGCTGAGAGAACTGTTAATTGCTTGCACATGCAAAGCACTAAAATCACAACCAAAGAACTTTGTAGTGTTGACAAATTTCAGTGTTAGTGTTGAGCTTCGATTTGATTGCAGATTTTGTTTTTAATTCAAAAAAATATATGACCCTGAATATATAGGTGAAGTTTTGTATATTTTATTTTACTCAAAAATCAGCTAGTTTTGTATTTATAAATGCTAGTTTAATTCTTAGACTTCTTCGACTCGAAATTAAATCTTTAACCATAAACAAGTTAAAAGTGTGCTTAAAATAGGCAAGAAACCTTTTACTTTTTATCCGATTGATTTTTATATTGTTTAATGTGCCCAAGTGGAGCGAAAATTGTATACTCCCATCAATATATCCCTATGCATATCAGAAAAACATCATTCAAAGTATTTTGAAAATTTAGGATCCTCTTCTTGGTTCAGAACGAGAACAAATGTCCTTATGATATATTAAATAATTCTTTATTATTTTATTGCAATCAGCAATTAACGATCAGTCAGATATTAACAAATTTACTAATCAATAATCAATAAATCAGTCACGAATATCATTTTTTATCACAATTTATCATTAAAAAAAACCACAAATTAATATCTCCAATTATTTAAAAATAATCATTTTTTAAACTTGTATTTCAAAAACAGCAATAACGAAATCCTCTTGGTTTATAACGAGAGCAATGGTCCTAGTAAATTATTTGAAATAATTGTTGTTTATTTTATTTTAATCATTTTTTTCCTAAATATAGAGTACACATAAAACAGTTAAGTCACGTCGGATTGGTTTATTCTATACTGTTTTTTTAACCTTAGCAGAAAGTATTATTTATCGTCTAACTTAAGGCTGAATTTTGTATATTTCATTCGTAGCTTCTTAATTTTAACTCAAATCACAAACACAGCACTTTCGAGAGAAGAGTCAGTGGAAACAGTCAAAAGACGAGATTTTGTTAAAGGATCATCCGGCAAGTAAATGCGACTTACAACTCGACGCGTCCGCTTCGTGCAGAATCCGTAGCGAAACTGATTCGTCGACAGACGGAATACGCACACAATACGCTAAGCCGGCTGTCGTTCAACAACAACAGCAACAACAACATCAGTAGCAGCAGCAACAACAACGAGAAGAAAATGTCATAGGCAAAGACCAACAGTAAAAAAAAATAACCGACGAATGGGCGAGAAAAAAAAAGAACGTAAGCGGCGCCATGGCAAACGAATGATAACAGGCGAAAAGCCGAGTGCGCCACACACGAAGTGGCTTCGGCTGGCATCGTGTGAACCGCTGTTCGCTGTGTTCGTTGTGGTTGCTGTTGCTATTGTTATTGTTATTGTGATAGCCGGCACAAGCCATGTCGTGTCGGTCGGCTTGTAGTATGCGTGCAACCGCAACCGCAACAACAGACCGCAAAACACGCGACAAAAATGTTAACTGAGCTCCCATACCGAACCAGACCGCATAGCATACCGCTCCCCGGCCAACGCCACCACCGTCACCCAAAAAACATACCGTTACCATTTTGCATGGCATGTAAATGACTTCCGGACTGTTCAGTGCCGATGCTGTCAATGTTTTGGGTTTGAGTTGTGTGTGCTTGCGCCTGGTTTGCTTCGAACCCAAACCAGAGCCAACTTGCAACAAGTTGACACGTCGCTGGCCAGCACTCTTACTGTTTTGGGGCAAGCATTTGGCCATTTGTCCAGTTTCGGTTTAATTGAATGAATGCAAATAAAAAACAAAAAACAAAAATGCAACAAAGACCGTCTGACTTTGCATCTCTGCATATAGTGTATTTAATTAAGCAAGTTAATTAATTTAATTTATTTGCATTTTATTTTATTTCTCCTGACGTGTTTGATCGACTGTGAAATGCATTTAATATGCCCTTCGGGTTGCAAATTTGAAAATAATTGTTTATTGTTCAAAGCTAATAACATTTTAGTAATTGGTAGTCAAATGGCTCACTGAAACTGTGATGTTGATTTTACAAAATATGAAAAGTGAACTTATAACTGCTAACCAAACATTCATTTATTTTGGTTTATTTTAGTTGTGCATATTAAATATCAACTATTCATTTCCCTTTATTTTAATCGAATTTATTTTTAAATCAAATGAATTAAATTTACACACACACATTTTTATTTTACTTTTAACATGATTTAAATTATGCATTTTATTTTATTAATCAGATTTTAATTTAATTGTGAATCTCTTGTTGATGCTTTCTTATTTTAATTCATGTGTTAAATTATGTTAATTAATTATACAGAAGATCAAATAAACTTGTCGACCAGAATTAATCTGATAAATAATCGTAGTTTTTATCGTTTCTTATTCGATTATTAACCTCTCTACTCGTTCACCGTACCACTTTTCTATAATTTAACTTATTTCTCCTACTTAATCTTTTATTATTTCTCATTGCTGCTGAGATTGTTCTTATATGAGTTTAATATCATTCATACTATTCCCCTTAAATTTTTTTACTGTGTTTTAAATAATTCTTGCATATAAAACATACTGACTTCCTTTTGTGATACAAATACAAAAACCCTATGACTAAAATATAAATTCATTAATAGAATTTATTCTATTTTGTTGATTATCATCATCTTTTGCTAATTGTTTCGTATATATTTATCGGTGTCTTTATCTTAAGCTGAGTAATTATATCGAATCTTTTTTTTATCTAATATTTATATCGCATATTGTTCTGGTGACTTCTTTCTTTATAGTGAAAATATATTTTGTCCTAGAGACAAGAGTTATTTTATTTATTATGTATTAATTAACAGTATTTAAATGGAATAAAACACAACACTTGACCTGGAGCCTGCAATTGAATTATTTTCAATTATTATTTATATAAATGACATAATCTACATAGAAATGTATGCAAAAATTATATATCTATATATAAAATATGTAGGATGGCTTGTGGCTTCTGAGGCCAATCCCAACAACACCGACGAACGTAAGCAACCACAACGACAACCAAGAAACTTCGGCGATATAATATAATATAATGTTGTTAAGTTACTAATTACATTATATTAAAGTTATACATTATTCACTGTTTTAAAAAATCCCCCACAGACATATGTTTGAATCTAATCTTTCCACATTAACATCAACTTTATAGTTTTCTACGCATTGCAAACAATGTCGATTTTCGATTTCTTTAAAAGACAAGATAAATCGCGACTTTATCTTAATTAAGTTCCTGCACCAAAATGTGCTTAGCTTCAGTTTAATAAGCCAGACTTTAAACTTGAATTCCTCAGACAATCACCAGCTGTCGTTGAACTGTGGAAATATCAGGAAGAAGCAAAATTAGAAGAAGATGAAGAAGTGGGGTAAATAGGAAAAATCCAGAAGGAATTCATCGGAGTTGGGTGGTTGGATGGAACAAACTAAATAACAAGCTTAATGAACTCTTTCAAATCACAGGCATCGCTCAATGCCAACAACATTAAAACTGACAAGGCTAGACACACCCAGTAGGTTGTGGGGGGAGGGGACAGTCAAACATGAGAGAACGTGCCACAGTCAGCAGCAACAATAACAACAGGAAGAAACTCAGTCGCCACTTCGCATCTTCATTATGTAAGGTCTTTACCCAAGGGAAGAGGGGGAAGGGTGGGTAAGCAGGGCTGGTGTGGGTTTCAACATGTGTGGGCGTGGCATGCTGCCGACTGTTGCGTCTGCTGTGTGTGTAGTGTGTGTGCAGCATGCGGCGCAGAGGCCACAAAGGTCGTTGCAACACATTTTGTTGTTGCTATTGTGACGCCAAAAGTCAAGTGTGTAAGGAATCACCAGGAGAGTGGAGAAGACGGAAGGGGAGGGGATGATGTGATTGGGGGCAGCTCCTTTGCCGGCCATTACAACATTTTGTTGGCTGCTTTGTTAAGTTTTTTGGACCTAGCAAAAAAACAAAATGTGTTATTCTACACCCTTGCAAAAGGAATTTTAACTTTGTCACAACATGAAGAATAGCAACATTCCGCTTTATCTAACATTTGTAACATTCACATTCTCAACATTTCGCCACTCCTCCTAGAATCTCCATTGACGTTAACGTGTGAGTGGCGATATGATTAATTTGCGAAATTAATGGGGGAAAAAAACCAACTTAAAAATTAAAGCGCAGTTTATTTCAATTTTTCTCATCGAATAAAATCATAATAAATTATGAAAAATTAATCACATTAATATAATTTTGAATATATTTTTAATAATCACTTACCGCTCTTGCAATATCAATTGTTTGCGACAATGATATTGATACGAAGTTCGATAATTAAATTTAAATAATTCGCAACATACTTTTCGAATGTGAATGTACAGAATGTTACTCTTTCTGGGAAAATGTACAGTCAACAACTTAAAATTTGATATACAGTCGAGAATAAAATAAATGTTGACAGTGGTATCAGGTTAAAAATCAGTAAGGAAGAAATCTCGGACTCCCTTTACAAATACACTCCCGATCAAAGTTCGAGTCTTTAGGTCCATCCACAGCAAATCTTAAGTCCACATTTTGGATGTGCGCAGTCAGACTCTGTTCTGATAGGGTATTTTATCTTCTTGCTTGATTTTTTTTTATGTTTTTGCAGCCTCTTTGTATTTTTCACGCCCTGTTGAAAGTTTTACTGCTCGTTGTTGTTTTCAGTTTGCCTCAACAATGAAAATTTTGACTGCTGATTGTTTGGTGTTCAATTTTATTCTTCCGGTTTAGCACGGTTGTTGTTGCTGCTCTTGGCTTAAAGCAGCCGGTGCCTAGAAAAAATTCAGTAAAGAAAAAATGAAAATAAACTTGCAGGAAATTGAAAATGGAAAGTTTTTTGTTTTGCAGTTGCGCTTCGACTTTTGCAACTTTTTATAAAACTTATTTTTATTCTCTCTCTCTCTCTCTCTCTCTCTCTCTCTCTCTCTCTCTCTCTGCTGTTCTGTCTGTCTCTCCGTCTCTCTCAAACTTGCATGCTGCTCTTAAATATGCGTCTAGTCGCAGCTTTCAGCAAATCAGGTAAAATAGTTCGGGGATTCTTATTGTACGAACTGGCAAACTTTTCTTCAACAATATAAAGATTCATGCGGCAGATATTCAGGTTACTTTTCTTTTTGTTCCATAGAAAAAAAAAGAAGCAGAAGAATAACCCGAGATTCCTCAGGTGTATGAGAAAGTAGCATGCGAGTGAAGAGAAGCGAAATAGAAACTCCTTCCATGAAGTTTTCTTCAGCATCATTTATTCAACTGAGGCAAGTATTGTTAGCAATAATAATTGTAACAAATTTATTTTTACTACAAACAGTCTTCTGAATTGATTTCACATTTTATTTTTGATCCTTATATTAAAGAAAAACATTATTGATATTTTAGCAACTTGTATTTGATTTTGATTGATAATGTAAATATGATTAGAAATCAATTGTTCTAGTTCACATATCTGTTCATCGGCAACTTCGATTGTCGTCTATATAAAATATAAATTAAAACAAGAATTGCCAATAAAAATGTTATGAACTTTGTAGCAAATTTTACTCATCGGTTTCGTAAACTATATAAGAAAGAACTATTAAATTTATTTCAGATACATTTCATAAGGATTTTTTATGGCAAGCGGAAATAATTTAATTGCAGTTCACAAATTATTTCTAGAGCCAAAAAATAAAGAAAAAAATTTCAGTTACACTACTTAAGTATAATTTAATTTCAAAAATGTGGTGCCAGTCGCAACTATCTCTGGCATGTGAAAGAAAACCTCTCAAAAATCTGGCATATTTGCTGCAGTGACAAAAAAAGAAATCAAGTTTCGCTGCATTTTCATCAGCAATTTTCAGAGTCAAGCTGCCATGCAATGCTTATGCCACACTTGCACTCTTCTTCTTCGCCTTCTACTTGCCGCTGCTTTGGTTGACAGCTGCACTTACGCAATGCTACGCATAACTGCACCACATCATTCCCATCCAATACCACCAACCCTCCCCAACCATCTTGCAACCGACCAAAAAAGGTAAAAACCAATCGCGTTTTTTTCAACGAATTTAATAAAATGACATGACGAAAATTGGCAGCATCCAATCCGTATATTTTTGGCCGAAAGGATGTTCGGAATGCCACGCCCTCAAACAGCAACTTTCGCCAAACACATCCGGGAGAAGCCATGTGTAAAATGACGCTTTTAAAAGTAAAGTGAAATTGTGATTAGAATGTGTTTTGTCATTCAACAAAATTTGCACTGCCCCCCAAAAGTAGGCAACGCTTTATTTGGCGTCGTGACTAAGCGTTTGGCCAAGATTGAGTTGCGTGGCGCCTGAAAGTATGCAACCGCATTTCAGCGGCTAATAACTCAATAAAAGACTCAACCCAAACCATCATCTCCATCTCCCTACCCCCCTTGCCACGTGTCAGCAGCTCACTTCCTCGGCAGCTAAGCCGATTTCCGCTTGTTTGCCACGCAATTACAATTTGTCAGCTTGCGGCTCAGGTTGTCTCTTGGCCTCGTCGACTGCCAACTGCGGCGTATATCTATCAAACGCCTAATTAGGGATTATGGCGGATGGAGCACAACACAAAGGACACAAAAGACTTAAACAGAGAGGCAGCGTCACATTGACACTTTGTCTGTCAGGATTTGAGACTTCATTTTGCCAATTGCCAAATTGTCAAAGCCTATCAAATTTCCGATTTCACCCATAACCAATTAGAATGCTCTCAAACGCAATTCACAATTTTCACATATTAAATAATATTTTGTTAATGAAAATTGATGGCTGAATAGCTCTAATCGTTAATTAAAGTAGTTGCATTTGCTTAATTGTTTATTTATATTGTGTTGTTTGTACACTTAAATCAAAAATCAGCCTGAAATTTTGAAAATCATTTGGATGATAACACATGTAAGGATTTATTTTATAAGAAGGTAATTCTATTGCCTTTTATATTTCATTCAAATAAGTAATTTTCGTAGTTTTAGTAATATGGTTATATAGTTTATGACTTATAAAAACATTGGCATTTTACAGCAAATCGAACTCTGACCCTTTGTTAGCGAGTTAAATGACTTTCCAAGGAGAATAGAAGACGAGACAACTAATTTCATTACCTGTTATTGTAATTGTAAGAAATATTTTGAATAAATGAAAACAACCAGTTTAATTTGGACGATTTTTATATTCAGAACTTGGTTTCAAAAACAAAGGATTTTTAGTTCATTATTATTTAATGCATTTCAGGAAGGATTTTATCCCAAAATATGTATTTGCATTATAACTGACATTATCTTTGCTTGAAATATATTTCCCAATAAAAGATAATATTTTTGCAAAATATGAAAGGCTTTCGAAACACAGTCGCTTTTTCTTCCCAAAAGTTGTTGTTTGAAAATTGTATAGTATGTATTTATTTCCTAAAAATTTGATAAAATTGCTCTTATCATTATTTGTGATTGCATTGAAAGTTTAAAGTTGGGCGAAAAGCCTACAAAACGCCCGAGAAACTCCAGAGAAACGCCTAATGAGCACACGTAGGCCATATTGTCCTGCGGTGACCATAAATAACGCAAAGCGCATTTGTCATACGACACTGGCATCGTCCTGCCCCGGCCAGAAGTCGAACTGCAGTTGTGGCCCTGGCCCCGACGTGTTGTTGGGCAGTAAATCAGCTCATTAGTTAAGTTGGCAGAAACCCCTCTCAGCCTCCTCCGTTCCATGGCCACTGTTACCTGACACGTGCCTTCTGCTTTTTGCTTTCTGCTTTCTGCCTGGTCTGCTCGTTAAGCTTCGTTTAATCAAAACAAAAGTTGGCCGGGATGAAAAATGGCCAATAGGCCCGGCCGAAAGCAGCTAAAATGCCGCTTTGAATGCTAATAAATCTCATTTGGAGGCTTAAACTTAACCTTTGCCATTGCCAAACATAATTCAAGGCAAGCCAAAACCAATGCATGAGAAACTTGTCTACAAGTGTCCATGTGAGAATTTTATTTAGTGTTAATGCTCCACTCGAATCTCGGCATTTCTTTTTAGCTGCCACATAAGCCAAGGGTCTTATGGGATTCACTGCGGGTGTGTGTGCGTGTGTGTGTTCGTGTGTGTGTGTGTGTGTGTGTGTGTGTGTGTGAGTCAATGGCTCGTGCGGGGTTATGATCTCTTGCTGATTGGTTGAGCAAGGAATTTTTCCCTCCCCATTCCCATTATAGCTGATCAGCGCAAGCAAGCTTAAGCCAAACTTTATTCTGACAAGTACCTAACCAAAAAACAAAAAAAAAAACGGGAAAAGAGAAGAAAGAGAAAGAAATGTGAACACCTGAAGGCCAAAGGCGTTACTCGAAAGTTTCAGCAACGCGGAAAACTTCGCTGTCGAACAATAATAATTCAGAAAATAGCCCAGAGGAGCTGCAAAAAAAAACCAAAAACAACAATTTGAATAAGTAAAATAGATGTTGATCAGAGTGCGTGACTGATAGATACCCCTTAGAACTTGATACACTGAAGAAAAGGCGCCGCGCAAAAGCAAAATACTGCGGAATAAAATGAGGAGATATAGTCAATTTACCGTTTACCATGTTAAGTATGAAAGCACCGATTTTTAACGAAGATACAGAAATAAATAAATATGTAAAAAGAAGATATAACTGAGTAACGATATGCAGTTTTAAGATTAGGAGAAGGAGTATTTTAGCATCAATCTTTAAAGATTAGATATATGTGCAGAGCAAGCTGAACAAATGAATTAGAGATATGGCTAGATCGATTCAGATCTGATAGATACAATTACATAGAATATTCGTGTGTCTTTTTTCCACGGTTCGAATTGATTTGCTGGCAATTCAAAGATATGAATAAAGCAAAAGATTACATCGATTCATAATTAGGCTACCAAGTTCAAATTCCGATTTTCGACTAGTTCGTCTTAACTTTTCTATTCCTAGTAGAAATACTATGAAATTTGTACTCTTTGTTTTGCCCTCATATACAACTAACTAGAATTAAATTTGAAATCTATTCATATCTCTGGGATATCTCTTTATAGTGGTTAATTTATCTTAATTAATCTCTCTCTGATTTCTCAACTTTTAACTCTTAACTTTTAAGTTTCCTTATTTAGCTACTAATGCTTAACAATTTTATCTGGGTTTCCTCAATCGCCCCGATTTATTTATATTCGATTTAATTGCTAGCTTTTAATTGTTTTTAATTACTTTTTAATTGTAACTATAATTTTAATTTTGATTTTACATTTTTAGTTTTAAAAATCGTTTAAAACTGATTCCGTTTCTGCTATTTAATTTCCCATTAATAAGCAAATTAAAGAAATATAAAAAAATGTGAGCTGTGTTACTCTGTATCGCTTACCCTTCTGCCCATTGTCTACAGTTACAGGGTATATTAGCAGCACCAACACTTTCAGCAGAGACCATAACGAGGGGCTAACAATATCTGACTCGCAGGTATGCCGGCTATAATGACGTCAAACTTGGCAGCACTTTTACTCATATTGTAACTGTTATCCCAGCATCCCGTTACTTCAACTTGCCCTTGTTACCTTTTCTCAGCTCCACTATGAGCATGATAATGATAATGATGATAATGGACGAGCGTGGACCGCTAGCTTCTTGATGACTTGCAGCTACTCCAAGCGCGCTAATCTTAATTACTTTTGTTTAATTACTTTGACGTTTTGCCCCATACCCGGCCCCAGCCCGCGCCTCAGCCTCAGCTTCAGCCTCAGCCACCGCTATCGCCCTCGCCCTAGCCCCTCCTCTGGCCGAGTTGTGGGGCGCCTGGAGCTATGCAACGGCTTTTCTTCTTTTAAAATAAATAATGTTTACTTATTATTTTGAGGGGCGCAAAGTTTACGCAGTTAACAAAAGCTTTTGTGTACCTTTTTTTTTCCACTGCTACGGAAAAACCGAAACCATTACACAAATAAAGGCCGCAAGCTTTTAGGCGCTTTTCCAGCTCCGGCTACGGCACACATTTTATTTTTGTAAACTAATTTAGTGATTAAAATCTGCGAAGCAGCTGCTTCTGCCGCCGTGCACCTCAATCGCCAGAGGCTGCCACCTCATATTTCCTATCACCCCCCTCCCCCCTCTCTCTCTCTCTCTCTCTCCCTCTCTCTCTTTATATATATTCTTACGCACCGGCCATCCAAGCCAATTAACATAATAATGTTGATTTTTATTGCTTGCCAAAAAGTTTTGTCATTGACTTGGCCAATGCCTAATTAGGGCGTGAACCAACTTGACTTTCTAGCCTCTATGCAAATTTGCTTTCCATTTAAAGTGCTGTCTGCTGAGCTGAGTGTTGCCATAGTTCTGATAAAGTCTGGCCTTCGACTCTTCAGCATTATATGGGCCATCAAATTGTTTGATTGCTCACTGAGCTCCTCAAAGTATGCACTAAAATTGCAACAATCTCAAATTTAAGTATAGCAAATTATTTTTATTGAAACCAATGAAAATCAAAAGCCACAGCTTATAGACACACATATTCCGGACATTGAAATACCAAAAACCAATTGCGGAGCAACTTAACAGGACATTCTGAGAGAGCATTGCGACATTGAAATGCTCTGCGACAAAACATAAAGGGACATTCTGAGAGAATTGCGACATTGATATGGTCTGCTTGAGTCGCTGGGAATAATTTCGCGTACTTTGACGGCAATCAACTATAAGTAAATTAATGTAAGAGTTAGAAAGTTATCGCTCTTGCATTTTTCAACCACCTTCCTTTTGCCGCCTCACTATTTAGAAAGTATATTTCTAATATTTCAATGTATCTATCTGAAATCCAGTGTTTAACTAAGCGAAATGTGATGATTAATTTATTTATTTAAGTAATATAAAATTAAATGGGATTATAGGGAAACTTAGTAAACTCAAACTAATATTAATGCTGTGTTTGCATTAAAAAAAAATTAAAATGTATTTTTATAAGTTTTTATTTGGTAACTGAATATTAAGTAAGTTTGTAATTTCAATCCATCAGATAATTTCTGACTTTGTACAAATCACTATATTATATTTATTAATAAGTATATTTTCCATGCTGTTCAAGAATTAAAACGATTTTTAAATGTACTGAAACCTGAGCAGGGGTCACTTAAATACATGTACAGCGATTTTCTAACCTATTAAGGAATAAGGTCGGTTCGAATGTGCAACTCAACTGCAAAAAGAATTATTAATTGCAGTATTAAAAGATGTTTTATATAAAATACCAATATGCCAGTTAGGGGACAACTGCAAGTTGTTAATGTTTTAAAATTTACTTCCAGCTCTCCTGCAGATGACGTATTTGGATCTGTGACATATGCCACTTAATCCATCACATACCCCACTTTTAGCTCATTCTATTTGACTTCATGGGCACAGCCACAAAAACAGGCACACAAACTACTCGTAATTTGAAGCGTTCTGAAAAGTATGCTATAAATGTTAAGGCCAAGCAATTGTGGCCTGCCACAGACTGGCTTATAAGGTGGTTAAAAGCAAAGCGCCAGCTCCAAATAAAAGTAGACATGTTGCAAAAGGTAGTTGCGTGTGCAGGTGTGTGTGCGTGTGTGTGTGTGTGTGTGCGTATGTGTGTGTGTGACAGTCAGTGAAGCGTGAAACTAAGCCCAGACAGATTGGACTAAAGCAGCTTTAAAGGTGTTGTGCCATTGTCTGTGTCTGTGTGTGTGTGTGTATTTGTGTGTATGTGTGTGTTTCTGAGTGTGATTGTGTCAAACACTTTAAAAGATTTGCCACAATGATAATGCTTAACCGGACAAAGACCCAAGTAAAGCTTAGACAATGATTTTCAACAAGCTTTGGCATTTATTTAATGCGCATTTTTATTTTATATTATAATAAAATATATATTTCTATATATTTTGTACTTCAGCTTAAGACCTTCTGCAAGGGTATTGAAATAATAAGTTCCATAATATATCTGTTGTCTTGGCACATTTGTTATAATTTAAGATTGTTAATATTTAAATATTAAAAATACAAATAATTAATAATAAAATCTTTGTATAAATTCAAGATTGTAGTTAAGTTGTATACAATAATAAAGCAATCAGAAGATGACATTGCCCACCCCAATTCAGTGTGTACCTTAACTATCAGCATCTAACGCTTTGTTGATCTATAAAATTTTAATGAATACTGACGGATAACGGAAGCTGCTTTATTATATACACACTTTAATTAAATGTCTATACAAAAAATTATATAAGACTAAGATTGCTATGATTGAAAGCCAGACGAGACTGAAATATTATTAACGGTATTCCATATATTTTCTTTTTATTTATTTTGCGATGTCAGAAATTGTATAAATTGCACCGGCAGTTATTTGTTCATTTAAGTTAAAATATTGGAATTTATTTAATTTAATTAATTTCCTACTATTTTTATTAAGGTTTAATTTTAAGGTCTCTGTGCTTAATTGTGGAGCTTTTGTTGAACATTATTTAGGTAGGCTTGTGGAGACAGTCCTCAATTATCAATGCAATATGTACATAAAAGAATCTTAACTTTGATCTGTGTTTAAGCCATGTGCTTAACTCTTGTTTTCTGATTATGATTTGTTTAATCTGTGTTAGATCTTAAGGTGAGTGACTTGCCAAGAATAAGCCCTATGTTCATAGATGAGTGCTGAATTGGGTGATGATTAACTTGAGCTGGTACCAAGTTAAACTTTCTGACAAAATATTTATACCATTATATTTATTTCATAATAAATTGTTGTCGATAGTTATAAAAAAAAGACATTTTCAGGGCTGCTTGGAGCAGGCGCTTGCTGTTCGAACATATATTTTTGATATGATTTTGAAACTTTACTAAATTCCAAAACAAAAATAAAATAGAGCACCAAATAAGACGAGCACAACGCAAAGGGTAAGGAATACTCAGTTTGGACGATAGTTCTCCGCTTGAACTCGCCGTCGGAGATGGTTTCCCCGCCCTCGATAGTGGCCGCAACGCTGCTGCAGATCTGCGGCGTCTCGCTGTTCATCCGTCAGCCGGCGGAGATGCCGTGCTCACCAGCCCCCAGCCAGGCCAAGTGGCTGTTCGGGCTCAGCCTGGTGCTGCTCCTCTGGAGGTGTGAGCTGTTGCCCAAATGCTATGCGAGCGTCTATCCACGCATCCAAGCCTGCGTGGAGCTGCTGGCCAGCGTCTTCGTCTCGGAGCTGGCCATGCTGATCGGGTGGTGCAGCTACGAGCGACTGGTCCACCAGCTGAGCCATCTGCTCTACCTGAACCTGAACTGTCGCTGGTGCGAGTACTTCACGCTGGGCATGCTCACTCTGCTGCCCCCGGCTCTGCTGCTGTTCACCCTGGCGCCGGCCCAGTGGCGTGAGTTTCTGGTACAGCTGCTCTGGCAGCTGCCCCGACCGGAGGCGGACGAGTGCCTGCTGTCGTGTGCCCGCGAATTGTCCAACTATGCTCGCGGACTGCTCTGCTTCTGTCAGCTGAGGCGCGAGGATCGGCTGCGTGCCCTGCGCTTGTTCCAGTTGCAGGCGGAGCGAAGCAGCCGGCACGAGGAGCGACAGCCATAAGTGGAGTCAAAGTCAATGTCGGAATAGTAAATTGTTTATTATGCACACAAATTTATGCCAACATCTGTTGTTGTTAGTATCCTGGTGCCCACCACAATTCACTGTGTTTCCTTTGGCTTCATGGGTGGTCGGGGGAGGGGAGTGGGGAAGGCGGTTGTATTTTATTTATTTTTTTATTTTCACTTTACCCTGCTCGGCTGTTTTTTTTTTTGTGTTGCCAACTTTGCTGTTTGTTTTTAATTTTTTGCTCGAGCTGCTGCTCCCCTCTCTCTCTCTCTCTCTCTCTCTCTCTCTCTCTTATCTTGCCTCTGTTCTCCGTTGGCCATTTTAAATTTCGTTTGCTGTCGTCGCCATGTTAACCGCAATTGATTTGCCGTAAATTGTATTTTTAATCTGCCGACAGGCGATTCACATTGTTACCTTCAACTTGCATGTTGTTGTTTTGCCATTTCTATTCCATTCTATTTGTATTTGTTGTCGTTTATTTTTCTAGCGATTGTGGTCTTAATGAGTCTGCCAGCATGTTATTTATTCATTAGCCCATGCACTGCATCAAGACAAAAACATTTTGGAGCAATTGCCAAAACGATTTCGACTCAATTTCCACAATTTCGCAAAAGTCAGTTAATAATAATCGGTTCTAATAACATTTCAAGTAACTGGCGTAGAAAATTATTTCATTTAAAGCATCATAAAATAAATGTCAATGCAAAAGCGATATTTGATGTACTGTTCCGAAATTTATGATTTTTCTTACCAAGATTTCTGCGCTGAATCGCCGAGAACTTTTTTGTAATTATTTTATGAGACAAAATCATAAAAATATGCCAGTCTTAAAAAAAAATTATGTAGCTAACTCTGAGCGTTTTTTTAAATATATTTATTTCCGAAATATCATAAATTTTATTTCTTTCGTATAAAGCTAAAAGCATAAAAATGTTATTTATAATTTAATTGCTTTGTGTTTGGTGACCTCTTTATAATAATTTAAATATGTGTCTCGGCGACTCCAGACTCCAGCTTTTTTCCCTGATATATATCGAAGTATATAAGAATTAAAAAGCACTTGACCTAAACCCAGCGAAAACATATATATATATATATATATATATATCCTTAGATCAATTTAATTTATTTTAATTTTATTAATACTCTGCTTTTAAATTGAACTTTGGCTGCAAAAACTAGCCGAAAACGTTCCGGGAACCATGCAACTGTGCGATAAGAAAACACATCTGAATTTATTTTGTAGATTTAAAAGAGATCGATTTAATTGCAAATTGAGAGCCGGCAGACATCAAAAGGCGACCCTCAACAAACAATGCAGAACAACATTATTTTTAGGTGATGGCAAACAAAAATGATTGACAGTTGGACAAATCGCATTAATGTCACTCATACGCCGCGTGTGCCATTTTCTATTTTGCTCTTTCTGTTTTGCTGCTGCTGTTGGAAATGCTTGCTGCTTGCTGTTGAGTAATTGAATTTGTGTTTGTGTTGATTTGATGTAACCTGCTCAAAGTCGATGTGGAAACAGTACATTTAATATATCAGCCATGCCCAAGCACACATGGCCAACAAATGCTATTCACCTACCACCCCTCAAAACAAACCCAACAGTCACGATCTGCGGGGGAGGGGGTGGGGGGGGGCATTTAAATGGAAGGAGTGGAAGCTTGGCATTCCATCAGATACTGTGTGTTTTTTGTTTCAAGACATTTGTTTCATTGTTTGTCGTTTCTTTTGCTGGCAATGTGATTAACTACCAGCTACAGACAGACTACTCCCCACCTCTACTTTATGCTTTATGCAAAATAGTCCAAACTCCACTTGCCTCAAGAAGCCGAGTATTGTGAGTCGCTCAATATATGTTCTTATATATATATATATATGGTCTATATGTTCTAGAATTCAGTCTTGTGCATGGTTGAAATTTGAGACGAAGCTAATTGAGTTTGCGTATAACTCGGAATGTGCAAAGGAAGGGATGGAAAGGGATAAGCATAATCAAAATAAATATAATAGGAAAAATAATAATGGAAAGTTAAGATGAGAAGAAAATAATAATTGTTATTTTAAAGGAGGAAACAAATTATCTATAAGGAATAGTGGAAGAAACACCTTCGAAGTGAAACCTTGGCGGATTTAAATATTTAAATAAGCTGTTGCAAATTAAGGTACAATCAGAAGACCCGAAATAATTTTAGAAAATAGCCATAGAAATATTTTTTTGATTTTTTTCAAATTTATTTACTGTATAATATGCTATGTTACCCCTGCCGCCAAATATGTTGCGGAATTTCTTAAATTCTGGGAGATTTCTTATCTGAGCTTACAGTAATATCTATATTTAAATAAGCTTAACGCAAACTGATCTGATTTTTGTTAAAAGGTAGAAGTAGAATAAACATACAAATATTATACAAAATAATTATTAATATTTATATAAATATATGCACTGAATCAAAAGCTAGTCAAATGTAATTTATAAAGACGTACAAACTTTGGTAGAGTAACAAACACTCTTAACTAAAGGCAGACGTTTGTCAAATCTATATCAATAATAATTAAATCATAATAACAATAATATCAAAATTAGTATTCTTTACTATTCAGTATTAAAACTCCACTTAACTAGCTCATCGAGTCGAGTTTCGGGCAATAATGTAGTCTCACTTATAGAATGATTCAACATTCAGTCATTCTCCTCTTAACTTTTTCTCTATGCCACATTCTGTAAGCAGCAGATATCCATCAACTTGTTATTGTTTGGCTTATTTTAGATATTACGCTTTTTCCATTGTTGTTGTTGTTGTTGTTGTTGTTGCTGTTGCTGTGGCTACTTGAGCTGCTTTTATTTTATTGTAGATTTGTATCAAAATGTCAACAGCAACCTATGTCAACAACAACAACAGGAGGAGCAGCTTGTACAGCAAAAAGGAAATGCGAGCAGAATGCCAAGGAAGTTGCTCTCTTCCTCTTCTGTGCAGTTGTCTCAAGTCTCGTTTGTTGTTATTTTCTTTTCGTTTCTTTTGGGGAACTCTGCAAATAAAATGTTTGCTTAAAAAATTGCAGACATACTTGATATTGTTGAAATGTACATTTCAGCTACTGTTGCATTTCCTGTTTGACTGTTTCGGTGCTGAGGGTGTTTTCTTACCAGGAATTTACTGCAAATACATTAAACAAATATGCATCCCGATAAGGGAAGGGGAGCAAACGAATATTTCTTTGCCGTTGACAGTAGCCCAATACATAGAGAAGAGCTACGAGAGCTAATATACTGAAAGTTGCCATTTCGAATGATTAAAATCTGAGATACTTTATATCTAAGTATGTATGTTTCTGAAATACACAAGAAATTTTAATATCTTATTCATACTGCAGCAAGAAAATGTCTCAGCTTTCACTTTGACTCTAATTGTCTGAAAGATATGCTTGGTAATATTGCGATTATATGTGGAACTGTGAAATAAACAAGATAAACAAAAAGTAAATAAAAAAAAGAATAATCAAAATTCCTTACATATTAGCTATGCCGATCAAATTAAATAGTTAGTTAAATATGCACTTTTATGATAATTTAAAAAATAAACATAAATTCTTCTGACTTCTTGGCTGAAAAGAAAGAAAGAATTAAATTTATGCAGTTTGCCATATAAATATATAAATATATATATATATATATATTGCCAGGTAAATTTAATTTTGAATCGAACGCAGCCTCCTTGTTGTTGTATTTAAAACACTTTATATATTTATTTGACAGATATTTAGTGTTCCACTATGTGCTTTAAATTATTATTATTAATATTATTATTACTATAAAAAGAATCGAAATTCGTGAATGCACAGGAAATTCAGGGAAACTGTGCAACATTGGCAACATTTGCTAACTGAATTCGGTGGTGTATCCGTTGCATTGTGCCCGCAATTCTTGCACAATCTGCATCATCTCATCCACGACTTGAATGTGGTGCAGCAGACGATTTTGCGACAGCACAAGGCCAAATCCGCGAATCCGTGAATGCCACGTTCCAGGGTAATCAGCAACAGAATGCGCCCGAGTTCCTCATGGGTCTACTCAACTGCATACGCGAAGCGAATCAGTCGCTCCTCAAGAAATAAGCCAGATTGTTTCAAAAAGTAAGTAAAGTAATCCTTCAATTTGATGATCGATGGATTCTGCATGCCGCCGGTGGAGTTGGAGGCGCTGCTGGTTTCCCAACAAATGCGAACAAAAATGAATATACACAGAAAAAAAAAATATTAAAAAAAAAAATGAATAATCAACGATTATGCATGAGGTCTAACGGTATTTCGAAAGACCTAATGATGCAGTTCAACAAGAACCGTAATATAGTCTTGGAACTAGAACCATTTTGGAATTCCTTTAAGCAGCACGTTGAACGAAGCACGACAATTTATGCAACACTCTTTTCCCATAAATTGACATTCAGTTTGGCAAATTTGAATTGAATCAGACATCTCCAAAAAAAAGTGCAACGGGTTTTGTTTATAACAATTAATGATCTTTATAATGTATATACTTTTACTTATCTTTATAATATACTCAAGTGGTCACTGCTGCTGCTACTTAGATTTGATTCTTAAAATAGTGTTCATTCTTTAACAGGTTTTTCGCAATGCTGCCCAGAAGGCAACGCATCGAAAATGTTGCAGAAATCGCTCCGACAACGCAGCCCTTTATTAGCAACATTTTCTAGCGAGCTCTAATGGGCAAGGAATATGTGCGAAAGGAACAGCTATATTGCCATCGGATCGCGCAGACCCTTGAATATGTGCGAAGAGAGCAGCAACACTCAATGCTTGTCTTTTTATTTTAGCGTGCTGTCATTCGACCCTTAGTAAAATGGGGTGGTTTAACTGTTGACCAGTTATGGTATGGTGCAAATCTAAAACAGGGTATCATTGTCTCGACATATAAAACTCTTTGTTTCCCTACGTATACCGATGTGATGTCAGAGAGTTGCACAGTTTTCACGTTGCGCCAGTCTCACATCAATCAATCGGCTCCCTTCGTGGTAATTCTTCTGCCAGAAATACCAGCATACATAAGGAGAGGTCAGAGTGCAATGGAACCAACCACTCGCTGCAACCAAAAAGAGCTAAATCTAATTGACTTTTGCAGAGCATTTCGATTTTAATTCTGGAATCACATTAAGGAGGTGCCGCAGTTAAAGCGAACGGGACACAAGAAATCGGCTCGATCTCGATATGTCTTCGATCTTCTCATCGGAGACGACCAAGCCAGTGACACGTGCAAACTGAGCAGCGGCAACATGTCCTTATCCGATCGATGCTACCAGGTGGCGATGACTATTCGAGAATTGCTTGGTAAGCAACAGTTGGAACTGGTGAAACTCAGCAGTCAGGGGCACAGGATACAGGCAGCATAACCATGCCCACTCAGCTGGATCTACTCGAACCCACAGGCGGTGGTCTCCCGCCAAGAGCAGCCAGTCCAGACAAATGAGACTGAAGCAACTGCCCATCCTGCATTTGGTCTGATGTGCCCAAGGAAAGGCGCTCTTTTTTTTTTAGACTTGAATTCGTTGGAGGCTTTTGATATCACAGTTAAATAGTGTTTGCCACAAGCTTAAATATCGAATATTATTATTATTATTATTATTATGCTTATTATATTATTTTATTTATTTGAATCCATTGCAATAAATTTGTCGCAGCGGACTGTCGACTGTTGTTTAATCCTTTATTTGGCATGTATCCGGTTTTTGCTTTGCGGTCAAGCATATTTAACAGGACACAAGACAGCAAACACAACACAGGACACAGGACAACAGGCTGGCCAACAACGGGACAACAGCAACCAACAAGCAGCAACCAAAGACAGCACAACAAAAACTTCAAGGAGTCCCCAGCAAAAAGTTGTTGGCCAATTTACTAAAAATGTGTCCAGTGTGTGTGCGTGTGTGTGTGTGCGTGTGTGCGTGTGTGTGTGTGCGTGTGTGTGTATGTTTAGCTCGTTTGCCGCTTTGTGTACTTTCTGTGTTTCGTATTGAATAACAAATTATTTGCGGCATATGTTTAGGGGCCTTAGCACAACTTGCCGACAACATCCAACAACAACAACAACAACACTCAAATGAAGTCAAGCAGAAACTTAATGGGCGAATCGTTAAATGGTTAGTTAACACTGGATAGTTTTCTTGGAGTCCGGCAAAAAGTTGTAGATCAAAGTTAACTGAATTGAGGAATAGTTAAATAGCCCAATTACCATTGATATTGAGTATCTGAGCTGAGCTGAACTCTCGCTTTAATTTCTATATAAATGCGGTTTCCCTTTGGTTAAAGTTTCAACAATCTCCTTATTTTATTTATGTATTTGTTATTTTTTTTCTTTCTGCTGCTCGTTTAGATTGTGGGGCAGCGCCTGTCACGCTTGCGGGGATTAGAGAAAGGCTCTCTGTACTCTCTGATACGTGAGTAATTTTTCAAAGCGTTCATCTGCAAACACACACACATATTTCTATATATATATATATATATTTATATGTATGCCTGCCACTCGTTATGAAGTCGTAAATAAAAAGAAATGCTAAAGAGCAATTGCTGTTGCAAAGTATTTTGCAACTATTAAATACCCTGTTATTATTTTTGGATTATATCTTCTTTACATTGGGTCAAACGTAGCTGCAAATATCAATTTTAACTCTATTCAAGATGCCATTGCAACAAATTCATAAATAAACAAAAATAAGTATTGGTTTGCAACTATTAAAGTATATATAAAAATAGTTGATTTAAGAATCTGCCAATATCAAATTAATTCCAAATAGTTCATTATTTTACTAACTTATTGACTCTTTGTTAAACATTTTTATTACAAATTGTTACTTTCTAATTAAGCTGAGAACTTATATATGGCCAACAACAAATTAACTCTAACTGATTTTGTATTTGATATTGTTGGTTGTTTATAGTTATTATATTTATCTACTTAAACATATATGAACATTTTTATTTAAAATCGTAACTTTCTGAATGGATCCAGTTGATATACATATATAAAATCTATATCTGTTAGGAGTATTTAACATTTTTTGTTAATTTTTGAGTTGATTAATGGAAATTTGTGTTGAATTTAAAATCGATTAAGTAACTTCAGGTGATTCAGCTGATATCTTATACACACTTTCTCAAGGGTATAATTTTTGAGTGCTGTGCAATAGAAAATAAGGCAAATAGTTAACGAAAAACCCGTAATTCCATTTGTAGGCTCTGCTCTCTTCATTTTGGCTTTTATTTCTTTTTGGCCACCAATAAAATGAATTTATTGCCGCAAGTTCAAACCATTTTGGCGTGAAACATTTTATTTGTTTCCGCCAAATTGCGACGCTGGCTGCATTTTCAATTGCATTTTATATATTTTTTTGGGCTGTGCCTTTCCAATTTGCTGCAGAGCCAGCACAATGAGAGCAGCATTTAATTTCACATGTATTTGTTGAACTTTGGCCGCGTATCTTGGACTTGAATTATTACAACGGGATTGCAGTAATTTGACCTGGTTAATTGTCTGTAATTAGGCCACTGCCAGAGGTGAACTTGCCACCTACTCGATGATGATGATAATGACTGCAGTAATCATTCCGAGTGCTCCTTTCGCTGAGTAATGGAAAAATTGCATTTGCTGCTAACTTCATGCATATTACTAAGAATGTAGTAATTGGCTAAGCTCCATTTGAGCAACTAATCAATTCTTGTTTTTACAGCTCTAACAAAATAAGCCTGAAGAATTAATATAACTTCATCTTACTCTATTGTTCTAATTGTTGTAATTGTAATTAAGCATTCATATTCACAGTATTAAGCTAAGCTACTACCAGTAAAATCATCATTACAGATTGTATTATTGTTATCAAAGACCACTTGAACTTTCCAGACATTAATTTCAAACTCACTCAATTCGAAATTTATTCTTGCTCTAAGACAAATTGGAAGAAATGAGTCAGTACTTTTTATGGAAGATTAAAATTAAATATGTATATTAAAATACAATTTTAAAAAACAATTGCTTTACTTATTTGTCATGTGATTGTAATTAAGTCAAAAAATATGAAACGAATAAAGTAAATTACAAACATTTTGTATAATTATTTAAAATTATTTCTGGGTTTTCCCTAATCCATGCAACAAATGTTTAGTACAGTGTTGCACTTAAATTAAAGTATTACTTTTTGTTTTAAGTCTAATTAATGAGTTTTTTGACAAATAATTAATTTAAAGTTTATTTCTGGGGAAAGCTTAATTATCTGCAAACATTTACATAGAAAATTTAACTTTTAAGTTTATTATTGCTCTCTACAACTCCATTTAAATAAAAAGCATTAAATGAAATGAGAAAGTTGACCTATTCCAAAACTAACTGTCACCAGGACAGACAGCGTTCTATCAATCAAAGCAAGGCAAACGCATAAGTTCCGCACCACCACAAAAGTACCCCAAGTGCAGAAAAAAGCGGCATTCATTGACAAAGTGCAGACCCCAACTGAACTTTAATTGGGTGCTGCCCGGACTTTTATAAGCACCGCTCAGCCAATAAGAAAAACGCGTTCAATTTCTAAACACCACAGGATTGGCGTGGGCGCTCTCAGCGTGCGTTGAGAGCGAAAGCTGCGCTCATGCCAGCAAAAGCTTTGCAACAGAGCTTGCAAGCTAAACAGGAAAAGAGCTTTTCGAAGGGATAAATTTACCATTATTTTAAGGGTAATTGAGGGCGTTAATCGGCTGTTATTTAACAGTAACATAGGGGTAGTTGATTAACATGTGCGTTTAAGAGTAATAGCAGCGCAACTGTTATCTACTTAACAGTTTGTTTAAGGTTAACATGAGAGTTAAACAGCATTTGCGCTTAACAGTGAACTGTGAAAGTACTCTAACATAACCACTTACCAGTGGCTTCACAGTTTGTGGCAGAAGGAGAATTAACATAGAAGCATAAGAGAATCATAATGTAAATGTTATTACATTTACATAGCTATTAACTGAAGGTGTGTTTAACATGTTAACAAAAATCGCTGTTAACTGAACCCAGCTGCTAACTGAATTCGTCTGCTTTCAGAGTATGTTAATGTTGGCATACGATTTACAGATGGTTTGTACTTAACATTAACATGACCACTTAACATTCACTTTACAGTTGTAGGCAACAGGAGATGTCGAAAGAGAATTAAATTACATACTCTATAAATTAATTCTCTTTGACTGTTATGTAAAACTATCTGATAATTTAACATGTTAACAAGAATCGCTGTTATCTGAACCCAACGCTAACTGAATTCTGCTGCTTTCAGAGTATGTAAATGTTAGTATAATATTTAAAGAAGTTTGTTTTTAACATTAACACGAGGACTTTACATTTTTAAGCAACAGGAGAAGTCGAAAGAGAATTGAATTGAATATTCTAATATTTAATGCTCTTTGACTGTTATCTAAAACTACCTGATAATTTAAATAGTCTGTTAACTTATAAAATAATCTCAAACAGAATTTTAACAGCTTTCGAATGCGTTTATTGTTGGTTTGCTTGGTTTCTATGGATAAAACCAATTAAGTGGAATTAATGCGGCTACCTCTGACTTTTCACCTGTGCAACAAACCACAGACACAAGGATTGGCAAGCCTTTGTGTAATGCATTTCTGGACTTGACTGTTTTTGACATTTGAGCTGCGCTCCTTGTGTGCCTTAAATATTCAACACGGCCTCAGCTCAGCTCAGTACAAAGACCAAATATATTCATTGAGGGCAGACAGACAAACATATATGAATAGCAAATGCACTTATAGATTTATTACAACAAAAAAATTAAAGAAAAGTGAAACTTGTGTAATTAAAACATATTACATAATTGGCCATCTATAAATATATATGAATTCATCATTGCCAACAGGTTTGTATTTTATTACATATCTACATAGATACCTCTTATTTGTTGTGCTTGCTCAAAAAAGGAACAAAGTTGTATGCAAAAAAAAAACACATAAACTTTATGCCAGACGCCGCACTTGATGTGCCCCCTTCACCATCCCTCCTCTTCCCATCCTCTTCTTCTGTACTTTTAGCGTCTGTGGTGCTATGCCCCAAGTGGGTGGCGACCTTTCAAGCGGATTCAGCCTGTATTCAGCTCAGACAAACGACTCACGTGCAAAATTCTGGCGTAGTTCATTTCTGATTTCTTTTTTTACCTTTCGTTTCTTTTCTTTTCTTTTCTTTTTTGACCAAAGAAGTAGACGAATATTTTTAATATATATTTGCATTTTTGTTTTTCGGCTGGCACTTCCGCTTTGCCACTTTACCATTTTCGGTTTTGATGTGCTATAATTGAGCCTCGTCCTCTAGCTCAATTCCAAGTGGGTTCATGTGTTTATCCGATTTAATACGATTTCCCTTGATTTTCAATGCAAATGTCAAATAAACTAAGCGATTTCAATTTAAGCAAATCGCGCTAACACGTGCCGTATTCTCCCCTGTCCCGGAAAACAGCGCCTGAAATGGATGGATTTTAGCTTTAAATTTAAATGCGATATCCAAATGAAATTAAACAGGCTGTGGATAGATATGGATATATATATAGATATAGGTTTAGATATAGATATAGATATAGATATAGATATAGATATAGATATAGATATAGATATAGATATAGATATAGATATAGATATAGATATAGATATAGATATAGATATAGATATAGATATAGATATAGATATAGATATAGATATAGATATAGATATAGATATAGATATAGATATAGATATAGATATAGATATAGATATAGATATAGATATAGATATAGATATAGATATAGATATAGATATAGATATAGATATAGATATAGATATAGATATAGATATAGATATAGATATAGATATAGATATAGATATAGATATAGATATAGATATAGATATAGATATAGATATAGATATAGATATAGATATAGAATTGATAAAGTATGTTGCAACCATTAAATGTTTCCGTGAATCGATTCATGCAGAGAATAATTAGTAGTACAACTTTGCAGTAAAGTGTGAAGTGCTTTAATTTGGGTATAAATGCCGGCTATAAAGTTAGAACGGATTTAAAATATTTAACAAGTGATTTCAGATGATCTGGTCCCTGAGTCTTGTGGTATTTCGACTTGTTAATTAAGAGCTTTCTGCTGGAATTTCTCCACATTTCTTATACAATTTAAAACATATATTTATCACTTACTAAATCGTGCTATATATCAAGACATTGCAAATTGTGAATATCTCTTGAAAACAGAGTACAAACAAAACATTTTTATATCTGCTATTTTCTGTTGGGCAATGAGCAGTCCTAAATAGATTTTCTGATTTTCTAAATATTAATCCGATCGGCTCTTACGACATTCATTTCTATTCCCAACTTATTTGAGCAGAAGTAAAATATTTTATTGTTCAGCTTAAATGTCTTTTTGAGGCATTAAATAAAGTAGGAATCGAATTGCAGAGAAAACATTGTGAGGTATTCGAAAGATTCATTTGATTTGAAAAGCGTATAATAAAATGTGTTCCCTCCCGTAAGAAGAACAAAAACAAAAACAGTTTTATCTAATTGTTTATTACGAACAGATGATTATCTATAGATACAGAATGATTAGACATATTTGCAAGATTGCAAAGAATACTTTAACTTGTTAGCACTTGTGATGAAAGTAAAGCCTTTAATTCACCAACAAAAGACAGACAATATGTCTAGCAATGCTTGCTTTTCTAATTCCCCGATACTTTCTGCCAGAAACTGCACTTGTTAGCAATTGCTTACTTAATTAGTTCACCAAAGTTATACATTTTATAAATAGTAAATTTTATTTAAATTGTGTGAATTCAATTGCAAAACGAGACACTTATGACAACTCTTTAATATTTTAATTGGCAACACAAAGTATAATTAACATTTATCACGCCAACATCAATTGTTTGATAAACACGTAATGAAAAATAGCAAGTGCTAGCCAAGGGGAGGAGGAAAAACGACAAACGAAAAACATCTCTTTAGCTGACGCTGATATCGGTGGGCTGCCCGGACGTTGCTTGTAAACCAAATAAATATCAAACCAGCGAAAGGCATAAATGTTGAATAATTTAAATAAAATTGCATTCAAGTGTTCTTGGAAAGGGCCGACAGACACATACAACCGAAAGCACAGTCAGACAACACTGGCAGCGACTCCGCCTGGGCCGGGGCCCATAACTCATCTCGACCACATGCACACACACATATACACATATATATATATATATATATATATAATAGCATTGCCAAACTGACTCACACACGTAGTGAAACAGTCGCTCGGCAAATTCCCACCAAAATCAAAAAGCAATAATGATGCTCGAAAAGTGAACAAACAGTCCATTTCACGTACTAACTGAAGTGTGCCCCCGAAATCAGAGAATGTGTATGGGGAGGGGAGTTGGGTGGGAGTGAGGTGGTATTGTGAGGCGCAGTTAACGTGTGTTCCTGTGTTCCCTCACATTTGCAGTGGATCGAACGAGGACCGTCTTGTGTGTGCAGTGCAAGCTTTTTTGTATTTGTCGGTCATAAATTTGACACCAATTGGCGCAGCGTGCGAGCAGCAAAGGAGACTGAACCCAACTGGAGGCAGTGCTTAGTGCATGTCCGATGTAGGTGAAGCACTGTGAATATATAATATTTATTTTCATAATATATAACTATATAATTTAAAATGTAATATTGATTTACATACATTTATTGGATCATACTATTTTATTCTGAATTAACGCAGCCTTTTTAATACTATTTAAACAGACAAGAAATTAGAAAAAAACGTTTTTTTTAATTATTATAAATAAATTAAAAATACAAATAATAACAAATAAACTTATAAAATCAATAAAAATATTGGAAAATAAAAGAAGAGTGAAACAAGTAAGTTTGCTTTAGAGGAGAGATATTTAACTATGTATTTGACAATATATTTATTTGAAGTTATCGATCAAATAAAGTAGACTAGATCTGCAGCGAGTATTCGAATATACTTATATCCTACATTTGATCATACAGATGGGCAGACGGACTTGGCTATATCGACTGGACTGTTGATACTGATCACGAATATGTATACCTTATGCGGTCAGAGATACTTTCTTCTGCCTGTTACAAACTTTTGCACAACTTCATTATCATTATTAGCAGAAATCATATTACTCTTCTAGAACATATTATCTTATCTACATTGTTAACTTACTTATAATAATATTTCTTTATGTTACTCGTACAGTATGTTATAAATAAATAAATAAATATAAACAATGTTGGGTTTAATGGATTCAAAGCTAATGAAATGTTGATATAATAAGTATTTTAGGAAGAGCAAAGTCTACTTCACCTGTAAATTTGCAAACAAATTTTAAACATAGTAGTCTGATGCGGACGAATTGATATAAGTACTGACTGCGACAATAAGACGGATTTATTTTAAGTTTAATCAAGAAATTTCAGTATCTGAAAGATTGCAACGAGAGACAGGCAGACAGCCTGATAAAGGAGAAGATTCAAGTATTATAAATCATTGAAGCCACAATTGCATTTGCACAATTCCATAGCAACATCTCTCAAAGGCTCAATTGTATGACACTCGATATTTGGCCAGACTAAATAGGAAAGTCTGGCAATAGCAGTTCGAATGCTTTCAAAAAGTTCTCTATGTTAATTGCTGGTTGATGTTTTAATTCGCTGTTTTTACTAAACTGCTTTGTTCATCAGTAGGTTTCGTTGCAAACAGATTTCCTGTTGTAAGTTGTAAACTTTGTTGATTTGGCAAGGTTAAATTACCAAAGAAGTGTACGTTATTTGTGTTTTCGCTTGCTTGGCTTAAAGCAGTAAACCTGTGTGAAGATATATTGATGTTTTCGAACAAGCTCAGCATTTGAAGCAGTGCAGTGGTATAACTTCAAGCTGTGCACATGTACAGCTTAAAGCAGTGCACATGCATAGTTTACAGCAGTGCGCAATAACTGCTTGCTCACTGCTGTTCAATTTTGGAAAATGGAAATAACGAAAATTTGAAACTTAAAGCCTTATGAATGTAATCTAAACATGAAGTTGCAGGCTTTTTGGCTAAAACTCTAACTCTTCTATATTGCATAGTATATAGAAAAATTAAAAAAAATATATTAATATATTGCACCTATAGATTTTTCTTGATTGATCAAAATGTTTTGTTATTAGCCCGACTATCTTTTATTTTACCTTCTGTTAATCACTAGTATTCCAAGGCCTTTGCTTTGATCAAAGCCTGTCACGAACCGTCCCCTTTCGAAACTGGCAATAAGTATTACATTGAACTTTTGGCATTTTCTCTTGATGATATAGACAATATTTAAGAATGGCCTAACTCCAAAATTTAAACAAAGCATTCACTTTCAATGACTAAAAACGAACTCTTCAAATTATTTTATCTCGTGCTTTTTTGAGCACCGACGAAAGAAATGCCAATCCACGCCCATTTACATTATACGTTAACTTATTGCCAACTTTAGCTCTGTTACAGCATCGCATTTCCCATCAGCCTGTCAGCGAGCTAATGACGTGTGAAATGCTCCATGTAACGTGATGCAAATGCTGTCTCTGCCAGCCACTTAACGCTCCAAGCTCCAAGGATCTTCCCCAACAGTCCATATGCTTGCCTATTGGGGCAGGCACTTTTTCAATTTCAAAGGCCTCGCCTCGCCTTGCCAAAGGACATCAACAAAAGTGCAAGCGTTTCATGTCGACGCAATGCAAATGCCTTGGCGAAAAGTGGACCGAGGGGAAGGTCAGGTGCACAGCTGCCAGAGGACAGATAACTGATAACTGAGGGGTGTGGCTGGTGGGTAGTGCGGGCAGACAGAGGTCGGCGTCAGCCCCAATTCGAAATGCGCGGCACGTTTTTAGCCACTTTTTGGGACGACTCGCGAATCGCGTGCAGACAAAATTCTAAAACAGACGCACGTGTGTGCATGTGCAAGTGCAACAAACCCCCCTCCCCCCACCCTTGCTCATGCTGCCAACAGTAAGTCAGACATGATCGACTAGGAAATACTCTAATGCCAGTGTAATAATATCAACTGCGAGCCAATCATTTTGACACTTCCTTTTGATATTTGATAGAGTGTATCAGAAGTGAAAGTAAACTTGAAGACTTATACTTAAGTATTATACCATTCCAGTCCTCAAACTACCTGCTGACTCCTCAATTTAACTATAAATCTAAAAGCTAATCTAAGGCTACGTAATCTAAGTTTAAATTCGATTAGGTTTAACAACATGGCTTTATCATATTTATATAACATATATACCAACTATCTGGCTTGCAGTTCAAGGATCATAACGTACATTGCACAAAATAAATATACCCTTTTCCTTTCGGGAGAAGGTAACAAGAAAGCTGTCGATATTTTCAAGCGCATTTTCAAATATGAAATAATTTTTTTTATAAATTTTCCAACAATTTCATTTTATATTTTAGCCGCTTAAAGCATTCAGGCCATAATAAATCATGTGCCACAACTACAGCGAGGACTGGCTATGTGAATCAGTTTAATTCTCGAGCCTATAATTAAATGGATAAATAATTGCAACTGGCAGAACAGTCTTGGCATAAATTGTACATTTTATGTGTGCGTTCCGCGCAGGCAACACTGTAGCTAATTAGGCCAATGCTACCGACACATAATTACAATTGAAGCATTTTATTGTTTACTTTATGTCTAAACTTATGCCCTTATTTTTGGCATCATCTCTACAGTCTGATGCAGTTTTTTTTTCGGTTTATTTTTGTTTTTTGGCAGTGGCGCATTGAAAACTTTTCGCATTTGGCCGACAATTTTATGTGGAGTTTATTTTTTTGGTTAAGCAAATTTATGCTGACAGTTGTAAAAATTATGCAAATTGTTAGTTGTTATTTCTTTTTCGTTTTGTGTAAAGGCTTTTTGCACGTTTTATTGACTGAAAACTGAGTCTCCAGCTTAACAGAAATAACACATATAATACGTTTATTCATTAGGCTTGTATACTTACAAATATAACGATTTTTAAAGCAACTTCCAAGAACACAAAAGAAAATAATTATAAATAATGTGATTTGCTTAAACCTTTTAAATCCTTTAAATTTTTTAAGTAACGTTTTCTTAAATAATTTCAAGACAAAGAATCAAAAAGTTGAACTGAGACTGATTGATCTAAAAATACCATCCATAAATAATTGTTAACTGCTCCTAAATGGTATGTCATATTTTTTATATGCAAGCGCTACGTATAAAATATTCAGATGTCTAAAATAATTTTCAAAGTAAAAGAGTTAAATTCACGAAACAATAAATAAACATAAATAAAATAATATTTTATAATCTTTCATGCATATTTATTGAATATTTTTTATATTTCTGGCATATTTCCAACGCTTATTTTAAAGTTAAAAGCTTGGCGTGCAAATAAATATCTAATTATTATGCAACTGATATTTAGGCATTAAATCATCAACATGGGACTAGTCTATCAAATAGTTTCCACAGGAATAAACGACAGTGCTATGAAATCTTCGACTTGCCTGAGACACAACCCTTCTTTCTTTCATATCTCGAGTCCCATTTCTTTTTGTTTACACACGCAAGTCCATTACATGCTCGAAGTCGTACTTAGAGCTGTCCTCTTGGGTACAACTGCAACAATACATCATCATTTATGTAGCTTATAAATTTTATAGAAATGTCGAAATCGTTCAAAAGAAAACCCACAAAAAAACAACTGCAAATATGTACTTTAAAATGGAGCAGCAAGAAAAAAAAAATAGAAGTGGAAACAAGAGAACAAGCTCGATTGAAATATAAAAGCCACAAAACAGGCAAAGCAGCAAAAAGAAACAAAATAATGCAGACTGTGGGTTCGGGGTTCAAAGGACAACACTAAAAACAGGCAAATTTTATTTGCATGCGGCTTTTCAATTCGTCTAAGAACATAAAACTGGCAAAGGAACGCTGTTTGGGGGAAACCCTTTCGATGATGCAAAATAAAGTACAGCAGTAAAAATAGAAAAATTCAACACAGCAAGGGAGAGAGAGAGAGAGAGAGAGAGAGAGTGAAAGAGAGGGAAACAGAGTGGCAGAATGAACGGAGGCGCGGCGTCTTAACAATTTCCTGCCAACTTCTGCTTCATTGCATATTTCCGTTTCCGTCCGTGTTTGTCTGTCTGTCTGTCTGTCAGACTCTCTCTCTCTCTCTCTCTCTCTGTCCGTGTGTCTGTCTGTCTGCATTGATGTCTGGCAACACACATGAATACAGTGCCCTGGGAGTCGAGTACTGAGTACCGACGACAGCCTGAGCAAATTTTTTTTCTTTTACGATTTGCAATTATTTTTGCTCATTTCAGCAGAAGCAAACATGCCCGCAATTCCTTAAGGACAACTAAAGGACCAGACTCGCCCCTCTATATAGTGTCAACTATGCAGCTAGAGAGAGAGAGGGACAGTGAGAGAGAGCGATGGGCTGAGTGAGTGAGAGCAATTGAAAGTTCTTACAGCTATCCCTCACATTACAATTTACATAAGTTGATACCAGGCAGTTGATATTTTTCGACATGTCTCCTTAGAACTGCCTCAACCACAACTCGTCCCCGCACCTCCTTGGCGCTCATCTTCTTGCTCGATGTTCAGCTATTTGTCCGCTTGAGCAAAGTTCTTGAGCAGCGTTCTGAGCAGTTTACATGGAAAGCATTTTAACTGCATCGATGCGAATGACATAAATCGACATTGGCAACATTTTTCCTTAGGGCCCCTCCCACCCCTCCATAATGCTGCCCCCTCTCCCAACCATCGTTAGAGTTTTGTGGCAGGGAAATGCAAGGACTTGCTGCCAATTGTCTATGTTGCAAGGCTTGCAGTATTCGATTGTTGGAGCATCTGTGTTCATTTGTTGTCAAAAGGAATATATTTATTTCAAAGAGATACAGCAGACGATAATGTAAATAGCATTGATCCCTATAAGATTTTAAAAACTTGCATATAACTTCATATATTTTAATACAGAATATTATCTGTAATGAAAAATAAATTTAAAAAAAATGTATTAAACAATTTGCCTTTTAGCATATTTGAAAGAAATAATTAAATGAAACTTTTAAATGATAAATAAAATTAAAAGTAATATATATGGGGATATCCTAATCCTTGAATTAAATTTTGCATACCTTTACCTCTTTATAACGCAGTTATTTTATGCTTAATTGTATTTTATTGTTTTCATTTGAAAACCATTATTTGAAATTTAATTTATTTCTCTTTACATTTCTAAATATTTTGTATTTTAATCTTTTAAGGTTTGTGGACTGCATTTAATCTACTTTAAATGAATAAATTTTATTTTCACCAGGTGGCGGATCTGGCAGGCTGTCAGCATGTGGCGCCTCCAACTGCGCCACGTTTTCCTTTTTGCCTTTATTCGAATCTGTCGTTCTCTCTTTTTGTCTCACTTGCCCGCAAATTGGCCACGTGAAAACACAAACAACTTGAAATCCCCCGTTCGGCAAATAAAGATAGAACAAGTTGTTGTTTTAGAATTGAACACGAGTAGACCATGAGATACCCTGTAAGCAATCTAATTGTCAGTCTATTGATTAGCAAGTTATCTATTTAATTATTATAATATATAGGTTTTATATAGGGAAAAGTCACTAAAATCGAACTGTTTTTTCATTTAGCTTCTCAAAGTGTATTTTTCTTGTTTTAGTAACTATAATTTAAATTCAGTTTAAGTAATAACCAAATAAATAATAAATATAATATTGTTAGAAACTTAAAGCCTGGTTGGATTTTAATTAGTATTATTTTCTATGCCTAAATCTTTAATTTGTGGATTAAATTTAAATGTAATTACAGGGTATATTAAAAAAAAACTATAACTATAAAGTATAATATCAATATTGACATGCACAAATGAATCTCGATATCAACTGTTCACTGTGGATGCGTTCAGCATACCCTGCCTGATCGCACAAGCAGGGCATATTATAATTTAAAAAAAAAAAGTGTGTCTTTGAAGTGCCGTCTCCTGTTCCTTTTGCAAGCGCGCATTGGAAATATTTTGAACGCGTGCAGAAAATCAAAATAAAACGTTTTTCGTTTCATTTGCAATGAAATTCGCAAGTGCTGCCCTTGTTTTGCCATTCCTATTTTTACACACACACACACACACTCTCTCTCTCTCTCTCTCTCTCTCTCTCTCTCTCTATCTACATATTGGTCCCTCTCTATTTATTTGTTTGTCTCTGCAAAGCTGGGACTCAAATCGTTTTCCAATACACCGGAACGCCTCTCGATGGGCATTTTCTATGCACACGGCATGTGGGCAATCGGCAATCAAAGGCCCGCTTCCGTGTCCGGGTGTCATTTCCATCCTAAATCTATGAGTGTCTGCGTGTGTGTGTGTGAGGAGGGTTCAACTGTTTCTGCTCCGTTTTATTTCTCGCCCTCGAAAGTCGGCCATGAATATTTAACTAGCTACAATTGACTATGATTGTTATGTTTGTTGCTCAGTTGCTCAGTTCTCGACAGCGTTGAATCCAAATTTTACAATTAGAGTGATATCGGGTGGTGCGATTTGGGTGGTTTCTAGTCTGCCTTTTTTCATTTATCAATTTGGTTAAAATTTTTTACCATCTTGAAGACGGCTTCGCCTTTGCTTTGAGAGAGCGCTCAGAAAAATTGCAATTTTAACGCATGACGGCGCATTTTCAATGCGCTCCTGAGGCAACAACAACAACAGCATCGAAAAAATAGAAAGATTGAGAAAAAAAAGTGCTTCAGATTTTCCCGACTTCTACTTAGACATCGTCGCGTAATCGAATATAAATTGAATTTTTTACAACAAATGGATTTTGCCAAAGGTTTTTGCTTCGCTTCTACCAGCTGCCTCTTAACTTCATTCAAACGAAATAAGCATCAGATTAATAATATATGCATTAAAAATATAAGTAAGAAAAAAATAATAATAATCTGAAGAGTCCGCTTTGTGAATTGACTTCATCTAGTCCAGTCTATGCATTATACAAAATGCTTTATTGAATTTATAGCCCCTTTGATGGCTCTGCCAACTGACATCGTAAACATGTTTTGGCAACAACCAAACAATCAAGGAACCCACTCATAAAGTTGCCCCGATTTCGCGGCTTGTATGATTTACTCGTCTTTGTTGCTGGGCCACGCCTTTACTTTTCTTTATCGTTATAATTAAATGTTTGTTGGCTCTTTTCCATTTGCGTGTCTGTCAATAACAATTTACAGAGAAAATGTGGTAATAACTTATGGCTTGGATTCGACTTGGACGGCAATTTATTGAGACTGGTCAGGCGCTCATTTATCAGTAATGGCATTAGTGTCTCAGCACATGCTTAATGGCCTTAAGTCTGAGTATTAAATAGTGCAATTTTAAAGGATATTTCTATTGACATAGGAAGTGTACATTTTAAATATATTGTTCAAATTTTAAATAAATATTTATAGTATTTGGTAGTATTTCATTTTTAAAAATGTATTAACTAATTAATTTACAAAATGTATATAGATTTATTTAAATATATTTAGATTTTTGTATTAAAGTAAGGAAAACTGAATACAACATTTAAAACATAAATGTAAAAGTAATTTTAATTGTCGGATAAAAGAGAGAGTGCAGCTTTTAATACCCTGTACCAATGTAAAGCTATGCAATAATAAGGTAATAATTATTTCGAAGATGAGTGGAATAAGCTCCATTCGCCGCTCAAGATAATTTAATTTCATAACTCGCCTATTATTGTGCAAGTCAGATATATTTTTAGCGTCAAATGTTTGCTGGGGCTGGGCACACTTCGTGTTTCGCTTCAAACCAAACTTATGGAATTTTGTTAACTTTTAGTGCATTCCCGTTTAGCTAACTTTGTGCAGTCTCATTTCCACGTTTCGTCCTTCCTTTCCGCTCACTTTGACATATCTTATGGCGATAAAATAAACGCCCTGGAATATGAACTACGCTAATTACCCAGCTACTCGTTTGAGCCAAACTTGCCAAAAATTTTCATTAGCTGTCAGCAAGGACGACGTCGCCGCATTTTGAGTGTATTTGTCCCGTTCCAAACGCCAGAAAATACTTTAATGTAAACACAATTTCAAACTGATTTTTGTATGGACGTTTTTTTTAAGGCTTTGCTGAATTTGAACGAACAAGTTAACGAGTAAAATTCTAATTTTTCACTAGTGAAAAAGCCTCCATTTCTTCACCCTTGTTGCTCGTCTGTCAGCTGCCACTGCGGCTCACCCCTCAGTTGGCTGCATTTGTGTGGCGTGTTTTGGCTATATATGCAAAATCACCCAATAAACTTTAATGAGCTGGCATTGAGGCGCCTTTGTGCGCCATTAGGGCGCCAAAAAGTTTTTCCACATGCAGCGTTGCTGCTCTAATTGCTTTGCGTGCTGTCTGAATATGTGAGTTGGAGTATTTTAGAACAGTTCGCTTTGGCCTTTATGTGCATTTTAATAGTCCACGGGTAAACAATTTAACTACAGAATTCCATAAAAAAAAAAAACACACACACACACAGTTTGTGCCCAGCCTATTTTGTTGGGGTTGGTCAGTTGATCAGGTTAGCGACCATAAAATAAAGTTAAATTTTTTGTTGCCTTCTTTCGGGCGTCAGTTTTAATTTGTTGAGCTCGCAAGCAGTGCAAAACTGCACTTGAACACGTACTGCATTTATTTGAAGCGTGAACTGCTTGAATCTTGAGCTGAGAAGCATTTTCAATTGTTCTGTTGCACCAAAATATAGTTGTGAGCAAATAACTTAAATGTTTTCTTTATTTTTGACCTGCAAGTAATTTATGCAATGCGTATTATTGGCTCATATCTGTGCTGGCAACATGCAGCGCCAAACGTAAACTGCTGTTAATTTCCATTACAAAGCAAAAGGCTGATGCGAGCCAGGATGCCACCAAGTGGATTTCATATGTTAGCATATCAATATGCAAAAGAGGTTTACCCAAGACCTGCCCCTAAGTGAATGTAAAGACACGAAGGCAGGAGACAGGAGCCCACAGGACACAAGTGGCGAAACGTGACAAGCATACATTAGCCGGCATAGACCCACAGCTCGTCCGCATGTTTTGGCCACAATAAATGCAAAAAATATGCATAAAGTTGAAAACATAACGTAGAAAAAGGCGTTCAAGTGTCGGTTGGCAAAAAACTGCTAGCGACAGCAACAAAAACACAACGGGCAAAAAATAATGCGATAAGATATTCAATCAGACAGTTAGACAGCATGTGAGATGCGCTGAAAGTGCCCCGCACTGAGGCAAGTTCTAATATATACCTGCAACAAATGTGTGGAGCCAAGCTGAAGCCAATTTCATAATGGATGCAAGCAACTGCAAAGCCAGATCGAATTTTATACCAAGCTGCAAAGATGTTAAATCAAGACTAATACAAAAGATTAATGATTGATAAAATAAGTTTCACATGATGAAACATAATTAAATATACATATTGTGTTGTAAGAATATATAAAGTAAAAGTAAATAAAGTAACATCCGATTTATTTCCTTAATATTTAAAACTAAGTTTCTAATGATTGAAGCGGACATAAAAACAGACTGGTATTTGTAATCAGCTAACTCGTTATAGACGTGTCCATGTCCATATCTCTGCTTCAACGCAAATAAGTTCGTCAGCTTGCCCCTTGCCAGGGTATCTTATCTGCGGCGATCCCAAGACAGCAGTTGCTTCTTGAATAAATTACCAATTATAAAAACTTTTTTGTTTTAAATAACTTTTGCATTTATTTATTATTTGATACATATACTAAAATTATATTTTAAGATTTCTTTCGAGGGATACTCGTGCCATAAATTTTCGAGTTGTCTATGGTAACTTTGAACACCCTTATTTGCCTTTAACACACATTTTTTTTGTACAAATTAAACATATAATGAAAGTGACAACATAGTAGAAAGAAAATTGTTGCCTTCTGGGTCAACAGCCCATTTCATGTGATTACTCACAAAAAGCAGCTCAGGGATGTATCTAATCACAATGCAAGGACGATGAGAGCAGGTCTTCTATCAGAGCATCCCACTTTGGGGGGTGTGGACTGCCTGCTTGTTATTGTCAGTGTTATCAACAATGTCAGCATAAACAGCAGCAACTACAACAATAACAAATAGGGGCCGGGAGTGGATTGGGGGATTGGACACGTCTCATGTGGGCATATGTTAAACATTTTGACACTTTTGCGCTCGGTTGAGTAGCATTCGCCGACGCAGACGCCAACCAACACTGAACTTTGACAATCTAATGGAACTTGATGAGGGTTCACTTCCGCATTTCCGCATTTCCGCACAACACCCAACTCCAACTAGGACTACCCTTTATTTATTTAAAGTTTAAAAATAAAATCGCTTGTGTCCCAAATTTGTAGCAATTTGCAACTGTTACCTTTATCCACCTGTTTTCCGCCTGCTCAGGTGCAATGGTCAACGATAATCAACGAACTGAAATCAGCGACTGTCAGAATTTTGTTACATTTTGCGGTGCCAACTGCAATTGCGAAGTGGGCGGATTGGATTTGTGGAGGGGTCAAAGCCAAACCGCACTGGCGGTCGCCACTAAGCTTTGCTGTGGCCTCGTGGCATGTTGCAGGTGAGGGGCAGCCGGGTTGAGTGGGTGCTGGAGTTGGTAGCAGTTAACTGCTAACTGCTAACTGCTGACTGTTAACGGGGCAGCAACTGAAACTTAATTAAGTGTGGGTTGAAGGCCCTTTGGGCCAGTTTTCAAGTTTGCCAAACGTTTTTCGGTGGCCGTCGATAAACGTTAACGGTTAACGGTTTTGGTTTTTGCGGATTGCAGTTGATTTCATTGCAATTTTAAAGATACTTCATCTGCTGTAAATTGGATTTGGTAATTCGATTTCAAACTATATTCAATATATATGTTATGACCCCCGAGAATCTGGTCTATCGGCTTAAAGAGAATATATTTCTAAGCTAAGCACAGACAAAGTAGGCTTAGAAGTTATTGAGTGCTTAACAAAGTTTAAAACTGAATAAAGATTCGGATGTGAAAATTACTCTACATCCATTTATCTCAAATTTGAGTAACAATATCGAAGAATCTTCTATATAACCAAAAGACTGTAGTTGGAAAATGTGAACCAACAATTTCTAATATTCCAAACATTGCTGTGTGAGCATATATAAATACAATCTGTATAACATATATAACATATATAATCGTGTCAAAGCCTTAACAATATGTAATATTGATTCATCTAGGTGCTAGGAGCTTCCTCTAAAAAATACACTTGTCATATTTAGAAAAGAATTGCCGTTGCCACCTTTTGCTATTATTTAAATATATTTGCCCGCTCTTCAGACAATTCTTTTTATGAATACGGGATATAATTATGCTTGTTAAGAGTGCCGTTGTGCCGTTGTGCCGTTGAAATACCCGCGAGACACAAAGCCGTCTTATCTCGTGTACAGCAATTTCAAATGGCATCCCCTGGGACAACGCATGGCAATTGGGGCTGGGGAATGGGGGCTGCGGCTGCGGCTGGGATAGGGTCATATTAGATGCCCCATTTTCAGTTAGCTGCGCTGCCAATTTTCGTTATCGTTTTCAAATTGAAAATTTGCGTAATCACATTTTAAGTGAAAATCGTTTTACAAATGAAATTAAATCGATTTTTCAGTCAGACAGACACTTAAAGCGAGATACGAATCTTTGGGAAAAGTTACGCATACGCCGCACTTAACAATTACATTATAGCTTCTCATATCCGCTTCCGCTGCCACTTCCACAGCCACATCCGTTTCGTCAACTTTAAGTCCGCTGCACATTTGTGTGCAATATGCGGCGACAACTTCGTTTTCTGGCTTCTTTTTTTTTAACCACCTACCAATGCAGTTCAAAACTCCATCAACGTCATCAAATCGTTAGTCAAATACGCAAAAAAAAAAAGAATGTAGTTTTGTAGAGAAGCTGGGGGATGGTCTCATGGCAATAAAAATGATGAAGTACTGCGTGAGTACTCCAAAGTGCATCACAGCTTACATACTTACCGAGAATCCGCTGAGCTCGACGAGACGATAAATGTGAGCATTGCCTCAAGTTTGTCCCTTCTCCAAGTGTGCAGCATATCAGAGTATTCTGATTTTCTCACAGATTTTGCAAACGAATTTTACTCATCTTATTATTATTATTAATTATTATTGTTCTTAAAGTGAGTATTAGAAAGAAAAAACGTCGTTGCAAAAATTGGATTCGAATAAATGATATTTACTGAAAATTTAACAATCTTTTCTACCCATAAAAAGATTGTGCGGTTTGGTGAGAAGAATTATGAATTATGAAAGAACTTGTTGTAGATGCTTTCAAGTTTATTTAAGAAATGGGGACATGATGCCTCTATTTTCTGCTCAATAAAGAAGAGGAGAGTAGTGCCGGAGGCAGGAATCAATTGTACAGCAATGCGAGCTGTACTACAAATCTATCGAGTATGCTGTGATTACATAGTCAACAACAGTTGCCCCAAGCTGGCAATCTCAATCTCAAAGGATTAATTTCACAATATTATTATTGTTACAGAAAGATGAAGTCCTCGTTGATTTGCTTTGTGTTTCTCATCGCGGGAACAATAGCTGCCTACAATAAAGTTATTCGGGCACGTGCGTAAAATCACATCAGCATCTCGTCTATTATTGATCATTTTTGGTTATTATTGATTGATTAGCGCAATGCCTTTTTATGGCCGACATCGGTCCATGCGATGGAAGTATTCGAGTCTTTGGCTACGACTACCTGACCAATCGTTGTGTGCATTACTTTTACAGTGGCTGCGGAGGAAATCCAAATCGTTTTGCCACAAGATCAGAATGCATGAGGACATGCTATGTGGAGAATGCAGAGGGTGGAGATGAGCTGGAGGACGCCAAGTTTGATCTTTACTACAAGGATGAGCTGTGATAAAAGGAAAAATAAACATGGATTTGAGTTATTAATTCGTCATTTTTAATTGCTATCTAACTAAACTGCAATTTAAAATAAAATTAAATCCAGTTATTATTTATTTTCAACTTTTACAGCCTTGGCTTTCCATCAATTTGTCCACATAAATCCAAAGATCGCACAATTTAAGAACCAGCTTTGAAGGTAACTGGAAAACTTTAACGATTGGTAAATCTAAAGAAGAAAAGAAACAAATATTTGTAATCCAATATTTTTAATAAATTTCATTTATTGTAAATTGTTTTGACTTTTTAAGAGTATAACTGCATTGTCATACTTCATGTTTTACGACTCTTTATGCCTTGTGCAAACGCATAATTTTAGTTGAAAATTCTGTTTTCCTCTTTGTGCCCCTTCAAGTTGCAAGTAATGCTTTTTCTTTGACGCTAACTGTCTGCATGTCTATGTCTCCTTATGTCCCCTACAGTCTCCCTCCCTCCCTCTCTCTCTCTCTCTCTCTGCCTGTGTCTCTGTCTGTATACAAGGATGTAGACGTCTGTTTGCTGCCAATCTGAGCGACCATTAAGTCAAACAGCTCGAGTAATTTAGCAGTTGCACACAGCTGAGTTTTCGCTGCATTCAACGCTGTGGCATGTTTCCAGCATTTTAGTTTACTTCGAGACTCTTGACAATTTTTGACATGCAATTTGCGCTGCAGACTCGAAAAGTTAACTCCCGGCTCAACCCTGAATAAATCTAGGCCACAACCTGGCAACTGCCAGCTTTGTTCATTTTTATAGAGCAATGCGGCAGTTGCTGAAATTTACTGCTAATTAGAATCAATTTTCGCAGATGTCGCCATGTTCACCATATTAAAGCTGAACCAGCTACGCAAATAGTGTTTCTTCTTTTACTTTTTTTGTTTGCCTATATTTGTGCGTCTTTTCAGAGTGTTCGCTCATTAGAGACTCGTAGGACATTTGTGGCTTAATTAGCGACATAAAACCTCCTCACACCCACACACCTAGTTAACTGCGGTCCACAATTCCATTGCCCCTTTCACCCCACCCTCCTTCTCTTTCGCATCTGGTCATTTGACACTTCTGCCAACAGCATCTCTCTCTGCTACTTAACTTGCCGCTCACGTTGCTTGTTTTGTGATCGGGGATTGGGGATTGGGGATTGGGGTTTACTTTTATGACTGATTATGTTGTTTTTCGGCATTTAATTGCCACTTGGCCTGCGTGTGGATGTGACTATTTTTATGGCTAATGAGCAGCTTGAGGTAAATTCTTGGCCCATTCACCCAGCATCAGGTGTATCAGGTGGTATTCAAATCGTTGGTGTGGGTAAATAACATCGTGAAAGGTCCCTCGTCTGTGCGAACTGTCCAATAAACTGCATAAAGTTATGTCCGGGTTGTTAAAATTTAGATAAATTAAAGTTAATGGATAGCTAAAGTTGCCAAGATGGGCGGAAGCGTGCTACGAGTTGTAATGACGATGTTCAAGTATGAGGGATACATTTGAAACAATTTCAAAAGATGGTTGATATCCCTTTAAAAAGTATCCAAATGTTGTGGTCTAAGTTGTGATGGATGAAATATCAGCACTGCGAACAGTATGCACATGTAAAAACTCCTTGGCAAAAGAAATTAGACTACAGATATTAAAAGAAATGTAGAATTTTCAAAATTTAACAGATTTAACTATTTAAAATTAAAAAGGAACAATTGACAAATCAAATCCAATATTGAAAGATTTATTATGATAATCCCTTCCGAGTATTTTTATAAATAATTCCAGACTAAATTTACTCAGATACTCTTAAGTTTTCACTACAAAAGAGCATTTACTTGACTTGTGCTATCTTATGAGCTTAGACGAGGCCAATGTCAGTGACAAGTCCACTCCTACCTATTTATATACTTACTTATAGACCAATGAATTAAACTTACCACTCACTTCCAGTTGGACTCAATAAAGCATTGAATTAAATTTCACCATAAATTCATTTCCATAGGCTCTTGAGGCGTCGCTCAAAATTTAAGTAGGTCAAACGTGCATTTAATTTCCGCACAAATAAAATGAGTTTGTCTGGTGCTCTCGTCTGCACAGCTCCACAGCTCCACATCTCCACAGCTCCTACAGCTGTCGTCTATATGGAAAACACGCAGACACAGACGAAGATACACCTACTACACGTCCACAAAGGACTCGTGAGTCGGAGAAGGCTGGCTGAATGATTCGGTGACTCACCTGCTGTTTGCTCGACATTTGCACACTTAACTTATTCGGCTCCATTAAAATCTTGCTAAATAAATATTTAATGCGTGAACAACTGGGAAATCGAGGAGCTGCTACCAAAATACACAGACTGCCTGGACTGGGGCGCAACAGCCTGCCAGATGATTTATGAGCTCCACTTGTGCCCGGGGAGAGGTTGGACCTCCTCCACCTCCACCACCACCTCCTCCTGTTGTGCCTGGCTAATGGCTCATAATTGATTTTATGCCTATTGTTGGCCCCGGCCCCTTTAAATGGTGCGTTGCTAATGCGACGCAGTGCAGCAGTTGCCTCTCTGTATTAAAATCTTATAATTTCGGCCACATTAGAAGTGTGTATAAATTAATTTTAATGCCACAAAAACTTGCGTTTAATGATGCAGCTGCAAATGGACCACGGATCGAATTGAATTGTTAAATAATTTGGAATATGATTTTATGAACAGGAAAATAATTGCATATCACATTAGATATGATGTCATTTCTTTTACTAAGTAATTTAATATATGTATGTTAATATTAGGCTTGAAGTCTTTATTAAAATATGCAAATGTATTTATGGTAATTGTCTCGAGCTTTATAAAGATTGGTATATTTGATAATTAATCTTTGTTAGTGAATTTGAGGACAGAATTAACTTATTAAAATATATGTATACTAATAGTCCCGACCATTGTAAAAGTTTGTTTTTTAAGTCTGAAATCTTGGAAGATAAAACTCAATATAAGAAGAATGTATAAAATATTATCTAAAAAAGTTTGTGATTTGTGTAACAAAAATAGATTTCTTAGACATTTAAAAGATACAAATTAAATAATATCAGGTATCTTCATTTAATTTTATGATTAATTTGAAGACCTAATAAATATTTGCCAAAGCAATTCTCTCTTTTCTTTCGTTCCATGTGCAGAAGTTCGTTGCTGACCCAATTACCCAACAGCTTCTTATCAGCGACACAAGCCCAACTTGATTTAATAATTCTAATAAGACGCTGGGCAACAACATTCGCTGGCAAAAAGAACACTCTGTTGCCTTCAACTAAAATCTAAATAAATAAATGTCCGTTAACAACACCTACGAACGTGGCCATCACCAGTCAGCAATGGAATGGAAAGAAATGGACAGGACCAGGGCAGGGCAGAGGTAGACCAGACTAGACCAGACTTTGCCCACCTTTGGCATGTGAAACATTTCATGCATTCGCTTTAATAATGCGCATAAATTGGCGGACCCCTTGGCCTTTTTGACTGCTTCATTCCCCAACCGTAGACTCTCGGACAGACTCGACTGGTGGCAGCTCCACAGACACGCGTGCGTTCATTTCGTTTGGCTTTTGTTTGACTTGCCCCCAACCAGCCCCAGCTCCAGCTCCAGCTCCAGCTCTAGCTCCATCTCTTACTCCATCTCTTGCTCTGACTCCCCATTTCTCTGTCTGTCTATTTGGGTATTGTTTTTGGAGAGTCCACCTCACTCCTCCCCCTCACTGACCCTATAGCATATTTTTGCCAGCGTTTAATCTTTAATTTGCCCACTACTGTGTGGCTCCCTCAACGTGGTCCCTCTCCACCCCTTCAGACTGCCTGTCTATCCAAATGTCGACTGGCAGCTCCTTGCCAAGCCTCCGACTCAATTTATTTGTTCTGAGCTTAGCTTTTTGGGGGGTGTACGCATTAAATTAAATACTTAGCCGCTGGAATAGTAAAAATTATGCCAGCATTTAAGTGTTTAATATCCGTCTGAGACTTCAGCTCCGGTCTGCTCCACTCTAAACGACTTGGATATTTATTAGTTGACTTTAATGGAAAAACAGGCGAACAGTTGGGCATCCAAAATTGTTTTTGGCCGCTGAGTAATGGGGAACCATAAAGAAATTTGGGTTATCCCTTTTTGGGAGATGTCACTGAACAAGTAAGATATATATGCAAAACTTAATGGAAAACATAATTAAGCACATTATACAACTTGAACAATTTAGTGTCTTTAAGTATATTCCTCAATTATGTCATATATATATAAAGGAAGTAATGTAATTAATTCAAATGCACAGACTAAGACTTAAGAATAGCTTTAATTTTAAATGATTTAATTGCTTTCACAATTCTTCTGTTTTAATCATTTTTAAACTCAACTTTAAATTAAATTATGTTAGAATTAAATTTATGTTAATTTATATTTAACTTTGAAGAAATTGTCAGCACTTTTCATATAAAATGTGTTTTTATATTCCTACTTTCATTGATTTTGTGTGATAAATTTGATTAAGATTATCAATTTAGTTGAACTTTAGAAAAGAGGTAAAGTTTACATTTCTCTCATGGACTGATCAAGAAAAGTTAAATAATAATAAATTAAATTAAAGTGATAATAATAATAACTATATATACTTCTATCAAATTATTTGCCTTTTGATTATTATTCCGAAAAGTGCTTAGAATAATATTAAATTGAAAATTTCCGCATTCGTAAAACCCTATTCAAGTCTAGGACACACCTCAAACTAAAGACAAAGCCCTCAAACAAACCCTCAAGGACTCGAGCACACTATGCTGAATGGCGCTTTAGTTTTGCAATTGCAGTAAGAGCACAGCCTGGGCAGGAGTAGGAATGGATGGAGCAACAAAAGAGCGACCCCAATGGACTCCCCCAGCCCCTTCTCTCCACTCAACTGAACTGCACTCGACCGAACCGCTTCTGCTGCTGTTGGCAGCGACTGTTAATAAGATTTGCACATCATTTCACGTGTCTCGGCCAAATGTCTGTGTGTTGTTGCTATATATTTGCATGCAATGTGACCACAAGGAGCCACAATCCAGATCCCAACGATGCTTGGCCACAGCAACAGCATCAGATGGAGCCTCAGCCTCAGTCCCGCTGCCAATTTGCATTGTCTGGTTGCATTTTATGGCAGGGAGCAGTTGGCGCTTTATTTGTGGATAGTTTTCGACCTGCAACTGGCAAAATGGCCAACCTTAGTGCACAAAGGGGAATCTGTTAAGTGCCCCCTTTGACTAAACTACCTCATACTACTTGACTATTATTGCGATTTTTGACACAAATTTAATGAAATTTTCCAAGAAATCCCCTGTTCCTTGTACATAAATATTTCAAAAACATTTAATTTGCCATCGTTAAATGGAAACAGTCTCATATAATCTACCCATTTGCAATAAATAAAAAATGTGAGTCTCAAATTTAGTTTGCCTTTTTTTTGTGTACAGTAAATTTAACACTCTTTATGACTGCCATGCGGAGGATTGTTAGAAAGTTGTCACAAAATGTTTATTTTTCTCTTTATTAAGCAATTAAGAATCGCTGAATTATATTGTAATTTAAATATTATGGCACCATTTATTAAAATTTTAGTATGAATCTCGAGTATATCTCAGTCACCTGTGAGGGTGTTTAGCATTCTTCAATCTTGAATTAACTTTTCTCTCTTTTGTTCTTAAATATTTATTGCGCATCTTAACCCAAAAAAAAAAGGACAAATTAAATTGCCATAAGGGAATGATTTGCTTATTCTGGGTCACGAATGAGATACACCAACAACAACAACAAAAACAGCAACAAAAAAATGTCATTTCAAATAAAATGCGACAAATGAATTGAAATTTATAGCTCAGAGACGTGTAAAGCTAGGGGTGCCAGCCAAATGGGTCTGCTTCAGGGTGGGTTGTCCAAGGCCAGCAAATAAAGACGGCATTAGTCAACAATTAGAGTGGATCTCTGGGCAGACACATGTTGAGTTAGAGCATTTGCTTGTCTTAAAGGATTTCTGTCCGTTACTTAAATTCAGTCGTTTGTCAAATATTATTCGTATTCCATTAACATTATCCACACAGAAAAGTTCTGTGCCCTTCGGCGCTTTTTGTCTAGGAATTTCCATCTTTGGCCCTTTCACATGCAGATATGCTAATTCGCATTTTGCCGATTACCTCGCTACAAAAGCCGACTTTGGGGGTCTATTCACCTGCGGTTAGCATTAACGAGCCTTAGCCAAACTTTTTCCGGGTCTCAACTCGTTCAGGAGTCGAATTCAATGCGACAACAGACTGGCGCCTAAGGGAATGCCGGAGTTGGAGTCGGAGCTCAAAAATTGACTCAATATAAAATCCATTAAAATATCAACAAAACTCAACGATGTCGCCAAAGACGACATCAAAATGTAATTTTCGGCTGGCGCACAGCTTACGCATAATAATGAGATGCTCTGCATCTGAGGTTGGGCCACGAGTTGAGGTTGAGGATGTGTGCTGAGGTTTCTTCTATTTTTTTTTGTGCCAGCAACTCTAAGCCTTTTTCTATCAATTGACATTTGTATATGGTCTTATATCGACCTATACCTCAATATTAATCGATGATTTTGCAGCTTATAGAATACAAATTTTATCGCAAGTAATTAATAACAACGAGCCTCAAAGTAAAATGTGTCATATTTAATATAGTAAAGAGAAAGAAGGACAGACTCTGCTTCCAACTGTCTGAAATATAATTTAATAATATGTGAAAATTGTAAAAATTATTATTTTCTATTCTGTCACCCAAAAGTATATTATCAATAAACATTAAACAATAAACCATTTGAGTTCTTGACATCATCATGGCAAAATAATGATGATTTTATAAATGACTTGGGTACTTATTTTATTCAGGAGACGCATATTTAAAATGAAATGGGCACTTGTTACTGGGTTGCCAAGCACGTTTTCCCATATATTTCATGACTCAATTTCGAGCCAGACACATTTCTTTAATACAATTTCATTGATTTTCATTACTCAAAGGCAATCTCTGCTTGCCAGTCCACCGACAATTCAACAACATTTCCGTTTCCTTTTCAATTCAAAACCCGATCCCCCTTTTCTAACCCCCCTCCCCCCCTTCCCCCTTGATTACGGCTTTGTTGTTGCACGTTTGGCCAATGTCAGGGACACAAAATGTTGTTCCAGATTGAAGTTCAAGTGCAACTGCAAGAGCTGCAAACACGTAGACCGTAAAATCATTTATATTCATATAAGTCCAAGTTGAACTTTCTTTATTTTCTTGTTGTTGCTGTTGTTGTTGTTGGCAGGCCTTAAATTTGAGCAAATTATTTTCACAATCTTACGTCTTACGCTACGGACAGCAACTAATTACAACTTACTTTCCAGCTTTTTCAGTTTTCAGCTACAGTCTCGCTTGTGGCTTATGGCTTGCTCTTTTGGCCCTTTGCATGCTTCTGCTGAAATTGTAAACTATTCCATGGCAGTCTCCTTGCGTGCTCTGCTCTGTTCTGAGCAGCCATTCACCTGCCTTATCCTTGCCACATCCTTGCGTGTAGTACGAATAATTTGCTGTCATCGCAGCACGACGCTGGCATCCAAAAACGAAATTAAAAACTGGTCGAGAGTTATTTATAATTTTTTGCGCTTGAGCACGAAGCACTTAAGGTTACAACAGACTGTGATGCATACATATATCACATACATATACAAATCTGTCGCCTGCAAGATTGCTTTCTAAATACATAATATATAAGCCAGACTCAGTCACAAAATGGAAAAAAAAAGGAAAGGAAAGGAAAACAATGCAAATCAATTGGCATTTAAATTGAACAACTTGCAGCACTTTGTGGCACTTTAAGCCACAATAAAAGTCGTGTGGTGCGTTAGCATTGTGTTGCTTGTGTTGATGCCTCAGTTCCTTCCCCTATTTTTTGGGGCCATCTCCTGCCATATTTGGCTCACTGCCTGTCATTATTAATGCGTATAATTAGCGCACTTTATAAAGATTGATTGGTGGGGCCTTCTGCCACAGCAAAGCCAAGAGGCACCACCAGACGTGGCACACACACACACACAGAAACCACAGCGTAAGCAAATACACTGACACACAACTCCGGCTGGGCACGCACTCACATATGGGTTTGTGTGTGTGTGTGTGTGTTCACAATCACACACGCACGCGTCACTTGTTTATGTGCCACACGCACGACTTGAGCGTAATTTCTTTTCCCTATACCCTATACTCCAAATAGGAGCAGGGTATGCACATATATATGAATCAAAGCTCTTGAATATTTAAGTATTTAATACTTACTCCATTTGGTACCTTTATAAATAGTTGGGAATGTATGAGGAAGATACATTTTTGTCTAACCGGTTGACAATTCAGACTTGTGGAAAATCATATGTTTTATATCCTGCGCTCATTAAAAATGGGTATCAAGAATGTATACTGGTAAATCTAAGCTAGAACACTACAAATTTACCATCTTTTAATATAGACAATAAAGTATAAATATACCTTGATCAACTGTATAAATTCAATGTATATCAGATAAGGAACACATTAGTTAATTAAGAAACCCTCTTCTAATTTTAAATAAACTAAAGATTATGATAATCTACACATGTTCGTAGATGGAAAAATAAACGTGATTTTAGCTGACCCTTGTGAATTCTTATAGGAAATAAAATTATATCCAGTAGCCTAATCGATTTGATATGTGCAGGTACATGTTATCTGCGAGTCTGATATTTTAATAACTTCCGCCGATTAAATGATATTAATACAAAAAGACAGCATTTGTAGAATTTGTAGAAGGTCGCATAAGATTTAGTATACTAGGGAATATGTTATCATTTAAGAGAGACAAAGATTCTTGGATTCGCTCGAGAATTAGACTGGATGGCTGAGCATTTGGCATTTAATCTGAGGATAGCTTTCCTTCTTCTGTCACAGTTAGGCACTAGTGACGTATTAATAATTAATTAATTATTATTATTGTATTGAATACAATGTGACAAACATTTTTATAAATATTTACTTTAGGTTCAGACAGGTAACAATATTGTACTATATGACACAATTATATTTGTTATTTATAATGTATCTTCGGTTATTTCTTTCATAGAGATGTTATCATATCAATGTGTAGTATCTGACGGATCAAAATACTATACTCCCTTATCCAACTTTTTACGTCAATCGTCAGCAGACGTGCTAGTAAATTTGGCCATTCTATTTATGGCTGTGTGTGGCAGTCTTGTTCATTATTTAGCTAAAGATTTGCGGCTAAGCACATTTGAATGCGCTACATCAATTTCGGAATGCTTATTAATTGATTGTAAATTGCAAAATGAAGCAATACAATAGGTTTCGTCTTTGGTAATTGGTTACTGGTGACTAAACCCAGTTCAAACACCAAGAGCTTAAATTAACTAATCAGACAGAGCAATGCTTATCCGTTTAGTTTCAAATAAATGAAATTAATGTGAAATTTGTTGTAGTTATTTTAATTTGTCGGGGCATTCATATTATTTTATCGCAGGGCATATTTATTTCGTTGATGACCGCATGCACAGTACATTTGTGCCATCTCAAGCGATTTTTGTTAGCCATCTTATTAAAGACTATCTCAATGGCACAGCGTGTAAGTATTTAGTTGGCATTCAATTCAAGAGCAGCCGCTTGTGTGTGTCTTACAACTAAGCTGGTTGAGGCTTTAGCTATAACTAAAATATACACACATACGCACACACACGCACACACACACTCACACAATAGATTGCTATTAGTTAGTTTATGTGCTTGGCATTACACTAATCATAGCATTTTTGCTACAGTGTTATTGGCCTCCAAACTTGGCCATTAGCACGTTGAGTGCATGGCTAATGAGAGCAGCTGAGAGAAATATGCTGCCTGTTTGTTAGTTAACATTGAGTGATCTGAACGGCGGCCAACTCATCCAACAATTTGCCATTTGCATTAAATTTGCATTCCAAGCCAAATTACAACAACAATCGAAATGAGACGAAACAAAAGCTGACAATGAAAATTGCGACAACCAGAAATTGAGACAATTGGCGACCGTCTGTCAATTTGGCTGGCTGGGTTTGGCAATTGCCTTCGCCTTCGCCTCGGGCTCTCCTCATTTGAGCAACAACATTTCAACAAACTAGACAGCCAAAAGTTGGAGAAAGTTACAATTTCTACGAGACTTACTCGAACTTTTACTTTTGTTGCAAGAGCACTGACAAAGTTTTGGCATGAAAATAATGGTTGAATTAAAAAAAAGGTGTTGACAATTTAAAGTAAAAGGTTTACTTTGTAATATGCATTCGAGTTGTACTTGCTAGTTCATCATTTTATAAATAACAAAATAAGTACACATTTATTTCCTTTTTTTAAATAATAAATAATGAATGTGCTATGCTCACAAATATTATCATTATTCCCATATTTAAATAACCTTTACAATTTACCCAAGGAAAATTAAATAAAGTAGAGAATCGAGATCATAATTTATTCACAATCTGTTTACTGTGTTTTGACTACATCAAATAAATTATAATAAATTAAGAAAATATGGTAATGAATTTATTTACAGTCGAATTTTGGTAGCAAGATTTTTCAATGACGAATTAAATAAATAATATATCATATATTATATTGATTTTGGAAAGGGTATCACCAAAAAAACCATTGTAACATTTTAAAGCAGCTATAGTATATATATTTAAAACTAACATATCGATTCGATCTTGTCTAGAACATTCACACATAAAAGTACAAGAAAGTGCAAAAGTATTTGAGCTTAAATCGAGATTGGCTTTTATTCGATGGCTATCACAAATTGTCCACTTTTCATTAGCCTATGCAAATTATTTATGATTTGTACTTACGGGAAATCAAAGAGCGCAGCTACTTTTTGCTGGAGCCACCGTTCTCAGTTTCGACCTTACCATATAAATTAAATCACGGTAAATAAAAGCAACCGCAAAGCGACGCATTCAAATGCTAAACCAGTGAGGCAGTGCCCCTCTCAACCCCACCAACTTGGAGCGGCATTTCATCTAAATGTTAATAAGTCTGTCGCTCGTTGGAGTCCTTTTGTACTCTGTTCACTGTTCACTGTACACTGTTCACCGTTCGCCTTTCGTTGTTCGCTGTTCGCTGCGGTTCTCCAACTCCTCGACTACGGTTAACAAGGTGTCAGGCGCTACGCGGAGGCATTTTCCACTTGGTCGCGCTGATTGAGCGACTCTGGCAACATCCTTGAGCCGGGGAGGGGGCTGTGCCACAAACACTGGCAGCTGACGGCGCCTTGAAGCATACATCCGGTTTATTCGACTGGCTTATTAATGAGACACAGCTTGGGCCGCCTTCCTGTTTGTTTTTCTTCACATTTTGTGTGTTTTTGTCTGTGGATTTTCTGGCCAAATAGTTGCGCAAAAATAAAACTGGGCCAGGGCTTATGGCGGCTCGAGTACTTGACTCCTGGACGGAAGACTTGTATTATTTGCTATTGATTGATTGACTTCTGATTGCCAAGTTTGCTGCAGGTGGATACCTTAAGAAGCCAGCTCGTAATTTATAAATAGACAGCTTATATACATACATATATACACAACAATCTGCCCTCAAATCGAAACACTTTAAATGGAAGATATGGCATCGTCTATGACGATATATTGTGGCTCATCGGCGATGCTTTGACAAAGTTTTACTCGGTGCAAGTGGATTTTTTAATGCCATAAATGGAATCACTTCTAATTTGAACACTCAGAAAAAATCAGCAGCAAGTGCAACTCTGATTATTGTTAAAAAATATATACATTTCTTAAACTTAAAGGTTGTGTCCTTTTAAGAATCATGGTTTTTACATTTCTTAAGTTCAAAGTACACTTTGCTAAGAGAAACTTTGTCGTCTTTATGACAATTTTTTAAATCTTCTTTTTCTGAGTGTATACATATTAATTGAGTGATTCAGAAATTAATTTACAATGTTTGCATTTGATGTATGAATATATATTACTTTAGCGCAAACATATTATTACATAGAAATATTTCCATACATATATTAATTTCTGGCATTTTATTTGGTTTTTTGTGCCTCTGATGGTAATAAAGAATTCATGTAACTAATTTATATGCACGAGAACTCGCACAAACTGCGCAAATTAAAACATTCCAATTTGTAGTTCATTCATGTTTTTTTTTTTTAATTAAATTATGTGCATAAATTATTGAAATGTGAGCTATTTGCCAATATTTCTCTCAAAATTGCACACTGCAAATGTTTGAAATTAATTGATTGCAAGAGCGAAAAAAACAAACAATTAACGACCTTTTGTCATACAATAAATAAACGATTATGTAACTAACAAAATTAAGTATAACATCGACGATAACAAGTAAATTAATGCACTTTAAAGCTCACACAAAAGGCTTGTTAAATTTATTGCATAAGGGCCAAAACTAAAGTCATTTTCTCATCATGCTAATCGAGGGTCCAGAAGCTTTACGCCTCGCCTAACCCTGAACACCTTTCCCTCAAAGGGGGCCTGGAAAAAGGAGGGATGGGCAGGCAAGGGGAGTGTACAAGCCATCAATCTCGACCTTTTCTGACATGCGTAGCGCGAAACTGACAAGAAAATCAGTCTAAAAGTTTTTGTGTTTTCCTGCCACCATTTGAAGAAATACACTTGCTCTAAAAGTGTGTCAATTCAAAGGCGACCTAAGCTTAAAATAAACATGCCTTAAGCCAAGGAACTTAGCCCACAAAAACAGTTTAAAAACATCAAATCAGGTATTGATTGATGGCACTTTGCTAATAATTGGTAAGGTATTCCAATAAAAGCTAAACTTAGAACTTTAAACTTAATTATTTATTGGTGCCACCGGCTATACAAGTAAACTGCTCGCAGTAGGCAAGTGAAATTCCACTTTTGAAGTGTGTTCAGAGTTGCCAGCCACAAGGTGGAAGGAAACCTAATGTTGCAAGAGTAATTTTACAAGCATGAGACCAGCTAGCATTTAAATTTGCTGCAAGTACTTTTCATGTTATCATAATTTATTCAATAACTTTTAAATGAAATACATTAAAATTAAATTGAGAATAGTTAGTTTGCATTTAAATTGAACTTTTTATTTAAAATGTAACAAATAACACAAAAATAAGATAACTAAAGGTATTGAAATGTATTATGTATAGATATATATCAAAGATCTTCGTAACTTTATAATTACTCCAGAACTTGAACAGTTTTTGTATCATTGACAGGCTTATTTGTTGACCATTCTTTTCATTTTCCTTGCCGTTTTCTAACTGTCAGATACAAAATCTTAATCGCCAGCAATTTGTCCGCCGTCTACCCCCAAAAACTGAATCAAAGCACACAATGCTTCAGGCCCAAATACAAACAGAGGGCATTGTAAGGCAACCTTTTTCATTAGAACCGCAGTGGCTTATACAAAGGCAGAAAACTGAAATGTGCTGTGCACATACAAACACACACCTACACACATGGTTCATGTACGGCTCCAATTACAACTGTAGACCTTCGTAGAAGTTTGAACCCACAACGCCTTTGTTGTTGCCACAAATATTTATGGGCTGCAAAAAATACATGAAAAAGAAAATCTTAAAAGAACAGTTGACCGAAGATTAAATACACTTGACGACTCACAGTAGAAATACGTGATATTATAAATCGATCATATATATATCGGTTAGAAATCTAGGCCTAAGTGAACTTAATTAAAATATATTTATTTATTATTTATTTATTTACACAAGAGTTCACTTTACGACCAATCGATGGTTGGGCTAGATATGTCTCAAAACTGAGAGACTAAATGAAATCAGCGCAACATTTAAGATTTAAGATACCTTTTCCAGTTTAACAATTCGTAACTGAATTGTGGTATCCATTGAAAGGAAACAAAAAGAAACCAAATAGAAATACAAATATATATATACTTAGAGAGTTTGGTATGTGGACTTTGAATTGGCTAAAGATATTTCGGTTATTTGTAGATAGCCATCTTAATTGAGTTAGAATTGGTAAGCTGTGAGGGTGGCAACTCTGCCAGCAGACTGCCTGGCATCATCAATCACACAAGTAAAGAATGAGTATCTGAAATATTGAACCAAACTTTGGCTTAATTAGCTGGCATTGCGAGGTGTACTCCAAGTTGGCTGGCAAAGGTGTTAGCCATGGCATTAGCTACGCCCGATTTGGCTAATATTGCAGGTGGCAATTTGATACAGCAATGATATATTGCCTATTTTGCCTGTCTGCAGTTGCACTCGGCAGACATTTATGCTTGCACAGATTGTGCTTAAAGTTGAGGCAACACTTATCGATTAGTTTTTATGCGCGGCAATTAGAGTCTTAATTGACCAAACGTGGCCATTAAATGGGCGCTTACAAAAAGGCATAAAGACAATTGCAAATGCCTGGCAAGAATACCTTAATGCTGTTCAAATTGCCGGCTTTAAACATTGGGCCACGGCACCTTGGCTGCCACCGGAAGCGCAGTCAACTAACAAGCGAACGCAAGACTTGTATCTTTCAGGTTGTATCTTGTATCTTGTATCTTGTATCTTGTGTTTGGTGTACAGATGCACTTAATACGCGTTATGCGCCAGAGACAAGGGCAAAGGGCGTCAGTGTAAGAAAGTTGCAACTTTCTGTTGGCTGCTAAGTAGAAAAATCGCTTCGAGACACAACACAAACAGCCAGACAGACAGACAGGCAGCTAGATACAAAAAGAACGTTGGAAGTATATACATATATATATATATATATATATATATATAGAGAGAGAGAGAGAGACAGACTGAGAGAGAGAGAGAGAGAGAGGGGGGCACGGTTGAAAGTAAGTACGTGTCATATGACAAGTGAAATGTGCTCAAAATTACTTGTTTAGCAGCGGTTAAGACGCTTGTCGGGCTTATACACACATACATATACATCTATACATACACATATACACTTACAAATGTATACATAAATATTTAGGATCTGAGTTAGTTTGCACTCTTGAGGTTTGCCCGGTGGACATGCAACGCAAATGCAGCGCTTAACTGTAATTTTGCAGATAAACATTTCACAATTCGTGGCATTTCCACATTTACATGTATAAAATTGTTGCTTATGGAGATGCCTGCATAGAAATATATTTTGATATATCTTATGATGTAGATAAGTATTTAAGCATATTACGGAAAATGTTGGTATTTATATTAATATTATAAATGTGCCAAAAACTTCGTTAGAATGTACAAATTACAATTGACAAATTAGTATATTTATTTTTCGATAGAAGAAAGACTCAACATTCTGTTTTAGGAACATATTTTCTGATTAATTAATTACATCGATATTCTAAAATGCATGGCCTTTTCTTCAGAGTATAGATACATTTCAAAGCCAGTAGAAATGATCTTAATTAAATCAATTTTTATTTGCCAAGAACGGTGAAAGGAAAATACATCCAAAAACTATAAGTAGTAATCAGTATTATTTTTGATATGTTTAACATAATCATAGACTTTAAAAAGCGTAAATACATTTTACATTGAAGACTAGCAATCACAAATATTAAATAAATGAATGACTAAGAAACTTGCCAGATGAACAACAAAAATACATATTTTTTATAGGAGGGGAGCCCTTATATGGATTTTATTTTGTTATTACCCAAGTAGCTTACACGATTCATTAAATTGAACAAAAGGAGCAACTTTTTGGTTACCCTTGTGGCGCCCCGCAGGCAAATTACAACGCAGAGCAACAACAGGAAAAACTTTGCGCCAGTTTTACTTTTCTTTCTATCTTTTTTTTTGTTTGTGTGCTGTGTTGCATGCCCCGAGGGTTGTCATTTAGAAGGCGACGAGCGCGCGTCAAGTGTAAAAATTAAGCAGCTGCGAGCTGAGCAGGCAATGAGTGCGATGAAATTACACAGCCCAGTCAAAACGAGAGTGTTGACTAAAAGTAATTGTAAAATATGCGAATGGGTGTGCCAAGCAAAAGGTGGGCTGAGCAGAAACTGGCACAAGGTCGCTGCCAAATTCTGTGTTAGCTTTTAGGACCTGCTCCTGAAAAAAAAAAGAAAAAAAAGGGAGATACGTTTAGGTTGAAGGAGTATGCTTATCACACGGTCTGTACTCTTCTATGATTTCACTTTCAATCAAATCTGCGACGTGACTCTCAAAACTGGCATGAAGAAACTTTTTCAATCTAAAATTATCAAAGTAAACATCAAAGTTGCAGAGCCCCTCTCCAAAAAAAAAGCCCAAATTAGCCAGACAGAAGAACATGGAATACAGTAAAAAGCGAAATATTTATGCAACATGGAAGCCAGAGGGAGGCAGAGAGAGAGAGTGTGAATGAGATAGGCGCATGTGGAGAGTATAAAGTTTTACAAGGAAATCACCAAAAATGTTCACACCTCATGTGTGAAATTTAAATTCCCTGCCAACACACAGAGCACACAACAAGCACACTTACTTTAAAGTGCATATGTATGTGGATACATTGCTCATACGTCCCGTGAGCCGCATCGTGTATTGTAAGCCAAAGCACACACTGTGTAAAATTTCATATCAATTTCAGTGGGATTAAGTTGTATTTTATATTTTAGTACTTGCCAAGGTGTTTTCCTCTTGCTGTTGTTGTTGCTTGTGAAAAGTGTGTTTAGCTGAGATTTGCTACACGTGCAGATCCTTTGCTTTTATGTGTTGTGTGTGGCAATGAGGGACTTACCACAACACCGACATATTGATACAGTTTTAGAGCCAATCATCGAAGCTGCCTAAACTATGACACTTAAGAGATCGAAGGCGAATTGAAGCTAACGAGAGAAAGAATTTAATTGAAAGACAGACACTTTATTAAATGGCTCAAAAAGACAGGATAAAATGCAAATATTTCATATCGTGAATCAATATATTTATATATTTTATTACATAAAAGAAAACTTCAGCATTTAATACGTGAATTCAACTTCTTAGAAAACCAAACAAATTATAAATTAAACTAAACTAAAATCTTAACTAAAGTGGATAAAGAATGAGATAGCAGTAAGTAAATAAGTCAAACTATTAATGTAAAAGTCCATGATTCAAACTGTAACCAACCAATATCTTTAGTAATAAAATAATAACAAAAACATCTTCATGTTATAGAGAAACTTTTTACATATTTTTGTAAAATGAATGGAAATTTTTTAAGAAATGCGAAAACAGATTTCACTTGACATTTTTGGAAGTCAAGCTATCAACATTTTTGATGTGTGTCAATAATTCAGAATATCATAACATTTTTACTGTCACAGAATGATACAGCAGTATTAAATATGACCAACTAGTTATGTATAAGTCCTTAGTTCCAACTGTACTTTAACCACCGGATTCTGAGTTAACTCGTACTCACTCCACTCGAATGCCCCTTGCCGCATTTCCTGACCATTTGCTTAATTCAATAACCTCAGTGACTTGAAACTACACACTTGTGAGTTAGTACTTGGCACTCACACTCACACACACACACACACACACACATTCAGACTCACAGACAGACTGGAGTGTTGTGCAATTTCCTGTTGAAGCCCAAAAATACAAATCATAAAGTCGTGGCCCACACACCAACAGTTCATAAAAAATGCGGCCCAGCGCAGCGATTGCCATACAAAAAGGCGCATTACATTGCAAAGGTCTACCAATCTCAACTGCCAAGCCATGACCGGCATATAATTCAAACACGTTCCAATACCAAATACAGAGACGAAAAAAAATAACAGACAGAGGTGGGGATATATATATATATATATAAAGAGAGAGAGAGAGAGAGAGAGAGAGAGAGAGCGGTCGCAGCGGGTGGGCGGTAATCAGGCAATTTCATATGAATAAGTTAGGAGGCAATGCCGCCTGAGTGTATGCAATAAATTTCGTTTGTATTACGAATGCGACGCTGCTTATGAAAATTTAAAAGGCGCCAAACTATGTACCCCAACTGAGATTTACCGCTGCACCACCTACACACCACCCCCCCCCCCCCCCCTTCGACAATAGAGTACGCTGCCACGCCCACAACAACAACAACAACAGCAAAATGGAAATTTATTACAACGATACGTGGGCAGAGCACTTCCCACGTCCCAGACCAGAAAAGGTGTTTATTACTTATTTAGGGAGGCACGCCTACAAAAGACCCGCCAAGGTGAGAGAAAATAATTTCAAGAGCTTGCTTTTAAGTCAGAACTAGGAATAAATATGAAAGAAAGCGACTAAATTCTCACAGTCAATTTTAAGATGGTTTTGTACTTTTAACATTGATTAAAGATGCCTTAAACATAATTAATAAAATTGTAACGAACTTTTACTTATTTATATATATATATATATATATATATATATTACTTTATTGTAGATAATAGGCTACTAGTGACGTGGTTATAAGTCTGTAAGATCTGTACATAACATTGAGATCTATATCTTTCGATGTCAATTGAGTAATCACCAAATTGAAGAAGAAGATGATGAGATCAATCGATGTGAATTAAGTAAAGTAAGCAGACATGTTTGAAAAATAAATGTAATTTAGTTTTAACTTCTACAATAAATATTTCCAAATCTATTCATAATTTAATAACATTTATGACCAGTAAGAATTTAAGTTGAGCCTATATAAATTATTGATGAGTTTTCGAGTCGGTGGCTTATTAAAAAAGTTTTTTTTTGCTATTATTAAAAGAGTAGGAAATAAAATAGTCTATGCGAACTGAGTGATATTTATTATAATAAATTGCAATAAATAATATAATTAACGAAATTATAATTTTTCTATCTATATATTGTCAACATCCTTAACAAATGTTGAATGAATAAAATGTTGTTCCTTATGGGAAATTGTTCCTAAAGGTAACATAATTTACAAACCGTACATGTTCAATAATGTAAGAAATGTTTACGGATTCCAGACTATTACTCGTTAAGTAAAGGGAGATTAGACAATTAATTGAGAAAGTACTTTAAAATTATTTCCGTTTATAAACTAAAATATAATGATAATTAAAATCTTACTTAAAACAGTTTTTTTTTCTAGTATTTGAAGAATGAACATGCATAAGTCTTTCATTCTTATGTCGCAATTCGTCCTAACAATGATGAAATGCGGCATTCCACAACCTTTCTTTGTAAGATTAGCGGCTTTAGGCAGTTTAGCACTGATTTAGATAACTTATTACACTTTAATAATCAAGGTTGGGCTTTTATGATGTATGAAGATGTTTTGACGGCATGACGTGGGCTTAGGGAGCGTATTTGTATGCGTATTCTCCTCTGCTACTCGCACCTAGAGAATCATCAAAGTTATAACACTCTGTTCAAGAGTATTAAAACAATATGGGAGGCAGCTCACTTGGGCGGTCTCGCAGTGGGCGGTCTGCAGCCACTTGGTCGTGTTGTGGAGTACGTGCCTGAGGCTTAGCGCCATCAAGTGGCAATTGGGGAGTGGCGCTCGGCTTCGCCAGCCACTAAACATTTTAATTAGAAAATGTTGCACAGCCAGTTGAGCCGACCGCAAATCCAATTATCAAGTAATTATGCATTTAATTTGGCGCACAGGAGCAGGCTAACACAGGACCAAGCAGCGTTATCGACAACATGGCCAGTCCTGCAATTCGGCTGGCCAGGCCAAGAACAACAAATCAACACGAGTGTCTCATGCATCTGCATATGAGCAAAACTTTTGGTTGCACAACTTTTTTTGGCCGGCAACATTTTCAATTTCGAGCCAAACAAACAGGAAGACAAGGCACACATGCCACACCCATTATTGTTTATGTTGAGCTTTGCGTGGTGCAATTAAAAGTTTGCCGACGTTTATTGCAAATGTCGAGACCGCAATCAGAGAGCCAAAGAGGTCAAGTGCAGTGTCTGCCTCTGCTCAACTTGCACGCACAGTTCCATAGTTTGCGTAGCTGCAATTTATGTCCACTGACCACTGACCACTGAGCACTGGTGATTGGCCCAGGTCGTGTTTAAAACACTTTAAAGTCTCTTTCAAACCTCTTCCTGGCCACGTTTACATTTCGGATAGTCGCATTTGGCCACAAGCCACCAGATCGCCGTTTCTAGTTGACAGCCGGCAAATATTTGCCACACTCTAATACCAATGCTGCTGTGTCGCACTGTGTTGCCAAAAACAGCGCTAAAATTTATGTGGTGACCTGGTTTCTACACAATCCGCAATTGTGATAAAAATTACATTTTTATTGGAATTGTAATTTAAGAGTAAGGATAAGCTATGTTATAGAGATTCATTTTATTTAAACCACATATCATTTTAAATCAATTAAATCAATCAATCGATGACGACAATGGAGACTCAGAATGGAATCCCGAAATGCAAAGAATGTGATTGTAATAAATATTTGGCATAGCGGAATCAGGCAATTAGTCAGAAATTAACTATTGCAACAGACTACTTTAAATATTCTATCAATATTCAGCCAATTTTTTAGATGTACTGATTCAACATATCTTATGTGAAGCTTTAAACGTGAGTGGGAATCAGTAACAGGTAAATCAAGCTCTCAACACAGGATAGTCAATTTTCAAAATAAAGAGAAAAGTTAATATTTTCTTATAGATCAAAAAGGCAAATTACACATTTTGCTTAAGGCTGTAAACCAATACAACCCTTGCATGTCAATTCAAATTAAACTAGAAGCAACCCCAGGCGAAAGTCACATCAAATTAAGCCCTTAACACCTTTAATTAGGCGCTGGCAGAGTAATTAACACACGCCCACACACACACAATCAATAAGACACCCAATAATTAGATCCTAATTATATTACTCAATCCACACATTTGAAATTTATCGTCGAGTCTTTAAAGTCTATAAAAGTGGCTAGAGCAACAGCCATGAGGTTAAAAGTTCTGGCAACGACTCCGACTCAACATGGAGCTGCAGACCATGTCCACGGTAGATATGCCCATCTTTGGCAGCACACTGAAGCTGATGAGGTTCTGGTCATATCTGTTCGTTCACAATTGGCGACGCTATGTGGCCCTCTTGCCCTTTGCCCTCATCAATGGCCCTCAGTACGTGGACATCTATCTGAGCACGGAACCTCTCGACTTTATAATACGCAACGTGTATCTGGCTGTGCTCTTCACCAACACAATAGTGAGGGGTGTCCTCCTCTGTGTGGACCGCAAGCGGTACGAGCAATTATTGGAGCTATTCAAGGTTTACTATCTACAGCTTTTGGTGAGCATAATAGAAATCGAATATGAATTCGATTTGCATATTAATTTTACTCTTATTTCTTTATAATTACGATTATAACATTGCTATTATCATGGGAGGTAATCTGATTCCAACAATCACACACAATATCTAACTATATCTTTAAAGCTGTTGGTTTTCTTGTTTTAGCAATTCTAAATTCTTTTGGCGTCAAGGAAACTCCACTTTTCATTCCAAAATAATATACATATTATTATTATATATATGTATAAATATTCACATAAACAAACATAACAGATATCTTATAAATTCCAATTCCAAATCATTGAAGACAGCAATCAGCTTAGATTTAGCAAAGCAAGTTTATTTAATATTTCGTTTCTACTTCCTAGAAATATTTTCTACGATTTCCTATTTATCAGGCCGATTTTTATTCTGAGAGTAGGTTAAGACTTTGATTTACTTACTTCAAGTTATGTATTTTTCGAATTTAAGAATAATTGATTGTTAACAGAACTCCACGGATGAACACATTGGCCAACTTGTGTCTGAAACCACGCGAGTTTCCAACTCCATTGGCCGCATAAATTTGCTAATGGGCACTTGCACCTGTATTGGTTTTGTGACATATCCGATTTTTGGGTCAGAGCGTGGTGAGTGAACTACTTCAAATCCCAATTACACAAATACACATTTGTGTTTGTATTTGTGTTCAAATTTGCAGTGCTGCCCTATGGCATGTATGTGCCCGGCATTGACAAATACGCCAGCCCCTATTACGAGGTCTTCTTCGTGGTGCAAGCCATAATGGCGCCGATGGGCTGCTGCATGTACATACCCTACACCAGTATGATGGTCACCTTCACACTGTTTGCCATCCTCATGTGTCGCGTGCTGCAGCACAAGCTGCGCTCCATGCAACGACTTGGGGGCACACTGGTGAATGATGAAATTATTTGGTGCATACGATATCAGATCAAGCTGGAGGGGTGAGCTATTTAACAGGCAATATAAAAATTATATATGTTCCAACTATGTTGACGTCTTCCAAACAGGCTGGTTGGTGCCATGAATGCGCTGATGACCAATTTGCATCTGGTGGAGTTTCTTTGTTTCGGGGCGATGCTTTGTGTGCTCCTTTTCTCCTTGATTATTGTAAGTTACAATCATTCTCTTGTTATCATTGCATTCATTTTGATATTGTATCCGACTCGATCAAGCAAGAAAGTTAGCCACGACGAATATTAAATTAACTAATATAGATTGCAGACATGAGTTAATTTGCTGACATCTACATTTTTATTTGGTCTTCAAAATATTATCTGCTTGTACGTCCCAATTTTTGACCTGTGATCGAGATAGATCGAGGTCTTGGCCAGGAGATTTGCTAACAGATTCCTAAAGGAAGTCACCAGCAATCTTCCAATTTTATGTTGTACTAGTAACCTCCTCCCATGATTTCAATATATGCCAATATTAATAAAAATATATATACCATTTCTATTCTCACCATTTTGAATCTTCCGAATCCCACTTGCAGGCTCAAACGATCGCCCAGATTGTCATTGTAATTTTCTATATTGTCATGATATTTGCCAACAGCTTCGTGCTCTACTACGTGGCCAACGAGCTCTATTTTCAGGTAAGTGGAGCCACAAGTAAATGATTTAAATTAAGAACCACTTTTCATAGAGTTTCCACATATCAATTGCTGCTTACGAGAGCAATTGGATGGATTTGGACATCAATTCACAGAAGACTCTAAAGTTACTCATCTTGCGCTCACAGAAACCACTGGCGGTAAGGTAATTCTTGCTACTACACTCAGAAAAAAAATTGCCTAAAATGGAAATCGCATTGGCCGTGAAAAGTAGAAAGTTTTTCTAGTAGTTCGATATATCCTTCGGTATATCCTCCACAGACAAAAAAAAAACAAAGTCTAAAAATAATTTTAAATAGTGAAAATTTTACAAAAATGTTCCTTGGAATTAGAATTGGAATATCATGTTTTTATAAGAACACCGCCTTCCGTTTTAGAAATATACTTTTTATAATAATAGTGTAATGCGATTTTCTACAATGCAGTCAATTTTTTTGTGAGTGTACCTGCAATCTAATGCAGTTTCCACATATTGATGATTCATGTGTTATGTGTTGTTGTCTGATGCAGATACTGGTTGGCGGCGTCTATCCGATGAACCTGAAGATGCTCCAGTCGCTCCTGAACGTCATTTACTCGTTTTTCACGCTGCTGCGACGCGTTTATGGCTGAGTTGTTTATGTTGCTGTTGGGGTTGGTCTAATGTTAGTCTTTGTTGGCGGGCGCAACTGTAAAATTGATTGCATTTAGCTTTGTGGCCAATAAACGTCTTAAGCGTTGTCCGCAATTCGATTGGCCAATGTATTCGCAAGTGCATTTTCGCATTCGAGCCAAATTGCTCAAAAGCAAGAAATGAACCATAATAAAAATGTGTCTGGGTTCACAATCTTTCCCCATCTTCCCCGCCCCACCTACCCTCTGTCATTCGAACACGGAACTTGGTTGAGAATGTCTATTGTTGTGCTTGGCCATATTGGGTATGCCCGGCACGTGCCACTTAGATAACTTCTATTTAAGCAAATATAAATCTAAAGTGTGTTAAATTAGATTAAAATGTTCTCGTAACGTAAATGCTGCCCTGGAGTCGTGCAGAAATGGGGGGAAAATGGGGGGGACTGAAGTGTCCAAGCAAATGTTGCTTACAAATTGTACAAAATTGCTCGAAATTGTCTGCTTTGCTTTTCAGTTAATTAATGTCGAAATCGGAAACTGAGCTGTTTACAAGTGTGTACAACAATTGCCATGGCAAAACCAGTCGCAGAGTGTGTACATAAATTTCTTGAATTGCCCATAGCAAAAACCACAGTCAATTTAATTGCGAAACCAATTTTGTAAATATTGCATAGTTGAATGGATTCGAAAAGCCGCAAGTTATTGATTAATTAGTTCATCAATGAATATCTTTTGCGGTTCGCTTATCCTCTCGGCAAAGCAAATGGGCAGTTGACCATAAAACTCTTTAATTGCTGCACAGTAGTTTAAAAGGATAACTCCAACATTTCAGCAAGTTTCTTAAACAAGTGTGTTGGCTTTAAACCACTTATTTAGTGCATCTCAGATCAATAAGCAATAAAAAAAATGAATAGAAAAACACAGTTATAATATTAATAGTTAAGGACATCATTTAAAACTGAATTTATAATAATAGTAATAATAATGAGATGCTTTCGACTTCAGCATCCTTAAAAGCTTTATTCTTCAGTAGCTCAAGTCGATTGCTGTGACTGGGGAAAACAACGCATAAAGTTGAGCAGAAATCAATAAATATTCAAAATTAGAGAATCACCGGAATTTACATCTATTGGGATTCGCCACGCAGCGAACAAGTTGTAACAATAATGGCCATGCTTAAAGTAATTTCATTATTAACTTGTATTTAATTTAATCTTCTTGTACTTTTGGCTGACATTAAATAAGGATTTTAAATTGGTTTTGAGCTTTAAGCACAATGTTTCTCTTTCGATATGCCTTGCAGTTCAGACTCAACACGTTATCACTTCAATTTTCCTAATCAACATTAAATTTAACTTCAGCCAAGCCCCAAGTCGCATTCCACACACCCAACGAGTCGAGTCGAGTCGTCAAATTGACTTTAATTTAAGAATTTTTTTATATACCCCTCCACTCCTTCACACACACACACACACACACACACACACACATGCGAGGACACTCCACAGACCTACAAAGGAATTGCCGCCTATGCGTGCCACTTGTTTCGCTGCAGCATTACCCTGTCTGTTGCTTAATGGAATTCCACTGCTCGTTGCTCACTGCTGTCTGTCACCGCTCTCCCCTCCCCTTGCCGATTGAATGCGTGCCTTCCCCCTCTCTTGGAGCCATCTCCTCAAATGACTCGCCGTTTTACTGCATACTTTTAGTAGGCCGACAGCAGCAAAAACGCTGATGCGACAATTATAGTTATTGTCTGCCTAACCAAGCGGGGAACTCGCTCCCCCATCTCTGGAGTACGTGACACAGCTGTCTGGCTGTGTGGCAAGTGGGCGTGGCAGCCGCAGTTGCAGGCAACTTCAATGTTTCATTGCTAATGTTGGCATTGTTGTTCACGTTGTTGTTATACCTTCAGCTTAAAGCTTTAGACTAATAGCTATTTAGTTTGTTCAAAAATTGATAAGTTCAGCTTACTGCACTTTTATTTATAATATAAAATTAGGTAAAATTCTTATAAGGCATATCTAAAAAAAAACAAAGAGAAAGTAAATGATTGGGGGAAAAGACAGACGAGAATGAGACGTGTGGCTAAAACAAAGTGAAAGTAAATAAAAACAGAAAAATATCTACACAACAAAACAAATTAATAGAAAGGAGAAAAAAATGTATGAGATATCCCTATTATAAAATCATATACAAATATAATATTGTCAAGTAAAAACCACCTATGCATTAGGTAAAATGTAAATAGTTCTCATCTACTTCCTAAGTGGTCTGAAGGAAGGGAAAGAGAATAGTATCAGTGGATGGATAGAAGATTAATTATCTAGTACATTGCAAACGATTGGTTACAAGTTCGATTCTCCTAAAATTAAACTAAAAATGATTCTTAGTAAATATAATAATATAACTAACTAGGTAGTAATGACTATTGCTATAAAATAAAAGAAAAACAGAATTAGTGTATATTTTAACGAATAAAAAAGTAATTACTTTGTTGTTCTTTCTTCTCTGTTGTATTGCAAAAAAGCAATTATTTTTTTGTCTTTAACATATACACTACACCCACTATGGTCTGTTAGTCACCCCACTGCTTTCTTATCCCTTATCTTGTTGTGTGTTATTGTTGCCTCCGTCTGTCGATGACGCCAAATTGACTCATTCTGCACTCGTCGCGTGGATCTGCTCAACACTGCTTAAATAGTGTGCTAAAACGTGGTACGTGCACACTCTGCCAAAAAAAAAAATAAAAAAAAATAGGGGGTGATTTCACTCCGCTGGCCCAGCCCTTAACTTAATGCCAGGTGGCATAAATCGGGCAGCCCTGCTGACAGAAGTTAGCCCAGGAGTTTATCGGAGCTCAAATCAATTTTCAACACCTTGCCGCGGGCGTTGTGCGGAGCTTGGTTGGCCAAGTAGCTGGCCAGAAATCAAATGAGCTGAATTCGAGGCTGTGTGTGGATTGATAACCCTTGCTGAAGTTCGCCTTCATTAGCTCTCATTGGTTTTGGCTGGGGGGGGGGGGGGGGGCACGCCCCGTATTCCGTATTTTATGCCTATTTTATGCGCATCAGGCCAAAATTGCGTACGTGTTGTAATTTTTAAAACATTTCTCTTGTACAATTTCTCGGGCACTGTTGACATTTGATGTCCGCACGGCCGGACTAAAATTGATCTGGCGCCTGAGAAAGGAAAACAGAACTTGTCAAATTTAGGTCAAGCGGTCAAGAATTGGTTTTAAGGCCTTTATGCTGTTCGCCTGCAGTGGCCCGCAGTATTATTTTATGACTGAAACGGGGGTGTAACTATCTGTATGTAATGTGGTGTCCGGACAACTGTGTTTGGTTAAGCGCTAAAGTATTCCTGTGTCAATATTTGAGAGCTTTGATCAGAATGTATTCGGTCAAGATGTCCATAGTTTTAAGCCAAGTATATGGCTGAACATAAAAAGTATCCATCATTCAAACTATCTGTCTCGTTTACTCTGTCTTCAACTCGCTTACTTTCATTATGAATTTCGTGATGCGAATTTAAAATAGATGTTCTACTTTAGACATTTTGTAACTTTAAAATTTACTCTCTCTCTCTCTCTCACACACTCAATTAAGAAATTCATTTGTTTAAAGCTTTTAATTCTAATCCAAATTATAAAAAATTAAATAATAATTTAGCATCAAATAAACAAATATAATAAAATAGAATGTAATATATGAATTGTGCTGACAAGAGAAATAATGTATCTTATTATTGAATAGGTTTCTCATTTTATACAAATAGAAATTTGTTAAGCCTCTCAAGCAGATTTTTAGAACTGATATTTCTAATAATAATCATATTTCCTTCAACATACTTAAATAAAATGGAAATCTTCCTGGGATTTTCAGAAAAATGTTGTTTGAAATTACATATTCCATGTTTTTTCGCCACAAAATGATTGCATCCCCCACAGCAACTCCCCATCACTTTATTCCAGCCTGCTGCTTGTATCCTTTACAGCCACAACTCTTAAAATTTTTTAACACGTCCCCATGCCAGATTAGGCAGCATTTACAAGTTCTACGGGATGTGGCCAAAACCATTCCAACATTGCCCCAACTCTGCAGATGATAACTATTTTCGTTGCAGCCCAAAAGAGCAAATAGACCAAAAAGCAAAGTTCAAAAAAGAAACATGGCTAACAAAAATAAGGGTTGGTCCAAAAGTGTGGCGGCTCTTGGCCAGGTTATAAGCCCACGACCCACACATAAATTGTTATCACACCCGTCGCTGACATTGACCCAAAAAAAAAAAATAATAATATAAGAAGAAAATCGGTTTGTAAAACAAATTTGTTGACTGTTGACTTTTAAAGGGTGAATTGTGCAAATGTGAAATTTTCGCATCGATTGGAAGCAAGTGAAACTTGGAAACTTGGAAACTTGTGCCACGGTCGCTCATCGGAGTCACATAAATAATTTAGGAATTGTAAATGCAATTTCAATGCACTTGCGTTGCAGCTAAAAGCTAAAACCAGCTTAATTGAAGACAAATTTAATTAATTAGCAAACATATGCAGTTGGTCCACGCTAAGCATTGAGTTAATTAGCTAAGCAGGAGGCTGCTGATAGCCTCAACAAATATGAAATGGATCGATACATTTGCTGCTTAATTGCCAATGCCACTGAAAGTTGTCGCCGAGCTTTGCGTTATAATGCTTCAGTTGCAAAATGCCCCAAGACAGGTAAATTGAGTGGCAACATGCAAAGAACAGGAGTAGAGTAGGTGTGCGGGGTATAGACGGAGTGGGGGAGGGGCAAAGTTTGAATTCTTAGCTCAAGCTCAGACTCGGTTGCCGAATTGTTGTTTATGGCAGATTGGCAACAAAATTGCCGGGCACACGAATGCCAATGAAAGGCATGCCGTGTGCAACGAGTACTCGACTGTGAGTGCATGCGGCAACTTCAAGGATTAGGCATGCACCCATTATTGTGTGTCGCATAAGCCCTGCAGGCCAACTGCACAATTACAATTGCAAAAGCAGGCAATAAGTTCGGCAGGTGAATTAAACTGAGAATGCTGCTGCTAGTCATACTTCTAATTCACTCTATTTGTTATACATATGTCCAGTTACGCATTGTGCTCCTATATGCATATGTAATTTAACCTGAAACGGTGTAAAAATATACCTTAGTTAAAGGACGCCATACAAACACTGGCAGCTGTTTTCTATCCCGAATTCTCCGACAGCAGTTTAAATATGGTAAAATATTTAAAATATTGCCAGTATTTGCAAGAGCAATTTTAAAAATTAAATGGTTTTGTTATTGAATCAAAAATTTAAGAATTGGATTTTTATAAAATGAATATTTGACTATAGATAGATTCATGTTAACATCTCATATGACACATATAACATAAATATAGATATATATAATATATATACTCCTTCTTTAATTCAACCCACACCCCCAGTTGTCATGTTGGTATAGTAAATAAATCCATAACAGTTATGTTGGCATGCCCCAAAAAGTCTAGAAGTCTGCTTTCGATGTATACTCAACTGTCGACACACAGAGCTGGGAGTATTTCGAGGTCGGTACTCCAACTGCTCAGTCGTTTTTATTTACTCATTCAAAGTCGAGAGTCCCCTGCATTTGGCTGCTTTCACAGAAACCACATAATGATAGCATTTTGACAACTTGGCGCTTGTTGTATTATTCGAATTTGATTATTATTCGTTTCTGGTTCTCCTGTTCTTCTGCTGCTTTTAGCTGTCCGCACATCCACTTCTACGTCTATTTATTATGCATTCCTTTCCATCACTTGTCCGACCAAATGTTGCCGTTGTTGCCAGCCTGTCTGTTGCCAGTCTGGCTTTGGCTTTGACACTTTTTACTTTTTACTTTTTACTGGCTGCCCTTGTGGGAAACGAGAATTTGTATTAAATCTGTCACTTCGCATTTGATGGGGGAAATATCCCCATGGATGTTGGGTATGTTTAGTCTCTGTGCTAGATTTTCACCGTCATTTTCTCATGTTGCCCTTTTAACATTTCAATTCTAATTTAAATTTTATATCCTTAGCGGTTGCTTAATCTACACGGACTATAGTCAAGAATGACACAACTTGAACAGCTCTTAGCTGTGATAAATATCAAAAATAAATACTTTTGCATTCTGTTATTTCTAGATATTTTATCAAGTAATTTCTTATGCGATTCAAACCGTGACTTTTGCCTGTGTATCAAAATTGTGAAAATTAATTAAGGACTTAACATACCTGCTAAGTACAGTTGCCAAGGCTGCTTTTAGCTCTCCAGCATTAAGCAGACTGGTCGCTTATGACACTGCGAAACTTGTCTTTGTTTTTGCCTTTTGGATTCGTTGACTTATTTCTGAATTTCTCCAAATTATAAATTGTTTGTTGTGACTGTCACTTGATTTTGTTGTTGTTATTGTTGTTGGTTTGGTTATTGTTATTATTGTCTGGCTGCCGTCTCTGTCTCTGTCACATGTCAAGTGTCAGTTTTTGGGGGTGTTCAGGTTCGGGACACAGCAGCTGGAAACTATTTTGCATTATTTGCATTCGCTGCAGTCCAAAAGCTCTCCGAGCGCTGCTTATGATAATTTATCTTATATAAAAAATGTATATATACAAAATATGTATATACACATGTAAATACTGCTTGATTTACAGTCAATGGGGAAGAGAGAGCGCTGGAAAGTCAGCGGAGCATTATGAACTTTGACAACTGTCAAAAGATTGAATGCTTTTCACAGTCACAGCGAATTGAGGGGCTTGAAATTGGGTGGGAAAAAGCAGGTAGAAGCGATGTCAACGATGCAGCTGCTATAAAGAGCTGATTTTCAAGCGATTTAAATGTTTTTAATGAATTAAACAATAATGGAAGGCTGAGTATATACAGCAAAACAGTTGAAGAGCGTTTTCATTTACTAAAAAAATAAAAAATATATATTTGTATAAATAAGTAAATGTACAAACAACAGGACAGTTTACAATAATCAGACATTTTAATTTGAGTTGAGCTTGTCTACTCTTCTTTTTTTATATCCAACATGTCCAAGATAAGAAGTAGCAAAGTTTTTCCTTTATTTTTGGCTCACATTGTTTATGTATGTCACATTAAAGGCAGCTGCCGTTGGATGGGTGGACGACACTCACTCTGCAGTGTAACAGCATTGGAATTTCAATTTCGACCCAACAACTTTCTAATAGGCAAACGAAGCATTGTGCGACAATACACTTTGCGTTAAATTTAATAAGTGCAAAGTTTTTCACTTGTTCGGCTTTGTGCGGGCAACAAAGCCGCTGATTAGCCAAGTGTCTATTTCCCGGAACTCCCCTGAGCTGCGCCGAGGCGTTGCAGAGTTGAAGTGGCATGAATAATAGGCAAGTGTGGGCTAAGAGATTGAGAGATATACACATCTAGAGCTTCGCGGTAATCACATTTGGCCAAAATGGCATCTCAATAAAAGCCAACAAAGGCTCAAGTTTTACAATTCAATTATATTTAATTCGGGCAAGTGAACTTCCGGTGTCGGCTCCTCAGGATTGCTTAACTCCTGCCAAGCTGCCAGCTTGAATAATTAACTGGCATGTATCTTAAAGTTTGGCTTAAACTTTAAAAAGTTGCCATTTAATACTTGCCTCAAATGTCAAGTGAGAGCAGCCGACATTAAATGCGCAAAAATTGCAAAACTTTTCTCATATAAAACGCATATTAAATCATTTTTATGGCAGCCAACGCAAATTTGCCACCCTATACATTTTCTTGGTTTTTAGTTTCTTGTGCGTGGGTGAGACGGGGGGGTGTGTGTGGATTGGTGGGATGGAGCATATAAAAGTATGTTTCCACCTGTTTACATACCTCTTGTGATTCTCCCTAGCATTTGCTTTTTATATTTTCATTATTACAGCGCCTTGTTTTATGCGCCATTTGGCTAAAGTTTAGTTGGACCTTTAGGCCGATATTTGGGAACGTTGTCACATTTATAGTTAATATAAAGTAAATATAACCATTTTGAGCATTATGAGTGGAGTGTTTATGTGCACTTTTTGTGGCCACATTTGCAGTTAAATTGTATGTGACATTTTTTTATGTTGGACATGAAATTTGAATAAGCTGATGCTTTTATTTAATTTTTCTTTTTATTATTTAAAATATTATATAATTTATATTTTGCATTTTTTTACATTACATAATTTAAGACAATTCTTTGTTTTCTTATTTTCAACCAACTATTTTTAGTAATTTTAATTTTATCTATAATTGTTTAAGCTTATTTATTAAATTCGTATCTTTTAAAGTTTGTGAATAAAATAACTATAACTAATAATGATAAAAAAAAAATTAATTAATTAAACAAATAAAAGAAATTAATACAAACTATTAAATACAATAAATATAATACAAGTAAGCAAGTTCGATTAGATAGCTGTGCTTAAGGTTACTAAAAACCATAAAATTCGAACCGTAATCCGAACCGTAGTCCGAACCGCAGTCAACATTTTTTTGATTTAAATATCTACTTTTGTCCACTCAAGTTAAGCACTTTAACATGTTTAATATAAAAATCTCATTTTCGATTTGTTAACAGGGTACGTGCTAGTCAATTCCTTCTTGTATGGTCTGTTTTGTTATTCTTTCGTTTTCTTAATAGTTGTTGGCAACTTCGGTCAACTTAGCAGTTTTTCTTTCCCGTCTAGCGTTCCTTGCAACTCATTTCCCAAATGACCTCAGTGCTCTCCTGCTCTCACTCAATATTGCCTCACCCATTTTTATGCTCATTAAATGCGTCTTTGAAGTGAAGTCGACGGCAACAACACGAAAAACTCATCAAATAAATCAAATTTTGCTTGTTAACCCCTTCATTGAGATTCCTTTCAGTATTCTTTATTCTGCTGATTTTTGTTTTTCGTCTGTTGCTAGCCAAAAAGTTTTTCTTGTTTGGCCTAAAGGGTTCTTGCGAGTAGCTTAGCGCGAGTTGCGCCAAAAATGGCGCTAAAATGTGTAATCAGAGAAACGACAAAATGTCGAAGAGCGCAAATCGAGAGACTTGAACTTGTCAGCGTCTGACGAACGCAACGAAGCGATGCCAGACTGTTAATGAAAATTATTTTTGGCCTTTGCAACCAAAAAAAAAACAACATCTAATACGGAAGCCGACTGCGTCATACACTGTTACCAGTTTCATACCAACTGAAAACAATGGGAAAAAATTTGTAAAATGTTCTCAGTTACATAATTTCAAAAGACATAAAAGCTTTCATGATTCACCAGAAATTTCGTTAGCAGATTTTAGAAGGACAGCGATTAACCTTAAAAATATACTGACTAGCTTAAAAAATGGCTCATATCTTATCATTTGCTTTTGATATCGATAACAATTATTGTTAAGCCTCTCAAATCCAATATATTCTTCTACCTTCTGTAACAGAGTAAAAATATATATGTGTATAGATATGCAGGCAATGTTGAATTGTTGTACCCTATAAAGTCATCAAGAACGAGTATGATAAAATGTGCAATGATAAAGATTTTACACAAAATAATCATATTATCAGCGGTTCCAAATTGGCCTCTCTTGATTTTGGTAATTATTAAGAAATTTTGAAAATCACAAAACTTGCCTTGTTTTTTTAGAAATAAATTCGAAATTTATTTAAGCCATTTATAAATAATGTTGTTGCATTCGTCAAAAATATAATTCTTAATATCGCAAACTATTTCTAGATATGCAACCACTTTACATAACCTGCAGTTTTAGAAATATACTTTCTATATAATAAAATCAGTTTCAATTGGCCACAAAAATATTATGATTTCTTAAAATCAGGGAATTTTAGTTTATATACGTCAATAAAATGAGTTCTTTTCTACCGATTACAGGGTGTTTCCCAGTCGTTAATTGTGTATTGTGCAAATGTGATGGGGTTGATGGTGTGCTGTAAATGATTGGTGAAAGTCACACGCCCGCAGCGTTGCCAAACTAATTAACGCCAAGTGCGGCTGTGCCTCCTGCCTCTTGCGTCATGCTTGGAGGGGGCGGGGGCAGCTAAGGGAGAGAGAAAGTGAGTGATTTGTAAGGGTTTCTTAAAATTCTAAGCGAATCAAGTTTTCACTTGCGCTTGGCCACGTCTTTTGTCATGCAGGGAATGTGAGAATGGTGAATCCAAAATAAAATATTGAAATTTAAAATGCTATAAAAATTGTACTTGCCACTGAATGGAAAACTTGAGCATCGAGATTAAGTGTTAGTTACTTTTGCAATAGCTTCTCATGATTTTAATAATTTATTAGATGCACTTAAGGCATTTTCAAATTAAGAGATAACTACGGGAACAGACCAACAAAAATAATAATGGAAACAAATAATGAAGGGAATTAAAAGATATAGTAATCCGATACGGCAGATTCCGAAATAATAATTATTTAATGTACAATTAAAACTGTTAAACCAGTTTGCATAGGAAGAGCTAATCGGAGCCATTTCTATAATAAATATATAGAGTAAAATGCGCTAACAATTTCAATTTAATGTAAAAACGTGAAGGAATAACTTATAGACATGTGTCTTAGCTGTTTATCTCTATTTTGCTTTTTAAAGCTGCTTATTCTAAGCGCGATTTAATAATATATAATATTTCATAACAAAAACAAATCTGTTAGCTTAGTAAATGCCATTTATATGGCATATGCTATTCATAAACCCAAAGGTGCTTCTAATGCTTAATAATAACTGACAATTCAACGGGGCTCAAATTTAGGAGTGTGCTGGTATCTCTGCTGTCAGAGCTCATTTTGCAGCTGCGAAAGCACTTCAATTACTCAACTTGTTTAGGTCGTTTAGTCGAAACGAATTGAAATTTATTTCATTTGACGTTCTGTGGCTGTTCAGCGTCTAGACACGTGGCACTTAGGCACGCGCCTCCAGTGCCACGCCCCATCTTAAGCGGACTCTTGTGTTTTCCACCTGAACTTCCCTCTTACTGCAGTTCAATGCACGCCTAAAAGAGCGCCAGCAAAAACTGACATTCAATATTTATGTGCACTTAAAAGTATGCAGTAAATAATTGGAGTTTATTTTCTGACACAATATGATGGCCTGAATGGCCAGTAATTGATAATTGACATTTTGGTCACATTAATTATATATATATATATATATGTGTGTGTGTGTGTGTGATCGAAGTAGACATAATCGTAATTTCAACAAACATTTTCACAATAACATTGAAAGTCCGACCAAACAAACATTTATTTTGTAAGCACTTGTATAATTTTGTACTTCAACCTATATTAAAATCAATAAATTATAGCTAAAAATATATTAATAAAAGCTTCACAAGCTTCCTGTTTATGTGTTTCCGTTTGATCTCCTCTTTATATAAAATAGTTCAAAATTCACAACCTTGCCACTAATCACTTTAATCGTAATGCTCATGTTATTTAGTAAACTGTATTATAGTCAACATATTATTAGCTTAACTTTTACTCAATTTGTTCCATGACTCAGCCTCTCGCAGCTCGCTGGAATTCTTAATACACTTGCAACTGGTAACCTACATATGTCAGTAACTATCCGGCGACTCATTTTTGTAAACCAATTAACTATTCGGCTACTATGTATTTAATGAAGGTTGAAAGCTTGTTATTTATTCTAATTAAATATGAACAGATTAAAAATCAACAAATTATCATACCATATAAAATATATGTTGAAGAATTTATTCAAATTAGATATGAGCAGTTGAACTCTGTTCTGCAAGAGTATTTCATTTTTGGCTTAACGCAGAAAGCTGTTCTTTCTTGTTGGCAGTTCGATTGAATAAAAAGAGATACTGATTGTGAACTCTTTTTGGCGATATTATCCAGCAGACGATAGCATAATACCCCTTCAGACAAACAGGCGTCAATCTGATGGGACAGAGACAGAGAAGAAGAGCAACAAAATCAAAATGTTTTTATTGAAACGAAACAAACAAGAATTCAAGAATTCGAGACAGCAAAAGCCCCTTTCAAATGGATTGCTAACGAATTCTGGTAAGATTATTGGGTACGGACAACATGTGATATCAATCGAAGCAGGTACCAAAGAGACTCAGTTAGAGAAGAGGAGGCGAGAGGGCGAGGAGAGGAATCAAGGGGCACGACTAACCTTGGAGTCGAATCGAATGGAATGCGATTCGTCGTGGCGGCGGTTCAGTGGTGCTTCTTTAAAAGGGTTTCAATATGATCGGATTATATGTTAATTGTCAATAATATGAGATTAAATGATGTAAGAGAGACTGGAACGTGATTTAACTGACGATAGAGCCTTAAGCTGAAATAGACTCCTAATGAAAGTAGCTAAAGATATAAGGAAATATCTATTAATTAATAAGTTTGAACGTTTTCAAATAACTTGCTGCATTCTCAAATTGTAAACTATGCAAATTGCCAATTGTTGGCAAACTAGCTGTGAATCAATAAGAAAACTGAGCCTGATTGCAAATGTTTTGTTGATGTTAGAAATGTGAATGTGAATGTGGTAAAATTAGCAGAGATGCAGAGATTTCCACATATTTTCTTTGTTTTCTATCTTTTCCTCTCCTTCCGATTTACATTTTATGTATAATAACAATATTATTTTCCATTTTAATTTAATGCACTTTTGCGGAGTGTGTTTATAATTATTAATTAATTTATAAGCAAAATCTCTCCACCCTTTTGGAGTTTAATCTATAATTCATTGGCATTTACGATTGCGGTATCATCAATTGATAGCCCTGAAAACCTGACCACGTCAACATTCTGCTGATATTCAGTGTGACTGACCGACTCAGTAAGTGATGGTCTGACTGACTGTCTGTCACTGTAGAAATTTGAGATTGTGTTTCCTAAATACGAAATCATTTATGTATAAATAATTTATGTAGCTTATATGCCAATCTAGTTCACTTGAAATGCGTGCTTCAACTGAATAGAATCAAAACTAATTAAAGAAAGAAACTTCATAGAATAATCACAATTCCATGATTCGACCCATTCTGCCCATATATATATAAATATATATATGATTTCCAGGGCTTATAAAAACTGCGTGCAGTATTCAATCAAAGCGTCGACAAATGCATTAAGTTGTCACAGCAGATAAAGTTATTAACGTCGTTAATTAATTTAATGAAGATAATTTTCCTCATAGAATGCCCCTACACTCTCCACTAAATCGTTGGCCTTTTCATGTGCAGCGCCACAAGAAATGTTTGATATCTTTCATGGACTGCATGCTATTCCAACTGCAGCTGGCTCGTGGACTGAGGGACTGGGGGAGCGATGTGGGTAGGTGGGGAGGTGGGCTGGGTTTCAGCAGTCATTAGTTTCTATTACAGGTAACGCGAGTTGACTAATTGCCTTGGTCTGTTTGTGGCCAGGCACAAGGCACGTCAGCTGACGAAAGCCATTTAAAAGCCATACAAATAGATATAAATTGCAAATATATGGAAAATAGGAAATTATTTTATGCCGACTACACTTAATCAATGATTTATGATAAGCGCTTACAAACGAAACCTTTTTACTCTGTGCCACAAACCAAAAGGAACTGCAATTAATAATCCATCTGGAAATAATAAAGTTAAAGGAACAAGGCATCGGTGCACTTCAGATTTTGTAATGGATATTTAACAAAATAATTAATAAATATATTATGAGAGTAAAACAAAATGCAAATATTAGATTTGTTTACAATATTTATCGAGTGACATTGCACTAGTTGCGAGAGCTAGACTGAAAGACACCCTCTTAACTCTTTATCTAAAGTATGTCATGTCACTACACAATAATGAAACAATTCATTTGAGGTGTTTGCTACATATTTAACGCTAGATCCGTACTTCATATACGAAAGTTATATATATCAAAATTGAATTCTTTGGCTCTGATTGTATCTGTAATATGGACTGACAGACAGACTCAACTTTTCCTGTTTGACGTAGTCGGAAATGCTTTCTTCCGGCTGTTTCACATTCTTGCACAACTTCGTCATACTCCGCTTATCGAATTTTAATAAATAATAAATATATTTCAATATAATACATAGATATATCAGATGAATCAGATAGGAACACTTCAAACATTGTTGATATGTTGGCTTACATATATCATATTAGATTTCTGTTATCTGTCTTAATATTTAATGTTAAGATCTGTTTCCTATGATTGGTCTGTGCTTAGCCAATTCCTGCAATAAATGTTGAACTATTTTTCATTTTATTACCCACAAAATTATTTAATTATTTAATATGATTTGATTTTAATTTGTAAAGTGATTGACTTTTATAGCGCATTAAGAAAATAAGTAATAAATTTAAAATGTATATATATATATATATATATATATAGTTGTTTATATTCATCTTTCAGTCAGTAGCATTTGCATAACTTTAGCATACCCATTGTTTACACATTTCGAATGGGGTACAGGGTATTATTATAGGATGCCCGTCAATCAACATCGAATACTTTCTGCTATCTGGAATCGGCAATCAGAGTGCAGTTTGCTCTTTGGCTTCTCCATAAGCCAATACACTCCCAAGAAGCTATAGACGCTATCTTATCATCGCCAGTTGTGCCAGCTTGGCAACCAGCATGCCAAGCAGCTGATAACACAGCCCGCCACCCTTTGAGGAAATGTCATTTTTGCATTGTTTGATGCATTGCATACAAAGCACATGCACACACACACAGGCACACACATGCACACACACACACAGGCACACACATGCAAATACGTGTATGCATGGACAAATTAAGAGAAAGATCGCCACGCAAAGTGGAAGCCAAACGCGCCTTTTCCTGCCTTGCCAAAGTTTGCGATAAAGTCACAAGTAAGAATGCTGTAGTTGAGTTAGCTCGACTACGAGATACCCAGCTATTAGATATATATATATATATATATATATATATATATAGATATTTATAAAGATTCAATGTTCAAATGTAAGCAGCTGTTAAAGTGCTCTCATTTCTTATGATCCGCACAGATAATGAAGAGTAAATTTAAAGTACATCTATTCAGAAGCTCATTCTGAAATGTTTGCATGTTAAGCAGTTGATCAACAAATTGTTAAAGTATCGATATGTATCGATATTCGCGGAAGCAGTTATCGATCAAATTAATTAAGAAATTTGATCTGCTCGGGGTAAACGCTAGCTTATATTCCAAATCTGAAGTCTGTAACTTTTATAGTCTGTGATCAAGAATATATATACTTTATGAGAAAACCAGTATACCCATTTTTAACCATTTATAATGGGTATGCACAAAATAAGAATAAAGTCCAAAAGAACTGCTCGAATGCGCCGAATGCATACAAAAGATATGGCAAGTCGCAGTTCTGATATGTATAGAGAAGCAGGGAGACATAGATAGTGTGAAAGAGTGAAAGAGTGTAAAAAGAATAAAACAGAGAAAACTCTGAAGAAACTTTAATTCCAAATGGCGGCCAGACGCCTTGGCGACTGGTCTTTGATAAAACGTTGAAAATGTTTGAATAAAACGCATTGAAAGAATTTCCAATAGGGAACGGAAATGCGGCACAGACCCACAAATGGGTTTGGAATGATGAGTGGAGAGGGGGGGGGGGGGGGGGGGTATTCTTCCATTAAACGTTGCATGCACATATAAGAAAAGAGCCTATATATGCCAGTATCACAGGAAAAGACTTAAACACATTGCAACAGACACATTTAGTGGTGTTTAGTATTTAGTAATAATAGTTATGCCATATCAAATAGAACGCATATTATCATTGTGAATGTATTCCTAATCAGTTAGTTCCGGGAATTATCGTTCGAATTAGACATGCTTACATATATATAATTAAATCATAGAAGAAATATTATTAGTATTTTAGTGACATGTATACAAAGTACAAGTTTTCTAATAATTCTACATCAGATAGTTCCTTGAATTACTATTACTATATTCTTATGAATATATCGGAGAATAAATATAAAATAAAGTTAACAGTTAATTATAATAATAATAATAACGATACTAATATTTATATTAATAATTTAATGGTCAATTATTAAGAGTAACTGTGTAAAAACTAAATCTCTTTAATTAATCAAAATCAGTTAGTTTCTGGCATTAACATCAGAGTTATATAAAGATACCTAAAATGAAATATGCTGACTGCGCCTATGCCCTAAATATATTATAAGTGCCTGTAAAACTTTTTAATAAATCTAATATGACAGTTTAATGATTGTGAGACCTTTCTTAGTGTGTGTGTGTGTGTGTGTGTGTGTGTGAGTGAATAGATTTAATCGATATCTTCACTAAATGGTAGGCAATCCTATCAAATTTCCACACAAAGCGACTTCATTCAATCGCGCTGCGATTATCACATTTGGAACACAAGCAATAAAGTCATCAAACCACTTGACGGACAAACAGACGGACTGAAAAGACAACAAAAAAGATGCAACCAAAAATATAAAATGCTTTCAAACAACACGTAATATTCTGAGGAAAAATCAACAACAAAAAAACAAAATGAGTCGCGACAGATTTTGAATGGGTTTTATCCGAACAAATCTGAATGTATCTGAAATTAGAAAAATTATACTGGCGCCAGTCGTGCAGCCAATGAATGACAACAGACGCGTAATTGGAAACTAAACTTGAGACATTTGTTTCTTTGTTTTATTGTTATTACTATATTTTTTATTATATTTTTCATATTAATTTTGGGCACAAATATGTTGAGCAAAATTAGGCGGCATGCGCCATGTCTAAAATTTGGCACGTCCCATACCAAATGAAAATAAAAAAAAAAAAAACAAACCAAAAGATGCGTTGATAATTTGCATAATTGCGTGATTCGCATGCCCAGCAAATGCGTGAATCATGTGTGGAGAATACAATACTCAAACACTGATTCTACTGTCTGGGTAATTTATAATATAATATGCTTTTGGCTAAAGAAATAGTCCCAATGAGTCAAGTGTGTGTGATTAGCTCATCATAGAACGATTGCAGTGCAGCTCAAACTATGGGTCAATGTCCCAAATGCAACTGCAACCGAAATGCAACAATTGATCTTGATGTCGCCCTTGTTGTTGTTGCTGCTCTTATTGTTGTTGTTGTTGTTGTCGCGCGACATAAATCACTTGAAATGCCGCCCGGCCAAACAATGGGCATGGCCATAATATCAAAGAAAAAGAAACACAGATTTACTTACTACACACACACATCCGCACACCCACACACATACACACATACTTTACCTGCTTTTACCTGCTTTAATCTCTCGCTGACTCAAACCAATTCCCAAATACCGTCTAAGCAAAATCGAAGCAACATGTTCGATCCGCAATGTGATGGCATTTCTACTGGTTGCAGTTGAGTTGTTTTGGGTAAACTTTCGATAATAACAGACATTTACTTATTTGCTTGAGTCTTAAAATCTTATCTTAACAAAATTAACAAGTGCTTACATTCCATTGCTCACCTATTTGCTGTCGTTCATTTTAATTTCAATGAATGACAAAGTTAAAAATGTACTTCAATATATTGGTTTATGTAATTCAAATGAAAATGAAGATTAAAATAATGGTATATGCGCAAACCGTATTTCCTGCATTTGGTTGGATCTCAATAACAACTGCAGCGCTGGCCACAGTCAACAAAACTAATGTCAAATACTGGGAATTTTGTTAGGTCTCGCAACTCGAACATGTTCGGCGGCAGCCGCATGCCGATGCATGCACAGCGATGGCAAACCAGTTTTCTTGCGCACAGTCAACGACGGGCAGCTGGCGTGAACAGTTCGCAGTTCGCAGTACGCAGTACGCAGTTCGTTACGGTTCTCGGCTCGTCGACGGTCGCTCGCTTGCTTGGCGCTACCAGCAAATCGCATTGAAAATAAAATTTTGCCAAAATACTCAAAATTGGTTTTTTCATGCACAACGCGAGGAAATGCGAAGCGAAGCCAATTAAATCTAAAATCTAATCAGATAATTAATAAAGTATGTGTTAATATAAAGAATCAAATGGTCAGCAGATATAAAACAAACAAAAATTAGCAAATAAACTAAATAAATATTCAGTTTAATAAAGTCAGAAAGCAAGCAAATCAAAGCAATCGGCAGAACTGTGCACAAACGTACTGAAAGATACTTTTGTATCTCTGACGGCTTGCAATTTTGTGCAGTCGTCAATGGGATTTTATTTGTTCTTCCGTTTTCTTGATACTCGTTTCTCGTTTTGCGCGAAAGTAAAAACTACCTGCAACACTTGGCAACTAGCCGAGAAACCAGTTTTGTGAAAATGATTGGCAAATGTTTTTGTTTTGGTTTCGGTTGGTTTTCGTCATTTGTGTTTGAGTTTGTTTTCTTTTGTTGTTTCTTGCTCTTTCATTCGACGGGCTTTAGCTGTTGAGATCCCCCCTCTTTGCACCACCACCCCCCTCTATTGAAATAATAACCAGAAATTGGCCCAATCAATTTGGCTGCTGCAAGTGTTGCACGACCATATTTTGCTCTCTTTTTTGGTTTGAAATAAAGCCATATTTCAATAAAAAGCTGCATTGAAGCCAAAATATAATTGGAAATAACTAATCAAGGCAAAATTGTCGTCAAATAGATAATGAAAACCGAAATATTTTCATTTAAAAATTTATAAAAATCCATTTAAACTTCCGGTTAACAATATAACATTTTATTAAATCATGATACACCAACATTTTAGAGAAGGAATGCAAAAAAGTCTCAAATTTGCCACACAAATTTTTTGTTGATAAATATTCGTAAGATAAAGAGTAGACTTTGAGACATAAATCTAACATGCAAAGCCAGAGTTAAAGAGTTAAGTGAATAATTGTTCCCCTTGCAATCCACAGTCAACAAAATAAAATTGAGTAGAAGAAGTGCGTGATTGGGCAGCAGCTGCAGTTAAGTTCTAAAATACGACGATTCAAGTGCACACGCCCCCCAATAACTTAAAAAACAACAACAACAACAACAACAAAAATAAATAAAACAAAGCAAAACAACATAAACATAAACACTCACACACACATAGACGGACACATAAAAATAAAATGCTGATGCACACCACATCGACCACGTCAACGGCAACGATGACCAACTCATCCTCATCGGCGACGCCAACGCCAGGCTCAACGTCGTCCAACAACAGCGCCATGCTGGAGTCGCTGCAGCAGCAACAGCAGCAACAACAGCATCAGCAACTGCAACAACAATTGCAGCAGTTGCATACAACAACAACAACTGCTGCTGCAAACAATTCGCGTCCCCCCTCGCGTGCCCCCTCCATTCTGGACAGTCCGACGCTGGCGCGTGTGGAACGCGCCCGTCTTCGACTGGAGCAGCAGGAGCGGGAACGGGAACGCAGCAGCCAACGCAGCTCTCAGGGGTGTGGCGGAGGCAGCAGCAGCGGCACAGGCAGCACAGCAACGACCATGAATCGTGAGGATAGTTTAGAGCGCAGCATATTGGATCCAAAGGTGAGCTCACCTTTCCACACACAAATCTTTTTACGTGTATATAAATATATATATATATAGATATATGTACGTATATACTAGAATAGATTATAATTAAATTTATATGCTTTTTATACTCACATGTAACTGAACCCAGACAAGGAGTCCTTTAGTTGTGGTTTAAATTAGTACGATTGTTAAGTGGGTTGATTGCTCAGATATATGTGTAAGCCCACCTGAATATACAAATTTCAATCAATGTGTTTAATTAAAATTAATAATAGATTTCTATGTATGCTTTTTACATGTACTCTTTACTCAATCCATCGGAGGAGTCCTTGATACACTCTTAGGTTGCCAATTGAATCAATGCGTTTCTAAAGTGAACAGTTCAAACTGATTACTAATTTGTGAGATGTTCTCTTTTATGCAGTATAGACAAGTTTAGTAACTAAACAATTAAAATAAATGGCTGCTTATTGATTATCAACATTATCAAAAGTGCTTTTATTTATTTATTAAATGTGAAAATAAAAGATATAATAAATATACAAATTATTTAGAAAATGTAAACAGTTGCCTGCAATTGCTGATTTTTAATATGTTGTTTAGTATCCCCCTCATAACTAAAATGTAGTATATCTCTGCTTATCTATCTATAGATTTGGTTTTAATTGTAGGGGAAAGTGGTTAAAGAAAAGGAAGGCAAATAAATTATAGCACAACAAACATTTAGTTCTTTTCTTTAATTCTCATAGTATGAAACTTCTTCACTTAAAGATCCTCTCGACACAGCTGACATTTGTCAATTGATTGTTGGTTAAATAATAATATTGTTGCTTCTTGCTACACTCATCAACAAAGAGATTTAAATTTAATAGATTATTAATTTCTCTTTGACTCTTCAATGAATGAACTTTCAGTCTCTATATATGAAAATATTTGTATCATACATATATTGAAATCTTTCTCAAAATCTGAACTTTAAATTTGCTCAGAAATCTTTCACATTTGATTCAAAATGGTCTAAAATTATGCCATGTTATCACTCGGACATAAATTGTTTCAAGTCGATTTTGGAAAGATGATAAAATGTCTCCTTGACATTTGGCTCAGCGTATAACCAAAACAATATTCGAAAAACTTTAATCTCAGTATTGGATGTGCCAAATTATTCGTGGACAGAGTCGCCACAGAATGTGAGTGAGCATTAAGGTCTATTGTTTTTTGAGCTAAAGCAAATAAGCCATTTGCACATTTGTTGTTGTTTCTGGCCCCTGTTCTTGGCCTGGTCAGCTCCTGGTTAGCTCCTGACAACGTTTCACTAATGGCTTCTCCCCAAGCCATTTGTGGCATGTACTTGGCCTACTTGCTCTTTGTGTCTGTGTTTGTGTGTGCATGTAAATGGCTTTTATTTTGTTATTATTTTGTTAACACTCTTATCTGCGGGGTTTTATCTGAGTTGTTGGCATCATCATCTTCAGAGCATAAGCTCTTTAGGCATCGCTCGTGTTTTTAAATCCTTCTCGCCCAACAGTGTGTTGTGGACTCAATTTTGTGTTCATTTTACTGTTTACTTTTGCATATGGCCAGCTGCCATTTCAACTTGGCCTAGCCAGGTAGCTCACAAACTTGGCCAGTCAGGCAAAGCTGCCTCACAATATTAGGGCACTGAAAACAGACAGAACAACAAACACAGATAATGAATTGCAAAAGATAGCACAACAACTGAGATACTACTGAGCTGGGTTGACCTTAAGATGGATAGCCACAAACATTTACTGGGCAAACACCACCACAAGTATTTGAATTGTGTGTAATATTACATGATCGATGACCATTATCAAATAGAAATAGTGCGACTTGTGGTTTATTGGATATCGACACACTATAACTAAATATATATATATAACTATAACTATAAATGGAAAACGAGCTGACAACATTTAAGTGGCGTGAGAAAATAGATTTGCTATCGATCAGTTTCTGGGTTACAAACTATGAGTTTGAAAGAGAATTTTAGTTTTGCTAAATAAGCCATTATTTATTAAGTGTAAATATGTTTAATATATTACAAAATGGAAAAGAGTTAATAAAACAAATTCCAAAGTAAAGGAACAGAGTATCTTAGTGATGGTCATACTAAGTTATTTAATAAATACAATTAGTTGAGCAGCTTATTAAAAATCTTTAACCAGACTTAAAAGTAATTTAGCTAATTAATTCTGCCTTGAAATTAACATGAATTAAACAGTTTCTTATATCAGATTTTCAACGCTTATCAGATTTTCAACATTTTCCAAAGATCAATTTATTGTATGCTTTACAGTCGACTCCATTTAAAACAAACTAAGATAGAAACAATCTTTTAACATTCGAGTATGTTTGAATTGAGAACTTAAAGAGTCTTGCAGAACAAATATCAAGAAAATCACAATTCTCATAAGGAAAATCTTTTACGTTAGCAGTTTGTCTGCCCAAAAAAAAAAAGAAATAAACTTATGACTACAGCCGTGTCCCAGTTGGTGTTTATATAATTCTGATGTTGACTAATGTACTTTTTAGTTTACAGATAAGTTTCATATGGAGGATATGTACACATATGCAATAGACATACATTTTGGGCTCTCAATTCCATTTGGCCCACAGCCAAAATTGACTGATTACCTGAAAAGTGCTTAGAACTACTTCGGTTACATATTCTTGAGCCGACTCCGCTCTGTCCGCTATCCGCTGTGTGCTCTTTTGACTCGTAACAAATTGTATGTTGAAATATTGTGTAGAAGCAGGTTGCCTGCATAATTTGCGCAGCTTCCTCACTCTTGCAACAGAATGTTGCCAAATATTTGCGCAGAAGTTATGCAGTTGGTTGGGGCTGCTGTCAATGGCTTAAGTTGGGGCCTGGCGACTGGAAGCTGCAAAAGCAACGAAGGTCGATACATGTGTGTTTTATGTTGTCTTTTGGCAACACAGGTCTTTTCTATTTCGCTTTTCTTGCGCTGCTTTAAGCCAAGTTTTTTTTTAACGACCGTAACTTTGGCAGGAGACACAAAATCAATGTTGCAGTTTTTCAGGTCATTTTGCTTGGGTGGTGGATGGGACTTGGAGATCGCTTGGTGCATTGAACCCAACCCAGTCTAACGTTTCAAGAGCTCAAGATATTACGACGAGTTCATAATTAGTCACACTTAAAAAGCCATTGGCCCTCAAAGTTTGTGCCCCGTTATTGGCCACGCGAAATATGAGCAAAGCCAAAGCAAAGTACTACAAAAAAATAAACATAAAAAAAAAATTAAAAAAGAAAAAGAAAAAACCAAAAAGGTGGTAACCAGAAACGTTGCCCAGAGACAAAAGACGGCACCAGAGTTATGAGTAGGAAGCGCCAGGGCAATTCCAGATGGGGGACAGCAACGCACTCGAGCAGTTCACAACTCACAGCTCACAAATGGAAAGCAAACAGCTGAAATCTCAGCAAAAAAAAATACAAATAATAATAATGTTAGACAGCTCTATTGGGGAGTTATCGACTAGGATACACCCTGTTAAATAAAAAACATATTTTGCTTATGAAAAGCAAATATTCGAATCGTTAGTAGCTGATTTTCCTAAATTCATTCATTACTTTATTGAAAGAAAATATGTGAATTTTAATTTAAAATCGAGTTAAGACCTACATTTTTGACCAACTTCATTTTTGGCTTAAATTTATTCATTCAACAGATGAAAACATTTACAAAATAGTTTGTTGTGACATAAGATTGATAACTAAATACAGGCATCATTTGTAGGTCTTTTTAGCTAGTACTGTAACTTTTAAGAATATTATTGTACTATTACTTTAACAATATAAAACATTGATAAGTCGAGTTGATCACACATTTTAGTATACGAAGAAACATATATATTTATCAATACATGTTAACTGACAAACTTGATTGGTGCGACTCTGCTCGTAGTGCTAAAGGGACTCCAGATAATATACGCATATTCTTTGCAGCTGATTTACACTCTATTCTATTATTTGACTTAATGAATATATGCTTCAGTATACCCCATTTTTCCGCTATTGACTGCGAACAGGGTATAACAAAAAGGAAAGAAGAAAAGAAAAGCAAAGAAAAACTTGGTACGTGCTCGACAAGCATATGGCTGGACTTTGGTTGATAGTTATAGCAGTGCTCGTAGTCGACCCAAACGGACGGCCCAAAAGCCAAACAAACGGGCAACACAGCATGGTCTGCATGGTCTTTTGGCCAGTCTCGTCTTTGGCTATAACTATGGCCAAGCCTCGGTGCACTCCACTGCAGTTGCCAAAAGGGCTCAAGTCGCGTATCTGGAGCAGAAAGCAAGCTGCGCTATTTCAGACAAATATGCGAATGTCTCTCTGTCTGTGTGTGTGTTGGGTGAAATGTATCTGAAATGAAATGAAATGCAATCTATGCCAATGCTTGTAAAATATGTTCAAACGAGCCTCGGCACAAAAAAAAGGAGGGAAAAAACCGAAACAGAAACAACAACAGGCACCGCAAAGCAATTGCTGCCCCCACGTAAACAATTTCAATAAATTTAACGTTCAATGTCAATTTATTTTGTGTGCGCATTTCAATTTGACGGCAGAGGGCCGAAACAACAGCAATAATAACAAGGCACAACATCAACTAGAACACACAACAAAATTCATATTCGCATGTAACATTTTCAATGTTTTTGCAACAAATTAAAAGTAATGAAAAATGTTTTTCAACACGGTTCAATGCGCAGAGTGGCCTCTACGGAAAGAGGGAGGAGACGAGCACTGGGTGACGATTAGTTCAGGCGTGAAAGAGTTGGGTGAGAGGTACAGTAGATGATCATAAATAATGTAGAGATAATGGGCAGAAAAGTTGAAGAGAGAGCGAAAAGCTGCTCGACTGGAAATGGGGGAACAAAATACCGAGAAAGAAGAATTTACAACATTTTTAACACACAATAAAATAAGTCAAATTACAATGAAAATAAATATTGAATTTAGAAAAATGAAAGTTGAATTTGTACACAATTTTTAAATTAAATCATTGAATGGTTATATTTTTAAATGGAATCATTAAATATCATGATTTCACTTTGCTTAAATTAAAATTGAGAAATTTCTTAAACCTTATTTCACTAGAAATGTGTTCGTATAACTCTGCAGTAGTTAACACTTCAACGTTTACTATATAATTCGAGTTATATGAAAGCCATGACGAATCGTGTAATAACTTGTTTTGCCCATAAGGGACAATTATGAGCCCATAAATTAGCTCATAAATAGCAACACCAAAAATAGCTGTAACTCAAAGCATAGATATAAAATACGGCTAGGTAAATAAATGGAAATACAAATAAAATTTAAGGGTTAAGGCAAAACTGTAGTCAAGAAATTTGAGTTGGAACTGCTGTGCGGCACGCATCGAAAATCGCTGAATAAACACGGGGGCACAAGTGGCAAGTGGGTGCACACGCACACAAAGTCACTTATTATCTGCAAAGTCAAAAAATAGAGCGACGCGACGAAATAGAGGCTCTACTTTGCCCCGCTCGACCCATTAGCCCCTGCCTATAGTTAACTATACGGCGAGGCAAATAGACAAATGGCAGACAAAGACAGCGACACGCAAGAAAAGCGTAAAAATAAAAATGAGCCAACAAAAAGAAAATAGCACGAACACAAACACACACAACACATGTATGTATATATATACCTAGGAAATCATAGAATCCCCTTTTGCTGCGCAACCCAAACGAACCCCGCAAACCAAAATGTTTTCATTCATAAAGCGAACAGAAAAACTTTAGCGGAAAATATGCGCCACAATAAAATATACAAATAAATGGCTGGGCTTAATGCAAAAAAATGTTTGGGCTGCTTCTCGCAGCGGGGTGTTGGGTTGTGTGGAGGGGGTAGAACAGGGTTGTAAATGCGCAGAGCTACAAATAGGCTCATTGGAGCACAGTTCCAATTCTAGAGCCTAGACCAAGTCCAGGCACTAACGCGGGGGAATTTCCGATTCCAGCTCCAAAATGGCACACAGTAGTGCAATTTTTGGCAATCTTTGGTGGCAGGGGGCAGGCGAGAATGACGAGAGAGGAGTGGGGAGTGTGGAGGCTGGGCAAAGCAAATCAAGTGCAAAACAAATGCGCTTGAAATGTAGGTCGAATACTGCCACAAAAATAAGTTCAAGCACAAATATGCCCCTTGCCTTAAAGCTTAAAAATTGAACTGAATTTGCTGAAAATTAAAGGATAGTTGAGGATGCCTTTCCTTATTGGTTTAGTTTAACTCATAGCCCCATTGATCGTATTGTTAATGCTCAATCTTTAATTCGTTTACTTAATTATTTTAATTGTTTTAATAGGAACAACTTATAGAAGTCAAATTGTAATCTTTTTGAGTAGCAATACTTTAAGAGTTAATCAAAAATACACTAAACAAAATACATACAAACATATTTAATAATATAAATTTCGAGTGCAAAAAGTGTTATTTATTCAATAACTTCGCAAATCGCAATATTTTATATCTAACGATCAACTAAACTAAATTAATCTTCATATATTATTTATTTTTTATAAATACATATTTTTCGTCGCTTAAACAGAGAAAATATATGCAAAGTTTACCTAACGACCAATAAATCATTTTCTTAAATTATGGCACTATAATTATAATTTTAATTAAACTTTGTATATAAATCAACTATACTCTATACACGAAAGTCAGCGCAGCTTTTGAAGTTGAATTCGCATTTTCATTTTAATATCTTAATGCTGTTGGCTCTGGGAGGAGAGTGATATATCACAATTAAGCAGTCTGGCCACTTTGACCCACAAAACACGACCGAATCCAAATGCATCCAGCTGTAGAAGGGGGCCAATTTTTATATTTTTATTTTTAATGCACTTTGATAGATTGCATTTGGCAGGCAGCAGCATTCAGGGGTTTAGTGGAGCAGTGTGTTAATTTTTATATGGCCACATGTAAATTGGGGGAAATTGATAAAGTGTGGGCAGCCAAGTGCCGCCAAGTGGCAAGCAAGTGTGAAAGGGCTGACCTCAAAAAAAGAGATCAGATGACATAGAACGGGGCCTCATACTACGAGGGGATTCAAAAGATGAGTGTTATGTATACATCTATATCTATATGTGCCGGTCATCTAGGTGATACTCGAAAGTAAAGTGAGAATTCAAATGGAAAATTAGACATATTTTTCAATACAAGCTAACGGATCATAAAGATGAAGTAGATTGTTGTATAAATTATCATAAAAAAAAAACTAAGCAAAGGAAATTTAACTCAGGTTCAACATTGCTTATAACGGTTTTTTTTAAGAAGCAGCAAACAACAGAAAATTAGAGATTTTTAAAAAATAAATACAAAATAAATAAGTGTGTCATAATTGAAAGAATTTTATTTATTTTTTGTTTGATCTTAAACCTAAACGAGGGCTACCTGTATGTCTAGGGTTGAAAATGCATTCTTCTATCTGTTACAGAGTTTTTTGCAATTTCATTATTCCCTTTTCCCTGCTTAAACATTCTCAACAACAACAACAACAAATTCAGGACAATCAACTCGTTGTCCAAAGAGAAATCACTTTGAATTTAACTCTTTAGCTTAAGCAGCAGTCTTCTAATATATATTCTTACTCGGCTTACGGCAACTTCCCCATTGTGCATTTGCACTTTCCACATTAGCAAATTTCTAAGGAAAAACTCGAAACAATGGCACACAGCATCAAATTTGCATATTACATCAACATGTTGCATGCCAACTTCAGTTCGTTTGTTGTTGTTTTCTAACTAGTTTGTTGTTGCAACGAATTGCTGCATAATGCGTCTATGTGTGTGTGTGTGTGTGTGTAATTGAGTTAAGCGCCCTGCACTTGCGCATGCAAGCCTCGCGATAAACGAGCCATGCCACAAAAAGTTGCAGCAGAAGAAGAAGACGAAACCAAAGCCAAGCCTTGGCATGATGCACAAAACAGATGCAGACGAAGAGCTCATCAGCCGCACTGCAATCAGCGGTTATTGTGTGAGTGTTTTCCGTGAGTGTTTCTGTGAATGTTTCTGTGAGTGCGTGAGTAACGAGTAACGAGTAACTCGGTTAGCATTTGATTCACATTCGCATTTGCTAGTCAACAGCAGCTGCAATCATCTTCTTTGTGGGGGGGCCATGTTTAATAAATATTTAGAATCTTTAATATGCGCATTGGGAACCTGACGAACGACCTCCTTTAGCTGTGTGCATCGCATGGCAAACTTGCTTCCTTCCCATGTGCCCTTCTTCTTTTTTTTTTATTAAATACATATGTATGTGCATTTGTATATAGATTTATGATATGTGTGTGTGTGTATGTGTTCGTACATGCTTTAATTGCCATTTCCCGTTTTAATGAATTGTTTATGATTAAAGAAAAAAATACTCGCTATATGCATGCATTTAAATGCAGCCAAAGCAAATGGGGGGGGGGCGTGGGTCATGGCAACCAGCAACAAGCAACAACAAAAACAACAATAACAACAACACACTAACACACACACACACACAAAAGCCGGGCAATTGCTGTACCCATTTTCATTGCTTCCGTTCGCTGCACTTGCCAAATGGAAGCGTGCTGCATTTTGCATACCCTACCAGCGAGTATTTTAGTTTTGTGATTCCGTTTCCATTCTTTGGGACACTCTTTGGGAATTCGTAATCCTTATTATTTATTTAAATCTCCTCTTTATTATATATATATATATTATTAGTCAAAGCAAACTCATGCCTCAGTTCAATAATATAAATAAAGGGGAATATATACATCATTCATAATATTTAGGGTATTCAATATTCGTCGTTATGAATATGAGTGGTTTTTTCTTGTTTTCGGGTGCGCAACTCTTTGCATGACTAACGGAAATCGTTTTCATTTGTTTAGCGCTTGGCATTATACCTAGGTGCATAAAGAGGTGCACCTACTCCCCCCTCTCTCTCTCTCTCTCTCTCTCTCTGACTCGCTCCCTCTTGCGGCTAGAGATCCCTTCAAACTATAGACTTATTTAGCGACAAGGGCATGACTTTTAAATGCATTGCTGACCGCACCAGGTTTGGGGTTTGGGGTTTGAGGTTTATGAATATGAGCTATGAATATTATGATTGGGGTCTTTGTGTGTGGCATGTGTGTTGTGGGCTTAGCCTTGGCTCCAGTTGCTATGGATTGTATGCCCAGCACAGACTTACGTACGTATGTTGAAAAAAATATAAATATTTCATAATAGGTTGCTGAATGAGCTTATGACGAGCGAGCAAACGAATTGAGTATTAGATTTAATTGAGTATTAGACAATTTGCGAATAAAAAAAACAGACTTTCAGTTGGAAAATATGAAAATTTAATAGAAAAATTGGAGCAACATTTATTACAAAATTCACATATGTCAAATATCATTTAATTACCCACTTATAGTTCACAAATTGCTTCAGTATTCTTCCTCTTCTTAGTATTGCTAAGCAGACCTCAAATGATTCACATCGGTCAATTAAAAAATAGCTTGACTACCTCAACAAAATTGTCATAAAAATTCTACTTAATTAGATTAGTCAACTCTATCAAGCTAAAAGTTGCTAACAAATTACAAAAATGATAGCCTTATCAGTGTTCCTTTGGCGTTATCAAAAAAAAAATAAAATAAAATTGGAAACACTGTTAACAGAAAACACCGTTCCAGTCTATAGGGCTGACATCATGCAATTATACCAAACATGGACTGGCTAAAAAAAAATAAACATGGCATACGCGAATGAAATTTAAATTATAAGTGCGCTCGCGTTTGTCGGGTTGATTGTGGGGATTGTTAAAATCCAAGAGCATGACATCATAGCAGCTAACTATCTAGGGGAAGGAGGCAGGAAGGGAGGGTGTACAGTCATTTGCGTGTGTGTGTGTGTGTGTGTGTGTGTGTTGGGGGTGTCAAGTGCGTGCCAAGTGCAAAGTATGTTGCCGCCGTATGTTGTTTTGGGGCATGTATTCATACCAGATATGGCAAACATAATTATGTTAATTGAAGTTGCGAGCACTTCCATAAGCATAATTAAATAAATATGACGAAAATCTAAATATAAATTTACTTAAGTATTTAATTTGTTATTAAATGAAATTTACAAAAAACTTTACTTTTGTTTTGAAAAACTGAATAATTGGCTGCATTCAATTAAAATAAAAACTATATTTATTTCTATTCTTTCCAAATCCCATTACACTCTCTTGCATAAATACACAAAACTATAAAAACAAAAAATAAAATAAAATACAACATAAAATCCACTGTCCTGCGTCTCCGCCCTAACACCACAACCAACCCCAAAAACAAAATGGTTTGAAAAAAAAAAACAAAAAAAAACCATATAGAAAGACGTGGCGCCCTGGCATCAGATGTGGACGCATATGAAACGCCTCTCGCACGCCTCAAAAGTCAACTCGACGAACAGTCTGACAGCCCAGAAGACGGACGTGGGCGTTGGCCATCACCAACTGACAGCAAACACAACAACAGCAACAAAAACAACAACAACGACGATGACAACAACGACAACAATTAATGGTGGCACTGGCAGAGCAACAATGCCAGGCAAATGCATTTTGTTTCCGGATAAGACGTCCTCACTGAAAAGTTCCATGTATACGCAACAGGTGTACTTCAGGCCCGATATGGTAGGCGAAAAGATCCATAATAGTTGCATAGTTTTCTTTGGCATGGTTGTGGCGACACAAATTTTATGATACAACTTGGTTTTGGTTTTGGTTATTCCATACACTCTACGACACTTGCTGCTCTTATTGTAGTGCCTTGCATAAGAGTCAGCTGCATTTATGAATTAATTCTCAACAACAACAAAAAAAAATACAAAAATACCACAAAAATTCGGTATACATTTTGTAGTTTGTTTTTAGTTTGTAGTTGCACCAAACTATTTTACGACACTGAAAAAAATTTCCATGAATTTTCACTTTGATTGTATAAAAAAAAAAACAAATCAAAATTTCTACTGAATTTTATGTTTAATTTGAAGTTATATTGATTTTTGGTTTATGGTTCTTGGTTTGGATTTTGCTTTTATAGTCATAAATCTTTCTATGGTATACAGTTTTTGCCTGATCTTTCATTGAGAAACTTGCTTTTAGAGTATTTAATATTTCTATGGTATTTGGTTTTTTTGCCTGGTCTCATTGAACAATGCATTTTGAGAGACTTGTCCTTGTCTTAATAGAAAAACACTTTAAGTCACCCCCATGAATATTTCCCACTTATTTTAATAATACGAATATTTGCAAAGCAGCTTCTGCATAAGCGTCTCAAAGCTTAACGTTGCATTAAATGCAATGCATAAAAGTAGTAATAATAAACATAATCATAATCATAATCATAAACCTCAATGCACCAAAATGCCAGCTGTTGACTTTACCAAGGCAACACAGCTAAAATTGCACCACAAAAGCCATTTCACGTAACTTTTCTGAGCATGCTTAGTTGAGCTTTATGATTTTTTTTTATATATATATAGCTATATATATATATATATATAGATATATATACTTCTGTTACACAGCAGAAACTAGCTTTAAGAAAATAATTTTTTAAAATTTATTTATGTATCATTTTGATCAATATTTGAATGGTAAGAAATAATACAGGAAAAATATTGCAATATGTGTATCTACAAATAATTTAAAAATAATCCGACTGATAAATACTCTGTTACCAAGATAATAAATAACAGGTGATAAAGTAAAGAATGTTTTTAAAAATTCGTCTTACTCAATAAATGTACAGAATTCTTTTCATACGACACTGTTGAACAGGTGCAGACTGATTAGGGACAAATCGGAAAGGTAACTGAAAATGTCATCGAGTATAATCGCATGTATGTATGAACATATATATGTATATATGTATATATGTGTATGTAAGTCAGTTACTCGTCGGCCATAAAATATAGATAAATCAGCTCAGGGTCAGAGTGAAGCGTGAAATAAAGTCGTTAGTCAAGAATAACAGAGTATGTAATGGCTGTGAAAATGACACAGAATGAAGGTGTGGGCACAGTTCGAGGTGTTTAGTGTGCACCAAAGGTCACCATATGCAAATTGGCCTTTTACATGTATTTCATTTGTATTCTTTTATTTTGAACTGACATTTTGTCCTATCAGCTGAGAAAAAAAACCGGCTTAGCTGCGCCTGTCAGTTGCTCACATTTCAGTTTTGTGAAAAACTTGTACGAGCGTTACGCTACCAGGCCACATTAAAAACTTCATTAACATAATTGATGCGCCATTGAGGCTGTTGTGTGGCTAGCTCTTCCACAATATGTTGGCTTGGGGCGGCTGTCGAATCGGTGGACAGGTTTTCCGGCGTATGCGCAGCTCCGTTCAACCGGTTTACAGTTGTCAGCTAACTGGCTCCGTCTCTCTGCAGAAATAATGAGCGGTGTCTGTTCACCAGATCACCAGTCAGATTCGTCGTCTATACGCCGTGATTCGGCTCTCGTTCTACCCTACTACTGAAATACCAGCTCACTGTAATTTTCAATTTTTCATTTTGATTTGCTGCCGGTTAGTCTGAGACGAGTGCAACGAGTGCCACCAAATGCCAGCTAAAAACGTGATCATAATGATGTTGATGATGATAATAGACTTTCCATCTTATTGGACAAGACAGAAACCAAGAGCCAATACGAGCATGGTAATTCAAAATTGCAAATAAAACTGTTCAAGTTATTAGGCGGTTAGAGAGTTGTTTTTATTATTTTTGCGATTAGCTACTGTTTTTTCGAGTTAATGGCTTCCATTAGTTATGACCCAATTTTAAAGCTAACTGTCCCGCTATACATCATTTATTTGTAAATCAAAAATATGCTACTATTTGTTACAGATACAGTGATAATGCCAATTGAGTTCGTTACGTATTTATTATTGCCTGACATTTAAATAAATATTTACTGAGATACTCTTTTTCTAAATGATGCACTCATTGATGCATTCTTATATGATTTTTTATTTTTTAACCAGCTTACCAAAAGTTATATTTAATTTTCTGAAATTAAATTAATTTAACTTTAGCACTCACATAATCAACTCTCTTCAGTCCTGTTCTTTGCTTACCTGCCGATAGAAGAAGTTTAAAGAAGACACATCAAAAAGAATATAATAAAAGTCAAAAGCCGCTGGTTCCTAGACAAAGCGTATTAAAATGCTGATCGGTCGCCACATGTGTTGCAACATTTGCTTGTAATTATACCACCAAGGGGCAAGTTCTCTGCTCTGTATGAAAAGCTCCACATGAGTATTTTTTTATTGGCTCTGTAAATTATGCGGGCAGCTGCTAAAAATTTAATGAAATTTGGCGCAGCACGTGTTTCACTTACAACAAATGCTTTACCGATATCAATCAATGAAATTTTTATACGCTCAGCAATAAATTTCGATTTTGATGCGAATAAAAGAAACGAGTAAAAAAAAACAATGCGTAGAATAGCGAATATATGCCAGATGCTATTTTTATTTAATTTATAGAGTATCTGTACGATTCAATAATTGAGCATAGTGAAAAGTTCGATAAACTCCATCAACAGAGGAGACTATCTGTCTATCTATCTATCATGATTGATCTGTCTGTCTGTCCGACTCTTTATCTATCTGCCAGTCTGTTCGTCTGTCTATCTGTCTGTCTGTCTGTCTGTCCGTGTCTATAAACACACATGGATCTCAGCTAACCACTTAATTGTATCTCTTATACCACGCGCACATCAATATCGATGAAATCATTAAATATATTGCTTTCTAATTTGCTAGGAATACAACTTGACATTGAACAACTACTAAAGGGGCAAAGAGTTCTGAAGAAAATCAGATTTGAATATTTAGGCACTAGAAATAGAATTTTAAAAGCAATGAAAAGTAACTTATATACTTAAAGTTACAGGTTTCTCATACTACAGGTAGTTGATCTAAACCTTGAATATTTAAAAATGATTTCATAAATGAATAAAATTATAAATAAGTTAATTATTTGGTAAAGGCACTGACAACATTCGTATAATGCAGTAAATTGATTTGGCCGATTTTTATATCTAGAACCCAACCCACAATTAATTCGTGCATCGAGAATTTTACAGACGCTTTTATTTATGACTAGGCGATGTCTACACATGCAAGTTTATACTTTTTGGAAATGTAATTAATGACCTATAATAAAATATAAATGTGCACAGGTTTCACACATAAGCTAAAATGAAATCACAAAAATGCTTGATGTACAAATTAATAGTTGTTTGGGTTGTATATAATTGGATGTTTAGACATATGCATACAGCCTGTGCTTATTTGAACACACAATTATTCAATACTGAAATTTATCAGAAGTGGGCCAATCAAAATATTAGTAGTATTTTATAAACATAAACGATGACTAAACTACGAACATACTTTGTTTGTTTTTTCCATCAATGCGCTTCAAATCTACGCACTTAATTATAATACCCTGCGGCAGGGTATTAAAATAATATCCAGCAAAGCCTCCTGGGTAAACAAGTTTCAGGATCAGACAAAGGCAGCCGCAAGGCATGCGCCGCATTAATAACATAAATGGCAAAGCCACAAAGAGACTATATACATACATATATACATTTATATATATATATATATATATACGACTCATAGTAGTCATACGTAATGCAGCCGTAGAATCTATGTATATATAAAAGGCAATTTATTATTGCGCCCAGCAAAGTGCAGTAAAAAATATGAGCAGGCTCTCTCCAAGAGTCGGAATCTGAAGCAGAGTCAGAGCCTAAGCTGATGCGACATAAAATTCAATTCGAGGCATTCTTTTTTTTTTACGTTTTGCCGGCAGCGTCTTAAAATCATATTTGATATTCAATATATGGCCGCAGGCCGTGCCGAGCTATACAATATAAATCATCACTAAAATCCAGTCAAGTAAAAAGAATAAGTAACAAATTTTTAGTAGAGGGCGCTAGACTAGTAGATGCCCTAACATAGCATAGCAAAATAAATATAGATGAAATTTGTGCGTTTGATGAAATATGGATATTCCTACAAAATGATTATTGGTAATCGATAGAGCAAATTATCGTTAGTCCAAATTTGAAGAGTCTAGCTCTAATAGATAGATGGGCAAACGAACAGATAGAATATACATTTTATGAGGCAGGAAATGCGCTCTTCCCTTTTACAAATTTTAATGGGTATAAACGTATAAAAATGAAAATGTTGCAGAAGCGGAAGTTAAATTCAAACAGCACAAAATGTTGATGAAAACAAGGGCAGCCCAGGGATTCAATGAGGTTCTGGCAGCTGTTTCTCTAGGCGAAACAATCGGTCTGGGCATTTCCACTTGTTTTTTCCCATTTCGCATTGGCATTGTCCCTTTGGCAAATATCTGGTCGGCATCAGTTTTTGAGTTTTTGAGTTTTTGCCACGGTTCGTTAGTGGCTGACAGGCCTCTGTGCCCAATTGTTTGACATTTTCTGCTTTTTCAGTCAACATTGAACAGTTGCTAGACCGAAAAGCAATGACACCAAGTCGGATTGCAGGCCTTTTATTAGTTATGTATCTTTTACATTGTTTATTTCGAGAACTGCCAATACACGTTAGGTAAATTCGCTCTGAAATGTGGGCAGCCACATGTTGTTGTCAGTACTCAATTCAAACTGCAAGAACTACAAATACATATTTTGTGCATTTTTATCTGGAAATATGGAGCTCTAACAGCTCGAACTGTAACTCACAACATATGCAACATTTTTGCAACGAAAATTGACAGATACAGTTACATATAGATATGGATCGATTTAATTGTAAATATTACACAACTATTAAATATATATATTCTCAGAAATAGCGAACTTTCAAATATACGGCAAAATACAGAAATACCAAAAGCCGACTTTGAAAGTACATTTTATGACATGTGTATATAAACAAGTGCTTAAACTCGATTTTAATCGATAAATGTTGATCTACGTGTGATATGCAACAGCTATTATTCCATACATGGCTATTGTCTTGAACAGGCCGGCAGAAAGACGATGTTGGCTAAATCGACTCGGCTTTTGATGCTGTTAAAAAGTAAAAGATACTTTTTTCTTTTAATGGTTAGCGGAGTGTAAAATAATCGATGTAGTTTTTATTTCTTTAATTTTCATTTCTTGTGGAAATTAATTTCGATTTCATTTTAATCGCTTTCAAATATATTTTAGAAACTTCTTTTAAACCTGCAAGTGGTTCTCTCTTTCTCACTCTGTCTTCCTTTCTCTCTGTGTGTTTGGGGCTTCTTTTGAGATGCTGCCCTTTAAGAATTACAGCTACTGCAACTGCACTTCAAAGTGACCGCTCTCTATATAAATACATACATATGTGTGTGTCTAATGTACATATGTTAGTATATATATATATATATATATGTAAGAGGTGTTGCCTCAGACCCATTCCCGAAGCTCACCCACTTTCATTTATTGGTCTTCTAATTAGCGGCCTGACCTTAATCACTTAAGAGTTTACATAACCCGGTTACGCCTCCTTCCCACATGTTGGGCGCATTAATTGTTTGCCGGTTGACCCGCCCCATGCAACACAAAACACATTTAATTGTGCGGCGCTATGAGACGCCTAATGAAAACTGTGTCTATTAACACTGTGACGTAATTAACACACATTTGTGTAACTCGAAATTGTGATGTAGCGAGCAGCGAGTGGCGACAGATTAGATAAGGCTGCTGCCTGATAAGATGTGGGGTGCAGGTTGCGTAGTCTCTAAATTGAATTTCAAAGTCAACAAGTGACGACAACTCGCACAATACCAAAACTTTAAGCAAATTGTGTGTTGATCAGCAAATCTGACCACGCGCAACGCCACTAAAAATATTTAGCCTTATATGGAAGTACTTGCTGAATTTGGATAGACACACGAAATAAATTGGAAAAGTATTCAAGTTTTGTGTTTCGAGTTAGTTGACTGTGGGCTTTTGGAGGTGACAACTCACATGCTGAGCTGTCAATAGGAATTACTTAGGTATTTAATTTATTTTATGGAACGAGTCTTGACCAAGCCGTGGGCTGTCGACGCAAAGAATATTAGAGCAAATGATTGGGTAACCAAACCGACTTCCGACTTTCATGGCGCAGACATCAATAGTTCCCACAACAAATTACAGACGCCACCAGCCAAGACAATGCCACACTTTGTGTACATCCTACAGCTTCGATCACGTCACTCATTCAGGGTCAATGTGTTGCATGCCGCAGTAGTCATAGGCCTGAGGGCTACGGCCAGAAAAGATCACACGAAAATCCAACTGGCAGCAGATGAAAGTCCCAGCAGCTGTCTGCCTTCTTCTCCCATATAATCAACATATAATTTGTTGATAATGCTGATAATAACAGCTTGCATATCGCTGCCAGGCGGGTTCAAATGAACCCAGACGACAGTGCGCTGATCTGGCAACGCTCTCCCGCATAACGGAAATGCGCAGACCAATTAAAACCTTCAGAGTTCGTCGGCTTTCGATTTAAAATGCACATACATACACATATATATATACGATCCATACACGTTTTATATATTGCAATTTCGTTCGCACTTAATTAAATGTCCAACTGTGGCAGCCTCTACAATATATATATATATATGCATAAGTATCTATATCTCTCTGCATATATATGCATAAGTATGTATATTTCTCTATGACGTGGGATGCGCTTGGTGTTGGCTCTGGCAATTTATAAATTTAATATGCGTATCACAATAGAACTTGCACATGGCCATTTTCCTATTTATAGTGCTCATAAAGCACTCCACAAATACCCTTAAGCATTAGTCAATAATATATATACAAGTGATACTTGACTCATCGACAGACTAATTAATCATTTCTTATTTCCTCTCTTTGCAGGTAAGTGCGCATATCTAAAAATGATGCCTATGAATATCGTGTACTACATATATATACGAGTAGAAGCGAGTTGTTTTGATTTCGCAGTAAGTAATGCTGACACATTTTGTGGTGACGTCTTCCAATCGATCAATCGATCAATCGATATGAGCTGCTATCAATGGGTTAACATGAAATGGTCTTTTGGGGAAAGTTATCGCTTTTATCGTTTTGATTTCTTGATTAATTGGGTGGACTCAGCGAAGCAAGCAGGAAGTTATTTAACGTATCATGCAAAGGCCCCATGAAAGATTCACTGTTACCAGAATGAGGAAGACAAAACGGAAAATGCACAATGGGTGTGAGGCTAAAGTATCGTGTGGGAGATAATCAATTAAGCAGCATGGCGCAAAAAGGGAAAGGAAATCATTGTTGTGGACAAAGAAATGAGAGCAACGATGATGAGGAAAACCCTAATAAAGGTAGATCAAAGGCAGCGAACTAAGGTCTTCCAATGATATGAACACAATACATTTGTCGAGCACAGGTCAAAAAATGGTCAATAGCAGAATGAAATTTAGAAAAGAATATGCACAGATATTAAAGATCGGAATTCATACTAACCAGATTTAATTATTAAAATAAAAATAAAATTAATAAGGAAGTACTAATGCTAGGGTCCAGTGAGCTCGACTATGAAATACCCTGAACACAGCTGTTAAATATATTATTATAGTTTTATATACAAAGTTTTATTGAAATAGTTTTGCACTCTCGATTTATATCGATATTCGCAGATCGAGGAAAGTCAAACTTTTATTAGGAAAGGAAAACTTTTATTAAAACCATTAATAAATTAAAGTAATTGAAAAACAAACTGGCTCTGAATTTCTTACTATTATTGTATTTTCAGAATATTCTTGACAATCGAATCGAAATTGATTCACAATTATGATTTTATCATTCAGCGAATATTCTTAATAATCAAATAGTGAACAAATAAGTAAGGTAAATAATGATAAAAATGTTAAAGGTTTTAATTGGAAAAGATATCACGATGACAGCTTCAATTAGGACAAGACAAAGCGAGAGAAAGTAAAGATAGGAAAATAATGAAGTGATTTAATAATAATAAGATTGTTAATCACAGACAGACAGACAGAAATCATTACAAATCGTTGCAAGCTTGCTGGCAAATTCTAAGAGCTAGGCTGAATTAGAATATAGTTTTGCAAGCAAAGTTAAAGATATTTATTTTTAGATATTGCCACAAAACTAATCTCTAATTGTAGCAAACCAAAAAAAATAAAGTAAAGAAAAAAAGTTTCATTAGACCGGTGGTCACTTTCATTGATGGCAAATGCCAAAGCATCAGCGGCGGGTCGAGCGATCATCGACTTTCACATGTTTCACTCCGAGTTTGGTTTACGGCCTCACGATCTCTGTGTGTGTGTGTGTGTGTGTTTGAGCAAGAAGAAGGTAATTCACAGAGAAGAAGACGCTGCGTGGCTTTTGCAAATTACTTTCATTTTCGGTGGACACGCTGAAGTTGCGCTGTGGTTTTATTTTATTTGATTTTCGAAATTGACAGTGAAAATTGCATTAAACTGCGAACGCTGTCTTGCATGGCTAACAAGCCATTGACAAACTGCCAACTGGCCAACTGGCCAACCTGACAGTCGTGTTTGGGTCTTAAATCGTAAGTCCAACTTGTGGACAGGCGAGGATTTGAGTAGTTTGCCACGCAAACTGCCACTGCCACTGCCACTCCCACAAGCTACCAGCTGGCCTGGCTAAGTGTGTCATGCAAATTGCTGTGTCGACTTGACTGACTGTTTGTCTGTCTCTCTGTTTGTCTATCTGCCTGCCTGTCTGTCTGTCTGTCTGTCTGTCTGTCTGTCTGCGTGTAATTTGATATTGTCATTAAGTTTCGTATGCGCACTCAACTGTGGCCCAAAGAGCTCTCGGACAAGGAAGTATCTTAGTAGCTTTGTATCTTTTACACATGCACTGCACTTGACAGCCACTATTATGTTACTCTCGTGTAGGTGGCTGTGGCAGAGCTTGTGGCAAGCTGCCTGCCTGTTCCATGCATTATGCATGCCATGACGCTCATTAGTGTGGCTTGTTCACCAGGGACAACTGGAGCTGGGGGCTGGGTGGGGGCTGGGAGCTGGGAGCTGGGGCTGCTTTTAATGGGCCAAAAAGAACAATGGACTTCAATTGCTATGCGGCGCATTTGTTCACTGCTCAACCAATGCCAAGAATTCATCTCTTTTTTTTTGTTTTTTGTAACTTTCTATGGCTACGCACAGCTGCTAAATTAGCTGGAAAATCTGAGAGTCTTCACTTTCATAATTTTATCAAATTTTCGCTTCAATGCGAATGACAAAACTTTTAAATGGGTTTCGTCTTTTGAGCGATTGCAGCAAGCACTCAACGGAAAATGTTAAATGTCACTTTTTAGTTTCGTTACAAAAATGCTGGGATCTGTTCCCAAAAAAATGTGAATGATTTCGCAAGTGCTGAGCAAGCATAGAAATTATCGCTCACTTAAATGAAGAATGACATTTTTAGTGGCCCATTGAAATGAGAATTGAGTGGGGCAAATGTGACGCAGCAGAAGTGTTGACAGTTGGCTGAAAGCTGTTGAAATGTGAAAGCAACTAATTGGTTACACACAGAGAACTCGGACTTTGGAAATAAAGCATCACATAAAATTGTGGCGCTTGACAAGACAGTGTTTTGCTTATATTGTGGAACTAATTTTGGAAAATCATCTTGAAAAGTGTAGCACAAAAACTGGCACCGATTCCAGAAAATAAAAAAGTCTTTGAGTAACCGGCTAATTTTCATAATACTAAGGAAAACCACATAACAAAACAATTGAGAACATTGCAGTCGACCATAACCGACTGAGAAATACCCTTATGCCAATGTAAAATTAGCTGATAATATGAACCAAGAAATTTATTTCTATATTTTCTCTATTCTTAAAATTGTGGGAGATATTCGATATTATCGAGTTACGCTTTCTTCGATATCAGAGTAAAAAAAAAGATCACAAAAAATGAACAAATTCATCTTAAAACTCAATTGCTAAAGCGAAACAAATTAAGAATTACGAGCGTACATTTGTAGACTTAATTTCAGCTAACTTGCATTTTAATGCTCGGCGCAGTAATCAAAAATGATTTCAGTAATTGTTAATGTTGCATAATGTAATGGCAGACGGCTGGTAAACTATGCTCTAACAATGGCAGATGACTCAATAAATAAGTATGATTTAACGCACTCTTTTCTCTGCTGTCTGACGAGTTGTCTACTTTACGATTGGCCATATTAACAAACAATTCATACACTCGTCTGCCAAGCGAGACCGCAACAAAAATAAAAATAAAATAACAAAAATAACAAAAATAAATAAATAAAAATTAAAATACAAAAATTACAAACCGCAGGCATTTTAATTTGTATGCTTTAACACGAAAAACACTCTGACCAACATGCTTCCAATGCCATGATAGCGCAGTTTGCATCCAACAGATAGCAGATACCAGATACACTCTTCGCGCAGATACAGATACATTTTTAGCGCTAAAGCAAATTTGCATACAAATCACGTACTCATTCTGACCACGTGCTGCATTTATAAATGCAATCACTTGTCCAAAATGTACAAAATATTTATTCATACTTATATAAATTTGAGAGTTTTTTTTTTGTTTTTTTTTTAATCACACAAGTTTTGCTGAATGAATTTGCGTCATTTGACGCTTGGGGTTCGCTGCTATTAAAGTACACATCTCATTCGGTTTTTTTTTTCATAGATGATTCACTTGTCTCTCCAGCGCATCAGTGTATGAGTAATCAAACCCGATAAAGCTGAACGCTTTATGGAAATTTATGGCATATAAAATGCTTTCGCTTAAGTGGGGGAATCTTTCTGGTTGTGTGTCTCTAACTGTTTGCACAGCTGAGCATCGCATCAATTAGTCACAGTTTGACGTAGGCGTTGGCTTGGAATGCCAGCTAATTGTACAAGATCATATTGTAACAATCATATAACAAAGAGACTTGGCTCAGCTTTGCCAAAGATTTCAATATTTTAAGGTGTGTCGCTCAATGTTTGTAGTCTGTTTTATACTGAAATTGCTTATAGCGAATAGAAAAATGGCAACTTTGACCATATATATGTAAAAAAAAAAAATAATAATATAAATAAAATAATTGTCCATTGTTATAAGACCTCTGTTTATAATTTAAATTTGTTTCCGCTGGTTCCATGGCAAGTGATTTAATTTTTTCTTTTATTTATTCCATCATATTTTGAAGCTTTAAAGATTTTTAAAGATAATAATATACAATAAAGAATTATTTTTAATTTGATATTCATATTTTACTACGTCTGATTTACTTGTATACAAATTAAATGAAAAATACAGATGCAGACCGAGAAAAAATCTTCATTAACTTTAAACAAATAAACATGTTCGAGGCCGAAAAGTGCATCACAATGTCGAAATGTTTAAAAAAAAAAAACAACTTACACACAAGCTGCATTTGTGGCCAAGTTCAGATATTTCTACAACATTTCTTTTGGTACGATTAAATTAATTAAATTTACGCTTTTGGCACATTTAATTGCAAAATAAAGTAACCAAAAAAGAAAAAAAAAAGAAAATAAAAAAACAGACAAACTCAACTTCATTTAATGAGAAGCAGTGAAATTTTCAACAACTGCAAACAAAACACAGCACTTGAAAAAACATCTTCAAGATACGCACTGCTTGCGTATTCAGCGGGGCGACAATAACAATATATATATATATATATATATATATGTATTTACATATTTTTATATATAATATGCTGAATGTTCAGAAGGCCAGAGCAACCACAATAACAACAATAACAACAGCAGCAGACAATAATGACAATTGCATAAGGCCAAAACTCACAGACAAAGTTAGGAGGAGGAGGCGGAGGAGATGGGGAGTATTTGGGGGCTTCACCCCTTTTTGGTTGCTTGGGAAATCATAGCGAGTGGCAGTGGCAGATACAAAAGTAAGATAATATTACAACAATAACAACAATACTAACAACAACAACAAGAACAACAACAACATTTGTAGCACTCATTTTGGCAGCTGTTGCGGCTTTTTCTTCTTTATTATCATTATGATTATGTTTATGCTGATGTTAATTGTGATTATTTTGTTCATTATTTGTGCTGTTGACACTCTGACATATTTCCAGATAGCCAACTTTCCCAAGTTGTGTTTTACATTTCTCGCCATATTTTGGCAACATATTTCAGCCATTTGAAACGTGTTTTTGTGCTTTTCCAGCTTTAACGCTTTTCACAATTACGCCAAAAAACCAAAAAAAAAATTACGAACATATCGAAATCTAAATCAAGATCTGGTCAGCTGTGCTCTTATTGCCACATTGCCACTTTAATTGTGGCGCACAACTTTCGCAAGTGAAACTTCTGGCAAAGGTTGTTTCTTCTCTTTAACTCAATGTTGTACAAACTTCATGTTGGTGGCTATGCGGGTCACTTTGGATAGGTTTCTATGTTAATTAGACACAGAGCTTCATTTGGATCTGGGTTAGCAATTGTGCAAGAACTAAAACAAAGACTTGGACATATCAAATATTTAATAGCCACGGCGAAAGTTCCAAATAGAATTGTGAAAAACATAGCCTAGGCCAGCGCAATCTGCTTCTGATGATGACAAAATGATATTGTTTCAAATGATTAATCGACTTTATTTAATCCAACTTAAAACATGCCTGTAAAACATGTCTGTTTCTTATGCCCTATCAATTATTCATTTACAAACTTTGAACAATTGACAAAAGGCCAACATGTAATGCTCATTTAAGCCATTTGACAATTTGCTGTGTCATTCAAAGCTTGCGTGAAAATTTAAGAAAATTTGCCGCTCTTTGGTTTTTCACAAGTGACAGCATCAAATGCGTAAACCAATTTTTTGCTCAGATTCTTTTTTGTTTTGCTCCACGACTTTGACATTGACACAACAACTTTTACCAACCTCAATTACAATCAATCACATATGTTGTATTATGGTGTTGCTGTTGTTGTTGTTGTTGCTTTATCCATTTTGGCCAACCATTTTGGCTGTGTGCCAAATGTCCCCTAGCGAGACAGAGACGTGCGTGTTTTGGCCAAATGCCTATGGCCAGAAATTACAATAATGATGAACGCCGCCCCACATAATCCACACACACAGCCACACACACACACTGAGGAGCGGACAACAAAAGTTTTTGGTCTTAAGTAAAAGCAACATTTAGTGCAAAAATTTCATTTATCATCAAGCAGCAGCAACAATGACAAAAGACTGGTGCAGCCTTTGGTAATGATCTTGCGGCAGATGATAATGATAGTGGCAATGATGACGTTGTCACCACAGTTAGATGATGGCTGATAAATTTCTTGGACTCAAGTTGCAGCACATGTTTCCAGCACTTTTCCTGTTCAAGATTTCACTCTCTAGGCAATTTCCAGCTAAGTGACTAAGCTAACTTGTTTTCGCAACATCACAAATGTTATTTTTTTTAACGACCGAAACTTGACCAGTTTTTCGTTTTCATTTGCGGAAAAGCGCAACGACTAGCAATAAAGATTAATTAAACAATTTTAATTGCTAATTTGTTTGCCTTAAAAAAAAAACACACAAATTAGGAAGTGAATGAAATACATTTTATGAGATTGTTAAAATCGTCTACAACAAATATACATATGATATACTTTCTATATAAATTAGCATGGATAAAGCACAACAAAGCAACTATTTATAAATGTATTGTTGTTTATATTTATGCATATTATTCAGATAAATACTCAAAAGAGTTTTCTATAGAAATGAACATTGCTCTTTCAGAGAAGACGAATAAAATACGTAAATTGAAATATGCAAAAGACATTAATCATTCTGATGTGGAAATAATTTAATGACATAAGTACTAACATATATATATGGTTATATAACATGTGTTTCATTGCACAACTAAAGCCAAAACATATTTATCACTCTCGAGTGACCCACTTGAGAGAGAGAGAGCCATGCCACCCATAAACAATGCATAAAAATCAATGAAGCTTACGAAATGTTTACCGCCCATTAGCACACAGCATAAAAAAGAGAACATTAAAAGAAGACAGCGCCATGCACTTTTCTCACGGGCACCTACACACACACACGCACACACACATACACACACACACACAAACGAGTCCTTCAAGTACACATGCTAATCAGCTGTGGAAATATGATATGTTGTATGACATACATATGTTTGTGTCCATGTTTCTGACAGTCCCTAGAAATAAATGTACACATGTATGACTTCGGTAGGGGGCATACCTACTTATTATAGGTGCTACAGTGTCATTTTTGAATATACTTGTGGCTAGTTATATGGCTTGCAAGAAGAAGAAGAAGAAGATGAAGAGAGAAAGAAACGCCCCATCAACTTGAGTGGGTCAGTGCAACGAACTGTGCGAGTGGAACGCTAAGGCAAACTATGCAGATCCCACACTCGTTAGTAAAAGTTTGATAGCTCGGGGGAGTCCAAGACAAACCAGTTAGATAGCTTGACAGTGCTCGACTGGCAGATACCCTACCTACAGCAACGAGTAATAATTACACATTAATTTCGATTTTGATTAATTAGATCAATGGAAGCAATCCCATTTAATACATATATTTACGTGATTCAATTGAAAAGATTCATATTTTTTAAATTGTTGTGTAAATATTCTCACAGATGAAGCTATATACGTTCCATTCAAAAATGGGGGTATCTGACTTTTAAGAAAGTAGATGAATATTTAAAGTTTGTAGTTGTAAGGAATTCTACATATTAGAGGGTAAACGGATAAGCTGAAACCCATTTAGAAATCTAAAGTTTCATATGCCATATAAAAAATATAATAAAAATATTGAAAAAAAAAATCAACAATATAAAAATAAGTGAACATTTTTTCCTCGCAGTGCATATACACATCTATAAACATTGAGAAACAAAAATGAAAAATAAATTTATCTGTCTGTTATATGAATATTGATTTTTATACAATATTTTAAATCGATGTTTATCAATTAAATATTTCCCGCCGAGTTGATGGACAAAGGGTATACAAATTGGTAAACAGCAACTTAATTATTTATTAACAGTTTCCAACATGCCAGAAAGCAGGACAGTATCCTGCTTTAGCGTTTGTTGCAATTGTTGTTGCCGGGCCAGAAGTTGCTGCAAATGAAGGTGCAATTTTCTAAGGAACTGCAGCAGGTGCTCGAGGACAGACGAGAAGTGGTTCGTCATTAAGGCGCTGCCTTCCTGTCTATATTGATGTGTATGCACTGTGTGTATGGATGTGCGTGTGTGTGGGTGTGTACCGGTTGTTTTTTTCTTCCAGACAATTTGTGTTACTTTCAATCTTTTTGGCATGCATTATCCTTAATGGAATGCGCTGAGGTCCGACAAAGTGCGCCAAGCTACCTGCATAATTCCCAGATGTAAGGGTGCGAGAGTTCGCCATGGCATTAAAGCAGAAAACAGGCGCTATTATAAATAATTGCACAAGAAAATATATAGAAGAGCGTAACGTTTCCTACAATGTCGCCGAACAACAGACCAAGAACAATGGAGAGCCATTCACCTGGCACAGTTCTCACGGCAGGCACAATCGCTGTGGGTAGGCAAAAACCAGAGATGGAATGTCGGAGAGAGGGCGGCAAATAAAGAGACAGAGAGTGAGAATAAAGAGTGGGAGTGAGAGAAAGAGATAGAGACAGAGAGATTAAATAGCGATAAACTGAACAGACCGAGGTGTAAATTTTAAAGAATATATTGTACAACAAATTGACTCAGTTAAATGTGTGTCAACTAGCGAGTAGATAATTTGTTTTTAAAAAAAAAATAGTTAGAAAATGGAGAATCTGGAATCTAATCTTAAACTAATATTCAGTAAAAATATTACTAACCAAAAAGCAAATATAGCAATAAAAAACTGTGTGGATTTTGAATAAATAAAGAAATAAGATATAAAAATGCTGATTTCTATAAAAAAAATCAAGATGATTCACGCTTAGCGTTAAAAGTACGGGATTTTAAATTAAATTAAAGGTATATACTATGGAAATATATAAATGAAAGAGGAAAGAAAAGAAGATTGTATTAAAAAGTAAAATAAATCGTTGTAGAAATATTTATATTATGGATTAGATGAAAAGAGGCTCGTACACCTGGTTGACAGCCGTGTCTATGAACCTCAATGCAAATCAGTCAAAGTCAATGTCAACGTCAAAAACCTCATTGGCTGGCGAATGCACAAGCAGCGACATCGTTGGCTAATCGAACACAACTATGAAATTTTCAAAATGCTCAACTTGGTTTTTTTTTTGAACAAGCAAAAAAAAAAAACAACAACACGAGTGGAAAGCAGCAAAAGCAACAAACAAAAATTGATTGACAGCAAATTTAATTGAAGCATTGAACCTGGACAAATGCAGCCAACTGCTGACTGCCAAGGGGGGAAATAGGAAAGGGGAAATAGGAAAGAAATACATGGAATAAGCGGGTTTTATCTGCGGACTTTACAGACCTTTACGTCTTTTGTCAACGCAGCGTTCAATCAACTGAAATTTGCTGCACGTTGTATGGTAGTAGACCTACGGTCTGCAGTCTAGACGGACAGAGTTATGATGACAAAAGAGCTGGTCAACTGACGTTTACACCACCACCTGTCAGCTAAGCTAATTTGAAAAGAGGGAGAGAGGGACTCTGGTCCGTGCAGCTATCGAGATGAATGACACGAACTTTGACCGCAAATTGTGTGTGCTAAGCTGATGTTGATGTAGCATATTCGACGAGCACTTGACACCTCCTCCCAATTATGTCCGAGAGTGTCAACCAGGCACAGAGACACATAGCCAGCCAAAGCTACGCAATTGAAATGTTGCGGCGGCATTTGTGGCGTAGTTGACACGAAGTTACGCCTCAGTCTCTAAAAAGGCAAGCCGCCTTGTTAAGATTTACTCGCAAAATGTGTTCACACCTTTATTTGCACGGCTAAAAGTAGCAGAGAGTTGCAGATACTCTCGCGCTGCGTTGCGCTGCGCCATTCGCTTCCTCAAGCGCGCAAAAATAATATCGCTGAATGTGTATTTAAATTGCTCATCGGAAAGTTAAGTCTAATTTACATAAACAATTAAGCACAGGCAAAAATAAAACAAAACAGAAATAATTAAACACAAGGGGAAAAAGTTGAGGGACTGGGAATGGGATGGGTTGGGATGGGAGGGGAGGGGGGCTGGCAATCGTGACGCCCGTTAACTGTTTAATGTGACAATTAAAAAAATATTGCTCATACGCACTGGTGAACGCCTGACCTTATACAGCTGGCTCACGCCTCATGCCGCAGCCTGTCGCTTAAATTGACGCCCACACGGCGCTCGCTGACCATAAAAGCAACACAAGCTACAACAACAACGACAAACAACAACAACAACAACAATAACAATAACAAGCGGCTCTAGTGACAAATAAGTCGTCAGTGGCACTTGACTTGTTGCTATTATTAATGCAAGCTGTTCTCGTTCCACTTGATTTCGTTAAAGAACTCGTTTTAAGAAGTGATAAATACACATTTTTTTCAAAAAGTCATTTTCGAATTGCAAATGTTAAAATGCGTATAGCATAATTGAGTGATGATTAAGACGCTCTTGAATATTTACAGTTTACCTAATATATATGTCTTTTGTTATGGTTGCTTTTCACTCTCAAGCTGGCCATTAAAAAGCAAAACATTTATCGATGGCTATCTGTTTTGCATATCTATTGATTCCTGTTTCGATTGTTGCTGAAAGTAAAACCTTAAGCTGTATAAATATTAAAGCTGATAAATAGCTCATGTTTTAGCAAGGTTTTCAGTTTCAATTTAAAACAAATCCAGTTATTAGTATTAATAATGTTTTCAATTTGTAAATAAAATACGAAAAATATTGTTCACATTTAAATTCAATTATTACACAAATGTTCCAAATAATTTAAGCTTATTGCGGATGATTCACTCATAATGCACTTTAAAATAAAAATTATATTACCTAATTGTCGAGATATATATTTGTTAAATTTGCATTTCAATTATGTCTAAAAATAATGTTATCTTTGATTAACACTAAATTAAGTCGGTTTATTTTTTTGATTACTTATTTCACTTACATCTGAAAATAATGTTATCTTTGATTGCCAGTGAATTAAGGCGGATATGAATTTAAAATACAAATATACTTTGACCAACGTAAAAAAAAGATATTCAATTTATTCAGTACATAAGTTTCAATTATTGGCTTTTGTGCATCCGGTACACCTGAAAAGAGTGAACAACAGTTGCATACTTCATTTGTATAGTCTTGGTATATTTTTATTTTCCTCTTCACTGATTCTTCTTTCATTTAAGGTAATAGATTGATGATAAGTGTACAAGGATTACAATTAATAGATGGATTCACACATTTTAATTAATTCACAACTTTTTCTCTCTTTCTCTTTGCAGGTGAGTTTCAAACAGCAAACATTTCTACAGAAAACTTGAAAAGACAAGCAACAAAAAAGCAGTTGGAAAATCTAAAAACATTTTCCATTACAATACGCTGACTCCGCTGCCATTAGGCCGTCAGTGTTTATCAAGATACATTGGTACAAGCCAATTAAGCCATGGACAAACACCAATTGGAGCCCAATGCTTAAGCTGTGGTAACATTTTGTGTGCGGTGCAATAAAGTAATTTTTTTATTTGGCGCTTTTCAAATGTTTGCCAATTCCGTTTTGGGACTGCGATAAGAGAGCAAAATATGACAGGCAACACCACAAAATTAATGAATGAAACTGAAAAAAAAGAACTGGCCTGCAGTTCTTGCCCCACTCCCGGTTTGCTATTTCCTCTGCTGCCATGCTGTGCGTTCGTGTCTGGTAAAAAAAGCAAAGAGAAAAAAAAAACATATAAATAAATATATATATGTATATATATATATATATATATACGATGTCGTTTACATGTGCTGCGTTCGCTACGTGTTCATGTTAAATGTCATAATCAGACGCAGTCGCACACATACTAACTAAAAGTATCTGGATACAAAGTTGCTTCTCTCCACATGTTGCATAAATGTAAGCAGCATGCGAAATGGCTCTGCCTTCGCCTCACCAGTTACTCAGTTGCAGCTAATAGATACTGAGACACGCAGATACTCAGATACATTTCAAGCTTTGTTGCTTATGCGAATCACTTGGGCTCTCATCAAATGCCGCTCGTAAAACTATTGAAGAAATGTACGTATGAAATGTAGTCATAATTTGTGCATATTTATGCAGTTGTTCACACAACACGCCCAAAAGAGGCAAGCAGCGACAATCGCATCCATATACCCTGAACCCATTAAGAATGGGTAAATAAGGTATAATGATTTTGTGCAAAAGTATGTAACAGGCAGAATCAAACATCTCCGACCTCATAAAGTATAAATAATATATATATATGAATATATAATAATATATATTAATATTTACAAAGCGGAGGCAGTCAATCAATAAGATGATAAAATGGCTATTTATCCTGACCAAGAGGCCGTTTGCGAATAGCAATATATATATCAATTTCATATAGCAATAAGACCTAAAGACTTTTTCTATTATTCCTCAATTCCTAGGCAAGCTTACTTGGCAATAAAACTAGAATATATTCAACAGCTGGGTTCAGGGTATATCGTAGTCGAGCTCACTCGACTATAGCCTTACTTGATTTATATCAAATCACAATGACGCCATCGCAATATGACCTTGCACTGAAATGCAAGGTATATGTTCTGAAAAATGTGAAAAATAAAACCGAGTCTTTAAATTGGAAAAATTAATATTTCTAAAGCAGTTTTACAACTTAAACTGTACGAATTAAAGTAACTAATTATAATTGAAATTTCAATAAGGGAATCTATACAAATATTTAAATTTTTGTAAGAATATCGTTTTTCTACAACCACATTTATATTATTCTTAGTGAACATTTTTCAAAATTCATTTGAAATTTTTGTGCACTGAATTCCATAAAATATAATTTAGTCGTAATTCAAAACAACTCAATTTCATTAGAAATCTTATGCCCAAGGAAATGATATCATCGGGCACATAAATCACTTGCCTTTAAAGGGTATTCCCAATACCTACAAATTTATCTAGCACTCAACACAAGCCGACAAACAGTTTTTGGCACTGCCAATCGACCGACACTTCCTGGCCCAAGTTCAAGGGCTATTCCTCTCCCTTGGCTCTTGGCCCTCCCCTTCATAATGCATAACTTGTGTGCAATTTTTCGGCAGACCTGGCGACGCCTCGGACCGGTCCATAGACACCAAAGATGATGAATTTTTGTTGTTTTTTTTTTCTTCTTTTTCTCATTTTATTTTGCTGTTCATTTCTGAGAAACCACGAGAACATCAGAAATTCTTGTACCTCTTTTCATTTATTTCGCATATCTTTTCTTTTTTTTTGGTTGTTTTTTTTTGCCTCTTCGAGCGCGGCAGGATCTTTGGTCGTGTGAATGGTTCCGCTGAGGCATCTGTCTTTGGATGGTTCGGATCGGGCCTCCCCACTGCGAGAATGAAATTGTGCGAGTGGCAGTCGCGTATTCTATTGCATTTTAAATGACTTTTGAATGCTCAAATGTGTGTGTGTGTGTGTGAGTGTGTGTGTGAGTGTATGTAAGTGTGTGTGAGTGAGTGAGTGAGCTGCATGTGGCAGTATTTTAACGTTTCTGCACTCTAACTGACATGCCGAAATATGTGGGCTTGATAACGGTTTCTGAGCGGGTTGAATGGTTTGATGTACGGCGAGTGCTTCTCGAGTGCCTCGTGAAGGTCAATGGGTGCGCTTTGTTATAAGCCATTGAGTTTAGCAATGTAGCACAGCGTGAAATATCAGAAGTGCTTATGAAACTGCTCATTTGGTGAATGGATAGATGGATAGATTAGCGAGCTTACAAATTTATTTTTTGCTGCATTTTTCTGGCATTGAATTTTGGAAGTTTTATATTTAGAAATGTTTGTTTACAATGCCATTATCTATTCTGATTCGTAATTAGTTCATATATATAATAAAGTAAATTATATATATTTTTCATTCTCCTGTTTAATTTAAAACGCTTTTTCCCAGAGAATTAAGTCAAAAATCAAATGACACTGGAAGCCCCAAAAATATTTGTCAAGTTTATATAATGGTTTATTTATAGATTTTAATATTAAATGTCAAATATCAAAAACTACCAGTATTGTCTACTTAAGCAGAACCAGTCTTAAACGGTTTAGATCCACACAGATTTTAGGTAATAATAAAAAGTTAATTAAATAACAGTAAAGAGTATAATATGCAATTAAAATAATCTCGACTGCCATGAAGACTTCTTCGACAGAATAACAAAACTTGTAAAAAGTAGTTTTGGTCAACGCTATGTGAGGCAAGTGAAGTTTATTAGCTTTTTGAGTAAGTTATTTTTCGGTTGTAGAATATGGCAAAACACAAAAAAAAAACAAAAAAGCGAAGAAATATCACAGAGCGCTCTGAAGGTCGTCTTATTAACACATAAACCATAAAAGCCAGTCAAGAAAACGAGAGACTAAAAAAAACCGTAGGCACATGTTTGGCAAAACAACAACAGTAAGAACAACACTAAGACGAACAGCAACTAGCATTGGCTGCATAGAATTGCCCACATGTGTGTCACGTCACGGCAGACGACAACGGCAACGGCAATGGCAACAGCTACAGCCACAGCTACAGCTACAGACACAAACACAGACACAGACACACACAGATACAAATACATATTTTTGTTGTTGTTTGTGGCGCGCAGATATTTTGCGTGCTCGTGTGTAGAATGGCAGCAGCACAATGGACTGGGCTTGTTTTTGCCATATGTGTAAAATGTTTGGGCGGCTGTGGCATGAAAAATATATATTTATTTTTCGCTCAGAATTTTTGAATAGTCGTTAATGGAAGTTCGTTCGTGACGGTAGAGTTTTCTCGCAGCGCCGCCATACATAAAATGCAACAATTTAATTTGTTTTCTGATAGCTAAACATTTGCTTAGCATCGCATAAGAATCATTAGTGTTGTGTGTGTGTGTGTGTGTGTGTGTGTGAGAGAGAGAGAAATACTTTTACAACGAAAAAAAGGATCTACATATATATGTATATATATATCTTATATATATAAAAATATATAGGCGACTGATTGTCGTCGTAGTAGACAAAAGCCATTTAATGCAGCACCCATAAATTTGTATTTATAGCATTGTAAACATACATCTCTTATAGACGTGTGCCTGTCATGATTTTATCAACGGACTTTTACTGGGTGAGTTTGCATATAACCGATGCCCAGATACAGATAGTCGTGCCTTATGTGCCAAAGTTGATTTTCAATTTCTGCTGTGCAAATATTGAACGATTTACCAACTTCACACATTGTTTCAACATCGCTTGTTTGGAAATTGAATTTCATTTGCCGCGTTTGCTGCTTGTTTTACACAGATTTTCCTTTGACTTGACTTTGCAATGAGCAAACATAAAATGATTTTTTATTGTTTTGTGGTGGTTGTATTTATAATCGTGTTGTTTGCCTTTTGATGTCGGTAACTCTGCAATTTATCCAGCTATCCAGCCAGACAGCCAGCCATCTATCCATCCATCCATCCAAACCAACCAGCAAACCAGGCAGTCATCCATCCAACAAGCAGTCATAAATACTTGATGTGCTTTCAAGTGGCAACAATAAAAATAAAATAATACAAAAAAAAAACTAAAAATAAAATAATAAAAATTATAAAATGCGACTCCTACGCTACCTTTGAGTTTGCCATTTCCACAACTTTACCACCCTGCTGCTCTCGCACAATTTTCACTCCGCTGAGTTAAGTTTTCCCGCGTTCTTTTCACTGATTTTTAACGCTTGGCTCAAGTAGTTGTGTGTGTAAAAATGTATGACTAATTAAATTATAAAAGAAATGTGTTTTAGTCATTTACTTTTATTACAAAAGTCATTGACTTTGTGGTTTTTCATGTAGTTATTTCAAATAATGCTATTGTTTCTATTCCCGGTAATATATATAAATTACATATTATTTTTGCTATATCATCTGTTCAACTGTACAAATCGGACTTTCTATTTCTGGCATTTAACAACTTCTTATCTACATGCAGAAAGAAAGAACTTAAGCTCTCTATGTAAATATGTGAATGAATTTTAGTTCCCCCCTCACAGCTACTATTTGTCTGATATTTAAAGATATTGTTGTTATCAGAGGGCAAACAGCATTAAAAAGAGATTATTTTTAAATAACCTAGTCAGACGCGGTGCGACATGGCCATAAGCCGACTTAAAGAAACATTGTCGAGTATGTTCGTTAGCTTTGATAACAAAGCAAATAATGCGCAATGATAGTCAGATAAGCAAATGTCTCAAATTGCTTTTTATGCCAGATTTTTATGGAGAGCTCTTCCAGTTTTTGCTCGTTTTTCTGTCACTTTCGTTAGATCTGTGAACATGACTTTTTACACTTTCCCGCGCCAAATCAAATAATAATAATAATTAAATAAAAGATTATATAACTCAAACCGCCTAATGCCCCAATTTCCACTGCATTTTAAATGAGTTTTTTTCGTGTTTTTTTTTTTTTTGTGTGAAAATTCAACGAGTACAGGAAGCTGACGCACTTTTGTCAGCGGAAAAGTTGAAGTTTTATTACTTATGTTGTCGGCGCGCTTTTTACTTAATGATGAATTCAAGACACTGCCCAAATTGGCACGTAAATATGTCTGCAATTTTCTTGTGGTATTTTTTTTTTTATATTTTTATTGCAGTCAGTCAGTGCCGGTTACATAATTACTGGGTCTGGTCTGGCCGAGTCGAGCTGGTCCCCAGCCTTTTATGGCGCATTTTTAGTGGTTTTTAATTGGGTTGGCATAAAAAAAAAACACAAACAAACAAGCATGCTGAATGGCCCAGAGTCAGGAGTTTGATTTGAAATTGAAGCTGGCATTGAGGTAGTAAAAGAGGCTAAGCTCTTGACAAGAATCGTGATTCCAAAATGTAGCATCTTATTCTAAGCTGCCCACAAGCCAACTCAATATCTTGGAGGGTTGTTTCTTTATATTCCAGCACAGGCAAGGGTATACAATTTAAAAACGTGCTTTATTTAACCTTAAGCCAGTGACTTTAAGGCGATGCCTTTAACCTTTACCAAACCATTCGGTTTGAAGGAATATATATTTAAAGATCTGATACAGGAAGAACAACATTCAAAACTTTACGGATTATGAATTTCGATATACAAATATTGAACCAATATATTAACTGAATATGACTCTTTAATTGCCTTTCTCATTAACTCTTCGCAGAATCATTTTACTATGTCATTTATATTCTATTAGCATTCGCAAGAATAAGCAAAGTTTTAAGTTATGTCATTTATATAAATAATAATATATTAAGTATCAGTTTACAGTCAAACCACTAATGCAAAATTAATTGCATCTTCATTGCCAGCATGACTTATTCGTCTCTTCTTGAAAACTTGAAAATAATAAATTAAATTTATTAATTGACCAAAAAAAAAACAGATTATAAAAAACATAATCTAATTTTGATAAATTAGTTTTCAGCTTGCCAAGGTTGCTAATTCAATAATCGACCCTCGCATTGCACCTCCAGTCACTTTCAACACACACACACACACACACACGCACACACACGCATACCAACCCACTTCAATAAGACGCCAACACAGAACCAACCTCAGCCAGATGCGGACGCTCCTCTTTTTCTTGGATCTGCCATAAATTATGATTTGTTATATGTTGGCTTTTTGGTTTTGGTTTGTGAAGGCACCGATCTTATACACGTCCCATTGAGCAATTGTGTCATCATCGATGATTATCCACAACCGCGTTCATCTCATATTTTCAATTTACTTTACGCCATTCGAATACTTGATTGATTTATGACAATTTTTGCATCACATTCACCCCTTAGCCATGTGATGAGTTGCAGTTGCAGAGACAGTCGTCATTTGGCACACTTTTGGCCATAAAAATAACTCACATTAAGTCATAAAGTTCTAGGAAAGCTTTACAGCTGCACAGATGCGTGTGGAACAATTATGGGCAGTATTTCCGTTTCCAGTGTCGCCACATGGGGCACAAAATTAGAAAACAACAACAACAACATTTGATATACTCGACCATAATTTACATGCACAGAACGTGACGGAAATTTAATTTAATTTCTTTGTGTGTGTTTATTTTTTTTTTCCAAATTTTCTTTAAAAAAAAAAAACAACATATTTTGTTTGGCTTTATTAGTAAATGCTGACTAAGTTTTTATTCTGTTGGCATTCAGTTTTATTACAGCTTTGAGTATGATGGAAAGAGGTCAAGCAAATTTCAAACTTATTGCTATATACATAAATGTACATAAATAAAACAGTCAGAATATTTTTAAAATTATCATTATAACTTTGCCAACTTATTTGCATTAAAATCCACAAAAAAAAAATTACAAAAATATATGTTTAACTTGTATATTTTCATTTGATTTGCAATTTTCAACAAAATTGAGATAATTATATATTAAAACATATATTTTTTAAATCTTTACCAATATGCATACTTTAAAAAAAAAAAATCAAATTGAAATTCATTCATGTTGCACAAAATCAATTTCAAATGCAAATTTTATTTACTTAGTATTATCTATCCAACTGATTGTAAAAAAAAATTAAACATATAATTCTTATGTGCACATTTAATCAAAAAACTTTAGCTAATTTTTTGCCAGAAATTTCATCTGCTGTTCAATTATTTGTTGATTATAAAAAATAATTTATGTTTATATAATAAAATATGCTCATATTAATTTAAAAACTATTCATACTTAAATTCTTGAACCGAAGCTCAGAAACCAGCTTTAAAAGATGCCAATTCCGCTGCAAATGACTCCAAAACATATTTAACAAAATTTATAGCTTCTTTTCAAAAATCAGCTAACAAATCAACAGCTATGTATCAGCTGACGGTCAACAAATGTCAAACATTTGGGTGTTCATTATAAAGCCATAAAAATAGCTATACGGCGATTCGTTGTGGCTACCTCTATGGCTACATTTGGCCCGAAGCATACGGCTTAATGATATGATTATGGCCAAAGCCAGAGATAACTAGCGAAACGAAAAATCAATCAATGGGGCCAAGCGGAGCGCTAACGGGCTTTCAATCTGGCAAAAGGCAGGAGTCGAAATACCAAAAATGAATTATCATTTGATGGTGGTCAATGGGTTCTAAAAGCTACGCCGGCATGCTTCTGTCGCATTAATCACATTTTTATATATGTATCTTTTGGATACACTAGAGTCAAAAGTATGTGAATTTGGAATCTGAGAAATGATATCATCAGTAGCAAAAAGCAGCAAAGCGCTCGCTTAATTCGAAATAATTTTTCAATCCGATAAATCTTTGGTACGCTGTATTATTTTGGGTTTCTTGCTCAAACCGAAAATGAAGATACTTTCTTTTGTGGTGCTTCATCTTCCATTTATCACAGCCGCACAATCTAAATATACTATGGCGAAGTTCTTGCCGCTGCTTTCAGTTGCCCGAGCGTTTAATAAGGCTCTGGCCAAATTAACGGTAGTCACGTTTAAGCGCCCAGACACAAACAACAACATCGGCAACAGAACCTAGCTAAAGACCAAGAACAACAATCATGCCTTGGCTAACTTCAAATTCAATATAGCAACAATGGTAAAAAAAAAAAAAAAAAGGGGACGGAGGGCTGCCCAAATCGAAAATACCAGAGGAAATTGAGCGGATTATTCGCTGTGAAGAGGGAAGTAAAGGGAATCTATTTAAGAGGCAGCCGAGACTTAATTTAGCACATTAAAAACTATTGTTCAGTTCACTGCGACTTTTTGGTCAGGTTTTTGTTTTTTGTTCTTCTGCTTCTGAGGGAAACGTGCAGCAGCTATTGGATTTAATGAGTAAATGAGTTTGGACTCTATTCATGGAATTGGGGCCATTTGGTGGGCGGCATATTAAGTTGCAAGCTGACAGACACTATTTGTAGAAACTTTCCAATTAATTAAATTGTATGTTAAGTAATAAAAATGCGATTAACAAAGAAAACATTGATATGAATATATATTTGAGGATACTTTTCGTTTTTTTTTCTTTCGTTATTATAATATTAGAAGGTCTTCAACATACATTTTTTTATCTATCGATCTATTAAAAAAAAAAAAAGAAAAACATATTTAGATGCATTTTTAACAGTTCCCATTTAAAGAATTGAAAGTAATTTGCTACTGCCAAACAGCTACTCTACTCTATAATCACCAATGAATTCAATGCCATTTCGCAGAAATAAACTATTTATTTTAATCATTTAACTGAAAACTATTAATTAAACAAGAAATGTACAAAATCCACATGTAATTATTTACTAAAGAACTAGATTTTCATATATATATGTAATAGTAGAAAAGATTGCAAATCTGTCAGCACAATTATTTATTTATATATAAATATATAAATTTATATTCATATAATTTATTTATATATTTTAGATATAACAACATATTTTTAGATGCATGTGTTCATATTAGATAGTTTCACTTTCGAATGTTACTCAACATCCAAAAGTTTAATTGAAATATTTTGAACGAGTTCATCACTGAGTGAAAGCCGCTAAAATTAATTGTTAATTTAAGCTTAAGCTGCACAGATTAACTCATTATAATTGCCACATTGCGAGCCAGTTAGCCAGTTATATTAAGCACACAACTTCATGTATGTTCATCAGCTAACATTTGTTAATATGAAATATTATAACACTACCAGCTTGATAATAAATTGGCTTTATGAGCCAACCAACAATGGCAAGCCACACAACAAAACCAACAAGAAAATATAACACACCAAACACACCCAAATGGAATTTATGGTGCAGCAGACGTGTCTTAAATGGGGGAAGCTAACTGTGCGGCATGTGGGTGATTGGGGGAGGGGGAGGTGGTGGGTTGTAAATGCGGCGCAAGTGGCGGCTTTTTAAAGCAACATTAATCATTGCTATGGGAGCCAACCAGCCAGAGCCGTTTTCAACTTGCTGGTTGTTGCTTACATTATTTAAAATACCATAAAGTGCAGGGGCTAAAGAATTATGACAACCACTGCGACAGATAGCGAAAACAGCTGATACGCTCAGTAAATGCTGATCATAAATAAGGCAAATTTGCAATATCAGCAGAACCAAACTCCCTCACCTATGCCCCAGACAAAGCATTATGCGTATGCGTATTTTAATCATTTCTATTTCAATCTTTTCTCTATCATTCACAGCAATCGCTGCTGGCAGGTCGCATTCCTGTGGCATCCATGACGGGACCCATTAAGCGCGGATTGCTCTGGCAGCAACGAGATCGGCTCTTTTCGCGTTGGAAGGAGAGGTAAGAGAGTCTAAGGGAACTTAACTAGCTTAGCTAACTTAGCAAGATAGTAAATTAGTGTTATATCTAACATATATTTTGAAATAAGGTTTATTTATTTATTTAGCACAAAATATTGAAAAATTTGGTTGACTTTTAATTTTGAATATTGATTTTTTTAATTTAATATTCAATTTATTAAATATGTATTTAATAACAAATTTCAAAAATTGCAACATTTGCAGACCAGAAGAAATGCTATCAGACCAAAATATGAAATAATTAGTATGAATTTGTTAAGATACAAGACACATAACATAGTACTAATTATAGACTACTGGAAAAGGCTTACACAAAGAATAATTAGTAGCACAAGTATACAAAAACAGTGGCAAGAAATAACGGTCTATGGGCAACAAAAAATAACTTAACAATAATAAATATAATCCGCAATATTTGAGGACTCCAAGTCGATGTGAATGGAAGAACCTTTATTTAACAATTTTCGAATTTAGAAGAACTTTAAACTAAAGAATAAATCTATTGGGAACATTTCCATTTTGCATATTCTCTTTTCAATATATCTTTATTCTTAACTTACTTGTGTAGAGAAATTTTAAATAATTTGACATTTTTGAATAGTTCTGTGCAAGGTAGGTCAAAATGACACAAACCTCTCGAATTGACCGCGTAAAACTGTGCAAATTGATTTACATCGGGGGGTTGTTAATTGCAGAAAAAGCATAATTTCATTTCACATTGGAACTGCAGAGAATGCGTTTGGGAATGCAAAATTCGAATGAGTTCGCCAACTGACTGATTGAGTTTGGTGGTTTGGTGAGTGGGTTGAGTGGGTTTCTGGTTAGGTTTGTTGTTCTCCACAGGCCATTCAGGTGTGTGCTTTTGTTTATTTTTGCTGTATACTTAATTGAATTTTAATTACGATGCTCTGCACAGCGCTCAGCTGGTAATTATGCTTATCGGCATATTTTTAATTGGCAGTTAATGGCCACTAAGCGCAGATATCAATTGTGCATATTTGATCTCTCCCATTGAGCATGAAGTGTCTATTTAAATATATTCCAATAATGTTTTTGTTGCAACTTTTGAAATGTTGCGCCTCAAAGATTTTGTATTTTTGTTAAATATTTTATTTTAGTTTATGCGTTGGAAATTGAATGGGAAAATTGTAAATTAATCATTACCTTAATGATTTCAATTGAAATCTGCATTTAATGAACAGTTTTTAGCAATCGCTTCAATGACTTCTGTATTTAAAGCACTAGGGCTTATTGAGTGTTGATTACGTACTAAAACTGCACAATTGTTATATAATCGCTTAAATTGAACGTAGACTTGATTTTGCCTGTACTTTCATTTCAATTGAATTTCCGATTCATTCGTTTGTTTTATACGTTCGTCTGTTTGTTGCAACTATTCCGTTCATGTTCAATTTTAACGATTTTTTCGCATTGGCTTACCCCGAAAGTTTCCAGTCATTAAGTTCTGGAGATCTGCATAGCATTTGCAGCCCAATTGCGACTGTGGGTTCGCTTCATGCTTGGAGCATTTGGCTAATCACTGCAGCTTCGTTATACACAAGTCCACTTGGCTAGGCAATTATCCAAACTTAGCTGAAAGCATCTTTGGGTTTTGTGAATTGGCTCGAAGAGCTTACAAAACATTTATCGTCTCGCCTTGGAACAATTTACTTGGCCACGCTAATAAGCAGTTGCTGAGAACCCACAGCTCAGCCAACAGCCGACTGGGAAGTGAGCAATTTGCCACTTCTCTGTACTTAAGTCAAACTTGGTCTTTCAACCGATTTGCAAAGACTTTGAAACCACCTTTTAAAAACGGGAAAACTAAATTCATAGAAACTTTTCGCCATTAATAAATCAATGGATATGGCTTGAACTCACTCACACACGAGTATTACTGGCGTTGCATTATTGCCCAAACAAAGTTTATGTGTTGTTAAAAGTGAAAAAAAAAAAAATATATATATAAATAAAAAAGAAAAGAGCCAATATCAAATGCGTATTTGGCATATAAATAAAATATTTTTCATTGCCGTTATCGTGGCGATAAAATAATATTATCATCGGCTTATGAAACCCATAAAATGTAAAGTAGCTTTTGTGCTCGAGTTGCTCAAGTGTTTTATTGCTTTGACTTCTGGCATCTTTTTTTTTGTTGTTATTTTGCCGCATGATTTATTATTTATTAATAATAATTTTGAGCGCTGTGTGTGTTCCAGTTCCAGTTCCAACGAGGATGTATAATCTTGTCCAATTGTTGCAGTGGCAATTGGCAAGCTGTTGCCAATTGTTAAATATGCTTAGATGATAATTATTTAATAATCATTATTGAGTGGCTCCTTACGCAATTGACCTTTATGACAAGATCAGCACAATGGCTTTTAAACATAGACCACGATTTATACTGGTGTTTTATGCATATTTATCTAATTATGTTTTTCTTTGCAGATACTTTGTGCTCACCCGCGACTATTTGCATTGCTTTAAACGTGCCTCAGGCTCGGCCAACGAACGTGCTTCGGATATGGGACAGTTTATATTTAAGGTATGTGGAATATTATGTCTTTATATCAAAGATTGCACACTCGACATCAGCAGTGAATAGGTTTGTCTGGGTTATCTGCAAACCTGTTATCAATCTATACAATTAATCGTTTTAATTTGAAACCAACATTTTTTGTAATTCAAATTATACTAATTGGAACTCCGAACAAAAATAGAGATGTCAGTGCTGAAGTTCAATAACCTGTACATGTCTCTGTAAATCTGCAGCAGAGTTATCTCACTTGACCAATTTAACTCCCTACACACACCCCTCATTTATATACTACGCAGTGTAGAATTTTATTGCCACAACTAGATTTATGCCAGGCATTATGACAACTACGAGTATACCTTTGTCATACTCGTGCACATCGTATCTCGACGAGGTGCAGGGGTCTCTTTGGGGCATTAACTTTGCGCTTTATGTGCCATATCAGACCAAGCAGGACGCACCTTAAAAGTGCTGAGCACAATATGAAGAGCATATGACTTGAGTCCCAGTGTGGATTTGAAACATTGCGTCACGTTCGACAGTTGGTTGAGGCCTCCTGATAGAGATCTTTTATTAAAGATACTGGAAAACAAAAAAAAAACATAACTTACTCATTTGTTAGCCAACTGCGTCATATATGTGAGAAAGGCATGCATTACTTAAATGGTTAACAAGAATATTGTCAACTTGCACAGTTTATCGTTAAACTAAAAGGTATTTCCAACATTTCCCCCTGGATTTCCCGACTGTAAAAATTGACAACATCTTCACACCAACACCACGCTGTCATCTTTTGGACGAAACCAATTTAATTGGCTAAAACTTGCAGCAGCTGCATGTTAATTTGCTTAACTATCGATTATTTGTGCGTCCACCATTCCCTACTTCATCCTTAAGCTACGCAAGTTTACTATTAAGGCGAAGCAAATAGGAGGCAAAAGGCCAGCTCAAACAAGTCAGAATGCTGTATAAGAGAGAGCTGTTATCAATAAAATGATATAAGCTCTATCTGCCCGGGGTATACTGGAACTGTGTTATAGTCTCTGAGATCAGCGTTGATCCTCACATGGGTGTTGATCCTGATCTAGAATATATTTACTCCTTCTGCCTGTTACACGCTTTTGCACAAAACCTTTTCACCCATTTTTAATGGGTTCAGGGTATAAAAATCAATTGCATAGAAAACAGGAAAGCAACAACAATTTAAGCACACGATTGCATTGAAATTGTCCATTGTTAGTGTTGTAGTTTCTTCAAATAAGGAAAATACACAGAAAATTGTAACAACAACTGCAACAACAGCATCGCAAATGCCACTTTATATGCACTCAACAACAAGAGCGTGTTTGAAGAGATAATGGGAAATTGCTTTTATTTTCGTTTAATTTTCAAAATGTTTTCCATCGCTTTTTTTCTCCTTTACACTTTTCTGCAAAAAAAATCTCAAAGAGCTGCGTCAGTAAATATGTTGCTGGCAGTCGTTGTTGTTGTTTACAGTTTAATTTAAAATTAAAATACATTTAAAAGCAACAGCAGCTAACATTTTGTTTATTGTGGGCAATTTTCCAAGATAAACAATTTAGCGACCAGCAGATAATCAAGATAAATGGAACTTAAAGCCAAAAAAAAACACGTTGGGAAATGCTTAAAGCGACAACTTGTAGTGAAATAATAATATATGTATATAATTGATATATGCTTTTAGTATTATAAATGAATATTAAGTGATTTTTGTGTACCTGCTGGATATAGATACGAAGCAACTTAAATGGGAAATATTGGATAATTAGCAAAAGCGAAAAAAAAACATCTTTAATTGTCGGATAAAATAGTACAAACCACATCACTAATAATTCATAAATCAATAGTGTGTAGAAACCAGTGCCTGTTTTATTCGATATTAAAGGTGATTAAATTACATTTCCAAAAAGTACAAGATTGTAGGTGTAACCTTCTCCTGGACATCAATAGATATAGCTTCACAAGGTCAGCTTCCGAAATGATAGTGGGTTGCTTTGTATACACTTCCTGATAAAAATACTCCACTATTTTAAATACATTTTATGACTAATACCCTAAATAGAATTTTAATGATAATTTATTACCTCAAACAAATAAAATTGATCAAAGCATAACAAATAACTAAATTTGTATTAAGCAAACGACATACATTTTTATTTTCAATATAAATTTTATCATTTGTATCTTTCAATAAATATTTCCCAGTACAATATTATTTTAATGTCAAACAGGTGTAAGCTTTGCTTAACATCTCTTCATTTTGAGAACAATATACTTAAGTTGATTATTATATATTTAAATATTCCACGCATACTTATAAAAAAAAACATACATTCAAATCTCACAAACCTTCGTTTGTTATAAAATAGAAAACCCTGAATAAAAATATTCATCATCAGCTTAGACACCCACTCGCGTTAGTGGAGACAACAACCAGCTGAACAAGTCATTGAGCAATCTCGCTCATTGGAAACCACTTACTAAAGTCCATAAACTTCTATATTATATCTGAGATTATATTCGTTCGAACAAAATGATTTATACTAAATTGTATTTCTAAATGAGTTACGCAAAATTTAACTCTAAATTAACATGAAAGTAAAATTTCAAAACAAATCAAATTATGGAAAACAAAGAGGCTTTTATCGAAATACACTTTGAAGTATATAATTTATGATAAATATATTTAAAGATGTCACTATTATGGAATCTTTATCGATAGACAAATGCATATATCTTTTTCTCCAATTTTAGATGTACTTGAATATTGTTGCTATTCTCAGTATAGAACTGGAATTAATATCACTTTGTCAATGTAATCAACTTAATCAATTAGGTGTGCGCTCTCTAGCGCTAGCCTCATTTACAGTCTAATTATTTAATTTGATTTTTGCATAAATTTCAATGTGATTGAGACTGTTACGTCTACCTTGCTCAAATTGATGATTCGACTCCTGTCAATTTTCAGGTGGATGAAACATTTTCTGCATCCCATTTCCCAGGGGAAATCAATCGCGCGTGAAACTTACCGATGCTTAATAATTACAGGTGACGTGACAGCAAACGATAAGGGGGTGTGAGAGGTGTCTATAATGAGACGACATGGGGGCAGAGGCACAATCGAGAGCCTGCGGATTGCTGAAATTTACCGCAAAGTTGCAGTTTTTGCACTTTGACAGTGATTGAAATCAATATTGATTTTTATGAGCAACATTCGCCGAAAGGTTTGATGGCGGATTCGATACTCGTATAATGAGTGAATATTAATTGAGCTGCATGCGTGACGACATACTGTAATCGTTTTAAAAACGCATTTGCATAATTAAGGGATGACAAAATGCTCGCACAAGTACACAAAATATTATGATAATGAATCACTGGAGCACAGCCTTACAAATCAATCAAACGTGTCAAAAACCAATGGCTTTTTATGACTTGCTTTCGGCTTACTTATATATACCATATAGTGGCACTCGTCGAGTAAAACCTACATACCCAATTTGTCGATACAATGGCTCACACAAGTGAGTGATTTACCTCCGAGATTTGTTACGTTTTGACAGGCAATGCTATTTAATATGACAAAATATGAAACAACAAAAGATAACAATAACAAAAACTGCTAATCGACAATAGCCTTGAAAAACACAACTTTTTTTTTTTTTTTTGGTGTTTTTGAAAGTTTTGCGGCTGCTCTAAAGTTTCTAAATTTGAAGGCGGAAATTTGAAAACACTTTGATTGGGGTCTAGTAAGGTCAGTCGAACTAAGGCAATAGTTTTAATATGGTAATATGACAAGAAAATGTGAGGGAAAGTACATAAAGTGCAAATAATCTATTATTTGTAATTATTAGTCATTATTCATTAAAAGTCAGTCGAATTTGCATAGGAATTATTTAAAAGATATTTTCTATTTTAATTTCATCATTTTACAAATAATTTAGCATATTTACATATCACTGCAATCACTACTGGAAACAATGAAATTCAATTTAATGGGAAATTCTAGAAAGAAATAATGCATTAACTTATTTTAATTTGATATTGTGAAACTTGACATTTGCATTCGATTTATCTATTACTAGCCTTTTCAGCCTTTCACATGATATCAATTGGATATAGTTTGAAAGGAAAATCATATATATAGAAGACAACACTAGACTGCTGATATTCCAACAGCAATTTTCTATATAATCCTATTTAATCTGGGCAATGATTATTTATATTTTATATTTAGATTATTTAGAAATGTGACCGATCATGTTCTTAAATCAACAATGAAGACGAGGGCTTACAACTCAAAGGAAATATGTTTATGGATACCCATATGACTATAATATTTAGCATGTTTACGCCCACACAAGCCATTTACATTGCCCGAGATTATTTTATGAGCCTGCATTTAAATAGATCTTCGACAAGGCCTTTTGGTGTTGACATGCTTCATGATGAGCGATCACATATTTCAAATCCATTCTCTTGCCTTTTTATTATTACATTTTGTGGGCATAGATCGCGCAAATTATCATTAAAGCGATTCAACACTCCGCCACCTCTCAAGCGTTTAAAACAACTTAATTATGGCTGGCCATAAAAATAGAAGCAGTCAGCCAAGAGGTAAGAAAAATCTTGGCCAACGTTTGATATCGCATAACTTGGCTAATTGCCACACGCTGCTGACATATTTGCCTAATGGCCTCGCACAGTTTTTAGCTGGAGCGCAGTCTCTGTAACAACTTTAAGTTCAGGCCATAAAGCAGCACCATCTATAAGCAAATAAAAGCCATAAACTTGCCGGGAAAACTACAACAATAAGGAAAATGAGTTCAATAAAAGTTCTACATGGTAAAAAGTTTTGCACTTGGCCAGGGCGAAACTGTCGGCCTGCCCTAATGACTTTTAACCGAGTTGCAAAATGCACTAAGAAGAACTCAGAGAGAACCAGCAAATAGAGAAAAAGCAAAAGAAATAGTTAGAGAAAGGTGGATATGCGAGTAGAGGGCGATTCTTAATTGTTGTATTGTTGGCGACTTAAAGTTTTGCATAAAGACGTGCTCAAAATAACCGAGTAGCATTCTATTTTATGGTATTTGCCATTCAAATTAAGTGCATTAGTTTCCTATTGCAAGTGCGATGTAGTCTTAATGGAACAACTTACTGCTAACCGGCAGCGGATGACATAAGTCGTAGAATTCTGAGCGTGTTCTATAATGAGTAAGAAACAGAAGAGAGAGAAAATGATGTAAGCAACAAATATAGAAAGAAATGTGAATAAAAATTTAATAAATATATGGAACATATGTACTAAAATATATAGTGAATAAAGAAAAAAGAAATGTTAATTTTTGAAACTGAATATTCAAGCAATAATAAATTATTATAGTATTTTTTCCCCTCCATATGTTGTAGAAGGCATATAGTTATTTTATTATTTCTGGATATTAAATCGAATATTTCTCAACACTTCAAAAAAATTTCAAATATTTAATATTGTTTGTGATACAATTTTCTTGTTTATAATATATTTATTCACACAATTGTGCGATATCTGTAAAATATTTAATGATAATAAAATATAACAATAATGTCGCTTGCTGACTTTAATCAAAGTAAAGACCACTTATAGCAGCTATAACAAAAATTTAAAAGTTTAAATTTGGTTAATGGTAATTATGATATATATTTTTAAGTGTTATCTTAATGCGCTTACCAAATATCTAAATCAAAATTAAAGCCATGTTGAGTTAGAGTTGCTCGCACGCAGAAAGCCCAGCACATCAATTGTAATTATCTAGATGATCGCTCAGTTTGCGGCGGATTGGAAACGTGAGCGTCTTTAGTTCGAATGCGATCCAATTCCCAGACACCCGCTGAGTGACCCAGAGAGTCGAGCCATCATTGCCTAACCTTTGACTCGTATTGTGTGTAGCAATGTCTGACTCATTGTTTCTGTTGCATTCGATTTCAGGTCAAGCTGGTCGACGTGGAGAAGGTAGAATGGCTCAATCGGCGCTCGTATAGCGCCATTGGGTTACTGCTGGGACGCGAGGGTCGCGTTCTGCTGCGCTGTGACGATGGCCTCGAGGATTGGTTTGAGCTGCTCGAGGTAAGCACGTAATCATTCACATTCTTAGCCCATTTCTAATGTATAATGTTTGTTATGTTTTGGGCAGGAATGCACGCTGACCTCGAAGGAGCGTCGACGCGCCTTGAAGATCGCTCAGGGGCCGAGATCGCGTGCCTCGCTGGCCGCGCCTGTGTCGCATGCCTCACTGCAGTTTCAACACTTTGGCCTGGGCAGCACCTACTCCAGTGCACTGGATGATTGGCTGATAACGAATGGCTCCGGCTGTGGCGGCGGACTGGCGCGCCATAAGATTGGCGCAGGTAGCTTGAATGGGTATGCGGGCGCCAATCCATTTTTATTCAGCGACTCGGTGCCGGATCTGAGTGCGCTAAACAATGAGAATCACAATCATCATTTGAGCGGCATCTCAACGAATCACTCCACGCCACAGAAGATTCCGCACCACAGCAATGCAAATCTCAGTCGTTACTCGAATGGTTATGCCTCGGCGCAGAATAGTTTCACGCAGGCTGGCGGTGCCTTGTACGGTTCACCACGACGCATTTTCATCAACAGCAGCTTCGGTTCCAATGCGGTCGTCGACGAGGAGACCGCCGAGGAGTCCGAGGTGCAGCTGCGTCGTCCGCGGCTCTTACGCGGCATCAGCACACAGCCGGACAGTGGCAACGAGCTGGACAGGGATTGGCTCTATCGCAAACCGCGTGCGCCCACCGATATGCGGCACTCAGGTGAGTCCACAAAACTATCTCGTGATAAAAAAATAAAAATGAATATTTAAAATTAAATTGCTCTTACTAAGAGAGTTAATGAAACAGGGCAAATAAATAAAATGGGGCAACACATAATCAGTTGTGCTTGAATAGCATTAGTATCAGAAAATTAAAAATTAATTAGCTGTCGCTTACCATATTAATTATAAAGCGCATATAGTAAAAAGTTCAATTATAAATCTAATTCTATGTCTCTTTCTACTTAGTGCAACCCATGCTGCCCACACACAACAGCAATGGCGGCAGCAACGCTGGCCTGGCTAATAAGCAGGAGCTGGATTGCTCGGCACATGACAGCGGTCTGGACACGCCACCATCGACACATCGGCCATCCAGTTATCGGGAGGCGGCTAGTCGGGATAGCACCGAAACGAACGGCAGCTCGTCGCGTGGCACGTTGCTGAACAACTCGCCGGGTGGCAGCTTTCGTGGCAAGAAGTTGAGCCCCCAGGTAACCAATCTGAATCAGCTGAATGCCTTGAACGGCTCACGCTACTCTGTGCAGGATCAGCGCATTCTGAAGATGCGCAACAATGAGGAGGAGCGCTGCACGTCGATCAAGCTGGCCAATCGCCTTAATCACAATCACGATCAGAACACCACTGCCTATGATCCCAATCAGAATCGTTACTACAAGAATGGCAATGGCACGCCTCCCATCTCACTGACGCCCCAGCACACGCCACAGCACAAAATGTTGCAACAAGCCAATGGCAATGGCAACGGTAACGGCACGCTTAACGGTAATGGTGGCTCCGCTATGAACGGATCTGCCATATTCCGGGAGCGATATCAGCACCCAGCGCTGGCGGCCATCATAAACGAGGCACAGGGCCTAAAGTTTCGAGGTAAGTTCCATTTTCATAAATGCACGTTCACATTTCGAATTGGTGTAAAGCTTCACTAAAACATATATATATAAGATTCTTTCAAATATATACTATGTATAAAACATGTATCTTGAACAATGTTCCACATAAAACTAAGCAGCATGATATACAGAAATAATTAATTTAGGCGCTCTTGTTATTATTTTGACTGACAAATTTAATAAATGTAGTATTATCTTATTTGATGTAGTAAATGTTGGTTATCTAAATATTAGCTTAAGTGATTTACTCGGTTCTGAGTTTTATATGATGGCAGAGAGCCAACTTTAAACAGAGAAGTATGAAAGGGTTCGAAAGAGGGTTCAAGACCGGCAAAAATGTATCAGCAATATTAGAAAGTCGCTTAAAGCTTAAAGAAACTAAAAGGATTATATCTTTTAATTAATATTTTATTTAATTATAAATATATATTTTAATGCATACAAAATTTGTGATTTTTAAAAAAACTTTAAAAATGAATTGAATTCTGATTGGAAAACATTGACTTCTGTGTTTAGATTACTTTTCTCAATTGTAAAGAAAATAACGGAAATTTTTCCCATTTAATCGGTTTCTTGACTGAAAAGAAAGGCAGGGAATGTTTAAAGAATCACCATATTGTATTTAATTGTAAATACATAACTTTATATTATTATTATTTTTATTTCAATTGCATGTGAACAATTTGCAGAAGAAACGGAAAATATTTGGTAAATAAGACAAAGAAAACTTGCATGCAGCATCCCCCAAAAACACAAAACCCAATAAGCATGGCCAATCAGTAGTACCAATGATATATATAGACACATATCTGACACGATATGATCCCCTCTTATAGAACGTGCCCATTCGGATAGCCAGCAACGTCGACTGAACAACAACAACAATGGACCCACGCCAACTCCCGCATCCCCCCTGGCCCAGCGGCGCAACAATGTCCCCATTTTTGGAACGCCCACGCGCGTATAGCCGTTAAAAGTATAAGCAATGAATGATATGTGAGATCATAGAACACTTAATTATGCATTACCATTAGACCATAAGTAGCCTAATGTTTAAGTGAAATCAATAACTTAGTCATCGGATAATGCTTGCATAAAGGAATAATACAGAAATTACATATAAGACACTATATACATATATAAAATATAATTTGTAGTCCTGTAATTTAGCGACTTTTTGGAGCTCGGTTAACAAGTGCCAGCGAATGCAAATATTAAATACATATACATATGTATAAATTAAATATGTAGCTTAATAAATAAATACAATTCTCAAGTAGTTATAGTGTGCTACATTGTCCAGCTTTATGTAAAACGTTAAAGTCAAAAATAAAACGACTCCGTTCTGAGTTTCGATTGCCAACCAATTCGTTTCGATTTCGTGGAAAGCTTTTTGTTCGTCAGAAAAACTGATTTGTATCGAAATTCAGAATGGGGATTCAAATAAATGTCTATTTCTATGAGTTTTAATAAAAAAATGTAATCTATTAATTTTCTCGCCTTGACGGTGTTAATAAGTACACTTTTTTCTTACAGATTATAATCATTTTTTATTCATATTTTACTATTTCCATTTTTATGCACTTGCCGCTTCAATGCTGGTTTGCCGATAACCGCCACGAAAATATATCAAAGTCCATTAAGTTGACACCTTCGAACAGCTGTTCACAGAATCCACACAGTTTAACAGTGAGTTAACATTGTGGATTTTAGTTTCATGGTCTCTACGCCGGCCGTTAAAATTCTGCTGCGAAGTGATCTGTAAACTGTTCTATACTTGTCAACAATACCGAATCAAACCGAATTGCTACATGAAAATACTCGTGATAAGTCATTAAGTACATAACACACCATCTCTCTGGGAACAGCTGTTGGCTTAAAATCACTACTCTAGTGTTGCTAGGCAACTGTATTGTTTACAATTTTGTTTTGGTATTTAATATAAATAAACATCATATTACAATAAAGTTAATTATGAAATCGAATGATGAGTGCCTAAACAATCTGAATTCAAATGTAGTCAATGGCGAAAAACAATAATATAGGATGAGATTCAAGCTTTTAAATCGGCCAACATCCATGATGGTGTCATCGCTCTCTCGGTATATAGTTAATATATATCTATGTATATAATTAAAATAACAAAATATAAGTATTTTTCTTATATGTATGCGTTAAGTTTATTTCATTTTTTTTAAATTATGTGTACGATTTAGATTTCGCCCATAAACACTTTCATAATTTTGTACCGCATGGCCAGGCGCTTGTTGGGGTCCTCAATTTGGTCCATTTCGACCTTGATGTATTCGCCGAATGTTTCTACATCCGCTTTAAAATGACGACGTTTGTTTGAAACGCTGGCCAAAACTTCTCTGCCGGTCACAAAAAATTTGTCCGTTGGTGACGCTTCAGGAACGTTTATGCTCAGATTTGAATCAGTTGCGTTGGAAACGACTTCTGAATCGAATTCGTGGTCTTTAGAATTGTCGCTTTCATAATCAATTGGCTCAGGTGATTTCTATGGCACAAAATAACAAAACATACACATCAATTTGAATAATATACACACGAAAAATGCAGAAATACTCACAACAGCTAAAGTTGGGCTACTCTCTTCGTTTATTTTCAAAAATGGTTTTAAAAACTTTAGATGTTTCAAATAGGGCGCCATTTTCTCACATGTACCCGTGCTACCATTTTTAAAATATTTTGCCTCTTTTTCCAAATGGGAAATATATTGCCTGCGAAGAGCAGCTATTTTTGTTTTTACTCCCATCTCAGTAATTCCTTCGTAGATGCTCTGCATTTTTAATTGTATCTGCCCAAGTGAGTTTGCGCGATTCGTTTTGTTGTTGAACAGCTCATGCTGTGGGTTATACAGATTGACGTGTTCCTCATAAAGCTTAATTAACGCTGTAATGCCTTTTGGCCTCCACAGAATCGTCTAAAAAAAAATAAGAAAAATAACATAACTTTAGTGTTATTCCGATATACACGCATACCTCGGTTTACGGCCTAGATACGTTCCACGAAACTTGGCCGCAAAGCGAAAAGCCGTATAAGGAATCGATTATTCTAATATATATTAATACAAATAAAATGGGATCGGTGTTTAATGGCTTTAATCTCAAGACAATGGGTAAATGGCAACCTGCAGATCACTGTCGTCATCATTATTCGCTGGTAAGGATGGATAACAGCTAATGGCTGAGTTAATTCCTCGAGATACTTTTAGCGCTACGTTCGACGTCAGGATCGTTTTGAAGGAGGATGTATATTCCTTGTTCGAAATAGGAAAAAGCTTTCGCCAAATTTGTTGATGTTAGCTGTTTGGATACAACTCTTTATCAAATGCAGGTTCTGCTTGCAACTGAATGAGTTCCTCATATGAAAGGGGTTCTTTGTTTGATATTGTCCTCAATCCATATAATCAATGGATTTTCCATTTTTTCCCATAGTCCGTGTTAATCTCGAGACATTTAAAGGCGCTGCAGATTTCATATATGTTTTAATCTCTTCTTTTTTATCGCGAATAGTTTGAATGGTAGATTTCGCAAGTCCCACTGCCTTGCAAATTTCCACCATTTTCTGTCAATCTTCTATACGACGTAATACTTCTAGTTTAGTTCTTAGCGTGACTGATTTTCGACATCTCTTTCTATCAGTCTCCGAAGTCGATAATAGTTTCTGTGGCATTTTGTCTAAAAAAAATAATAAAATTATTAAATAAGTTTAATAAAAATATATGTATTAAAATTCTGTAATTTGTACATACATACATATGTGTATGTACTTACGTACCAAAAATTGTTCTAATTGCTTCAAATCTTTCCAGTCAAACAAGTCCGCTCACTTTTCCTTATTTACAACGACTGTCCTCTTCTTCTTCAAATTGATGATCACACCGTTGATATCGATCGACATCGATATCAATGTTAACTATATAGTTGCATGTTAGATTAGAGATGTTATCTGACAGTCTTAGAACTACATCACTATTAGCACTAAGCAGACACTAATACACACGTTCAGTTAGTGCCTACTCCAACCCATGCTCACAAAAGGCTGAGTTTTTCATTAACCCGCGATGTTGTCGCAGCGAAGTCAAGTAAAATTATGTCCTGCGTTTGCTGCTCGACACGCTGAAAATAAGTCTTAGCACAATTGCGCCCACAGAATCAGAAAATACCCGTTGCCGTTTTTTATCGATTTATTATCTGCTCAGTACTAATAGCCTGCTACAATATGTTCATAAAACACTCAAAGTCAAGTCCAAACTAGCCGCTTTATGATCACACAATGAATAACGCTCGTAAACATGTGGAAATGTAAAAGTGTGATTATAAAGATTGCGCTTGCGTAAGACTGGCAACATGTAGATATATCGAGACCGAAAAAAGTTTTGTTTTTGCTGTTATAGCGAAACATTTTAGGTCGCAAATAGAAAAAAAAAAACCCCCCGTATGAAGAGCGGCTGCATACCGAGGGACGAGTGCATTTAATTGTTTACATAAAAACGTCCTAGAATATACCAAAAACGCATCATTTTACGTTCAAGTATGAATGGTTTTCGCAGTCAAGCGAATGTCATTTTTATCTCCGAATACACATGCCAACTAAAATATTTTCATCGTGAAATTCAAATGTATATTAATAATAGCGTTTTTCAACTGCAACGATTGCAATATTTTTTTTTACTTTTTTTTAGCAGTATTAACTTGCGAAAGCAAGAGCCAACATCACAAATCTGAAATAAATGCTATTTCATTTTGTGATTCTTGTCAGCACAAATAAAAAGCAACAGCAAAAAGTTCACAAATGCAATAGTCAAAAGCAAAAAAAAATATACTGACAACAGAGCGATAGCATACAAGCAATGTATGGATTTTATCATTCCTACAGCATATTGCATATTTTTTATTTTTGCTTCTTGTAGCTAGCCGTTTACTTACTTGTCTGTATAAATGTAATTTGTGCTGATGCACTAAGTGCTTTTTTAAATTAAATGTGCGATCGTTTTTTAATATGTGACAGCATTCTTTACATTGAACATGTTTATCATCATGGTAGCTAAAATATTTAAAAATATCCAATTTGTGCACTCGCGGAGCCATGTCAACGCAACAAATCACCAAGCCAAACTGCTAAATAGTAAGCTGGCAAAGCGTCTGTAGCAAATTTTTCAATTTACTATTTCGTAGCAGCAAAAGTTGCTCTGCTCTCGTAACCCAGCGGGAATTTTGCGCTTACGTACAGTTTACAGCACTGCTTTTGTATGTAGTGCGCGTTTAGAAGTACATTACATTACAGAAGCACACCCACGGTAATCAAAATGTAATGACCCGCTTTTTAATAAATGTAGGCGCATACTATTAAAAAAAAATATTAAGCGCACAAGTCGTCCTTTTTTTTTATTAACAACAACTAAACATTGGTAAAAAAGCAATTTGTTACAATTTATATTATGAATATATATTATTTAATATATAATTAATTCAATTAAAAAATTAATTATTATTGAATTTTTTTATAAAATCAGAATCAGACGACTCCTTTTAATTGACGCCGCCATAATTAAATGAAAGGAGAAGCTGATTTGGAGAAAGGTGTTTCTTCCACTTGCTATCAAGGTATAATCGCTATTTGGAAATGCTCGCTTTTTGAGCCGGCGGAGTTTTCATCAATGCACACAAAAATGCCAGGCAACATGGATTATTTCAGCGATTACGAAACCGAATGCTCGTGCAAATTCCCGCTGGGTATTTAGAATTTCAAGAGAGCAAGAGCAATAAAATGCTCTCTCTCTCAGCTCTGCTATTCGTGACAGCAAAAAACAGTACGAACAGCAAGAAATGAGCAGTGTGCTATTTGCAGCTGTAATAGCCAAACAAAAATGAGAGCACAGCGATAGCATAATAAACGAAATATACGTTTTTTGCTATAGGTATTTGTTTTGCTCTTTTCCATTTTATATTTTAACTACGTTATTTTGTATTATATATATTTATATGTATATTTGTATTGTATATATTTATATGTATATATGTGTTACATACACTTTAACATTTGACAAATTTTGTGACCACAGACTATTGAACTACTTAAAAAACATATTGTGAAAATATTTTCGTAGTTTTTTGTTTCATATCTTTGTTTTACTAAGGGCACAAGTAGACTCATGCATATACAAATAGGGCAAGAGCAATAGCAGTGCCCCCGCCTTAGCAATAACACAAAAAAAAAATCAAGTGCAAAGGGAGAGCAGGCAAACTGTAATGCTTGGGCTACTACTACAATAAATTCATATTTGTTTTGCTCTTTTGCTTCGCGTTGCTTGAACTCGAAAGACAATTATGCATATTTTTAATTTTGATACACTCAAAATTAGTAAAAGGGGTATAATGAAGATGTGCAAAAGCATGCAATAGGTATATATACGACAAAATATTCGTAAATCAGCATCAAAAGCCGATTAATTCACTTATCTATCTATCGCAATATTAAGATATATAAGCGCTAGAGACTTAGAGCTTGGAATCGCGAAAAACCATATCTCCCACAGTTTTAGAACTACAGTCACCAAATTTGATAGGTGCGTTTGGCATTATCACTTACATTTTTTAAATATTGTATCTATTCAAATTATATAAATTTTTGGATTAAATATAGTCAAAATTCATATACACTTAATATAATGGATTTTGACCGGTGTTTCAAATCCTCAAATGGAATGCATTAATTAGACTTTTGATGCTGATCAAGAATATATGCCCACAGGCAAAACTTCATTTGTATCCACTGTTAATGTGTTCAGTGCATGAAAAGCGAATGAAACTTAACAGATCTTTAATGGAGTGTTACCAGTAATCTGCCTCAAAGAATTTGTTAGCTTTAGCTCAAAATTTGTGGGAGATATAGATTACGTCGATTTAAAGCGTCATACCTCTAGCATTCTGTTTGGAATAAAATGAAGTTATAAGTTGGTATATATTTTAAATATGAATGATATTGCTCACTTGAGTTTTGCCTGCTTCAGCTTCTGCTGAGATAATTCTATGCAAATCGCTCCTTTGCTCACAAAATTCTATTTTTGTGGGTCCAACATCAATCGTGTGTTCTGTTAATGGTTCTGTTTCCTCCACATTCGCAATATTCTCCTGTTTAGTGTCTTCTGTTCCGGTATCCCCAGAATGATTTGGTACAATAAATTCACAATATCCGTTCACATGCTCCTCTTTTATATAAATCTCATTAAGAACTTCGTCCATTTTAGCCGGTTCACCGAGAGATTTATTAAATGTAAACAAACTATTCTCTTATAATTATGGTGTGAAACAACATCGGCATTAGAGATGATAAAAACAAAGTTAATTTAACAGTTACTTTATAGTTGTAAACACAGCTGAGTCACTTTATTTCTGTTTTTGTTGTAATCATCGTTAAATGCAATTCTGCTGCAAAACTATCGATATTATGTAACTGCTATTATTTCAGATATTCTGATAATTATCAATTAGATTTATTTTTAAATGCGAAATGTTAATTTTATTGTGAGGCATAAATTGGCAAATTTACACATATTTGCAAAAGACAACTGGGCATAAATGTGACCATTATGATAGATACTCTTGTAAAAGCTGTGACTTCCAGGCGAACAACAATTAATAAGTACTTAAGGGTTGTCATCCCTAGCTACAGCTGTTTTCTGTTTTCTATAAACAACTTTAACCACATTGAAAATACATTATTTTGGTTTATTTTTATATACAAATGACTTCGGTTATAAAATGAATCAAGCCATAGTTCTAAGTATTAAGAAGGAGTACGAGATGGAGAACAATGAAGATGAATATATTATACCCGAACAATGGAGCAACACCAAAGCTAAATGTGAAAAGGATAATCAACTAGATGTAAATGGAATTGACCTAGGCCCAGTCAAAACAGAGCCAATTGTAACGATAGAGATAAAGAAGGAAGGCAAAGGATTAAATCTGAAGGAGCATTCAGCAACTAAAGGTAATTATGGTATACACTTAAACCGAAATATGCTTAACATAATGTATATATTAATTTCAGATGGAACTTGTACGTTTCTTCGAGTGAAGCCTTTACATCGATTGCTGCCGGTAAAGAAATCAAATAATCGTCGTGAAATAGTTCGTGAGATCCATCAGCGCCTGCTGAATCTGGATAAGACAGTACATCCCAGTAAAAACTTAACTCAGCTGCGTCAGCGCTCCATGGGTGGCAAGAGTTCATCTCGTCCCATCTCGAGTGCTCAACACATGCGGGATCTGCGTCAGCGACTGATGAATCTAGACAATAAACCCAAACCTCCGGACAATAACACTACCAAATCAAGTGACGGTTTGGCGCCTGAACTCCAGCAGCGCCTGCAGCCATTGCACAATGGAAACGCATCGTCTAAAACTACTAAGAACACACAAGATGATTTCTTGCTTCACAGAACTTCACCCAAGTCAAGTGCACAACGCATGCGGGAGCTGCAACAACGTCGTTGCGATCTCAACAATTCTAATAGATCTGCAGACAATAATAACAGCAATAAGTCGCGTCCTCCAACGCCACCAGAACTAAGTGCTAGACGTATGCGTGATTTCCGACAGCGTCTTTTGCAACTGGACAAATCTCACCAGGACACACAGAGACAAACAAACAAACAAAGAAAGCGACTCCTTCAAAATCATGTGAAAAGCTGATGGAAATTTATCAATTCCTTCCGGAATATTTATATTTTTAATAATTATGTCTAATTAATAAACATCGCTACTATAAGATTGAAGTCGAATTATTAAGCTGAATTCTTAGTCACGTCGAAATACCTGTCCTGCCTGACTGTATTCTGTTATTACGAAGAAGTCATGGACTCAGGATTCAATTTATCTTTCTACTGTGTTTTGGTTTTATTTTTATAATAATGTGTCTTATTTTGGGAATAGAAATTTGCTACAATACGTCTATTAAAATCGCCATTCGGATACATATTTTGGGTGAAGCCTCCATTTGACTCTGACCACCATAAAAATGATAAATATATATTTCTCGTCATTATAGAGCTGTGGACGACCAAATCTTGAAAGGCACATTAATGATTATTCTGTGGACAAAGTATTGATAGAGTTAAAAGAACATCAAAGAAATAATAATAACTTTAATAGTAATAGAAACATAATGATATTAGTTTAATAACATCATGGAACAGACGCAGAATGCTAAACGGGCTTAACTCATTGTTGGGGATCTCCCATACTAATAGCATGCGAAAAGTATCCAATTTCCTTCCATTTCATGTAGCTTTTTTAAGTTAAGCTTATAGCTCTCAATTGAGAAAAATGGTTGTGAAGCACAAAGCAAATCAAATACAGACCGATTTAATGATTTTCTCATTAATGATTTCTCACTCACAATTCGTTTCTTGAAAACAAACCAAACGATGATGAAAATCATCGTCAAGTTTTGCTGAAAATAATAAAAATAAATATGCAAATATAAACATGCAACAACACTCGATGCTTGCCACTGGCGAATGCAACACTGTCGCAAGCTTTCAGGCAGAGAAAAGCTCCTGAAAGAAGCTGAGCGAGTTTCGAGGTCAGCCACAAAAAAACAACCCCCATAAGGGACGTTGTTGAGAAGCTGTATTGCAATTTCCCCGTGCAATTTCCGTGACATCAACAACAACAACAACAAATTTTTTCAGTCAGAGAAAATCACGGATAGAGAATTTCCTGGCAGCTTGAGGTGGAAAATGCGTAGTCGCACCGAACTGGTGACCACCACATTTGATTTGGACTCCGACGAGGAGGATTACAGCCCCGACGACGACGACTCCGAGGAGGACTGGCGTCCGAACAAGAAGCCCCAGCAGAAGCAGCCACGTCCCACTGGCACCAATAGCACCGTCAGCGGCGACGCTGGCGGCAGCGGACGCAAGCGCAAAGGAGCCCCAATGACTGCATCCAAAAATAAGAAACGCACTATTCCGACAAAGGTAAGCGACGAGGACTTCGAGTCCGACGACGATGATGACGATGATCTGGAAACGGAGCCAAGCGACGATGATTTCGATAACCCCTCCACGTCGAAGAGATCGCATAGTTTACCGCCCAAAAAGCAGTTTGTCCAGCTTGCCGAACTGGATTTGCTGCTGAAGAAGCGGGATATATTGGACAAGAATTGGCTGCACAATAGTCGCCTTTGTATCTGGCGCAAAGATGAGCAAACGAATCTCTTGCAGAAATATCTGCGTGTGAAAACGTCACAGGATGCTGACAGGCCGCATGAACAGCAGTTGATCTTCACATCCACCTCAGTGGTAAAGTCATGAATTTAAATATATCTTTAAAAGCTACGAAAATTTGAAGATACTGCAGTTAAAATTGAATTTATTATTATTTATTTATTTATATATTTACGATTTCATTTGTGATTAGATTATAATGTCATGCATGTTCCATTTAGTAACCGTATCGTTTATTTTATATATAAATATATATTTTCTTTTCATAATCTTTTAAGCATTAATTTTACTTTGCAATAAAATCGTAAAGCAATTTAAACTTATTTTCTAATTTTTTTCTTAGAATTTAAATAAGTCTTTCAGGGACTATTTATTGATGAAACTTGTTTAACAATACGCAATAATTATTTAAAAATAAAAGGCATGAAAAAACATGGATGGAAATTAAAATGAATATTTTAATTTAAATTTCACCAGGTAATTTATTTCATGCAAATCGCTTTCCTTTCCCTATTTTATTTTATTTAAATTTTTAGTTAAATACAAATATTATACTATATTCACAGCGTCCGTTCAGTTAGCTGTGTAGTTTGCAACTTTTCTTACTATCATTATGCTGATATGATTTTTAAATTTGACTGTGACGTCATTTCCAGTATTCCAGCTGGGATGAGGAGCACATTAGCGATTTCATTGATGTCAAGGTCAAGTGCTTGGATCGAAACAATAGACGCATCCAATTGGATGATATTGGGGCTATCAAGAAACAATCCATAGAATTGCAAGCGGATAATCAACAAAATAGAAGCTCAGATATGAACGACGAGAATGATAATAACGACGAAACAGCGGATCAGGAGCCGGCAGCTTGTGTGGAGGAAAATAAGGATATTGAGGAGCCAATTACTACATAGATTGCGACACTATTAATCACTAATTGAATGCAAATGTGAAAACTAAAGTTTTAATTCCTAGAAGTAAATTAGAAACAAGTTAGTATTAGAGTTCGAATTAAAATTGCTGCAATGTGAAAACGATTTTATATTTAATATAGTGAAAACAATTTCAAATATCAAATCAATTCGCAACTAAAATACATTGATGTTAATTACAATTTGAGACTTTGGTAATTCGATTACAATACAAATAGTATAGAGTATATATTATACATATTCTGACTGAATTAATAGAAGTGGCGGACGGTGTTTTCTAATCTTGCTGGCTACCGGCGACGCTCGCCTTTAACGGTTTTGCGTTTCTCTTTTTTCTCCTCGCGCAGCTGCTTCTGCTTCTCACGATCATCCTTGTCTTTTTGCTTCTTGGCCGCACTGTCCTGACGCGCTTGCTCACGCTTCTCCTTGGCCAGGTTCGCCACATCCGACTTGTTGGTATTGGGTGCCATGATGCTCGAGCCGCTAGGCTCAGCGATTTCGCTATCCGAATCATCGTTTTCCTCCTCGCTGACGGCGCTCTATGGTTGTAAAGGGCATAAACATTAATTGTCGTTTCATCGAATACATAATATATTTGTTTTGCTTTTTGAAATGATATATTTTGTTATTAAGCGGTCATTTACAGTGTAAACATAAATTGCTTACGATACAAATTTCGTCTGTCCAGATCAGCCCTCATTATTTTACAAAATCACCATACAATCTTGCTATTTCATATGGTTTATAAAGAATATGTATAGCACATTTTTTTTCTCTTTTAATCGGTTGGGAAAGGTTTAAAGATGAAATTTAATAAATAAAAAAATATATATTTGGACAGGCAAATAAAAAGATTAAGTCTTACTGAGTTATAAATATAGCTTCGTTTTTCAACTTAAGTCTCACTATTCCATGCAAAAATTGAGAAATTAGTTGTTTGTGGAACTCTAGATTTTAAATTAAATAAATTTGAAAGCCCAATTTTAAAGTGCTTCTTAGAATTTTGAATTGTACTTGAAATTCAATTTCAATATTCTCAAAGAACTCTAAAAGCCAAACCTCTGAATATTGAGCCAATATTTGTTGTTTAATGCGCAGCTCCTCTTCGGTGTATGCGCGCTCCTTGGTGACCGGTTGCAGCTTTTGTTCCAGCAACTTGGCCAGCTGGGCATTTACATCGATGTCGAGACCCTTTTTGGGCGGCTCATCCGCACTGGGATGGCTCTGCAACCACTTTTGCAGTATGCTGGCCACCAGTTCCTCAGTGTTGGTAGCCTGCAAAATGTGTATTTTTCATACTGACAGAACGGCCACGCTTCTAAGGTAAGTAATGGATGACTTACGCCCGTTCCGCTTAGTATGCCCTCGAGTGCCTCAATCTTTTCATCTTGCGTTTCTTCCTCTCCCTCGAGTATGCCAATTATGTACGCGCCAAATACACTTTCATCTGTATTGAGCAAGCGGAGCTGATCGTTGAGCCATGTTTGAAAATCGCCCATTTTAAATGCAATTGGCAGCAACTGGCAAATAAAAGCCGCAAAAGGCAACCTATACTCAGTTAGGCATGCGAAGCAGTGCTGCAAAACATTGGAAACCAGCTGGCCGAGCTGCGCACAGTGGCATGCTTATGAACTTAAAATATTTGTTTTAAAAATACGGAAAAAAAATGTTTATTTAATTATAAATAATGCTTAAATTCAATAATATGAAGAAAATATATAAAGTTTAATAGAATCTTAATACTTTCTATTTGTTATCAACTCTGCAGTGATTTGTTATCGATAATTATGTTGTATCAATTACTATCCATACAAGCAACTAACCAGCGCCACTCAGCTGTGCGCAACAGTTGTGAACGCTCTCAGTGCTGACAAGTGTTAGTTAAGTGTTACAAAGCACTGAAATCTTTTTACGTTTATTTACTTTTGGGCTGCTGATTGCGCTTGAAATATGATTTAAAAATGTATTAATTGCGTATTAAATGCTTTATGAAATAGCAGCGCCTTAATGCGTAACAAATGAGTTGTGGGAAACGTATTTGGAATGCGCATACTCACCATACCGCCAAACAGCAAACCGTTTGCAGCTGTTTATTTTTGTTGCTACTGTCTGTCAAAACAACAACAATAACAACTGAATTTAATAAACAAATTCGAAGTACAATCGAAACACAATATTTATACAAAGCTTACTCAGTTGTTACGGTTAGTGCATTATTCTAAGTGTGTGCCTATAGTTTTGTCTACATATTTACGTATTTGTATGATTATGTGTGCGTGAGTGTGTGTGATATGTCTTTTTGTTTTAATTCCGTTTCTTCGTCGCGCTGAAATAATAAACCAACCCCACACGACACCTGCGTTTTGTATATCTGTTGTTGGGAGCGTCATAAACAAAATCTATACAACAACAACAGCAACAGGCCACGAGCAGCTGGCAGTCAGCAGTTAGCAACAAGTGGACAGATATAAAATTCACTCAAACTCGCGACTTTGACTCAGAATCGGAATCGGATTCAGATTCGGATTCGGAATCGCTCCAAATACCATCCAAGTAACCAAATCGCCAACCTTATTTTTTTATGAATGTATAAGCACATATGCAAATATAAATATACATATTCAAATATGATAAATTTATTATATTATTTTCTTATTATTGTAAGACAATCTAATTTAAAGACTAATTACTTTAAACTAGTATTAAGTTTTAGGTTGATTGGTTACTTTTTTTATATACATATATATTTTTTTTAACAATATTCAAGTAGCTTTGTATTTTTTCTTTCAATTATTGTATTATAAGCATCCTTTTAAATATTATTTTGACTGAAACATGCAATAGTTGAAATTGGAACAAGATTAACTTTGCTTTATATCATAAAAAAAACCAATTATTGTATTTGGATGTAATTGAAATACATACTAAGTGTAATCATTCAATAAAAGAATCAATTAAAGTGGGCATTTATAGTTCTGCGAATTCTGCTAAATATTTGATGATGGCATTGGAGTCTATGGAATATGTCCCCATGAGGGAGCTCTCTAGCTCGTATCCCATAAAGGTTTTTCTATATTAATTAAATACTTAAACTAACCGAAACCAGAATCGGATGCGCATTTTTACGAATTGAAATTCAGAATCGAAATGAACCTAAATTGAGAATTTTCTTAAAACCCATTTATTGGAACTGATATTATTTGTTCTGATAAGACTATATCAGAACAAGAGCATCGTAGTGGAACATCATTGATGATAGGAATGTGTCTGTGCTCAAGTTGGAACACGAGAAATTATATTCCCAATTTGAAGTCTCTGGGATCCATTTACTTAAACAGATATTTAATCCATTTAATAGCTGGTTTCATGTTCTGCTAGATGATATCTCTCTCTGTTTCTCTCTCTCTCTCTCTCTCTCTCTGTGACGCACTCTCTCCACCCTCATATGCAACCGCCCATTTTTAAAGTAATCTGTCTTTAGCTTGTTCTGTGATCTGAACAAAGTCCACTCTTAAAATCGCCACAACTCACGCGATCAACTTTTCATTGAGTTTTATTTTGCTAATGGCCCACACGGTGCGCATTCTTCATGGGCGTGTGTTGTGTGTGTGTGCATGTGTGTGTGTGTGTGTGTGTGTGCATGTGTGTGTGTGTGTGTGTGTGTTTTACACTTACCGTGTGTGCGAGTGCATAATAAAAGCCATTAAAATTAAGTAATTGACACACAGTCGTCGACACCTGTGCACTGACTGTAGGCAAAACCGGAAAATGCCGCACAAAGGACATTGTCGTAAGGCATCGCACAATAAATATAGCAAGAGTCTTCCATCTCTCTATAGTGATATGTACAATCTGTTCTTTCTTTCTTTCGTTCATGTTGTGTTGTGTTGTGTTATGTTTAATTTGATTTTTTTCTTGTTTATTTATTTTTTTTTTTTCGCTCCATGCATTTCTGAAACTGCAATTTGTTTTACCTGGCCTGGTGTTCTTAGCGAATCGCAATGCCCCATTAAATTGAAAGCCTCTTAAAATTTCAGCCAACACATAAAATTCACACGTTTATTTGCAATGGCCACAAGCCCATCAGGCGTTGACTTTAACTGCCTGACGAGATATTAACCTGATTTTTGTACTTTAAATGTAGGAAGTATCTTTGTATTGTCTGTGTCTCTGTGTACGGTTCATATACCCCGAAATCGGAAGGGGTAAAGCAAATATATATTTGACAGGTTGTGAAAGCCAAACCAGAAATCGATCCAGTGCCAACAGATTCTCTTTCTAGAACCATAAATAATATAAAATAATTTCAATGATTGGTGATTTGTTCTGTTTGCTTGTGATTTTTGTTAATCAAACTAAATGGCAACGCGTGTTTTCCTATAGATTTCAATTTATGGTTACTCATTGAAAAAATGAACACTGCATTTCTATCAGTGCTTGAATTTAAATACAAATACGCAATACGCAAACTATAGCATTAGTCCAAGCTGTAGAATTTAGTTGATATGCTCACGCTCTGCTCTTGCTCTTTCAACTACAGAGAGAGAATTTGTCTTGTTCTTGCTATTGCTATTATTCTTGCCAATAACAGAGCAGAGCTAAAGAGCATTCGATTCAGTTTTGTGCTATTGACTCTGCTGTTGCTCTTTTAAAGTACGTAGCAGTAGCTATAGTTAAACGAAAAACTACAAAGGAGCATAGCATTTTCAATCACTGCATTATTTTCTATTAAAGAACAATTCGTAACAAAATGCAAATTTTGTTTTAAAACTTTGAGTACGATATTTTTCTACCAATCATAAATCAAAAAACAAAAAGATGCCAATTATTTTTGAATTGCTTAACAACTCAATCGACAATCGCATCATTTTATTATCTACTTATATGTATTTGTTTTACACATGAAATATTATGATCCCGGCTAAAGCCTGGCATATGAATTGATTTTATTATTTCCTCCCAACTCCAACAATCAGTTGCAAACGCAACAAGTCCAAAACAGAAGTACGCACACACATCAAAGTGAAAACAATTTAAAATAAAACACAAAGGGGAGTGGTGGCTCCCTGGTGAGAAATGGAGGGATGGAGAGAGAGGGGGGGGTGGGGGACACACACACACATCACATTAGAGCGAATCCATGGTGCAACGGGTGGTGTAGGCGACTTGTCAAGGATGTCCTCGAGCGCTTATTCTGTAAAGTATTTTGTGTGTTTTTCGCCAGTGATGGAATTGAGCGGCACCCCCGCCGAGCTGAAGGGCGAATGAGGGGCGCTGTGTCATTAGGGTTGCTCTTTGTGTTCAGGCCTGATGGCTGAAAACATATGCTGCTTGTTAGGCCAGCAGGTTGGCTCGTTAAGAACTCAGTAGCTCAGTAGCAGCGAATTGAGAAACTGCTAATAATTAGATGATAGAGCTCTGTTAAAAATTTTAACTAGTTCGTCTATTGTAAACATTATGTTTATTTCAGCTTTATTTGTATTTGCAATCTATTAGAGAGCAAATTGCATAAAAAAAAAATAAACACTACTCATAACAAGATTGTACTCGTAAAACAATTTTATATGTTACTTAATTAATTGGCTACACTTAACTTTTTTAGTATCTCGTAAATTTATTGCCAGCGGGGTTTTTAATGGCTTGAGGATGTATTTAGGTATCTTAATAATGTTTTGCTCTAACACAAGCTACATTTATGGCCCAGTCTTGTTAAATAAGTTAGCCAACAGGAATTACTATCTATGTGAGAGTGTCTCAATCCATTTTAATTAATTGCAAAAGTTTTAATTATTTGCGAGATGACATTTTCTCTTTAAGCAACATCATAATTTTATTTAACTAATATTCATTAATATTTGATTTTGTACATAAATCAATATTTTTCGTAAATATGATGTGACATTTACTTATTGAATAGTTGCAATTTAAATATATTTATTTATTAAATACATTTGAATATTTTTATACCTTGATACCGAAGGTATAAAAGATTGATAATTGAAAATAAAGTCACATATCTCCCAGAATTTTAAGGCTATAGTCATCATATTTGTTTAGTAAGTTGTTGGCGATGTCAAGAAAAGTCATGGATAAAGCACAATAAACTATATATATATATATATATAAATTGTTATTTTAATTCACATCTATTTATTTATCTATCTATCTATCGCATGTTTATCCAAATAATTTAATAATTTGTTTTAAGTTAACAATTCTTATTAAGCTCGCTTGTTTTTAGAAAAGTCGAATTTTCAGAATGATTTCCATTTTATGGGGATTTTAGTTAAAATATCAGTTGATTGTTACTAGCTAAGATGGCAGCTTGTTTAAGGAATTAACATATTATGGAAAATGCCAACCATGTGAAACAATCCGAGGCTAAGTGGATACCACTGCCATACCACAATCCCATCCCAAGGTATCCACTATATTGTGTTCAGAAATATGCGACGCATTTGAAAACTGATTGAATACGGAGTAGCGTAGCTGCGTTGCTTGACAACTGCCAGCTGGAGGCCTTTGCTCCATGGGCGGTTGATGGATTCCATTCATGGTGGCTACGCAATCCGCATGTCGTGTCCTGGGTGGGCTTCTCCCTGTCCGTCCCTACCACTCCCTCTCTGAGTGTGTGCACAAATGTTCTTTATTTCAGATCCTTGTTGTTGTCGGCTTTGACATTTTAATTTTACAGCTGGCAACAATTTCTGCTGCTATCATTGTCCATGTCGTTGACAAATTGTCCGTAAAGTCTCTCGCAGGAGCCAACAAAAAATAAGCAAAAACAAAATGTATGTCAATAAATACGTTTGTGTGTGTGTTAGTGTGTGTGCTAAAAATACCGTTAAGCATGACAGTCCAGAGCCATAGAGCACTCAGTTCAGTGAGATGGGTCACGTTGATATATGAGAATCAGTTTCCAAGACTCTTCCCCAACGGGCAACTGGGAACTTGCTGGCAACTGGCGATTCCTGTTGCGCTCTCAAGTAGCCGCGTCATGTGCGGCCTTTCAAACAATTTTCAATTAAGCGCACAATCACGATAAATAAATCTCATTGTGCACTGAAGTTCATCTTGGCCAGCTTTGCCCCTTCTCTACCCCTTCTCCCTCTCTCTCTCTCTCTCTCTGTCTCTCCCCCTGTCTCTCTCGGTCTCTGTGCCTGCTTAGCTGTATAGCATTTTCTGCGGTTTTTCTTGGCTATTACCAGCTAAGGGGCAGCTAAGGGGAACTGGCGGCAGCAGCGAGTTTTGAGGGAGCAGCGTTGCGTGTTGCAGCGTCTATGGACTCCACCCAGGTAGCTGCCATGCTGTGACTTTATGGCAATCCTCCAGCTTCCTCTGTGCTGCCAACACGCTTTTGCTTCTAGCCAGCTGATTGCTCATCCAATGCCCTCTGCGTGGATCTCACAGACTTGGTCAAGCATTTGGTAACTCAATCAAACCAACAGCTATCTTCAGCATGCTCAAGATTACATATCCGTGTATATACTGATAACATCTGAGACAGACAATCAAACTCTAACTGGAATCGAATCCGTTAACAGAAATCAACTGTTGGAGATTGAAACAAAATTATAAAAGTTCCCAGTTAGATAGATGAACATTACTATATCGACTCGGCTATTGATGTGGATCATGAACAAATAAACTCAACACATGCCCTGCCTGGACACATAAATAACTGTCTTTTTAATATTAAAAAACTGCACTTTTCTTTGTTGTTTTAGTTTTCAAAATGTCTCTTTATTTAGCTTCAATTAAACTGAACATAAAAATTCCATTGTTTTTGGATTTAAAGCGTCTTTAGCGTTATTGCTATAAATTAAATGAGGTTTTTTTTATTGATCAGAAGAAGATTTCTTAATTAAAGAAATAGAAAACTTTCTAAAATTCAGATAATTTCTTCAACTCTGTCGGAAGAGTGTTTCAATTGCGAGCTGCAACTATCAAAATCGCCTCAAAGTTGTTTATGTTTCATTTCCTTGCCGTAAATTGTGCGGTTTGAGAACTGAGTGTGTGTGTGTGTGTGTGTGTGTGTGTGTGAGTGTTTTTATAATGCTGATATATGTGTTTGTATTGCAATTTATGAGTTACATAAGAAGTATTTCAGCAGCTCTCGGCTATGGCTTCGCCAGTCATTCTGCGCTGCGATGCTGTGCGTGTGGTCAATTTGAGGCGCTTGACAAATACAAATAAAAAATAAAAAAAATCAGAAAAAAGCAACAACAAATAACAGAATACGAAAAAGAAAAAAAAAACACCGCCAAATGCAGGCAAATTCAATCAAGCGAAATTTAACAAGATTTCCGTGAAGCGTCCGCCAGGGAGATATGCAGCTCTTCTCTCTCTCCCTCTCTCTCTCTCTCTCTCTCTCTCACGGTCAGTGTCTCTTGCTCACACACACTCTTTCTAATGAATAGAATTTGTTCCCCTCCAAGACACAAATTAAGCAAAAGTCGCCTAAAATAAAAAAAAAAAAATAAAAAATAAAAAAATAAACAAACAAACGATGAGAAAAAGATTCGCTGAAGCTAAAACCAAAGCTGTGGCAAAGGCATTTTTGATAAAGTAAATAATAAATCAGCGACGAGACGATATATGAAAACCGAAGCACATAAGCTGGCACACACACACACACACACACACACGCACACCTGCAGATACAAAAGCATCTGAAAACTACCTATAGAAGATTTAGTGGCTGCGCCTTCTGGTTGCTTAGGTAGCTTAAAGGAAATAAACAGGATTTGAGCTTTACCAGGAATTTGGTTCTTCATTTTTGTGGTCTGTTGTTGTTGTTGTTGTTGTTGTTATTATTATTATTAAGGCATGCCCTTAACCTACGCATTAGGTACAACAAATAGTTTGATATTTGGCTCTGTAAATTTGGCTTGGCTTTCGCTTATTTACTTGCGGAAATTCGATATATTTAAATATATAGTTAGTTTTTTTTTTCTTATTTTTCTTTGGCCTCTGTTTTTTTTTTTTTGGTTAGCCTGTTGCTCGTTTTTTAATGAATTCTTCGAATTTTATTAAATGATAAGCCGTGTAATTTGAAGACACTGTACATAATCTGATGTTTGTGTGTGAACGAACGCTTAGAAGTTATTAAAGAAAAAAATTATATACTTATGTTATATAACAAAAAGTCACTTGATGCCAGCAATACGAGGAATTTAGTGCGGGGCGACTTCAGCAGCAAGTTAAGTTAGGTTCATTGAATTCGTCAAATTTGAACTCTTTTTGCTGTCACATATATATAAGATCTTAAGTCCATATAAAATAATGTCTGTATAGGTGGTATGAAAGACCATACAGATAGATGGACTAAAATACTAAATACTCTGAGTCACATTAATTCTAAAAGAAAATACATTTTAATTTAAATACAAATACTAATCTGAATTTAAAGATTTCAATATTTAAAATCTTTAAAGATATACTGAGATTCATTGATAGTTATAAAAACGAATACAAAAAATAATTATAACTACGATATCTATATATATATAACCGGAAACTAAAATAGCGCTGTTATCCAGAACTAAAAAAATCACCCGTAGCAGCTTTCTCAGCTTTCTTTAAATTTTCTCTATGTTATGGAAAATGCTTTCGTGCTGAAGTTGAAGTTGAACGGCAAATGTAGAGAATAATTCACCACAAGGTACAATGTGAAATCGTTGATTTTCTTATTGTTAAATGGCTTAAAAACACTCATCAATCAACTTTGGAAAATGTGATATTGCCTTATGCAACATGAAGTATCTTCTCTGTGAAAATTGCGACAGGACAACGACCCTAAGCAGACCTAAGCAGAGCAACAGAAAAAATCTCTGACAACTCACTTGATGTCATGGTCACCAGTAGCCTGGTGGGGACGGACCAAGGAGCTGGATGACCACAAAAAGTAGTCTATTTATGCCGAAACAATGTGCCGCTGTTATGGCAATAACAGCTTGAGCCACTCAATATTTACTTTCAATCCTTCAAACATATTTCAAACATTATTCAATGTTATGAATTACAGTGCTAATTTTGTTAGCGCCAAGAAAATCGAGTATAGCTTTTTCGTTGCATAATGTGTTCATTTGGGTTACTGAATAAATACGTCTTTTTCAAACACAGATTGTTATTTTTGAGCTATTTTATATATATATGAATGTATTTTGTAAAAATAAACTGTGATATTTAAAACCAGGTTGTCAAACCGAAACATACCGAATCTGATATATAAAGTAGTATTTTTCTCAATTTTTCCGTTTCTGAATTTTAATCGGTAAAAATGCGGTTTCGATTCCAATTCAAATTTAACTTTTGTGTGAGGCTCAACAGATCCACAGGATCACATTCTATGTTTATGTTAAAACAACAAATGTGAAGCTGTCATTTTTCATGTGTCCAAATTAGCTTTTTGATTGTAAGCAAAAAACGAAAATGAAAAAAAAAAACACGTTTTAATTTGAATATGAATTAGTCAAGCTATGAGCCATTTGGCAAATATATTCTACTTGATGTGATGTGCAGTGTTTTTTTGTATTTTACTTTTTGAGTAGGCAACCAATTTAATTTAAAATGCATAAAAAACGCTCACGCGATCAATTATTCAAATTGCATTTTGGCTGGCAATTAGCATTTGCAGTTATTGTTGCTGTTGCAGGTATCTGCAGCAGCTTGTTTGCTTTTGAGTGCTTTGCTATTCTGCACAATTGCGCAATTATTTGTTGCAACAGAATTAAAATGTTATTAATTCACTAACAAATGCAGCGTTGCAGCCACCACAACAGTAACAACAAATAAGAATGCTGCAGTCGAGGGAGCTCGACTACGATATACCCTGTACCCAGCGAGGGTAGTTGTCGATCAAATGCAGCACTTTGAACTTATATTTCAGTTCCATTTGAAATCTTTAGCTCTTATAGTCGACTGTTCAACAAGAATCTACATGTTGCAGTTGCATACTTTGGCACAAAACTTGTATAACATTTTAAATGGGTTCACAGTGTATAACAGCACTTCATCAACACCAAAATCGTAACAGTTTGGAGTTGTTGTTATTGTTGTTGTTGCTGTAGCTGCTGTTGCTGCTGCTGCTGCTGCTGCATCATTTATAAACAATTCCATAAGCCCAGACAAACAACAACAGTCACAACTAGCAACTACAGACTTTGCCAGTGCATACATATTTCAGCAAGCATATTCTATTTTCACACCGGCTTACAACATTGACACCTCCCCCCAGCAGCAGCCTGGTTGAGTGTCGCTGTAAGCACGTGTCGCTACTCGTGTGTTGCTTATTGCCACTTTTTGGCACTGCCGCTCGGCAACTGGACGAGTGGACGCTGCTCGGCGAACGAGGAGAGCAGCGACAAGACTACAACAAAACCTTCATCACTTGGTGTCTAATTGGCTGCTAGGCAGACAGCTTTAGAATTGTAGAACTGGCTGGCCGAGAAGGCAACTTCCGCAATCACGGACCAGCTTTGCAGCAAACACTGCGAACAGCAAATGGCCAGCATGCGATAAGCAACAAGTAGGAATGCTCTGTTGAAGTCAGAGCTCGACTAGGCGATTCCCTGGAGAAGGTCTTTAGCTATGTCATCAATAAAAATCTTTTTTCTCTTCAGTCCCTTAATGTTGCAACTTTTAAACATGATAAATATCATTTTAGAACATTTACATACACAAGATATAAATTGAAAATTTCTGTTTTTATTGCGATCTATAATTGATTCTTATCGATATTGTGAAAACGTAGTAGGTTATTTATATATTTATTTATTTCTTACGATACAAAAAATTCAAAAAGAAAAAAATTAAATTAAATTTTATTTAAAATTATATATATAAAATGAAAAAAATAAGAAATATTTATAAGATATTTGGGGGTATTTGAATGCAAATGATCCAACATTTGATGCATGAATGAAGGAAACCCAGAAAGTTCCCAGTCAGACCAAAAATTAAAGGACGCTTAATATTGACTTCTAGATCTAGATTTTATTTGTACGTATTAAGTAATCATAGAGTCGTAGGCATTCGTAGCTAGTATTCTAAATTCTGTCAGATGTCCTGCCAGAGAGAGTGTAAACACTCGGTGAATAAATTTGAATGGCAACCTGTTAGCCATTTACCCGCCAGAAACGGCTGTGTGTATGCAACAGAAAATACAATAAACTGGAACCAAATAAATAAATGAATATGATCTGTATTAAATGTATTACACATTGTTCATATATATATATATATATATGTGTGTGTGTTTGTATATATATGTATACATGTCTACACATCTACGAAAATTCTTTTTATATACAGAATTATATGTTATGACGTAATGAAGAGCTGAACGAAAATGCAGAAAAATTGATCAATTAAGGCAAAACAAAGTGTACCAAATAAATACGTCAGTTTAAAAAATGTATTAAAATATAATTTTTTTTAAACATACACTTATTTGTGAAATCGGAAATGGATGGAAAACTTTTGTATAAAACATTTATTTTCACCAATTTGTTACAATTTATTTAAGTAACCTCTTTCCTTCTTTATAATTATAAGGAAATATAAGTTTAAAATTGGGTTTTACTAAATATGCATTAGCTAATGCAAAAAATATTTAATAATATTTATTAAATATATGAATAGCGGGTTTTGCGCCAAGCCAAATGGCATAAAAATGATTAAATCAGCAATTTTCTCAGGGCAACATAAAGCAAAATCGAAGAAAAAAAAAACCCAAACAACAAACTGCTTTAAAGGTCTTCACTAACACAACAAAAAGGGCAAAAACCAAAAACTTGAATATAGTAGTTTATATAAAAAAAAAATCATAAATAAATTGCTAACAAAGCGTAGCAAGAAGCGAAGAAAAAATACACATAGCACGTAACCAACTGCATAATACTCTAAAATCAGTTTAATTACAGAAAATATAGGTGGCAACAAGGGTTTTAGCGGTTGTGAGCCTGACTCGACCTTTAAAAGTGGCAACGAGAAGACGACCCCTTAAATTTGTCGTCTCTAATCTCAGAATTGCTGGATATATGTACAGTGTCCTCAATGTTTTTTCGATTTGTGAGCTTATCTAACCCAGATAGGAAAAGTATATATTACAAGTCTTAAGAAAAAAGTTGAACTCAAGCGTTTACTTGACAGCCAAACCAAATATGCCCTTTTACTTTCAGTGTCAGAGTGTATACAAACTGTTACACAGTATAGTCAAGTATTACTCAAGTATCAATTAAATATATGCTCAAAAGTTGCTCAACAAAATATTTATACTTCTGTTTTCAGCGAAGGTTAAGTTGGAGCTCAACTTTATCATCCCATCAACTTCAAATGTTAAAAATATTATTATCTTTTGTTTGTTAGAGTTTATTCTAAATTTCCAATGAGGCTTCAATATATTTAATAAGTATTTTTTTTTATATAATTTATATTTGGAAATTTTCTAAATTTGTAGGATAATTATACTAAATTGTGCCATATAGCTGGCAACGATAAAAATGTGTTAAGTAAGATAAAGTATTATAATATTTTTTTATTTTGCTATCTTGCTCTAAAAATGTGTCATACATACAAATTTAGATATACTATTTAAATTTAAAAATGACTCGCTAAAATCCATTAAAATTTAGCCTAATTTATTTTTCCATAATTTATAGTTAATCTTAAGTGAATACCACTTCAATTGCAACAATGTACATATTCTAAAGTTATGAGTTGTCAATGTACAACAGAGTCTAGTAGAATGCTCCAAAGTTGGATAAAGTGTGATACTTTTCTCATGTTGCTATCTTGCTTTAACACATATAATACATAATAATACATCTTTATATCAAATATAAGAAATAATGAATCATTTTTTTCTTAAATTAACCACAGTTAAGTTGAAGTGAGCACTCAGATTATTTTCCACTGAACAACAGCTGCACAGTCATGTATTCTCTACTTACAGTCCGACAATATGCAGTTGGATTTTCTTCGGCTTCAACAAAACATAAAACCTTCATTCAATGCTTTTTCGTGAAAATAACTCAAGGCAATTCTTTGGCAAAAATCATATTCGCCTCAACTTCACACAGCAAATTGATTCCATATTTTTTTTTCTTACCTGTTCACGTTTATTTTATTTTTTTTTCTAACTTTTTTTTTCTTGTTTTCTACAGACATTGATTTTGATTTTCGCCTAGCCGTGGGCTTCGGCGGGGGGCCACAGCAACGTCCACAAACTACACACAGAAATTTATGGCATCACTTTGGGAACTACTGGGTTTTGTTTTGTCATACCCTAAACCCATTGAAAATGAGCAAAAGGGTAGAATGAGGTGGAAAAGATTGTAATAGCCAGAATATAAGTAAGAGAAGTTCTCTATACACCGGTCTAGTTTATTTCATTTGAACGATAACTTGCTCCGTTTCAGTAATATCGATAAGAATCGATTATTTATATTTATTTACTTGATATATATTAAATTATATATCATACTTATTTACATAAGAAAATATATATGTACCAGTCATGAATGACTTAAGAAAACTGGTCTTGGGCTCAGGGTATCTGCTAGTCGAGTAGTCTAACACTTGAAGATTTCGCTATTGGCATACCTTTTCTAAGGAATCGTGATAAAAAAAATTGTGCTTATTACAGTTTGTATACAGACAAAAAAGTGAGCGTAATTCATAAAGATTATCAGCGGAATGGTAGTCAAAATTTTAAGCACAATTCGCTTTTGGTTATTCAAAAAAAAAAATTATTTAATATAAGTTAACAATTAAGTCTAAAATGTAAAAATAAACTTAGCGTGCAACTTTATATCGCGTATCTACAAAATGGGATCGATTGCCTGGGAATTAAAATTCCCGGGCTGAAGATTGAACAAAATATGTACGAGCCAATAAAGTATTTAATTAATATATTATCGCGATTTTCTGCAATATAACGTTTTGTTGTACCAAGATATCTGAACAAACTCCTTTTTTTTTCTTTCTTTTTTTTTTGTCAACTTTATTTTATAAATGAACGGTCATTTAAACTTTAGAGTGATAGTTAAGTAAAAATACTTACAAATAGATAGGTGGATTGACTTGAATGAAATTGCAAAATCTGTAGGGTATTTTATGGCATCGCCATGCCGTTTGTAGGTAGAAATGACTTGAGTCTTGCATCAACTTCAATGCCATCAAACAGTTTTTCCAGCTAAGACTTTGGGAAATTGTCACAAGTTTTGAGTTTTCTTATTTGTCATCAAGTTTTTGCCACACCTAAGCGTCTTTCTGTGCTCATTTCGTTTCTAATTGTTTGTAACAAAAAAATAAAATTTTAATATATATATATATATATATATATATTTTTGCTACAGAACAAAGCCAAAGCCAAATGGAAAAGACAGCGAAAAAAAAGAAATAAAGTTTTTAAATTGTCAGCAATTAAAGTAGCACATTTGCCATTTGCCTCTTGTAGTTAGCAGTTTGGTTAGTTGTTTCGTTGTTTATATTGTTGTTCTTGTTATTGTTGTTTGTTTTGGGTTTTCTGTCGTTTATGTTCTGTGGTCGTGTGCGGTAATTATGTGCATACAATCAGCAGCTTAACTGCATTTGTCATGCATAATTAAGGCCGGCAAATAGAATCTTAGCCAAAATCTAAACTGTCGACCAAAAGAACTGCGTATTGAGCGACATGAAAATTATTTATTGTTGTCTTGGCTGACGTCATATTCATTTTGCAAAATTAAGTAAACATTGGATTTTAAAATACAAAATTATTGCTTTAGAAACTCAATATTATGTGTAAATTTCTAAAAACTAATTGTTGTTGTAATTGTTGAAAACAATTTAATTTCCTCATATATCAGTTTGAATGAAGTGTTTTTTATTATGTCGTTAAACGAATTTACAACTTTTGAGACTATAAAAACCAATCGAAATCAATAGATACAATATTTTTCATTATTCAATGTTTTATTAAATTGGTTTTGTTTTTTATTTTTGAAATTTTACAATTTATTTAATTTGTTACGTCTAAAGTGTTAAAATAACTATTTCTTTAAGTTTTATATGAATTGAATTTATTGTTATTTTTATATTGGTTTGAAAAATGTATTTTTGAAATTGTATTCCATAAAATTCTAAATATTATTTTTATTTTTTGTAGGAGAATCAGTTGCTTGCAAAAAAATGAAGCAAAAGGGAACTGGTAAGTTGAAAAACTCAGAGAAATAAATGTTGCAATTATATTATTTAATATTTGACTATCAAATAATTGACAGTAAAACGAAACCTTTTTTTGTTAGACTGGCAATATTTCTTATCCATAAATGAGCAATTTGTAAAACTCTGCAATTGAAATTCGCCAATTGCGAATCAATTGCTAAAATGTTGGCATTGATATCCAGTTGCTGGAGAGCTTTTAATGCAGTTAGAGTTTGACTTTAGAGCTGCTAGGAAATTTTACTTAAATAAAAGAAACTTAATTAAAACTACGATCTAACGAAACTTGTTAATTAGAAACCAAACACTACTTAAAAAAATACTTAAAAAATCACAGTGCCCAAAATGGACTTTTGCGATAATAATAAATAAATAAATATATTAGGCTGTGCTTACTTAAAAAAATTGCCATAGGAAGCAGCAAACTAGCTGTCAATGAAACTAAACTCAAATGTGTATGTGTGTGTGTGTGTGTGTGTGATTGCTTGATTGTATTTGTGAAGCTTAGCCATGTACGTTTTATGTTTATCTACGTATGTGTTGTAGGAACAGCGAGTCGCTCTAAGTGCTATTGAAATTGAAGGCGACAGTGACGACTACGAAAACGTGGAGAGCTTTTCCATTTTGTTGTTTTCCTTTTTGTTTTTTATTTCTTTTATTTTATTTTTTTCTTAATTTGTTTTTGTCGCTGCGTTGCGCGACAAAGCTGCAAATGAGCGCCAAGTGCAGCTCCCTCTCTCTCTCTCTCTCTCTCTCTCTCTCTCTCTGTGTGTAAACACAACATGTGTTTCGTCATCAAAATATGTGTTTTTATTTATTTTTTGCTGCATTCGCCGTTTCGTGTTTATGTTTTCGTTGTGATATTTATTTTTGTTTTTATTGTTTAAAAATATTTTAAATTAATTTTTTAAAAATGAGTTGTATTCACACTTTAAGTATCTTTTTTTTAGATATTTGACATTTTGTACGTGGTGCAAAAGCACACAACAAAAACACAAAATGCACTCAAAACAGCAATTATTGTTTTTGATTTTTGCGTACCGTTCTTGACGTAGTCGTCGTCGTCGTCGTATCTTTCAGATACGCTAATTGTGGGGCCATCACGCAAAATGAAAATGCCGGCAGTAGCCTCCAGAGAGAGAAAGAGACTGGGAGAGCGAGAGAGTGAGAGCGAGAGCGCGAGAGCGAACTTAAAAATACCACAGTAGAGTTGCTGCATCTCGTTCCGATTGCACGGCATTTTGTCATTGGTGCGAGCAGAGGCGCACTATACTCCACAGCCATGGGGCAAAGTGTTGCCAACAGTTAGCAAAAAATACGGTGTTCGCTCTCGCGACACTTGACAGCGAGAGAAAGAGAGAGAGAGAGAGAGAGAGCGGAATGAACTGGACTGAACACACACAGCTGGTGTATCTCTTGGATGCGTTTCAGTTCGAGTTTGTATTTCGTTTGGTGAGGTTTGCTTGGCCGGGCTCCCGGAACAAGCCAGACAAACAAAAAAAAAATAAATAAAAAAAATTGCCAGCCTCTCTGCTTGTCCCACTGTCGACGTGTCTCCGTTCGTGCCTCGAGTGTCGTGCGTGATTCCCAGCCAATCTATCGCATATAACTCTATCCAAACAATAGTGAATTAATAGCTACAAATATCTACAATTATTCAAAAATCTCAAAGTGCACACAAAAAGCGAATCACAAAAAATATAAAAGGAAAAAGCAAAGTGTTTGTGTGTGTGTTGGTGTGTGAGTGTGTGTGCGTGCGTTAAGTGTTTGCAACGCAAATTGCTCGCAATTTCGCCACCAACTGCTCAAGTTTGCTGCCAACAATTAAAAATATTGCAATTTTATTGAAAACAAACTGCACAAAATCACAAAAAAAGTGTTTTGTATATTTTATTTCAAAAATAAATTTCAATTCGGTTACGGAATTTTTGTGTCTCGTTTCATTGCCACCGTGTCTCTCTCTCGGAGCGCGCGCGTTCTCGTGGCCGCCTCGTCTCTCTCTCTCTCTCTCTCTCATTTTCTCTCTCTCTTTGAGGCGCGCTCGCTATCGCTCTCTTGTCGCTTAGCCGCGTTTCATAATCGAATTGCCGTCACTCGCTTTGTGGTCGTCTTCGTACGTCGCCTGTCGCCGCCTGCGCGTATCTTTATTTATATTTTGTTTCGTTTCCATTTCGTTTCGCACTCGCATCGAGTCAAATGTTGTCGACCAAAAAAATCCAAAACCACCCACCACCCCCGCGTAAACCAACTGTCTAAACTTACAGTTGTTCTTTTTCTAATAGTCTATTCAATTTGTTTTTATATTTTTTGTTGTTTTTTTTCTCTCCTTTTTAACTCTATAGTTCTGACTTCTACGACAAGTACTCTATAATTTCTTGAAGAAATCAATAAATACACTATATATACATGCATATAAATATATATATCCTCACAAATTTACAATAAATAAAAAGATATATAAATAACAAGAAGAAAAACCAAACAAAAATCTATCAAGTTCGCCTTGGAAAATATTAAATCAATAGAAAGCAAATTTACAGCTACATATAGAGTAATACACATATATATATATATGTATAAATATACATATATATAAATATATATATATATATATATTTATACACGCAACGGTTTCACTTTGCAAATTGTATACAACAATAACAACAACAAAAACAACCACAAAAATTTACAATCAACTAAATTAATTGTTAGGCCAGTGTTGCCCAGCATCGCAAATAAGTGAAAATAAATGTGCAAATAATAATTATCGATAATTATAAAATTAATCATACAAAATATGTAAAAATATCGTCAAAATGCAGCGAAACAAACTCAATGAAAACTTGGATTACTACGCACTACGAAATATTGATTGAAGAAGCTTTTCGAGTCGAAAGCTTTAAATAAAAAAAATAAAAAAAAAAGGTATACATCAATGAATATTTCATAAATATTTTACTCAATAATTTTTGAATTAAAATTCAAATTCATCGATAATCCAATTAGACAAATACTCATTTGGATTTTAATTGTAATATGAATTAGGTCGAGTTGAATATCATTATCAATTTTGTATTACGCTTGCAACTTTATTATAAGATCTCCTTTTATTTCTCTCGACAGAATTACTGATTATTGTCTATCCCATATTTCTAAATGATTTAAGCGCTAAATTATATACTTTTCTGATATCTTATTGGGTTTACTTGAGCTCAGATATTTCAGGTGGTTATCTATCGCGAGTCATCAGCAATTGGGCTGCATAAGTTTAAGTAAATATAAATTCTTGTACACTAAGCGAAATATATGACTAATACATTAGATATCTTTCCTTTTTGCGCTGTGCTTTTTGCTGTTAGCCTAGTAAGATAAAGTCAACTGAAAAAATATACGAAACATTTAAAAAAGTAATAATTCAAAAATTAATTTATGTTATTGATTATAGATTACAAATAGAGCACTAACTGTTTGCCTCAGTGTATTCCATGATGTACAACTTATAGCAAAGAGTTCAGTTCTAATTTCTATGGTAATCCAGTGGCAAACATTGGCATAAAGACTGTCTTAACTGAACCTAATGACAAGCAAACAAAAACACCGAAAACTAAACTAACTAAATTGCCAAAATGATGAATTGACACACAGAAGTTGGTATTCGTTGTGCATGTGTGTGTGTGTGCGTTTGTGTGTTTTATTTAGTCGTGAATTCTTAACGCTTCGTGTCATGTGAAGCTTGTGCAAGTATCTCACAGATACATCGTATCTTACAGATACAGATACACTTACGCCGTATCACTTGAGCTTGTCGGCCAATTTGCTTTCTTATCTCGCACATTTTGCATATGGTATTGAAATAATTACATATATACTATTTTCTATGTATATATATTTATATATTAAAATATATAAATACACTTGAGCATTTTTGACCATTTTATTTATAATTTTTTCAATGAACATTTTCTGCGGCTATTTTTATGTGCAGTTTGCTCACTCTCCTTCACTCTTTTGCCTCGCTCTCTCCCTCTCACTCTTGTTCTGTCTCTGTCGCTCTTTTCCGACGTATTTTGATTTGATTTAATTAGTTTATTGTTAGATGGTTTTTTTTTTTGTGTTTTTTATTCGTTATTTCGTTTTGGCCCACAGCATTTGCGAACAGGTTTTACCAGTTTTGAGCCGCAGAAGCAATTTCTTTATAAATAGTTTTGTACGTAAGTTAAAATTTTGGTTTTTTGCTTTTTTTTTAAAAAATAATTTTTGTTTTTGAGTCCCTCGACTTAATTGCTTCTGCTCATAATTTAATAAAAAAAAAAGAAAGAAATAACTAACTAAACACTTTGCTTATCGCCAAGGTAAGTTCGTGCTCTCTCTCGCTCTCACACACACACAGACACACACACACATGCAAACTATCGGTGGCGATTAGATAATAGCATTTTAAATGTTGTCTCTACTGTACGCTGAAAATATTGACCAACAATCACAAATGGACTTTGTTTTGAAACTGCCAAAGACACCGAGAGCTCTGCTGATAAGGCAGGAGAGAGAGGGAGAGAGAGAGAGATTGCAAAGAATTTGGTAGAGAATGCAAGGGCGCTCAGAAGTGTTAATGAAATGTTTTAAGGCAGTAAACGTCACAAAAAAAGAAAAGAAATAAAAAAAAAGTAAATAAAAATGCTTAATAGAAATCGGCCAATATTTGAATATGGTTTTTATTTATTTATTTAATATAATATCGACTAATAGCATTCGACACAGAACAATACAAAGAACAGAATAAAAATAAATTAAATATAAATACAAATAAAATGTAATATTTATGAATTTTTAATTTAATATTACACATTAAAAAATGTTTAAGCTATATAAATACTATAGATAATAAATATCAATTTATACACATAGGCAACTATGCAATTTGTTAAGATTACACTTGGGCTTAAAGGCCATTCTGAGATGACTACTGTGCAGATTTTGTGACTTTTTCTCTTTACTGTCCAGCACAAACTGGCTTAAAAATGTAATTCCCTATAAAACACGAATCATTTAGTTTTAAAAATAAGGTTAGATCAAACCAACATAATTAGACACTGAATAGGACACACCAGGATCACCAGGATCAAAAACAATCTTCTAAAAACTGCACACTTTGCCAAAAACAACTCTACAATAATCATCAAATATCTCCTAACTCAATGATTCTTTTCTTAACAATAGTATATAAAAAATGGACTCAGTTATGTTAATCAAATACAGTAGTTCCTAAATGTAGTTAAACTATTTTCTATATAAATATTAAACATTTCAACACTAAGTAAATAGATGAAGGCAGCAAATATCTTTAAAAGTTTTTTTTCTTTTTTCAAAAGATCAAAAACGCTTAAGTATTGCTCCAAAATATCAACAAAAGTAATTAAATCAAAATATTTTTTTTTTGCACCGCCTGCCAAGACCGTTTGATGTTTGACTTTCAAATCTCACAGCTGCATTTACAAATCGGTCATCTTTTGTCACCATATATATTTATATATATACATATATGTATATAAGAGTAATAAGTATCTGTATCTGTATCTATATATATTACATGAGTTATTCAAAACTTGTTTACATCTCTCTCTCTCTCTCTTTCTCTCTCTTTCTCTCTCTCTCTCTCTCTCTCTCTCTCTCTCTCTCTCTTTCTCCCTCTCTGACCTTTGCGTCAATGTCCTCAAAACCTTGAATCTCAATTTATTTTATTTTATATTTTTCTCTTATTTTTTTGTTGCTGTTTGTATCGTGGAAAAATGTAAAGCGCACGTTTTTCGACTTATATTTGTGAAGAAGCTGCCCCCTTCCCCGCTAGCCTCCTCCTGCCCCCTACTGCAAGTATCGCAGAGTTTATGATGTGAAGCGCAAATGAATTTCTGTAGCGTCTTGAAAAGTTTTCCATGTAAATTGGGAAATTAAGCGCAACACATCGACGTCTTTGAGTCTGAAGTTGTTGAGACTTGGAGTCTGAGACTGTGGTGAGACTCGGTTCCAGTCATCCGCTCTCAGTTCTCAGTTTCCCAGATCGCAGTTACATTCTCCACGCTGACATTGGCATATCTCACTCTTATTATACATTTGCAGAGGGTATTCCTAATTTCCTTACTAAATGTGCAAGATGGCTGTTGAAAATACATCGATGAAAATACATTCCTTCAAAATGGTTTTGGAAAATAAAAATATAAAATTAAGGGAAAAAAATTAATTAAGTGGCAAACTGAATGATATAATATTCAAATTAATTATTCAAATATTTATTATAAAAAAAAAAGAAAAACCAAAACAACTTCAAAAATAACTAGATTTGTAAGTCAAGTTTTACTTAAGGGTATTTTGTGTTCGGCATTTTCTCCTTCATCATTTTTTTTTTTTGTAACCACTTTATTCTTGTTGCGGGCCACATTTATAATTACGTTAACTTCAATTACGGCTTACGTACAATATCATTCCAATTTTACTCGTTTTTTTGTTGTTGCTATTGTTTTCCAGCTAAAAACTGGTTTTTGGTTGCCTTCTTTTCTGCTTTTTTTGTGTGTGTTCCACGAGTTTTGCTATAATTTTAATTTTTTTTTCGAGTTCCATATTGAAGGTCTTTGTGCCGGGCCTGCTTTTTGTCAGCTTCTTTGTAAATAGCAATTAAATCATTTTTGAAATGTCTCAAATTGCTGAACTGTTAAGCTCAGTGGATACCAGTTAAGAAAAGGCATGTTGCACTAATGATCGATGGGTAGTATGTAAAGTGAAGTCCCTGAAATACACAGTCTGCCTAATGAAGAGATCTATAAACTCAGCAGACGAGTGAGTGAGATCTATTAAGAGGACTTTTTCTGGAACACTTTTCTAGGGGTCCACACAGCCTCAATGCTGGAGAAGTGAAATGCTAGAAAACGAGAGCTCTAAGACCAATTCCTCACAGATCTGAGAGTGGTTGAAGTAATCGCAATACACAACAATACAACTCTGATAATAATTATAATAATAATAATGAGCAGAGATGCTGGAACACAAATTCAATAACTTTGATACTTCTTGAAAAATGCGTTTGCCTTAATTATTGAACTCGGAAATACATAAAGAATCTGAATAGATAAGTAAGACTATATTTTTTTTTAGATCAAATTGCAAGTATTTCCAGTTATTAGATATAATGACATATGCCCTATCTATATAAATATTAAATATATTAACATTTCTTATGTTTTTTTTCGATTGGGTAAGATATGGTTTTCAAGTAGTGACTTTTACGAATATCTTATATATACAGTATACCTAATATATAATAACCAAAATAGTTCGTATAAAAATACATATTTATTGAGAACCTCGCTTATCCTAGGGCTGCCAAGTACAAATATGATTAGGAACGGTTTTCAAAAATTTGTATGCTGCTTTTAAGAATGATTTATATATTAAGTATAAGGGTGTATATTGTATATACAGTATAAATAGTAAACAAGCAAACAAAAATATAGTTCTATAATACAGTTCTCTTCTTCTTCATTATTGCTTTCTATTTTTGTTGTAGATCCACGCACACAAATTGTTGTTGCTGCTTACATTTTCACTCGGCACATCTTCGTCGTATCAACAAATGCCAAGAAGTGCGATTGTCGTTTGTCGACTCTACTACACTATTTCCTCCAACACACACGCACACACACACAAACACAGTCCATACACCTACACACGCACACACAACATATTTGTTTGGTTTTGTTTTGTTTGCTTTGCGTGTTTTTTGGGGTTTGCCGCATTTGAAATTCATTTTTAGATTTCAATTTATTTTCGGCGTAGTTTATGCCAATTTGGTTTTTGGGTGCGATTTCTTTTAATATTATGTATGCCATATATATAAATATACGTATTGCAAATGTATGTGTATGTGTGTGTGTGTGTGTGTGTTTGAGTGATACTTTAAACGAATTTGATTTGATACTCATTTTATTTATTTATTCATTTTTTGTATGTTTGTATAATAAAATCGAAATGCAACTGCTAATGGCATTTCAAGTCATACTGTAAAGTGAACACCTCTTCTAAAAGTCATGTTCACAGCTATATATTATTTGCAGATATATGTATATGTCATATATTCAAATACCAATATTATTTACCTTTGAAGGCATATTAACTAAATTGACGTCGATGTGTTTATTCGACATTCATCAACACTGACACATACGAGCCAATTGTTTCTTTTCTCGTTCAAGAAATGTTAATTTTTCGTATACCCTAAAATGTATCTATGATGGGTAGGTTGAACGAGATACAATATATGTTTCCATATCCTCCAAAATAGACTCCGAGTTTCCATTTTTATAGTTTAGTTTGACTTTTCTAGCAAATTCATTAAACTTATATATCTATTATCATTTGAGGTGATAATATCGTCATGGATAGACGAGCACTCCCGACTCCAGATTAATTACTTGGTTATTTTTTTTGCTGTCTCGGCTATACTTATAACTTGTCACTGGCTGGTTACTCACTGACGTCTGTTAATTTTGTGGCTCACTACAATAATCTTAATTAAAAATCTTAAGTCTAAGTTGGCCAGTCTCGCATTCGGACAAAAACAACACGAGAGATTAGCTCATCTAAATTCTGTTGAATTAAATAAACAACAACGACGACGACGCATTGCTTAAATGATCAACAAACAGTGCTCTCGGCTCCAAGCAGGGCTTAAGCTCGCTCTTGGCCACAAAAAAATAAATAATAATAATAATAATAAAGCCCTGCAAATCACCGAATACACATTTAATTTATGAGCGTGAAAATGTGAGAAATGCGATTCTAATAGAGATATATGCTTTGTTTTTCTGCTTGGATATTAGATAATATTAATTAGCTTTATATTGATTTGGTTACGACAAACTTTGAATACTACTCTCTGGCTAGTTAGGGTGTACAGGGTGTATACGTTCTTATAGAAGAAAAACATTTAAACATATTTTGTTTTTCTTTTTGTGGCTGAAAGAATGTTGATGTCATAGGTTCGTTAGCTGGCGCAAATAAATAAGATAAAAGTGTAAATAAAACGGTGTGAGCTAATGCAGGCATTAAATCGAAGGAATGCGGTTTTAATGCCAATTCAATTTAATTCAATTGAATTCGCTCGCAGGGAGGTCTTTGAACTGTCGGTGAAGTAAATAAGTTTGAATTGTTTTTGAAGTCTATTTTCTTTGCTAGAAAGTTGTAAAAAGCTCTATTCAATCTTCTGCTCATTTTCCTTATCAAGCTTCCTTTACGCATATATACTGCGAATTATTAAGACCACATTAAGTACATACAACTTGCGAAAATGACTTCGAAAAAGATTTGAACTACAATTACAGTAAATAATTGTTTCCACTTTCAATTGAGGCTGCAACAATCAATTCTTTGCTCTCGTGCTATATGCCTTAACTACTCTACACTTTAAAAGCTTTCTATGTAGGCTTGCTCATATCATTTACAAGCATCATCATATTATAATATGGCATCTCAAAGCTCTGCTCTGTCAGTTAAATTGCGCTTGAGAGCGACGCACAACGCACACAGCTAATCTATCTCTCTCTCTCTCTCTCTTTCTCTCTGAGTTCAAACGGTGAACGGACAGATCAATTTTTGTTTTTCTCTTTTGACTCTCAGATGTTGAACTACTTTGGCTACCTGTTGCGCAAGCGCTGACCGCTCCAAACAACTTTTTTTCTTTTCGTTTTTTTTTTTGTATTCTGTTTTTCGGTTAAACGCCGCTAAACTCTGTTATTACACAAAAAGCGAAACCAAAGCGAACAGGAGATAAGCACCAAAAAGCAGCGACCACCTTTCAAAGAGAAGCAAACACAACTAACACAACAACAACAAGAACGTCGCACAGAATTTAGAATAATTATTATATTCTCACACACATACACACACAAAAGAGAGAGAGAGAGTAGCGGCATGTTGGGGCTCCAAGACTTTACCTAACGTTCTGCAAGCTCTTATGTGTGTGTGTGTGTGTGTGTGAGAAATGTAGGGGAAATATTAATAAGCGTGTGTGAGGTAGGGGCTCTCAGCGGCAGCCTGTGAGTGTGTGTGTGTTTATAAAGTTGATTGCACTCGATTTTTAGATACAGCTTTTTCAAGGTCATCAACGAAAAAACGACAAGCAGCTAACCAAAAACATCAAAATCGCTCACTGCTTAGTCGCTGCTTCTAACAGAGAGCGAGAGAGATGGAGGGATATGGATAGGGACAGGGAGAGAGTAGTAGCCGAAGCATTGGGCGCCCTTTGCTTGCCATTGCCTCGAAATTCGAGCCTCTCTTGTCTTTGGCTGCCATTGACGCCTACAGTTTGCTGCTGCCAACGTCGCTGCTGTTGCGCTGCTACTGCTGCTGCTCGCTTGACCGCGCTGTTTTTTTTTTGGGTTCTCTGTTCTATTGTTGCTGCTTCTATTGCTTCGCGCGCTCATTGTGTGAGTGACGCGCGCATGAAAACTATGCGCCAAAAGCTTTGAATTGAACTTAAGGCAAGTTCCTCGTCGCTGCGGACGTCGCAGCGGACGTCGCTGCTGTCGTCGTCGTCAACGCTGCTGTTGAAAATTCACAAATAAATAAATCAAAACAAGATTTATGTCTGCTGCTGCTGCTGCTGCCGCTGCGTATTCAAATCTGACAGTCAAAATAAAGCTATACCCGAAAGAAAAAACATCTCAAATCGCAGACAATAAGAGTCGGGCAGCCGCAGCATCTTTAGAAATTATTAGACAATTTTTTTTTTGTTGTGCTGTTTTTTTTTACTTTTTCATTTTGTATTTCGGCGTTGTTTGCAGCTGTTGGAAATGAGCCGGTTTTTTTTTTTGACTGCTCTGTGAAAATACTTATTCAACTATAACAGCCAGAAAAGCAGCATACAAAAAAAAGGTGTTGGGTTTTATTGTTTGCTTTTTCTAAGCTTTGTTTGGCAGCGTTACAAATTTGGGCGTTGCAGGACATCAGAGAAGCACACACAAAAAAAAGAAAAAACGAAAAATAGTCGCAGCCTTTTTATTATCGCAGCACATTAAACATCCATGTCAAACTAAATTTACATATTTATGATTAATGTTTGTTTTTTGTCATCAAATATATCCACAATACATGCAAACATCTATTAATCAAATCTATTTATAAATATGTTCAATAAATACTCAGATTCAATTCGAGCATTAGTTTTATTAGACTTCATTTTAGAATGATCAAAAATGTTTTTATTAAAATTCCCATTACAAATGGTTTCCATCATATATTTCTCTATTATATTGTCTTTTATTTTATCCACCCACTAATACGTATCAAAGAACCTGTACATATTGTGTCTGACATCAGTTTTTCTCGAGGGCCAGCATTAAAAATACATTTGTTCTGTTCGTGTTTTTTTTTCATTCTCACTACATAAACAACTTTTTGAAGCCCTCCATAAAAAAAGGCTCTTTCAAGTGCTAACTGTCAAATTTACGTAGTCTTTGTTTATTGGCTAGCAAAATTTCTAAAGCAATTCAAACTGAATTTACATAAAAGCCAAATAAATAAAGTAAATGCAGATTGAGATAGAGATATATACATATATATATATAGATATGTGTGCGTATATAAAACAGCTCATGCTATTACTACTTAACTAAAAGTTGTGTATGAGTAATTATGACAAAAATAAAATGAAAAAAAGCACATATGAATACAGCTTGCTGACTATTAAATGCCCTTACATAACTATGGCAGTTGCTGGATGTGAGATAATGATTAAAAATAATATTCTCAGTATCCATAGGATTAGCCTAGTATTATTATCTTAACCAGACTTATTAATAAGCTCCTTGATCTTGTTCATCACATTTGTAGAAAGAGAAAAATAATTTATAGCTGTTCTCTATTTTTTTTATTATATTCTTCGAAAGCATTTTTAATGTATAATATATTTTGAAAATGGTATTAGAAATAAAAACATATCAAATATTTAATGTGTCAGCAGACTTTAATTTTCTATATATAAAAATGTTCTGAGAATCTAATATCTATAATATAATTTGGAATAATATGTTAAATGTTTTAGGCAATTCGATATATCTTTGTTAAGAAATTGGAATTCACTTCTGGGGCTTACAACACTTAAATGAACTGCTGAATGACATTTGTCAGAAATATTTTCCCCAAAGAATATTCTTTGTATGATGGATTGTGAACTATATTGACAGGTCGCTCGCATAAATCATGCCAAAGTTTTGAACAGTTAATTAGTGTGACGCACACGGTGAAAGTGATGGGTGGGAGGGACGGAGGTGGGTGGGTGTGGTTAGTGTTTTTCTTTTGTATACATGATGAAGTGAAAATCTTGTTTGTTTACAACGCCAAACGCAATGCAAATCAACTGAACTGCAAATGGGGCAGCAAATTCCATTGCTGCATATTTTATACAATCCAAACCAAACTCAATCGCTACTTGGACCGTTCCCAATTCAAATGCAATGCGATCCACACGGCCGGCCTGCATAAGTGTCGATTGTCGATTCGCGATTGTTTTATGGAGGCACCCACACCCCATCCCATCCCATCCCAACACACCACACCACACCACACCCCAACCCAGCTGCCCCTCTCAGTCACAATCTCAAGAGCTCTGCCAAAAATGGCCAGACCATCCAAATCGAATCGCAATATAACAATAACTTCGACATAGCTGTTTCATTTCGTATTGTTGTTGTTGTTGTTCTTGTTGTTGTTGTTTTTGTGGTTGCTGTTGTTATTGTTTTTGGCATATGGTAATACACGACAGCAAATATTTAAGTGCTCTACTCTATTTGTTTTCGCTTATGGCTAGACTCTTTTCGTTGTGTATGCAAATTTATATAATATGAAATCTATTGTGTACCCTCTATAATATAGACAAGAACTGTCTGTGTCTGGTTCGGCAACTCGGAAATAGTAGAGAGAAATAATACATAATGAATATATAAAAGATCTAGAAATGAAAATAATATTTTACCAAAAAACGATCTCAAATTAAAAAAATAATGACTTTTAAGAAAGAATTGACTAATTATTATAATGTAAAATAGTTCAACCCAGAAAATAGAAATATAATTAACTAATAGATATTAACTGTATATTTCTGTTTACAGTATTTTCTTTAGAACTTAATAACATATTTAAAATAAAAAATTCTTCATAAATATTTACAATCTTATAAGATGACAAATATTCAAAATACAAATTTATTACAGACTTGACACATAAATATATTTTACAGAGCATACACTCTTAAAAATAGGATACAGGATTGCACTAGTTTTTTTTTATAAATAAAATTCACTTAAGGACTATATTAAAATGGAAATTATTACTCATCATTTTACAGGATATTTAGCTAGTTGTAGTCTAGTAGCAAACATTTACTTGCATATATCAATTAATTAATTCTGATTTTTGTGCCCTGGCGCATTATAAATTTTGTAATTAAATTTGCTTTTGTCTTGAGTTGAAGTTCAACACTGATCAGAAGAGAACAGTCCTAGGCAGTGCCGACCAGGCCTAGTCCTCTGTATATATATACATATTATATATACTGTATATATATATATATATATATTATATGTATTGTATTGCTCTGAACTCGTCGTCTCTTAGCGAATTGCCATGACAACTTTTGTGCTATTATTGGACAACTCACATTCAACTCACTCAAATTCAATTAAATCTCTCGACCGAGTTTACATGTATGTATATGTTGTGTATGTGTGTGTGTGTGTAAATGTATGTTGGCTCAACTACTTAGGCCAGGTGATACTGGCTAATGAAAGAAAGGAAGATGGCCAAGCGCAATTAATTGCATACTTTGGGGCGTTGTAGCTTGGGTGTCTCAGTGACAAAAAAATAATCAATGAATCACTGTCATTGGCCGAGTTGTGCAGAGCTGCTGTGCTGCTATTGACCAAGTCATGCCCAAAACTTATTTGTCTGCAAACAAAATCAAGGCGTAACAAAAGCTTATGTATATATTTACTTATTTATTTTTGTATGAGCAATTATGTATATATATATACATTTATGCCTTTACTGATGTGTCACAAATCGCTCTCAAAAAAAACACCAAGCAGTTGTGTAATTAATATTATTGTTGCAACTAAAAGATGCTTTCTGCTCTAAGGCAAATATAAAGGTGGCATTCGTTGATTCTACGAAATTCGATTTACAAATTAAAAATCCCATTTCAAATTAACAATTAAAATTAGACAGGAATAATTAAAAGAACACTTCAAAGAAATATAAATAAAATGTTGCGGTTAAGATTGACTTAATTAAAACTTAAGTATTTAAGTATATTCAGGTAAATCAATTGACTTACTTATCATTATTTTTATGTACTTAATAGAAAACTATTTAGTTAGGTGTATCAATAAATGGAACAGAGTTAAATGAATTGTATGAAATGTATTCTTAAACTTTAACTTAAACTGTATTTTATGTAATCACTTTTTGCATTTATTATTCTTTTGATGACGGTAAATCTTTTTTCTTTTCACATATGTCAAATTAGAGGGTATAATGGAACAAATTGGAGAACTGAACTAACTGCGCTGAACTCACCCAAGTAGAAGAATTTTATCTGTAAATCGCTTTTTATTACATTCCCCACAGTCTCAGTTCGAATAGCAGAATTTGTCGCCAAGCATTTTTATTTGGGTAGCCCGGCCATTAAATTTTGAACCGAGATGTTTTTGTTGCTGGACAAGTTGTAAAAAAAAAACTCCATAAAACTTAATTGGTTTGCAAACATATTCTTTGATTTTCACCCATTTCACAGACGGTGATATTTGATTTTTACCTATGTTCAAATGTATACTGTGTGCATGAAATATATACTTCAAAATATGTTCATATTTTTTGCTTACATATTACAGGTTTAGGTGTTCTTATGACCAAATTACCTTTTTGCTGCCTTCCGAACAAATTTTAATTCAATAGCCCACTGAAAATTATTACATTAACGCATTTGACAGTTTGTCGGAGAGATTTTCCATGGAGAAGAGGGGATGTGGGCATGTGAGAAGGTGGGGATGCTTTATAAAGAAAACAGGAAGCAGCCGGCGCATTCAATAATGGAAAATTATCCGCATTTTCTGCATATTTTGTGCTGCTTTGTCTCTCACTCAATAAATGATTTGATTAATTACACAGATTTGACATAAACACGTTTTGGCACAAATGAAGCAGAACTCAGATAAAATGTTGGAAATGCCCCTCCGCCCACTTTTTCTCTAGCTCTCTGTGCGACAGCTGGCCATCTTTAGATAGATTGTATTGTTGTGATTAATGAATTGATTGACGACACGAACAGGATAGCCTCAGGTTATTGTTGTTATTATTATCAGCTAAACACTTGCTACTCACCACTTTTTGTAGTCAAACTGACGGACTGACTGACTGACTGACGGACTGACTGACTGCTGCGCGGAACATGTCAGTTCCTGCCATTCCGAACTGCTTCCGGGCATTGTGAGTTCATTTGCCATATTATCATTAAACTCACTTTACGCCCTGTTCTTAAATATACAGCTCATGTTTTTGATCTTCACCAAATTCGAATTGAGACGACTCAGAATCAAATCCTTCTCTATGCGCTATGCGGATCCTTCTTATTAATCCTAACACAATAATTTAAGATTCTTTATTCCAACATACCTGCTGAAAATATCTGAGGAACAGCTCCACAATTTCATCAATTATTCCTATCTCTTCTGCCTTTTCTCTGCCTCTTTCTCTGTATTAATTTTTTTATTTTTCTCCCAAATCTTTGGAATAAATATCGAGCCATTATTTATTTGATTATCTGCAGAAATCTCATATTTTATGTTGTATATTTTAACATTAAATATAAATTGTAAATTGAAATAGAATAGCTAAAAAAAAATTGAAATGCAAGTATTGGTTTTAAGTCTTATCAAGAAATGGTATTCAGTGTATATTTTGTGTGCAGGTTTTTATTTAAAAAATAAAGTTTTTACAACGAAATAGTTTTTAGACTTTCGTCCCTTCTATATGCGTCTTAAAATAAAATATCTAAGAAGTTATTGTCGTCAACTTTTAATACTCTTTAAATGTATTTTATTTAAAAATACAAAAGCGTTTTATTTTCTAATTGGTTTTTTTTCGTATATATTTAACATTTGTTTCAAATTTATAATAATGGTTTGTAATTATATTCAGAAATCTATTTGATTATTATAATTCTAAGCATACATATGTATTCAGATACAGCATTAAAATGATACAGTAAATTATGTTGATGGGGGGCATTAAAGGGCTTCAGAACATCAAATATTCGATTAACGTTTTCTGGCTTTTCTTAATTTATTTTCTATTGTTGTTTGTTGTTTTTGTTGTTGTTGTTGTTTTTATTGACTATCTAATTGTGCTTTGATTATTCGATCCGCATGCTAATAGGCAGTTAGTCGTTTGGCATATGAATAAAAATGTCTTTGTTTTGTTGTAACATAAAAAAAAAATGGAATTTTGCTTAAGCCAATTATTTACATTGATTTATGTTTAGTGTTGTGTGATAGTCGCCGTTTTATTTAATTTGTTTTTGTTTTTATAGTTGTTGTTGTTCAAATTAACCCATTTTAAAGTTTGGAAATACCAAACATTTACTCAACATTTAATGCTAAAATTCATTTGCGCAAGTACAAAATGTCTTTGTGGGGGTGCCTCGTAGACCCAAAACGAGTCCAAGTTTCTCGGTTTCGGCTCTGTGTGTTTCTCCGAGTGTGCCAGTTATGAAACAGTTATCGAATCGAAATGCTCAAGCCACACTTGTTTGTATACGCTTTGCCCCCAAGAGAATTGGGCTATGTTTGGGTTCATATATATTTTTGTATATATTGAATAATTTACTCGTATATTTCGAGTGTAAGCGAGATAAGCATTCAATATAACCGCAACTCATAAATTCGGCTTGTTATCGATAGATTTCTGATACGCATATCTGCATAGAGTATTTGTTGCGTCGGCTTACGTTGATCAACTTAAGGTCGTCGTTTTTTTGTTCACGTTGGCTTATCAGTCACAAAATTTAAACAGCTGCCGCGAACGCACTGCAAACAGTTAAATAAAAAAATAAAAAAAGCAACATTCAAATGCTATGCCAAGTAGTGTTTTTTTTCTTTTTCGTATTGTTTTTTATTTTATTCCTCAGTTGTGGCAGTTGTATTTCGTTTTTTAAGCATTCCAGACACGTAAACCCGAGCACATCTCCCCGCTCTGCCCGCTGCTCATTTGGCTTGGTTTGGCTTTGCTTTTGTTTTTGTTTTTGTTTGTGTTTTCGTTTTTGCTTACTTGTTGCTGCATTTTCTATCCGTCTCGTATCTATCCAAAATGTTACCTCTATGAGCCAGCCCTGAGTGATATGCAAAACATGTGCCCCTATCTCAATCGCCTCTTTTCCATTTTCATTTCCATTTCCATGGCCCTTTTCATGGCATATGCCCGCAGCATGATATCTATATATATATATATATATATATCTGAGTTTCTTCAATTTGTTCTCTCTCTCCCACTCGCTGTTCTTGTGCACTTTGCGGAAATAAGTTGGTAGCTGAAAAGTTGGCTTCCTTTGAAGCGCTGCTTTGGGATTAAGACCCAGTCCACAATAAACGACTGTCGACGGTTTCCAGTTGGCAATTGTTATGCGTCTGTGGTAAAAGCCAATAAAAACGATCGTGCAGTTGTCGTTTGAGCGTGTCTTGTGAAATTCTAATGACTTTTTAAGTACTTAAACTTAGAGTCTATTCAAATGCTAGACTAATATCCTGTTTAGAACAGAACTCAAGCGTACTTAATGAACTTAACATACATTTATTTCTGAGCGTTTATAGAAAAGTTATTTTTACAATAAAGAATTTATAAATTATCAATTCATTTTCTTTTTTTTTTTTCCTTTGCTCTTTTTTGATTTTTAAAGGCAATAACTCATTTCTTGAATTAAACAAATGGAAAAGCCGTAAGACTTTAAGCTCTTAAAAATCTATGTTAATTAACAATACATAAATTTAAATATTAACATAAGTTTGTTGGGTGTAATTATTCATTTTATTTCCACATAAACTGTTCATAAATCACAATCGCTTTCTGTGAGTAACTTTTAGAATTGAATCTCTGATTTGGTCAATTTGTGATTTGTTTTTTTTATCTTCTTCTTTGCTGGCTACATCTGTTATTTTCTTAGACAATTTGATAAACGACCATTGATTTAATCTATGTGGACAAAACTTCGCATAACTAATAAATTTGATGAGTTTATCTACTTGAAAACTTCCAATAAGTTTATCGACGCTCCCTCACACGCGACACATCCAAAAAATAAATAAAAAATACAAAGCTAAAAAAATAATATACGTGACATTTTTACCAATTTAATTTTATACTCGAAAGAAAAAAAAAACAATTACTTATATAAATAATTCCAGCGAGCGGAAAAGACCTGTACCGTAAATTATGTATAAATTATATTAAATATTTTCATTTTTATGTCCACTTGATTAATTCGCATTGAAGTTGAGTTACGGGACAGAAACAACAGAAATTGTTGGAAACATTGCCATAATAATTTATAAGCATTCCTGTACAATATTCTTAACTACAATGAATTCTCATTGAAGTGCCTTCTTACAACTGATATAATTATAATAAAATATAATAATAGCAGCAGATAAGAATTGTGGCTTATCAGCCACTTAACTTAAGTTGGGTCGGCATCTGTCGAAGTTTTTCCACATTTGTGGCTCGAGTTTATATCTAGCAAGTGGCACACAAATTACACCGACAATTTATTAGTGCTAACATGCCCTGAAGATAGCTGATGAATGCTGAACAGCATTTTCCACCACTTGCACAGCTGTCATTTTGTGTCTAAGAACAACTTGAAATGCTAAGCAAAACTTTTGCTTCATTTGTCACACAAGTGCTTGAGCAACAGCTCGTAATGAGGTCAGTTTAAAATACATAAACTCATTTCTTTTGCAAAAATAACAGCAACAACAGCAGCAACAAAAAAAAAAAAAAAAATACACCCGAAAATCGCAAAATGTTTTATTGTCGCGTACGCAAGAAAGCGTATAGCAATTTTTTTAGCGACGTGCTGTGCCCCAAATAAGGAGTACAAGAAATAAAAATAAAAAAAAAACACAAAAACACCACAAAGCAAAAACCACATTGAGACATCAATAATGCTAAGTAAATAAGCGAAATTGTACAACAACAATGAAATGCTATCTCCGAAGGCAGCGCACTCAACACACACGCTCCCAAATGTATCTCAAGTAACCATAAGTATCTTAAAAAATATATATATATATATATATATATTTATATATAAAACAAATACCATGTAACTTTAAATGGCGCTCTTTACCGAATAATAATACTAAATGGATTATCGCAACCTATTTTATTTGATAAGTTTGAATATTGACTAGTTATTTTGAATTATTTTGCTTAGGTTTATATTTGCTTATATTTATTTCATATTATATTATATTCATTTAAATAAAAATTACAAAAATCATTAATATTATCAATAAAACTTAAATGCAATTTTCACAAATCATCATAGAAAAATTAAAAGAATCAGTTTTATCCCTTATAGGTTTAATCATCTTGAATACTTAGGATTTGCATAGTTTATCAGTTGAGATTAAATGTTAACTAGTCTTATCTGAGGAAAGCTTCTTGGGAATGAAAATAATTTTTAAAAATTATGATTACCCTTGAGGACTAGTTTACAGTTCCTAAGTGATGAAAAAATTACAATTTAAATTGTAAAACATTTTTTTAACTGCGCTTAATTCTCACGCAGTGAACACAACAAATCTAAAACAGAAGAATACGTTAAATAATCTTGTTAAGATAATAAAGAAACTTTTCATATATTAACTTTTGGATAAGATTTCCTGTTATTTTTTATTTAAAAGATATGAGATATGAATAATCAGCATTTAGTGTATATTATATTTGATTGAATTATGATTTAACTACGAGTTTACATCATTTAAGTTGTATCCTTAAAAGATTAATTAAAGACTCCATTTTGTTTATATCTCTTTTTCGCTTAAAAACTTATAGCCATTTAAAATTTGTATTATGTGCTGATTCAAATAAGTTGCAATCGATTTTGTTTACGTTTTTATATATATATATATAATTAGGTGAACTAAGCACACACATGCACACACACACACACGCATCGATACACTAAAGTTTACAAGCCAAAAAGCTCTGCGCAATGCATGCAAATCTACTAATACAAATGTAGCCAAGCGTTGAGTGTTTAGTTTTGCTTTAAACGTTTACGCGAAGCTATTAGTTCCAGGCGACTGCTACTACATAATCAACAACTACTTATTAAGATAAGCCCCACTCAAATGTAGACTGTATGGTGGATCTGGATCTTTGGATGTTTTGTGGATGGTGGTAATTAACACACCACTTCATCAAATGAAATTCACTAGAATTTCACAAAGCCATGTTAATTAAAAGCGCCGCTTGCAGCAGCACCAGCAGCAGCAGCAGTAGCAGTGGCAGTAGCAGCAGCAGCAGCAGCACATCTCCATCCAGCCATCTATCTAACTATATCTATATCTATATAGCTATCTTTCTCGCTGTCTATCTTTCATTGGGCGTCTGCTTTTGTAAGCGTCTTTTGCCTTTTTGCGCTTGAGATATTTTCTACAAGTCTGGAAGTTGTTTGTTTTATTGTTGTCGCTCGTCGCTCGTCGTCGTCTCAAATGTTGTTTGTGGTTTTATTTTTATCAGTGACTGTGGAAAAGAAAAAAAACTGCATTCAGGCATCGAGTGGCAGGCAAAACGTAAACAAAACGCATTTTGATAGTCGCAGTCAACATCTCACTCACTCTCTCCCTCTCTCTCTCTCTATCTCACACACACACACACGCACACGCACGCTTCGTGCGCTTTGTATTTATTGCGTGTAAATTTCAGGAGTAAACAAATAAACGAAAAAAGAAATAAAAAAAAATACTTGTGCTGCTGCTGCGCTTATTTGTATTTCCGTGAGCGGAGCGCATGACGAATTGACCAATTGTTTGATTGTCGCTTGAGTGAAATTTGTTGGAATGTGCACTTCTCAGTTCGGTTTTTGCCTTATCGTCCCGTCTCCTCTGCTCTGCTCGTTTTTTTTGTTTGTTTGGGCTTACATAACGAGCAGACGCAAAACGCACACACACACACACACACACACGCACACACACACAATAAATTAGCAGGCTGAACACAAAAAAAAGAAAGAAAAGAAAGAAAAAAGAACCGCTTAGAACCTGATCATTGAGCATAAGAGAGCATTGAGCATAATTGGTTTGAGAGCGCAGTCTCCACTACTCTCCACTATGTGTATTATGCTCAATGAAAGTTCCCGCATGCAAAATGCTCTCTTAGCGCAGGGAGAGCAAAGTTCGCAGCTTTCTCGCCTGCGCTGAGTCAGCAACTTAAGCCAGTTATGCAATGGCAGCGGCGACGGCGACGCCGACGGCTCAGCCAGCATCGAGGAGAGCGAAAAAAATTAGCGTTGTCTGTCTGTCTACCTGTGCATGCTGCTGCTGTTGCTGTTGCTACTGGGTCTGTTGCGCTCAAAATTCTGCACATTTTACCGTTAGCTTAATGGCTAAATTACCGTTTAGAAGCGCAAAAGAAGTTGCTGTTGTTGCCATGTCTGTTTCTTCACACACACACATACCTGTATACATATGTATGCATGTTGTTGTTGTTGTTGCACATGCTCAGCGAAAATTCTCATGTCGCAACGTAATTGTTGTGTTTCTTATATTTTGCAGACGTGCTTAGATTTTAATTAAATTGAAATTACAATCAACTGCGAGCGCCTCGAAGCGAGTGTCAAAAGTTGCTGCGGTTGGGTTGGATTTTGTTGGGGATCAAGTGAAGCATTTGCGATTTATGTGTGTATGTGTGAGTGTCTGTCCCTGAAATTACGGTAAATTAATATTGAGGTTTGTGTGTATTATTGCAGTTTGCGCTACAAAGCTTGTTATTATTTTTAAGCTTTACATTAAAATTATCAAATTAATATTGTTCCTATTCACTATATTATCTATTCATAAAAAATTTGGATGAATTTTTGCAAATACTTCAAAACAAATGATGAATTTTAATGTTAAGAAGAAGACAAGTTAAATAAATTAAGTAAATATGTGTGGACATAGTCTAAATTTAGTTTGTTACTCAGTTATTTATTAAGCTAACAATTTAAAATCTTTCATTGTGAAATTCAAAGCATTGATTAACTGCTTTTTGTACTTTCGAAATATGAGAACAATACACATGAATAAATTAAGAATTAATTATAATGAAAACAATAATATAATATAATTAATACAATTATGAACAGCTTTGTAAAACTACTTATTAATTATAAATTTGATTAATTATATTATTATTATTCTCAGTATTCTCGAAATCTTTGTTCACACATTTATATCGATCTATTTTTCGTTTCTATTCTATTCTATTTCTCGATTCCCTTACTGTTTTCCGTTGTCAACATGTTTTTTATTTGTCAACTGTTAATCCCTTTGTTATCAGCCTCAAGCTTGCCACGCCCACTGATTCATAAGGGGTCGTGGGAAAGCATCTGATGAGTTAATGTTTTGTTGCAACAGGAAATCAATGCACTTGTTGTGCTTTCTTTTAATCAATCAAAAAATGCAATGCAATTTACGCAGTGCCATAAAAAATATGTTTGTATAAAATGTACACATGTCAGATATGAGATACATGCTTATGTATATATAATGTAGACACTAGATGTATCCATGTACATATCTGCAAGGCACCCACCCACACAACGCAACAATTATAAACAATGAGAGGCAACAACAACAAATGCATTATTATTATCAGCAAAAATAAATGACAAAAGAATTACCAGATAGATGGAAAGAGAGAGAAAGAGAGAGAAAGAGAGAGAGAGAGACAGATTATGCTTCTGCTTTCGTGCCACGCGTACAGGAAATTATATAAAAACATGTTTCTTGCTGCTGGTCGAAGGGCGCTGGGCGGGGGGTGCGAAGGGTGCACAGCCAAAGGCAACAACAATGTGAGAGAAGCAAAAACACTGATACAAAAACAAAAACAATAATTGAAAAAATGAAAGAAAAAACATTCCAATGCAGTTGCATTTCTTATGCGTCTGAGTGTGCGTGTGTATGTATGTGTGTGTGTGTGTGTGCATGTGCTGTTGTTGTTTGTTTAAAAAGCAAAAACAATAAATTCGCATTCGCTCTCTTTATCGCCACAGTGCAGCTAACAGTGCGAAAAAAAATGTATAAAGACAACAAGAATGCAGCAGCAGAATGTAAAAAAAAAGCAGAAGACGAAAAACAAATGAATACAACAAAAATGTGTGTGCTTGTGTGTGTGTGTGCGTGTGTGTGTGTGCGTGTGTGTGTGTGTGTGCGTGTGTGTGTTCTTTTGGGATGTGGCTGCATTGAGTATACGACACGTTGGCAACAAGGGAAAAAGCACGCACACACACTTACACACACACACATATACAAGGCGAATGCGTTGTCTCACATGCGGATTATGCCTCTGATGAGCTTACGTGAGACAGAGAGAGAGAGAGAGAGCGGAGAGCAAGAGCAAGAGCAAAGAAGATAAGGCAAAGAAAAAGCCTCAACAGCAGCTTCTCTCAAGCTCAAAGCACACACAATGCACAATGCGGGGGTCAAATAGGGTTAACATTTGGAGAGTTTTAGTAGTTATCTTTTGATTCATACTTGAAGAACATTTTTAGAATCACAGATAAAGAGCTTTTGTAAAAATGTCATCACTTATGCCCTTTACATTTTACATAAGTAATTCTTAAATGATTTTTGGAATATACAATTTAATTTTATCAATTATAATAATACATAAGATCAAAACAGAAATTAATTTATTTAGCTTAAGTCCATCTAAATCAAACTAATTTAATTAACTAAAGTAAATTTAACGAATTTAATTTTGAAGTGATTTTTGAAATCAACAAAAGAATAGACATCAAAATTAAATTTACCCAAAACATTTTATAAAATTTTCTTTTTAATTATTTAATGTGGGCCAAAACCAATTTAAAATTATAGTTACAAATTAAATAGTATATATTTTAAAATGAATAATATAATTTAAATTTAAGAAAGAAAAAGAAACCGTTCTGTAACATCAATTATTATTCTAATTCCTCAAAATCGCTGTTCAAAATCAAAATAACATTTAACAAAATTTGATTAAAAATCGTTCAGTAATCGCATTTTATTTATTTTTATTTTTTGCTATTATCGGCTTCTTATCTGGCACATTTATTTTACAAGTTCGCTTAACTGAGTCATATACGGAAAATCACCTGGCAACACTTGCTTGCCAATCCAAAATATGATAATGTTGACCACAGTGCTTATTTTTAGCAGCGATTTAGTACTAAGCCGTAACCGTTAACCCTTGCTTTGCCGAAAAGTAAAGAAAAACTTGCACTTTGCCAGCGGCAACACATAATGTCTGTGCCCCGTCACCGCCCCCAACCCCCCCTCTCTAGATTCTCGTTCTTTTGCATATAGAGATTCACACTTGGCGCCTTTTACTCATTTCGCTTGGGCTGCTCTCTATTTTGATGGGGTTTATTTTCTTCTTTTTTTTTTTTTGGGTGGCCTGGGGGACGAGGTGAGGTCGAAGGCGGCTCCGACCCTAAGTGTTTCTTGTAACTTGAGTCTTCAAGTGCCCAGCTGGCATTTGCTTTTGCCAGTTTTTCTTGTTTTCCTGGGGCAAAATGCTCCTCCGACTATGCATGTGTGTGTGTGTGTGTGTGTATGTGTGTGAGTGTCGAGTGTGGCAACTTGTGTCAAGCCCAACAACGTTTTGTGCGCTCAGCAAAATAAAATAATGCCATAAAACATATAACAAAGAATTGTAGAAAAATGCTAATAAAAATGTTCGCTTCTCTTATTTTTCTGTCTTTGCAGTGTTTCATTTACGTTCCGTGACGCGTTTATTCTGTGTTTGTGTGTGTGTGTGTGTAGCACCAACAGTTAGACTACAAATCAACGACTACATTAACAGCATCAGCAGCAGCAACAACAACAACAACAACAACAACAACAACGGGCACATCTAACGCTGCAGCTAACAGATGAGCCCCAACAACAGATGTCAATTGCTGCAGCCGAAAATGCAGGGTAAGTGATGAAAAACAAGCTTGAGCACAAAAATCTTGAGATACAAGGAGACAAAAGTAGCATTAAACTGAATGAGTACTTCAAATATTACAATTTACATTCAGTTAACAATTTCTCGTTTATTCACTTTAATTCGCGAGGGAAAGAAATTAGTTAATTCTCATACACAAAAAGCAGAGAATCGAGCCACGTTTCCCTTTCAAAAACTAAGCTTTGCTAACAATAATTTCAAATATTTTAAGTAGTGATAAAAGTGGGCAAATTAGATTTATATTTAATAATAAGCATGTAGCACATATAAAAGATTTTGAAACATTTCTTAAATATTTAATGTTTATGTTTAATGCTTAAATTAAGCGTTTTATATTTGCCAGACTGAATTGGAAATTTGCTACAGATTTGCTAAGATATGCACGAATAGTTTTTTCTTTTTTTTGTATGTGATTTTTTTTTTATATTGTACACAATAATTGATTGATATATATTATAGATTATGTAATATTCACATATACTATGATAACAACATTGATTTGCGACTTTCATTCTTACTTTTACTTAACATTCTACTATTTATTCAAATATGTTGTATTCTTAATCATTATAATCATGTATTATCAGATAGAATAAAGCCGATAGAATTTTTACTCGAAGAGTAAATTAATTAATTTCTCAATAATCGAATCTGTTTCTTTTGTGAATGTTGATGAAAGAATGTTTTGCAACCAGCTGTTAACAATAATTCGCAGTAACAATTATTTGTTAATAAGGCAAGCATTCAACATGGATACAAATGTAAAAAAAAAATTAAAAAAAATGCTCAAATTCTGATTCTGATTCGGCTAATTTAAGCATGCCCAAAATTCCACTCGTCTACGTCTGGCCTCTCGTTAAGATTCCTTGGCAAACTTGTCAACGGAAAAAAACACATCAAATGTGATAAAAAAAATATATATATATATATAAAAAAAAAGATAAATAAATACAGATGAGATACACAGTTTAGTACCTGCAGTTGCTGTGCAGAAAGACATGTGTGTAAGTTTAACTGGTCTAGACCGAACAAAAAAGTTAACTGCTTTTGCAGACTGGCACAAATGAAATGAGGGGCGCATGGGCGAGTCATTAGAGGCCCATTGAATATTGCGACATCACGCACAGAAATCAGCAATCATTAATTGCACGTTCTGGCGGTTCGTTTAGTATGTTCACAAGATACAAGAGTAGCGACAAACTACTTCAGATACAAATGTATCTCAATCGATGGGGCGACACCTCGTCTTGAAAGAGACAGAGAGAGAGAGAGAGAGAGAGAGCGAGAAAGTGGGCTAGAATAGGGAATATTGTGAGACTCTCTGCTCGCAATCTTGCTCAGAAATATTTTTTGCACATATTTCGGCCTTTGATTTATGGCTTCCATTTTGCCTTCGCCGCTTTGCTTTTTGTGGCAATGGTTATTTTTGCTTCCCGCTCTTCTCGCTTGACGACATCATATCGCCGCTTCGACTGCCGCTCATAATATCTGAAGTTTGTTTTGTTATTTCGATTCTTTTGTTTTTGGCTGTTTGCGGTTTGATTGAAATTGATTTTATGACTTTTTTATATTAGTTAAACTGAGCGACAAGTAGACATTTTGCGGCACATTTTATGATTTGATTTGCCCAAAAAAAAAACGCCCTGGTTTATTTATACACATTTTTGCTTATTTACGGCTTATTTTACGTGCTACGTGGGAGCCCATCGCCTCTTGAGTTTTATTAACGGTGCATCATCATCGTCTGTTGGAAAATATGACTACTCTAACTGTAACCAACAGCTGCAAAAATTTCTACAAAAAAGATACTTGTTCTCTGTTCATTTCATTTTGTTATAAATCCATTTCGATTTTCTCGCTTTAATATAGTTAAAATAAATATAACTAAAAGAAAAAATCACCCACATAACACTGAGAAAAATAATCCGATCGCCTTATTATAATAAAAAAAGAAATAAAATATATATTAATATTATGTAATTAGTTATTAAATAGCTGATAAGCTGATCTGCTTGTGCCTTATTACAATAATCTTGTTATCGATTGAATCAAATAATTATTGAGGTTTGCAAATGTTTTGATTGCTGTTATTCGTTATCTTTGATTCGCCCACATATTAAGCACACTGAGCATGATGAAATCGACGAAAAGAATTGTCAGAAATGTTATTTCTACTTTCTACAAATACCGAGCAGACAAACAGTTAACAGTAATCCAACAATATTAGATTGTAATTTATTTTTTATATGTATATATATATATATATATATCCCCATTGTAAGGTCAAAATTTGGCATTGCATTTTGCCAGTTTGAGTGGAAGTTGTTTGGGCGGCAATTAGGCAACCGCTTGTAAGCCGCAACTTGAGTGTTAAATTAGTTGCGACAAGTTGAGACACAGAAAAATATCTGTGAGCCCCAAAAGCCAAAATGACTAGCACAACTTTTAGTTTTAGCAGGCAGTGAACAACAATTAAAAGTTTTAGCGCTGCTTTTTGTTGTTGTTGTTGTTGTTGTTTTATTCGCTGCTTGATTTGACAACGAATTGTTGCAATAGCAATTAAATTGCTTTTTGCTTTTGTTGTTGGCTCATTTGGAGACGAGCGCAATTAAAATGAGAAACTTTATTTTCATTTTGTTTGTCGCTGCTGTTTGTCGTTTTGCGTTTTTCTCTGTTGGCCACACTAATTGCGATTGACAGAAGTGAAAGTGAGAGAGCAAAGCGAGCAAAACATTCAAATATTAATAGACTGCTTAGCCACTAAATAACAAACTTTATTTTTTTTTTTTGTGCCTTTACAAATATGCCTGTTATTACGTGTCTTGCGTGTATGCAAATACAATGCCCGATCTTGTTGTTGCTACTTGTTCATGAAAAAACTAAAATTGACTACCAAAAAAAAAGGGCGACAAACAAAACTATGTTTTCTAAGTCCGCACAAAGCCGCTGGTTTGTCTGTCTACAACTGATGAGTAATTTTCTGGCATTTTTCTATGCCAACTTTTTAGGCTTTGCTTATTGTTTTCTCTCTCTCTCTCTCTCTCTCTCTCTCTCTGTCTCTTTCTCTATATCTCTCTATCTGTCTGTCTGTCTCTCTTTCGCTGGCGTTGAAATAATTTCAGTTTCAGTTTCAGTTTTTCAACTTGCCATGAAATATGAAACAACTTTATTTCATTGTCAGTAGGTCTGTGGTTGGAAAAACCGGCTGTGTTCAAGCCAAGCTCGGCCCCAAAAAAAAGCATTGCTAGCTAGAAACAAAAAAAAAAAACAAAAAAAAAATTGGTAACGAAACGAAACCAAACGAAAGTGAAAGTAGGCCAAACTCATCAGCGTGGCCGAGAGTCTCTCATACGAGGCTTCACTGTGTGTCTGCTTGTAGGCCTAAATCCCAAAAACGTTTGCACTCGTAACTCTATCTCAAATGCTGTCCCACTCTAACTCTTGACACGCTCTCATCTCTCTCTCCCTCTCGCTCTCTCTCGCTCTCTTTATCTATGTGAGGCGTCTTTGGTTTATTTCACTTTCGTTTTCTGTTGCCACATCAAAGAAAAGTGAAAATGATGCAGTGAAAATCTTGAGCAGCCGTTGCGTTGATTCAGTCATTAAATTTTGTGGCTGCCTGCACTGGGAAAGTGGCATTAAATTCGAATGTGTGCAATGTAAATTGAGCGAATCACTGTTATTTATATTTACATAACTCGCCACCTATCTATTATTATTTGTATTAATGTTTTTTTGCTTCTTCGTCATCATCTTTTTTTTTGCTTATGCAAATTACAATAAGCGTGCAACAGTGAAATATATGTATTCATTAGTGGCATAGCAGCAAACTGAGCTGGACAAAGGCACCAGGTGTCGGGCCAGGCCAAGTGTCTCTGGGGCAACTATAATCAAAAATGATTTAAGCAAGCCACATTCATGTGCAACAACAGACGTGGAATACGCACCAGTCTCTCTTGACGTCACACAGCAGTATCGAACTACGTGATTTTGTGTGTGAATATGAAACCATAGACCAAGTCGGAAAATGAAGAATATTAAATTCCGTGGAAAACATGTTAACAACTCGATGGGCATAGAAACCATTGATTGGAAGAGCTCTAGACTCAGGGGAAATAGATTTAACAGCATGAAACCCACCAATAATCATAATAATAATAATATAATAATTGACAAATAATCATTAATCTTTTAACAATCATCATGAATAATTATTTCATCAGAGGAGGAAGAAATGGAATTTGAGCAAAACACTTTGTGTGCTTTTTCCAAGAAAAAACTTAGGCACCTAAACAGACTTATCTCAATTGGCATAAGCTTTAAGTCAATTGCGATTATGTCAGGAAACAAGAACAGAGAACAATTTATATAGGGTAAATTGGTGTGTGTGAAAATCACATATACTTTTGTATATACTCACAAATAACTATAGCTTAACTAACTGAAAATGTATGTGCTACAAAAGACTTTTCACTTGAATATGTCTCGTTTGGTGGCATCTTTTTATAATTTATTTATGTTGCATACGTGATTTTTAAATCATTTTTTAAATACTTCAGGGAGAGATTTATTTCTATTTCGAATCGAGTTATTGACTATATTCAAAAAGCATTCCACACTTTCAAAAATCCACTAGAAACCATTATTTAAAGGCTTTTGTATTTAAGCCATCGGAATTATTTATTGCTTTTTTTCGAAATTTGTTCAATTAGCTTATCCCGAAAAAGAAAATCAGATACATTTAAATTACGCGTGGAAAGTTGATATTTATCTAAAAAAAAAAAACTATTTTTATTGAGCGCACCAAAATTCAAATCTTTTTATCTAAATTCATAAATAAGCACATTTATTTATGTATCGAATTTGTCGGCCTTTTGCTGTTACATACAATTGCACAACTTCGTCACGCCCATTCTATCAATTCATAATATAAATAGGGTATTTAAGAAAAGAAAAAAGCATCTATTATTTTGCGTGCTAAGTGCCTGCAAACACATATTTTCCATTTAGCAACAGCCTCGTCGCAAATTTCATATAATTTCTAAAGCAACAGCAGTGGCAAACAACCGGAGAAACAACAAACAACGCCCACGAAAGCTTAACAACGCCCAACAACAAAACCAAATCAGTTTTCCACAGAGTGAGAGAGAGAAAAAGAGAGAGAAGAAAAAAAAGTGTATAAGCCGCTTACATAAGAATCAATGATTGTGGCATGCCTATGATGAATATGGCTTGACATTTATTTATTTTTTATTTTTTATTGTTTTTTTTATTTTTATTTTTATTTTTATACATGTTTTTTGTTTTTTGTTTTCTCTCTTTGTTATTTCTCAAGTTGAATTTAAAGTGCGCCCTAATTGGCGTTGGGGCGTGGTCAAGCCGTGGGCGGTCGCATCAATCAAATGTTGTAAACAGATTTGGTTTTATTTTATTTTTTTGTATAATGAATGTAGCTGTATCTGTGGATCACTATCTATACACATATTTGCAGCTGTATCTATATGTAGATGTTGCCTGCTTTTAAGCGTCTGATGTTGCTCATTTTCATTTTCATTTTCATTTTCGTTGTTATTTTTTTATTCTTTATTTTGGACCGCAAAAAGACTGTGATGAGAATTGGCAAAGTCCCGTCGCACTGACGCCCACAACGTATGGAAAACTTTTCTTTTCTTTTTTTTATGACGCTCTACTCTGTTATATTGTCGTCCCTAATGCACAAGCTCTGTATTTGCCGCAACACAATACAGACACACAAAAAGATGGAGAAGAAAAATAAATTGATTGCACTTTTTTTTTTTGTTGTTTTTTATTGTTGTTGTTCTTGTTGTTTTTGTATCCTTATCGGACGCATTTCTCAACACACACGACTTTGGGGGTGACCATTAAATTGGTTGGTTTCTTCTCCTGCTGCATCCCTCAACAATTTAAATGCAGACAGCGAAATTGCAGTTTTTGGCAGTTCCATTGGCACCGCTGGCTAGAAGAATGCTCATGCTCAATTCTGTTATAAAATTACACTTCTTCTTTTTATCCATCTCGAGATAGTTGCCGTCTCTCTCTCTCTGTGTGTGCGAATTCATTGCAAATTGTTTGCTTTTCTTGTTCAGATTGCAGCCATTTCATTATTTTGCATTGCATGATATTGCAACATCTATATCTGTAAGTGTTCTTAAATTAGTCTCGGATAATACAAATGTGCAAATATTATTTGATAAAATACATATAACAACTCTTTGCAGCTTTTGTACTGGACAGTAATAGCCTAAGGCGCTCTTAAAACGAACACCAAACAATATGTTTATCGATATATATATATATATATTTATATATATACAGACCATTACAGATACATAGATAACTTGACAAGTCAATCAGTCGCTAGAACAACAACAACAACAACAACAGCAATCTGATTAAATATGGGAGCCTGCAAACCTGTTGTTTATCACAAACACAATTTGATATATGATCCGTCAAAGTGATTATTATTATACTTATTATGTTTGCAGGTAAAATACCCTTGGTCCAAGAAAGTACATTAACGATACCAATATCAATAGTATATTATCGATAAGCAATTTGAATCGCTACATTATTGAGAATTCCAAAAATACCCAAAGAGATCGTCAGCTTGCTGCAGTTGGAGCAACGAGGGTATCTGCTAGTCGAGCAGCCTTCACTATGGCATGCTCATTCCCGTTCCCGTTCCTGTTCATAATCTGTGCCGTTAACAAATCATCGACAATGTGTAATGTGAACCCGAGCAGCTGATATACCCGCAGCCATTGACCAGACGCGAGACGAACCACAGGACGCGACTTCTAATTACCCGCCCCAGAGTTGAACGCTACTTTAGCGGGTAGCTCTGGGGCTCTGGGGCTCTCGGCTCTCGGCTCTGGTCTCTTCAATAATCTTACGTAAAGGCCAATCACATTTGGCACTCTTCCCACATTCATTAGGCCAGAACGTTGAAGCCATTAACTATTACCAATTGGCCTATTTATACGCGAGGCGTTTTTTGTTTTTTTTTATTTGCATTCATAATGAATATTCGCAGTTAAATTTGCTGTTCGACGCTCGCCGTTTGTCTTTAGAATTTTCGATTGCTGTTCGTCAGTCCAAGTATTAACTATTTACGTTAATTGAATAATGGCCAGTTGTCGTTCGCCTGTTGACACAACCCCATTTCCCATTTAGGACAATATATCTAAGACTTGATTCATACATATTTTAGAAGGCAGGTCATTGAGTTACTTTGACAGTTTCAAATATAAAATAAATAAATCAACATTTATGATTATAAACCTGGGAAAGTGACCATCTTAATATGCTGCAAATGCACACTTTCAAAAATCTAGTTTGATTAAGTTAATTGCCAAGAGAAGCCAATCAATTTGGCTTGGTCTATTTCAACACCTGTTGATAAAGTGGATCCAAACTGAGCAGGGCTTGAAAACTTTACTCCAGGTTAGGTTAGGTCAGGTTATTGTTGCCCATTAAAGCCAAGTCATTTAGATCCACTAAATACATATATTTATAATAAATATTTACAGCTGTGCGTTGGTCTTTTATAAAGACGAGAACGACTCGACGGATTCTGATAATTTAGTCAGATAAAAAATAAAAATATTGTATAGTTATCATGTTTTCTGTATATTTTAAAATCACCATTTCAATTTGGAATCTTAAATCTTGTCTCAATAAAAACTAATTAAAACTTAGCTGCTGATGACATTAAGTTGATGACTTTATTGTTTAAAGTAGTTTTCTATCTGAAAAATAAATGAAGTATGTGGAATGCTCAACTAGACAACTTTTGCCATTTATTTCAACATAATTAAGACTATCAGCGTGTCAGAATCTTGAGACAACACCCCCCCCCCCCCCCCCGCCCCTCACCGCTTTCCGGTCGTTACAAAGTAATAATAATGGTTCTGGTTCCATTCTTCGCAATGGTGCTTGAGCCCATTTTCAAGGTCTTTTGTAGTTGGTTTCATACTTTTGGTGTATGCTCATTTGATTCATTCATTACAGCCTCAAAAGTTGCCTAATTACCACATCAAAATCATCACATCATCTTTTGCTTGTTTTGCGTGGCATTCATTACTTTGAGTACTCAACGCTGCCTGCTGACTTGACTACCTCAATACAACAAGAGTTCACCTTCGACGCACATTTTTGCAAATCAAGTTTAAAATCAAAAGTCCAAAAACAACCAGTGAGAGTGCGTTGCTCGACAGTGCTCGACTAGCAGCTATCCTGTAATAAACAATCATTAAAAATGAAAAGATCGTAATCCCAAAAAATATCTTTTTTATTTATTATAATTTAATTTAATTTAATTAATTCTAACTTTTACAACAGGGTATTCGAAATTGACAAAACGAAAATCTTTGCAATTTTTTGTAGGCTTGATTCCTTTTCTCTTTTTTTTATTATTATTTATTTTTTGTTGTTGTTTGTGTTTCAGTGTTTGTTTTTTTTTTGTTGTGTGTTTTGTGTAGATTTTGGTTTTGGTTTTCATAGTTGCTGTTTCGCTTCTATGCGCCGCATAGTTTTTGCTACATTTGATGTCTATAAATGTTGGTTAAGGTTGGTTTAACTTTGAAATCAAGTTTAGACAGAGACACACACACACACACACACACACACACACATACAGCATGGTTTTTAGTCTTAGTTTAGTATAGGCTATTAAGTTGTATGGTGAATAGTCAGTCGGGTTGCTCGGCTAGCCGCCTTTTCAGGGTGGCCTGACTAGATTGGCTTTGTGTAATTTAATGCCTTTGTCTTTATGCTTTATGCTATCCATTCGCAAGTACGCTGGCAAATGGCTTTCAGTGTATTCCTCTGTGTTTTATGACCAACTTTGTTGTTAGCTTTTGCTTTTCTCATATTCAGTATCACTGCTGGGCATTAGACACGGTCTGATTATTTGATAAATTTATAGATATGTGACGGTATTAAAATAATGGCAAATTATGCTCAACTGCACCGCATTGCATTTAACTCGAAGTGTTTCTTCTTTTTTTTTTTTCATTTTTTTTTTTTTTTGCTTTCAATATTGCAAGAGTGTGTGTGTGTGCCAATGGGTGTGTTGGCTGTTGTGTTAGATGTCACATTTCTCACCAAGAATATTAATACTTTTAATTTACAAATTTTGCAGTTCTTTTTTTTTCATGGTCTACTTTGGAATTATGATGAATTTGTAATTAGAGTTTAGCAATTGGGAACCTGAACCCATAAAAAATGGGTGAAAAGGGTATAATGGTTTTGTGCACATGTATGTAACAGGCAGAAGGAAGCATCTCCGACCACATAAAATATATATATTCTTGATCAGGGTCAATAGTCAAGTCGATATAGCCATGTTCGTCTGATAATAAGAGCTAGAGACTTTGGAATATAGGCAACTAGTTAATATATAATATGCATATGCATACTATTGATCAACTGTCCAAATTTCATGTATTCTGCAGAGCCCCGTTACCTACGAATGCGTGTTTCGCGTGCGTGTCGGCAGAGGGCGCTAGCAGACCTGCTTGCAGTTTAGTGCAAATTTGCAAAAATAATAATAGAATAGAAATTTAATAACTGGGTTCAGGGTATATCGTAGTCGAGTTCACTTGATTACATCACTCTCACTGGTTTATATATAAACAATTTTCAAGATTTATGTGTTTCAATATCTTAAAACAAAAAGAGCCACCAAAAATATAGTGCATAAAAACAAAAACAAATTTTGTAAGTAAAAACTCTTTCTGAGATTAATTTTTTTTTTTTTTTTTTAATTAATAACGTTTACATGCTTTCAATGAATTCTTGAGAAGTTAACTCGAGTGAAACAAAATTATGGAAGAAATAGTTATTCTATTGTTTGGTTCAGAGAGAAATCAAATAATATTCCACTTTCTTTCTTTGTGTTTGTGGCAACATTTCCGATTTGGCTTGCATATTATTTTTATATAAATATTTTATTTAATTTAGTCTGTTTGTTTTTTTTTATGTAAGTATTTTTCTGAGTCGACTGATAAATAAATATCATGCGTGGGGTTTTAGTGCATTGCAAATATAATCAATGACGACTGGCTTGCGGCTGATTGTCGGGTTGGCATATTGGCAGATTGACAGGCTGCCAGATTGGCAGATTGGCGAGCTGGCGAAATGTTGGTCATTGTGCAAACTTTCTTTAATGGCGTATTACTCATTTATTGCCTTGCAGTTTGCAACAATGAGTGGATAGTACGAAGAGCCGTAGGATTCAGCATGCGTATAAAATTCCACGGCTTCTTCTTCTGTTTGCGAGTGAGTAATAATGCCAAAGGCAAATCGCATGCCTTTTGCCAGCCCAGCGACAACCGGCAATAAAAAATAAATAATAAAAAAAAAAAAGAAAAAAACAGAAACAGAAACAGAAAATCATATAAAGAAAAGAAATAATAATAATTTTCGCCTTGGGGTAGGTCATGCTCGTTGCCTGCTGCTCTTGTTGCTGCTGTTGTTGTTGCTGCTGTTGTTGTTGTTGTATGTTGCACATTCTTTACAGAACTCGAGTTGTGTGCGCTTCTTTCTCCCTCCTTTGTCTGCGTCTGGGTCCATGCGTAATAAAAGCTAAGAGATATCAGGCACAATGATACATGCCAGTTATACACAACACACAAACACACACACACACAACACACACACACACACATGTGCACATTGTGTACACTTTGTATATAGTTTTTGTTGTATGAAGATTGTGTCTGGCCCATCAACTCATCTGTCGCTTCGTTTTATGTCTCGTCAGCGCCGTCTACTGACTTTTCGGTATGCATCAGACTCAGCCTCAGCTTCCAATTGAGGTCTGGAGTGGATATGGATGGATGGATGGATGGATGGATGGATGGATGGATGGATAGATTGCCTTCAATAGCGTCCAATGCACATTTCATTTTCATTTCGAAAGAATGTCTGGCAAAGAAATTGAAGAGCAAATCCATTTATAATTAGTTTATGTTGTTTAACTTTCACCTATTTAATTGGCATTTGTATTCGATTTTCGTCTCAATTATGCAAAATGGCAAATAGGCCATTAATTAAATGACTTTTTATAGCTGCACCAATTATTATTAAATAAATATTTGCAGTCAATCGAACCCCTCCCAACAACAATTCCATTTTGTTTTGTCTCGTTTTTGAAATGTTTCCAACTGCAAAGCAAAATGACAAACAATTCCATTTCACATTATGGGCTGGCCCAACTAAAAGCATATTAATTTGTGGGAAATTTCGATTTTCATTGTCATTTAGATATGGCCGATTATATTCATTTCAATTCAATGAATCACTTATCGATATGCCTCAATTGACAGCATTGCCAACTGAACTGGAACTTGTCTATTGACTGACGTTGAGAAACAAATAAAATGATATATAAAATATATATATATATATAATATGTATATATATATATATTAATAACAATAGAGCAGTGTGAATAAAACAAAGAAGTGTTTAAGGAGATATTTCGGCTTACATTTTTAATTTCCCAGCCAAAGTCTATTGAAACATTTAACAAAAAAAAAAACAATTACACTTTAAAAAAAAATCATAAGTTTTGTTAGTCAGTAGTTAGAATGACCTTGCTTAATACAACCACAAGTCGTCGATCAAACAATCGTTGGTCAATGGCAAGAAACCAAACTCAAATGACTCACAATATTTTCTGGGGCCTTCCGAGTCATTTTGTAATTAAAAGAAACAAAAGGCTTGCAAATTGATTGGACCTATTTTTAATTAAAAATTATAACAACTAATCCAAGAACCTTAACACAATCAAATTATTACTATTATTATTTTTTTATTTGATCGCCATTTAAATTAATTGCTGCAATTTCCGCAAATAAAATCAAAACAAAAAAAAATGACCGTGATTTTTATTAACAACTTGTTTTTTTTTTCATTTGATTTTAAAATGCTGTTTTTTTTTTTTAAGAGCTGTGACTCATTCAAATAGGCGGATTATTTATTGGCCATTTGAATGTTATGCACTGTGGCTAATGCAGTTCTGACCATTATTTTCTATCTACATCATGTAATTAAAACTAACTTTGCAAATAAATGGCTGTTTTTTTTTAAGCCAAAAGGTGTTTTTAATGACCAAAGCTTGAGAATTGTTTATGTGGCTTCTTAAGTACCTTAGAGAATTATAATTTTTCAAGGACATTAAATGATGTCTCGACCAGCTATAAAAATCAATTACATTAAATCTATTAATTTTTTTCTTATTGATTAAGAAACAAATTAATAAAATGTGTCGCTTCGAAATACAGCATATTTTTGAGTTAATCTGATCATATTTGTTGTTAGTTTTGGGCGTGGCAAGCATTGCCAAAATGCTGGCCATTGTTCATCTTGTTCTTGTTCTTGTTCTTTTACTCTCTGTTGCTGCAGTTGCAGTTGTAGTTGCAATTGCATTCAGCTGCAGTCAGTCCAACTGCACAATTTTTATACATTTATTTGCTTCTCCTTCCACACATTATGTTCGTTGTGTGTGTATGCGTGTGTGTGTGTGTGTGTGTGTGTGTGTGTGAGCTTTTACCCCCTCTGCTGGCAATTTTATTTCAATTTTCCTCGCTGCACTGTTTGCAGCTGTTTTGTGTCTTTCACTTGTGCGAAAATTTAATGAAAATGCTTCGCTGTTTCCCTCCATCCCTCCCTTCATCCCACCCTCCATCCGTCCGTCCATCCGCTGCTGCTTTTTCTTTTGGGACGTGGGCGTTGCTTGTTTTTATTGCAATTAAACATGCAATTTGGGGCCAGCCATAATGCAGAGGTGCAGTCCTACTTATGTGTAATCAACAGATAGTATATACATATATATATATATATATATATCTAAAGCCACCTTATATGCTTCTGCAAATATGTATCCGTAAGATACTCACATGCACAATTACCCAGACAGATGTGTGAGTCAGTCATTTTACTTTCTTTGTGTTGCCTCCAACTCTATATGCATGCTCAAAGTGACAGATCAGCCATATATACATAAATACATATATATATATATATATATATATCCACACATATATTTACAACCCAAACCACAATTGAGTCGCGCATCGAGCATTTTTATGATAGGATTCATTTCATTTCATGTATATTTTATGTGATATTGTAGGTAATTAAGTTTCCTCTCCAGAAATGCAAATAGTTTATATTTAGATGTCATGGAAATTAATTAGTCTTTGAATCATAGTGAATTAAATCTAGTAATTTATAAAATATTCAGACAAATTCTCAATTTAATTTAAATTAAATCAAAGCAAACTTTTAATTACTTCTTACTTAAATTCCTCATCCAAAATAATTATTTGTCATGGTTTATTTTCTTTGTTAAACGAATGTTGCTCTAAATTATAGAATTATACACAGATGGTTAATGTAAAATAATATTTTATATATACCTTAAGTCACTTTATAAAATATATATATATGTTTTTACAATAATCGCAGTTGATAAATAGTTTTTTATTAAATTAAAACAATGCTGTCACAATGGCAGAGTAGCGATAAATACATTGCCAAACTTTTGTGGCCAAATTAGTGCAAAGCGTTTTGTTTTCTTACTGGTCTGAAAGAATTTTTGATGAAATGGCTTTTTATATGATTTATGATTCTATTGGAAAGATTACAAAAGACGCCAAACAAAATGAGCAGCGCTGCTGCTGCTGTTGCTGCTGCTGCTGTTGCTGCTGCTGCTGTTGCTGTCGCTGTTGATGACGACAACAGCTGCAATTTAGAAATTAAATTTGCCATGCAACATTAAATGCAGTAAAACAAATGAAAAGGAGTGAAACGAGTGAAACAACACGCTGTGATTCACAAGAGAACTGCAGACATCAAATCTCTCCCTCACTTCTCCCCATCCCCCATTCCCATTCCCTTGCACACTCTCCTACACAGTGATGATGACTTTCCGGGAACTGGAGGGAGGAGGACTCCTGTGCCTGTGCTCGAGTCGCCATGACGCGACACATGTTGTCGCTCTAGTTGTGCTTTTGCTCGTGTTGTTGTTTTGTGCTAATATCCGGCAGATACTTTTGCCCTCGCTAGTAACTCATTATCTGGCGCAAAGTATCTGTATGTGGCAAGTGCTGTCAGAGCAGACCCGCCTGCACTTTGTATCTGTATCGGGATCTCTAAAATACGAGCCGAATTCGAGATGCGTTTTCGGTTGATCATCTGCTTTTCTCTTCTTCTTCTTTTCTTTTCTCCTTTTTATAAGTGCAATAAACTGTAAGGCGAAGTCATTAACCTCATTTCGAGATATGAAAATAAATAAATTAGTTGCAATTATTAGATTCATTAGGATTCTGATTAATTAACATGTAAACATCATTCAGATTAGTTAGAAAAATAAAAAATTCATTATTAAGAATATTTGAAAATAAAGCTTGAGCGGCAGAAAAACTATAAAATAATTAAATAAAGACATTGCGACTCATCAGCATAGGAAATGGCGAAAGATGCAAAATTATAGAAAAAGTATAACAAACGTATACTAAAATTAATATAAACTTGACGAACCTGACGAAAGACGAAGCAGAATAATTAATTATTATCAATTCAAATTAGCTAACATTTTTATGAATATATTCATAAATATTTATGGTAATTTATTTTATATGCTTTCTGTAATATACCTTAAAGATATATCAGCTTAGAGACCCTAGGAAAATGTAAGAAATACTATAAAATATTTGTTCCTCAATTGCGAGTACATTAATGCAATAGATGTAGATTTGCATGTAGATTTGAGAGCAAGAAAGAAAGCGCATTCATTATATATATATATTATAAATAATGATATTCGATTTTGTGAAACCAACTGAATGAAAATCAATTAGATTTCGCAGCAAGTGCAATTTCTATATAAAATCTTCACAATGCAGACATTTGCTGGCCATTTACAGGAGTTCTCGTTGAGTTGAGCTGTAATCTGTAATGGCTGCTTTCAGAGCGCAATATTGATTAATTGAGTGCATTACAAATACGCCTTTTGTCGCAACAATATTAATTGTGAACTACGCATAAGCCTTTTTGCTTATCTAAGACACCGTTGCAAAATCGTTGCATTTTTGTATTACGACGCATTTTTTTATTATATTCTCACCTCATCGCAATTCATCGCAACTCAATGCGACTACTCGCAACCTGTTTATGATGGCATATCGAAATGGTTTTTTTTTTTCACCCGAAGACCATACTGGCCATCCACTATATATAATATATATATAGATATATGCATATACCTTAATACATTCATATATGCATATACTAATTACTGTAGCGATTCAGCGAAACTTTCCTGCAAAGTTCGTGTGCCAGACAGTTTCTTGGGTGTGTTCGTATTTGGATAATTACTGGACTTGAAACTACCTTTAAAAAATATCTCACAGACTTAGAATGCAAGTAGAAGTTGAATGAGGTGGGGGGAGGGGAGAGAGGTTGTGGTCATAATGGTTGTTATTGCTAAATAAACTAGCAAATCAAATGAAATGCGGCGTGTAAATCTGTCGCATTAGCAAAACATCATGTTTCACTAGAAATGGCACGCTCTGTAAAATATGCTAACTAAGAAGGCTGCCTGCCTCATCCACATCCAGTTGTTCTTGACTGACGCGCCAAGGGGGATGGAAGTGGGAGTGGTGGGAGTGGTGGGAGTACTGACAATGCAGCGGAGGAGGCGATCACATGGCAACATTGAGAGACAAACAAGTGTTGCCAGTACGAAGCCAAAACAAGGACATCATCAAATTGACACTGCTCCATTGCTCACGCCAACGCCCACGCACAGTGGTGCAACACATTCTCAATATGAATTGAAAAACAATTCAAAGGCAATCAATATGAAATGTAAATGATGTTGTATAAAATGATGTCTGAAGTAGTCTAGATTAATAAAACAAAACACTTATTATAAATATCAAGTTAGCTGATTTCCTCAGGCATAAACACTTAATTTAGTCATAGGCTAGTTAATAGATTAAAATTAACAATTTCACTTGAAATCATTGAGCGATATTTTTCACTTTAATGCTAATTAACTATATATATATTATTATTATCATTATTAATATTATTGTTATTATTATTATTATATAAAATAAGGCGATACCCTTTTGGCAGCACTTTAGCCCACTGTGCGGTGGACACTTGTAGACTTTGTTATGGTCGTTATTGTTTGTTGTTGTTTGTTGTTGTGTATTGGGTTGGTACACAACATGTTGAGCCCGAACCTTAATTTATGCCACTCGCTGTCGCCAGTGGTATCCCACCACCTCCCACTCACCGACTCCACCCACTTTCAAGCGTGCTCGTCTGTGTGTGCAAAAGGATTTTTGGGTCTCACCTTTTGCCTTGTGCAGTTGTTGACAGGCTGCTGTTCCACTTGTTGTTTGCCATTTCGCTTTATTGTCACTTTATTTTCCTTTGCATATTTATATATATATATATATGTATATATTTTTATGGCAATTTTCCACTCTTCCTCTCATTATTTCCATTAGCTTTTTATACAGCGCCGCTCTTTATGATCATTTTCTATGGCTTATTGTGTTTGATTACACGTGCTGAGCTGTGAGACCAAAGCATCAACAACAACAACAACAACAACAACAACAGCAGTAGTAGTCACACACAACAATCAACAATTACAACAACAATAACAATAACAAGTTGGTCTCGCCATTTAATGGTTTCTTTTTGTGTATTGTGTTGTTGAGAGAGTTTCGCTTTTTATTTGTAAGCATTTTTACTCGAGTCGGTTTCCTTTTATTAAGCTCAGCTGTGGGAAATTTGTTGTTGTTTTTACATTATTTTTTTCTATTTTTATAACAAGTATCATAAAATTGTACAAGTGTTTTATATATATGCACTCCAAGTATATCTAATTGTCGCCAGTTCTTGACTATCTCAAATGCTTAATAAGATCTAATTTATATGTTGACTTTTCAATTAAATTGATTATTGACGTTTTATTACATTATTTATTTGCAGGTATGTATTCGATGACATTGGATTGAACTTGTTCAGAAACTAGGCGTAAGTTATCCTCAACAACTAAATACTTGACTACAGAAATCGATGCAATAAGTCGGATATAGTGAATATTATCATTTGTTTTGATTTGTCTGAAAAGATTTTAGAAGATATTTCGATAATATACGCATTGATTGAACTTTAATATTCATTCCATATCTACTTCATATTTAAATCATATTTTAATAAATTCATTTATTAGTCTGAAACCGTATTTTAATTTTATTTTCTGTTGATAAATTGAGGGAATCACAGAAAAAGAGGGCAGATGGTTTTAGACGACATTTCAACAATATATGCATTATTCGATATTGAATTTTGATCATATCCAATATCTGAAATATTATTTTGTATCTGTTTTCTAAGATGATATTTTATTCATAGTTATATTTCCAATTTATAACTAGAATGAAAAGGTGTACAAAAAAAGAGGAATTTCCGTTAACCGTTATGCAAATGATATGTGTAAAAGTGTTGTGTGGATTATATGTGGTAAACTGCTCAGAACTGTTGGAGAACTTTTCAGGCAACAACATGCTGGCAAACTAGTTGCGGACAACTGTTGTCAGCATTTCAGTTTTACATGCAGTTGGAGCTGGCAACTTCTTGCGTTGTTATCAAGCTATAAATCTAATATGGCATTTCCGTTTTTCATTAAATTATTGGCAACAAAAAAAAAGTCATTCTCTTATTGCTGTTGTTGTTGTTCCTTTCTTTTGCTGTTAGCCACTACGTCGCTTATTAAAAAACTTCCTCTTGTCCAATGCAAAAGCCAAAATAACAATAACAACAACAAAAAGAGCGATCGACATTATTTGTATTTGCTGTTGGGATATCAAGAAACTTTTTTAACTATACGTAGTACAAAAAGTACGCAACACTCTCACACACACACACAGATCCCTCTATCTCTCTCATGCACACACACACACAAACACATGCAATGGCACTTCGCTCCACTCGACGCCTTTTGCTTACGTTACGTACATTTTGCGAACAGTGCGAAGAGGAGGAGAGCAAACGAACAATCGAACGAAGAAGCGAACGAGCGAGCGAGCGAGAGAGCGAGCGGCTGTCTCTGTTCCAAATGCCAACACGTTCCGCGAGAGCGTAAGAACATTTCTTGGCGCTTTTGGTGCCGACTACGAAAACTGCGACGCAATTGTGGCGCTGAACTGTACAGTGGAGGACATTGACATTTTGCATTTTCGTTTCGTTAGCATTTTTCGTTCGTATCGTACCCCAACCGAACCGAACCAAACCAAACCAAACCAAAGAGAGCGGCGGCCACAGCACACACAACGAGTTGAAAAAGAAACAACTTTTAGCCACTGCTATGCTTCCTATGCTTGTTGTTGTTGTTATTGCCATTGCTGTTATTGCTTACGTTATTACGCTATTGGAGCTCATTAAAGTTGTGATAATGTCCGATGGGCTCTCATCATGTTTTTCATGTTCTCACTTCAACCAATTCTGGCAAATTCTTCCAGCGCTTATGGCTAATCCTGAGCAAAAGACCGTTATTTGGTGTTTAAGCCATATCTAATGCCGTCTAAAGTTAAAAAAAAAAACGACAGCAGTTCACAAGAATTTCAATATATTTCCAGCATTCATTTTATTAGTTCAATTTTTATTAATTTTGTTTTTTTGGGGTCAAATATGCCATTCAATTGCTGGGTGTGAAAAAAAACACACACACACACACACACATACATTTTATCAAATTATATATTGAACTATTTTTGTTGTCTCGTATTTCTTTTTACTATTCCATCATCTTTAATTGAAATGCTCGCTTTTGAGAATTTCTTCTGGTTTCTACGATTTGATTGCCATATTGAAAGATTTATGCACAAATTGTGCGCTTTTAAGTGCTTTTTAATTACTTTGATCTATTTATTGTCTTTTGATGTTGCCAATAAAAACGCAAATCTTAAACACATCACAAAAACAAATACAAAAAAAAAAAATAGCAATAAAAACAAATTATACATATTTTGATTAAACTTTTCGCGATAAGGTTATCATGAATGTCAGCACCAATTTAAATTTGTTTAGCTATTTGAATGCTTTTAAAATAAATTCAAGCAATGGAGTTAAAAATTTCAAGTGTTTTATATTCAAAATGCAGTAAAAAAAAAATAGTATTATTTTATTATACTCCTCTCCAATTTTTCTGCTTTGTGCTAATAAACCATCTTATTTTTGCAATGCGACCTTCAGCTGACCTATTGGAACGGAAACAGACCCATCCAATTACAGTTAGAAAAGAGCTCAATATCTTCATTTCCGCTATGTAAGAAAATCCAAGCAATAATAAAGTTTTCCTCGCACACCGTCGCAACCCTAAAACGTGACCCACTATTTCCGTTTTGTTCCAACAACAATCTACAGTTTTTCGCATACGGAAATTTCCATTTCGTGTTGAACACTCATAGTTACGTTGAGTGGGGGTGGTGGTGTGTGTGTGTGGGGGGGGGGGGGGGGTTTGTGGAGGCTAAGCAAGAATATTTCCTTGAAATTATTTTTGGCGGTCACTCGCCTTCCTTGGGAAATAATTTGCATTCTCTTGATGTGTTATTAGTGCGCAAAGAAAGAACAAGAAATAATAAAACTCCTCCAAACCACGCCCACCGATGACTTAACTAACTTGACAATTTCTACGAAAACAAAGACATAAAAATATTTTCGTTAAATTCATACGAGAGCAAAAACTTGAAATTTGCATTAATAACACAACAACAGCGGCAGCAACAAAAGCGGACAAGTTTAAATAATAAAAGAATACACTTAGAAAAATAAGAGAAGCAACTTGCAATGATAATATTTGGTGTTTGGCGAAGTTTGGAATCCTATCCCAACCGGCGTTTTGACAGCAGCGACAGCGGCGTCGACTCTGTCATGAATGGGGCGACTGACAATGAAACACATTCACACACACACACACACACACACACAGTAGCTGAGCGATACAACACGGCGACAAGGCGACAAGCAGCTGTTTGGATTCCCAAGCAGCTTTCACCGCCGCCCCAGCGCAGGCCAAAAGCAAAAGTTGCACTGCGCCAAAACGTCGCTTTTTGTGTTTGCAAACACAAAATGACGCAAGCGACAGCGCCACAACTGAGAGAGCGAGAGTTGAGAGCGCGGAGAGCGAGAACACACCAGAGAGCGAGAGGTAAAGCGTTGGCGAGAGCGCAACAATTGCAGTGTTGCTCTCGCAGCTGCCCTGCTAATTGGAGCAAAACAAACACAAACAAAATGGCAATGGGTCGACGTTGTGTTCCATTGCCACATCGTTTCATTGTTGCTGTAGCCGCTTCTGACGCTGCCAGCCTGTGAGTGTGTTTGTGTGTGTGCAGTAGTAGTAGTAGTAGTAGCTGAGTTGGTGACGCTTTTATGCTGCCCCCACTGCGTGTCCTTACACAACTGTAAAAGTAATGTGTCAGGATTTTATGCTGCACTTTTACGTGCCTTTTTTTTTTGTTGTCATTCGCATAGTTTGCGTTGTTTCCGATGCTCAGCTGCATTGTGGCTCTCTCTCCACCTCTTTCTCTCTCGCTCACTCTGCAGTCGACTTATCTCAATGTATTGATCTTGTTACAATTTGAAAATGTGTGTAATTTGTTTGTCCGACGTTGACGCTGACGCAGACGCTGACGCAGACGCCGACGCAGACGCGTTCTTTTTCTGTTTTCTGTTCGAGTTTCGTATACATTTTTGCTTTTGCATGTGTGTTGCGGTTGCTGCGCTTTTGTTGTTGTTGTTGTTGTTGTTGCTACTGTTTGTTGCGCTTGCCTGCTATCTATTACGTCACGGGGCGTTTGTTTGTATGTGTTTGCTAATTGTTGTTTGTCGTGCGCTTTTTGGGTTGGTTCTTCACATTGTGTGCATTGTCTTAATGCTGTTGAAAGTTTACCGTTGTTGTTGCTGCTGCTGTTGTTCATTCATTTTGTGGGTGGGTTTGCCCATAAGAGGAAGACCATTGACAACTAATACTCATGTTTGTATGTGAGTTTGTATGTATTTTTGTACAGTTGCATTTCAAATACAGCATTGCCGTTGCGCAAAGGCTTTTGCTTTAAATTGGAACAAAAAATCTATATTGATAATAAAGAAAATATCATAAAATGAGCAATTAAATGTAATATGTATATTTAAAAACATTTTTTTAATTCTAAATAATAATATTGTGTTATGATTATAATTATTTTATTATTAATACTATTAGAAAACATAGCTAAACCAACGAAATCAATAAATACATTAATATGATATACCGAATGAGCCAAAATATAAATTTTTGTGTATTATTATTTTTATTTAACAAATTTGTATTTATTATATTTTTATAATAAAACTAAACAATTTGTATATTACCAAAATAAGCTTTCTGTGGAGCTAGTTTAGTTAATTCTGCTTTTGTTTTGAGTTTCTCCAGTTATTTAGACGGATTTTAAGTGAGTTGCACACATTTTGTGCATAATTAGTTTATATAAATACTTAATTTCACTAGCTCCCAAAACAACAACTGCCCCAACTCAAGGCAACGTAATATACACGCACAGAAATTGCTGCATATGAAAAAGCTATAGCAGCAACAACAACAAACAACAACAGCAGCTTGGACAAGTGCAGACACAAGCATCAACAACTCCAGCGACTACAACGACAACAACAATTACAGTAACTTAGCCAAAAAGTCATTAAAGCCCACCTTAAACTTTGCTACAAACACACTGACAAACAATGCGCCAAGTTGGCCAGCTTTTGAAGTTGAACTTTATCGACAGGAAACTTCATTATAAACGGCATTGGCACACAGACACGAAATCCACACGCAAGCACTCTCACACACACACACACACACACACACACACACACACACACAGACTGACACAGACTCACACAGACACACACACGCACATGCAAACACGTAAAATCAAAAGCACGACAAGCTTTCGTCTAACGGCAAATGCAGCAACAGTGGAACGAAGTTGTGCGGTAATATTCCGCAGACCAAAAATAGCTGTGTGAAACAAATTATGGATCTAGGCGCGTGAAGTTCGCGGGGCAACTGAACATGACCAAAAAAAAAAAAGTATCAGACACAGTGCGAGAGAGAGCGAGAGAGGGAAGAAAATAAAAGAAAAAAATAGTTGTGGAATAAACATTTCTAACATTGCAACGTGACCATCGGCGTTGCCTGTGCACTTGTAACGTGTTGTAATGCTGTTGTTGCCAAGTAGCTGTAAACTCGTTCAAGTTGCATGCACCCAACAAAGCTGAAAGCCACAGAAAAATAGAAAGAGAGACAGAGAGAGAGAGAGAGAGAGAGAGAGCGATAGAAAAAGATGTGGCTTATTGGAAAACATGAGCTATGAAAAAAAATAACACTTCACAAAACTGGATTAGAGGCCTGCGCTGTGGCAAAAACCAACAACTACTGCAAATTGAGAAACAACAACAGAAACAGTTCAGGCCACAGTGGAGCAATTGCTGCCTAAATAATAAGAAAATTGAAATAAAAATGATAATAAACATTTAAACGAGGTAAAACGTGTTTCAATGTGCAGCACACATAATAATAAATATAATAAAAACAGCATTAGCAAGGAATAGATTTGTTTTAAGGAGACTATAAGTATGGGCTGACTTTAAATATTGAAATATATATTTAATATATAGAAAGAAGGAAAAGAAGTTACCTGATATAGAAATCTGATGTCAATAGTTTGTTTGTAGCATAATAAAACGCATATTGTAAAACAGGAAAGTTTTTCCTACAAGATATAATGATATAATAATACCATACAAATGTTACGAGGTAAATAAACATGCAATAAGTGACATTTAAAAGGCCAATTCTGTTGAGTTGGCTTTATTGGCCAAAAGCCGTCGAACTTAACCTAATAAAACAAATATATATGCTGATTTTTTCTTTCTTTTTCTTTCTTTTTTTCTTAATTTTTCTATCTCCGCAGAGACAGATAAGAACCGATATACGATGGCATTTTTTTTTTTGGAAAATTCAAATAGCTTTACACCCACTGTAAACACGTCATCATCAGCCACACTGCAGCCGCCCAATGCGCAACAACAAATTGTTGTTGTTTTTAGTTGCTGTTTGCTTCGTCTGCTTTTGCAGCCCATTCTTTGCACTGCTGGTTTTGTTGTTGTTTCTGCTTTTGGCACGTTTTTGTTGTTGTGAAATAGGAAAAAGTAGTGAAAACTCGTTTTTCGCATGCCTCAGTGGAAGTGGTTGTTGCTGTTGTTGCCGCTTGTCGGCTTTGAAGTTTAACTACTTTTGGAGGCAGGCATTGAGGCAATGTTATTTTTTTTTTTTATTATTTTTTTTTTGTTTGTAGTACATATATTTTTAATGGCGTCTTAAATATTGTTGTTGCTCTTGCCATATCCTTTAGCCAATGACGCCCAGTTTAGTTGTACGTATGCTTGCCCCACCTGCTGTCTTTAGTCCCCGATCCACCGCCCCCTTGGGTCACCTGCTCTGTGCTGGAGCGGGCCAGTCCGTTGTCTCGTTGAAGTTGGCTGAGTAGGTCAGGAATGTAACAAAAGTTGCTGCTGTTGTTGCTGCCTTGTTCAACACGACTTAAAAGCAGCAGAAACAACAACAACAACAACAACAACTACAAGAAAAACAACAACGACGACGGTGTCGCGCCCACTTGGCAACTGCAACATGGCAATGTTTGTTGTCGTTCTTCTGCTTCTTCTTGTTGCCTTGGCTTCTCATACGGCATTTTATATATATATATGTATGCATTTTTTTTTTTACTCACTCATAAGTATTTTTTATTTACCGTTAGAAGCCTCTAAAGCTGCGCGCTTGACTTGACCAAGTTTATAACAACTTCTGGCTTTAAGCTGCTTTATCCCAATCGACCAACTGACTGACTGACTGACTGGCAGTCAGATTCTCTGTCAGTTGTTATTGTTGCTGTCCATGTCACGTCACAAAATTAAATTAACATTACGTTTGATTCCTTTATGGTAACTGCGAGTTTATTTCTTTTACTCAGTTGAAACATTATTACCTCGTTTATATGTCCGTGTTGCTGTTCGCTCAGTTGCAGTTGCATGTTACAGTTGACAGACGGACACTTGAAATTAAAGTACAAACATGATGTCTTGTCCAAAATTTAGACTTGAGAAGTTTCATAATTAAATTTACACGACGATTTGAGATTATGTTGCTATAGCAATTGCATATCATTATTTAACTGTTAATTAATTTAATTCATAAATTCAGAAGTGAATTGCATCAAAAAAAAACATACATTATGTAATGTGTAATAAAAGAAAAGTCTAAAATAGTAATTAGAATAAATATCCACAGAAATCTGTAAAAATGTATTTTGTACTTTTTTTGCATTATTCTGTGTCGACTGTCAATAAATAAATAAATATTTAAGTAATATTGGAAAAATATATTGAGTGATTTTGCAACATTTCGTATTTGACTGATAATTGAGTTTGACTTTGATTGCAAAAGTAACAAAATATCGATTATGTTGCAGACAAATTGTTTATTGGAAATGAATCTTAAAATTATTAAAACATTACATTAACGTATAGTGAGAACCAATAGAAAATATGTTATAAAAGATATATATATATGATAAATATGATATATTTGAACTATTTCTTATCTTTTAATATAAATTTAATTTGAAATTTTATTTCTAATTTAATGTAATATATTTTTGTGTATTACTAGGTTAACTGATTTTAGTTGACGTTAAATAAAATGAAATAATTAGGTAGATAAAATAATTGACTCTTAAATCATATCTGTTCATACATAAAATACAGTTAGACATTTAACACTTCTACATATATTTTATTTTGCAATAAAGCAATAGTCGATTAAACTGTCTTCTGGCTGTGCGGTTTGACAGGTTATTAGAAAAGCAGTTTTCATTTAGCTTGTTTCCTGCAGCTTTTCCAAGCTGACAAGCTGTCAATCTGTCAATCTGACAATACGGCTAAGAGTAATCCACAATCATTATTAGCATCAATTTCGCATAAGTCAGAGCTGGTGTTGGAGTTGGAATTGGAATTGGAGTTGGAGTTGGGGCTATTAACTCGAATTAACAGCAATTTCTGACGACAATAATGAAAATACAGTTTCAGATTGCGCTTTAATAACCTGAGCAGCCAGCATATTATAAACATGTAATGTTAATGACAGTTAGCCGCATCTGTAACTAAGATGTCTGCTCATTCTGGCTTGTAATTAGCCAAACTAATTATGGCTGCTGCTATGGTGCTATGGTGCTATGTGTGCCAAGTATCTATGCATCTACGGCATGTATCTGTATGCAACATGTACTATCTCGTATTAATAGTGGCAACAGCTTTGGTGGTGTTTCGCTTTGCCGTGGGGCACCGTTAAGCTCGAGTCGAGTTTTGTAGCATTAATTTTAAAGCAGCTTTGAGCTGTGCTGCCAGGCCAAATTTTGGCTCAAACGGGCAAAGATGGCTTGAACCGAGCATAAATTAAATGTCAAAGATTACATCGGTTAATTGCACCCAATTTTTAGCGAGGTTGTTCTTCACTCGTACTAGATTATCCCTAAAAGATTTCTGAAAAAGAGTAAAAAAGAAAGGAAATTTAAATGTCAAGGATTAAATCTTTTTGTTATACCCGATTTTCAAATATCAAATACAGTCCGCACAAGATTATTCTTAAACAAGTAAGAGCGCTGTAGTCGAGTGAACTCGACTACGATATACCCTGAACACAGTTATTAAATATATTCTATTATTATTGGCAAATTAACCTTTAAAAAAAATTTGCACTAAAATGCGAGCAGCTCTCCAAGCGCCATCTGCCGACAAACACGTGAAGAATATTGATTCTCGCGTTGATTATCCTGCTATCTCTTTCTTACACATGCGCTCGCATATTTATGCATACAGAAAATGCTGGCGGCTGCTGATAGAAATGAGATCAATATGAGAATACATTTTCGACTATAACTTGGGTGTTTCTTATCCGATCTTGATCAACAGTATGCATATGCATGATATCTATTAATTAGAAGATTCTGGATTTAAAATTGTGGCATTTATTGCTATCGGAAATTTAATTGATCGATATTCGATAAACGGAGGCAGTTATCGATAAAATAACGCAAACTTGATCTGCGCCTGGTATACGAAAACCTATATTCCAAATTTGAATAGATCTTACAGTCTCTGAGATCTGCATGTTCATACATGGCTATATCGACTCGACTGTTGATCCTGAATAAGAATATATATATATTTTATGAAGTTGCAGATGCTTCCTTCTGCCTGTTACATACATTTGCACAAAACCATTATACCCTTTTTACCCATTTTTAATGGGTTCAGGGTATAAAAAGGGTCATAAAATTGTATTTTTAATTTAATCGTCCTTAGACGAAGTACTAAATGCAAATATTAATTTAAAATAAGTAGACCTTGCTAATTAGTTTACTTATCATCGTAATATGCTCAAAAGAGGGATACTTTCAGCTGAACACAGCCTGAAATTCTTAGTATTTGAATGAACCAATTTATGGAAATTTAGTGTTAATATTTTGCAGCTCTATGATAATTTAAGTTCCGATTTTTTGACTTTTTTTCCATGTGCACTAAATTCTTTAAGCGTGAAATTAAAAATATTGGTGTACCTTTTTTACATTTTCTGTTGCTTATCCTTTACAGGACTTTTTATTCATTGTACACATATTTTATATATTTTCTTAATCTATTATTGTTATTCTTAATATTGATGTTATTATTGTTTGTTGGCTTTTCCTAGCCTACGCAGTGTCATATAATCTATGAGATGCTATTGCCTGTCTTAAATGATTTTTATGTTCTTTTTAGAGGTTGAAAGCGACACACCTCCTGCAACATAGAATTTTACAATTTTATAAGTCTTCTCGCTCACATTCACATTGTGCGCATTATCTCATTATCTCTTATAAGTATTCTAGATAATGCATGGCTTATTTATAAAAATTGCCTTACCTTTTTATCGCCAGTCTTATCAGTTGTGAATATATTTTTTTTCTTAATTTGACTTACACAAAGAAGTTGCATATAAAAATGCATTTCCAATTACAATTTTTTTTTTAGTGTTGGGTTTGGGTTTCATAATATAAATATGCATTGAGTGTTGTTCAACTGCTGCTCAATTGGCATGTAATCTTGCCCATTACTAAATGAATCCAAGGACGTGCGCCACAATCTTAAGATGACATCTTCATCCTGTCTCTCTCTATCTCTGTCTCTCTCTCTCTCTCTCTGTCTCTCTCTCTATCTCTCTCTCTATAACGCTCTCAGAGCTAAAACTTAGCATAAGTTGCGGCGCTCGTTGAAGGTGGGAGAGAAAGGAGAACAAATCTTTGCCTGTTGTGCAAAACACTTCTTTTTTTTTTACGCCTTTCCTTTTTGGCAATGCCGCGGCCTTAAGTTCAAGGTTGTCTCTGCTGCCGCACGGCTCTCTGCTGTTTTCTGCTGCTGCTGCTGCTGCTGCTGCTCTCTGCTGCTGCTCTCTCTATCTCTCTCTCTCTCTCTCTCTCTCTCTTTCTCTCAGTCTGTCTCTCTCGCGTTACGCTTTGGCTTTTCGTATCGAATAATGGGCGTGCTACGCATTTGGCCTTTTGTTTCGTTGTTGTCACAGCTCATATTTTTTTTGGGGTGTTGTCGCCAACGCTGACGTAGACGTTGACGTAGACGTAGACGCAGACGTCGACTGCATTGGCCGAGCTCAGGTTATTTACCCAGCGAGCAAAATTCGTTGAACTTGAATTTTTATTGCTTGCAAGCTTTTTGTACCCCAATATTGTAAGAGTCATGTGGGCGGCTGGTGGCTGGATGGCTCGTTGGGTTGCTGCCTCAATTGATGCATGTTGGGACATCATCTGCTGCGGCTTTTCCAATTGCCTGAAAACATTTGCTTCACTGAGTTTTGATTATTTTCGAGAGCCGCATTTTGTGGAGTAGGTGTTGAGTTAGGTTAGTCAGGGTCGAGAAAACAGCTGAGTAATTTGTACATGTTATCTTAAAAAGGATATGCCCTCAAGTAGTTCAACTGGATGTCTTCAGCAATAATAATGTGTATCCTATATGTTTTAGTTATATTAAACTTAAATATATAGCATATCAATCACTTGATTGATCGCTGAATAAAAATTGGCTAAAAGGGGTATAACGAAGTTGTGCAAAATCATATTATTTTATTATATATAGTCTAAATATTCCTGATCAAAGATTCAAGATAGTGAATATAAATTTTGATATATCAAACTTGCTTAATTTGGTCTGTAACTTTCTGCATCTTGCCAATATCAATAATAATCTACTGCCGATAGCAATAAAGACAACAATTTTAAAGATTTAGCTGAATATACCTTATCATATATATATATATATATATATATATATATATAAGATAGATCACCTGACAAAAAGGTTCGGTGTCAATGCAATTTGCTCTGTTTAATTATTTAAATTCCTCTTTCAATATTATTAAAATATTTGACATTTGTTTTGCCTGTCTGCGAACACTTAAATTCCTTCACTTTCTCAGTTAATCTAAATGGAGACTCATATTTTGTTAACTTTATTATACCTAAAGATAAGCGATGAAGCAAAACAACTGTGCTACATATATATATATATATATATGTAATTTGCTTGTGGTAAACAATGAAAACAGTCAAAGTTGTTCTAGTAATATAAGTTTACAGATAAAGTTTAAAAATAAGATAAATGATCAAAGTCGACCAATATTTGTTAGAACAAAAATATAATTTAATGTTAGACAGCGTAACAAATGCGAAAGCGGCAATAACATATGTAAAACAAAATTAATTGACAAAACACCAAAATCGAGTAACTTGCAATTTTTGCTGACCAGGCGAAAAGAACAGTAAACAGAAAAGAAAAACGGTGAGCAAAAGCGAAACGACAACAACAAATACAAAAGTGTTACGCATGCGGCGATAACAAACGACAACAACAACAACAACAATAAAGCAATATAAGAACAGTAGCAATAACAGGAACAGCAACAACAATAACAACAACAACAGCGAGAAAAGCAAATGCGACAAGCAAAAGAGCAGGCAACAAATCGAAAAAGCGCTTTTTGACGGTTGAACGTCCGCAGGTCCTGAGTTCATTCACCGTTGAAACCAAAATCAAGATACAAAAAAAAAAAAAAAACGACGCTAGCGCTAAAGTCAACGCCAGCGTCAACAGCGACGCCAGCGGCAATGCATACGTAAGACAACGACGACGATGCGACGCAAAGCAGAAAAGATGTGAACAAAAAGTAATAAAACAAAATAATAAGAACAAATGCAAAAACAACAACGTGAACAAAACACGCGCGCGCAACTCAAAGCTTTCAACGCACATTCGAAGAGCGAGAGAAAGAGAGCGAGAACGCAAGTGAGCAGCAAGTGGGTGCGAGTGAGTGCGACAGTATCTTGGAAGGGAGTTGAAATACAAGAGCGGCCCGCTCTCCATGTGTGCGTTTGTGTGTGAAAATGTATGCAAATAAAATGCGTATACGAAGCTGAAGTGGGTTAATATTAATACAAGAACAACAAGAACGCCAACGCAAAAGCAAAAGCACTCAAAAAGGAAGACAACGAAGGACAAAAGTGCATTGACCGAGGCTGGTCACTCTCAATAAGCAAAAACCCAAAAACAAAGATAACAAACGGACTAGCAGCTCTTCAAATTTATGGAAATTCACTCTCGATGCTCAAAAGCGCCTAAAAGCTGGCAGCGAACTTTGGCAGACATACGTACAGACACCCACACACACACATGAGGATACACACAGTTGCCGCAGCTGATTTATCGAATTGGTTTGGTCAATTTTTTATCTCGTCTTTTGCGCATTTTGTGCTTTGCTAAGCCACAAAGTGGTCAAAGTGGCTGTCTCTATATATATTTATGTGTGTGTGTGAGTGTGTGTCAAAGGGAAATACGTAGGCGTAGCCAAAAATGATTTTGACGCTAAATAATGGAATGTATCTGTTAGATGAATGTCTAAATATTTCATCTAGGATCTTTATAGATTTTAGTATTTGGCAATTATTAAGCTGAACTGAAATAGAAATAATATATATAAGATTTCTACAGTTGTATGTAAAGTTGGCGAGCTTGTAAAATTCTTTAAAAGAATCATATATTTTGAAGTGCTTTAATTTAAAACTTCTGTGAATGGAAATTATCTCAATTTTACAAAAATTTACAGTAGACTTTTTCAGAGCAGAAAATTGTAACTGCTGCTTGCCAATTGACTCAGTTATTTTAACAAAAGATGGCGACACGTGCAACTGCTTGCCACTGTTTGCTGCTGTGCTGTATTTAAGGGGCTCGGGTAATCATAATTACACAATATTCGAATGACCGAGTGGCCGAGCAGTCAAGTTGCGCGTTGCGAGTTGCGAGTTGCGAGTACAGTCAGACAAAGGGGCAGTCAATAAAAACCAATTTCAACAAACTAACTAACAAAGGGGTCAATTGTGGGACACTGCACGACAATTGGGATAATGGAGTGAAAGAGACAGAGAGATAGTAAAGGAATTATTGCTTAAAGGACAGCTTACATGTCAGTGATAAATGAGCAGATTATTAAATTACCACGTAACCAAATAGAAATCAGAGCAAACCAGGCAAACTACACAAGGCATAGATAGTTGGCAGGATGAGAACTGGGAAACGTTTTGTGTGTCTCGAGGCGTTGATTTATTGCCGGCGAAAGTGCTCTAAATGGGCGACAAATGAGCTTGTCTGATTGTGAAATCTCAGCTGGTGAAAAATTGGTCGACACTGCTGATAAATATAGGAAATAATAGAAAGAAATTAATGCTACATTTATCAAATAAATTTGTTTATTGTTGGTGACCTCTGAAAATAATTTAAATATTTTTTTTTTTTTCAATATATCTCGAATTTCGTCAATTTTCATAACTGATGAAATATTGGAAATATGGTCTAAAATAAGCAAACTTTAAAAATTATGTTTTAATTTAAAAATTAATTCATTTTTACTTAATTTCTGTAATTAAGAAATCAATTTTAAACGCACTTAACTAATTCATGCTAATTATTTTAATGATCTTATTGGGTTTTTTACTGGGTTTTTTATTAATTTTAAATTTTGTTCTAAATTTACTTCACCTCAACTTTTATTACTTTTCCTATTTATTTGCGACGACTGACTTTAGATGACATTATATAAATAAATGTGATTTAAGAGTTCTTCCATTTGGTATCAGTCACATGTATTTTATTTATAGAAGCAAGGTTCAAAACTCTGGTTAGAATCCAATAACGCGTCTTATGTGAGGCAATGCGCTTAACTGTAACGCTTGCTTTGGACCACAAAAAAAAATGTGCTTCGAGCAAACCTGTCGCGTCATGCAATCAAATTAATAATGAAGAGGGAAAGAGCTTATTGCGTATTGCTTATTGAGACAACGTTCCTGCGACGACGACAGCCCAGTTGACACTTTGGCAGGCATTGAATGATGGCCAAAGCATCGTTGGTAATATCGGTCATTGGAATGAAAGGTGTCAATGCCAATGCGAATGCGAATGTGCCACACAAGATTGAGATACGAATGCGGCGTGGCACGTGTTGAGTTCCTCATTCTCAATCTCTTGATTAAATAAGACCACATGGACAAGTTTCTCTACCACAAAAATTCAAATAACGCTTCTTACACACACAGGCACATACATAAGAATTTAATGTCCTGGGCTGGGTTCAGTGAACCCATTGGTGGCGACACTTAATGAAGTGTGTGCCACGAAAGTCAACTCGCTGCTATTCAAATAAAAACATATTTTGACATTTGGTCAACGCGGCTGTCTCGCTCGCACAGCCACAAAATGAACGTTCACATAAAACATAGCACAATTTGTTCGTATAAAAATAGTTATATTTACGCGTTGACGTCATCCTCATCCGAGAGAGCGAGAGAGAGAGAGAGAGAGAGAGAGAGAGAGAGAGAGAGAGAAAAACAGTCGACTAGGAAGTATTGGAGTACAGAGCAAACAACAAGCCGAAAAGCCGAAAACTGAACAAGACGTCGAAACAGACTTGGACTGGTTTAGTTTGGCAGTTTTTAGCTGCCTTCGTTTATTTAACTGCCTACATTCAGTTATTCAGTATTTTGTTTCGCTCACTTCATTTTTACAATTATACCCTGTACACATTTTGGAAATGGTCATGAGTGGTCCCCATTCGGATTCGTCTTCAGAGTTGCCAGACTCTGTGCAGCACAGGCCGTAAAACAGCCGTGCAGGGAAATAAAAGTCATAAGAATATCATTTAAAGCCAGATATTAAAATAAGCCTTTTGTCTTTACTGATATATGTGGAATAAGTCGTTCCCCACAGGGTTAAGCAAATTAAATTAAATGTTTCTGTTTTAATTGTTATTAAATTGGTATTGATCTGCGTTTTCCCCTATTGTTGCAACAAATGGACCAATTTTGGAATTAAATTCCCCAGAAAACTTCTTTTGTTTTTCTAAATATTCAAATATTATTTCTGATTTTTTAATAATCTTAATTATTATATTCTTTCTATATGTAAATATTATCTATTAATTTTAAATAATTTATTTTTTTTTAATTTTGTATTTCTATTTATTTATTACAATTTGCAAAAGTTTTTATTTATTAATTAATAAGTAATCCTAAGAACTTGTTTGTTTTTTTTTTAATTAAATATTTAAAGGTTATAAATATTTGAATAAATAAACAATATAAATATTCTGAGACTCAAAACATACAATCTAATCTTGAATAGACGAGCACAGCTTAAGCATCAACCGCTTGGTTTATTTTAGAACAGTCAACGACTGATTACAGGGTATCTTCTTGTCGTTATTTTATGCAATTTTGTTTTTCTTTTTGTTATTTTGATGGGCCACGTCAATGGCTTATGGCTGGCACAGCAATTACTTGAGTTCCTGTTCGATTGCTTTAATTATGGCCACGTCATTTTTGTTAACATTGGACTCAGACTTCGACTTCGACTTCGACTTCGACTTCTGCCTCGGGTTGGCTTAGTGTAATGGAAAACTAGTTTTGCGTAGGTTTTACAGGATGGGAAAAGGCTCAAGTGAGCCATTGTAATTCTTGTTACCACTCAAGGCCTTAAACTGGCTGTGAAGCACTGCCAAAAGCTAAGCTAAAATTAAAATAACATAAAAAATTAAAAAAAAAACCGCATGAAACCATTTCAATAAAACTTAAATAAAGTTGACAGAGACCTATCAATGAATTTTATTTGTGTGAAAAGATTTGTAGATTAAAAACATGCAAACAAACCACAATTTATGTGTGTTTTAACAATAATGTAATTAAGAGAAAAATCAAAAAAAAAATAAAGAAATCTTTGTTCATTTTATTGCCATGCTCCAAGTTCTACACTGATTTGATGTCAAAAGTATATTATATATACCTTACCCACTAGGGGTAATTGTTCTTTGACTAGGCACAGTTGCTGATAACGCCACACCAACAATATAAAAAGAGGCTTATCGACAAAGCATAACAATGAAAACACACTTTGCCAATTACACGCACAAAAATGCGCTCGATTAGCTCGGAAAGCTGCTTAACACTGAACATAAAACACTGAAAAAAAAAAATGAAAGAAATGAGTCGAAGCATCACTCAAGATACACACAGACAACATACAACAGACAAATCTATTTTTGAACTGTTTGAAATCGAATTGAATAATTTGACTTTGGCTTTGGATTTGGCTGCCACGCATACAATGCAAAAATTACTCATACGCCGCGTTGCACGCTATTTGTTTTGGTTTGTTGAAATATTTGCAGCAGTTTTTTTTTATTATCTTCCTCGCAGCAGAAATATAAATACACAAAAAAACAAAAACGCGCCGATTGCCAAAAGTAAATCATTGAAAATCAACTTGAAAAAATCTCCACCCACTTCAGGGGCAACTGTTCGTTTGACTTGTTTGTTAGTCATTCAAAGAGGCGACTCTTCAGTCGCACGGCTCATTCAATGTTTAACTAGATGTACTTACAATTTCCATTAATTAAATTCAAGTGTTTTTTATTTGTTTGTTTTTTTTTGCACATTTGATGTATGACCTTAAGCCAATGGCTGAATTTGATATATTTATATCGTGGGTCGTGCAGAAATCAAACAGTTTTGGCATATATAATTTCGATGTGATTGTTAATTCACTGATAAACTGCAGACGTTGAAGGCGTTGCTTATTATTAACAACAACAAAAACTTAGCTGTCAAATATTTATGTTTTTGTGGCCGTAATAAAAAAATACATATAAATATGTGTTGAACTGGCAATGAAAATGTTATTATTATTAATATTTGTATAATATATATATATATATCTATATGCATGCTGATACCTTGGAATTCACACACTAAAAATCTTATGTTCAATTTCCTTCAAACATTTATTGCCTGATTCTACTAATCATTCACAATCATTTTGTTAACGTGTGAGTTAAATTGATTTACGCATAATTTGGTTTCTCTTTGCTAAATGAATAATTAAGCAGTTAATTAAAATATCAGGCAGGCTGTAACCACTTTTCTGCAAATAAATTTTTAATTTATAGCTGATTTTATTTTTAATTAAATTAAATTATAACTGTATTTTATAATTGGCGCTTACCCATTAGAGATATTGATAATGTCATACTTATTATAAAACCGATAAGATAATTATCGGAAAATCACGGGGTGAATTTCGATCATTGACAAACTACTTTACGAATGTTGATTGTGGTTCCTAATGGTACAGGGCACAACTTTACATTCTATAAATATTCAAGAATGAAACTGATTTAGGTATTTTAATTAAACGCAATTTATTGGATTAATATAGTTGCAATTAGCTAAATAAACCAAATCTTTGAATAAATAAATGTAACTAATTTCCATATTTGTTTTCTTCTCTCTTTGCAGGTAAGCAAACTGAACTGAAGTGTTTTTGTTTTTGTTTTTTCCGAGCTGACATATATGTGTGTGCCTACTCGTAAGTTTCCCTTTGACCTTCGACCCATGTCCTGGCGAACAGTTTATCATTTCTAGTTCTGGCAAACTTTCTACAATCAACTTAACGGCATTAGAATTCTTATAAATTGTTAATGTCAACACGTTGCGCCCAACTTGAAGTTCCATGCCCGTGCTCCTTCTCCTGGCCACATCTTTGAGTCTCTTGTCTCACTGGGTGCCACTTGATTCGTGTTTAATTTAGCTTATTGCCTTGTAATGAAAATTAATTGCGGTCCAAATGCGACGACAATTGACCACATTTCTAATTTTTTTTTTTTTTTTTTTTTGGTTTTTTTTTATTTTGGCTGTGTTTTTTTGGTTTCGAGCGGGGCAAACATTAAGAAATTATTTGCTGTAATATGTCTGTCCCTACAAAGTTCGCCATCGGCTTTGATTGCGGGTCACAGTTGTGGTCGGTGTCCGTTTTTCGGTGGTGGCCAACCACGAAAACTGTGTGGGCGAAATACGTGCAGCATATTTACACAGCAGATTAATCTGTTCTGTTTGGCTTGTAATGGTTCGAATCAAGCATGTGAACATCAGCTCACAATAAGACAGTTTAATGGCTCTAGCCTGATGATGGAAGCTCTAAGACAAACCACACACATATCCATAAATATTCTAATTTACATACATTTACATTGGTAGACAAAAAAGAACTTTGTATCGGAATCAAGCATAATAAACCATTAAAGACTGTGCAAAAACTTGCTTAAATCTTCGTCAAATACAAGTTTTACTTCCGTTACCAACCTCATTAGTATACCTAAGTAGCAACTAATTGGAAATTCAATCTAATCGGTTTTTGTGTGGCTCTTAAGCTTTAAATCATTTTTCTGATTACACTCCATAAAAATTGACCTGTCGAAGGTTCCACAGAAACTGGTGCATTGCATTGCTAACTAAATTTCTAATGCAACATTCAACTAGATAACATTTTCAACAGCTGCTATTTAATGAAAGAAAGTGAGTGAGAGAGAGAGAGAGAGAGAGAGAGATAGGGAAAATGAGATTCTGCTCTTTGCCGCATTTAATCATCAAATGCAATTCCATTAAATTTAAAGCAATTTCATCAGATTCATCTCATTGGCAGCCGAGTTTTTATGGACCTATTTTCTCGGATGGACCTCGTTGTTGTTTGCAACAACATTTTTATGAACCATTTAGACAGAGAGAGCAGCGACAGTGTAGCAAAATGCAATTCGGCCATGAGTGTTCCCAAAAAAAACAAAAAAAAACACAGAATAACAAATTTCTGGCAGAGGGAATTTCCCGCTAACCGCAGACATTTTACGAGCCACAAAAGTTTAATTATCCAATGCGCTGACCACAAAAACAACAGCGACGACAGCCAACTAGACCAAATGGAGTCGCATTCCTTCAACACTTCTATCAAAACAATTTCGGCTGCCTCTTTTGCAATAAATTTGGGAATGAAAGTGTGCATAATATTTGTCATACATACATGTAAATCAAGGCAAACGAATATATTGTGGCAAATGTGGCACAAAGTAATCACGCTGCTTTACAGATCCATAAACATTTCCATTGCCCGTTTGCAAGAATCCAAACCACATTTCCTTATTTCGTTTAGTTCACATTTTCCCGTTTTTATGTTCAGATATATATTTCATTTACATTTGTAAATTGCATATATATATATATATATATATATGTTTATTGCCTACAGCGTATCTGCTAGTCGGGCACTTTCTTTGTCAATAATTCTTTTCTTGATGTCTTTTCGGCGTGCGCCTCAATTGTAAATATTTGCGAATGAGGCAGTTTTGCTTGTATTTGCGTTCCAGATTATTATTTATTACTCATAGAGCCAACTACGAGCGCTTTCTTACAACTCAGTTCCCAGAGTTCAATGGCCCCAAAAAAAACACAAAAAAAAAAAAAAATATGACGCATTCGTATGAAATAATATACTTAATTGCATTAAGAAAAACCTGTACAGTTTTGTTCGTTTGATATTTCATTACTCATCTGAAATTAGCTGTGGAAATTGGTTTTGCCCTAAGCGGCGTTTAAAAAAAGATTAGAACTTTTTGTTCTTGATTTTATTAAAGTAATGAGTGGCAATCTTTTTTCAATCGACATTTTGCACTTTGTATTCACATTGTAAATGTGCTTCTATATAAAAATAAAGTTAATTTCGAATTATTAATAAATTTAAACTGAAAACAAAAAAGTTGACTCACTCATTTCCTTATTTGTTGAGTTCGATTTTATAAAAAAAATAATAAAAATTGCCTTCATTTTATTTTATTTAATTCAATCATTTCACAATGCACAAATAGGTAATTTTTTTTAAATAATTGTACCAAATGCAGTTATATGTATTCAATATCAAATAAAATTTGTTATTCATTTCTTTAATTATATATAACAGTGCTGACTTGCAATAATATATATATATATATAGATATATATTTGTTGTCTATTTATTGACCTAACAAAAACATAACCAAAGACTAAATGCTCTTCCTAAAATATATAACACTGAGAAATAAATATATACTCGGCAAAAAAAGTTCAAGCTGATATTATTTATATTATTATTATTATTATTAATATCTTTTTGGTGTTGCTGATATTCGAAAATTAACAAGAGTACATCAAGTAAAATAATCTATATACCAATAATAATTTTCACAGAAGAGAACAAATAATTATGGAAGTGATTAATTAAATAATTATTATGCAAAGATAAGAAAGAGATTGAAGATATGTTTAATTACTATACAACTCCGCTCCTCCTACTAACAATGCTCCTCCTTTCAGACTCCGCCGGCCACAATCTTAACATAATCTCAGATAATATATAAAAAAAAGAATTTATAATTAAAATGTGTATTACAAAATAGATGCAAAAGAATTGCATATTAATTACAAATCCCACAGTCCGCTTCTTGCTCTTCTTGCGTTTGTTCGTTGGCCGCAAATGCAACAAGCTTGTTAATCATTTTACTGCTATTTGCCTGCTAATGCAGCATTATGTTTATAAAGTGCCGTTAAATTTGCTGCAATTTCGCATGGCGACAAATTATACAAGCTATTCAATTAAATTTGCGCTTTCCATTATTGTGCATTGTTTCGCGACTTTTGTTGATGTTTACTTTTCATCATTACGATAACTGTACCTGTTAAGCATGGCAAGGCTTGACAAATTTGCATGCATGCTACGAATGTGTGTGCGATTACTGAACCAACTGTACAATTGTACGATTGTTTTCATTCCCCCATTCTCCCCATCCCTCTGGCAAGACAAACTGTGTGTAAGGCAGCGCTGCTATTATTAGTGTTATTGTTTTACCGTACGTGTTTACAGCTTTCATTCGTTGTTGTAATTGTTTCTACCGAGAGAGAGAGAGAGAGAGACAGAGAGAGGGCAACAGCAAGTGCTTTTTAGATCCCACAAAGGTTCTCACGCTTTGGTTGCCCAGTTGCCCATTTGGAGGATTGTTGAATGTTGCTTTTGTCGCTACTCCAGTTAATTATTTGGCCAAACTGTTACTTGATGGCAGAAGCGATAAGTTTAACATGTAGTCACAAGTCGTTTCGTTGCCAATTTGCATAATTTGAGAGGTTGGTAGAGGGGGGCTGGTTAGGCGTGGTGGCTGTCGTAAATTTAACACCGAATTCATTTTGCTTTATGCTCTGTCAAGCGATTTTCTGCGGCTTCTGTACACTTCTTCTGTATTCAGCATCTGATGTGCGTTTAGATTAATAAATGCCTCTAATTCGATGGAGCATTTGTGGTCGACGCTTAATGTGCGGCTTGTTGAGCTTCGTTAAGCTCTCGATTTATCTTTAGTGCATTGTGTATTAAAGCTGGCAGTCAGCAGCTGACAGACTTAACATTCGTTAAGTCAGGTTTTGTTAAGTATGAAGCTGGTAAACAATGAGCATAACATTAAATGTATATTTCGCAAAATGTTCGTTGAGTCATGGCGACTTAACGACGCTTTGCTTCTCTTATCCATTATAACGAAACTTTCATTAATTTAAGTACAAACTACCATTAACTTAATTAAGTACATGTGTCGTCATTCGTCTAGTTTCGTTGAGTTTACATTTTTGGCCTTATCCCATTTTAACGCCAGATATGTGCTCAAAATTCAAGTTAAACATTGTAGAGAAAGTTCTTTGAATTTCGTTAAGTCCTCGCATATAATCAATCAATGTGGTTTTTGTCAATATTTAATTAATTAATTTAAAAACTCTAAATTTCTGTGTTTTGTTCATCGTTGAAATGCACAGATTATTTATCGGTTGCTGATGAATGTTTTTTAAATTCTTAGCACATTTCAATATTTTTTTCCTGACTTCTTCTTGATCTTAGATCTAACACACAGATCTTCTATCCTTAGTCCGGTAATGATATCCTCGAGCCATTTCATATTATTCGATAACTGAGTCAAGCCTTTATTTAATATTGAATATATTTAAATTTTGCATTCTGCAAAGAAAATCAGTAGATAAGTTAGAGATTTTAATAAAACAATAATAAATAATACTAATAAAGATAAAATGTGTCAAGTAAATTGACTGAACGTTATCATAAGCCAGAGAATTCAGAATTTCATTAAGAATGAATGTTGCCGTTATAATAAAGTAATATTTTGTATTTTGGACATGATTTTTAATATATATATATATATTTTTTAATCACAAGTTATTTTTTTATTACACCAATTATAACGAATTTTTACATCTCTACATATTTATGATGGCTGATAGTTGCTTCGTTTGCCTAGCTTTCGGACTTAGAGCACAGGCTCATCAAATGCAAAAGACTCAACGAACTCAACGAAACAGCGCAGTTGCAAAGTTACATGGGAAATGCTGAACTGATTCGAGAAGAGAATAACTTCTTTTCATGCGTGGCACTTTTAAGTGAATGCAACTGCTTTTAATATGCGTCAGATCTTAGCATATTTTTGCATTTACGTCACATGAAATTCCACTATGCGTGACATGCTTTTATGTCGCTGCAACTGTATGTGTGTGTGTGTGTGTTTGTGTATGTGTGCCTGAATGTGAGCATAACCTCACCTAACCCACAGGCAGCAACAAGATGCAAACTTCAACTTCAAAACAACAGAAGCGACAACAACAACAACTACAACAACAAAGCAAACATGAAGAAGAAGAAGATGAAGAAGAAGAAGAAGAAGAACAGCAACAACTACTGAAGCATCAACAGCGTTGACATATTTCCGCAATATGGCCGCAGGGCGAAACAGCAGCACAAAGCAAATAGAGAGAGATAGAGACGGAGAGAGAGAGAGACAGAGAGAGAGAGAGAGAGAGATTGCATTCTGTTGCACAATTAAGAATATGTTATGCAAGTCTTTGGGATTCGTTGAGTACAACTGCAGCTGCCCTGCGGCAATGTTACCCGCTGCATTGTGCGGCGACTACTGTTACATTGGGGTAGGACCACAAAGCAAAGCGCAAACAGGGAGTACAGCAGTGAAAGAGAGGGAGAGATAGAGAGAGCGAAGGAGAGAGAGGGAGAGGGCAGGCAAAGCAAAGCTTTGAAGTTCGTCGCTTGCTGCTACCCCAAATCAAGTATGATTGACCAGTTCACTCTACAAGCGTAATTAATGCAGCCAGCGTCTGTCAAAAATGCTGCTGATTCTTATTTTGTATTGCTTGCTCGCTTGCACTTCATTCATTCCCAGCTGCGTTCTGATTGCCAGGGCAAAATGTGTGTAAAGAAAGAACGAACGAAAATCCATCAGAAGCTAACTTAACGAAGCATAAAATTGTGTAATTCACTGCGCATTTAATTTCGAGAGTTGAGTTGCAAAAGAATGAAAATAACAAACAATAAATGTTGTGGTCTAGGTGAGTAATGCCGGTTCGCTGATACCCTGTTCTGAGTCCATACATAACATGATGAGTTCCGACGAAATGAAGTTCATAAATCAACAAGCTGAACTTGATGTTAAGTTAGCCACTTTCGCATTTTACATAGATTTGTACTACTTCATTAGGACGTTGACAGCCATTTTAATTGGATACAGGGTACACACAACGAACGAGAACAAGCTCAAAGTAACTAAGCTGAGCTTTCGATACGGTTATATCTTCATACGCTCACAATGCTTAACCAGAAAAAGTACGAACAGAAAATAAAAAGAAACACTCACAAATTAATGATGGCGGCGACTGACTTTCTGTAATGAGCACCGAAAAGCGAAGGTGTGAAGCTCTGTTAGAGTGGTTGGGGGGGAATGCGGTTGATGTGTTCTTATGGTCGCATGGGTGCTCAGTTGTAAACTGATTGAAGATGCGATTCGAGTAAATTACGTATTTAATTTGACTAATTTTTCCAGTTGAGAGCATTCATTCATTCACATTTCATATGTGCATCGATATTTAGGGCATATTGATAACATTAACAAATAAGCAATTAAATAAATACTTTGCAATCTTAAGTTTATTTTGAAATTTGATAGATTATTAATATTAATCGCTTTTATCGATTTTTCTCATCTCTCAACTTATTACGCCCTTTATTTTCTTTAAATCCCATTAACTGTGCATATATAAAAAAAAAAAAACTACATTCGCTATTCACTCAGATCGTAAATCATTCACGTGCAAACGCCGCCTGCTTATTTTGTTTTCCAACCACAAAAACACAAATACAGACACACAAACACACACACAGGCACAGACAATTTGGCATTCCTTTCATTGCCATTGCCTGGTGATCGACAGACTCGAAGAGAGACAAAAGCTTACTTAGACAAAAGCCGCTGCAGCTGTATGCTGACAACAACAACAACAACAACAATAATAATCTTCACAGAGCACCGTAATACTCGCACCGAGACCTACAAACCTACAACAACATTTATACATACATACATACATATGTATGTACATATTTACGTACATATAAGAAATGCAGAATTCAGACCGAGAACTTGCCGCCGCTGTTTTTGCCAAATCAAGTTTGAAAATGCCGAAGCCCGTTTTAAAGCTGCTTTCCGTCTCGTTGCCTCGTCTCTCCCCGCTACTCTACTACTGCTGCTGCTGCTGCTGCTTCTACTCCCGTTGCCGTCCACAGTCTTCGCCCTTTTTTTACGCTGGCAAGCCGGCAACAGGGCGTTGCTTATTGCCGCCTCTGCTTATGCTGCCTCCTCTGCTAATAGCTCTCTCTCTCTCTCTCTCTCTTTCTGTCTTTGTATTTGCTTGTGCCTCTGTAAAATCTCAGTCGCCGGATTTGTTGGTTATTTTACTAGCTCTCCCTCCCACCATACCCATCAATCCGTTTATCCGTTCATCCGTTTGGTGCAGCGCTCTGTAATTAATTTGGCAGCTCCACGGTGCACAAACGTAGCAAAGAGAATATTTCAAGCTGCCTCATATCGAATTACCATTGACAGACGTGTCGACATGAGCGGAGCCAGAGTTCCACTTGAACAGGGTGTTCCAATTGACACTCAACTGAATGGAATAGGAATGGGCAAGCAAATGGATAATTGTCAACGTGTAATTCGAAAGCGTAACAAAGTCGAAGGAAAGGTTTTTATTCTTTCCTTTTTTTTCTAAAACTGACTAAATTAGTTGCAATTTATGCAGCTGAAATATAACAAGGCAAATTTACTGAGCCTAGAATAGGTACTATAAATAACTCAAAATGTTTTACTAATTTTTAATGTATGTAATTCGATCAACTTGTAAAACAGGTTGACCCAATAATAAAATGACAGAAGAGCAAAGATCTTATCCATTATCCTTATTTTTTCTTCATTACATATTATTATTATGATGCGTAATTAAATAGATCTTTACAAGCAGGTTGCAATACATTTATAAATACGAACAAGATTGTACGAAAAAAGATCTTTATCCCATGGATTAATTGATATAATTCAATTAGTTCCCATAAAATTGTCAACAGTTATAAGTTCAGCTGTTTAAACGTTGCTTTGGCCCCCTTCTTCGTTAAGTTTGCATTCTGCGTTGGCTCAACTTAATTAACTTGCCGCTGCTGGCCACAGCTGCGGTTGCAACTTACCCTACAGCAACTCGGCCTACAAACCAAACAGCAGTGGAACGAATCTATTTACTTAAATTTGCATGGGAAAGCAAAACAAACACAGCAACAACAACAACAACAACAGAAACAGAAACAGAAATGATGGCGAATTACTCACTGCTCAGTTGCTCTCAAACTGTTCGACAGATGAAGAAGCAGAGGAAGTGCCTAGCGGTACTTTTATATAGGAACTGCAGCTGGCCACACTAATGCTATGTTGAGTGAGGTCAAAGCCAGAGCAAAAACTTGTTGCTTCGTCGAGTTGTTCGTTGCTCATAATGGGATTGCCTCATGAGGCAACCTAAGAAAAAATTATTGTACATTTATAAATAATTTATATCTTAAACTGTGCTTAGGTCTACTACATTCAAGAATCTTGATAATAACTCAAATTTTTCACTTAACCCAAAACTATTAATATTTTTATTTATTTTATCTAAATCCCAACGGAGCATAAAATTAATTCACGCAAGAATTTCAATGAAAAAGATGTAATTAGCTGATTTCTACACGCATTTTTCTGTTCTTCTTCTTTTCATCAAAATGGATAGCTATAAAAATGTTGTTGTATTTGATATATGTTGTATATTTATGTATATATGCTGAGTTATGTGTGTCAAGCAATCGTTGATAAAACAATTTCTATTTGCACACTATCGAAATGGGTTTTTCCACTATATGAGTGTTCTTTTTTTTTTTAAATTTATTTAATTTATTTTTTAAATATAACCGTTGGATTGTTTAGTGTCCAGTGCAGCTGACGTACATTCAAGTCAAACAACTGTCCAAAATCCAATAAAACAAAAGTTTTTGTGCAGCTCAACTGATAGTGGGGAAATCCCCTCAATAAGCAACTGACAACGCTGCGCAGGAAGCCACATGAGCGGAAAATTGGAAAAACTGGAGGAAAAATACAGAGGGAGAAAAAAAAAAGAACCAAATTGTGACTGGCAAATGTAAAGTGAAAAGCATACAAAATGCTGGGCAATTGGGTTTGGTCAGAGTCGCATGGAGGATTGGGAGCGGAAGGTGGAATATAAAGTGAAATGTTAGACAAAGTGGCAGCCACACACACACAGCTGTAAGTGTATGTGTGTGTGTATGCAAAGCGCTTGTTGTAAACTTATACTTTGAGCAAACAAAAAATTGAAGGCAGCCAACATGAAGTCGCACAATTACACACTGGATATATGTGTGTGTGGGTGTGTATGTGTGTGTGTGTGTGTGTGTGTGTCATGCTTAAAAGGATGTGTCAGGCGTAGAGTAAAGAGGGTCGGGGCCGACTACAATTGCAACCGCCGTGGCATAAACTGGGAAAACTGTGACAATGTGCAGTCGTGTGTGTAAACAATTGTAATCCGGTAGAAAAATCACAGACAGAACAAAACCCACGAACCAAACCAAACCGAACCGAACCGCACTGAGCCTAACCTAACAAAATGGTCTAGAAGAGCGAGCTGTAAGGCCTACGAGACGCACACAGTGTGGCACACACCATCAAGGCATAAGTTGCACCACAATGTTGAGCATTAGCAAGTGGAATATGAGAACATCCAGCTAACAGTTAGTATAAACTGGCCCAGAGCAAACCCCATCATCGATATTGATTAGAAGTGCATGCGATAGAGTTGTTCATGGATTGGAATTGCTTCTGTTCCCATTCACTAGACAAATTCCATTATGCCCAACATTTCTTACATTCACATTCTTCACATTTCCCGATCCCATTCTTCATTGTGGTTAACATGTCAGTAGCAGTGAATTTAAATTAAACAATTGCTAGTATTATTATAATTTGTATTTTAGAATTTAACAAAACAATTGATTAAAATATAAGACTGGCTGCAACTTTTCTCAATCAAAAGGAATTCAATTATCATTTGTTTTACTTTATTATAATAAATTAAAACTAAATTAATTATAGTTGCTATACTTTTCTCATAGTGGACCCAATTTCGATAAATCTTAGGAAAAAGCACGAAAAACTCGAATCGAATTTCATATATTTGCAACATACTCTACGAATGTTGCATGTACGAGATATGAAGCCAGTACAAAAATTAAAGAAACAATTAAAAACAATTTTTTCTTTTTAGTTTCTGATTTTGAGTTTGTTTAAAATGTTTGTGTATTATTATTACAAAATATATTTGGAAAGGTAGCAAATCTATTTATTTACTTTTATTTTTTTCTTATATCTCTTCATTGCTTAGTAGTTTGGAATCTATCTAAATTTTTTCTGGAAAAAAGTTTGACATTTTAAATTGTTGATAATCTTTTAGAAAATCATTGCTAACCATTTTGAACTTTTGAGTCTTTGACTCTTCTTTCTTCCAAAGCGATTGTCGTCGGTCGTGTTAAGGTTATCTGTACTCCATATAAATATGGAAATATAAATATAAATTACATATCAATTAAGATTTTCTATTCAACTGCATTTATAATAATCATTACTTTTCTTTTGCTCTCCCTCTCTCTCTCTCTCTTTGCAGGTGAGTAATGCAACAGAAATCTCCATTGAAAATTGTGTGCGATAAGCAAGAGAATGAAAAGCACGCGAAATCTGTAAACTATCAAAAACATATATACATTTTACTCAGACGTCGTCGTTACCTTTATGGCTTGTAAACAAAATGCAAAATGCAAAACAACAACAGCAACAGAAGCAACAAGAACAACAGCAACAACAACACAAACAAAAACCACAACTTTGAAGGTTAGCTTATAAATTTGATTTAATCACTTATTACACTTTTGCAGTGCGTTTTCATTGAAAAAACAACGGTTCGAGAATGAGAAACAAAATATTTAAATAAAATTGTTTAAATTGCTTGAAATTTGTTAGGCAATGTTCGACAAAAAACTAGCTGCTGCAAGCAAGTGTTTAAATGTTGTATAAATTTATACAGACATTTGCTAACCAGCACGTGGAACAATGCAAATGAGCCACGCCCCTTACGAAACAAAATAACAATAACAATAACAATTGCAATTTTGTTGCTACGCTCAAATTTCTCTTGTTCTTCTTTTGTTTCTCTCGCCGCGCCGCGCCTCGCCTTGCCAATTAGCCTTAGCCTAGTTTTGTTGCTAGCACAGCTAGCTGCTAGCACAGTGTGACCGTTTTCTGTGCAGCACCTTAGCAAAACAGCTGTTTCTCGCTCGCATCTAACCTTAGCTAAAGCGAGCAGCAACCAGTAAACAACAACAACAACAACAACAACAACTGCTACAAAATGCTAAATCGACTCTGACCCACTGACATTATTTCGCTATAGCGACGATGACGACGACGACGACGACGACGACGACGACGACGACGACTGCAGCTACTTAGACGCCAACAACAAACAACAAACAACCAACAGCAATCAACAACAACAACAACAACAACAACTAAACAAAGTGCAGTTGGATTTCTGGGGCCGGTTATACAATGTCAAACTATTTCAGTACATGTCTACATAGATGCAAACATATGTATATATATATATATATATATATATATATATAAATATATATATAAATATATATATATAAATAGTATATAGCGAAGCAGATAGAGACCGAAACGGAGAGCGACACTCGGATGCCGGAAAGAGAACGACTCTGTTTGTCTACAACATTGTTGTACCCTTTTGGCTGGGAATTAGAGATCGTGTTAATATACCCTGTACAGCCTGTTTGAAGAGTGGTTGTGCATTATCGATTTTCTGTGACTTCCTGTGATCTTGGCTTGGGAAGCATCTGAAATCGGTGCACCTTAATTAATAATATAGAAAACATACGAAATTTCTTTAAAATAACAATTAAATAGTTTAAAGCCAAATAGTATTAGATTGTTATTGTTATCATGAATATCTTGAAATATTAAATTGTATATTTAAGTTTTTGCAGTTTTGAGTGTCGATCAATATTAGTTGACATTAAAAATAAAAAAGATATTATTGATATTCTTGATCTGCAGCTGCGTCGATCTAGCCACATTCCTCTATTCGTCTGTCCGTTTGTCTGTCCATCTGAACTCAGAGATATTTCGACTTTGGAATGTTTTATAATAGGTTTTATTTGTCGATTACCCAAAGTCCAGATCAAATATCGATAAGCACTGATTTAACACCCTCTTTTTTTAATAATCCAAAAAAAAGTTAGGCTCAAAATTGCATAGCTATTTACTCATTAAGCAGACACAAATCGAGAGTTTGACCTTGTTATTTGTCATATAAATATATATATATATATAGCAGCATAACAATTATGTTGATTGTTATTAAGATCAATGCGCGCGACAGGGTATTCGCTAGTCGTGCACTCCCGGCACTTGTTTCACACTAATTAGTTGGCCTCTGAGCAAAATGCTTGCCATTTGTTGATATTTCCCATTTGTGTATTTTTGGTTTCATTTAATTTGTCTTGTTTTTTTTGCGCTAAATGAAAAGTGAAAACTGTCAACGCATGGCCTGGCAATTAGTCAGTGAAAGTGAAGCAGCAGCTGTACATGCCCACTCCCCCCCGCCCCTTGGGGATGGACACACCTTTCGAATTGCAGCAATTAAAATGGCAATACTCACATAATAAGTGCAAAATTATGTGAAACATAAATTAATGTCAATTAATTGAGCCGCTTAATTGAAACCGATTCATGACTCGGGCTCAGGAAAGCTATTAATATTATATTGTGTATTTACTTGTGGCAAAAGAATATGTGAAAAGTTAAAAAATGAATAAGGCAAAGATTCAATTAAAATGAATTATTTGTTTAAAAAAAAAAACAAGTAGTTTTTGAATATATTTACTCATGTTTTTGACTCATAGTCAACGTCGACTAATGCCAAAAAATAAATCACATGCAAATTTGAATCATGCGACAAAATCATACAAAAATATATCTTATGCTTTTTTGCAAAAAAACATATTTGAACGACAACAAGCCAACAAAAAAGTCAGCAATCAACAACAACAACAATAACAATAACAATAACAAGAACAACAAGCGGCAATCGAAATACACTTGAACGTGAGTGAAACAAAATTCATGACCCACTTTATAAAACGCTTTTTCTTTCATCCATGACCCACTTTATTATTTGTAGCAATGATTGAGCGTGCCACACACACTGAGAGAGAGAGAGAGAGAGAGAGAGATGGCAGAGTGCGACTGAGCGCGCCTTGAAGCGTTGATGCATATGTTTTATATTCAAACAATTAATTGCTCAAATGCAGGCTTAAAGCAACAACAGCTGAGCAAATCAGCTAAGACAGAAAAAAAAAACACATATCACTGAGAGCCTAGAGAGACAGAGAGAGAGTCAGAGAGACAGAGAGAGAGAGAGAGAGAGAGCGAGAGATTCGGCTTAGTTAACTCTCCTATATTTTTTTTTAGTTAGTTGCCAGACAAGTGTTGTGCACATACTTGCTTATGAATGTCAGTCAGTCAGTCAGTCTGTCTGTCTGTCAGTCAGTCAGTCAGTTGCAAGCCACTCGAAAAAGCGCACAACATCTGAATTATGTGCAAAATGATGTGTCTTGGAGGTTAAGTGCACAATCAACATTAAAATTCATTCATTATTCATCAAAATTATCATGTTGCTATTACCGATTATAATTCGTATTTGTTTTCTATTTTTTTTTTTTTTTTGGCAATAACCAACCCACTGGTCTTAGTCACCCATTGCATACGTTAATAATAAGTACCGACCATAAAAAAAGACCGTTATCAATAAAACGTATCTACACTTGGTTTTTATTTCACAACTAACCCCGCCTTTTCTCTTCACGATGTGAGTCAACACTTGAATTTCTGTAGATTTTTGCAATAGCCAAGGATAGTTAAGTGTTGCACTCAAAAAACGTGAATCATTAAAAAAAAAAAACAGTAAGCTATTCTTCATTCTGAATATAGTTTTTAAAAAAAACATAATAATTCATTTGCAGGTGTAAAACTGATTCATTCACTCCATGAAAATCCATTAGAAGGATATCAAAATAAGAGTAGACTGAATGAGAATGAGTTCTTTACTCGACAGCAATTTATTCAGAATTATTTACTAGTGTCACAAAACACATTCAATAAAACCGGTTGGTTTGATCCATTTTCGTATTATTTCGGTCATCTTTTCTGGGTTGCATAAATTCGGCGTAGAGTAAAGAAATCAAGTTTGAATATCATTATGATTAATATATTTAAATATTCATATATTATTTCCATATTGGTATTATTTCACTTTGGTATTTGTTAAATAAATTTTGCATATATGTTTTCGCAACACTTATGTGTTATATGGAATCGATTATCTTAAGACTTGTCTGATTCGTTCTCAACTTATTTACTCGTACCTCTTAACCGTTATAAATAACAACAGGCGACAGTTGAAAATGCATTACAGCAAAAGCTTGCGAATTGTACAGTTAGTGTTTGTTTCTGTTGTGCTCCTCTTCGTTGTTGTTGTTGTTGTCGAGCTTGTTCGGGATATCGTTGCTGCTGCTGCTGTTTGTCAGGCACATTGTCGCGTTGCGTCACTTTGCTAACATGTTGACATTGTGGTCATTACAGTTGTTGCTGCATTGCTGCCGTTCTCTCTCTCTCTCTCTCTTTCTCTCTCTCTCGCACCCTCTCTCTCTCTTTCACTTGTGTTTCTGTTTTCGTTTCTGTTGCATTTTGTATTACATTTTCATTGTGCTTGTCATCGTTTGCATTGCTCGCCGTTGTCATTGCCAGATGCGTGCAATTGTTTAAAATGGCGTTGTTGTTGTTGCTGTTGTTGTTGTTTATGTTACTGTCACTCGAATGCAATTAATTGCGACTGGCAGCATCGACAACTTGTGTTTGCTTGTGTGCGTTGTGTGTTGGTGAAATTGCTTGTTGTCCGAAATCGTCCCATCATCAGCAGTAAACACGACCATCAAATTGGATCAGTGTTGCCATTCTAAAATTTCAGTGTGTTGTGTGTTTAGTATTAAGTGCGCTCCTGGCTTAACCCATACCCGGCCACTGTACCTGTTTGGGCACAACATCATTTATCATATTCCACCAGCTGTAAAAACAGTACTTTCATAATTCAATTATGCGATTTCATCAAGCAAAATGTGTTCAATACAAACACATGGCTTAAGTAGAGATAACGATTAACGCTAATCAAACTTTTTAGTGGCTTTAGCATATCAGTCAGAAATCAACTGCATTTGAAGCATGTCGATTTATAAAGAGAAACTAAAAAAAATGACTCATTCTTTTAAGTTTTTCATAAGAAATGGGTTTTGAGTTTATTTCATATATTTTTCATATTTTGTAGTTGTCTATGTTATTCCCAACAAAACAACCTTGGCTATTAATGGGTTAAAAACATCTTTCCTTTATCTGAGCTTTAAGCAATGCTTGTCGTCTAATAGTCAATTACTTAAATCAATCATATTTAATTGGCTAAAAAATATAATAAAATGTTGTAAGACTCATTCCCAAGCTCACGTGCAAAATTCAGGTCTTAATGCTCACAGACAGTTCAAATTCAGCAATTTGAACATAATTTACGTCATTGTGCCAACGAGCTACCGAGTTCCGTCCCAGCTGGGACTCTGTCTACAAGTCACACATCACGTAGACCAAATTTAAATCACCAAAAACAAAAACATAAATAACATTTTTAAGCTTAACCTCAAAAGCAACGGCAGTGGTTTCTGCTTAGAAAGAGGGAGAAGAAGATTGGGTGCCTTCTGTCACATAGTGCGTATGATTAATTTCATGTTGAGTGCAATGTTTACAGATAGCAAACAGTCTCATCATCATCGTCATCATCATCATCATCATCATAGCCATAATCATAATCATTATATTTATTTTTATCAATTTGTTTTAAGAGCAAGCTTAGGTGTTTGAGTAGGAAATGCGTGCTCAGCTTTTAGAATTATTATTTAATCTTGAATTCAAATGAATCAGCAAGATTTCGGAACCATATAGTAAATTTTACATACAAACAGTTTCTTAAATTAAGTTTTAAAGTTTACATTCATTGTTTTTATGTAGCAATTTTATTATTATTGTTATATCCACCCACAATTATATACAACAATCCACTACACAGATTTTTTTGCGCACAACTCCATTGCATTTGGGTGGCAACAAAAAAAAAAAAGGAGCGGAAACTTTGGATAACTATCTGGGACCACCTTGTTACTAGGGCTGCCGTCCAGCGGCCGGCTTTGCGACTTAAATTTTTTGTAATTACATGATATGCATAATGAAGGCCTCGACAGAGTCCCAAAGAGATTGCGACTACAGTCTAGAGTGAATGCAGTCCAAATAATTACGGCCACTGGACGCTCCGAGTCAGCGATGTAATCGGAATAAAGTAAACCCAAATAGCGGGAATAGGTTAAGCACAGTATTTGACTATGATGTGCCAACACGTACCCTGTAAAAATATATCTAAGAAAGTTTTACGGAGAATGAAACGATGATTTAATCATTTATATTCCGTGGGAAAATAACTAAAGTTTTCAAGCATGCTCTCGATGTCATAAAAAGAATTGAGAACTAAAAACTAAACTTGAAATATTATAAACTATACATCAATATTGAAAATAATACAATCTTATCATATCATAATATAATTTACACAATAGTAGCATCAATTTCAAAAGACCCATTATAAAAGTATGAGTAAGAAATTGAATCTAAGCGATTTGTGAATACTCTCTTCTTATACCAGAAGTAAATGGGTCAAGAAGATGACTGCGAGAGGAGCATTAATTATTTGGGCGTCATTCTAAGTAAAATACTATGCAATTTTACAATTTACCAGGAAATTTACTAGGTTATCTGCAAAGTTTCATGCAAATTTTGTGACTATCCCTAAAATTTTTGAATTTTTATGGGTTTCTTTGACTTGTTATCGATTTCAAAGAACTTTATCTGACTTTCATACAGACTATGTGCAATCGTACAAAACTAATATACTCTACAGCGTGTCAGGTTGTAAGAAGTCAGCTCGAATTGAGTCTGAAACTAAAGAAGAAAAAGAGGTAATGGGCAGCTGGCCAAATAAATAAATAAAAAAAAGAAAGATATATATATATATAAGATATATATATATATATTGTGAATAGCCGCCCTATGCAATGAGCGCGAAAATGAGTGACGTACCAGCAACTACAGCACTAGAGCTCCCCCCAACTCCCGTAGTAACACCCCGTCGCAAACCCGTTGGCAACCGGATGTTTCCCTTGACAGACGCAATAATTGTGCAGATTCTTTAGTCAGCTCTGTGGCTGACTTATTTCGTTTTTTTTTTTATTTTTATTTTTCTGTTCACTTTGACAGGGTGACACATTAATGTGCCAGCTAGCTGTGATGACGATGATGATGAGGTGGATGCTGATGATGATGTTGAGACATTGTGTTTGGTCAGTATAGTACACAGGGCGTATGATTGACGTGCTTAATTAAAGAAGCCAGCGAATATAAAGGGCGACATTAATTAATTAAATTACAATTAATGCAGTTCCTGTTTCAAATATTGTCGTAGTGCTTATCATTATTAGCACTTTGCCATATATACATATATAATATATGTACACCTAAAATATATATATATATACATATATATATAAATAATTATTTATATACGAATATTATGTGCAGCTATCGCACTGCTCGCAGAGACAATTTCACAACTTATCAATCGTAGGCTGATGAGGCCCGTGATATTTATAGCATTACCAAGTGCCGCCAGTTGGAGAATCAGAGAATCGGAATGAGATTCGCTCGCTGCGTCTCGATTAAGGCAACTTTCGCCGCAACTCAAACAAGACAAACATTTGACATACACTTAAGTATGTAAACATGTTTGAATATATGTACATATTGATGTATGTATGCATGTATATGTATATATGCTTTAATAATGCAAATCGTGTGTTTGTCTCCTTTTGTTTCACCTGTGAAATGAATATATTAATATATATAACTGAAATCTGAACCCATTACTAAAGGAAAAAAGGTGTATTAGAGTTATGCAACAGTATGTATATATTTTATATATTCATGATCAGCATCAATAGCAGAATCGATTTAGCCATGTTAATTAGAGAACTCAAATGTGGAACATAAGTTCCTAAAACCCTTGCGTATATCAAGATTATTTTATTTTCCAATTATTATATAATATACATTGACATGTTATTATATTAATCAAATGCGCAAATTTCCTGAAAATTGAATAGAAACACCCGAGTTCTAGTCAGCAACTGGAATAATATATTTCGGTTCAGGGTATCTTGTAGACGAGCTCAATCGACTGCAGTATTCTTATTTGTTTTTAATATTAACTTGAATATTTCAGTAAATACTCTTCTAGATAATACGAGTTTTTTTGTGACTACTATATGTATATATATATATCAGAGAATCGGATACTGCATTGAAGTTTTTATAAATTAAATGGAGTGAATATATTTAAGTGCATTAGGAACGATCAAGCAACATTTTTTTTGGTGTGGCCATGCAATAATTTCTCACTCTCAGATTTGGCTCATTCAACCAAAAAAAAAAAAAAAAAGAAGAAGAAAAGAATACCAAATATTTTTGCAACTCCTGCTGTGCCCTGACCATCCCTGATTACCCCTGACCATCCTTATTGTCCACCATTGGCAGAGTGAGCAACCACAACGTGAGTCAAATTAATGTTGTCAGTTTAGCTGGATGCTTCCCCGTTGCTTTGTTTTTTTTTTTTTAGAGTGGTGGAGCCCACCTCCTTCCCCCAAAAACCCCAACTGAGTCCGTGGTTTTCGGGTGGTCTTCATCGTTATACACATTTTTCTGTTGGTTCTTGATTTGTTTGTCTTTTTAGCTTGTTGTGTTTAAGATTCATTATACAACTTTTTTGCATGTGTTTGGTTACGTGATTAATTGTTTATTTTGTGTGGGCCAAAGTGTGGCATTTTATTTGCTTTCTATTTACTTAAAAATCTTGCTACTATTTTCCTATATAATTTTTCAACTTGAAGAGTGCCTGTCAATTTCAGCAATATGCGCAATATTCTTACAAATATTTTCAATGTAGACTCATTTTATCTACATATCAATGAGTGCCGAAAGAATAATGCGAGTTTTATTGACTCTTTTAAATCTGTACTTTTCTTATTATTTTCTTTTATATATGTTAAATGAAAATTATTTATTTTGTCTTATTTGCATTCATTATTTATGTTCTCAATATTGTCTAATTGGATTCATTTATGCTTAATATAGTCAACAAATTTAATGAGAATTTGGTAAGCTAAATACAGCTGAAGACAGACGGCGATTTGAAAATGCTAATGAATGAGGCAATACGAACCTACTATAATCGAGTCAGAACGAGGCCTATTTTGCATATAGTTTGAGGCGTGAGTGTCTGTGTCTGTGCCACCAAAACAGGTGCTCAATGCCAATGTCAAAGTGACAGCATTTGCTCAAATTTAATGAATAGCAAAAACTTTCCACTAATTTCAAATGTTATTTGTTTTGGTACTCTATTGCAGGCTTAGCCCAGGTGACTTACCAGATCATTGGGCCTCAGGTACAGCAACAACACGCGGTGCAGCAGCTGCCACAGGCAACAAGCACAATAGCAACATCAGCATCAACATCAACAGCTACAACAACAGCAACAGCAACAACCACTCAGTTTGCAATCCGCGCTCATCGCCGGCCGCTGCGACCGCAGCCGTTACAATCCCAGCCACTGGCGGTAGCGTGGTAACTGGTCCGGGCCCCGTCCCGGCACCGGTGGCCCAATTGCAACACGGATTGGCGCCCAGCACGCCGCTGCAGCGCGCGACGGCAGCGAGCGGAGGAGGCGCTGTTGGTGCTGGCGCTGGTGTTAGCAGCTGTAACACCGCCTCACCTTCGCCCCTGCCCCTGTCCTTGCCCCTATCATCGCCCTCGCCAGCAGCAGTTGCCGCCGCTGCCGCTGCCGCTGCCGCCGCCGCCGCAGCAGCAGCTGCCAGCAATTTGCTGACACTACAGCAACAGCAACAGCAGCAACAGCTTCTCTACCAACATCAGCAACAGCACCAACATCAGCAGCAGCAGCAGCACCAACATCAGCAGCAACAACAACCGCTGCATCAGCAGCAGCAGCTAAACTCCGCAACGGCACGGATTGCAGCGGCGCTGCAGCGATCGCCCGCCATGAATGCGGTGGCATCGCCGATTCCAGCCAACTCAGCGACGTCGGCTCGCAAGATTCGCCGCAAAACGGATACGAAAATCAATTTGGTAAGCCATTTAGATAATGTACATAAGAATCTTCTATACCAATCACAAAAAATAAATCGAGCTGAATTTAAAAAAAAAATAAAATGCTTCAGAGGATAAGTCAGCTTATTATTCAGCAAGTTTATTCCTTGAACGGACGGTTGCTTCTCTCCAATATATCAGTATATCTCTTATCTTTCTTTAAGGATATCTTTTTTAAAATGTAGAAATAATAGATCCTTCTCAGCTCCTTATTATACTTCTATCTATAGCTAAACAGTTTCCAAGAAATGAAAATGAGATAGGCACAAATGAAAATTTAGCAAACATGGTGGGAATAATTCTGCAGCGCATCACAGATCGCATAACGATCTGTACCGTTATATTCACATTGGAAATTATACTCGAAAAAAAACTAGTTAAGATTTTACTCTTCAAGGCAAATTGAAATTATAAAAGCTGTCGATAAACAGATGGCCAGCATTGAATATAAATAGAATGCGCCAAGAAAACTATATAAACTAATTTTATAGTTCGATATCACAAGTACTGTTATATTTTGTGGGGTTCTAGGATTATTGATTCATGATCTTTTTTCCAATATGCATGTACATTTATATTCTGATTTTTTTTTTTTTGTTGCTTTCCACATTTATAAGTCTTGTTGTACAATTTTGCAGCCCCAATCACAAATAAACAAGTGCAACAATGAGAAACGACGACGGGAAATGGAAAACAATTATATTGAGCAGCTGTCGGAGTTTCTGCAGCTCAATAAACGTGGAGATATGACATCAACGAAACCGGATAAGGCGGCAATATTAAATCAAGTGGTTCGAACGGTAAGTCAATCCAAAGAAACAATATAAAACTAACATTTATTTAACGGTAAAACTCATCAAAGAAAACTAATAAGCAAAGTTTTTAAACAAATTGCGACACTCTGTGGGGAGTTCTCAAGAGTTCTGTGTGGAATATCCAATTGATCAATTAGAAACGACAAATCCCCAATGTAATTTTCAAGCAGTTCTTCTGTTCCATGGCGCTTCAATTAAAAAGCAATTATTTTATAAACTGAATGCGTACCGAAAACAAGATTAAAATAATTCGCAACGAGCCAACATTAAGCCTGAAGAAGACAAGAGGACCCCAGCAGATGGTTTGGTGTGACTGACGTAATTTGGCCTGCAAGAATTTAATTAATATTTGTATTTAATTTACATAAATTTATTTATGTTTCCAACGGCAGCGACACACGGAATTGAATTCTAGTCATGTTTTTTTAGGTTCTCTTGTTTTTTTTGTTTTTTTTTTTGTTTTGTTTGATTTGTGTAATTTGTGTTTTGAGTATTTCTTTTATTGGTTTCAGGTAGCCTAAGCACTTTATTATGCAAATTGTAAGCGCCACGCTTTGCCGAACTTCAAAAACAAAATTAAATTAAATACGACAGCGACAACACAAAAGCCACAACAAATCCAGGAATTCAAAAAAAAAAAATAAAAAATAATAATATAAAATAAAATAAACCGAAAAAGAAAAAGAAAAACACAACAACAAACATTCCATAATTCTATTTAACTATTCGGCGAGTTAATGCAATTAAGTTGGGTTAACACTAGCTCTATTAGGAATATATTAGGGATGTTCTGTACACAAAAATGAAAACGACAATTAATTGAATTATATTACGTTGATTTATGGCTAATGAGGAGCCGGCTGCTGCCCAGCACTAATTTTAATATTATTACCAAAGGGATACCACTAATTTTGTGTTTTGCTAGTCTACCAATGCAATTATGGGACAGATGTTAACAAAATGACGTAAATGACGTATGATTTTGAATAAGGTTAGCAGAAAATTAACTTAAATAATAAATTAGAATTAAATTCTGTAGTCTAATGGCAATAACTGAAGGTTTTATTAAAAAACAATATGTCATTAAAAAAGTGAGAACATTGCCGTCGAATTTAACCGACTACGGAATACTCTAATACTGATTAGTTAAAAGCTTACATTTTTAGCCAATCTTCAGTGAGGTTTTGTGAATTCTAGCTCTAAAATAATGAGAAATATAGATGAGACTAGATATTGCTAGCCGATCTTTAAATGAAGGTCATCAGCAAACTTCTTTTCAAATTTGATGTCTTTCGATTTTGCCAAGTCTTCAAGGATTCTGGGGTGTCAGACCTTACTCATAACCAATATTGTCTACTGTATTCGAATATTAAAAGCTAGTAAATGGAAAAAAAACGATAAATTAAATTTTGTACATGATCATTAGTATTATTGGGTTAAAATACATATTAAGTCCTTTATAAATATCTTTCAAGTCCTTATTAATTATACAATGTGCATAATGTAAGTAGTCATAATAATTGCATCAAAATATATTTCCAGTCCCTTAAAACATAGCATTGCGATACTATTCCCAAAGATTCACCAATATATATTTTGTTAAAATTTCACATTAAATTTGTTGAGGAATTGTTAATATAAAACTAGTGGTAATTTCCAACTTATTTTTGCCAATTAGTCACAGCTAAAAATTTCAATGTTAAAAAAATCAAAGAGTATAAATTAACGGTTCAAAACTTGACAATAGTTTAATGTGCCATTTTGCTGTTATGCTCAGCTTATTTGCGGCTTATAACTCATCTATGTGTTTATGTATGTGTGTAACTACATATGTATGTATGTATTTATATACATACTTACATTTGATTTGAAAAGCCAGAGGTTTTGCTGGTTAGTCACCGAAGTCACGTCGCTGTTGTCATGTGTTCTCTTATTAAGAAATTACTAGAAACGATCTGAAGTTCGAAAGTATAAGTAAAAAATGAAACACTTTAAATTTTAATGAAAACTCTGTAGAATAGTTGAGTTGTATCTTGGCCCAATCCTAAAATATGTGCAGCATTTGAAATGTATTTTTCTGTATTATTATGATATGTTGATCATAAGTCGCAAGTCTGTTCATTAATTTCCACCCCTGACTTTATTATGAACCCGACCTCACATTGTTTTTGCCAGACACAGATACTTACCCCTTTTTTTTTTTTTTTTGCATTGTGTTGTGCGTGGATCTATTTCAGTTTTATGTGTCTTTGATTTAGTGTATGCTGCGTGGCTTTGCATCTGCGCTCTTTAAAGCTCTCTCTCCTCGCACAATTCGCACATTACCTGATGATGATGCGATAAATTGAAGCTATATACATTTGTATATTTAAAGAACAAAAAGAGCAGACACGTTTTAGACATACATTTTACTTATTGCATGCTCCGCTTCATGTTATTGTTCATTTTATCATTTGACTGATATTTTCGGAGTGCCTTCACCCCAAAAAATAAAATAAAAAATTGTTTTGTGCCCGCTGCTTAAGCAACTTTTCCGGGTTGGCTGGCGCATATGTATGTGTATGTGTGTGTGTGTGTGTGTGTATGTGTGTGTGTGTGTGTGTGTGTGTAAATATGATGAGAGCTTCTTTCCAAGAAAAAAAAAGAAGTAAAAGCTCGCTCTGTCGTCTCCCAATTGCACTGGGCAGATCAACGAACTGCGTTCGCTTTTTGGCGATGACGTCGCACTTTGTAATTTCATATTTTTGCTGTTGTTGTTATTGTTGTTGTTGTTATAACTGGCGTGAGTGCAGTAGCAACGGCAGCAACGACGCCCTCTCACACAAGGTGCAAAGCCAATGGGTGATAACAGAAAGCACACAGTCACCCATACACACATGCACACATGCACATGTACGCGTATCACACGTGAGCCGGTAAACAAACGGCCGCCGGAGAGCAACAGGAGAGAGTTGAGTTGAGCGCAGCGCGAGAGTGACAGAAAGAGAGAGCAACGCTTCGTTGGCTTGCGCCTTCTTTGTTGTTGTTGTATTCGCATTTTTCGTCGTGTTTTCGGGTTTCTGTTTTTTTTTTCTTTTTTTTTCTTTAATACAATAATACAATTGCATCAAAAAATGTGTGTTTAGTATTTCGGCAACTTTGTGACAGTGCTGAGTGTGCGCAACGCTTCTGTGATTTTACTTTTTTGTTTATTTTGGCTATAATTCGTAAAGTAAGTGATTCTAAACACTTTCGAATAAGATGAATAAATGCATAAATACACAAAATATTATCAAAAATATAACAAAAACAGCAAGAAAGAAAAATAACTGTGAACGATAGAAGAGCCATTGACATGCTGACAATACGCGCCCTCAAGTTGATTGACCTTGACAATGTTATTGTTGTTGTTGTTATGAAAATTTGTGCAATTTGTGAAATTTGTGAAATTTGTGTGTGTGTCTCAACTACGTCTTAAAATTTTCAAACAGAATAATATCTAAAAAAAAAATATAGTGTGTGTGTGTGTGAGTGTATGTTTGTGTATATTTTGGTTGTGTCAATGACTCAAAGCTCAAACGCGCGCGAAAAATTTACGTGCTGAAGTAAAAATATAATAAATACACACACATATCAGTATAAAACTGAGATGAGATGAGATGAAATGCGGTTTATTGCACTTCATTGTGTAAACACAGCAATGAGCGAAACACCGACGCATAATGATGAGCAGCGCGAGCTTTACTCTCTATTTTCTCGCTGAGTCGGTGAGTCGGCCAGCCAAAAGCTTTGCAAAAAAAAAAAAAATTAAAAAAAACGGCAAACGGCTGTCGATCACGAATGTGAGCTATAATAATTAGTATGAGTGGAGCTGGAGAGCTTTGTGTTGTTGTTGTTGCTGCTCTGGTCTGGTCTTTTTCGTTTTATGTTTTTCTTTTGATTTTTTTTCTTTCTCTTTATTTGTTATTATGTATAAATGAGAACAACATTTGTGCATACAGCGAACACTTCCGCATTGCAAAATATTTGCATACCCCTATTTGTATATACATATGTATGTGCACACATACATGCATACATAAATAGATTGGGTTAAATTTGTGGTTTAAGAATTTAATTTCAAATATGTATGTTTTCACCGGAAATAAATGAGTTCGAAAATTGTCTTGGGTGAAGCCAAATGTTGGAAAGCTTTTATTCGCAAGGAGATGTGGAATTCACCATAGTCTGCAATTAACTTTGTCAATCTGTTAATATTTATAGAAATAAATATATAAATAATAAATAAATAAATACTAATATTTGTTAATTTTTTATTTTAATTTTCAAATATATATAAAATAACAATAAATAATACTCGCATAAATATAACACTAATTATTTCCTTTAATTGTTATTTTATATTTACAGTATCGTGATATTTGTGACAAAGGCCAAAGCCGTGATATATCCTCAACATCTACCAATAACAACAACAACAACAACAACTCCACAACAACGACCAACAATAACAACAATAATAATAACAACAATAATAACAATAATAATAATAATAACAATAATAACAATAATAATAATAATAATAGCCACAAACCACAAGCAACCTCAACCCGGTGCACCCGTTGTGCGACAGACAACTGCGCGATACACCCTGTGCAACAGGGTGAAGTCTCATCAACAGAGCCACCATTGCCAGAGCCATCGCTTCTGAACGGTCAAGTGCCGGAAATATCGGCTTATTTCGAGGCACTCGAACATTACATCAGCTCGGTGGGTTGGGTCCTGCTGCAGGTGAACGCAAACGGCATCATTGAGTCCTGCACGCAGAACATACGCGAACTGATCGGCTATGAGAAGCACGAGCTCTTCCATCAGCCGCTCTACATGTACCTCTATGCGGGGGATCACGCCAAACTGGAGCCGATCATAAACAACATGTACAGCAGCAGCAGCAGTAGCAGCAGCAACAGCAACAGCAACAACAGCGGAGGTGGAGGTGGAGGTGGAGGTGGAGGAAGCGGAGGTGCCACCAATTCAGCGCCTGGCGGCGTCTGGGGCGATCTCGATGAGCTAAACAATGGCAATGCCTCACAGCAATCAGCCAGCTCCAATTCCAGCTCCAGTGCGGGCAATGGAACAGGCTCAGGCAATGGAGGAGGTGGCAGTGGCATCGTTGCGAGCAAATCGAAGCGCAGCATTTCGACAAAGGTGCGCATGCTAGTCAAGGATACGCGACCAGCGACACAAACCTCCTCGTCCTCCTCATCCTCATCCTCCAATTGCGGCGATGCCATGGACCAAAAGCAGCTCAGGCAGTCCGGACACCAGGACAAGTATGAAGAAGTCGTGTTGATAGCGGCGCCAGTGAAGGGTGAGTCAACGAATTCTTCCAACTTTCATCTATTTTTTTTTTTTTTTGAAACTTTTAAAGCCAAGTTAAGATCCCCAGTGATTGATTGATTGACGTGTTTATCGCAAAAATAATCGCGCTTTTGCGTTTGAGTTTTTATTTAAATGATCATTGTTAAATACCCTTTACAAAAATTATTCGATATATACAAAAAAAAATATTAAAGAACATTCAACGTAGAATTCAAATAAATTAATTAAATAATTATCTTTTCCATCAGCATATTATTTTTAGCAATATTAATCTGGAGATAACTAAAGTGTGTTTTAAAAGAATTAACTTGTTTAGGTAAAACAATAATATTTTTAACATGAAAGTTTATCAGTTTCAACAGATTTTGTAAAGTGATCTAAAGATAAGAAAATTGTAATTGAATTTGTTGACAAGGCGATTATTATTAATTTATTAAATGTTAACTGTTGCAGACGACGCGGATGCGAGCAGCTCGGTGCTGTGTCTGATCACACGGCCGGAGGATGAGTCGCCGCTGGAGATCAATATACAGCAGCATGTGCACCAGCAGCCATCCGAGGAGATGACTTTCAAGTTGGATGTGCATGGGAAAATACTCAGCCTGGATGCGACGGCGCTGCGTGATCCGTTCAAGCAGCATCTGCAGACGTGGGTGGGTCGCCTATGGCAGGATCTGTGTCATCCGCATGATCTATCCACGCTCAAATCGCATCTGCGCGACATTCAGGACTCGGCGATGGTCCATTCACCGGGCAGCTCGGCAAATGCCAGCAATTCTGGTGGCAATCCGGGCTCGGGCGGTGGCTCCATCTCCAATGTTATATCACGTCCATTTCGCTTACGACTCGGCGCACCCGATGTCTATGTGCATGTTAAGGCCAATTCGAGACTGTTCCTCAATCAGACGCCCGGCGAGAGTGATTTCATAATGTCCGTGCAGACGCTGCTCAACTCTGAGAACGATATGAATAGCAACAATACCGGTGCAGGCAGTGGGGGCGCCACCGCCGGCTTGAGTCTCGGGTTGAGTCAGATATGCGCCATGTCGCCGGGCGCCCATTTGGCCAGCACGCTGGTCAATACGCTCTCCATGGAGGTGCTGGGTCACAGTTCCACATCCTCCTCAACATCCTCTGCCGTCGCAATGCTGCCCACACATCTGCTTGGCGGTCTTGTAGGCGGTGGTCCGCACAACAACAACAGCAACAACAACAACAACACCAACGCCAATAACAGCAGCAACAACCACAACAACAGTGGAGGGGGCAGCAGCACACAGACAACAAATGTGGGCGGACCTCTGATGAGCTCGGCCATCCTCAATGGCAGCGGGATGCAGCAACGTCTGGGCAGCAGTGGAGCATCAGGTGGAAATGCCTCGTCCGCATTCACTGCATCGCCAGCGACCGGGGAGCATTCGTTTTATAGCAGCGATGCCTTCGACTTTGAACTGGCACATTCCTCGTTCGACGTTGGCACCTGGTCCGATTCGCGGCCCAATTCACGGGCCTCGGTCGCCACGCCGGTGAGTACGCCACGTCCGCCGTCGGGCCATGGCTTCAGTCCGGCTGTGTGTGCCTCGCCAGCAACACCCTATCAGCTCTCCTCGCATTCGGCGGCCAGTTTGCCCTCGCCGCAATCGAATGCCAGCGCCGGTGCCGGCGGCAGCAGCAGCTATGGTTTCAATTTTCACTCCTACGATCCGGCGGACAGCAAACCGGATAAGGAGCAGCAGCAGCAGCAGCAGCAGCAGACGACCAACAACAATGCCAGCAACAGCAACAGCAGCAGTAACAACAACAACTCTGCTCTAATTGGCGTTGGTCTGCCAAATGGTGTTGGTGGTTTGCTGCTCACCTCCCAGCAGCAGCAGCAGCAACAGCAGCAGCAACAACAACAGCAGCAGCAACAGCAGCAGCAACAGCAACAGCAACAGCAACAACAACAACAGACGCCACCACTGCAGGAAACTTCGGAGCGATTGCGTCATCTACTTACCAAATCGCAGGCCGGCGGTCTGGGTGATGAGGAAAAGGTAAGATTATTGATGTAACTTTATCCACTATAAAAATATAGAGTTCTCTTAAAATAGTTTTCATCATTTCAATTCAAAAACTCACGGAAAAGTGAATTTAAGTCAGTTCCGATAAGAGGTGGAGAACTATCGATTATGCATTATCGGACTATCGATTGTTGACCACTATCAAATCGCAATCGGATAATTTATATAGTAGGCCAAGAAATTTTCTAGAGAGCCTTTTGTGTTTTTTTGTCGGCGCAAGTAGGCGTGGCCCAGAATTGTTATTCAATCTATGCAGCAAGCTTTGATATTTCAAACGTTCTTATTATAAATATCGAGTGTCTATTGTCAGTGGTCAGTGGCTTCCAATATTCCGAAGGGAACACACCTGAAAATTCAAATAATTAAATAAAATATATAAGCCAAAAAAAAAAACAAGTTAAATTATAATAATTTAATTCATTTCATGTGATGCAGTACTTTAAGCAGGAGTGCAACGAGGATGAGAAGCACAATGTGGGATCCGTTCTCGGACCAGCTGGCAGCTTCAAATTGGGCGGCCAGCCAGGTCAGATGGGGCTGTTCGGTCCACTTGTTGGACGCAGTGGAGCAAATGCAGCGCTGCTGCCAAAGGCGGGCAACTCCCAGAATCCGATGCTGCTCAAGGTGAGTTGGAAGTTGGCACTGGATATATATATATATATATATATCGGATATATACAGATTTAATAATAATAATAATTGCTTTCGATAATTGCAGCTGCTGAACGAGAAGAGCGAAGAGGATGATGGCAGCGGAGCGGGCGGAACGTGTGCAGGCAGCGGCACGGGCGGACCTGGACTACTGAACAATGTGCGGCAGAGCGAACTGATGCGTCAGCTGCAGAAGGACGATGGCCATGGACATGGCATGCTTGGCGGTGGCAGTGGTGGTGGTGGCGGTGGCAGTGGTGGTGCTGGTGGGGGTGCCAACATGAGCAACGAGGATCTCAAACGCATGCTCAAAATCCAAAGTGATCCGGCAATGAGTCGCAAGCGTTCGCTCAACGAGCCGGACGTTGACATTGCCGTTAAGCGTTCGGAGGATAAGCCCAGCAAGCTCTGTTCCGAGAACAAGATGCTGGCGAAGCTGCTGCAGAATCCCATCAAGTTGCCCAAAGCACCAAATCCGGAGCAGCCGCTGCAGGTGAAAACACTGCCGGACATCACCAGCTCCACGATGAACAGTGTGAGCAGCTCTCTGTCGGTGCCGGGCAATCTCATTAGTGCCGCCACTCAAAGCGGACCCAAAGCAGCGACAGCGTCAACAACAGCGGCCAACAGTCGGGCGCGCAAACAGCAGCAACAATTGCAGCAGCAGCAGCAACAGCAACAGCAACAATTGCAGCAGCAGCAGCAACAACAATTGCAGCAGCAGCAGCAACATCAACAGCAGCAGCAGCAGCAGCAGCAGCAGCAGCAGCAACAGCAACAGCAGCAGTCAACGGTACAGCAAAACGAAATCTACCTCAGCCAGCAGCAGCAGCTGGCTTACCAGCAACAGCAACAGCAGCTGGCGACAACAGCAACTACCTCAAATCAAACCATAGCGGCCTCAACATCAACGTCGGCTGGTGCGCCCGATCCGGAGCTGTCGAAGCTGCTGGACAGCTTTATGGATTATTATCCGGATGATACGCCCATTGGGAATGCGGCACCCTCAGAGGCTTCGGCCATTAGCGATATACAGAAATCGCTGATGCTCGATGTGGAAGCGGCCACCTTTGGCGTGATGCACGGTATGAATCCGCAGTTGATCATGTCACAGCAACAGCATCAACAGTTGCTCGCACAGCAGCAGCAGCAGCAGCAACAACAGCAGCAACAGCAACAACAACAACGTCAGCAACACTTGCAGCCGCCTGCATATCCAATCATGCTGGGTCTGCAACAGCAGCATCAACAACAACAACAACAACAACAACAGCAGCAGCAGCAACAACAACAGCATCAGCAGCAGCAGCAACAACATCTAATACGCCAGCAGCAACGGCAACAGGAACATTTAATGGAGACCGGTCGCTTCCAACGGCCACCGCCCATTTATCAACCGCGTGGGCGTGGCCCCATGAACGCTGTAGCCACGCCCGGCGGCTGCGTTGTGCTGCCCAATCAGCAAATGCGCAACATGCGCCAGCAGCAGCAACAGCAAAAGGAGCGCCTGCTGCAACAGCAGCAAAAGCAACAGTTGCTCGTCCCAGAGAATGCAAGTGAGTGTGAATGAATGAAAGAATGAAAGAATGAATAAATTAATGAATCCTCTGGCATTGCCTTGCACAAGATGGCGAAACTTATTTAGTTTAGGCTAGTGGGGAGATCTGTTCAAAGCCCTCTTGAATTCTATTCTCTAGATTGGACTGAGTCACCTTGGGGGACAGAGTTGACTCTGCCAAGTTTTCTAAGTTATTTATTCAAAGATCTCTCTTTGATTGGAAGTCTCTGCAAGTGCCAATGAGCACTCAATGAGAGATGATTTAATGCCTTGCCTTGCTTGGCCAACTCTTGTAGAAATCTGCAACAGTTGTCCACCTTTTGAGTTTGTCTTAAAGTTTGGCTATCTGAGAAAATGTAGATCTTTTGTCTGTCAAAAATACCATGCATATATTCTAGAAGGGAAAAGCCAGATAACCGCGTAGGCGGAGGCAACTCAATATACAGCTATCCTTCTGTCTCTCGCATCTCGACACACAGCAGCAGTGTCTTGCAGGCAATGTCAACATATATATTGATATAATCTATGTCGATATATCTGCATGAGATGCCTGAGTAGCATGTTATCAGACTGACATGGATTGAAGGCAACTGTAAGACTGATGAGCTACCTAGGAAAGTAAGCGTATTATCCCTCCCCACGTATAAGTAACAGATACAGATAAAGACACATAGCCAAACAGAGAGCTGTGGGTTATCTCAGTCTCACAAATTGCTCCTGCAGTAATCCCTGCTTGAAAAGGACACAATGTCAATGTGAATGTCATTCATGTTTCTGGTCAACTCTTTGATCTTAGGTTTTAGACGTATGTTTTTGTAACCATTTTGCTGCTTTCTCTTGCAGCTGGCATAAATGCGGGCATTAATAATATTGGCTCACTGCTGAATACAACAGTGGCGCCGAATGTGTCACTATCCAGGACCAATTTGCCGGCGGATGCACAGCTGAGTCCGAACTTTGCGCAAACGCTGATGCAGCAGCAGCTCAGTCCTGGACGCAGTGCACCATACAGTCCGCAGCCAAATCAAGGTAATTATCTGATGCTAACCAATAACTCGGAGATTCCAATAACAATTTCCTACTTAATCAATCATAAACACAGGCTATGGGCCGCAGTTTGCTCAAAATGCGCAACGGCTGTCTCCACAGCAGCAGCAGCAGCAGCAGCAGAATCCACAGCAGCAACAGTTGGCGTATCTGCAACAGCAGCAGCAACAACAGGCTGGCGAT